>CM027588.2:7912295-9369407 GCA_015852605.2 Populus deltoides | reverse complement strand
TGTAGGTTTAACAAGTTCACCCACTAGACCAACATGCTTTTTTTTTTTGTTTTTGATTCTTTAATTGTTTTTAATTTATTTCTCAATTTTACCCTTCAATATTAAATTGATTTGGAAATAAACCACATGATTTATTTTTCTTTGCTTTCTATAATGATTATTTCTATAAGCTAGTGCTTAATTTTATGACAATATATTTTTATCATACAATTAATAAAAAATTATATAAAAACTTATTAAATTCAATAGAGACCATGACATGGGTCATTAGGAGACTCAAATTCAATATGTTCTTATCTCAATAATTTTTTTAAAATAATTATGACATAGAAGTTTTTTTACAAGTTAAATTATATTTTTACTAGTAATTAAGTTTATATTTGAACTCATGAAATTAATTATTTTAATTCGGGCTAGCTCTAACATAATTTAGTTTACCATTAGAGTTAAATAAATAGGTTATAAGATTTCAAAATTGATTTTTTAAATCATATTTAATTATACATCTAAAAATTTATTAGCACTTTTAAGATTTAAAAAAATTAGCTGAACCCGAAACGACAAATAAAATAGTACATATACAAGGTTAATTTAGTTGTGTAATTTTTCAAGATAATAATTATAATTCCAACCAAATTAGAGAAAGCTTAATTTTCCAAATTAATAAGAATAACAATAAAAACCACCTTTACATCCATAAAATAATGAAGCATTGAGCATTGAGCATTGGCATTTAGCCCGTTGAGCTCCCTCTCCCAAAACAACCAAACCATGCTCTTCAAGGCTTCCCCAATCCCGTAATGACAAAACAATATCAAGGCTGTCATAATAGAAAACCAACCTTAATTTTTTTTGAAAATATTTCCCGAGCTCTACCTTCTCCGTTGCTACTAGTAATATCCAGAATTCAACCATCATCAACGGTCTCCTCTCTCTCTCTCTCTCTCTAAAAAAAAAAATGAAAATACCACTTTCTCTCTGGAAATAGACTTTCTATTTTACTCTTCTAAACGCTCTCTCTTGCTCTCTCACTATTATTTTAAAACCTAATTTACCATTGTTTGATTCAGTTATCGACTAAAATTAGAGAGAGAGGTGAAAATGCGAGGCGGAATGTTTGAAACGGCAATGCTGGAGTTTTTAGTGCCGGGAGATCTAGGTGACGGTGGCGGCTGCGATATTTTTGATCGCGGCGTTCTGGTCTTTCTTGTGGAGGTGGCAGAGATGGTGGTGGTGATTTAGGAGAATTCTTGACATGGCATTGATGATAAAGACAAGGATAGCTCACGGGTTATATTTATGTTAATCTTGATTATTATATTTTTTAAACTTTGATTTGTTCATTCGATGAGATTTTTTTTAATGTGCTGAGATAGATTTTTGTGGTTTTTAGTTTGTTTTCATGAATTTAATTTCGTGTGAAGTCTTGATATCTTAACGTTAATTGTTTTTATATGTTTTTTGGGTTTTAAATGTATAATTTTATTCTTTCTTTATTTTTATTTGATTTTTTATTGTTTTAGATATTTAGTGTTATCGTTGTAGATTGTCTGAATGCCTGAAGATTTTTTCATGAATTTTGTGTGGGCAATGTAATCCTTTGAAAAGTCCAATCTTTTTTTCAAAAGAATAAAACAAAATAAAACTCTGATGTGTAATTGGTCTTGAAGATCCACTGGCTCGTAAGCATGAAGAAGGATTCTGTTGGCAATGAACCCGAAACCTTACCTAACCTGACATTCTGGCTTCTTGGAGAGAAATTGAGCCACTTTATGAATCTGGCAAGGCTCGTGCTATTGGAGTCAGCAACTTCTCATCAAAGAAGCTTGGAGATCTTACAAGGTACAAATCGCAAAATGAATTGTGTCAACTCACTGCGCTTGACAATGATATTACATAAATGTTGAAATACCTTTTTATGTCTTGGAAGATGAAATGGTCGGCCATTTCCTTGTTTTTATTGCTCTCTGCATTAAGCATATTCATGTAATTCTGTGTGCTTTATCCACCTGTCAATTCCCTGCTTAACAAGCACCATTACATGCTAGTAGGTTTTTGATGGGAAGTGGGAATGAAAGAGGTGCAGTTGCAATCTTGTTGAAATCGACAGTCCCCTGGGTGCTAAAAGTGCTAGTGATAGATATGAATTGCATGTTAATATTTTCCAAGTTGTCCCTTGGTATATTAGGGTATGTTATCATTCTCTCCAGTTGTTTGTGGATGACCAAACCGAAGGCAGCCGGAGCTTTTGTGGAAAAGATGCATGTTTTTCCTTCCAAAGACAAGATATCACCTGGTATGATGGAGATGGTTCTGAAGCTTCCTTGTGGTGTGAAATCAGCTGCTTTGATATTAGAGTTTGCTTTAAGGTAGGCTTAGCACTTCATTGTTTTCTAGTTTGACTCGGAAAAATAGAGTGGATTGATGAATGAATTCAGTGTGGTAAAATATTTAATATCGTGAGAAACCAGCCTATGGATACAGTGACAAACGACAAATAGATTATAATTTCCCGTCTGCTAGATATTTTTTAGCCTCAGCTTTTGGATAATTAACTTGAAATTTTGTCAATGCTTTGCGTGGACATCCTTTGTTAATCTGCCCAATACTAAAAGCACATTATGATAGCTTTCTCAATGAACCTAAGGGGGATTAAACTAAGTCATGTAAATGCTCCAGTTCACCGAATCTTGCTATTCTGATGATTTTCAACTTGTAAATTGATGCACAGAGAAAGATACTACTAGTCTAACATAATGGAAAAACATTCTGTTATGAATGATCACATGCCCACAGATGTCTGCTTTTTCTTGTCGCGTCATTTGACCATATGAATCCAGAATTTTGTGCAAATTTGTAGACTTTGTTTTACAGTATTTTTCATTTTTTTAATGCAGCTTGTCATTCATGGGGGTTGTATGCTGTAACCGTTGGTGGAATTTAAAAATGGAAAGACTTACAATGGGCATTTGCTGAATTGTGGTGCTTGGATGAACATCCATATCCATTTAGCTTTAATTTTCTTTAACCCTAATATCCTTGATTTGTTTTAGATTCTGAAATTTCCCATCCCTTTCCATGCGTTAATTTTATGTTCTTGACCCTGGCATTTCTTGCAGGTTGCTTGATTTTTCTTTTTTGCTCTAAAAAACATGCTAACCATCGAACTGTTCTTGACACTTAATTTTTTTTTCCTGTGTTAACCGCAACTTCCTCTTTCTTTACTCAAGACTGCTCAAGGCCACCCTATGATAAGAAAGAAATGTTTGTTTTTTTCTCGTATCATTTGACTGTATGAATCCAGAATTTTCTGCAAATTTGTAAAGTTTGTTTTACAGCCCTTTTCATTTTTTTCATGCAGCTTGTAATTCATGGTGGTTGTTTGCTGTAACAGTTGGTGGAATTGAAAAAAAGGAGAGACTTACAATGGGGCATTTGGTCAGTTGTGATGCTTGGATGAACATCCATCTCCGTTTAGCTTTAATTTTCTTTTACCCTAATATCCGGGATCTGTTTTAGATTCCAAAATTTCCCATTCATTTCCATGCGTTCATTTTATGTTTTTGACCCTGCCTTTTCTTGCAGGTTGGTTGATTGTTTTTGCTCAAAATAACATGGTAACCATCCCACCTGTTCTTGGCACACTTAATTTTTTTTTCTTGTGTTAACTGCTGCTTCCTCTTTCTTTACTCAAGACTGCTTAAGGCCACTCTATGGTAAGAAAGAGATGTCTGTTTTTCTTGTCATGTCATTTACCATATGAATCCAGAATTTTATGCAAATTTGTAGATTTTGTTTTACGGCCCTTTTCATTTTTTTCATGCAGCTTGTAATTCATGGTGGTTGGATGCTGTAACTGTTGGTGGAATTTAAAAACGGAGAGACTTACAATGGGCATTTGGTGAATTGTGGTGCTTGGATGAACATCTACATCCGTTTAGCTTTAATTTCCTTTAACCCTAATACGCTCGATCTGTTTTAGATTCCAAAATATACCATCCCTTTCCATGCGTTCATTTTATGTTCTTGATCCTTGCTTTTCTTGCAGGTTTCTTGATTTTTCTTTTTTGCTCTAAAAAACATGGTAACCATCCTACTGTTCTTGACACTTAATTTCTTTTTTCCAGTGTTAACCGCAACTTCCTTTTTCTTTACTTAGACTGCTCAAGGCCACCTTATGGAAAGAAAGAAATGTCTCTTTTTCTTCTCGTCTCATTTGACTGTATTTGATATAGAATTTTCTGCAAATTTGAGGACTTTGTTTTACGACCTTTTTCATATTTTTCATCCAGCTTGTAATTCATGGTGGTTGTATGCTGTAACAGTTGGTGGAATTGAAAAACCTACAAGGGGCATTTGGTCAGTTGTGATGCTTGGATGAACATCCATATCCGTTTAGCTTTAACTTCCTTTAACTGTAATATGCTTGATTTCCTGTGTTAACCGCAACTTCCTCTTTCTTTACTCAAGACTGCTCAAGTCACCCTATGGTAAGAAAGAGATGTATGTTTTTCTTGTCGTGTCATTTCACCATATGAATCCAGAATTTTTTGCAAATTTGTAGACTTTGTTTTATAGCCCTTTTAATGTTTTTCATCCAGCTTGTAATTCATGGTGGTTGTATGCTGTAACTGTTGGTGGAATTTAAAAACTGAGAGACTTGCAATTGGCATTTGGTCAATTGTGGTGCTTTGATGAACATCCATATCCGTTTAGCTTTAATTTCCTTTAACCCTAATACGCTTGATCTGTTTTAGATTCCAAAATATCCCGTACCTTTCCATGCGTTCATTTTATGTTCTTGACCCTTGCTTTTCTTGCAGGTTTCTTGATTTTTTTTTTTGCTCTAAAAAACATGCTAACCATCGAACTGTTCTTGACACTTAATTTTTTTTCCTGTGTTAACCGCAACATCCTCTTTCTTTACTCAAGACTGCTCAAGGCCACCCTATGATAAGAAAGAAATGTCTGTTTTTTTTCTCGTATCATTTGACTGTATGAATCCAGAATTTTCTGTAAATTTGTAAAGTTTGTTTTACAGCTCTTTTCATTTTTTTCATGCAGCTTGTAATTCATGGTGGTTGTTTGCTGTAATAGTTGGTGAAATTGAAAAAAAGGAGAGACTTACAATGGGGCATTTGGTCAGTTGTGATGCTTGGATGAACATCCATCTCCGTTTAGCTTTAATTTCTTTTACCTTAATATCCTGGATCTGTTATAGATTCCAAAATTTCCCATCCATTTCCATGTGTTCATTTTATGTTCTTGACCCTCGCTTTTCTTGCACCTTGCTTGATTTCTCTTTTTTGATCTAAAAAACATGGTAACCATGTCGACTGTTCATGACACAATTTTTTTTTTCTTGTGTTAACTGCTCCTTCCTCTTTCTTTACTCAAGACTGCTGAAGGCCACCATATGGGAAGAAAGAGATGTCTGCTTTTCTTGTCGTGTCATTTGACCATATGAATCCCGAATTTTCTGCAAATTTGTAGAGTTTGTTTTACAACCTTTTTCATATTTCTCATGCAGCTTGTAATTCATGGTGGTTGTATGCTGTAACAGTTGGTGGAATTGAAAAACGGAGAGACTTACAAGGGGCATTTGGTCAATTGTGATGCTTGGATGAACATCCATCTCCGTTTAGCTTTAATTTTCTTTTACCCTAATATCCTTGATCTGTTTTAGATTCCAAAATTTCCCAACCCTTTCCATGCGTTCATTTTATGTTCTTGACCCTCGCTTTTCTTGCAGGTTGCTTGATTTTTCATTTTGCTGTAAAAAACATGGTAACCTCTATCTTTCTCCTGTTTTTTCGACACACTTAATTTTTTTTTCTTGTGTTAACTGCTCTTTCCTCTTTTTTAACTCAAGACTGCTCAAGGCCACCTTATGGGAAGAACGAGATGTTTGTTTTTCTTGTCGTGTCATTTGACCATATGAATCAAGAATTTTCTGTAAATTTGTAGAGTTTGTTTTACAGCCTTTTTCATATTTCTCATGCAGCTTGTAATTCATGGTGGTTGTATGCTGTAACAGTTGGTGGAATTGAAAAACGGAGAGACTTACAAGGGGCATTTGGTCAATTGTGATGCTTGGATGAACATCCATCTCCGTTTAGCTTTAATTTTCTTTTACCCTAATATCCTTGATCTGTTTTAGATTCCAAAATTTCCCAACCCTTTCCATGCGTTCATTTTATGTTCTTGACCTTCGCTTTTCTTGCAGGTTTCTTGATTTTTCATTTTGCTGTAAAAAACATGGTAACCTCTATCTTTCTCCTGTTTTTTTCGACACACTTAATTTTTTTTTCTTGTGTTAACTGCTGCTTCCTCTTTCTTTACTCAAGACTGCTCAAGGCCACCCTATGGGAAGAAAGAGATGTCTGCTTTTCTTGTCGTGTCATTTGACCTTATGAATCCAGAATTTTCTGCAAATTTGTAGAGTTTGTTTTACGGTCTTTTTCATATTTCTCATGCAGCTTGTAATTCATGATGGTTGTATGCTGTAACAGTCGGTGGAATTGGAAAACAAAGAGACTTACAAGGGGCATTTGGTCAATTGTGATGCTTGGATGAACATCCATCTCTGTTTAGCTTTAATTTTCTTATTTCATTTCTTTAATAGTTGTCGGTCCTTCTTTTATACCTATCAGTATATTCTTCTTTCCTTATTCTATTTCTTTCATAGCTGTCACTATATTTTTCTTTCCTTGTTTAATTTCTGTCATAGATGTATATCTCTTAATTCTCTCTGAGATCTCAATTATTGTCTAGGCCTAGGATTAAGGGATCTGATTATGTTTATGAGACCCAGGAATTAAAGGATTTGATACTTTTTGATGTATATATATATTGTAACTCTCTTAGTGAAAAATATAGAAAACATTTCAGAATTTCTCTTATATTATCCTGTCAATATGGTGAAGCTGAATTGAAGGGGTAGGAACTTAATAATGCTAACTCATTAGCTGAAGTCATAACACGAGAACTCTAAAGTGAGCTTTGAGTTCTTTCTAGAAACTTGATTTTAATATTTCACTATAAAAAGTTTTTTTTGACTAGCTATTCTTCTAGGTGTTTCTGATAGGATGGATAGACTTATTGGCTGAAGTTACAACACAAGAACTCTAAACTGTGAATTTGCTTTATTGTTTTTTTATGAACATCCATATCCGTTTAGCTTTAACTTCTTTTAACCCTAATATGCTTGATCTGTTTTAGATTCCAAAATATCCCATCCCTTTCCATGCGTTAATTTTATGTTTTTGACCCTGCCTTTTCTTGCAGGTTGGTTGATTTTTTTTGCTCAAAAAAACATGGTAACCATCCCAACTGTTCTTGGCACACTTAATATTTTTTTCCTTGTGTTAACAGATGCCTCCTCTTTCTTTACTGAAGACTGCTCAAGGCAACCCTATGGTAAGAAAGAGATGTCTGTTTTTCTTGTCGAGTCATTTGACCATATGAATTCAGATTTTTCTGCAAATTTGTAGACTTTGTTTTACGGCATTTTTCATTTTTTTGATGCAGCTTGTGATTCAAGGTCGTTGTATGCTGTAATAGTTGGTGAAATTTAGAAACGGAGAGACTTACATTGGGCATGTGGTCAATTGTGATTCTTGGATGATATTAGGGTAAAAGAAAATTAAAGCTAAACGGAGATGAATGTTCATCCAAGCATCACAATTGACCACGTGCCCAATGTAAGTCTCTCTGTTTTTAAATTCCACCAACTATTATAGCATACAACGACTTTGAATCACAAGCTGCATCAAAACAATGAAAAATGCCGTAAAACAAAGTCTACAAATTTGCAGAAAAATCTGGATTCATATGGTCAAATGACTCGACAAGAAAAACAGACATCTCTTTCTTACCATAGGGTTGCCTTGAGCAGTCTTCAGTAAAGAAAGAGGAGACAGCAGTTAACACAAGGAAAAAAATATTAAGTGTGCCAAGAACATTTGGGATTGTTACCATGGTTTTTTGAGCAAAAAAAAAAAAAAATCAACCAACCTACAAGAAAAGGTAGGGTCAAAAACATAAAATTAACACAGTAAAGAAACAATAAAGCAAGTTAAAGCTAAAACAGATCAAGCATATTAGGGTTAAAGGAAGTTAAAGCTAAATAGATATGGATGTTCATAAAGAAACAATAAAGCAAATTCACAGTTCAGAGTTCTTGTGTTGTGACTTCAGCCAATAAGTCTATCCATCCTATCGGAAACACCTGGAAGAATAGCTAGTCAAAAAAATTTTTTTATAGTGAAATATTAAAATCAAGTTTCTAGAAAGAACTCAAAGCTCACTTTAGAGTTCTCGTGTTATGACTTCAGCTAATGAGTTAGCATTATTAAGTTCCTACCCCTTCAATTCGACTTCACCATATTGACTAGATAATATAAGAAAAATTCTAAAATGTTTTCTATATTTTTCACTAAGAGAGTTACAATATATATATATATACACACATCAAGAAGTATTAAATCCCTTAATTCCTGGGTCTAATAAACATAATCAGATCCTTTAATCCTAGGCCTAGACAATAATTGAGATCTTAGAGGGAATCAAGGGATATACAGTTATGATAGAAATTAAACAAGGAAAGAAGAATATAGTGACAGCTATGAAAGAAATAGAATAAGGAAAGAAGAATATACTGACAGATATAAAAGAAGGACCGACAACTATTAAAGAAATGAAATAAGAAAAGGAGAATATATTGACATCCCCCCTCAAATTGATGCAGGTAGGTCTAACAACATCAATTTGCTACTGAGAAACTTAGGTCGTTGGCGTGTCAAGGCTTTTCTAAAGGCATCAGCTATTTGAAGATCAATATTAGGATGAGGAAGAGTGATAACACCTCTAGTAAAGGCCTCCCTAATATAATGATAGTCCACCTCTATGTGTTTTGTGCGTTCATGGTAGATCGGATTCGCAACTATTTGAATAGCACTAGTATTATCACCATGAAGTGGAGCAGGAGCAGTTGGAGGGAACCTAAGTTCAGAAATAAGACCACGTAATCACACAATTTCAGAACAAGCTGCAGACATGGCTCGATACTCAGCCTCTGTAGAATATTTAGAGACACAGTCCTACTTCTTACACTTCCAATAAATCAAGGCATCTCCAAGAAAAATGCACCAGCCTGTGATAGACTTCCTAGTATCCGGGCAACCAGCCCAATCTACATCACTATAGGAAGTCAAAGTAAGAGTAGAATGTTTAGGAAAAAACAACCCACGAGTAGGGGACCCAATTAAGTATCTAATAAGATGACGAACTGCAGCAAAATGAAGATGTCGAGGTGCCTGCATAAATTTGCTAACTATATGGACAGCATAGGAGATATCAGGCCTTGTAATTGTTAGGCAGATAAGACAACCAACAAGTTGCCTATATAAAAAAAGTTCAGGCAAAAGCTTGCCTTCATCTTTTCGGTACATTCACCTCCATTGGTGTATCAACAGCAGTGGCATCCTTTAAACCAGCTAGCTTAATGAGATCCTGAATATATTTATGTTGATTTAAGAACAAATCATGATCTCTAGAGTGAACTTCCAGCCCCAAAAAATATGTGAGATGTCTAAGATCTTTCATTTGAAATGTACTATGCAACATATGTTGAAGCTTGGTGATCAACCCAATGTCATTACCAGTGAGGATAATATCATCGACATAGACTAAGAGAAATACCATACCAGTGGTGGTCTTGTAAAAGAAGAGTGATGAATCATATTGACTTTGTGTGAAGGAGAAGGTGAGAAGAGTGTTGCGAAACTTCTCAAACCAGGCTCTAGGTGCCTGTTTCAACCCATACAAAGAGCGTTTTAGTTTGCAAACTTCATCAGAAGCCGTTGTGTACATACTAGGTGGAAGTTTCATGTAAATCTCTTCCTTAAGATCCTCAGGCAAGAAGGCATTTGTTACATCCATCTGATATAAAGGCCAGGCTGTAATAACAAGAATTATTCTCACTGTGGTCATCTTAGCAACTGGTGCGAATGTTTCTTCATAGTCGAAGCCATATTCTTGTTTATTGCCAAGAGCAACCAATCGAGCTTTGTATCTATCTAAAGAGCCATCAGACTTGAGTTTCACAGTATAGACCCACTTACTACCAATGGGCTTAACATGTGGAGGACAAGAAATAATGTTCTAAGTATGATTTGCCTCAAGTGCTTGAAATTCTGCCTCCATTGCTTATTGCCAACACTCATGTTCTTTAGCCTATTTATAACAAGTGGGAATGGAAACAGAAGACAGGGTAGTAGACATAGCCATAGGAGTTGAAAAACCATACCTTTCAGGAGGTTTGTGAGGTCTAGAGCTTTTACGAAGAGGTGGTGGATCATAGGAAGTGGGTAGAACAGGATCAGATGCCGCAGGAAGATGTGAAGGAACCTCAGTAAGACCTATTGAAAGATCAGTAGCAGGAGTGCGTCTATGATAAACATAACCAGGTTTAAACCTTTGTACTAGTGTTGGTGACTCAGGAAAATGTGGTAAAAAAATATAAGATTAGTGGACAGCTTAGGAGACACAAATACAGTATTCAAAAGGGCTGAAATATCACCAACAGCTATGATAGACAAGGGATTACCATCGGCAGTACGAATATGAAGATTTCCTTTATATTTTTGAACATTATTTAAAGGTAAGGCAGTGTTTGTCATGTGATTGGAAACAGCAGAATCAAAATACCAAGGCTTTGGAATAGAATTTTTGTTACCTGAAAGGCCTAAAGCAGAAAGGGCAGAAACTATCGTTTGTTGGATCATTTCAGGAGTAATAGAAGACTGACCAGGACTAGGAGCATTTGAGGAACCAACCGAGACAATATAAGCAGTTTCAGATTTCTTTGGAGGCCAAATGGAGCAATCTTTGATGATATGCCCTGTTTTCATACAATAGTTGCAGAATGTTTTAGTGCAAGTAGTGGCAATATGCCCAAATCCTTTGCAACTATAGCACTGAACATTAAACATATCTCTTCCTCCTTCAGATCTCCCTTGAGCAGCGTAGGCAACAGGAATTGGAGCAGAATTTTGAGCTTTCTGCTCCAAGACAGCCTGTGTAATGATCCGTTGTTCTTCCCTGAGAAGCTCTCCTACACAAATATCCAAGAAAGGAACTGGTTCTCTATTCATCAGGTTGGACTTGATTGCTTCAAATTCCCGCCTTAATAACTTCATTAAAAACTGATCACGCTTGCTGGTTTCATGCACACTTTGGATAGCAATAAGTCCTTCAGGAGGTACACTTGCATACACAATATCTGTGTACTTAGCCCACAGATTTACAAAGGAAGAATAAAACTCTTGGATTGACATGCTGCCTTGACTGAGTTGACCCAACTCGAGTTCCAATTGGAACCTTCGTGCTGTATTGCTTTGGTTGTAAACTTTCTTCAGGTAATCCCACATTTCTCTAGAGGATTTGTAACGCTTGAGATTGAGAAGCATGGAGTGTTCCATACTTCCAAGGATCCAAGACATAATCTAAGCATCCTTCACCTCTCATTTCACATATTTCTCCTTCTCCTTCTCACTGTTAGGTGCAGGATCTGTCTTAGCAATATGACCCTATAATTCCTTTCCCTTGACAAAAATTTGAAACTGGAAAGCCCAGGCAGAATAGTTCTTTCCAGTAAATCGAACAAGAAAATGTTTAGATTGTTCAAGAGACATGATTTAACTAGAAACAAGAACCAAGAGATCAAGTCGAAGAAAAAAAAAATAGAAGAACCAGACAAGGAACCAGACACAAGATGATGATTTAACTAGAAACAAGAACCAAGAGATCAAGTCCAAGAAAAACAGAATAGAAGAACCAGACAAGGAACCAGACACAAGATGAATAGATTTTAGAGTTTTGGCTCTGATACCATGACAAGATAATACAAGAGAAATTTTGAAATGTTTTCCGTCCTTTTCACTAAGAGAGTTACACACACACACACACACACACACACACACATCAAGAAGGATCAAATCCCTTAATTCTAGGATCTAATAAACATAATCAGATCCTTTAATCTTAGGCCTAGACAATAATGAAAATCTTAGAGATATAATCAAGGGATATACAGCTATGAAAAAAACTAAATAAAGAAAGAAGAATATAATATACAGCTATAAAAGAAACTAAATAAGGAAAGAAGAAACTATATAAGGAAAGAAGAATATATTGACACTACTGTCATGCCAAGCCCTTGCTCACCTGTCTTCCTAAATTGGTGGGGTTGGAAGTCTTTATTTCACTTGTTCAGTGTACGCATCAACGAACCGGGACCATCTTCACTATTGATTACCACCTTAAATAGCAATCTACTGACTTGATTATCTGTGATAGTAAAAGTTCGCTACACTTTTATGGGTTGGCTTGTCATTAAAATTTATATATTGTTATGTGTGCAAGTCACGAGAGAATTCTGTAAGAGAAAAAAATTGATCGGTGCTTCTTTGTTGCTATTTTATCTTAATATGACTGCAAATTGCTTTATACAATGTCCAAATTGCAAAAATGGATCCATGTTACCTTTCCTTATAAGAGAAATTGCTACATATAGCGTGCATTCATTTGGTGTTTTCTTCTTGCCCTCTGACTTGTTAAGCATATGTTTTCTCAACTGGTTGGTTAGGAGGAATTGCATCTCCATAGAATAATTGGTTTCAAAAGGATGAGTATGTTTTTTATGGAAAGTACATCACGTTCATCTATGTTCTTTATACACTCTATTTCTCACTGCCTTTTCCTTTGTTTCTGGAGGATCAATGATTGAAAGTAATAATTTTTAGGAAAACTGAAGTTATGAATTTACTGGAAAGTGGTGGGTTCTCTTGCTCCAATCAATTCTTTCAACCATTTATATGGTAGAAGGACTTTTGCTTTGTGCAACTTGCAGTATAATGGAGCGTGAAAAGCAACTTAGCATCCTTTATAAAAAACCTAGGTCGGGCAACCCATTTTCCAGCAAAGCTACCCGTGAACAAAGGTTGCAAAAGAAAAATGATGATTTACAACGGCTTTTTTCTTCAAATTTGGCTCAAGCAAGAGTTCAGATTAGTATATTCTGATACTTTAAAATCAATGCAGATGCATGCTGGTGTTGTCAGAATCTTTCTATAGGTGACACTTTCTTATCTCACACTCATCATTTAATTAGGGAAGGACCATGCCTTCTTGTCAGATAATTCCATGATCAAAACACAATGTTAAGGGTTTTTCTTTTTTATTTTCTTTTTTGAATTGTTTAGGTATCTTTAGTAAATTGGACTTAACAAGAGCTATATCTAAAGAAATGATTAGCCTCTCTAGCATATTATTTGTTCAATTTCTTTATTTTGTTTCCATTTTTTGGATTGAAAGCAACTTGTGTTTTTCCGTCTTTTCTTTTCTTTTCTTTATAGGTATGCAAATTTCAAGAGGTTACTCTTTAGTATATTTAGGTGTGAAAGGAACAATGTCAACACACTTATTGAATACTATAGGGGTTTACCTTAGAATAGGCTAAAATTTCATGAGGTTACTTACTCTTTAGTATATTTAGGTGTGAAAAGGAATATATTCTTCTTTCCTTATTTAGTTTCTTTCATAGCTGTATATCCTTTGATTATCTCTCTTAGATTTTCATTATTGTTTAGGCCTAGGATTAAGGGATCTGATTATGTTTATTAGACCGTAGAATTAAGGGATTTGATCATTCTTGGTGTGTGTGTGTGTGACTCTCTTAGTGAAAGAAACAAAAATCATTTTAGAAATTCTCTTGTATTATCTTGTCATCAACACACTTCTTGAATACTATAAGGGTGTAGTTTAGAATAGGCTAAAATGTAAGGTATCTCCTCAACTAAAAGTTTCTACATATTATTACATAAGCTGTGATTTCAGTTGAAAATTTCCCTCACATTAAACTAATTCATACAACTGAGATGGCAGATAATAATAAAACATGGTCTAGAGAACACAATTATTTAAGAATTATTTGGGTATTTTATTTCCTACTTTGGTTTGACCTAGTGTAGGATTTGGGGACCTGAATAGGCACCCATTTTTTCGAGTCGTAATGCTATATGTTTGTCAAGTAAAATTTGATTTTTTGCATGTTTCCTTACTCTTGTGGATATGTCGACTTCTACTTTCCTTGTAGATTCAAGAAAGCTTCTTGTGGATTTCTAGGTTTCTTTTTTTCTTCACTCATTGTTGGGTGATTTTTTGTTTTTTTTTCCTTCAATCCTTTAGTAAGCTTGCGTTGCAGTCTTTTGTTTTGATCTGCGTGATTTTAATCAGCATTTCAATTTTGTCTGTTGTTTTGATCTGCGTGATTTTAATCAGCATTTCAATTTTGTCTGTTGTTTCATCTTTTCAGAATGTCGGCACAATTATTTTTATCAATAGTGATGCACATCGTTCATGTGTTTGCTCTTTATGCCTATGTTTTGTGTTAACACATGCTCCTGCCTGTTATATTTTCCTAGATCTTTTTCGTGCTTTCCTAGGATGCCAATAAGGCTGTTATATGTTTTGCTGGCGATGATAGTTTGTTTTTAAACCTTGGATGTCTCTTTATACTGTGACTGTGCGAGTGTTTCTTTAATGGGTGTTGGTAAGGATTATGAGCGTTATTTTTATCAATAGATGCACATCATTCACATAATTTGCCCTTTATGCCCATGTTTTGTGTTAACACATCTTTCGCCTATAATTTTTTTCCAGATCATTTTCATGCTTTCCTAGGCTGCCAATAAGGCTCTTACGTGTTCTATTGGCAATGATAGTTTGTTTTTAAATTTTGATGTCTCTTCATACTGTGACTGTGTGATGCTCTTATTAGTGTTTATGTAATGGATGTTGGTAAGGATTATGACCATTATTCAATCAGGATAAAATTGTTGTTCTTTGCAACTTGACTACACCTATTCGAGAAATCAGTTGAGAATATGATTGATTTGATGACTGCCTTTATTTTTGACAAAACTAGTTTCCATTCTATTCATGAATGACTGTTTTTCTACTTTATTATGCATGGTGGATTGAATGGGTTCCCTTATAGATGTCTTATCTGATGAATTCATTTCTATTGGAGATGCCTTTGTGATGGATGGTTTTTGCACAATTGTGTTGGTTCACTTACATTTCATTGAGTCACTTTCTACATGTAACCATTGATTTATTTAATTTTTATCTTGAGAGAATATATGACCTGAGTGCATTTGAGTAGTTAAGGCCAAATGATGAGTTTGGGATCATTTGGTGAGTACACTCGTTTTGCATTCATACCGTTCCAGCATTATTTACCTTTAGTAACCCCATTAAGCTCTTTTGCTTCTATTCCTCACGGCTCATTTTGTTACATCACTTTTATTCACTCATGTACTCGGATAGCAACCATGATTATTGATTTGAATGTTTTGTGCTCTGGCCTTTTCAATTGTTAAGTCATCTTAATAGAAAGGTTCTCCATATGGTTGCACATTTTGCCCAAACACTGTTGATTTTTCTTTTCCCAGTTTTACTAGGTTCTTTGTTTGCTCGACTTTTTGGATTAGTTCAATTAATCCTCACTTGACTTCTTACATCATTCCTATAACAACCCGTGACTTCACGCAAGTAATTTACCTATTCTATTCTATTCTATTATGTTAAATATTCTCTCTTATACTGTGTTCCCAATCTGCTAGACGATATGGCATAATCACTAGCAGTCTCTTGACCTTCTGTCATGGTCACTTTATCGTTTGAATGATGTACTTCATATTAGTATGTCTTTCGAGCAACTTATTCCATATGGATTCTAGAGACTAATTTCACAACTAATCTGAAATGACAAAAAAAAAAGTTGGAAGCCATAATATCCTTTGCTAAGTTTGAAATGTTATATGGTGAAGCTATATCGAAGGGGCAGGAACTAAATGATGCTAACTTATTAGCTGAAGTCATAACTCGAGAACTCTAAAGTGAGCTTGTCTTATTTTATACTTATTGTTTTTAACGTGAGATTATGATTTATGTATCTTTACTTCAACGAGATTATGTTTTTCTTACTTCAATGCTAATCATAGAACGTATATTTGTTTTAGATCAACGAAACAATGAATTGATAGATCGTACTTTCAAAGGAGTTGCTAAGCTCTTCAGCAAAGTATTCTTTGAACTTGTGCAAAGTGGTCATGGTTATGATGAAGAAAAAGGTTACTTAAAGGAGCCTTTAATGTCTTAGTTTCATTTGTTCTTTTCTTTACTCCTATCGTTCATTTTTCCCTTGCTAGAAAGCAATGCCTTGATGTTCTTCCTATGTCTTTTTATTGTTTTCCAAGTTTAATCAGTATATTTTTTGGTCTTTTATGTTGAAATTTTGATATAACCATATGAGAGCATTTTAAAGTTTCATGTCATACATTTGTGGTCAATCTAGATAGCCGTTGAAACAATTCTATAAATTTTGTGGTATCTTAACAAGATGTTTATCACGAAGATGATAATTGTGACGATGATGGACGTCATGACACAAATCTAGAGGGAAATATGTTACTGTGAAAATGAAGGTATGAATATGTTGTCGCTATGTTATATATGTTTATTTTTTTGCAGAAACGAGGAGATAGAAATAAAAAAGGATATTATATAACATGATGCCTTAATTGCTCTCTTACCAACTCAATCATAACTTATTGATCAATGTTTTTGGATATCATCAACCATTTATAACCAGAAAGGAAATGGACATCATTTAACAAGAAAAAAAATATATAAGAAATTTTATTGTCATGCAAAATTTCATTTTTTAACTTCTAGGTTGCTA
This sequence comes from Populus deltoides, assembly GCA_015852605.2. Lineage (NCBI taxonomy): Eukaryota > Viridiplantae > Streptophyta > Magnoliopsida > Malpighiales > Salicaceae > Populus > Populus deltoides. The sequence goes on along the minus strand of CM027588.2, from coordinate 9,352,597 downwards.
AACTGTGCTAGTTGCTTTTGGCTATAGTTGCTTGATGGTTGTGAGAGAGGTTCAGTAACAGGCTCATGTTTTTTTGGAAAAATAAAATATGGTTTTAGTTATATCATTACTTTATGGATTTTGGTTATCCACTATGGCTAATAATCTTTTATTTTATCTGCAGTTTAAGAGCATTTTTGGATTTTTTTTGTTGCTCAACTTTGTGGTTTGGTTTAATCTATTGTTTTTTTTTTTTCTAGTGGTGTTCTACTTTCAGGAATATCATGTATCGGGTATTCCATTGGTAATATTGTTTTTGTTTGCTTACCATGTTCCAAGTTTGAGGGTTCCTTTGGATTGGGGTAATGGCAGTTGGGTTTCTTCAAAGAAGAGGGTTTCCTGATTATCTTATGTGTTCTTTTCTCGACAAGGAAACATTATCATTAATATTTTATGTTTTATAGGTTAACTTGTTGAATTGCTGCATTCATTAGGGAAAAGAGGGAGGGGCTTGGCTATTATGTGCTTGAAAAGCGTATTTTGCGGGACTGGTAAGAGAGTGTGTGTTTGGTCTGTAAGGATTTTCTTATCCAAAACTTGGATAGCACAACCCTATACACACCCAGTCGATTTCAGTTTGAAAGTTAATTGTGTTGATAAGTTTGTTTATCATTGTGATTTATTAAAATTTTTTTATATTTAATCTTATTCATTTGTTGTTTGTCTACTATATCCTATATTGAGTGATGAGTATTTTAAATTTCTAGACTAAAGGATTATTCCCTTTTTTGCGAGTGTCTATAGTCAAATTTATCTCTTGCAGTGCTATCCAAACAAACAATGCACTTAACTTTCCCTCTAAAAAACTACATAGATTAGGGCATTTATATGCAGCGTCTTTGACATAGATTTTTAAATGAGTCTTTACTATTATCTTGCAACTACTAGAGAAATGTAACTGGATCAGAAACTTCTTCCCATAAAATATAGAATTCCCGTGTCTTTTGAAAGAAATTGTCTTGTAATCTAGTGTACTGAGATTCATGTTTAGAAATTATAGTAGTTCCATAAGTCTGTCGTTTATTAGAAGTATGATAATTTAATATGTATATCATCACTTTGTTATCATACAGGTGTGTGTGGGGGATCCTTTTACTTGACTCTCAATCTTTAGAAAAATAAAAAATTTAACAATATCTTTCAAAATCGAGTACCAACTTGATGTTGGAGTATTTTTTGATACTAAGATAACTAAATAAAATGCAAATTAAAATAAATTATCAACTTCAAATTCCAATAAATACAGTGTAAGGACTAAATTAAAAATAAAAAAAATTAATAACCGAGGAAAAAGGCCAAAACATCAAAAAAAAAAAAAACTACATAACACTTTGGATTCCTATTATAACAAGAAAATTCTACAAATATACAAAAGACAACAAAAAACAAATAATGTCCTCTCCAAGTTTGAAAACTTTTGAATTTAATTATTGATTTGTTTCTTTTAAGTAGCTGCCCATAATAAACTATGTTAGGAAATCCTTATAAAAAATGAACAAATAATAATGAGGCTAATTTCCCTTTATTGTCACATATAAGGTTTTCTTTTGTAGCTAGGATTTTATTAATAATCCCTACCACACAACCACACAACGAAACCTTTACTTATGCCATTAAGAGTCCTTGTATAACTATAAAAACTCTTAAAATTAGCTATTAAACACGTATTATTAGGAAAAGAATCTTTTTCAAATAAAAAGTCTACAAGATAAAAAAAGACAACAAATAACAAAATTCATATTGCATTTGCTGCTTGTATCACAAGATATTCTCGAACTTTATGATTGACCTTAAATTTTAACCCAATATTTACAACTCATGATACGTGCTCTTCTATTTCTCAAAGGTCATGTCAGTCCATTGATTGTTATGAAAGCCATTGATGTCATTCCTCTCTTATATCCCATATAGGGAAAATGCTAGCATTTTCCCATCATGGGTTGTAAATGGCTTACGATCAAGATATGTAATAGCTGAGTATAATATCTGAGCATACCAGTCTCATTTGTTATGATGTAGTTAAAAGCTTTGAATGGTTTTTGAAATAATTAAAAATATGGAATTAACAACTTCAGTTTCAAATTAAAAAGAAAAGGCATGGTTTGTTTCAAAGCCAAGAATAAGTTCAAACCAAAAATGTATAAAGTAAGTATCCTCATGCACTTTAAGTTTGAGTATGTGTGTGTGTGTGAAATCTTGGTTTCTATTGTGACCAAAGCCACCCCTTAGCTTTGTCTCTAATGTTAGCCTTCAACTTAGTAGCTTGCAAGCCTAATTGAACTTCTAGGAGATGTGGTGTTTCATCACTTGGATATATGCATAGTTTCAGTATAGTCACTTTGGAAATTCTAGCAAGGCTTGATATTTCTCCATTATAGGAGTTAGGTCTATGTAAATTACCACAAATTCATTTTCCAACACAAAATCATGGTTTTAATAGCATCATCTTGTACAAGGACCCTTAACAGATTAGCTATAACGTCCTAATTCACTAAATAAATTTTGGTCTTTCATGCTTAACCTCTCAAAACAGACCCTTAGATTGGTGACTTCTTTGGTCTTCCTAGTAACATCAAGTGTTGAAGTTAATGCATTTTCCAAGTTTAGATAATTCTCCTCACGATGTTGTAGTGTCTCATATTCAACAAGGAAATCCACAAAGGACCGTTAACAGTTTAGCCTTGTTAGAAGCTGGCACTATCCTATTTGAAAACATCAAGAATGGTCTTTGTCAACTTTAACACTGGATAAAAAGAAGAAAACAAAAACATGGGTTGTATGCCCTATGTCCTAAAAAGGGTAACCTAAGGATAGGTTTTGGTTTCATCTATATGTGAATGAGTAATCTAGCTAATCTAACTTCTTCATCAATAATAGGCTCTTATTGTGGGCTCAAGTTCACCCATAATAAGTTACTTGAAACTCTACTTAGGCTACTAGGTTCCCCTTTGTAGTCCTATATATAAGAGCAATTTTTCCATTTAGTTGAGAATTGGTTGTGCGAGCTTTAAGGCCTTCTAGTGTCACCTTCCTCTTTTTAATCTTAGGATAAAGGTCCAAGGTGTGTTTAACTCAAAATTTCTTTTTATGTGGATTGTAGGTGTGTGCAAAGGGGGCAACACTTCAAATAAATGCTAAAGACTAAGAAATGGAACAGAAAAGGCACATAATATATATATACATAATAGGATATCAAAAGATCTAGAATGAATTTCTAAAAACAAGAAAAACATGGGATTTAACCTTAATTCCTTAGTAGAGTCATCATGTTATCACACCTGACTCTTTGTGCAATCATGAAATAAGTGCCTAGAGTTTTGGCTAAGAGGGTGAGTGTAACATACACTAAACGTATGCTAGCCAATACATGCTTGATCCCTTATCTGGTATCCTAACATACACTAAATGTATGCTAGTCCAAACATGGCGATCCCTTTATTTAGGATCCTAACATACACTAAATGTATGCTAGTTCACACCCCAAATCACATTTCTCATATTTCCATTGTCAGCGATAATTTCATTACTTGACAATTCACACAACAACCATTCACCAAATATCCAATATTCTATAATTAACATTTCACATTAGTAACATATTAAATCATGGAATTTAACTATAAACTATAGGTGCGATTAACCTACCTGCAATAGAAGCTTTACTCGTGCTTCCCTGTTGCTGTTGTTGCACCATGCCTGTGGTCCCTCCTGCAAATCACAAGTTTATCTCATAAATTTTCCTCACTCAAGTATATATTTTATAATAACCATATCAACAACCAATAAGTCTTTCATTCAGTCATTTCTTAATATTTGAACTGTTACTGTTTAAACCACAAACTGTTATTGTCCGACCTCTCCTCAGATTTTTAACTATATCTAGAGTTATAGAACTTTGTTTCAAGCGAGATTGGTCTCGTTGGAAAGCTAAGACACGAGGCTAAAAGTACTCTGGGGAAGGAGAACCCAGTTCTGCCTCTAAGACAGTCAAAATTGCTCATCAACAAACATTGGACTGTTATTGTCCAACTGTTACTGTCGGACCTCTCCTCAGATTTTTAACTATATCTAAAGTTATAGAACTCCATTTCAAGTGAGATTGGTCTCGCTGGAAAGTTAAGACACGAGGCTACAAGTTCTTTGAAGTAAAAAGAACCCAATTCTGCCTTTAAGACAGTCAAAATTTATCATAAATAAACATTGGATTGTTATTGTCCAACTGTTACTGTCTTGATATTGAACTGTTACTGTCGGACCTTTTCTCAAATTTTTAACTATATCTAGAGTTATAGAACTCTATTTTAAGCAAGATTGGTCTCGTTGGAAAGTTAACACACGAGGCTACAAGTTCTTTGAAGGAAGGAGAACCTAATTCTGCCTTTAAGACAATCAAAATTTTTCATCAATAAACATTGGACTGTTATTGTCCAACTGTTACTGTTTTGATATTGAACTGTTACTATCAGACCTCTCTTTAGATTTTTAACTATATCTAGAGTTATAGAACTCCATTTCAAGTGAGATTGGTCTCATTGGAAAGTTAAGACACGATGCTACAAGTTCTCTGAAGGAAGGAGAACTCAGTTCTTCCTTTAAGACAGTCACAATTGCTCATCAACAAACATTGGAATGTTATTGTCAAACTGTTACTGTCGGACCTTTCCTCAGATGTTTAACTATATCTAGAGTTATAGAACTCCATTTCAAGTGCGATTGGTCTAGTTGAAAAGCCAAGACACGAGGCTACAAGTTCTCTAAAGGAAGGAGAACCTAGTTCTGTATCTAAGACAATCAAAATTGCTCATCAACAAACATTGAACTGTTACTGTCTTGATATTGAACTGTTAGTGTCCAACCTCTCCTTATATTTTTAACTATATCTAGAGTTATAAAACTCCATTTCAAGTGAGATTGATCTCGTTGAAAAGCTAAGACACGAGCTACAAGTTCTCTGAGGGAATGAGAACCGGTTCGCCTCTAAGCATACCAAAATTGCTCATCAACAAACATTGGACTATTACTGTCTTGATATTGAACTATTGCTGTCCAACCTCTCCTTATATTTTTAACTATATCTAGAGTTATAAAACTCCGTTTCAAGCGAGATTGGTCTCGTTGGAAAGCTAAGGAAAGCTAAGACACGAGGCTACAAGTTCTCTGAAGGAAGGAGGACCCAGTTCTGCCTCTAAGATAGTCAAAATTGCTCATCAACAAACATTAGACTCTTACTGTCTTGATATTGAACTATTGTTGTCCAACCTCTCCTCATATTTTTAACTATATTTAGAGTTATAAAAATCCATTTCAAGCGAGATTGGTCTCGTTGGAAAGCTAAGACACGAGGCTACAAGTTCTCTAAAGGAAGGAGAACCCATTTCTGCCTCGATAGTTAAAATTGCTCATCAAAAAACATTGAACTGTTACTGTCCGACCTCTTCTCAAATTTTTAACTACATCTAAAGTTATAGAACTCCATTTCAAACAAGATTAGTGTTTTTGGAAAGCTAAGACACGAGGCTACAAGTTCTCTGAAGGAAGGAGAACCTAGTTCTACCTCTAAGATAGTCAAAATTGCTTATTAATAAACCATACCTATTGCCCTACAGGGTTTGTCATGACCCAATCTTGGTTGGTGACCCATAGCTGGAGTTCTATAACTCCAAATTGAGCAAGATCAATTTTCTTAGTTAGTCAACATATAAGCATCAATTTATAATCGACTTTGAAACAACTCATAAGACCATGTTTAGAACACCTTACACGGTAAAAATCAAGGTTTCGATCTTCAACTCCCTCATTTTCTTTCAAATGATAGCCGACCCTCCCCTCTTCTTTTCTGGTTCAATTTTTTTTGTTTATCCCTTGCCTACCAGTGTTTATTCTACCTATAACCCTTAATCTTAGATGGGTTCTTGAAATTTTGGTGTTTCTCTCTTGATTTGTAAAAAAGGGATACAAAAACTCCCTCTTTTCTTTCCTTAGGATTGCTGCAGATTTTTTGTGAGAAGAGGAGTATTTATGCTTTATAATTATTCTTATTTGCATTCAAGCCCCATTTTCTTTAAGTGTATCATTTTTGCCCCCACATCTTTTTTTTCTTCCTATAATTAAGTTATACCTCTTTCCTTTTCTTATAATTTCATCCCACAACTTTTAGTTTAGTTTATTTTCTTTAATTTAATCCAGCCTTGATTTTTTTCCCAGGATTTACAATGAGAGACCATGGTTACCCTAATATGCCCTCAAGGAGGCTACCACTTATTTTCTAGCTTATGAGAATGATGACATTATAGACTCAAATAACATAGCCCTCAGAAAATTAGAATCTCACTAATATCTGAAAGCTCACTTGGAATATCTCTAAATAATGAACAAAAACTTCATAAAACTAATCTGCTTCTATTAGTCAGAACAAGGCTTTAAATAGCCGAATTACAAATAACTAAAATTGAAAGATTAAATGAATAACTATCTGTTACATAAAGCAACACCCATGTTCCACCACTTGTTCATAAATCAAGAGAAAGTGGGCAGTTCTTGACAAATAAAGGAAAAAAGAAACAGATACAATCCATGATAATTGAGGTAGTGGACGGTTATTGATAATTAAAGGAAATAAGAAATGAACGCAAATATGCTTAGTTAACTGATTATATGGCTGGTCATGTAGTTTTGGCAAATGCATCAGTGTCGCCCTCCCAAAGAACTTGTCTCTGGCAAGTATTGCTGGAGGTAGTTGTGATATATATCAGGAGCGAGATGATGTAACTCATCTCCTTGGAGCCAAACAGAATTCAAAAGAAGCTTGTGCTTGTGCTAGTGATCTAGCACAGTAAGTATAGTATCAAGTGGACGAGGAGTCGATGGAACATGGATTGGGGTGTCGTCCACAGTGGCTGAAGAGTCATTTTGACCAATGAATGAAGTAAAATCTTCAATATTGAAAACCGGACTAATAGTATAAGTAGGAGGTAAATCAATAACATAAGCATTAGGTCATAACATTTTCAGAACTTTGAAGGGTCCTACACGATGAGCATGAAGTTTGTTGTAGCTACTAGGAGGGAAATGTTCTGAATGTAATTGAATTAGCACATGATCACTAACCTCAAATTGTTTATCTCATTTCCTTAAATTGGCATGTTGAGCATAAGCCTCTGTTTGTAGGGTAATTTTCTGACGAATCTCTTCATGATGGACGTCATGTGAGTAGCAAAGGTAACAAAATAGTATCCAAAGGTGTATGCGGAGTCATACCATAAACAAGCTGGAATTGAGAGCTACCCGTAGTGTGATTGACCGAATTATTGTACGCAAATTCAGCTTGCGGAAGAATCAGATCCCAACAGGTTGCATGATCATCAATTAAACAACGCAATAAATTTCCTAAGCTGCGATTGACAACCTCGGTTTGCCCGTTAGTCTGTGGGTGGAATGCACTAGAAAAAGCCAGCTTAGTGCCCAGTTTCGCCCACAATGTTTTCCAAAAATAACTAATAAACTTCACATCGTGATTAGAGATAATCGTAGTAGGGAGACCATGCAACCTTACAATTTCTTTTAAGAATAAAAAAGCAATGTTAGAGGCATCATACGTTTTATTGCATGGAACAAAATGTGTCATTTTACAGAAATGATCCACCACTACCATTACAGATTCATTGTGACGTTGAGTATGAGATAGGCCAAGAATAAAATCCACGTTGATATCAATCCAAGGGTGATGAGGAATCGGCAAAGGAGTCTAAAGCCTTGTGTTCTGTTTTGTACCTTTGTTAACTTGACAGGTTCGACACCTAGAGACTATCACATCATAGTGCATATGTGGCCAAAAGAAACGGTCAGCCACCAATAGGTATGTTTTATCAAACCCAAAATGGCCAGCTAATCCTCCTCAGTGTAACTCTATAATGATAAAATCTCGTATTGAACCTTCTAGAACACAAATTCGACCATTTTTGGTGAGGAATCCAAGTGATAAGGAAAAGTCGGTGTTGCTACATGTGTTAGACTACAATGTCACCTAGATATCCTTGAAATATTTGTCCGATAAATAGTCATTCTTCATTGCTTCGAAACCAGCGGCATTGATAGCAAATGTGGTCAGAATATGCGGTCGTTGACTGAGTGCATTTGCCACCTTATTTTCACAGGCAACATTGTGTCAAATAGTGAAGTTGAATTGCCGAACGTAGTCGAACCACCTTGCATGTTTTGCATTCAACTTGCTTTGAGAATTGAGGTGTCTTAAGGAGTCATGGTTAGTAAATAAAATGAACTCATTATTAAGTAAGGGCGCCAATGTTTCAAGGTCTGAACCAAGGCATAAAACTCGTCGAGACTTGTTGAGTTTTTCGCTAAAGAAGGCAATTGGATGTCCCTCTTGGCTTAGTACCCCACCGATACCAATATTAGAGGCATCACATGCAATTTCAAACATTTTAAAGAAGTCAGGAAGCTTTAAATAATGGGGCGGAAGACATCCCTTGCTTTATCTCAACAAACGGCTTGGTAGCTGCAGGAGTCCATTTGAAGATTTTGAACTTCAAATAGTCAGTCATGGGAGCTATAATGGTGCTAAACCCTTGGATAAATCTGTAATAAAATATTGCCAGGTCTAAGAAGTTGTGTATATAAAAAAAATTAAGGTTCAGGCCATTCATGGATTGCGTAGACTTTTAAGGATTTAACTTCAACGCCTTTATGCGATACAATGAACCCTAAAAAATTAGTCTTTTCTTCGAGGAAGGAGCATTTACCTTTGTTGATGTAGAGATGTTCTTTTTTTAACATCTCCAAAACCTGGCGTAGGTGTTCTAAATGTACCGTAACAAACTTGCTAAAGATGAGTATATCATCAAAATATACTACAACGAACTTACCAAGGAACCGTTGAAGTGCTTGTGTCATGACACACATAAACATGCTTGGAGCATTAGTGAGGCCAAATGGCATGACCAACCATTCATACAGTCCTTCTTTTTGTCTTGAAAGCGGTTTTCCACTCGTCCCCAGGCTTTACTCGAATTTGGTGGTACCCACTCCGCAAATCAATTTTAGTGAAGATAATGGCACCACCCAATTGATCCAACATGTTATCCAAGCGTGGAATTGGAAACTGGTATTTTATTATGATTTTGTTCACCGCCCGACTATCGATACACATTCACCAACTACCATCTTTTTTTGGGGTGAGTAATGTAGGCACGACACAAGGGCTCAAACTTTCACGGATGAATCCCCTCGTCAATAGTTCTTGTACCTGCCTTTGGAGTTCAACATGCTTAGTTGGGCTCATTCTATAATGAGGCAAATTAGGAAGAGACGAACCTGGAACAAAATCGATGGCATGTTGAATGCCCCGTAATTATGGCAAAGCTGTTGGGGAAGGTCTTCGGTATTAGGTCTTCAAATTCTTGGAGTAAAGATTTAACACTTTCAGGGACTTTATAATTTAATTGTTTGGACTCACGTCCAACCAGAAAAAGAAGAATGGTGCATACAAGACATTGGATGGACTTTGGAATGATGAAATGTGAGAAGATTCCAGGTGTAAAAACTATAGATTTTCCATTTTAGCTGCTTGTCTCTCACATTACTCAATTTTTAAATGTTTAGTTAGTTCTTAATTATTAGATCGACAACAATTTATTGAATCAAAAAACAGGTGGACAATATGTTGCTATATATTTAGCAACAACAAAGCCACTTGATTACATTTTAGTCATGGAAGTTCACCAAAATCATATCAAGAATTTGTCTTAGAATGTCCCGTAAGTGTGTTCATAGCGCGACAACAATTATCTTAGAATTTATTCAGATGTTATATTCTTATTGAGATCATTTATTTATTAAGAATTGTTTTTGAATATTAGCGAACCGAAAAAAAATGTAAATTGAAGAGGAATTCCAAAGAATGTTGACCTCACTTATTTCTTTGCTCCCGTGGAGAGTTGAAACTCTCAAATATGAGACTCGTTTCATTAATGATCTTATGGCATGTTTCACAAATGAGTATCTCATTTATACACTAGTTTCTTTATGTTACATGGGGTCCATGACATAGGTCATTGTGGTTTTTAGATTGTTTTCATGAGGAGGAGGTCTGGTCGGCCACACTTGAGTATCGACTCAAAAGGGACATAATTTTTAATCCGACCGTTGGATCGCGCTTAAATTTTTATAGGAGATTTCTAGAGGTTGTTTTCCTTGGGTAAACTATGGAATCGCTATTCAGTGATGAGGCGTCTAGTCGACCAGCCTTTAGCATCGGCTTAAAAGGGCCATAGTTTTTTATCCGACCGTTTGATCGCACTCAAATTTTTACAAGGGTTTCCAAAGGCTGTTTTCCTGGGGGTATGTTGCGATGTCGCGGTCGCACAAATTAATTACCCTGAAAACCCATCTACATATAAATTCAAAATGTTAGCCAATGTCAAATTAAAGGCATATAAACATAAAAAAGATGGTACCTTGGCAATCTTCATTTCCTCTTTAAGCACATAGAATATGTCCTTCAATCAGAAAAGTTGGAGGAGTATTTGCTTTGAATATGGGTGGGGGCTACGAGCAGTACAAGTGGAATTGGCATTTTGAAGAGAAAAGAAGGTACAGAGAAGAAGGGAGAATCATCATGACATTTTGTTGCAAGGTAATAGTATTAGAAGCCAAAGTTTTCATCATCTCACGAAGATCATCATTGGATGACAACCCCATAACACTGAAGTTTGTGAATGGAGGGGGCTGTCTTGCTTGATAATTCTGTTGGGGTTGAAATCCATGGGGATGGAATTCTCGGCCTTGATTGCCTTGTTGAGGCTGGTTCCCATACTGTTGCGATGTCGCGGTCGCACAAATTAATTACCCTATCTTATAAAACACACAAGATAGTATAGAGCAAGCAAGGGGTCGATCCCACGAGGAAGTTTTGAGTCAGATTTTTATGTTGTACGTTATGTAATTAGGGGGATTTGGTTTGTGATTATCTAAACTATGGCAGCAATTAAACTAGCAAACAAAATCAATTAAAACCAAAACTTATCAAGAAAACAAAGCTTGATCGAAAGCACACATCCACCAACGAAAATTAGAACTGATCCTTGAAACGAAAATTGCAGTTTATGTTCTGAAATTTTATCTTTTCTTAACGTTGATTAATTAACGGATCCCCCGTATAACTAATCTTAACCAACAAACAATCAAAGTGTCCGCACTAATGATTCAATTTAATGGTAGCTTTAAGAACTAGATAATTTCATCAAGATTAACATACAAGCTGTCCGCAACTTGTGTCACTTTGTTCAAATGTTCTCCCTAAGTTCAATAACGTAGTTCTGCCACAATTATCAAGCTTAGTTGCTTCACAAGTTCATATAACACAACTCCGGTTTTGATATTAAACTTAGCAATAGATTGTTCACAACAATAACTTAGAGTCCGCTCTAGCAATCATTAACAACAATCATAGGAAATATGCATAGGAAAACAATCATACTCATTCAAAACATAAACTAAAAATAAAAGGAAGAATAAATCTCACGATTCTTGAAATCCGAAGGTTTGTTGTGTCCTTGCAACCAAAAAAAGAGCTTAGCATTGCATAACTATTGAACTACTACTTCTAAAGAATGAAAAAAGCATGATTTTTGGGTTTGTACAGGAGATAATTTGTGTTTATTCTCTGTTGGCTGCTGCCTCCTTCTGCTCTCCCTCTTTTTTCTCTGGTCGCCTCCTTCTCTCTTTATTTTTATATGCTAAGAAACCCTAGTCTCTATTTTACAAAATAGTCCTTCATTGAGTTGACAGTTTACATTTAAGTACTTCAATAACTATTTTTTCTAAAAGGAGAAATAGTCTTGCATGAAATCTTCAAGCTTTGACTTAGAGGAGCTAAATTGCTGATATAAAAACTTGGATGTCGGTTTAGATGCTTCGGAATGTAGTTTGGACTTGTTTCTTCACGAAACCTGTTTGCTGGCAGAATTCAGTTGTCATCTTTGAAAAATCATATCTCCCTCATTTGACATCGATTGTGGCTCCAATTTGGAGAGTTTATAGGTCTTTAAGTTAGGAATCCAATACAATTGAGTTTGCATCAATTGGAATTCTGTAGCTTCAGATATTAAATTTTGAATGGCCAAAGGTCAACACTGGCAGAATGCGAGATTTGACTTTGCAGGATGTGATTTCCATGATATTTCTCTTTTTATTTTTCTTGCATTGCATTTCCAAAAAGGTATGGATGTTAGCTTTTTAGAGCCACTGGAATCACTTCATTGCGATCTCTAGAACTCACGCCCTGCACAAAACATCGACTGAACGTCAAATCTGTCAATTACCTCCAATTTACTCCTTTTTGCATATTTCATCCAAAAGTGCCTTCAAAACATAAAACAAAGAATATCAAGGCATTTTATATATAAAACATAGGCAAAACACTAGTTAAATGTGGGTGAAACTATCAAATAATATGGTTACATCACATACCGTAGGTTGGATGATCTCTCCATCCGGGATTGTACGTGTTGGAAAAGGGATCATATTTACGCTGGGACTGTCCGTTGAATCCTCCATCAACTGCATGAACCTGTTCAATGTAGTCTTCTTGCATTGTTGGGCACATATCTGAGGTATGTCCTTATAAGAAACATATGCTACAAACTTTCACCTGCTGTACATTTCCATAAGCCAAAGAACGCACAAGAGAAGTAAGATCATTAACTTTATTTTTAAGGTTAGAAATACTTACCTCATTTACTCGTTTGTTTGTGAAGTCTCCACGTGTGCCAAATTGTTTCGAGTTGGCTGCCATGTTTGAGATCAATTGGCGTGCAGCCTCGGGTGTCTTATCTACCAATGCCCCTCCACTTGCCACATCAATGATACTACGGTCAATAGGCATCAATCCTTCATAGAAATATTGAATGAGCAGTTGATCGGGTATTTGATGATGAGGGCATTGAATGCACAGTTGCTCAAATCTTTCCCAATACTTGGAAAGTGTCCCTCCATGAGACTGTCGAATCCCACATATTTCTTTCCTTATGTTGGCAACTCGAGATGCTGGGAAATACTTCTCAAGGAAGATCTTCTTCATGCCATTCCATGTTCCAATTGAACCTGGGAGAATGGAGAAAAGCCATTCCTTTGCTGCCCCTTTTAAAGAGAAAGGGAAAGCTTTCAACTTAACCTGTTCTTCGTCAACTCCATTCGGTTTCATGCCAACACAAACCATATGGAATTCCTTGGGATGAGTATGATGATCTTCTCCTGCAAGACCGTTGAAAGTTGGTAGCAAATGTATAAAACCAGATTTGAGCTCAAAGTTTACATTATTGTCGATGTTTATGCATAATGGCTGATTTTCCACGTTAGGAGCAGGAAGCTCCTTGAGTGTTTGTTGTCGTGCAACAACCATGGCATTAAGGCGAGCTTCCTTTCGTAACCTGCGTAAAGTTTTTTCTATTTCGAGATCGAACTGCACTTGACTTTGATTAGTAGAACGGGTTACTGGTATAAATCATCAAGAAAACTCAAAAGAAACCAACCACAGAAGAGATTGGAAACAATGCAAATTGTACAAAAATCCTACGGTAGAAAACAAAAACTGCCTAAAAACCCTAGACAACAGTAGAATTTGGCCTCAATAGGGTGGGGCTAGTAGTTCACTACAAGTCCTATTTAGAACATCGTTTCCCTTAAGGAAAAAAAAGGCCAATACCTAATTCCACCAAAAAATATGTTTTGAACAGTACCGCAGAAAGCAAAAATTCTGTTTTTTTTCAGAAAAAATAACAATCACAGCAAATAAAAATAATAGCACAAGAATCAACTAAAATTACTTCCTCGGCAATGGCGCCAAAATTTGTTGCCATGTCGCGGTCGCACAAATTAATTACCCTAGCTTCAAACACAACACACAAGATAGTATAGAGCAAGCAAGGGGTCGATCCCACGAGAAAGTTCGAGTTAGATTTTTATGCTAGATGATATGCAATTTGGGGGGGGGTTTGGACGTTATATAGGCTAAAGTAAAAGAAAACAGAAAATTATCAAACAAAATTTAATAAAATCAGAAAATTATCAAGAGAACAAACCTTGGTCACAAGCACACATCCATCTACAGAAATCATAACTGATCATGGAAACGAAACATCAATTTATATTCTGAATATTTATCTATTCTCAACATTGGTTAGTTAACGGATCCACTGTATAACTAACCCTAACCATCAAACAACCACAGTGTCCGCACTAGTAATTTAATTTAATGGTAGCCTTAAGAACTAGATAAGTTGATTAATCAAGAAAACATAACTGTCTGTAGTTTATGTTTGATTTGATTGAATGTTCTCCCTAAGATTAATAACGTAGATCCGCCATAATTATTAAACTCAGTTGCTTCACAAGTTCATATACCACAACTCCGGTTTTGATATCAAACGTAGCAATAGATTGTCTACAATAATAACTTAGAGTCCGCTCTAACAATTAAAATAAACAATCATAGGAAAAATAAGCATAGGAGAACAAACATATTCATCATATAAACTGAAAAGAAAAGATAAAATAAATCTCACAGTTCTTGAAATCCAAAGGTTTCCGTGTCCTTGCAACCAAGAAAAAATATTTAGCCTTGCATGTTTGTTGAACAACTAATCAAAAAAAAGGAAGAATGCATAATTTAGGGTTTCTTAGAGGAAGGGAGCATTTTTCTATTCTTGGCTGGCTGCCTCCTTTCTCTTCTCTCATTCTTTTATATCTTAGGAAACCCTAGGTCTCTATTTTACAAAATAGTCCTCCATTAAGTAGACTGTTTACATTTAAGTACTTCAATAACTATTTTCCTAAAAAAGAAGAAATAGCCTTGCATGAAATCTTCAAACTTTGACTTAGAGGAGCTAAATTGCTGAAATAAAAACTTGGATATCGGTTTAGATGCTTCAGAACATAATTTGGACTTGTTTCTTCACGAAACTCGTTTCTTTTGGCAAATTCAAATGTCATCTTTGAAAACTCATATCTCCCTCATATGACCTCGGTTTTGGCTGCAATTTGGAGCATTTATAAACCTTTGAGTCATGAATCCAAAAAAATTGAGGTTACATCAATTGGACTTCTCTAGCTCCAGATATTCAAGTTGGAATGGCTGAAGGTCAACACTGGCAGATTGCAAGATTTGACTTTGAAGGCTGTGATTTCCGTGCTCTTCCTTATTTTATTTTCTTGCCTTAGATGTCCAGAAAGGTATGGATGTTAGATTTTCAATGCCACTGGAATCACTTCATTTCAATCTCTAGATCTCACGCTCTGCACAAAACATCGACTGAACGTCAAATCTGCCAATTACCTCCAATTTACTCATTTTTGCATCTTTCATCCAAAAGTGCCTTCAAAACATAAAACAAAGAATATCAATGCATTTTATATATAAAACATAGGCAAAACACTAGTTAAATGTGGGTGAAACTATCAAATAACATGAGAGAGAGAGAGAGAGCGAGACTCCAGCTAACCTATATATAAGTAGTATGATTGCATTTTCAATTTCTGATCTATAAAATCTTCTCTTCCTTCCCTTCATTTCTACTCAACCCATACATTCAACAAATATAGAAGTGTGTAGAAATGGCAGGTTCCTCTATTCCTAAAATAAAAAATAGTGTTTGATAGTTTCACCCACATTTAACTAGTGTTTTGCCTATGTTTTATATATAAAATGCATTGATATTCTTTGTTTTATGTTTTGAAAGCACTTTTGGATGAAAGATGCAAAAAGGAGTAAATTGAAGGTAATTGGCAGATTTGACGTTCAGTCGATGTTTTGTGCAGAGCGTGAGTTCTAGAGATCGTAATGAAGTGATTCCAGTAGCTCTAAAAAGCTAACATCCATACCTTTTTGGAAATGCAATGCAAGAAAAATAAAAAGAGAAATATCATGGAAATCACATCCTGCAAAGTCAAATCTCGCATTCTGCCAGTGTTGACCTTTGGCCATTCAAAATTTAATATCTGAAGCTACAGAATTCCAATTGATGCAAACTCAATTGTATTGGATTCCTGACTTAAAGACCTATAAACGCTCCAAATTGGAGCCACAACCGATGTCATATGAGGGAGATATGATTTTTCAAAGATGACAATTGAATTCTGCCAGCAAACAGGTTTCGTGAAGAAACAAGTCCAAACTACATTCCGAAGCATCTAAACCGACATCCAAGTTTTTATATCAGCAATTTAGCTCCTCTAAGTCAAAGCTTGAAGATTTCATGCAAGACTATTTCTTCTTTTAGGAAAAATAGTTATTGAAGTACTTAAATGTAAACTGCCAACTCAAGGAAGGACTATTTTGTAAAATAGAGACTAGGGTTTCTTAGCATATAAAAATAAAGAGAGAAGGAGGCAAAGCAAAGCAGAAAAGAGGGAGAGCAGAAGGAGGCAGCAGCCAGCAGAGAATAAACACTAATTCTCTCTTCTACAAACCCAAAAATCATGCTCTTTTCATTCTTTAGAAGTAGTTGTTCAATAGTTATGCAAGGCTAAGCTCTTTTCTTGGTTGCAAGGACACAACAAACCTTCGGATTTCAAGAACCGTGAGATTTATTCTTCCTTTTATTTTCAGTTTATGTTGTGAATGAGTATGATTGTTTTCCTATGCATATTTCCTATGATTGTTGTTGATGATTGCTAGAGCGGACTCTAAGTTATTGTTGTGAACAATCTATTGCTAAGTTTAATATCAAAACCGGAGTTGTGATATATGAACTTGTGAAGCAACTAAGCTTGATAATTGTGGCGAAACTACGTTATTGAACTTAGGGAGAACATTTGAACAAAGTGACACAAGCTGCGGACAGCTTGTATGTTAATCTTGATGAAATTATCTAGTTCTTAAAGCTACCATTAAATTGAATCATTAGTGCGGACACTTTGATTGTTTGTTGGTTAGGATTAGTTATACAGCGGATCCGTTAATTAATCAATGTTAAGAAAAGATAAAATTTCAGAACATAAACTGCAATTTTCGTTTCAAGGATCAGTTCTAATTTTCATTGGTGGATGTGTGCTTGCGATCAAGGTTTGTTTTCTTGATAAGTTTTGGTTTTAATTGATTTTGTTTGCTAGTTTAATTGCTACCATAGTTTAGATAATCACAAACCAAATCCCCCCAATTACATAACGTACAACATAAAAATCTAACTCAAAACTTCCTCGTGGGATCAACCCCTTGCTTGCTCTATACTATCTTGTGTGTTTTATAAGATAGGGTAATTAATTTGTGCAACCGCGACATCGCAACAGTATGGGAACCAGCCTCAACAAGGCAATCAAGGCTGACAATTCCATCCCCATGGATTTCAGCTCCAACAGAATTATCAAGCAAGACAGCCCCCTCCATTCAACTCCAGTGTTATAGGTCGTCATCCAATGATGATCTTCGTGAGATGATGAAAACTTTGGCTTCTAATACTGTTACCTTGCAACAAAATGTCATGTCTTTTCAACAGGAAACAAGGTCAAGTATTCACAACTTGGAGAAGCAAATGGGGCAAGTAGCTTCAAGTGTGGGGAAATTGGAAGCACAAATGAATGGAAAATTGCCCTCCCAAGCATTGAATCCAAAAGAGAATGTTAGTGCGATCATGCTGCGAAGTGGGAAAGAACTTGAAGAGAAAAGGTCGAAACAAATTGAGATGGAGGAAGAAGAAGAGATAGAAACTGAATTGAGTACAAAGAAGGAACATCCTCCTCCACAACCCAAACAAAGACCAACATTCCAAAGGTAACTCCTCACTCAATGAATTCTAGTTTTAAAACAGTTCCACCCTTTCCTGTGAGTTCTTCTAGTTCAAAGAAAGAAGACAAAGAAAAAGAGATCTTAGAGGTTTTCAAGAAAATGGAACTGAACATTCCTTTGCTTGATGCTATCAAGCAAATTCCCAAGTATGCAAAATTCTTGAAGGAGTTGTGTACTACCAAGAGAGCTTTCAAACTGAAAGGTCATGAAACGGTAAGAATGGGTGATGTTGTATATGCTGTTGTTCAAAATAATCTGCCTTTGAAACAAAAAGACCCAGGTGCGTTTACTATCCCATGTGTTATTGGTAATGCTAGTTTTAAAAGAGCTTTATGCGATTTTGGTTCATCCATTAGTGTTATGCCTAAACATTTTATGATTCTCTTAGTCTAGAGCCTTTGAATAAAACTAGTATTGTAATACAACTTGCGGATCGTAGTTTTGTTTACCCACTTGGTGTGATAAAAGATGTCCTAGTCAAGATTGATAGTTTGATTATTCCATGTAACTTTTATATTCTTGATATGGAACATGATTCTTGTGATTCATCAACCAGCACTCTTATATTATTTGGGAGACCATTCTTGAAAACTGCCAACACAAAGGTTGATTGTGGTAAGGATACCTTGTCTATGGAGGTAGGAGATGAAAAAATTGAATTCAATTTTCATGATGCAATGACATGTCCTTATAGCAATGTTTATTCTATCACATGTTATGACCAAGTTGATAAGTATGTGCATCAAATTTGTGATTTTGATTATGAGGATGAATTAAGCGTAGCTTTGAGCTATGACTATGATTTTACCAAGATAGAAGAGATGGAGAGGCATATATGTGTTCCCTAAAATGTGCATGAATCGGCATTGGCTTTACAAGCTTTGCAAACTGTTCCCTATAATGCAGGAATCATTCACCTCATCACGGACAATGAATGGGTGGCGCCTATCCTTTTGGTGCCTAAAAAGATTGGAATTACATTGGAAGAAATACAAAATGATGCTTATGAAAATGCAAGGATTTACAAAGAAAAGACTAAGAGTCTTCATGATCGAATGATTACAAGAAAAGAGTTTAATGTTGGAGATAAAGTCCTTATTTATCATTCGCATTTGAAACTTTTTCCTGGAAAGTTGCGCTCTCGTTGGATTGGACCCTTTGTTGTTTCTAATGTTTTTCCTTATGGTGCAGTTGAAATTACAAGTTTAGAAACCAACAAAGTACTCAAGGTCAATGGGCATCGCTTGAAACCTTTCTATGAAGGTTGGACGACAGAACTCGCTGCTTCTGCGGAGTTAGCTGAACCAATATATGAAGAATGAGCATGCAACATGTCGAGCCAATGACATAAAACAAAAGCGCTTACTGGGAGGCAACCCAGCAAAAAAAAAAAACAGATTTGCTTTCTTTTTCCCTTATCTTTTATTTTTCGCATTTTATTTTATTTTTTTCATTCTCCTATTTTCCTTTTCTTTTATTTCAACATTGAGGGCAATGTCACGTTTTAAGTGTGGGGGTATTCGGAGAATGTTGGTTTTCTTATTTTGATTTTCTTTGTTGTTCTTAAAAAAAAATTATATCTTTGATCTTTTGAACTCCTATTGGTTTATGAGAATGTGAGTATTATATATGAGAATTAATTGAGATGGATGAAGATATAAATCGAATGAAGGAGTGTGTATGCAAGTTTTAAGGTTTAATTGGTTTAGGGATTGACTTTGAGAATATGCCATGTTGACTTTATAGTGTTATACCAATGCATGCTTTTGAGCCTTCAACATTATATTCTTTGATTGTGCATTCTTTCAATGATATTTATCTCTAGAACTTGCTTCATATCTTGTTGAGATTACATTCATATTACATATATACATGAAGATGATAAAAGTATTAGGAATTTTAAACCACTTGAGCCAAAAAGCCAACCTAAAGCATATTATCCTTAGTGAGCCCCTTTTGAGCTTGTTTATCTTTCCTTTGCTTTATCCATGTATAAGCCTTAACTTTTTATATGTTTTCCTTTTTCCCTGGCCAAGGATTAGTAAAGCATATACTTATGATATCTCATGGAATTATGGTTGAAAATTATGTGAAAAGAAAGAAGAAGTGATGTTTGATGAAAAGATGGGCAAAGTTGCCAAAGGTAAAAAAAAAGAGAAAGAAAAAAAAGAAAAAAGAAAAAGAAAAAAGTGTTCCTTTATGTTCTTAAGATTTTATATTGAAAAAGTTTGAAATCAAAAGAAGTAAAGCATTGGTGATTAAAGATGGAAAATTTATGTGCTTTGATGGAATATCTTGTTTGCAATATCATTTTTCAGAATGCTATACTTTCTTTGGTTTGAACCTTTTCTTTTACTGTCTTTTACCTCACCTTTATCTTAGCCCCATTACAACCAGAAAATAAAAACTTTTGATTCATGTATTGTTTGTAATATGTTATTAATGGAGATGAGATTGAAGAGCAAGCTTATGGTAGAACATATTCATTGATTGAATTTGAGAGATTTAAACACATAAGCCCTAAACACGTGAGTGTTGTAGTGTATATCAATGAGAGGACCTATCACTTTGGCATGACATAGATTTCATTTAAATCTCGACGATTAATTGAATTTTGAAGTTTGCATGTAAATAAATTCATGAAAATTTATACTCTTTATCCTTCTTAATTGTGTTCTTGTTTATAATGCATATATTCTTGGATATTGATGGGAAATTAAAAGATTAGTCATAGTGATTTCATTTAATTTAACTTCAATTTGATTTTACTTATCCTTTCTCGAGGACGAGCAAGAGCTAAGTGTGGAGGTATTTGATGCAACCATATTATTCAATAGTTTCACCCACATTTAACTAGTGTTTTGCCTATGTTTTATATATAAAATGCCTTGATATTCTTTGTTTTATGTTTTGAAGGCACTTTTGGATGAAAGATGCAAAAAGTAGTAAATTGGAGATAATTGGCACATTTGACCTTCAGTCGATGTTTTGTGCAGAGCGTGAGCTCTAGAGGTTGAAATAAAGTGATTTCAGTGGCATTAAAAAGCTAACATCCATACCTTTCTGGAAATCTAAGGCAAGAAAATAAAATAAGGAAGAGCATGGAAATCACAGCCTTCAAAGTCAAATCTCGCAATCTGCCAGTGTTAACCTTCATCCATTCCAACTTGAATATCTGGTGCTAAAGAAGTCCAATTGATGCAAACTCAATTTTTCTGGATTAATAACTCAAAGTTCTGTAACGTTCCAAATTTCAGACAAAACCGATGTCATATGAGGGAGATATGATTTTTTAAAATGACATCTGAATTCTGCCAGCAAACAGGTTTCATGAAGAAACGAGTCCAAATTACATTTCGAAGCATCTAAACTGATATCCAAGTTTTTATTTCAGCAATTTAGCTCCTCTAAGTCAAAGCTTAAAGATTTCATGCAAGGCTATTTCTCATTTTTTAGGAAAATAGTTATTGAAGTACTTAAATGTAAACAGTCTACTTAATGGAGGACTATTTTGTAAAATAAAGACCTAGGGTTTCCTAAGATATAAAAAGAATGAGAGAAGAGAAGGGAGGCAGCCAGCCAAGAACAGAAAAATGCTCCCTTCCTCTAAGAAACCCTAAATTATGCATTCTTCCTTTTTTTTGATTAGTTGTTCAACAAACATGCAAGGCTAAATATTTTTTCTTGGTTGCAAGGACACGGAAACCTTCGAATTTCAAGAACTGTGAGATTTATTTTACCTTTTCTTTTCAGTTTATATGATGAATATGTTTGTTCTCCTATGCTTATTTTTCCTATGATTGTTTATTTTAATTGTTAGAGCAGACTCTAAGTTATTATTGGAGACAATCTATTGCTAAGTTTGATATCAAAACCGGAGTTGTGGTATATGAACTTGTGAAGCAACTGAGTTTAATAATTATGGCGGATCTACGTTATTAATCTTGGGGAGAACATTCAATCAAATCAAACATAAACTACAGACAATTATGTTTTCTTGATTAATCAACTTATCTAGTTCTTAAGGCTGCCATTAAATTAAATTACTAGTGCGGACACTGTAGTTGTTTGATGGTTAGGGTTAGTTATATAGTGGATCCGTTAACTAACCAATGTTGAGAAGAGATAAATATTTAGAATATAAATTGATGTTTCATTTTCATGATCAGTTCTGATTTCTGTAGATGGATGTGTGCTTGTGACCAAGGTTTGTTCTCTTGATAATTTTCTGATTTTATTAAATTTCGTTTGATAGTTTTTTGTTTTCTTTTGCTTTAGCCTAAATAACATCCAAATCCCCCTAAATTGCATATCATCTAGCATAAAAATCTGACTTGAACTTCCTCGTGGGATCAACCCCTTGCTTGCTCTATACTATCTTGTGTGTTGTGTTTGAAGCTATGGTAATTAATTTCTGCGACCGCGACATTGCAACAACACTACTTACCTTATTGTCAGAAATGCATCTTTGATATATTTGATTAGGACAATATTTGAGTAAGTAAGGGTCATCCCAATAAACGTTCTGCACGTCTTTCAAAAACTTTCTTTTGTCTTGGGTATCCAAATGAGCTGGCAATAATCTTGAAGTAAGAAAGTTTTTAATATTAGCAGATCAAGATATCAAAGCAATAGAAAGTGAAGATTGACCAGGAAAGTAATCATCAATTGGTGTGATGTCAGATATTGAGTCTATTGTCAATTTTGACAAATGATCCGCGACAACATTTTCGGTCCCTTTTTCATCCTCGATTTCTTCCTGTTTGAAAGTTTCAAAAATTTCAGAATCATGATTGACTTCCCTTTGTTTGGTCATAGCATGAGGAAATGGAAGTACTGGTGGGGAATCAATCTGTTCTTTGCAATGTTCAAGTTTAACCCCTTCCTTACCCTCAGAGATTGACTCATCATCTTTCTCACAAGGTTCAAAAATTGGTTTTTCAATAACTTTACCACTGTGGAAAGTAATGACTGATTGGACTTGATCCATTTATTGGCTTCTGGAGCTGCTTGCACTTGAATTGAATTGTCCTTTGGGATTTTGCTGTGGTTGAGATGAGAACTTACCTTTCTCTTGAAAACTTAAAGCAGATGTGAATTTTGCAAGAGTATCTTTAAAATTCATCATTCTTTGAGCAAGTTGAGTGTTGATTGTCTCTTGCTTTTCAATAAATGCATATAACGTGCCTCAAGATTCCTTCCAGGAGAGGGAACATAAGGAGATGCATACCCATGAGAATTTTGAAAATTATGGTGTGCTTGAAACCAACATCTCTTCACTTTCAATATAAACTCAGGTACATTACTCAAATTTCGAGGATGAAATTTCAATTAGGAGGGGAGAATGCAAACCCCGGAAAAATAAAAATAAAAATAAATAAAGGTTGCTTAAATTGAAAACTAACTACATGAGAAATAAAAGTGAAGAAATTCATGCGTGTGGTAAAATAAAAGACAGGAATTCAGAAATTTAATGGAAATGGGGCCTAAATGCAAATAAGGAAAATAATAGAGTATAAATACTCTCTCCTCACCAAAACTCTGCAGGAACCACAAGGAGAGAAAATATGGAGTTTTATACCCTTTCTTGCAAAATCAAGAGCGAAACACTAAAATTTCAAGAACCTATCTAAGATTAAGGGTTTATAGATGGGATAAACACTTATGAGCAAGGGATTAACAAGAAATTGAATAAGAAGAAAAGAAAGGAGGGAGTTGAAAATCTTCAATTGGTTGATCCGACCGTTGGATCGTGCAAAAAGTTTTACAGGAGTTTTCAGAAGCCAATTTCCTATGGATTAGCTATGGGATCGCAAATCGGTGTTGAGTAGGTCTGGTCGGGTAAGATCAGAATAACATCTCAAAAGGGCGAGAACTTTTGGTCTGACTGTTGGATCGCGTTCAAATTTTTACAAGAGTTTTCAAAGGCCATTTTCCCTTAGGTAGTTATTGAATTGCTATTCGGTGACGAGGAGGTCTGGGCTGCCAAACATGAGTAACGACTCAAAGGGGTCATAACTTTTTATCCTATCGTTGGATCGTGTAAAAATGTTTACAGGTCTTTCCGGAGGCTATTTTCCTTGGAGTAGCTATGGAATTGCTACATGATGACGAGTAGGTCTGGTCGGCCAGACTTGAGTAATGACTTATGGACTTTTGATCCAACCATTGGATCTCACAAAAAAATTTACAGGAGTTTTCGGATGTCAATTTCCTTAGAGTCATTATGGAATCGCTACTCGGTGACGAGAAGGTCTGGATAGCCAGTCATGAGTAACGGCTCAAAAGAACCATAACTTTTGCTCTGACCTTTGGATTGGGCTCAAATTTTTACACCCAATTTCTGATGGTTGTTTTCCTTAGCATAACTATGCAATCACTACTCCATGACGAGGACGTCTGGTTGGGCCAAATTAGAATAATGGCTCATAAGAGCCATAATTTTTTATCCGATTGTTGGATTGCACTCAAATTTTTACAGGAGTTTCTAGGGGCTGTTTTCCTTGGGGCAGCTATGGAACTGCTACTCGATGATGAAGAGGTCTAGTCGGCTAGACTTTAGTATCGGCTCAAAAGAGCCAAAACTTTTAATCTGACCATTAGATCGAGCTAAAAGTTTTACACATGTTTCTAGAGGTTGTAATCCTTGAGGTATCTATGCAATCACTACTCGTTGACGAGGAGGTGTAATCGGGCCAAACTAGAGTATCGACTCACAAGTGCCACAACTTTTGATCCGACCGTTAATCGTGCAAGATTGCTTACAGGAGTTTCCAGAGGGCGTTTTCCTTAGAGTAGCTATGGAATCGCTACTGGGTGATGAGTAGGTCTAGTCGACCAGACTTGAGTAATCACTTATAAACTTTTGATCCGACCATTGGATCGCCCAAAAATTTTTACAGGAGTTTCCAGAGACCGAATTCTTATGGATTAAGTATGGAATCACAAATCGGTGTTGTGTAGGTTTGGTCGGGTCAGAACAGAATAACAGCTCAAGAGGGTCATAACTTTTGGTCCAACCGTTATATCGCTCTCAAATTTTTACACGAGTTTTTAGAGGTTGTTTTTCTTAGAGTAGCTATGGAATCGCTACACGGTGATGAGGAGATCTGGTCGGCTAGACTTGAGTATCGTCTCAAAAGGGCCATAATTTTTTGTCTGACTATTGTATCGCACTTAAATTTTTACACGAGTTTTCGTAGGCCATTTTCCTTGGCTACCTATGCATTCGCTACTACATGACGAGGAGGTCTAGTAGGGCCAAATTAGAATAACGGATCATAAGGGTTATAACTTTTGATCCGACCATTAGATCACACTTAAATTTTTACAAGAGTTTCCAGGGGCTGTTTTTCTTGGGGTAGCTATGGAATTGCTACTCGATGACGAAGAGGTCTAGTCGGCCAGACTTTAGTATCGGCTCAAAAGAGCCAAAACTTTTAATCCGATCGTTGGATCACGCTGAAATTTTTACACATGTTTCTGGAGGTCGTAATCCTTGGCGTATCTATGCAATCACTACTCGTAGACGAGGAGGTGTAGTTGGGCCAAACTAGAGTAACGACTCATAAGTGCCACAACTTTTGATCCAACTGTTGATCGTGCAAAAATATTTATAGGAGTTTCCGGAGGCCGTTTTCCTTGGAGTAGCTATGGAATTGCTACTCGATGACAAGTAGGTCTAGGCAGCCAGACTTGGTAACGACTTATAAACTTTTGATTCGACCGTTAGATCACTCTGGAATTGTTTCACGTGTTACTGGAGGTCATAATCCTTAGCGTATCTATGCAATCACTACTTGTAGACGAGGAGGTTTAGTCGGGCCACACTAGAGTAACGACTCATAAGTGCCATAAGTTTTGATCCGATCGTTGATCATGCAAAATTGTTTACAGGAGTTTCTGGAAGCCGTTTTCCTTTGAGTAGCTATGGAATTGCTACTCGGTGATGAGTAGGTCTAGTCAGCCAAATTTGAGTAAAGACTTATAAAATTTTGATCCGACCGTTGGATCGCGCAAAAAGTTTTACAAGAGTTTTCAGAGGCTGTTTTTCTTGGAGTCACTATGAAATCGCTACTCGGTGACGAGGAGGTCGGATGTGAACCTCGTGATCACGTGGTCACGCAACCTATACGCAAAGACATCAAATTCTCAAAAAGTCAAGTAAATCAGGTTTGATAGGAGTGTGACACAAAGATAACTTGTTCCTAGGCACCACATTATTGGAAATGGAAAACCCCCAGCCAACTACTATTGATTCACGAATGAGAAGTATAAAGATGACACCACGAAGCTAGATGTTCTTCGATAAGTCGTTTTTAGTTCTTTAGAGAACCACGGAAGAGAGATTATCCCACTAACACACAACAAGTGTAGCAAAAGAAGTTTATTGATCTAAAAATTGTGTAACCCTTACATGTTTGGTTATGCCTTTATTTATACTGACTCTAGACTTAAATAAGCCCTAATGCACCCCTCCTTAGGTGAACTTATACGAGACCTACTTATAATTGACCCAAATAAGTAATAACAACCCAAAGATTAAGAAGAAAATAATAAAAATCCAAAAATTACTATCCTCAATATGCTAGAATCAAATTTGTCACCCTTAAGAAATCCCAAACAAACTATAAGAAATCTGATTTTGGAAAATTTGTGTTGCTACCACCTTTTAGGTCTTTAATTTTCGTTTTTTAACTTGATCAAATAAGAAAATAATTTTCCTTCTTTGTTGCTAATTTAATGACTTTCCTTCCTAGGTTAGGAAAAGCATTAAATAATCCTCTCCTCTTTAGGAACAAGATTTGGCCAACTTCCTTGTTTAATTAAGAGAATAAATTATTGACTTTATATCCTTGCAACATTAGGAAAAAACAAGTTTAACAAGGCTGGTTATGGGGCCGGATACATCAGCCCCTTGTTCCACATGAATTAGGCTTTTCTTAGACCTGAATTAGATGAATTAGAGGTTGTCCTTCATGCTCCTTAAATGTCTCATGCTCCTCTAGGTCCATCTTGCTCCATATGTTCTAAACAAGCCCACTCAATGCTTTTTTAAGCTTCTTTGCCCTAGCTCTTGTAATTAGCCCAATTGGCACCTTCAATGGGTTGTTAGCATGATTGCGCTTGGTGTTGGGCTGATCCTCATCAAGTTGGGCCAAGCTAGAGTAACGACTCATAAGGGCCATAACTTTTGATCTTACAGTTGGATCGTGCAAAAATGTTTATAGGAGTTTCCGGAGGCTATTTTCTTGGAGTAGCTATGGAATTACTACTCGGTGACGAGTAGGTCTGGTCGACTAGACTTGAGTAAGGACTTATAAACTTTGAATCCGACCGTTGGATCGCATAAAAAATTTTATAGGAGTTTTAGGAGGCTGTTTTCCTTGGAGTCATTATGGAATCGCTACTCGGTGACGAGGAGGTTTAGATAGCCAATTGTAACGACCTAGAAACTCTCTACACACCATGTTGGAAAAATTTTTCAAGGCCAAAATTGAAGGAATTTTTTTTTAATCGTCTGGTTTCTGGATGTTTTTCACCACATCATTCTTCATATTTATCATTGCATTTTGTTCATTATCAAGGCACAATCTACGTAGGATAATCTAAATCAACATTCCCATAAAACGGATTCTCAATACACGTGCCTATAATATTATATTTTCATACTTGTAGGTTTACATTACATTGTATTGAGATACTCATAAATTCACATTCTTGTTCTAGTCTCGTTAAAATTATGAGATCATACAAGAGTGTCGAATAATAAATTACACAACTAGTACTTTCGTTATCCTGACCTCATGTAATTTCACAACACGACATCCTCACTAGATGAATACTTCATATGTATATCCATACACATCATATTAACTTGTTTGCACATTCTCATCCGTGTTCCATTTCAATTTTCATTACTAGTCTTTACAAAAGGGGTCGAACGACTAATTTAGTGATTAACACGTCTGTTCATATAGAACTCATATCACTCATAACATGTGAATATTAGTTCTTTTCAAATGTGTGAGCTGCAAAACGGATTTCCATACACGCCATGTTGCTAGATGTCTCTATTACAACACAAGATAATTTCAAGTATTATAGGCCATTTAAAGAAACATAATAAAATAATATTAGCGTAACATTTCATTCATGGACCAAAAGAGTGTAATTCTATCATTTCTCCTTACTTATGTAAATACCATCGTTAATAATTCATCAATTACCGAAGCTAAACTCAATCATTCATCTCGAATACCGTTAGCCGAACTAATGTTATTCTTTGTTTAAAACATAACAATCGTAGTTCTTTCATATACTTAGTATACACAAAACATAGTCTATATGAACGCATCAATTCTTGAAATTAACTCCTAACTCTCAAATCCGGCTATCCTTTTAGGATGCCATTAGCCGAAGTTAATTGTTTATTCATCCCAGTCATCCACTTAGGATGCATTAGCCGAAGCTAGTCATTTATTCATCTTGATTATCCACTTAGGGTGCCATTAGCTGAAGTTAATAATTTACTAATCCTGGTCATCCACTTAGGCTGCCATTAGTCGAAGCTAATCATTTGTTCATCCTGATCATCCATTTAGGATGCCATTAGTCGAAGCTAATCATTTATTAATCTCGGTCACTCCCTTAGGATGCCATTAGCCAAAGTTAATCAATCATTTATCCCGGTCATCCCTTCAGATGCCGTTAGTCGAAGCTAATCAATCATCTGTCCTGGTCGTCCCTTCGGATGCCGTTAACCAAAGCTAATCATCAACCAATCAAACATTCCAGAGGCGGTTTATAAAATCACTATAACATGGCAATATCCTTTGAATTCCTCATTCAAACAATTCATAACATCTTGACATTCACTGCAACATAAGAGCAAACCTTTCATGATACTCATATAGGCGTTCCGTAATAGTTTAACATTCAGTAAACATGATAATAGATCATTTGTAATACACAAATAAAAACATTCCATAACAGTTTAGCACTCAGAACACAACAGCACACCCTTCGTATTACTCATCCAAAAAATCATGACAATTAATGTTCAATATAATACAACAATAGATCCCTCGTAATACTCATACAACCATCCGTGATAATTAATGTTTTGTGTAACGCAACGGTAGATCTTTTGTAATACTCATACAACCATTCATCAGCAACCCAAATTCATAATAGCCCAATCAACATTATATAGTCGGTTTAATATTCATTGCAACACAATAATATATCCACCTCTAACAGGTCATTTCAAAACATTAACATTTTCATCATTGTTTCAACATTTAATGAAAACTCGATTGACATTTCATAGTCGTTTTGACAGTCATCAAGACTTCAATCAAACAATTAATCGTCGTTTCATCATTTAACAAGGATTTAATAAAATACTTTCGACAATGAATGCTCATTCGCTACAAACAACTCAATTTCAAAAGCGAATCACAGATTCGCTGCAGAACACACGTTTTTTGGCAGACAACTCAATTTCGGCAGAGAAAGCTAATCCGCTGTAGACAGCTCAATTTCAGCAATGAATCACAAAATCACTTCAGAACACACTTTCAGCAGCGAATGCTAATTCGCAGCAGACAACTCAATTTTAGGCAATGAATGCTGATTCGCTGTAGTCACACAATTTCAGCAGCGAACACAGATTTGCTGTATACAACGCAATTTCGACAGCGAATGCTAATTCGCTGTAGACAATGAAATTCGGCAACAAAAATTCCTTCACTGCAGGCAACAACATTCGACAACGAAACCTAATTTGCTACAAACAACACAAATTTGGGCAGTGAATGTTGATTCGCTGTAGATACACAATTTTGGCAACAAACATAGATTCGTTGGAGACATCGCAATTTCAATAGTGAATGCTGATTTGCTGCAGACAACGCAATTCGGCAGTGAAAATTCCTTCGCTACAAGCAACACCATTCGGCAGTGAAACTTAATTCGTTGCAGACAACACCATTAGGCAGCGAAAGTTCCTTCATTGCAGATAACATAAATCGACATTGAAACTAATTCACTATAGGCCACTTAATTTGGCAACGAAACTAATTCACTGAATACAACACAATTCGACAGCGAAACTGGTTCGCTACAAGCAACACAAATTGGCAGCAAAACTGATTCGCTGCAGCCACCATAATTCGACGGAGAAAACTGATTCGCTGCAGCCACCATAATTCCGCAGCGAAAACTGATTCGCTGCCAGCACCACAATTCGGCAACAAAAACTAATTTGCTACCGGCACCATAATTCGACAGCAAAATTGGTTCGTTGTAGGCCACACAATTCAACAACGAAAGTAGTTTCGCTGCGAACATTTCACTGCAAACGACATAATTTGACAGCGAACACTGATTCGCCGCAGATAACACAATTCAGCAGCAATAATTGACTCACTATGAACAACATAATTCGGCAACGAGAACTGACTCACTACGGACAACACAATTCGGCAGCGATAACTTACTCGCTGCTGACACATAAATTGTTGACGATAATTGAGTCGTTGCTGACTCAGAAATCATCAACGTAACCTTTGTTGCTACTGATTCACAAATTGGCAACAGCGATGAAATTATTTTTTATTTGACTTCTTCCCTTTGGCCAAACGTAAAGCTTACGCTAGGCTTTTCTCCTTTGTAACACTTGACACGACCAAAAGATTGATGTCTTTTCCCAAGTGCAGGAGTGTCAAAGTAATAAATAACCCGGCAAGGCCAGGGTCAAAATACGAGGTTAATTGTATAAATTATAGATAACAACAATGATATAACAACAATAACAATGACAATAATAATAATAATAATAATAATAATAATAATAATAATAATAATAATAATAATAATAATAATAATAATAATAAAGATGAAGAAGAAGAAGTTGATGGGAACTTTGAGATGAAAGATTAACATAAGGATTAAACAATAATAACAACAAATGTCAAGGTTAGAGGATCCACTAATGGTATTTCAAACAAGTATAGTACAAACTCTTATTATTCAATTGGAAACCACATACAAGGAGGTTCCAATCAGATTATAAATTGTTAACATGATTACTTTTGTTATCTTATTCGAATAATGCTAATACTTGTAAATGTTGCCAAGCATTCATGATTATAACTTATGTTAACAACAAATCAAGTTCCTTTCATAGCTCAGGTGTCAGTTATACCATACAGTATGGGCTATGAAAGTGCCAAGTATTTGTTGTACCAAGTGTTATACAACATAAATCTAGATTAACCATTTAATAAGCAAAGTATTAAAAGTGAACAAGATAACAAATATAAAGCATGTTAGTATCCAACATTAAGGTTCATGTTAAGTTTATATTATACTTATTCTTACACCATTAGTGTACCCTTTTCACCTTGACATAATTAACCTAGCTAGACATAAAGAAAGAGAGAAACATAAATAAACAAGGAAAGGAAATGAAAAGCATAAGCAAGAGATTAATATAAGCAAAACTTAAGCATTACAAAATATAAAGAGAGAGCAAGAGCATGATCTTGATCTAAAAACCAAGATGCCTAAATACATGGCAAATTCCTCCTTTTATAGGCCAAAATTCAAAACTATTGATTTGTTGACTAATTGATGAATGGGTGGCCACATCTTGACTTGGTGACAATTCTTATCTTCTTGTCTATCAGAAACGTCATTGATAACGTCATAATTTGAACAGACTTCATTCATGAAAGTTCTAGGGAATTGTCTCATCTTTCCAAGGTAAAAATTTGAGATCATTTGGACTTTTAGAACTCAACATATGGGTTGAACATTGAACAGTGTCTAGGCTGCAGGACAGATTCGGACTTCTTCGTTGTTGCTACAATTTGGACTTGAAAACGACCTTGTTAAATCTTGGGCTCCCATGAAAGTTGTAGGCCTATTTCTTACCTTTCAATCCATATAAAGTAGAACTAAATCCGAGATCTACAGCTCCAGATATGACCCGATTACCGAACAATGTTCAAGCTTGGACTGCACCAACATCTCTTTTCTAAGTTTGGCCATCTCTTTGTCCTTTCTATTTCAGTACCTCAACTCATCAATCAATTCTTTCATTTATGTGATAGGCCTACATTTAAGATGAACATTTACCATAAATTAAAGGTATCTTATATTATTAGATATGTTATTATAAAACATGTTTTAGTTAAGGAGTTATTGATACTTCAAATGCAAAATCATGATATAAAACCTTGATAAAAATGCACTTTTAAGTACTAATCAACACTTCCTAGCCGAAACTTGTACACATAACGACAATAGCCATACTTCAATTCATAGCACAAAAGCATGAACAGTGCACCATCAAATCTCAACATGCATATTTGATTTAGGTTCTTCTAACTACTAGATCAAGTTATACAAATCATTCATCATATAACAAAATCAATGCATTATCAAAGGGAAATTTCCGTTTCAGCTGCAGCATGTTTCTTCAAGATTTATTATCAACTTATTTTCATATAACTACATCAACCAAACATGCTGAATCACATGATCTAACATCTCTAATAAGGTTGTCATCTTTGCATTTTATTCCTTTAATCCCTATTTTGTCCAGCCCTCACTAAGGCCAGCTAACTTTTCAAGTTTGTGCATTCAAATTTGCAATATTTATTTGTTAAATATTCTGGAATTAGGTCCCTCATTCAGCCCTGCTTTTTTATCCCTCCTTTTCACTTAGTTCTTTCCTTAACAGTTGGAGTAAAATTCCTAGGCCAAACATCCATAGTTTTCTACTTCCTTTCGGTTTCAAGGCCTTAAGAATAGGTGGAGAAGGACATGGTTCATACCTCATGGATTTAGTATTTTTGGGACGGGTTTGACAACATTTATCCCCTTCTGCTCTAAATTTGCTTCTTCCTCTTCCTCTATTTCGATTTCTCCTCCTCCTATCAGTTTCCCATCGATTTTAGGCCTTTACTCCCTTCATGTTTGCAGTTGTCCAACCTTATGTCAAGCTCTCCCTTCTCTCTCACACACTTAAGGCACATGCAGCAGAGTTGTTGAGCTCTTTTTAGGAAGGAGGAAAGAACAAGAGCATGCAACTCATTTTGGAAAGAGGTAAGGGGGGCAAGAGCATGCAGCTTGTTTTTTGGGAAGAGTGGGGAGTCACCCTTTCTTTCTCCTTGTATTTATAACCCCCAAAATGTGTTGGGGTGTTTGGGACCAAGGTTATCCTTACCCCCCTTTTAGGATAGGTTAGTCCAATTCTATTTTTTGTTATGTCCTACGCTGTTGCTGTCAATTCAGACATTAGCAGCCAACTATGCCGCTGCAGATTCAAAAACCGACAGCAAAAAACTTTGTCGCTGCCGATTTAGAAATTGGCAGCCAATTATGTCGCTACCGATTCAGAAATCGGTAGTGATGGTGGAGTCATTTTGGTTGTTGTTCTCTTCTTTTTTGGATGTTTACACAGTCATGAGTAACTACTCCAAAGGGCCATAACTTTTGCTCCGACTGTTGGATTGCGCTTAAATTTTTACATGAATTTTCAAATGCCATTTTCTTTGGCGTAGCTATGCAATCACTACTCAGTGACCAGGAGGTATTGTTGGGCCAAAGTAGAGTAACGACTCAAAAGGGCCATAAGTTTTTGATCCGACCCGTTCGATCGCTCTTATATTTTTACAGGAGCTTATAGAGGTTGTTTTCCTTGGACTGGCAATGGAATCGCTACTCGATGACGAGCATGTTTGGTCAGGCAAACCAGAGTAACGACTCAAAAGGGACATAAATTTTGATGCGACTAATGGATCAACCTAAAATTTTTACAGGATTTTTCGAAGGCCGTTTTCCTTGGAGTAGTTATGGTATCGTTGCTTGGAGATGAGGAGGTCTAATCGGCCCACACAAGAGTAACGCCTCAAAAGGGACATAACTTTTTATCCCACCGTTGTATCGCGTAAAAAGTTTTACAACAGTTTTCCGAGGCCATTTTACTTGGAGTAGTTATGGAATCGCTACTCGGTGACAATGAGGTCTTGTCGGGTCATACCATAATAACGGCTCAAAAGAGCTATAACTTTTGATCCGACCGTTGGATCGCGATCAATTTTTTACAGGAGTTTCTTGAGGCCATTTTCTTTGGAGTAGCTATGAAATTGCTTCTTAATGACGATGGGGTATGATCAGGCCAAGCTAGAATAATGGCCCAAAAGGGCAATAACTTTTTATTCGACCATTGGATCGCTGAAAATTTTTTATGGGAGTTTTTGAAGGCCGATTGCTTTGGAGTAGCTTTTTAATCGCCAATCAGTGCCGAGTAGGTCTGGTCGGGCCACACTAGTATAACAGCTCAAAGGGGCCATAACAATTGGTCTGATTATTGGATCACCCTAAATATTTTGCAGGAGTTTGCAGAGGTAATTTTCCTTGTGGTAGCTATGGAATCGCTATTCAGTGATGAGGAGGTCTGCTCGGCCAGACTTGAGTATTGGCTCAAAAGCGCCATAACTTTTGATCCGACAGTTGGATCGCACTTAAATTTTTACACAAGTTTCTAAAGTTTGTTTTCCTTGATGTAGCTATACAATCACGACTCGATGATGAGGATGTATGGTTAGCCAAACTTGAGTATTTGCTAAAAAAGGCCATAACTTTTTATTCGATCATTGTATCGCGCTCAAATTTTTACACGAGATTTTGGAGGCTATTATCCTTGGCGTATCTATGCAATCGTTACTCGGAGACGAGGAGGAATTGTCAGGGAAAACTAGAGTAATGGCTCATAAAGGCCATAACTTTTGATCTGACCGTTGAGTCGTGCAAAAATGTTTCCGAGGAGTTTCCACACACCATTTTCCTTAGAGTAGCTATGGAATTACTACTCGGTGATGAGTAGGTCTGGTCAGCCATGCTTGAGTAACGGCTCATAAACTTTTGATCCGTTCGTTGGATCGCGCAAATTTTTTTAAAGGAGTTTTTAGAGGCTGTTTTCCTTGGAGTAGCTATGCAATCGCTACTCGATGACGAGGAGGTCTAGTCGGGCCAAACTGAGTAATGGCTCAAAAAGGCCATAACGTTTTATCTGACCATTGAATCATTCTCAAATTTTTACTCGATGACTAGGAGGTATGGTTGGCTATGTCGCACCCTCGCGAGCGGAGCGTGGCGTCGCGGCGACCATCGATTGATTTCGGGGTCTTTGTTTTATTGTGAATAAGGGAGTCGTCACCTAGTATTATGGTCACTAGGAAACCTAACTGGTCTTTCAGAGATTCTAAGGTAAGGGACTGGTTGCGTAAAGGGAAGGTATTAGCACCCCTAGTACGCCCTACCTAAGGTAAACTGCTAGG
Source organism: Populus deltoides (assembly GCA_015852605.2). Lineage (NCBI taxonomy): Eukaryota > Viridiplantae > Streptophyta > Magnoliopsida > Malpighiales > Salicaceae > Populus > Populus deltoides. Next base: position 9,317,407 of record CM027588.2, on the reverse strand, counting down.
TGTTTGGTTTGCTTTATAATTGCTATGGTGTTGGTGTTTTCTAATCCCATAAGTTTCCATAGGTTTGATTCAAACTAAATTTATTAAGATAGAAATCCAAGGAGATTCCATGTGCTTTAAAAGCTCATTTTTCCCTTAGTATTTCAAGAGTTTGCAACTCGTAAATCGCAAGGAGGAGGGACAAAAAAAATTAGAAATCTAGGGCGCTTTAAAAGCCTATTTTTGCCTTAGTGTTTTATACTCTCACAGATTGTAAACCGTAGAGTAAAAAGAAATGAAATGTCCTCGATTATAATCAAGGCTTCTTTCAAGGATGTGTGATGACTTATTATCCCTAGAAAATTATTTTGGATATTTACCACTTAGGGTTTCTTTATCCAAATATTAACAGTGAATAATAACAAGTTATTCCCATTAAATATTTTGGATATTCATCCCTTTGGGATTTCTTTATCCAAACATTAACGGTGAATAATAGATGAATTCCCCCCAAAATAAAATTTTTTTATTTTTTTGGAATATTGGCCAATACCCTTTGGAGTTTTACAAACATGTTATAAAATCCAGAAATGCAAGAAAATAATTTTTGTTGTGTTTAAGAAATCCATGCGAAAACACATTTTCAAAACTTCCAATATTTTTTGTATAAAAAAAAAGAGTTCAAAACATGTTAGGGTATTGGCCGTATGCAACACACAAGAAAACAAATTTTTTTTTTTGAAATTGTTCGATTATTCGGTGACCTACTCATCCTAAAATTCTTGGAAAACTCCACGCTTTTCTAAGAAATAGTCTCAATATTAGGTGACCGGCCAATCCTAAAATTCTTTAGAAAACTTCATGCTTTTCTAAGAAACGGTTTCAATATCAGGTAACCGGCCCCTCTTAAAATTCTTAGAAAACTCCACGCTTTTCTAAGAAACGGTCCAATATCAGGTGACCGGCCCATTTTAAGATTCTTAGAAAACTCCACGCTTTTCTAAGAAACCGTCCAATATCAGGTGACCTGCCCATCTTAAAATTCTTAGAAAACTCCACGCTTTTCTAAGAAACGGTTTCAATATCAGGTAACCGGCCCCTCTTAAAATTCTTTAGAAAACTCCATGTTTTTGTAAGGAATGGTCTCAATATCGGGTGACCTGCCCATCTTAAGATTCTTAGAAAACTCCACACTTTTCTAAGAAACGGTCCAATATCAGGTGACCGGCCCATTTTAAAATTCTTAGAAAACTCCACGCTTTTCTAAGAAATGGTTTCAATATCAGGTAACCGGCCCCTCTTAAAATTCTTTAGAAAACTCCACGCTTTTCTAAGGAATGGTCTCAATATCGGGTGACCTGCCCATCTTAAGATTCTTAGAAAACTCCATGCTTTTCTTAAGAAACGATCTCAATATCAGGTGACCGGTCCATCTTAAAATTCTTAGAAAACTCCACGCTTTTCTAAGAAAACGTTTCAATATTAGGTAACTGGCTCCTCTTAAAATTCTTAGAAAACTCCACGCTTTTCTAAGGAATGGTCTCAATATCGGGTGACCTACCCATCTCAAACTTCAAAAGAAAACATCTTACCTCGAGGAAATGAAGCAGTGTTGGTTCACAATTCCTATCCTTTTCCGTAGTTCCGTTGACCTGAGATTTTGGACCTCAGCGGTTTTCCCAAAAACTTGGAACTATTTTGGCCTTCGTCACACCTTCTCCTACCAGGTTAGTGTTATGACAATATAGCATGCATTTTTTTTGTTACCTATTTTGGAAACATAGGTCCCCCTTTTTGTTGTAGACTTATTGAGCTCTTGTTTTCATTTGTTTGTCCGACTTGTCCTCTTGAAACAGAATATGCTCCACGCGCTATACTTCCTATCCTCTTGGTGAAGAGATCTTTGGTTCCTTATGGGGCCATTTCTTGCTCCATTGAGTATTGTCTTTTATTATTATTTTAAAAGGAAAACTCAAAAGATTTGGTTTTGTTCATGAAAACTAAAACTTTTAATGCAATTAGCAAATCTCATAAAAGATGCTTTTTAGAAGTTTTTATGATGATACCCCTTTGGGCTTTGGTTCACTATGGACCCCTATGTGCACTTCGTACACTTCTTGCCCCCAGTGTGGTGTGCAAAAATATTTCAAGTTTAGATTTGATTTGGTTCTCTCCAATTGATGGAGTCATCTCCTTAGTCAAGTGTAAAAAACAGTTCTTTTAAGTAAAAGATTTCAAATGCTATGAGATCATACGTTTTATGAAAAAAAAAGGTTCTTTACAAAGAGAATTCATGGCCGAACTTTATTTTATTGACTGGGAAGCATAGTATTTCTTTATAGAGTCAGCATTCATAGATTTAACTAGATCTTCTTCATCCATTCTAAATAACAATAAAGCTTCTCTCGAGAACGCTTTCTTTACCACCAAAAGGCCCTCATTGTTTAGCGCCCATTTACTCTGATCTTCTCCTGGTAAAAGGCAACATTTTCTTCATTACAAGATCTCCTTCGTGGAATCCTTAAGGTCAAATCTTCTTGTCGTATGATTTCGTAACAATTTAGCCTTCATTATAACACAATAAAAATATTTCATAGCACTCATACAAACATTTTGTAATGATTCAACATTCATTATATCATAATAGTAGATCCTTCGTGAAAATCGTACAATTGTTTCGTAACAATTTAGCATTCATTATAACACAATATAATTTTTTTCATAGTACTCGTACAAACATTTCATAACAATTCAACATTTATTATATCACAATAGTAGATCCTTTGTGATTTTCTTACCAACACTCCTTGACAGTTTAGTACTAGCTATAACACAATACAGTTCGTCTCGTGGGGTGTCTTTGTTCGGTCGAAGTTTTTAATCCCGGTCGCACCACCTAACACATCAATAATCACAAATCAGCACATTCGCATATGATAGTCACATAACTCGTCACCATACATATTTTAAGAATACATATGTTTGCATTTAAGTGTTCCATATATTACACAATCATACCATGAAATCATTACAAGTGTTTAAGACTTTAAGTCATTTCTGACATGGAAGTTTGTCGTAGAAAATTGTTAGCGAAAGCTAACTTGCTAAGCATACAAAGAATTCAGCGAAAATTGATTCGCTGGTGACACAGGATTCGGCAGCAAAAACTAGTTAGCTGGAAGCACAAACTCGTCAGCAAAAACTAGTTCGCTGGTCAAGCTGATTCGTCAGCACAATTCATTCCTACAACTGACGCATGAAATCGTCAGTGCACTTAGTCTAATGTTGGACTTGGAAATCATTGATGAAAATTGAGTCGCCGCAGACCCAAAAATCATCGGCGCGATCCAGATCTACAACTAATACTGAATTTGTCAGTGCACACATCCTACTACTGATATCAAAATCATTGACAAAAACTAAGTCGCTGCCAACTTAAAAATTGTCAGCGCGATTTAGTTCTACAGTTGACGCTGAATTCATCAGCGCACACATTTCCTACTATCGACAAAGAAATCGTTAATGAAACTGAGTCGCTGCCAATCTAGAAATCATCAACGCGATCATCTCTACAGCTGCCGCATAGAACATGGAATTCATCACTGACATCTAGGTCGCTGGTAACACAAAATCATTAGCAAACTCATTTACAGCTAATGCAATGAACTCAAGATTTGACAACGACAACTATCGTTGTTGAATCAGAAATTGTTGACAAAAACTAAGTCGCTGCCAACTCAAAAATCATCAACGACACTGCTTCTACGACTGACACATAAATTTATCAACACACACAACCATGTTTTCTGTGTTTACAATTGCATCATGTCGAATTCATAAACACAAATTAATAATCAAATCACATCATGTAAGGGTACCATTTTCATCATATGTCTTGTCCCTCTTAGGATCATGCAAGGTTTTTCCATTGTCTCCTCAATTCTTATGGCCAGTATCGCTGCCCATTTCCTTTAGTTAGATATGCAAATCATCATATTTCTCACAAGCATAATCACAACAACAATTCACAATTACACATCCATTTTCATGATTCACAATCATACATGTCCATTCATCATACATGAAACCAAAGCATTAATCGTAATGTAATTCTCATTTCAGCTACAGCATATGGGTTGTTAACACACAATTTTGCACTTAATATCAAACCAACACATTTTCATACAAGTTCTTCAACCACATATGCAGAATTCATGTCATTAACATATGTACAATTTCTATTTTGATTTCACATGATCAAACAATTATAACAAGGTTATTGTAACAACTCTAATTATATAAACCCAAATTATATGATATAAATTCATGTGTGTCTATATATATATATATATATATATAAGAATTTCGGCAGAGTTTTCTCTGTATTCTTTGATACCAAGTTATCAACTCAAAGATTTCTCAACCTGTAACATCAATCAAATTCTCGTCCCATCATTTGGACTTCCAAAACACAAGCATATAACAATATCTCATTTATTTTTTCTGTAGAACAATTAGTTAAAGCTAAATAATTCATAGCATGCATCGTTTGTTTTTTTTTTTAATAGTTGTGCTCAAAATATGTAAACAACCAACCCTACATCTATCCTAAAATAACAACATCATAAATAGAGCATATATAAGTCAATAAGTTAAACATTACAATTCCTAAGCATAAAGGTGTATTACAACAAAATATTAATTTTATCAATTACATCAATTACTTAACAAAATATTTATCCGTGCATCTACTTTCTGGTTCGAGGGTGCGAAGTACCTAAAAACATGATCACATTTAAACATGATTAAAAATTTCACTTTTCAATAAATAATTAATTAAGGAATAACTATGCATGTACGTTGAAGTAATTCTCGCCTCTTTGAATGAATTATCTTGTCCTTAATAGTTTAATAATTTCATAAATTCTTTTCCGGATAAAAAGATATAATTTACACAAAAAAATACCAAGAGTATCTCGAATAGAACCCACATATTTAACTTCCATATAAATTAATTAAGCTCACTATTTATCTATTACATAGATTAATTATCTCATTAACCCGGAAGTTTATTCTCTGAACATATCTATTCATCAAAACAAATATTTCCAGTAACTAGGAAATAATTTCCTCGACTCACCCATTCAACAGGGCATTATTACCAGTAACCAGTAAATTATTTTCTCTACTTGACCATTCAACAGGGTATTATTTCCAGTAACCCGGATTCAACAGGGCATTCTTTCCAATAACCAGGAAATAATCCCCTTGACCCGCCCATCCAACAGGGCATTATTTCCAGTAACCAAGAAATAATCTCCTCAACTCGCCCATTCAACGGGGCATTATTTCTAGTAACTCGTTCAACAGGGCATTATTTTGTCTCTCCCTCTTTTTTTTCTTTTAATCTTTATACCAAAAATCACAATCTATGTAAATTTTCTTCTACAAGCAGTTAGAATAAGCTATTTAATTACTTCAAGGTGTCCAACACTTACCTGGTGTCTGTGTGCGTGAAGAGGTCCCTTGTTGTTGATTAGGTCTCGCGGCCTCCTTTATATCAACACAATTTACTACGTTATTTTTTATTTATTTGTACCGATAAAATTCTAATACCAATTACATATTTATTGATTATACTCAACACCCTTAATTAAGCTTAATTGAATCATTCATTTATTTATTTACAAAAGTCATTATTCAATTTAACCTATCAACATCAATTATCTTCAATATGGCAAGATCTCTCAATAATATTATCAAAACTCAATTTTTTCTAATTTTCTTCTTTTAACCGAAATTAACCTAAGGAAGAAAGTAAAGATTTTGTTTTTCTTTTCTCTTTGAAAAATTCTTACACCTTTCATAATAATAACACTTATAAACCTATTTCTTTCCACATTTTCCAATCAATTATATTAAAACCTCAAATCCCCTAATTATTTTCTCTTTTGGCCGAAAGTTCAATCAAAAGGGGAGGAAATAATTTTTGTTTCTTATTTAAAATTAAACACTTACCCAATCTTAATACATGCATTCTAACATGGTTCAATCATAATTTGCATCATTCTCATAATCTATAACATAAACCCACAATTTCATATAATCACAACTCTACATAAACCTTCATCAAACATAAAATTAGAGGAATAAATCATTTGGAGCATGTTATTTACCTCACTTTGATAAGGATTTAAGGAAAGAATGCAAGAAAAATCAAGTTTTCTTCTCCTCCATCTTCAAACCCTAGCTTGAATTTCTTCTTCCAAAGCACTCACCACCTTAAAATCACCCCCTCTTGATGTTTAACTAAGTTAATCACTCTAATTGCTCACTTTAATTGGTGAAATTAACAAGAATTTGTGTAGACAAATCACACAATATCTCCTCCTCTTTGGTTTCAAACCCTCAGCTAAAAGAGAGAAAAATTGAAGCATTTATAGTCTAGGTTATATTTATTTAGACATTGGCCCTCATTACTTCTTATTTCTATTTTTTTTCACTTCATTCTTCTTTTCACTTAATTACACCACAACACCTTACCTTTTATTTAATTATGTCAATTTAAAATACCTGAAATCCTTTTATTTACTCTATTCGGTATTTTCTTTTCAGATTATAATTTATCGGGTTTTCACAGTCATCATCTTTGCATTTTATCCCTTTAACTTATATTATATCCAGCCCTCACTATAGTCAGCCATCTGTCCAAGCTTGTGCATTCAAAACCATTCATGTTCATTCATTTTTATTTTTATTTTTGTAAGAATCTGCACTTGTTCCCATTGTTCATTATTCTACTTAGGTTCTTTATATTTGGTTGTTTTGTTTGGAATTAGAATGTAAGAACCCTAAGTTTAAGTTAGTCTTTCTCTCTATTCCAAAATTTAGGGTAACAACCATCCAAGGGAATGGTGTTGGTCTTACCTCACATTTTTATACAGCCCTAGTGTAAGGTTTAGTGGTTTCTTCTTCTTCTTTTTTTGTTCGGTTTTCTTCCCTTCTTTTTCTATTTTCCAACCGGTCTTAGGCTCCTTCTTCTTTCTTATTTTCAATTATTCATCCTTTTCAAACTGGTTGGGTTCGGTTTTCACCTTGAAAAGGGGTGTGTGTGTTCCAGTAATGGCTGCTGTCGATTCTAGGAAAAGGTTTAGGCCCCTTTTTCCTCCATGTTTTTGGTCACTTCTCTTTCCCTCTAACTATCTTCTCACTCAGCACCCAAGGAGATTGACATGCGGTTGATTTCAGCTCTTTTTTTTTAGGAGAGAGGTTGTTCTAGCAGGGTTGCAGCTAGACTTTAGGGAGAAGAAGGCTCACCTTCTCTCTTCCCCCTTGCATTTATACCCCCTCTTAAATGAGGCGGGGGTGTTTGGGTGCTGGCCATGGCTATTCTTATCCCTCTTTTGGGTTATCTTAGGGCTATTTTATCTACTATAAATCCTAATCTAGGATAGGTCGATTTTTCCCCAACATTTTTCTTAGAGCAAGTTGGCATGCTACCTCTAACTCCCTCCTAGCATAAGCTGGCCTAATATAATTTTTTGTTGGGTGTTCAACAAAATTTTATTCGGTGTTACAGATAGGAAATGACATTCCTTTACTCTAATTGGTAAAAATTTGGTTTTCCAAGAATTTCTATATAAAGAATATAGAAGAAGTATATTAGGAATAAAGATCTATAGAGATAGATCTAGAAGATTACTTGGATTGTTCGGTCCAACGTACATAGACAAGATGTTACAACGATTTTGTATGGGAGAATCCAAGAGATAATATTTACCTATTTCATAAGAAATATGCCTCTCCAAAGATATGTGTTCTAAGACACAGATTGGGAGAGATAAGATGGAAAATATCCCTTATGCTTCGACTATAGGATCTATTGTGTATGCGATGTTATGTATAAAACCAAATGTATCCTATGCTTTGAGTATAACAAGTAGATACCAATCTAATCTAGGTAAGAGTCACTAAAAGATGTTGAAAACATTCTTAAGTACTTAAGAAGAACTACTAATGTTTTTATGATCTATAAAGGACATGAACTAAAAGTTCATGGTTTATCATATGCTAGTTTTTAATTAGATATCGATGACAATAAATCTCGACGAATATGTTTTTACTTTAAATGGTGGTGGTGTGAGCTGGAAGAGTTCCAAACAAGATACCACAGTTGATTCTACAACCGGTCCGAATACATCTCTGCATCTGAGGCGGCAAAAGAGGTTGTTTGGATCAAGAAATTTATCATTGAACTAGGTGTGGTTTCCGATTATTGATCCAATAACTATGTAATATAATAACAATGGAGTCATTACTCAAGCAAAGCAATCAAGGTCTCATCAAAGATCTAAACATGTACTTGGACGATTCCATTTTATTAGAGAAATCATAGAGAGGAAAGATATAAAGATAGAACGAGTATCCACTGAAGAGAATCATGCAAATCCTCTTACTAAGGCATTGTCCTAACATAAACATGATCACCATATCGAGGGATAAGGTATTAGATATATGAATGATTGGTTTTAGTACAAGTGGGAGATTGTTAGTGAATATGTCCTGTAGCCAATCGGTTGGTTACATATAGCACTGATTTTATTCATGTAAAACATATTTATTATTAATAAAGGTTTTTTTTATCTTTAATATTTATTTATATTTGATTAATAGATCTAATATTTAATTAATGAATATAGAGTAAAGATAAAGTTCATGGGACAAAAATGATTTGCAAAGAAAATTATAAAATTATTATACTTATGAGATTCTTATTGTATTAAATCATTGTTCTTAAATGATCAATGTTCTATTAAGATTGAATATTAATTAAAATTGTTGAGATTGGTGCTTATTATATTCTTTTCTTTATGAAAAAAAGCAGTTGCTCTCATAAAATAAGGTATAAGGGATACATAAGACTAATATGCAATGTTTGTTAGATGACATGTGCATTGAACTGATCCGTAAGAGAATTCTATAAGAAAAGATCATTTATATCTATGAAAAGGCTCTTGTTGTTGTTATGCTTTGATCTTGACTACATATTATTCTAATCAAGGGTAATAAACAGGTAAATATTGGGTATAGTATAAACTATATAAAGGTATTTGAGCAATCAAGAGAGGATTCATCACCCTAGGTGAATTAAAGAAAATATTTTATATGTTCTCAAATAGTATTGATTGTGAAATCTTTGACCAATGTAGGATGAGTTTTGAAAAGGATTTCAAAATCTTATTCAAAGAATCAATTATTATAATGTTAAGAACTACAGCGATTTAACAAACTAGACATACTTCATGCTAGACATTATACTTGATCTTCAAATATAAATCAATCAATTATTGACTTGATAATAAATTAAATTACTTAATTTACTTAATCTTATTTTATTTAGGATAATGATTTATATTTGGACTAACTTATTAAGGAACTTAATGGGTTATACATATAAGAATCACAAGTCAGAAATTAAAATGGGATAATTAATCAAGTATGACTTGATTATAAATAAATTTTAAAAAATAAAATCTTGGAATGTAATTAATATAAGGTATTACAGTTTTAGACCTATAAAAAGACAAATCAAGTAAAGGCAATTCATGTTGGGAAGAAGCTTCAATATAACCAAATTCTCAATCCACAAGTTTCAAAAAAAAATTGACAATTAAAAATAGAGTCAATCAATCAACAAAAGATAGATACAAAACATATAAACACATGATAGAAGAAATTTTTACATGGAAAAACTTGATGGGAAAAAAATAAGGGATTGTATTACATTTAAACTCTTCTACTAATTCAAATAATAGGATCACAAGATTCTTTCCTAGCTCAGTTAAAGAATATATATCTAGTCACTAATTTCATCATTACAATGATGAATTCTATCAACAATAATAAATCACCTTCCAATTAAGAGTTAGATATCTCCAATAAGGTTTTTTAAAAATACTCAAAGATGGAAGCTTCTCAATGATCACACCTCTAAGTTGAAGAGCTCGTCGTTGGAAATAACGTATCAAAATCTATCTTAATCATATAACAAATCACCTTCCAATTAAGACACAAAGATAAATAACATATTTTTTCTTTACTCTCTCACTTTTTAGCCAAAATCTTTCTCTCTCTTTTTTTTTTTTTAATAAGTTAGCTCACAATGAAAATAAACAATTAGATTGGGTGAAAAGAAGAAATGAAGAGAACTTCAAGCTATGACTCTTTAACTTCAAAATAGAATGTTTTCATGGTGTTTTAATAAGGAACAATTAGGCGCACAATTTTTTGCGAACGTAGAATATCGAGTACGTTTGGCAACCTCTCGAGCACTTCGGCTAAGAATGTTCGTAGAGGATATTAGAGAAAGGCAATGAGCGTGCTACAATCAGCACATTTGTGAAACAAACTATGTGTATTTCGTTAAAAAAAAAAATTAAAGTATATTATTTCGTCAATAGTTAAAAAATAAAAAAGCTAATAAGCAAAAATAGCCGTGTGGTGGCATGGAGTTCACACTTGTGAGCATCAAGACTCTTGAAATTTCAGCTTTTACCTGAAGACTTAAGATATGACACTTGTATTGCGTCCATTGTTTGGTTTTCAAGGGTGGGTTGGAAAATTCATTCTGATTATTTTCCTGAAGACTTGCAAAAATGAATTGTTTGCTGATGTAACCTTAGATTTTCGTTCATTATTTTCCTTCTCTTTTTCCTTTTCATTATGTTGGGAGATTGTGAGAACCATAGACCAATATCAGTATCCCACTACATGAGCCAATGATAATGTTATATATTCCTTCAATTTTTTTTATATGAGGTTTCATGTCAATCTGTTGGAAATAAAATTATTACATTGCCACCTCTTGTTCATGAAACATAGACCTCTAAAATTATCATCATATATCATGATTTATGATGAGAATTAAATTCTCTAAATCACTAAAACTGAAAAATAGTTTTGAAATATAGAGTTATCATCAACCGAAGCAGAAACGTGAGGACATACAGCCAGTTCTCATATAAAAATATTTTACAAGGACTGCCTCACAATAAATAAATAAATAAATAATCGTTTAATTGTAGAATATATATTTTAAAAAACTAGCAATTCATTTAATTGTTATATACTTCAACAAGAATGGGATAATGGGAAATGAAAAGAAAAAAGAAGTTGGTAACTGGTGGAGCCGGCCTATAAGCTTTGTTCGTAATTTTTAAAATATTTTAAAAATATATATATTAAAATAATTTTTAATATTTTTTATTTTTAATATCGGCACATTAAAATGATAAAAAATATATTAAAAATATTAATTTTAAATTTTTTCAAAAAAAAATCAAAACTTTAGAAAAGTATGATCCAACTGCACTCTCAAACAGTGTCTTAATGTGTGTTAGATACTGTGATAGGTTTTATGATTGCGATTTAAAAAAATAAGTTTTAAAAAAGCATTTTTAATTGTTTCTTATTGAATTAAAAAATTAGTTTAAACTATTGTTAAAATTAATGTCGAGTAAAACAATAGTTAAAATATATTCGATTAAAATTGTTGTTGAATGTATTGTTAATAATAAAATAACTATAAAGTACATGCAGCAATTTTATAACTTCAACTTATATAAGAAGTATATGATTATTAATACATAAAAAAATATAGCAAAACAACATTAATGTACTATTTTATCAAAAAACATATACTAATAAGAAATATATCAATTAAAAAGTTAGTTCAAATAAGAATATAAACATTATTATTATTTATACATGTAGTGAAATATTCAATTTAAAAAGGATAATATAACCAAAAAAAAACTAATAATAAATATAACAATTACAAAATTGGTCCAAGTAATAAATGCACCAATGCTATTCTAGTTTAAATGTTTCATACATTAGTTAACAACAATACTAAAAAAATACTTTTCCACTTGTTTTATCTCCTTTTTTTTAGCACTCAAAATAATAGTCCAAATGTCCACCCTTAAAAGGGATCTCTCACTATTGTAACAGAACTTCTATTTTATATTCGTAAGAGAATGGAGAGAGTAGACATCTAATTAATGAAAAACAAATTTCTCTCTTTTTCTCTGTATATGATTCATATCCAATTTGAAACCCTTCCCCTTGAACCCATATCAGGCATCTGTTGAAGCCCTGTCATTTTGATCCTTCCCACTTAAAAGCATTTTCAATGAAAAATACTATATTAAAGAGTTAAGTTGATAAAATAATTTTTAAAATAATATAAATATAGTTTTTGTTTATATACATTTAGTAAAAAAGATATTTAGAAGTAAATTAATTTTAATATAATTATACAACGTTGGCCAACAAATATAAAACAAATAAAAAAAATATTGCTCAATAAAAAAAATTATAATTTCATTTACTTTTGTCTTTTCTATAAAGAAATGTAAAAATAGCACTTTTTATCTTGAATAATTATTTTAATTATTTATTTGGCTGACCGGTTAGAATATAAAAAATTAGAAGTATAATTTTTTAATATAATCTAATATTTTTAACTGCTTTGAATATGTTCTTACTATTTACCGATTTCTTGGCACTCACACGGACGCCCACATCAATCCAAAGATATAAAGGTAGGAAGTTCAACAAGCTAAAGTTGAATTAGTTACAATTTCCATGTTTCAACTGTGAGAGTCGGGAGATGAGTTTAGGGAACGGGTTACGGTGGTGCTTGCATAACCATGGTTTTTGCAGATCAGCGATAAAATCTATGTTTTTGGACAAACAACTGCTTGTAATGGTTATTTTTGTCAAGATTTGTGGTTTTTTAACGGTCAAATGACAAGGACAAAACGCAGTCACAAACCTTCGCGTGAGAAGCTACCATTTGAACAGGTTTTATTTTCATGTTTCAAAAAAATATATATATTTTTAGTATTTTTATATTATTTTGATGTGTTTATATTTAAAATAATTTTTTAAAATTAAAAAAATATTATTTTAATATATTTTTAAACAAAAAAATATTTTAAAAAATAATTATTATGATATTTTTAAATACCTTGTAATTTTATGTTATATGTGGTTGAAATACAAAGCGCCACAATTACCTTTTGTAACCAAACAAGCTAAAAATTTTGGACGAGAGAAAATGCAACCCCAGTCATAATTTTATATAGACTCTTACCAGTTTAGGTATATAAATTAACATCTATCAAAGAAAAATCCCTAATACCTTCTTTAAAATATTATATCATTTAGAAATATAGTAGATATTTCTTTTAAAATATTTTTTATTTAAAAATATATCAAGATATTTTTTTTTATTTTTCAAGATTTATTTTTATATCAATATATCAAAATGATCTAAATACACACAAAAAAATATTGAACCTAAAATTTTTTTTCAAAAACATGGTTGGACCATAATATCAAATACTCTCGAATAAACATTATAGGGCATGGATTTTTCATTGTAACCATACATATAGTTTAATGTTGATTGCTATAGTTAAATTATTTCTTTGCCCTTGAGTAGGGAAAAAAAACCTTGAGGGTGAGGGTACTTTGATCTTTTTCACTGACTTGTTGGTCTTTAAAAAATTGTTATGGGGTGTCTAGGTTTTTTTTATTTTTTTCACAATAAAAATATTATTTTACTCCCGAAGTCAACAAAACATAAAGTTGTTGACCAAAAGGTCGTTTTGACTTTTCATAAACTTGTAAACAGTAAAAATACTTCTTTACCCCTTAAATCAAAAAAAAATTGTTTGGCTATTGAATAAGAGTTTTTTTTTTCCATTATTCATGTATAGTTAAAATACATTTTTGGCCTTGAAAGGATAAAAAAATAAGGTTTGTATTTTGGATTTTTTGTACTTTCACACGGGTTTTTTTTTATAATTACCATGTCATGGGGATGTTTTGGTGTTCTCATGTTGACTTTTTAATCAAAAACATTGCTGGAACTTGCTGAACATACGAATGAGTGGTGGCATTTACATCATTCAAGCAACGCGTATGATCTAGATCACCGGTTTTGCATGTCTTTTTAAAATATAAGTTTTTCTAATTGTTTTATTTGTGTTTAATTTTTCAAGATATTACTCTCATTCATCTATAATTTTTTTTTATACAAATGAACTTTATTTTTTAAAATAAAAAATATTATTTTTTAAATAATATTTATGATGTGTTTGGCCTTGCGTAATCTTTTATTTTGGAGTGTTGATTTATTCAGTCGGTTTTATTTGTGTTATCTTTTAGGTCACGGGTTTTTTACAGTGTGGATTTATCTTTTATTGATTTAAATAAATAAGTTTAATGAACACGGTCGGGTAAATATCTCATTTTGTGTAACTGAATACTTAATCTATTTTCATCCCTTAATTTGTTTCAATTTCTCTTTTTGTAATTGTTAATGAATTTTTTTAGTTTATTTACATAAAAAGTTATCGATTTATTTAATTAGATGTTTGCATAAACTTTTTAATTTATACTTTTATATTTTTATGTGAAAAAAATATATTGAAGGAACTTGTATACCTAATATTTTTCTAAGGAAAAATTTTATAACCAGCAGCAAAGTGTAAGTTAGATAACTATTTTATTTTATTTTATTTTTAGGGATATATTAGCTTTCAAGTAATGATATACCACTTAATGTACGATATGCAGTTAATGTAATTATATCATTAAAATTCATCAATAAAAAATAAAAAGAAGTTATTAATATTATGCAATAAAGATAAAGATTGAGTAATATACAAACATGCAAATAAATAAAGGAAAGTTATGGCCTTATCAATATACTAGTTATATGATTGTTCGAGTATTTATATATAGTTAATTATTTGATTATATTATCATAATTTCATGTGTGTGTTGTTATAAGTTAATGTAATTATATCATTAAAATTCATCAATAAAAAATAAAGAGAAGTTATTAATATTATGCAATAAATATAAAAATTGAGTATAAATACAAACATGCAAATAAATGAAGGAATGAAAGTTATGGCCTTATCAATATACTAGTTATATGATTTTTCAAGTATTTTTATGTAGTTAATTATTTGATTATATTATCATAATTTCATGTGTGTGTTGTTATAATTATTATAATTATGTTTATTTGTATTATTTTTAGTAATTTTAAATAATAATAGTAATATATATCTCATATCAATTAAAAATGCGTTTCCCAAATTTTATATATTTTCTATAGCATTTTATCCATTTCAACTTGGTATCAATATTTAATTTTGTATTATTAATTGAAATTGAATTTATAAAATTTATATTCTAAAACTAAAATAATATAAATCTTAATATATATATATATATATATATAATATTCTCATTTTATTGATATATATTAATTTAAATACTTGATCAATGTCAATTTTTTTTTAAAAAAATACTATTATATTACTTGATTTGTAATTTTATTAAGAACAAGGACTTAGTTGCAAAGTGATAGGGGTTGAAATAATACATAACTCTACCCACGTACCATTATAAAATTTAAATGACTTTAAGGATCTTGATTAAGAGATAATTTTCATATTTTTTTTATTTTTACATTTTATTAAAAAAATATTCAATATGCATCTTAAATCGAATTTTATGATATTAACTTAAGTAAAAGTACTTTAGAATAAACTTATGCTAGGAAACTATAATTCAAGATTTTAGTTAAAACTTTTTCTCATAATTTTTTTCTTTTAACTTGGTATCAATGTTTAATTTTTTTTTATTTACATATGTGGCTTAAAAGATCCAAATTCTAAGTTAATTTTCTAATATATAGAAAGTATTATTTTGTTAAAATTTAAATATATTGATACGTAAGTAATTCATGTGTTTTAATCATAAAATACACTTATAATTTTATCTATTTTATTATTATAAATTATATATTGATTGATGTTGTAGTTACAATCGCAGTCGCAGTTAGTTATCTTCCCTTACTTCAAAATTGTAGTTTTATGGTCAATATTGATATAAAATACCACATAAGAATATATTTTTATATCATATATTTTGGATACTAAAGGTAACTAAACTCTATAAATTAAACCTTATTGATCCTGTTATTGAGGAGCTCAATAATAAAATGCCTTGTATTAAATAAACGTATGCTAATTTAATACATCAAGAGAAAGCATAATTCATAAACTTAATGGATCATGATATAATTTTTTTTAAACCATGTTATTAATATATTTTTATAATAAAACATTAAATTCTTACTAAATGCCACATTCAACGAAAGTTTCTAACAAGCTCCTTCAATGTAATCAAGAGCATGATAATTTTTTCAAAGAAAGAAAGTAAAAAAAAAAAACCCATGATAATGATAAAAATTTCAGATTTTTATATAAATTGATTTTCAACTGATGACAACAGTTTCAATAGTCCTGCATTGAAGATTTGAAGTCATCCAACGAACCACATATATATATATATATATATAGTATCATCTGCATTTCTTTCTCTCTTTATGGTTTCAAAATTTTCAAAACAAGATTTTAAAAAAAAAAATAAGTAAAATTGACCATCATCATCATAATTTTCTAAAACTATTTTGTTTTACTTTCAAAAAATTTTGATACAGGTTATCAATTTAACCTTTTTTTGAAAGGGAAAAGGAAGGTTAATTTTATTGTACTCTCATCTTCCACATAAATAATATTTACCATAAAAAATATTAATGGATCTCAACATCACATTAAAGAAGAAAGCACAACTCCCAAGGAATTATATACTGCACACCTTTCTCTGTTACACACCAGCGAGTTCATGTTTCTGGTTTTTTTATCAAACAGTAATTCATATTGAGTTCTTCATGCATTAATGATAATAATTAATGAATTCATTTGCACATAATACCAGATAATTAATTTTCTACCTCATGTCTTGACCTTATCTTGCTAAGTGGGAATTCCAAGTGCCTAGCTACCACTCCAATACAGCTCTACTGGCTAAGGAACAATGGTTTATGTTTTGTTGTAAGCACAGTTTTAAAATCCGGATCGGGCCGGCAGGTTGACCCGGAACCCGGTTCACCTGGGTAAACCCGGCTGAGACTCGGCTGTTTTTTTTACATATATATAAGTAAAACAACATCGTTTTTTTGCTTTAACTTTTTACTATTAATTAATCAAACCGTTTGCATTGCATCGTGAAGACACACAGAATCACAATTCACAGAATTAGAAAACCTAATTTCCATCTTCAAAATTCATAGTCATATCAGTTTCAAAGAAATTTAAGCTACCCGCAAGCCATATTAGGTAAGTCCCTGTCTCTTTTTTTGTTAGAATAACAAGAAGAGACCCTCAGCAAACTCTAAATTTGTTTTTGCAGGGTGTTTGTGTTCTTTTCTTGATTTGGCTCTCTTCAATTAAGACTGCAAATCAATGTCAGATGAAGTTGTTGTTACTTGTTTCTCTTTACTTTTTTGTTTATGAAAGAAAGCACTGGTTTGATATAAGATAGTTTTTTATTTCGCTTCAGTTTTCTTCTTTCTTAGATTTCTCTTCTTCACTGGTTTCGTTTCTCTTCATGGATGTAAGATAAGTTGTTTAATTCACTAGCTTTTTGTTTATGTAAGATAGATTTCTGTTCCTTACCCTGTTTCTGCCCAATTTATATGTCAATCCTTTTCTGTTCCTTGCCTGTGTTTTGCTTAAATCTGGGCTCTGTTTCTTGCCTTGTTTATGTTCTTGTTAACAACAGATTGAGAGAATCTAATCGTCTATGATTATAATCAGTAGCTGATTAAATCCAAGTGGGTTTAATCAATGAAA
Organism: Populus deltoides; assembly: GCA_015852605.2. Taxonomy (NCBI): domain Eukaryota; kingdom Viridiplantae; phylum Streptophyta; class Magnoliopsida; order Malpighiales; family Salicaceae; genus Populus; species Populus deltoides. The sequence continues at coordinate 9,299,642 of CM027588.2, read as the reverse complement.
ACCAAGTAATAAAACTGATGTGATTGTAGATGCCTAATTAACAAGGAAAAATGCATCATCAACTGCATATAATACAGATTAGAAAGGCAGGCAGAGAGTGGTAAATGGATGGGTGGATGGATAGAAAAAAATAAGAATTACGATGATTAAGATTAACAGCAATAAAAAAAATAAAAAGAAAAATTGAGGTTAATAGTAGGAGTAATTAATGGGGAGAGTAAGGGATGTTGGTGTTTTGCATAGTAGGGAATTAATTAAGGACTGAGTTAAAAACATTGCTTTGTAATCTAGCCGTGTTAGCATTCCTTAAGGGTTGTTGCTAACCAATATTTTAACTAAACTATATGCTTGTTTTATTGTTAATTAGGTGAATACAATATGGATTTTTTTTGGGTTGACCCGAGTCAACCTATCTGACCCGTGACCCGATCATTATACCGGGTCGGGTTTAAAAACTATAGCTGTAAGGCAACAAAATCTATATAAAAAAAGAGAGATTCATGTACATGGCTCAAAAAAATAAGAAAAATAACTGAAAAAACAAAACAAATTTCATATATATATATATATATATATATATATATGAACATAAATACTGAAAAATCCGTAACAAAATCAAAGCACAAAAACAACAAAAAACTTCTGTATATATGTAAGACTAGAAGAGCTGCAAAGTGCATTAGCAGAGATCAACATGGACGTTTTTACTTTCATGACCAGAGCAAGTAACAGAATACATGGAAGGTGACAATTTGCATTAATTCTGCACACATTGACAAAGGCTTGTTTAGTACGGCAGAACATTCTGAAACCAAATATTCAAAAGTACCTCCATTTGCAGGTTTGCAGTTATACAAAGCAAGCACAAAATTTCAATGAAGACATTCCTCCATAAGATTGACAGTTCAACCAAACGCTGTCTCAAAACATTGAAACAATTCATCAAGAAAACTTGATAGTCCTTCCACCTTTCCCCCACAAATATCGCTACCCTACTTGATGTTCCTGGGACTCATTTCTCAATTCTCCTTTCCCACAACCTCTAATGACAAACCGTCTACGTCGACTCATAATTCAGCATCTCCTCATATCCCAAGAAAATTATTTATATTAATATACCTAATTGCACCTCTAGCAACATAAAAGTTAAACAATGGCCACAGAGAGAAAAGGAAACCGATGTAAATTAAATTAGTAAACAACACACCCTCTTAAAGAGATTCAAGATAATATATATGGTGATTTTGAATAACTTTTGAGCAAAAAGGTATTGGCTAAAGTTAAACTTCAGGATCTCAAAAAAACATTTTTGTACCATTGTTTGGCATTAGGTGGCTTTTGCAACTGCGGTTTGAAAAAATAGATTGTAGCTTTTTTTAATCAAGGTTTTCTTAATAGAACCCGTGCAAAACTGTGGTGGGTATTGATTAACAAAACACTTCAAATCTATGGTTGAGGCAAAACGCATACCAAAACAAACAGACATACAAGTTTATCTAACTAGATAGAAACGATATGGCATATTTGCATTGTTTCTTGCATAATTGCAAGGCTTTTTTATTATACTGAAACATCTAGTATTTGATAAAAAAGTAGCTCCATTTGGCAGGAGATAAAACAAAGTAAGCATGAAATCGCGAAGAAGAAGAAGAAGAAACGGACATACATCTGCTTACTTATAACGGTCCCATTAAGTCAATCATCATCATGCTCCCTCACCATGCTGACATCTCCACTCTTGTTCTTTTCCATGGAATTTAATAAAAAATCTGTCAACACAGACTCATAATTGGGCATCTTCTCATACCCAGGAAAATAATTTATATCAATAATAAGATACCTATTAGCATCTCTAGCATCCCTAATCACGTCAAAGTTCAACAAACTGATCCCAGTTTCTTCCTTCATTGCCTTGGCTACTTCCTCAACAAAATCCACTGGCGGCATTTCCACTCTGTCAAACTCCCCACCACCACCACAATCAGTCTTCTCCTCCAGATTGGATATTTGCGAAAACGGCAGCAGACCCTTCAAAGTAACCAATTTGTCCTCTTTAATATCGGGCAACGATTTCCTCTTGACACATTTCACAAAATCACCAACCACGTAGACTTTAAAAATAACCCCACCATGATTAACAAATTCTTGCATTATAATCATCCGTGACTCTAACTTGTCTAATCCTTCCTTATCAAAAACTAAATACATTTTATGAGAGGTCTCACTCCCATCAGCCATTAACGGTTTGGCGATCAGCGGAAACCCTAATTTCTTAATTAAATCATCGGAATTCTTCATCATGGTTTCTGAATCAGAAAAAAAATGTTGTCGAGGCACATCTAAAACTTGATTTCTTTCAGAAACTTTTAAATTTCTTACAACTTGAAGCATCGAAATCCGATCGTGGAGTCTCTGGATGGAATCAAGAGGATCAATGATGGGAGCATCAGGGTTCAGAGAGGAGAAGTGCAGGAGCTGGGACATCCAATCTGGGCCGTAGAGTTTATGGATGACGCAATCCAAGGGTCCTTGTTCGATAAGAGGTCTTGAAGGATCGATGGGGATGAGATCAATGTTGTGTTGGTCTGCGTGGTGGATGAGGGAGGGTTGGATGAAGGTTTGGGTTTTTTTGGGTGGCAGTGCGTAGCCTACGCGGTGGCGTTTTGAGTGGGTCAACGATGACATGGGTGTTAGGGGGGGGGGGTGGTGGTGGTGGTGGTGGTGGTGGTTAAGCCTTCAGTGTTGGGTTCTAATTCAAATACTAATAGAAAGACAAGGTGTGTGTGTGTTTAAATAGGAAATTGAAGGAAGAGCAATGAGAATCAGATACTCCTCCGTAATTGTAACGCGCCGCATAATTTTTTGTATTTTAAAAATATTTTTGAAGAAGTTTTAATTTTTTTTTTTTAAATTAAATTTTTAGTATTTTTATTTTATTTTGATACAGTGATATTAAAAAATAAAAAATATTATTTTAATATATTTCTAATTAAAAAAATATTTTAAAAAAATTATTATTATAATATCAAATAAACTCTAATTTTTTTAACATAAAAAAACATCTTAATGTTGCTAAAGTTTTTCTTAAAAAAAAAAAAAAAAAAAGTGACTTGTGTTAGAGCATCTCCAATGAAAAATGTTATTCTGAAGAGTTAAATTGATAAAAAAGCATTTTAAATAATATAAATATAGTTTTTTTTACCATATCTACTCCAATTGAAAAAAAGTCATTTGAAGAGCTAATTATATTGGAGTGATAGAAACAAGTGTTTTATTATTTCTTAATAAGTTTGATATTTTTTTTTCACATGGCTATTTAATTGGTTTATTTTGTTAGTGGCCCCACTTTGTTGGTTTTGGTTTTTTTGAGAGATATACAGGAATAACATTTGTGGGAGAGAAAAGGCATGTTAGCATTTTGTTTAACATTTCCTTTGGAGTATGCAAAATAAACATAAAAGAGCCAAAATAATATTTTTAAATATTTAGCTTTCCATTTAGCACATCCGTTGGAGATGCTCTTAATGTCTATGCTATATAGTCAATCAGTTGGTTATATATAACATTGACTTTATTCATGTAAATATATTTAATTTATTAATAAAGACTTATTTATCTTTAATATTAATCAGATATTTGATTAATGAATATAGAGTAAAGATAAAATTTCTGGGACGAAAATGTTTTGTAAAAGAAATTATAAAGTTGTTATAATTATAAAATTCATATTGCATCAAAGCATTGTTTCTAAAATATTCCTAGTCAATGCTCTATTAAGATTAGTTATTAATTAGAGTTGTTGAGACTAATACATATTATGTTGAATTGATAATAAATTAATTTATTTAATTTATCTAATCTTATTTTATTTAGAATTGCGATTTATATTTGAGCCAACTTGTGAGAAACCTAATGAATCATACACATAAGAATCATTAAAATAAGTTGATTAATCTAGTATGACTTGATTTTAAATAAGTTTTTGAAATTAAGAACTATAATGTAAATCATACAATGAATTACAACTTTAGAACTAGAAAAATCGAGTAAGGACTTGATTGAATAAATTTTTAAAATTAGCCTAAAATAATATATGTGATATTATTTTAAAAGGTAAATTGATATTTTGCCATTTATAGGGTTTTTAAATTTTCCTAGTAATAGAATATTATGCCTCTTATTTCTTGCGAGATTTAAGATGAGAAAAGTACAATACAAAAATTTTCCTACTAATAGAATATTATGTCTTTTATTTCTTGAGAGATTTAAGATGAGAAAAGTACAATACAAAAATACCTAAACACAAATTAAAAGAGCTAACACTATAAGGTATAACAATCCCTCTATTTTAAAAGGATTTAAGAGATTTCTCACTAGTGATTCGTGTAGATTATCATTAGAAATTGAACAATTAGACGGGTTGTGGTTTGCGATAACTCATTCTTTAAGCATATATTCAAAGTTGAAAAGAAGTTCAGGTCTTCAAATAATTTTCGCATAAACTCTAAACAACTCTAAATCTATTTAACGGGACCCATGGGGTCCCTAAAAATTTTTAAATTTATCATTTCTATTTTCGTTGCATGTATGTGTTCCAGGAAACTCAACAACTCGGTCTCCTTGATAGATCTAAAAATAACTTGGATGACCAATAAAAATATAGTTTGACTCGAAATAAATATTTAAAATGAGATTTTTTTTAATAAAAATTAGGACGATAACATACTAAATCGATTTAGATCAACCCAAATTAACTTGTCAATATGCATATCAAGTCATGAGATTATGATAATCTCATAGAAAACAAATTACACAACTCAATTTTTAATTTTCAATAAACTCAATATTGAATGATGAAATTGAAAAACAAAATCAATAAACTCAGTCAACTCGGGTTAACCTAATTAACTCGCAAACTAGATCATGAGATCGAGATAACTCAATAGAAAACAAATCAAAACAAGTTATGAAGTTCAATTCTTAATCAACCTAATGTTAAATGATGAAATTAAAAAAATAACATAAAAAATGATTTGGATAATCAGGGTTAACTTGCTAAACTTGTGACTCAAGTAATGAGATATGGATAACCTCATAGAAAGTAGATAAAAATAAATTATAAAGTATAATTCTCTATTAAATCAATTTTTAAAGATGAAATTAAGGGAAAAATCAATTAGTAAAAGAAAAAATAAACTTGAATCAACTAAGTTAACTCATTAAACTTGAAGTCCAAAATTTATAATAACCTTATAAAATCTCTATTAAACCTAATAATAAAGAATGAAATGGAAATTATATATATATATATATATATATATATATATATATATATATTAGAAAAAACAAAAAAAATTACAATTAAAATAAATAGAAAAAAGACAATAAAACACCCTTTTTTTTTTTTTTTAAAGTGACATTGTCTTAGTTTTTTCAGCTTATTTTCTCAAGTATATTTGGTATGCTCAACCAACTTTTTAAAAGCAGGCTAAGAGCTTGTTTGGTATTATTGTAATAATTAATTTTTAAAATGTTTTTTACTTATAAATATATCAAAATAATATTTTTTTTATTTTTAAAATTTATTTTTAATATCAAAACATCAAAATAATATGAAAATATAAAAAAATTATTTTAAAATAAAAATAGAAAAAACTTTCAATTTTTTTAAATATTTTTAAAATATAAAAACAAACTACAAACTACCTTAAAATAATCAATGGATAGACAGCCGCCGACCCACACCACACCCCCAACAAACACATTTTGATATTACATACAAAGCTTTTTTATATATATAAAGGTGTGTGTTGATTACATTTAAGCTCCGAACACGTTTCATCCAATGATTTGTGACTGTTTGAACCGCACAACATGTTTTAAAACATTACTTTCTTGAATGGTAATGGAACATCTGATCTAATGGAATCATTCCTTGCAAATTGCAAGATGCTGCCAGCAACCACTGTCAACTAACGCCACTCTTTCGGTTATTTTTTTTATTATTATTTTATTAACATGAGTATCCGAACTAATTTGTATGTATTTTAATTAATTTTACGAGTTCTAAAATTAACGATCATATAAGCCTTCAATGACTTTGAAATTTATGATACTCAAACTAATGACCTCTAGAAAACAAATTTAGAACTTGACTAGTTAAATAATTTCTTATAAAAAAAATATTATAAACCTCTCATAATTTAATTGTTTTTTTATATTACCTTTATTTATATTTTTTTTTAGAATCTTGAAATTAATAAGTTAATAACACTTATATATAAAAAAATTAAATTATTTAATAGATTATCATTATATTTTATATAATAACTAAAAAATCATTATATTAAATATCATAATTTTTCATTGACTTAAAAAATAAAAAAAACATATATAGCCACTACCGTCGTAATCTAAAGTTAGATCTCAAAAAACAAATATCCCGGATTAAATTTCTATCGAACCATGATCTCTCCACCGTTTATTTAAGAAAAAAATACAATGACTTTCCATCCATTTTAACTCTAAAACAGATACTCGCTCTAGCCCACAAAAGTATTATTATTCCTCATCTCGATCTTCACTTGGGGTTTAAAGCTCCTGGCATCAGTTCTCTCTATGAGCTCAACATCCGTTCACGTCTCTTCAACTTTATTTTCCTTCAAAAATCTTTTGATTTTTTTAAATATTTTTATTTAAAAATATAGCCACTACCGTCCTAATCTAAAGTTAGATCTCAAAAAACAAATATCCCGGATTAAATTTCTATCGAATCATGATCTCTCCACCGTTTATTTAAGAAAAAAATACAATGACTTTCCATCCATTTTAACTCTAAAACAGATACTCGCTCTAGCCCACAAAAGTATTATTATTCCTCATCTCGATCTTCACTTGAGATTTAAAGCTCCTAGCATCAGTTCTCTTTGTGAGCTCAACATCCATTCACCTCTCTTCAACTTTATTTTCCTTCAAAAATCTTTTGATTTTTTTAATATTTTTATTTAAAAATATATTAAAAATTATTTTATACATAAATACATAAAAAATATAAAAAAATAATTTAAAGTAAAAAAAATAGTTTTTAAAATAGTTTTTAAAATACAAAAATAGGACAAAATCTGTCTAAATCTTTCATCCAATTTATTCTCTCTCAGTTCAACAGGTTGACGCGTCTCAAATTTTTTTATGGCATTGACAATTCTTAAGCATAAGGTGGATACCTATCTAGGTTTTTCAATTCTCAGATTTAAACCTTATAAAACAGCTCACATCACTTAGCAAATCCCTATAAAGTTGGGGTTGAAGAAATAAACCCACTCAGAGCTCTTAATATAGGATTTGAAACAACCTCTGAAGATTATTAGCAATTCCTTTTTTATTATGAATATTCAAAGAAAAACATAAGATCCATGTCCAAGACAAACTTCAACTGCCCAAGAATCAGAGGTGAAGGTTTCCCTAAAGAAGATTGCTTTTATAGAAGGGTTAACAAGGGCTTCCTTCAAAGTCTTATATTTTATGGGAAGGAGGCTTCCAATGACTACAATTTTGGGTCTGCAACATGGTTTGATGGTCGACATTCTATCTGTCTCTATCATTTGCAAGATATCGGTAGAAAAACACAACGCGTACTTATATTGAGCATATATAGGTACCATTCAATTTGAAGTTAACAAGCACATTGAGCAACGGTGGTTAGTTTTTGGGAGTCCGGGGTTTTCAAATCATACATCGATCAATGCACGGCAACACTAATTATAGAAAAGTTGAAAACCACCCGACCACCCAATTATTTTTTTTTATTATTATTAATATGAGTGTCTAGACTAGTTTGCGCGTACTTCGATTAATTTCAAGGACTCTGAAATTAACGACCATGCATGTAAGCCTTTAATAACCCCGAGGTTTGTGGAACTTGAACTGGTGATCTATAGGGAACAAATCTAGAGTCTGACCAGTTGAGTTATACCCCATTAGAGTTACACTCACCCACTTATTATTTTTTTTTTTATTAATGTGGGTGTCAGTGCCACCACGCCAAGCACCTCGACTAATCTCACGGACCCTGAAGTTAACGATTATGTAAGTCTCCAGTGGCTCTGAGGTTTGTGGGACTCGAACTGATGACTTCTACGTACGGAGCAAACTCAAAATCTGACCAGTTGAGCTACACCCCTCAGGATTACACCCACCCAATTATTCATCCATATTCAAGATTGCATTAAAATCTATTTCGACAAATGACTTGGAAGGTTTGATAAGGACATCCCACAAAAATTACGATATATCAGGGGATTTTGGACCAGCATAAACCATAGTAGAAGGGAAGGACTTCTCTACAAAGAAAAACTTCACGTACATGTATTCTCTATAATTCTCTAACACAGAAACAACCATGCAATCTTCATTTTAAAAAAAAAAACCACATGCCACGCGAAGATACTCAATACCTTAATGCGATGAGACCTTAGTAACCTCAGAAGGTTGGACAACACTATATGGGCTATGCTAAAACAAGAGCAGTATGCTCATAAGAAAAAAGAAGAAGAAATTACATGAGATTAAGAAGAGTTTATAGCCAGCTCCTTCGCAATTCCAAAGCGTTATACTCATTAAAAATAAGGAGCTAAACAAGGGATTAGGGGACGTCCTAATTTTAAAAGAGTTACCAGTGGTAATATATATTATCGATATTAGTACTCTCCAAGTCATCAAAAAATTCCATTTTCATCAATAATCTTGCTATCGGGATTTACCCGAAAGCATTTTTTTAGATGACATAACAATGTCAGAAGGGATTTGATCATCCTTCTCTAAATTAAACCCCATTTTCATGAAGACATCATCTGCTTCACTTAAGTCATTCAGAGACCCCATGTTAGCATTAACTTGAACCAGAGAGGGAAGCTTTCCTTCCTCAATAATCACAACAATCTGCTTCTTTTTAGTGGGGGACGATGATGTAGCATCCAAGGATGATTTAGAAGAACCAGGTTTTACATCGGAAAACAATATAGGGTTTAGGTTGGTTTGTGGTTGGACTAGCACCATGGGCTTTTTGAGTCGGGGGTTTATTAGGTTTCACCCCATGTATCATATTTTAACGCGACATAATTATCACTGTTAATAAACGCTTTGTAACATGTCCGGTCCGTAATTTAAAGCAAAATGTTGCCATCCAAGTAAAAAATTTTGATACTAGAGGGTTAATTATATTGTACATCCTATCGTATTTTCTATATGTTTAAAAGGTTTTTCTTTTCTATTTTTTTTTGTTTTAATATCATCTTTATATATTATATTTTCAATATTCTTACACACATGCCTACATCAATTGGTGTTACTAATGCCATTAAAAACTTACAAGTATAGTTTGCTTATGGTCATGAAATTTTTCAATAATATATATTTCAGTCTCTAAATTTCTTTGAAAATTTTATTTTTATTTCTATATTTTATTTTTATTAAAAATAAGCCTATTCAAAGTTATTTTTTCCATCATAATTTACAATAAATCAGATTTTGCACTTGAATAAATTTTATTTTATCATAAACTCGATCAAAATTAATTAAATAATTTAAATGAGTTAATAAGTAAGGTAAAAGTTAATTAGAAAATCCGTAATATACCGAGGATAATGTATTAGTAAGGTGAACATAAAGAAGTTCATATAATATGGTCAATTTTTTTAAAAAAATATTTTTCTAGTTAAAAAAAATGAGATAAAAAAAGAACGGTAATCAAATTCTCATAATACATATATGACGTTATAGAAGAAATATATATATATCCATGATAATATGGGTAAATAAAAACAATTCAATAACCTAACAAAAAACAACAACAACGTTGCTTCTCATTTTTTTTCAAAGAATTAGGAAAATAAATTAAGAAAACAAAAGAAGTAAATTTTAATAATAAATATATGATGTTACAAAAAAACAATAGTACTTTTTTTACACGCGCATACTTAACTCTTAGTAAATTTCATATCAACCCATTTAAATTATTTATCTAATCGTTGACCAACTTTTACGAGATTTAACATGTAGGGAATTTATTTTTTAAAAACACCTCAATCGAGAGACTAAATTGCATTTAATATAATATGTGATGACCAAAAAAAATTTAATTTAGGAATTATCTATAACAAAAACAAAACATAAGCATAAAAGCAAAACTTATAAAAAATATTTTGTAAGTAAATGACATGAGTCAATTTTTAATTTCATAGAATATTAGATCTAGGAACAGGAAGTTTATGGCTAATCTACACACTATCATTTAGCTATTGTAGCAAGTCAAAACTAACTAGGATAGTATAGAAGATATTTTAGAGATTTAAAAAGATCTATTTATAGGTGAGAGCCTATAGAAGATCCTTACAATGTCATAATTGGTCATTTATAAGATAAAAAAGAATGAATGAATCTTGTAAAATTTCTAATAAATTATTCGATTTCTTTCAAAAATATATGATTATTAATCTTCTTTGTATCATTTTAAAATATCTAGAAAAATATTTAGAAAATCAGTCTGATTTTATTTTTGTTTGTTCTGTTTAAAGAAAGGAAGGATTCACATAATCTTAAGAAGTTATAAAATAATAATAATAAAAGTGTTAAATATAAAATAAAGAATACAATAACATACAAAAGTAACTTTTCCACCTGTGGAGGGCATTGAATATAACAATGTGATTATTCTCAAAAAATTTCAAAATTTGCTAAATCTCTATTGTTTATAATTAACTTCGCATGATCAATAACCAAATTTGAGAAGAAACTTCGTATGGATTAACAAGGACTAGTGAGTAACTTTACCATTTCTAAACAATATAGTTAAATAAAACTTCATTATTGTAGTTTATCAAAAATAATTAATTAGTAATCATGATCTTAGAAATTAAATAAATTTATAACTTAACCAATTTCATCCTCTTTATTTTTTTTTATTTTTTAAATAAATAGATCATTTTTGGAGCCATATATATTAGCAAAAAACTAAAAAATATGACTCATGATCTCAGAAATTAAATATACTTTCATGCAAATTTATAACTTAATCAATTTCATCCTTTTTTTTTTTTTTAAAATAAATAAATCATTTTTTGGAGCCATATATATTAGCAAAACACTAAAGAGTATAATTAAATCACTATAATCACACACACAAAACACTATTAATTTGGAATAGTGTTTTTTTCATCCTTTAAATACTCATTCTTCTTCTTCTTCTTTTTTATTCTTTTTTAATATTATATTGTTTTGAGAATTATGCTTCATAATATTTTTTATTTTCTTTGTATTAGATTATATATCGGGTCTCATGGATTTTTTTCTAAATTTTAACCCACAACATTAGATTTCTTAGAAACGAGCTTCATAATTTTTTAATTTGTTTTTTAAGAATTTATCATGATCTTATTATCCAGATCACAGGTTCAACAAGTTAACCTAAATTGACTCGAGTCGTTTTTTTTTACTACTTTTTCTAGTTGATTTTTTTTATTCCATCCTTTAACATTGGTTTGGTTGGAAATTGTGCTGCATAATTGTTTTTTATTTACTTTCTATGAGGTTATCCTGACTTCATGATCTAAGTCTCGAGTTTGATAGATTGATCCAGGTTGACTTGATTTATTTTTTTGGGTTCTTTTTTAATTGAATAATTGTTTTCCTCAATTTCACCCTCCAACAACTCATTTTTTTTAGTTTTTTTTTTCAATTTCATCCTTCAATATTATTTTATTTAAGAATTGAAATTCATGATTTTTCTTCAATTTTCTTTTCGTATAGTTATCCCAGTCTCATAGGTTTATTTATTTTCTTTTTAATTTTAACCTTCAGTACTAGATATGTTGGAAATGAAACTTTGTAAATTGTTTTATTTGCTTTCTATGAAGTTATTTCAGTCTCATAACTCACTTCGTGAGTTTAATAGGTTAACCTGAATTGACTCAAATTATTTTTTCTCATTTTTTCTAATTGTTTTTTTTCAATTTCATCATTCAGCATGAGTTGATTGGAAACTAAGTTTTGTAATTTTTTTTTTAATTTTCTTTCTTTAGGGTTATCCCAATCCCATGACCCGGGTCAAGGGTTTGGCAGATTGACTTGTGTTTACTCTATTTATTTTTTATACCTTTCTAATTAAATTTTATTTTGGGCTTCATAATTTTTTTTATTCGTATCTATAGGAGTTATCTCATTCTCAAGATCCAAGTCGCAAGTTTTGTAGGTTGGTCCGAGTTGACTTGATTTATTTTTCAGATATTTTTTTAATTGAATATATATATTTTTAATTTCACCCTCCAGCAACTTAATCTTTTCTTTGAAGTTTTTTTTTTCAATTTCATCTTTCAATATTATGTTGTTTAAGAATTGAGCTTCATTATTTTTTTCAATTTGCTTTCTGTGGAATTATCCTAGCCTCATGGAATTCTTTTTCCCTTCTCAATTCAATCTTCAATATTGGATCTGTTGAAAATGGAGCATTATAATTTTTTTTATTTGCTTTTTATGAAATTATCTCGGTCTCATAACCCAACTCATGAGTTTAACAGCTTAACCCAAATTAACTTGGGTAATTTTTTTGTTGCCTTTTGTAATTGTTTTTTTTTTCAATTTCATCTTTCAATATGGGTTGGTTGGAAAGTGAGCTCTGTCATATTTTCTTATTTACTTTTTATAAGGTTATCATGATCTCATAACTCAGGTCGTCGGTTTGGCAGGTTGACCTGAGTTTATTCTGTTCAATTTTTATACCTTTTTTTTTAATTTAATATTTTTTAATTGGATTTCATAATTCTTTTATTTGATTTTTTATGACGTTATCCTGATCTTATGATCTAGATGCAGGATTAATACATTGGTTTGGGTTGACTTTGTTTATTTTTGGGCCCTTTTTAATTGAATATTTTTTTTCAATTTCATCTTTCAATATTTGGTTGTATAGGAATTAAGCTTCATAATTGTTTTCAATTTTCTTTCTATAGAGTTATCCCGGTTTCATGGATTTAGTTATTTTTCTTGATTTTAACCTTCAACACTAAATTTTTTGAAAATAGAGCTTCGTGATTTTTTAATATGTTTTTTTCATGAGTTTAATAGGTTAGTCAAGTTGACTTGTTTTTTTTTTTCATCCTTTAAAGGGTTGATTGAAAATTGGGTTTTGTGATTTTTTTTATTTGCTTTTTATGTAGTTATCCCGATTTCATGATCCAAGTTGCAAGTTTGGTACGTCAACTCAAGCTGACTTGGGTATGTGAACCCCATGGATATAAAGATCTAGAAATTCACAAACAAGATTTGCACAATCCTAGAAAGCTAAAAATCAATTTTAATAAAAGAATGTGACACAACAATTACATGTGACTGATGCGCCAACATTATTGGAATATGAACCCCATCCAATAATTAGCAAATCATGAATGATAAGTATAAAGTAAAACACCGGAAAATCAGTTATACTTCGATAAGTTCGATTGTTCTTTGTTTAGATAAAGAAAAAAACACGTTGCTCTAAGAAAAACACCAATTTTATTCATTAATCCATGGCTAAAAAAGCAAATATAAATACACGCTAAATAATCCTATTTATAGGAGATATAAACATCATAAACAAGTATGGAAAATAATAAAACAGTATTAGGCCAAATAGGAAAAAAAATATTAAATCAATTAGCAAAAAGAATCCTAAATTGAAAAAAATGGAATTTTCAAATCGTATCTTCTAGATCTTATTGCAAGGCTTTTACCATGTCTTATTCATCTAAATGTTTTACTTAATATAAAATAAGATCTTTAAAAACTTAGGGTAAAATTTCAGTCTGATCGAATGGTTGGATAAAAAATTATGCTTATTAGCGTAAAACTACGCAATAAGAAAGATCAGCCTAAAACCGACTTTAACTCTTTTAAATAAACATGAAAATCCTTGTAATAGCTATTGCTCGTTACTTTCCTTGTAGAAGATGCAAGCTCTCAAAACATTTTACAATTAAATACCATTAACTCTTATTTTCTTGTCTACTAGGATAAATAAAGAATCATTTTAAAAAATAATTTTGGAACATTAAAGTAATTCTTAACACACCCAGTAATTATGTTGTTGCCTATCGAAGATACTTGTAGAACTAGAAAGCTCCAAAAAAAATAAGTCGCTGAATATGTATCATTAAAAAATATATATTTTCAAAATAAGAAGTTCACAAATAAAAAAACAACATATAACAAAAATCCATACAACACCTTCTAACTTGTATCATGATGCTTTTCTGAATTCCGATTGATCTAAAATTTTAATCCAATATAAAACAATACTTATGGACATTTTTGGTAAAAGTTTAGCTTAATCTAATAGTCAAATTAAGAGTTATGTTTGTTAGTGTAAAACTAGACAATAGATAACATTACGCTAAAATTTGAACTTGATTTTTCAATGCTTGCATGGATCGTGTCACTCGGGTAGGTTTTTTTTGTCCTTCGATTTAATATTTTTTTAATTTTATCTTTCAACATTGAGTTAATTAAAAATTCATCTTTATAATTTATTTTGATTTGCTTTTCATAAGGTTATTATGATCTCATAATCTAGATTGTTAATTTAATAGGTTAACCTGAGTCGATCTAATATGTTATTATTTTAGTATTTAAAAACAAATAACATTCAACATATCTCCGTATTATTATTTAAAAAAAACATTATCTAATATATATCATTTGAGTTTATAAATTGACGACTCTTAAATATTTTTTTATATTAAAAAAAATAATTCTATCGGCAGCAGAGGGCGTTACTATTAAATTGAGTATGATGAACACTAGTCAAGGGCCTATATAATTAATATTTGATATTATAGGGATTAATTTATTTATTTATTTTGATAAACTACAGGAACTAAGTTATAAGTAACTCATGAAAATGGAAAATAGTTTTTGTGCGACCAACCAGACATGCAGCTGCTCCTTAAAACCCTAATCACCTCTCCTTGCTTTTACCATTACAAAACCTGCCCTCCCATTCTTCTTCACCAAAAAATTTCTCTTCCAATCTTTCTTTCTTTTATTTGACATTAAACCATCAATCTAATTCTGCTTGCTTTGAACTTAACAACTCCCCATGTCCTCCTTACAGATAAAGAAAAACTACAGGTGCGTCCCTTCGCTGCAGCAGTTCTACAGCGGGGTCCCTTTTTGCTGTCTCATCTGACGGTTCCTTCATTGCTTGCTCAAACGGGGACGCCATCAAGATTGTGGATTCACCAAACGCGTCGATAAAAGCCAGCATAGAGGTCGATATAGATGCGGGTGTCACCGCCTTAGCTCTTAGCCCCGATGATAAATTTCTTTTTTTCTGCGGCTGGCCATAGCAGGCTTATAAGGGTCTGGGACTTGTCCACTTTCAAATGCGTCCGCTCTTGGAAGGCATGTTCGAATTCTTCATTTTAATTTTAACTGAAGTTAGAAATTGAATTTTCTTCGATTAATGAGAGATTAGTGGCTTTCTTTTGGTTGTTTTGTTTGGTATGATGTTTTGTTGCAATTTGGCAGGGCCATGATGGTCCTGTGATGGCCATGGCTTGCCATGCTTCTGGAGGATTGCTCGCAACTGCAGGAGCTGATAGGAAAGTACTTGTTTGGGATGTTGATGGTGGCTTCTGTACTCATTACTTTAAAGGGCATAAAGATGTCGTAACTACTCTCATGTTCCATCCTGATACCAATAAAACTCTGGTAAGTTCCATGCAAGTTATGACAACACTTCTTACCCGGTTGTTTTTGTTTAGCTTTATTCTTGCTAGATCTTTCACTTGTCCCAAGTCTAATGTTGATTTTGCGATAATTGGACAACATATAGATGGAATATAGGAGGTAATTAAATACTAGAATTTATAGTTGATTTCAACCGCTGCACAATACTTTTTTTTTCTTTTTATTGCTAACCTTAAAGCAAAGGGATTTTTCACGGAAATTAGATTCAGGGAATGTAGAGAAGCCATATGAGACTGTATAATTGTGTGTGCAGTAACTTGGTAGAGAAAGGGGACTGAAAGAATGAGGATTTACCAAAAAATATCTTGAAGCAGGGAGGTTTGCTGAAAGAGCCAGCTATGCAATTAAAAAACACGCTACAAAACCCTATGAAAGAGGTTGGAGAGTTTAAGTTATATAAGCAATGCAAACTGGGTTATTGTGTCATGCCACTGTTAATTATAGGGATGTTTTTCATGGACAAAAAACAACAGAGCAAAGACCACAGAGAAAAGATAGTGATGTAACAATTCCATGCTTGAAATCTTTACGAATGCCTACATCTTTTGACCAATTAATATACAAGTGTGAAGCGGAATTAGTTGGCTCCTGAGTATAGTAATGTGATATTCTACCCTAATTTAATTGAATTTCTTTTCAGATTCTCCATAAGATTTATCAGGGCCTTTTTATTAAATTGGCTGGCTGTATGTGTTTCAGTGGATCTTGAATCCAAATTCTGGATGGCCACAATATGAATGTGTCCTCTCAGCAATTTGCTGGCTAAAATAGTCTATACCTTTTCTTATATATATATTTTTAACATCAAATAGTCTATATAGTTAGAGCTTGAAATGGTTTATATTACTGAGTGATTTAATCTTTATGAAGAAAACATGATTTTCATCAACTCCTATGCCCTTAGTTATTGAGTCTATCTCTTACCTGTTGTATTAGCCGTTCTTTTTTTGGCTGTTTTCTTACAGCTTTTCTCTGGAAGTGCTGATGCAACTGTAAGAGTTTGGGATCTTTTAGCAAAGAAGTGTTTCGCAACATTGGAAAGACATTTCTCATCCCTGACCTCTATGGCAGTGTCTGAAGATGGATGGACATTGCTTACTGCTGGAAGAGATAAGGCACAACTCAGCTAATCTTGATAACATCATCTGAAACATGTAAAATTACTTCTTAAATGCTGGATGTGCTCTAGTTTGCATCATGTTGAATTAGGTTTGCTTATTATGTTGTAGAGGTCCCTACTTGCATGTGGCATTATTGGCATATGCAAGCTGTTAACCAAAAACCTATGTCGTTGTGGCTTTAGGTTGTAAACTTGTGGGATCTTCATGACCATGTCTTCAAGATGACAATACCAACTTATGAAGTGCTGGAAGGTTTGTGTGTAGTTAAATCTGGGACCGAGTTAGCTTCATTTCTGGGTTCATGCAATCTGCAAAGTGGGAAGAGGAGAGACAGATCATCATCAATTTATTTTATCACAGTTGGTGAACGTGGAGTTGTGCGAATGTGGGATTCTGAACGGTAATATAGGAATGCTTTTTAGTTAATTTATGTAAAATCTATCTCCTGGGTTCTTTAGGTGCCTTGCATAAATTCTCTTTAATTGTGCTTTTGAGATTGAAGTGCATGAATTTAATTCATTTTTGTTATTTGTTTGATTTGACAGTGCAGTTTGCTTGTATGAGCAAAAGTCCTCGGATGTTACTGTCTCCTCTGACACAGATGATTCACCGAGAGGCTTCACTGCTGCTGTTATCCTTCCCTTAGATCAAGGGTTACTTTGTGTGACTGTTGATCATCAGTTTCTGTTCTACTCACTAGTTGTACACCTTGAAGAGAAATTCGAGTTAATGCTGTGCAAGAGGCTTGTTGGGTATAATGAAGAGATTCTTGACATGAGGTTTCTGGGCGAGGAGGAAAAGTTTCTCGCTGTTGCTGCAAATCTTGAACAGGTAAGTTGCTAGTTAATTTCTGTTACCTGATCATTTTATGTGCTGATATCCAGAGACTAGCAATTAATGTAGTTCACTTGGGAGTATGGTTTGGTTGGTTCGAGTTGTATATAACATTTTGTAGTTAACAGCCACTGTATGCAGATGCTAAATACCTAGGATGATCACTGGATAAGTTATTGGCCAGAAAGAAATAGATGTTTCTTGATACATTGATCTTACAAGTATCTCTTGTATATTTCGTCCCCACCCTCTCCTTTCCTTTAACATTCCCATGTCCATGAATCTGTCTGGTTTTTGATATTCTATGCGTACTGAACTTGGTTAAATTAGAGTGCCTGTTGTCTATAATGCTGTCAATTCGAAATTCTATTTTGAAGTGTTGGCTCCTAATGTGTCTCAATTTGCACTATGCAGGTTCAAGTGTATAAGTGTATGACTTGGAATCTATGTCATGCTCCTATGTATTGGCAGGCCATACTGAAATTGTTTTGTGCCTCGACACCTGTGTATCAAGCTCAGGAAGGCCACTTCTTGTAACTGGAAGCAAGGATAACAGTGCAAGTTTCTTACCCCCTCAACAAAATGTTGTTGTAGATGACATGTTTGTAGTTTTCCCTTCACTTTGATTCATTAAAATAGTTGATAGGTATCTATTTAGGTGGTTGATCTTAACAACAACATGCTAGCTTGTTATTAGGTGTAGTCTCTATTTTCATTTGAATTTAGGCTAAATCTCTGATTCTGTTCTTTAAATAGGTAAGATTATGGAATTCAGAGAGCATAAATTGCATTGGTGTTGGCATGGGACACATGGGAGGTGTTGGAGCTGTTGCTTTTTCAAAGAAGTGGAAGAATTTCTTTGTTAGTAGTAGTAGGTTAGCTCTTCCCCAGGCCATTCTATTGATTCAATATTTGGATTTCACATGATGATGCACCAGTTCCACAATGAACCACTCTGTGGTGGCCACATCGGAGAATGAGAAACTGTTATTGTTGAGAAATCATGTTACCCTATTTGATATGTATCTTTTTGTCTGAGAAATCAATCTAGTGTAATGATAGAGGTCTTGAGCCTCAGCCACGTGTCACAACAGTCAGGCTTGAGTTTCAGGAACAGCCATTTCATGTGAAAATACTGAAGGGTAGGGCTGTCTCCAACAGATCACCATTTGATTGGGACTTAAATGGATACTGGCCTTTTTTTCTTTCCTTAGACTGATGCACATAAGACTTTGGTTTGGTTCTCAATGTTGGCATATTTGTCATGTTTCTTGTTTTCTTCCTTGCCTAAATTTCTCCATCTTCTTATTGTTTTACAGGCACTGTTTGATTTAAACCAATCTGAGATTTTTCTTTTTTAAAACACTCATGCTGACATTTAGAATAACTCATAAATCACTGAATGTGACAATAACTCTATATGCTTTTCTGTTCTTTATTTTTTTTGGTTAGTATGAAACTAGTTTCATTATAGAATTGGATAATATCTCTCTTTTTCTTAGACTTGATAATATCTCTTATTTTGGATGTCATGAAATATCCCTATACCTTTGGTTAGCGATCGTACCATCAAGGTGAGGAGTACAGATGGTATCTCAGATGATGCTGACCAGCCTATAAATTTGAAAGCAAAAGCTGTGGTGGCAGCCCATGACAAGGATATAAATTCTCTGGCTATTGCACCAAATGATACTTTAGTTTGTAGTGGTTCACAGGTTAGGAACCTTCAAACCATTGCTTCTCTACATAGTTTATATAACTTATTTCTGGTTAAATGATGAATGGTGATTTGTTTTCAGGACCGGACAGCTTGTGTATGGAGGCTGCCAGATCTGGTATCTGTAGTTGTACTTAAAGGGCATAAAAGAGGAATATGGTCAGTAGAGTTTTCACCAGTTGATCAGTGTGTCATAATAGCATCTGGTGATAAAACAATAAAGATGTGGGCTATAGCTAATGGGTCATGCTTGAAAACATTTGAAGGGCACACATCAAGTGTGTTAAGAGCATCATTTCTTACTCGTGGCACTCAATTTGTTTCATGTGGTATGAGATTTATCCTGCTTTAGGGTGTTTTTTTTTTATCTTATTTTTAATCGGCTTGAATACATATTATTAGGTGCTGATGGTTTGGTAAAGCTGTGGACAGTCAAAACAAATGAATGCATTGCTACATATGATCAACATGAGGACAAGGTAATGGATCCGTTTTTATTTTTTTGAACCAGTTGTCTCTCACTGAAGTTCTTTTTGGCTATATTTATGATTCTGGATATTGATGTTCAAAGAAACTGAAATATTATAGCATAGATTTTTCTAGAATTTTACAACAGCACAACTGTTAAAAAATTCTTGTGTTGGCTTTCTGCATGCAAGTGGGAAGGAAGTTGGAAAACTGCATCAGTATTTACTTTATCGCATGTGCTGCTTGGATGATGATCAATTTGTTGGGCCACAGAGGATTAAAGTTATCATATTAACCTTAATTTCATTTGTTTTCATACAATATTTCCTTAGAATGCAGAAGTATATCTAAGTAGGACTGCAAAATGATCATCAATATCAGAGGTCAGGTTTTACCATTTTACTAGAAATCATTAAAGGTGAGGTTTGCATTGACGCATTCAACATTTAGCGCTTTCAAAAGTAGAGATATGGGAGGACATGAATGAAAAGGGTACTCTTGTAACTTACTCAATGTGCCTTGACCTGGTTAGTGTTCGAGGGGAGCATGGCTGGTTTAGGAAAGGGTATGGATCTGAAAATAAATCTTATACTTTGATAATTCTTGGGGATTATTCAAGAAATATTTATTCCCTTAGGCTTTGATGTTCCTTTTAGATAATTGAAACTAACACAAAAGTGTATTGATACGGGCTGAGTTGGATGTGTGAATGGGGAAAATACCAAGTCCATTTCTTAGATTTTGAGTTTTTATCTTAAAATAGTACCTGGTCCTTGAAACTCTAAGTTAGATGGGCTAGGAAGGTTGGTTAGCAAACTCAGCTAATTCATGATGAATCTCTTTTGCAAGAGTGCTTAAACCATTGCCACTTCGTAGTTATGTTTATAATAAATGAATTTCATTGATTGATTTATAAACATCCATGAACTAAGAAAAGAAAAGGTATAGGAATAGGATTTTTGACGGAACGGCACTAGATTTACAATCATCTCTTTCCAAAACCATTCATTTATAAATTTATTTTTCACTTTTCTGCTTAGATACTTAAAAGATTCTGTTTTCTGCTTAGATACTTAGAAGATTCTGTTTTCTGGTGCTCGTCATCTGCTAATATGAGATTTTAATTTGCAGGTTTGGGCCTTGGCTATTGGAAGAAAGACAGAAATGTTTGCAACTGGTGGTGGTGATGCTGTTGTTAATCTGTGGTATGATTCAACTGTTTCAGATAAAGTGGAGGCTTTCCGTAAAGAGGTAAGCATGTCCAACTGTTTTGGTGTGCACTTTTTGTTTGTACTTGGCAAATTAGAACGAATTGTAGACCCTTATCAGTTGTAAAGTTTTATTTTCTTGGTCAGACAATGCCTAATGTAGTAACTGTGTTGGATGTTTGCTAAAAGACAGATTGCTTGAATTTTTTTTTTATAGTTTAATAATACTACTTGTTGGATATATCTAACTTGATATTTATGCAGGAGGGAGGGGTATTAAGAGGTCAAGAATTGGAAAATTCTGTGTTAGATGCTGACTACAATAAAGCTATCCAAATAGCTTTTGAACTTTGCAGGCCTCATAAACTTTCGAGTCGTTTGCTGAACTCTGCAGGTTAGCAATGATTTTACATAAATATGTGCCTGTACTTACTGTCTTCATGCTATCTCATTGTCTTATTCAAATATCCTGCAGGAAGGATGGCAGCAATCAGATAGAGACAGCCCTCCGAGTTCTTGGCAAGGAAGAAATTCATCTACCTTTTGAGTATATTCGTGAGTGGAATACAAAGCCAAAGTTTTGTCATGTTGCACAATATGTTTTGTTTGGAGTTTTCAACATCTTTCCTCCCACTGAGATTCTTGAGGTGATTATCTGACTTGTCCTTATTTCAATTTTTTGTGCAAGCATGCAACCACATGCATAACAAGCAATTCACTGGATTCTGTAATAAGCTCTCATGGCTCAACCATTTCAGTTGAACTAGTGATGGTTAACAGCAAGCTTCACATCATAGGCTTCTAGTTACTACTAGTTAAGCATGAGGCCACCCATTGTGTAGATACTCTTATACACCAGATTTGGAAAGTAGAACAATCCAAATATTGAAGTCTGTTTACCAAGCATTTAGTTCTTTTTCTTTGGTTTAGTGAAAAGTCTAATAAGGTGTGCCGCAATTTGCTTGGGAACATAATTAAGTGGTAGCTGCAAGGGATAATTCTACTGCTCAAAACTTCACCGGGTCTGACATTTTGCTGTCTTGCCTTATTTTTGCATAAAAATGAAATCAATAAAAAATCACTTAATCTTTTTACAATGTTTAGATAAGAGGCATTGGGGAACTTCTTGAAGGTCTTATCCCATATTCCCAGAGGCATTTCAGCAGGATTGACAGGCTTGTGAGAAGCACCTTTTTGCTCGACTACACCCTACATGGAATGTCAGTTATTGAACCAGATACTAATGCAACAGAAATGAATGATGCTGATAATAAGCTTTTAGTAGAAAAAGGTGATCAAGAGCAAGAGTTGACTTCAGAAATGTTGAAAGAGAAGGCTCCCTCAAAGAAACGGAAACCAAACAAATCTAAAGATACTTCACGTAAGAAAGTCAAGGGTGCTGCTTACACAAGTCTAGCTCCAATTCCGTTGAAGGTATAGATGCATAGCACAATTCATATGGCTGCAGCACTTTTGATCTATTTGTTTTGGCTTACAAATTGGGGTTTTGCTTTTACTGAAGATAATATTTTTGACCAAAGATAATTGAAGAGAATGTGTTCCATATTTCCTCAAAAAATTTAAAATAGGTTTTAAATTCCACACTAGCTTAATTGAATTTTGTAGATGATATGCTCTCATTGTAACCTAGACGTGTGCAAAATCAAGTGTCTACGAGAGCATGTTGACTCATTGCTTTTTGACCAGTACAAAACTGAAGATTTATTTCCCTCGTCTATGTAAGGGTGGTACAAGAAAGTTTTTTTTTTTTTTTCCTTTCCTGGGAATGAGTTTAAAGGAGGATGGAGGGTAGGATAGTAATTGTATTTAAAATTATTTTTTATTTAGAAATGTATTAAAATAATATTTTTTTATTGTTTTATACCAGTATATTAAAACGATCTAAAAAATTAAAAAAATAATTTCAAGCAAGATTTTAAAATTTTTTTTTAATAGAAAGCGGGTTGAACTACCAGCCAAACACATCCTAAATTGATGGAATGCTAATGTTATTGCTGTAGTGAACGTTATTATCTGGAGCCTGGAAGTTGACATTGATTTTTGTTTCTGTTAATTTTAATTGCACACAATGTCTGTTCTTATAGCTATATGAAAATGGTCAGCCAAATTCATGTTTGTCGTCACAAGTTTGACAGGTTATGGATGTGACATAGTTTTATGTCATGGAAAAATGAAGTGTTAACACTTTCATTTACGCAACTCGTTTCTAGAGAATGAGAATGAGTATACTGAAGTTATGGGTAGAGATAGATGTTTGTGGAAGGTTTTCTGCTCAGTGTTTCTGGGCATTCATTAAAGACAAAAAGCTTCAGAGACAGAGTAATATTTTTCAAGGAGGGTTATGTATGACTGTAATTACATTCAAGATTTTCTCAGGAAAGAATTTGAGATGCTAAGGTGGCTTTTGTTAGTGGGAAATCTTTGTGTTCTTAATTTTTTTTTATAAGAAAAAGAAAAATAAAGAAAACAACTTTTATTGAAAACGTTGTTTTTCAAATTTCTTTATTATAAAAATAAGGTATCATTTGATTATTTAATTTTTTTATATCCATTTCTATTATTTTTAAAATTAGCAACACAACGTTCTTTCTTGTTTTATATTTTATAATATTTTTATTCATTAAGTATTTCCCTTAATTTCCATAGAGATTTTTTTCATTGAATAATTAAGAAAACTATATATGGGAATTAAAAAAATAATTTCTGAAAGACAGGCAAGCATCCTTGCATTTTGTGTAAGCTAGGAATCTCAAATTTCTAGAAATTCTTGCATGTTTTGGGAATTTAAATAGTTCACAAAGCTAGGAATCTGATTCTTATCTAAAATAAAGAGATCTTAAGATGGCATGCCATAATATCTTTCTATTCTTCTTTAAACTTAAATACTCTCAAATGTTATATTAAGTTTAGTAGACCCCACTAACTATATATATATATATATATATATATATATATATATATATATTGTTTATTATACTGTCAAAACTATCATAAGCCAATTCGTGTTTCAACCAATATTAAATCTTATTTTTAAATTATTTAAGCCAATTCGTGTTTCAACCAATATTAAATCTTATTTTTAAATTATTTTAAGGATACACTACATGACGCCAATTTCTTAAATTCTGTTTTAAGTAAATAATATATTTGTGAAATTAGATATTTTAAGTTCTCATTAATTTTCAATGATGTTATTAAAAAATTTTACTTTCCACTAAACACAAATATCACATTTACAAGAGAAGAGAATATCTAAATATATACATAATAAACGCTCCCTTGGAATAAAATAAAAGAACTTAAACAAATATTATTTTATTGTTTTAAACTACAAAAATTAAAAATTATGTACGCTTGCAATCCATTTTTTTCTTCCAGGGTTGTATTTCACTGGAATCCGACGAGTAGAGGAAACCAATGGACGCATCGTACGAAGCCTTCCCTTCTCATTTTTTTATTTTTTTTTCTTATGTGGCCGAGCTTGGTGCCACCGTGCATGTACGGGCCCGTGTCCAAGGCCTACATGTGTGAGCCCGGCGCCCTGGTTCATTTCCTTGGGTAACTCTTTTCCATAATATATTTTTTAAAAACAATTTTAGAAATGAAAAATATTAAAAGATTTATAAATTTCTCTAACTTCTGTTCCCTTTCTTTTATCTTTTACATGGCCACTAAAACTAGATATAATAGATAAAAAAAAGTAATAAAAATAAAATAATTATTTATATTCATTTAAAAAAAAATATTAATAAATATTATATATTTTTAATAACACATTACAAATATCCAACTAGCTAAATGACCCATGTTTCACAGCAGGTCGGATAGTTTATTTTTCAACAGAAAAAAGAATATACAGGTTTTTAAACTATTTTTGAATATAAAAGATTCTTAATCACAAATCAAAATGCTATACACGTATATAATTAAATAAATTGATATTTGATTAAGAGATAACTAAGATTAAAATATTTTTTCTTGTCAAATGGGCCACACACTTAATTGTGTCAAGTAACTTTGTTTCTCAAAATAAGATTTTTGTTCAATTAAATGATTATCCGTACCAATTAAAAGAAAGAAAAAGTCATCAACGAAACCAAATTGAACAAAACTATGAAACTTAACTATTAAACAACCTACTATTAAATGAAAAAACTGGAAAAAAATAATCTTTTAAAAATAATGAGAACAAATGGGTCAACTCAATAACCTCGCTACTATGGGCATATGATTAGGACAAACCTACAGAGAGGAAAGTGAAAAAAAAAGAGGCACAAAAATCAATTCCTAATAAAATATATGTTGCAGGGTGAAATTAAAAAACAAAACAAATTTTGAAAAGGACAAAAAAAGGACCAAAGTCTGCTTGCGCTAACCTTCGAAACCCTTAACCATGATTGGGAGACCGAGATTAACCGCAATAAAAGGCAAGCCCAGAATACAAAGAAGCAAGATTCTTAATAAAAAAAAAGCTTATCGATGAAACTAAATTAAAACAAACAAAAATCCGAGTTAACTTAGGATCGAGATAACCCGCCGCATATAAGAAAGTGAAAAAAAAAAGTTCAATTAAAAAAAATCAAATTTTGAAGGATGAAATTGAAAATAAATTAATTTTATTTTATAAAAGGACCTGAAAAAACCAAATTTAACATGCGTTAACTTTTGAAACTTATAACCTTACGAGGCCAAGACTAACCCTATAAAAGGGGAAAAAAAACAATGAAGAAAATCTCTCTAAAAAAAGCCAGGGGATTAAATTGAAAAAAATGTAATAAAATAAGACAAAAAACAATAAAAAGAATGCGGATTAAATTCGATAAAAAAATAATTTAAATCAAATGCTTAGGGATGAAATTGAAAACAAAACTTAATTAGTAAAAGGGTAAAAAAAGATCAAAAGAATAAGGATCAAATTTGACATGAAAAATCAAATTAAACTAAATGACAAGAATAAAATTGCAGGAAAAAATCAATCAAAATAAGATGAAAAAACAAAACACACAGTAATAAAAAAAATATGAACTAAATTGGATATAAAAAATAAATGATATGACACACCAGTACTTTGGTAAAGAGAAAAGAGAAAAGATGGAGTAAAAGAAAAAAATCCACTAGGACCCAACCAGAGCTTTGCCCCACACACGCACCACACCACTATGTAGAGGACATCGACGCACTTCCAACACCACCTTTGAAGGTAGAATTTGATCGTTGCATGTTATTGCTTGAAGGGCACGAACAACATCCACTCGCTGCGTGTGCTATTCATGTGCCATCATCTTTTTCTTTAGCTTTCTTGAGAATAACAAAAACCAAGATCAAAAGATGGAAAAGTGATGTGAACCTCTTGAACACGTGGTCAAGCAACCCACATACAAAAACATCAATTCCCGGAAAAGCCAAGTAAACCAGGTTTGATAGGAGTGCGACACAAAGATAACTTGTACGTAGGTACCAACACTAGTGGAAAAGGAAACCCCCACCCAATGAATATCAATTCGTGAATGAGAAGTATACGAATGACGCCACAAAGTCAGTTATTTATTGATAAGTTGTTTCAATTCTTTAAAGAACTAAGGAAGTGAGAATATCTCACCAACTCATACAACAAGGTATGACAAAGAAGTCTTATTAATCTTAAGATTACGTAACCTTACATGTCTGATTATGGCTTTATTTTTACTGACTCTATACTGAAATAAACCCTAATGGACCTCTTATATGGACTAATATGAGGTCCACTTACAATCAAACCCAAAACATAAAGAAATAAAAATAACACAAAACCTGGTATTGTTGCCGCATATAAGATAGAAAATAAAAGTTAAATAATTTGATTTCCCTAGTTTATAATTTTGTTATAGCTGAAAAAACCCTTTCTTGCATTCATATGAGTAGTTGCCACCATTATAAGTCTTTTGTAGACTAGGAAAATTCTAACCTGATTTGCTGCCCCTTTAGTTCCTTGTTTAGCTTGGATTTCCTTGTATAACTTGGACAGATAATAAAGCTAATTTCCCCCCTTGTTGCTAATTTAATTACTTTTCTTGCTTGTTTAGGAGAATAAATTGTTGACTTTCTATCCTTGTAACATTAGAAAAAATAAGTCTAACAAGGTTGTTATGGGGTCGGACACATCACCCCCTTGGTCCAGATGAATTGGTCTCATCTTGGACTTGGATTAGATGAGTTAGAGGCTATCTTTCATGCTCCCTAGGCGTCCCAAGCTCCTCTAGGTTCATCTTGCCCTATATGTTCTGAACAAATCTATACAATGCCTCTTTAAGCTTCTTTGCCTTAGCTCTTGTAATTGGCCGATTTGGAATCTTCAATGGATCTTTGGCATGATAAAGTTTTGTGTTGGGCTGATCCTCATTAAAAAACCCTTGTAAGGAAGCTTTAGATTTTTTTATCCTGAAGGTAGTAATGTAATTTTACTATCATTAAAAATCAAAATTTCACCAAAGCCCGTCCACCAACATATTACTACAAAAAAACAAAATGAAAAAAAAAATCAAAATACCCCTAACCATTAGTGAATAAGAACGAACCTTTTAGGGGTAATTTAGATATTTTGCTGTGTATTTGAAATAAAGAAGACATAAGCACCCCTTAACACCAACCTAAATTTTTTTGATTCCAAGAGCAATTAAGTAATTTTTGTAACACCCCTACTTCTTGGGGAGAAATCTAAATTTTTTTGAGTTGATTATCCTTATAATTCACCGGTTAATGGTTCATTAATTTAGATTTCCGTGAATAATTTTTTTTTTAAAAAATCCTCAGTAGAGTCTCCCTTGTATCTTTGCCTTCTCATGTTATCGATAATGTCTCTTAAATTCGCAACTCAATTATCATCAAAAGTCTACTCATCCAGAACTTTTTATCAATCCACTCCTCAGATTAATTTTTTTTTTTTTTGCTAATTAATATGACTTAAAATTCACAAACAATAAGAGTTTATACATACTATGCGAAACATACATGTGTCTTTAATATAATACTACTTTCATACATTGATTAAAAGTCTTTAACATGCATCTTACATACAAAAGTTTGAATTTTCCAACACAACCAAAGGGCAATCCACTTTTGTTTTCGTATATAAGACTACGGTCTAGTGCTTGTACAATACCCACTTAGATGAAAAAAAAAATAGTTATGGAAGACTATCCTTGTTGAGATTATGAAGTACCTAAAATAATTAAGCAAAATAATAAGAATTAACCTTAAGAATAAATATTTCAAAGAGTTTTCTTTTAGAAATCCTATCCATTTGGTACTCTTACTCAATTATTAATCATGATTAACTTTATGTCTTTACTATATCAAAAACAATATAATATTTCTTTTAAATCTCCAATTGTCCATCAATCATGAAATACCTCTAATTTGGTGTCCCAATTAGATGTACATAATTAATTTCCTGTTATTCTTCCCTCATAAATGACCTTTAATCCAGTTGTCCCAAATGGACACCCAAAATATATTTTTGGTCATTCTTTTAACTTGAATAACCCTTAATCTCGTTGTCCCAACTAGACACTCAAAGTATATTTATGGTTATTCTTCCATCTCGAATAACCTTTATTCTGGATGTCCCAACTGGACACCCGTAATTTTGGCTAACTTACTTGTTAACCTCTCAATCAACTATCTTCTCAGATTATATCATACTCAGTAAATCCTTTAGATGTCATATTGATGCGAACCTCATAATCACGCAACCCACACGCAAAGATACCAATTCCTGGAAAGCCAAGTAAATCAGGTTTGATAAGAATGTGACACAAAGATAATTTGTATCTAGGCACCAAAATAATAATTAATAAAATCAAACTTCAAGTTTGAAACTCATGTAATTAACCTCTTTTGATTAACTCGAAAAATAAAATAAAATAAAATGGCACATCAAAAGAATTGACTATCGAGCCATATGAGTTAGGAAACTCTCAAGAACGGTTTTAAGGGAAGGAATTTACTCGCCTATTCCGACCGAGGAGAACAGGCCATTCGACATGGTGATTTTAAAATTGCGTAGGCTTATTGGAAACGAAAAAGCCCCACCCAACGAATATTGATTCACGAATGAGAACTATAAGGATGATCCCACGAAGTCATTTGTTCTTTGATATGTCATTTTCAGTTCTTTAGAGAGCCAAGGAAGGGAGATTATCCCACCAACCAACAACAAGTACGACAAATAAGAAGTTTTATTAATCTGAATTGCGTAGCCCTTACATGTTTGGTTATGCCTTTATTTATACAGACTCTAGACTTAAAGAAACCCTAATAGACCCCCCTTAGGTGGACTTATATGAAACCCACTTACAATTGACCCAAATAAGTAATAATAACCCAAAGACTAAAAAAGAAAATAATAAAAATCCAAAAATTACCATCCTAAATATGCTAGAATTGTCACTCTTAAGAAGTCCCAAATAAACTAGGAGAAATCTAATTTGAAAAATTTGTGTTGCTGCCCCCTTTGATGTCCTTGATTAGCTTGGATTTCCTTGTTTAACTTGGACAAATAAAAAAAACAAATTTCCTCATTTGTTGCTGATTTAATTACTTTCCTTTCTAGGTTAGGAAAAATATTAAATAATCCTCACCTCTTTAGAAACAAGATCTGGCTAACTTTCTTACTTAATTACGAGAATAAATTGCTGACTTTCTATCCTTGTAGCATTTGAAAAAAAACAAGCCTAACAAGGCTGGTATGGGGCCGGACACATCAGCCCGTTATTCCACATGACTTGGGCTCTTCTTGGACCTGAATTAGATGAATTAAAAGCTGTCCTTCACCCCTCTAGGTCCATCTTGCTCCAAATGTTATGAACTAGCCCATTCAATGCTTCTTTAAGCTTCTTTGCCGTGACTCTTGTAATTGGCCCAATAGGCACCTCCAATGGGTCATTGACATGATTACACTTTGTGTTGGGCTGATCCTCATCATCCCCTCTGATACGATCCAGGAAAGGACAAATTCAGATTTTGACGTAAAATGTGCAACTATCCAGTTTTACGACAATAGTCATAATTCTCAATCCGACTGTTGGATCGAGTTGAAATTTTACATGAAGTCTCCTGACATGTTTTCATACCTTGGTTTAAAATTTCAGATCAATTGGAGTTCGGGAAAGCATCACAACACGGGTCAACAGAGATTGTATGATTTTTGTTATTTACTTCCTTTTGGCTCGTGAACTTCCTATTTGGCTAGGATTCTTTTCCTTAAAGGATGTGGCAGCTTATTTTGAAAATCTCCTAATTCTACAAAGATCTTTGATGGGCTACAACAAAGTTTCCAAGTGTGGCAAGGATACATAATTATTTCAGAATCCTTTGTTATAAGGATTCCTTATTCATCCTAACTACAAAAAAAGGAAAGAAGATTTCAGAATTAATTCTACCTTCATATTTGATTCTCCTAGCTTATATGGGACTTCTAAAGGGCAACAAATCTGATCCTACTATATTTCGGATATGAAATTCAGATTTATTATTGTTATTATTATTTTCTTCTTAGTTTAGGGTTTATTTATATTATTTGGGTTTAATTGTAAGTGGGCATCATATAAGTCCACATAAGAGGTCCATTAGGGTTTATTTTAGTTTGGAGTTACTATAAATAAGGGCATAACCATACATGTAAGGTTACGCAATTCAGATTAATAAAACTTCTTGTTTGCCGCACTTTGTGTGTGTGTGTGTGTGTGTTGGTGAGATAAACTCCTTTCCATGGTTCTCTGAAGAACTGAAAACAACTTATCAAAGAACAATTGGCTTCATGGCGTCATCCTTATACTTCTCGTTCACAAATCAATATTCGTTGGGTGGGGGTTTCTGTTTCCAATAGTGCTGGTGCCTAGGTACAAGTTATCTTTGTGTCACATTCCTATCAAACCTGATTTACTTGGCTTTCCGGGAATTGGTGTCTTTGCGTGTGGGTTGCGTGACCATGTGATCACGAGGTTCACATCACGTAAAGTCCGGCAAAGCTAAAACAGGCGCCGAACAAAGTTTATCTTTTAACAAATTAAAAGTCTTATCCTGTTCATCATTTATTTGAATCCAATAGACTTTTTCACAATTTCAGTTAAAGGTGCAACAATAGTAATAAAATCCTTCACAAACCTTCTATAGAAACTAGCAAGTCCATGCAAACTCCTTACCTCACTTACCAATTTTGGTGTAGGCCAATCCCGGATGGCCCTAACTTTCTCCTCGTCCATCTCGATACCCTGCGCAGTTATGACATAGCAAAGAAACACAATTTTCTCCATGCAAAAAGGTACACTTCTTAAGATTAGCATACAATTGCTCACTACACAATACATTAAGTACATTACGCGAATGATCAAGATGATAATTTAAGTTCTTGCTATAGATCAAAATGTCATCAAAATACACAACAACAAACTTACCTATAAACGCACGTAATACATGATTTATTAAACGCATAAATGTACGAGGTGCATTTGTAAGTCCAAACGATATGAATAACCCATTCATACAAACCATGCTTAGTCTTAAATGCAATTTTCCACTAATCACCCTCTTTCCTCCTAATCTGACGGTACCCACTTTTTAAGTCACTTTTAGAAAAAATACATGATCCATGTAACTCATCTAGCATGTCATCAAGCCTAGGAATAGGATGCGGATACTTTACCGTTACGTTGTTGACGACACGACAGTTGACACACATCCTCCATATTCCATCCTTTTTAGGCACCAGTAACACTAACACAGCATAAGGGCTCATACTCTCACGAATATACCCCTTCATCATCTGCTTGCCTTTGAAGCTCCTTCATCTCCTCTAGGTTGCTTCTATAGGCTGGGCGATTAGGAATCGAAGCTCCGGGTACAAGGTCAATTTGATGTTCAATTCGCCTTAATGGTGGTAATCCACTAGAGATGTCTTCAGGGAATACATCATCAAATTCCTGCAACAAAGAAAGGGCTACACTAGGAATAGCAGAATCAAGATCGTTAAAGTTAAAATAAGCCTCCTTATACACAAGTAAGATCATCGGCTTAGTGAAAAACACATATCTGATTTGAGCTCTTTTTGCATAAAAATTAGGTAGTTTCTCTAATTTTTCCACACTATTATCATCACACAAGCTTACTTTCAAAACTCCTCGAGTTTTACCTCCACTCTCAACCAGTTTAATTAATGATTTAGGTTTAGCCGAATTGATGGTCTTCTCTCACCATTGTCCTCGTGTGAATTTTCACTCTTCCCATCCTATCACTCCCTTTTTAATTTCATTTGATCATAATACACTTGTTTTAGAGAAAGAGGTACAAGAGTGATGGTTTTACCATCATTTACAATAGTGAACCTATTTCTAAACCCATCATGAATTGTATTCCAATCAAACTGCCATGGATGACCCAAAAGTAAGTGACTAGTATGTATTGGGACTACATCACACATAACTTCATCAGAATACTTTCTAATAGCAAACGTAATCAATCCTTGCTTACTAACCTTCACTTCACCTCATTCATTCAACTATTGCAATCTATAAGGCCTAGAATGCTTAATATAACTCAGATTCAATTTCTTCACAAGAGTATCACTAGCAACATTAGCACAACTACCTCTATCAATTATCATGCTACATACCTTGTTTTGGATGTGACATCGAGTGTGAAATATGTTTTCCAGTTGTTGATCTACATCATCTTTTTTAATTTGTATGTTCAACGCATGCCTTATAACCAAGGCCTCCCCTCAACAGGATATGCAATCTCATCATCACTACAATCCACCAACGTTGGCATCTCTTCATTTTTAAATTTGTCACTTTCAGATTCAACATCCTCATTGTCTCTTGTAAGCATAACTTTTCGATTTGGACACTGGGATGCAATGTGCCCCTTCCCTAAACACTTAAAATATTTAATATCTCTATTACGAGTAGGTTAAGATTCAGATTTACCTTTCCCATCCGTATGAGATTCCGTTTTGGCCTTAGGTGGTTCAGCCTTTGTATAAGGCTTTTATTGGACAACCCCCTCTCTCTTCAGATTCGTCCTCCATGTTGAGGAAGATGAAGATGAATTGGTCTGAAAATATGTACTACCCCTTCTCTTTATTTGCCTCTCCACCTTCATTGCCATATGGACCATGTCCTCCAATTCCACACAATGTTGTAATTCTACAACATTCACAATGTCCCTGTTCAGCCCATATAAAAATCTAGCCATAGTAACTTCCCTATCCTCAATCACATTGGCCCGAATCATTGCGATCTCCATCTCCTTGAAATACTCATCCACGGACCTAGAACCTTGATTCAAACCCTGCAATTTCATATACAAATCTCTATAATAGTGGTTAGGCACAAATCACCTTCTCATCAACACTTTCATCTCCTCCTACGACGCTACCGGCCTCTCTCCACTCCTCCTTCTACTAATCACATTTTGATCCCACCAAATCAATGCATAATCCGTGAATTCAATGACTATTAATTTTACTTTCTTTTCACTGAAATATGCAATAGGTCTCTGAACCTGCATCAACACACCACCTATTCCCATTCCAGACACATCACATTCTATTTCAAATGCTTTTATAAAGTCAGGTAAAGCCAAAACAGATGTAGAACATAATTTCTCTTTTAAGAGAACAAAAGCCAATTCTTGTTCCTCCCCCCCATTTAAACCTAACTGACTTTTTAAGAACTTCATTCAAGGGTGCAGCTATTGTACTGAAATCTTTCACAAAACGCCTGTAAAAACTAGGTAACCCATGAAAACTCCTTACCTCACTTACCGATTTGGGTGTAGGCCAATCCCGGATGGCGTTAACTTTCTCCTCATCCATCTCAATACCCTGTGCAGTTACAACATAAGAAACACAATTTCCTCCATGCAAAAGGCACATTTTTTAAGATTAGCATACAATTTCTCACTACGCAACACACTAAGTACATTACACCAATGATCAAGATCTTTGAGTTAAGTTCTTACTATATATCGAATGTCATCAAAATACGCAACCACAAACTTGCCGATGAATGCACGCAACACATGATTCATTAAACACAAAAATGTACTAGGTGCATTTGTAAGTCCAAACGGCATTACTAACCATTGATACAAACCATGCTTCGTCTTAAATGTTGTTTTCCACTCATCACCTTCTTTCATCCTAATTTGATGGTACCCACTTTTCAAGACAATTTTGGAGAAAATACAGGATCCATATAACTCATCTAGCATGTCATCAAGCCTAAGAATGGGGTGTCTATACTTTACCGTTATGTTATTGATGGCTCGACAATCAACACACATCCTCATGCTCACTTTTTAGCTTTATTTGATCATCGTACACCTGTTTGGGTGTAAGAGGTACAAGAGTGATGGTTTTACCATCTTTTACTATGGTATACCTATTTTTAACACCATCATGAATTGCCTTCCTTTCATATTGCCATGGTTTCCCCAACAAGATGTGACTTGCTTGCATTGGTACCACGTCGCACAAAACTTCATCAACATATTTCCCAATCGAAAATGGAACCACAACCTGTTTAGTTATTTTCACTTCACCACTATCATTCAGCCATTGCAATCTATATGGTTTAACATGCTTAAGAGTACACAAATCTAGTTTACTAACAAGGATGGTACTACAAACATTAACACAACTTCCACTATCTATAATTAAACCACACACCTTGCTTTGTACATAACAATGTGTATGGAAGATGTTCTCCCTTTGTTGATTAGTTTCATCTTCCTTGACTTGAACCTGAAGTGTTCGCCTTATAACCAAGAACTCCTCAACTGGTAATGCTAACTCATCCCCATCACTATCCTCCAATGGTGGCTTGCCTTCACAATCAGCTTCCATATCACCATTATCTCTAATCATCATGATTCTCTTGTTTGGACACTCTGAAGCATAATATCCATGTCCTTGACACTTGAAAAATGTAACATCATGAGTACATTTAGGTTAAGTTTTAGATTTACCTTTGGCACTAGTAGGGACATCAATTTTAGCCTTTGCTGTTTCAGTTCTGGAAGGAACAAAGGACCTCGGCTGGACAGTACCCTCTCTCTTTAAATTTGGCTTCTAAGATGATGAAGAACCCGAATTAAAGGCGGCTAACATGTCCCTTCCTAAGTTGTCTCTCCACCTTTGTAGCCATGTGAACCATGTCCTCTAGCTCCACATAGTGTTGGAGCTCAACCACATTGGCAATGTCTCGATTTAACCCATTAAGAAATCTAGCCATGGTGGCTTCTCTATTCTCAACAAGATTGGCCCGAATCATTGTTATGTATAGCTCTTTGTGATATTCATCTATTATTTATAACCTTGATTCAGACCTTGTAACTTCAGATATAAGTCTCTATAATAGTGGTTCGACACAAATCGTATCATTAAGACTTTTATCTCCCCCCAAATCTGAACAGGTCGCTCCCCATTCCTCCTCCTACTGATTACAATTTGATCCCACCAAATCAATGCATACTCCGTAAACTCAATTATCACCAGTTTCACCTTTTTTTTGTTTAGAATAGCTATGGCAATAAAAAATTCAATCTACCTTTTTCTCCCATTCCAAATAAGCCTCGGGATCGTTTTTACCTTGAAAGTTAGAAATTCTCAGTTTAATGGTGTTCAAGACCCTATCCATTTCTTCATAATTCCCCATGCCACGAAAATTCACATTCCTCCTAACCCTGTTTGGTCCGGACTTGATCCCTTGGCCAACAGATGCAAAATCATAGTCCTCTTCAAAATTAGATCTGACATTCCATACAGCCATACGGACTATATTTCCTCGACGATCAGCCCCACTATTCTGTTGCTTTATCGAATTCACCTCATCTTTTAGATCCCTGTACGTCCTAGACAACAGCTCGAATTGCTAGCCTATGGCTCGCAATTAGAAAGCTACGTCAGCGTTTTGTGTCGCAGACTCGTTGTTTTTAGAAATTCCTTGAATCTGAAAAATTTGGTTAGTAGCACAAAATATATCCCCACACCTCTCATGTATCACGTAAAAAAAATCAAGGTTTTTCACTCTAATAAGCTCACTACGCCTTTTTATCTCACAACTTGCTTTGTTTTGCTTCTTTTGGAACTGAAATCAACAAATCAAAGTCAGTGGCCTGTGCAGTGCACTCTAATTATAATTTTTAGACTCAAGAATCAATAAATATATTGAAACAAAGCAAAACAAAACTAAAATTATGATTTCGCAAGTATCAATGCAAATTCATATGAATTGTGGATGAAACGAAGACACGAAATAAAATAGAAGTGAATATTAGTGAAAACAATTACTTGACTCCTAGATAACCCAAATATAATAGTAAAAAAATATTTGGACAGAAATAAATAGTAAGGATCATGTTTTGAAACTTGATGCAAATCTAACCTGTTATGCAATTTTTACGTAACAGAATTGAAACCCAGACCAAACAATCTTGAAATGATGTCAAATTCAATATTTAGTATTCTAATACTAAACAAACACTAAAAATAAATTTATAGGCCGTTCTCTTATGTCTAGGTACCCAAACCCCTTGTATGATCAGATTGTGGCAGAATTGAACCTCAAATTAAAACCTTTAGAAGCCGATATCAAAATAAGCCCAAATTTAGTATATGGTAAGATCGCATCCCCAATAAACAGAATAAGAAGTTTCAATTAAGTTTAAGGTGGTTTGCTTATGGTTCACTAAGAATAGTGTTTCTATGGCATAATTGAACGTCAAATTAAAACCTTAAGAAAATGATATTGAAATAAGCCAAAAATTAATATATGGTGTGATATCACCTTCAGTAGACAGAATATGAAGTTTAAATTGGTTCTAAGGGGGTTGGCTTATGGTTCACTAAGAGTAGTGTTTCAGCGGCAGAATTGAAGCTTGAATTAAAACCTCAAGCAAACGATATCAAAATAAGCCCAACTTTCTTATATAGTGCGATATCATCCCCAATACACAGAATATGAAGTATCAATTGATTCTAAGGTGGTTTTCTTATGGTTTACTAAGAGTAGTGTTTTTACGGCATAATTGAACCTCGAATTAAAACCTCATGCAAATAATATCAGAATAAGCCCAAATTTGACATAAGATGTGATCTCATTCCCAATACACAGAATATGAAGTTTCAATTGATTACTAGGTGGTTTGCATATGGTTCACAAAGAGTTGTGTTTCTGCGGCAAAAATTGAATGATCTTTCAAATTTCAACTTATCCTTCTCTCTCTCTCTCTCTCTCTCTCTCTCTCTCTTTCGTTTTAATATATTGAAATGATTAGAGAGAGTAACAAGATGAAATATAACACTTTTTTTCTTCTTCTTTTTTTTTTTGCTTAGATGACGCAAACATGAAGAACAAGATGGACATAAACACTGAAAAACTTAAAGGAACACTAAAAAAATGAAAATAATAGAAGGATATGACCCTGTTTCGGAGCCTAGCTCTGATACCAATTAATACAAACCTCGTAATCACATTATCACACAACCCACACGCAAAGATATCAATTCCCGGAAAGCTAAGTAAATCAGGTTTGATAAGAGTGTGACACAAAGATAACTTGTACTTAGGCACAAACACTGTTGGAAATGAAAAACCCCCACCCAACGAATATTGATTCGCGAACGAGAAGTATAAGGATGACGCCATGAAGCCAGTTGT
Source organism: Populus deltoides (assembly GCA_015852605.2). Lineage (NCBI taxonomy): Eukaryota > Viridiplantae > Streptophyta > Magnoliopsida > Malpighiales > Salicaceae > Populus > Populus deltoides. The sequence continues at coordinate 9,261,793 of CM027588.2, read as the reverse complement.
TCTTTGATAAGTTGTTTTCAATTCTTTAGAGAATCAAGGAAATGAGATTATCCCACCAACACACAACAAGTGCAGCAAAGAAGTTTATTAATATGAAAATTACGTAACCTTACATGTTTGGTTATGTCTTTATTTATACTGACTCTAAACTTAAAGAAACCCTAATGGAGCCCCCTTAGGTGGACTTATATGAAGCCCATTTATAATTGACCCAAATAAGTAATAATAACCTAAAAACTAAGAAGAAAATAAAAAAATAATAAAAATCCTAAAATTACCATCCTAAATACGCTAGAATCAGATTTGTCACCCTTAAGAAGTTCCAAATAAACTAGGAGAAATATGATTTGAAAAATTTGTTTTGCTACCCCCTTTGATGTCTTTGATTAGCTTGGATTTCCTTGTTTAACTTGGACAAATAAGAAAACAAATTTTCTCCTTTGTTGCTGATTTAATTACTTCGTAGGTTAGGAAAAACATTAAATAATCCTCCCTTTTTTAGAAACCAGATCTGGCCAACTTCCTTAATTAATTTGGAGAATAAATTGCTGATTTTCTATCTTTGTAGTAATAGGAAAAAACAAGCTGAATTAAAGGCTTGACACATCAGCTCCTTTTTCACATGAATTGAGCTTTTCTTGGACCTGAATTAGATGAATTAAAGGCTGTCCTTCACGCTCCTTAAATGTCTTAAGCCCCTCTAGGTCCATCTTGCTCCATATGTTCTGAAACAAGCTCATTCAATGCTTTTTTAAGCTTTTTTTTCCTAAGATCAATTGGCCCAATTGTCACCTCCAATGGGTTGTTGGCATGATTACGTTTGATGTTGGGTTGATCCTCATCAAAAGACAAACATTCTTCCCAATTTTTCAAATTCTTTTGAATAACAACACGTAAAAGTTAGGATAATGTTTTATTCACTATCTTAGTTTGTCAATCTGTTCGAGGATGACATATTGTCGAAAATAAGAGTTTAGTTCCCAACTTTCCCCATAAAATCTTTCAAAAATAGCTAAGGAACTTAACATCACAATCTGACACTATACTCTTAGGACTGCCATGCAAACGTACAATCTCCCTAAACAATAAATCTGTGATATGAGATGCATCATCTGTTTTATGGCATCCAATGAAATGCGTCATTTTAGAAAACCTATTAACTACAACAAAAATAGAGTCTCTGCCTTTCTTTGACCTGGGTAAACCTAAAACAAAATCCATAGAGATATCTACCCAAGGAACAAATTGTCTCCATATTAAGACTTTCATGTCCCCAGTGTCGAACAGGTCACTCATTCTTACGGAGAAAGATTCATCTATGAATTAGGTATGGAAAAGAACGCGAAGGTGAATGTGTTGATTCATAACTTAGAATGGAAAATTCCTAACACCCCATTGTAGAAGCTATTCCTTCCAATTCTAATCCTAAGATGGGGCAAAAGGATGAGATAGTTTGGTTGGATTCGCCAAATCACATATTCTCGATCAAAGTAGCTTGGGAGCAACTAAGAATTCATCATCAAATGGTTGAATGGCATGACATTGTGTGGTTTAAGAATGTTGTTCCAAGACATTCATTTCTTCTATGGATGGCTGTCCAACAGAAACTCACAAATCAAGATAGACTTCATCGGTTTGGTATACATGGTCCCAATAGATGCCCACTCTGTCTCCACAATAATGAAGATCACAACCACTTGTTCTTTGAATGCTCCTATACTAAAACGATCAGGTGGGATGTTTGTGACAGGTGCGACATTCCAAGAATGACAAAAGGCTGGGATGAATGGATTCGATGGGCCACTGTCACTTGGCATGGCAAGAGTTTCGTCAATTTTTCTCGTAAACTGAGTTTCCCAGCTACAGTGTATCATGTATGGCAAGAACGGAATGTAAGGATTTTTGTTGGAATGTCTAGAACTTCGAATTTGTTCTTTAATCAAATCGAATGTATCATTCGCGATAAGCTTGATTTGATGAGGAACATCCTACCAACAAATGAAAACAAAAGGATCTAGTGAGGTCTCAGTTTTTTATTCGGTGGCTAGCCTGTAGCCATTTGTTGTTTTATGTTTCTGTTCTCATTGTAAATATGAGGTATGCCCCTTATAATCTTTGTATCTTCTTCTTTTAATACATACGTCAACTTACCAAAGAAAGATTACAATCCGATCTCATCAAATCAATGAATACTCCGTAAACCCAATTATCACCTTCTTTTGTTCAAAGTAGCTATGACAAATCAAAGATCCAATCTACTTTTTTCTCCCACTCTAGATAAGCCTGGGGATCATTTTTACCTTGAAAATTAAGAATTTTCAGTTTAATAATAGAGTCCAAGTCCCTGACAACATCTTCATAATTCCCAATGCCATGGAAATTCACTTTTCTCCTAGCCCTGTTCAGTCCAGGCCTGATTCCTTGGTCAGCAGATGCAAAATCATAGCCATATTCACCCGCATCTGCGTTTTTGTCAACAAACTCTTTAAAATCAGATCTGACATTACAGCCATGCATACAATATTTCCTCGGCGATCAACCCCACTATTATGTTGCTTTATCAAATTTACCTCATCTTTCAGATCCTTGTACATCCTAGACAACAACTCGAGTTGCTGGCCTATGGCTCAAAAATGGAAAGCAACGTCAATGTTTTGTGTCGCTGAGTTGTTTTTAGACATTCTTTGAATTTGAAACATTTGGTTAATAGCACAAAATATATCCTCACACCTCTCGTGTATCACACCAAAAAAACAATTAAGGCTTTTCACTCTAATAAGCTCATGACACCTTTTACCTCACCACTTGCTTTCATTTGGTTCTTTAGGAACTAGAATCAATAAATCAAAGTCAATAGCTTCCGCAATGCACTCCAATTATAATTTTAAGACTCAAGAATCAATAAATATATTAAAAACAAAGCAAAACAAAACTACAATTATGATTTCGCGAGTAACAATACAAATTAGTATGAATTGTGATGCTAACTTCGTGATCACATGGTCACGCAACCCATACGCAAACACACCAATTCTTGAAAAGCCAAGTAAATCAAGTTTGATATGAGTGTGAACACAAAGATAACCTGTACCTAGGCACAAGCACTATTAGAAACGGAAAACCACTACCCAACGAATATTGATTCGTGAACGAGAAGTATAAGAATGACGCCACGAAGCCAGTTGTTCTTCAATAAGTTATTTTTTAGTTCTTTAGAGAACCAAGGAAGGGAGATTATCTCACCAACACACACATACAAAGTGCGACAAATAAGAAGTTTTATTAATCTGAATTCTCTAACTTACATGTCTGGTTATGCCTTTATATATACTAACTCTAGACTTAAATAGGCTCTAATGGACCCCCCCTTATGGGGACTTATATGAGATCCTCTTAAAATTGACCCAAATAAGTAATAATAACCCAAAGACTAAGAAGAAAATAATAAAAATCCAAAACTTACTATCCTAAATATGCTAGAATCATATTTGTCACCCTTAAGAAGTTCCAAATAGACTAGAAAATCTTATCTGAAGGTAGAATTAATTCTAAAGTCTTCTTTTCTTGTTGTAGCTAGGATGAATAAGAAATCCTTGTAAGAAAAGGATTCTAAAACGTTTATGAATCCTTGCTACACTTGAAAACTATATTGCAGCCCATTAAAGATCCTTGTAGAACTAGGAGATTCCCAAACAAGCTGCCACATCCTTTAAGGAAAAGAATTCTAGCCAAATAGAAAGTCCACAAGTCAAAAGAAAATAAATAACAAAATTTGTACAACCTCTATTGACCAGTATTACAATGTCTTTCTAAACTCTGATTGACCTAAAATTTTAACCCAAGGTAGACAAACATGTCAGGAGCCTCCACATAAAATTTCAGCCCTTGTGATCACGTGGTCACGCAACCTACAATCAATATTGATATCTGATCCTTGATAGGTCTAAAGGAGTGTGATGCAATGGAAACCTGCCCCAAGACATCAACACTAATATTAAATCCATGTTCTGCCATGAGAAGAAGAGAAGGAAATAAAATATTGTAGAACTGATTCAAGGCTTATTAGCCTTTCATGCAGCCCATTAAAACAAGAAACAAAAGGAAAAGGTAGCCACCCATATAGTATCCAAGCTGTACTCATCTTATGGCCCAAATAACTTTGGATTGAGCCCCTCTTGCATATGGATAAGATGTACTAAGGTCTCCTCTTGATACTCCAATGGACCTTTCAATTCTAACTTGACCAAAACCTTCAAAACCAATGCCTTCAATGCCTTTCTCTTGGATCGAGTCATTGGACCATTTAGAACATGTAATGGGTCCTTGATGGTGTTTCTTGGCTGGGCCACATGATGTGCCGTGAATGATTCGAAAAATCGGCAACAATGAATCTGATGAAAATAGATGAAGGATGGGTCTGGTTGGTTGTCTTTCTTTTGGTGTTTAGGCTGGATTATAGTGATTTCAAGGTAAATAAGATGGAGCATAGACTAGAATGATACTTTGATAAGTTGATCTGGACACCACAAAGATCAGTTAGGTAGGGTTCTTCACAAAATCAATTTGGAAGAACAACTCGTAATTCTGTGAACTAAGTTTCAAATATTGGCCAAAAGTCCTTTATTACATATTCTGATACTATATTTATAACTGGAACATCCCTCCAAAGTTAGGAAAAATTCAACATGGGAGAAGTCAAGCCCAAAAAATAGACTTTGACAAACTAACCTAGACAAATTAACTAGCACACGTTTTTTGACCTTTCTAACATAAACAGACCAAATTTAAAACAACCATATCTTCTTACACAAAAGTCCAATGCAATCATGGTTGGACAATCTAGAAAGAACATGTTCTGAACTTGAAATCCACCTAGATTAGTCTTGTTTTCACATGCAATGGATGACTTCAAATTCAGGTTCAAATTCATTTATTGTTTTGACCATAAACATCATCAATTCCTTCACTTATTTGCATATCAACCCAAATTCAAGTAGCCCAAAGATCAAAAGAACCATTAAGGGCTTTTCCCATCTCTAAGTTCCAATCAGAGGCAACTAAACATCCTTGAACCAATTTCAAACTGATTGCTAATTTTTAACTCCGACGCAGCTTCAATCATTCCAATTTGACTTGTCAAGGCCCTTTGTAGTTGTTTTGCTCTCGCTCTTGTCATTGGACCATCTGAATCCTCTTGCATATTAGTTTTAGCTTTACAAGATGGATTATAATTCCCATGATGCACATCACGCTATCAATAAAATAACAGTTAAGTATCGATTTCCTATGCCCAGACTTGATGATTTACTTGATGAGTTGCATGGTGCTGCATTATTTTCTAAAGTCGATTTGATGAGTGGTTATCACCAAATTAGAATGAAAGAAAGAGATGAATGGAAAACAACATTTAAAACTAAATAGGGGTTATATGAATGGATGGTAATGCTGTTTGGGTTATCTAATGCGCATAGTACATTTATGAGGCTTATGAATCATGTTTTGAGGAAAAAAGAAAATTAAAGCTAAACGGAGATGAATGTTCATCCAAGCATCACAATTGACCACGTGCCCAATGTAAGTCTCTCCGTTTTTAAATTCCACCAACTATTACAGCATACAACGACCTTGAATCACAAGATGCATCAAAACAATGAAAAATGCCGTAAAACAAAGTCTACAAATTTGCAAAAAAATTCTAGATTCATATGGTCAAATGACTCGATAAGAAAAATAGACATCTCTTTCTTACCATAGGGTTGCCTTGAGCAGTCTTAAGTAAAGAAAAAGGAGGCAGCAGTTAACACAAGGAAAAAAATATTAAGTGTGCCAAGAACATTTGGGATGGTTACCATGGTTTTTTGAGCAAAAAAAAAAAAAATCAACCAACCTACAAGAAAAGGTAGGGTCAAAAACATAAAATTAACACATGGAAAGGGATGAGATATTTTGGAATCTAAAACAGATTAAGCATATTAGGGTTAAAGGAAGTTAAAGCTAAACGTATATGGATGTTCATAAAGAAACAATAAAGCAAATTCACAGTTCAGAGTTCTTGTGTTGTGACTTCAGCCAATAAGTCTATCCATCCTATCGGAAACACCTAGAAGAATAGCTAGTCAAAAAAAACTTTTTATAGTGAAATATTAAAATCAAGTTTCTAGAAAGAACTCAAAGCTCACTTTAGAGTTCTCGTGTTATGACTTCAGCTAATGAGTTAGCATTATTAAGTTCCTACCCCTTCAATTCAGCTTCACCATATTGACTAGATAATATAAGAAAAATTCTAAAATGTTTTCTATATTTTTCACTAAGAGAGTTACAATATATATATATATACACATCAAGAAGTATTAAATCCCTTAATTCCTGGGTCTAATAAACATAATCAGATCCCTTAATCCTAGGCCTAGACAATAATTGAGATCTTAGAGGGAATCAAGGGATATACAGTTATGATAGAAATTAAACAAGGAAAGAAGAATATAGTGACAGCTATGAAAGAAATAGAATAAGGAAAGAAGAATATACTGACAGATATAAAAGAAGGACCGACAACTATTAAAGAAATGAAATAAGAAAAGGAGAATATATTGACATCCCCCCTCAAATTGATGCAGGTAGGTCTAACAACATCAATTTGCTACTGAGAAACTTAGGTTGTTGGCATGTCAAGGCTTTTCTAAAGGCATCAGCTATTTGAAGATCAATATTAGGATGAGGAAGAGTGATAACACCTCTAGTAAAGGCCTCCCTAATATAATGACAGTCCACCTCTATGTGCTTTGTGCGTTCATGGTAGATCGGATTCACAGCTATTTGAATAGCACTAGTATTATCACCATGAAGTGGAGCAGGAGCAGTTGGAGGGAACCTAAGTTCAGAAATAAGACCACGTAACCACACAATTTCAGAACAAGCTGCAGACATGGCTCGATACTCAGCCTCTGTAGAATATTTAGAGACACAGTCCTACTTCTTACACTTCCAATAAATCAAGGCATCTCCAAGAAAAATGCACTAGCCTGTGATAGACTTCCTAGTATCCGGGCAACCAGCCCAATCTACATCACTATAGGAAGTCAAAGTAAGAGTAGAGAGGAAAAAACAACCAGAGGGGACCCAATAAGATCAATAAGATGACGACCGCAAAAGAAGATGTCCTGCATAAATTTGCTAACTATATGGACAAAGGAGGGGGACGCCTGAAGAGCGGAAAGACTACCAACAAGTTGCCAAAAAAGCGGCAAAAGCTGCCTGACTTTCGGATTCACATTCACCCCATGGCGTATCCGCGTGGCACCTTAACCCTCTTATGGATCCCAATATATTTATGTTGATTTAAGAACAAATCATGATCTCTAGAGTGAACTTCACCCCAAAAAATATGTGAGATGTCTAAGATCTTTCATTTGAAATGTACTATGCAACATATGTTGAAGCTTGGTGATCAACCCAATGTCATTACCAGTGAGGATAATATCATCGACATAGACTAAGAGAAATACCATACCAGTGGTGGTCTTGTAAAAGAAGAGTGATGAATCATATTGACTTTGTGTGAAGGAGAAGGTGAGAAGAGTGTTGCGAAACTTCTCAAACCAGGCTCTAGGTGCCTGTTTCAACCCATACAAAGAGCGTTTTAGTTTGCAAACTTCATCGGGCCGTTGTGTACATACCAGGTGGAAGTTTCATGTAAATCTCTTCCTTAAGATCCTCAGGCAAGAAGGCATTTGTTACATCCATCTGATATAAAGGCCAGGCTGCAATAGCAAGAGTTGTTCTCACTATGGTCATCTTAGCAATTGGTGCGAATGTTTCTTCATAGTCGAAGCCATATTCTTGTTTATTGCCAAGAGCAACCAATCGAGCTTTGTATCTATCTAAAGAGCCATCAGACTTGAGTTTCACAGTATAGACCCACTTACTACCAATGGGCTTAACATGTGGAGGACAAGAAATAATGTCCTAAGTATGATTTGCCTCAAGTGCTTGAAATTCTGCCTCCATTGCTTATTGCCAACACTCATATTCTTTAGCCTGTTTATAACAAGTGGGAATGGAAACAGAAGACAGGGTAGTAGACATAGCTATAGGAGTTGAAAAACCATACCTTTCAGGAGGTTTGTGAGGTCTAGAGCTTTTACGAAGAGGTGGTGGATCATAGGAAGTGGGTAGAACAGGATCAGATGCCGCAGCAAGATGTGAAGGAACCTCAGTGAGACCTATTAAAAGATCAGAAGCAGGAGTGCGTCTATGATAAACATAACCAGGTTTAAACCTTTGTACTGATGTTGGTGACTCAGGAAAATGTGGTAAAAAAAAAATAAGATTAGTGGACAGCTTAAGAGACACAAAGACAGTATTCAAAAGGGCTAAAATATCACCAACAGCTGTGATAGACAAGGGATTACCATCTGCAGTACGAATATGAAGATTTCCTTTATATTTTTAAACATTATTTAAAGGTAAGGCAGTGTTGGTCATGTGATTGGAAACAGCAGAATCAAAATACCAAGGCTTTGGAATAGAATTTCTGTTACCTGAAAGGCCTAAAGCAGAAAGGGCAGAAACTATCATTTGTTGGATCATTTCAGGAGTAATAGAAGACTGACCAGGACTAGGAGCATTTGAGGAACCAACCGAGACAATATAAGCGATTTGATTTCTTTGGAGGCTAGATGGAGCAATCTTTGATGATATGCCCTGTTTTCTTACAATAGTTGCAGAATTTTTTAGTGCAAGTAGTGGCAATATGCCCAAATCCTTTGCAACTATAGCACTGAACATTAGACATATCTCTTCCTCCTTCGGGATCTCCCTTGAGGCGGCAGAGGCAACAGGAATTGGAGCGAATTTTGAGGTTTCTGCTCCAAGACAGCCTGTGTAATGATCTGTTGTTCTTCCCTGAGAAGCTCTCCTACACAAATATCCAAGAAAGGAACTGGTTCTCTATTCATCAGGTTGGACTTGATTACTTCAAATTCCTGCCTTAATAACTTCATTAAAAACTGATCACGCTTGCTGGTTTCATGCACACTTTGGATAGCAATAAGTCCTTCAGGAGGTACACTTGCATACACAATATCTGTGTACTTAGCCCACAGATTTACAAAGGAAGAATAAAACTCTTGGATTGACATGCTGCCTTGACTGAGTTGACCCAACTCGAGTTCCAATTGGAACCTTCGTGCTGTATTGCTTTGGTTGTAAACTTTCTTCAGGTAATCCCACATTTCTCTAGAGGATTTGTAACGCTTGAGATTGAGAAGCATGGAGTGTTCCATACTTCCAAGGATCCAAGACATAATCTAAGCATCCTTCACCTCCCATTTCACATATTTCTCCTTCTCCTTCTCACTGTTAGGTGCAGGATCTGTCTTAGCAATATGACCCCATAATTCCTTTCCCTTGACAAAAATTTAAAACTGGAAAGCCCAGGCAGAATAGTTCTTTCCAGTAAATCGAACAAGAAAATGTTTAGATCGTTCAAGAGACATGATTTAACTAGAAACAAGAACCAAGAGATCAAGTCCAAGAAAAAAAAATAGAAGAACCAGACAAGGAACCAGACACAAGATGATGATTTAACTAGAAACAAGAACCAAGAGATCAAGTCCAAGAAAAAAAAGAATAGAAGAACCAGACAAGGAACCAGACACAAGATGAATAGATTTTAGAGTTTTGGCTCTGATACAATGACAAGATAATACAAGAGAAATTTTGAAATGTTTTCCGTCCTTTTCACTAAGAGAGTTACAATACACACACACACACACACACACACACACACACACACACATCAAGAAGGATCAAATCCCTTAATTCTAGGATCTAATAAACATAATCAGATCCTTTAATTTTAGGCCTAGACAATAATGAAAATCTTAGAGATATAATCAAGGGATATACAACTATGAAAAAAACTAAATAAAGAAAGAAGAATATAATATACAACTATAAAAGAAACTAAATAAGGAAAGAAGAATATAATATACAGCTATGAAAGAAACTATATAATGAAAGAAGAAACTATATAAGGAAAGAAGAATATATTGACACTACTGTCATGCCAAGCCCTTGCTCACCTGTCTTCCTAAATTGGTGGGGTTGGAAGTCTTTATTTCAATTGTTCAGTGTCCGCATCAACGAACCGGGACCATCTTCACTTTTGATTACCACCTTAAATAGCAATCTGCTGACTTGATTATCTGTGATAGTAAAAGTTCGCTACACTTTTATGGGTTAGCTTGTCATTGAAATTTATATATTGTTATGTGTGCAAGTCATGAGAGAATTCTGTAAGAGAAAAAAATTGATCGATGCTTCTTTGTTGCTATTTTATCTTAATATGACTGCAAATTGCTTTATACAATGTCTCATGGATCCATGTTACCTTTCCTTATAAGAGAAATTGCTACATATGGCGTGCATTCATTTGGTGTTTTCTTCTTGCCCTCTCACTTGTTAAGCATATGTGTTTCTCAACTGGTTGGTTAGGAGGAATTACATCTCTATAGAATAATTGGTTTCAAAAGGATGAGTATGTTTTTTATGGAAAGTACATCACGTTCATCTATGTTCTTTATACACTCTATTTCTCACTGCCTTTTCCTTTGTTTCTGGAGGATCAATGATTGAAAGTAATAATTTTTAGGAAAACTGAAGTTATGAATTTACTGGAAAGTGGTGGGTTCTCTTGCTCCAATCAATTCTTTCAACCATTTATATGGTAGAAGGACTTTTGCTTTGTGCAACTTGCAGTATAATGGAGCGTGAAAAGCAGCTTAGCATCCTTTATAAAAAAACCTAGGTCGGGCAACCCATTTTCCAGCAAAGCTACCCGTGAACAAAGGTTGCAAAAGAAAAATGATGATTTACAACGGCTTTTTTCTTCAAATTTGGCTCAAGCAAGATTCAGATTAGTATATTCTGATACTTTAACATCAATGCAGATGCATGCTGGTGTTGTCAGAATCTTTCTATAGGTGACACTTTCTTATCTCACACTCATCATTTAATTAGGGAAGGACCATGCCTTCTTGTCAGATAATTACATGATCAAAACACAATGTTAAGGGTTTTTCTTTTTTATTTTCTTTTTTGAATTGTTTAGGTATCTTTAGTAAATTGGACTTAACAAGAGCTATATCTAAAGAAATGATTAGCCTCTCTAGCATATTATTTGTTCAATTTCTTTATTTTGTTTCCATTTGTTGGATTGAAAGCAACTTGTGTTTTTTCATCTTTTCTTTTCTTTTCTTTATAGGTATGCAAATTTCAAGAGGTTACTCTTTAGTATATTTAGGTGTGAAAGGAACAATGTCAACACACTTATTGAATACTATAGGGGTTTACCTTAGAATAGGCTAAAATTTCATGAGGTTACTTACTCTTTAGTATATTTAGGTGTGAAAAGGAATATATTCTTCTTTCCTTATTTAGTTTCTTTCATAGCTGTATATCCCTTGATTATCTCTCTTAGATTTTCATTATTGTTTAGGCCTAGGATTAAGGGATCTGATTATGTTTATTAGACCCTAGAATTAAGGGATTTGATCATTCTTGTTGTGTGTGTGTGTATGTGTGTGTGTGACTCTCTTAGTGAAAGAAATAAAAAACATTTTAGAAATTCTCTTGTATTATCTTGTCATCAACACACTTCTTGAATACTATAAGGGTGTAGTTTAGAATAGGCTAAAATGTAAGGTATCTCCTCAACTAAAAGTTTCAACATATTATTACATAAGCTGTGATTTCAGTTGAAAATTTCCCTCACATTAAACTAATTCATACAACTGAGATGGTAGATAATAATAAAACATGGTCTAGAGAACATAATTATTTAAGAATTATTTGGGTATTTTATTTCCTACTTTGGTTTGACCTAGTGTAGGATTTAGGGACCTGAATAGGCACCCATTTTTTCGAGTCGTAATGCTAGATGTTTGTCGAGTAAAATTTGATTTTTTGCATGTTTCCTTACTCTTGTGGATATGTCGACTTCTACTTTCCTTGTAGATTCAAGAAAGCTTCTTGTGGATTTCTAGGTTTCTTTTTTTCTTCACTCATTGTTGGGTGATTTTTTGTTTTTTTTCCCTTCAATCCTTTAGTAAGCTTGCGTTGCAGTCTTTTGTTTTGATCTGCGTGATTTTAATCAGCATTTCAATTTTGTCTGTTGTTTCATCTTTTCAGAATGTCGGCACAATTATTTTTATCAATAATGATGCACATCGTTCATGTGTTTGCTCTTTATGCCTATGTTTTGTGTTAACACATGCTCCTGCCTGTTATATTTTCCTAGATCTTTTTCGTACTTTCCTAGGATGCCAATAAGGCTGTTATATGTTTTGCTGGCGATGATAGTTTGTTTTTAAACCTTGGATGTCTCTTTATACTGTGACTGTGCGAGCGTTTCTTTAATGGGTGTTGGTAAGGATTATGAGCGTTATTTTTATCAATAGATGCACATCATTCACATAATTTGCCCTTTATGCCCATGTTTTGTGTTAACACATGCTACTGCCTATAATTTTTTTCCAGATCATTTTCATGCTTTCCTAGGCTGCCAATAAGGCTCTTACGTGTTCTATTGGCAATGATAGTTTGTTTTTAAATTTTGATGTCTCTTCATACTGTGACTGTGTGATGCTCTTATTAGTGTTTATGTAATGGATGTTGGTAAGGATTATGACCATTATTCAATCAGGATAAAATTGTTGTTGCTGCAACTTGACTACACCTATTAGAGAAATCAGTTGAGAATATGATTGATTTGATGACTACCTTTATTTTTGACAAAACTAGTTTCCATTCTATTCATGAATGACTATTTTTCTACTTTATTATGCATGGTGGATTGAATGGGTTCCCTTATAGATGCCTTATCTAATGAATTCATTTCTATTGGAGATGCCTTTGTGATGGATGGTTTTTGCACAATTGTGTTGGTTCACTTACATTTTCATTGAGTCACTTTCTACATGTAACCATTGATTTATTTAATTTTTATCTTGAGAGAATATATGACCTGAGTGCATTTGAGTAGTTAAGGCCAAATGATGAGTTTGGGATCATTTGGTGAGTACACCTGCGCTGCATTCATACCGTTCCAGCATTGTTTACCTTTAATAACCCCATTAAGCTCTTTTGCTTCTATTCCTCACGGCTCATTTTGTTACATCACTTTTATTCACTCATGTACTCGGATAGCAACCATGATTATTGATTTGAATGTTTTGTGCTCTGGCCTTTTCAATTGTTAAGTCATCTTAATAGAAAGGTTCTCCATATGGTTGCACATTTTGCCCAAACACTGTTGATTTTTCTTTTCCCATTTTTACTAGGTTCTTTGTTTGCTCGACTTTTTGGATTAGTTCAATTAATCCTCACTTGGCTTCTTGCATCATTCCTATAACAACCCGTGACTTCACGCAAGTAATTTACCTATTCTATTCTATTATGTTAAATATTCTCTCTTATACTGTGTTTCCAATCTGCTAGACGATATGGCATAATCACTAGCAGTCTCTTGACCTTCTGTCATGGTCACTTTATCGTTTGAATGATGTACTTCATATTAGTATGTCTTTCGAGCAACTTATTCCATATGGATTCTAGAGACTAATTTCACAACTAATCTGAAATGACAAAAACAAAAGTTGGAAGCCATAATATCCTTTGCTAAGTTTGAAATGTTATATGGTGAAGCTATATCGAAGGGGCAGGAACTAAATGATGCTAACTTATTAGCTGAAGTCATGACTCAAGAACTCTAAAGTGAGCTTGTCTTATTTTGTACTTATTGTTTTTAACGTGAGATTATGATTTATGTATCTTTACTTCAACGAGATTATGTTTTTCTTACTTCAATGCTAATCATAGAACGTATATTTGTTTTAGATCAACGAAACAATGAATCGATAGATCGTACTTTCAAAGGAGTTGCTGAGCTCTTCAGCAAAGTATTCTTTAAACTTGTGCAAAGTGGTCATGGTTATGATGAAGAAAAAGGTTACTTAAAGGAGCCTTTAATGTCTTAGTTTCATTTGTTCTTTTCTTTACTCCTATCGTTCATTTTTCCCTTGCTAGAAAGCAATGCCTTGATGTTCTTCCTATGTCTTTTTATTGTTTTCTAAGTTTAATCAGTATATTTTTTGGTCTTTTATGTTGAAATTTTGATATAACCATATGAGAGCATTTTAAAGTTTCATGTCATACATTTGTGGTCAATCTAGATAGTCGTTGAAACAATTCTATAAATTTTGTGGTATCTTAACAAGATGTTTATCACGAAGATGATAATTGTGACGATGATGGATGTCATGACACAAATCTAGAGGGAAATATGTTACTGTGAAAATGAAGGTATGAATATGTTGTCGCTATGTTATATATGTTTATTTTTTTGCAGAAACGAGGAGATAGAAATAGAAAAGGATATTATATAACACGATGCCTTAATTGCTCTCTTACCAACTCAATCATAACTTATTGATCAATGTTTTTGGATATCATCAACCATTTGTAACCAGAAAGGAAACGGACATCATTTAACAAGAAAAAAAATATATAAGAAATTTTATTGTAAGGCAAAATTTTCTTTTTTAACTTCTAGGTTGCTAAACTGTGCTAGTTGCTTTTGGCTATAGTTGCTTGATGGTTGTGAGAGAGGTTCAAAGAATGCTCATGTTTTTTTTGGAAAAATAAAATATGGTTTTAGTTATACCATTACTTTATGGATTTTGGTTATCCACTATGGCTAATAATCTTTTATTTTATCTGCAGTTTAAGAGCATTTTTGGATTTTTTTTGTTGCTCAACTTTGTGGTTTGGTTTAATCTATTGTTTTTTTTTTCTAGTGGTGTTCTACTTTCAGGAATATCATGTATCGGGTATTCCATTGGTAATATTGTTTTTGTTTACTTACCATGTTCCAAGTTTGAGGGTTCCTTTGGATTAGGGTAATGGCAGTTGGGATTCTTCAAAGAAGAGGGTTTCCTGATTATCTTATGTGTTCTTTTCTCGACAAGGAAATATTATCATTAATATTTTATGTTTTATAGGTTAACTTGTTGAATTGCTGCATTCATTAGGGAAAAGAGGGAGGGGCTTGGCTATTATGTGCTTGAAAAGCGTATCTTGCGGGACTGGTAAAAGAGTGTGTGTTTGGTCTGTAAGGATTTTCTTATCCAAAACTTGGATAGCACAACCCTATACATACCCAGTCGATTTCAGTTTGAAAGTTAATTGTGTTGATAAGTTTGTTTATCATTGTGATTTATTAAATTTTTTATATATTTAATCTTATTCATTTATTGTTTGTCTACTATATCCTATATTGAGTGATGAGTATTTTAAATTTCTGGACTGAAGGATTATTCCCTTTTTTGTGAATGTCAATAGTCAAATTTATCTCTTGCATTGCTATCCAAGCAAACAAGCACTTAACGAGCTTTTGTTCTAGGGTCCCTTAACTTTCCCTCTAAAAAACTACATAGATTAGGGCATTTATATGCAGCGTCTTTGACATAGATTTTCAAATGAGTCTTTACTATTATCTTGCAACTACTAGAGAAATGTAACTAGATCAGAAACTTCTTCCCATAAAATATAGAATTCCCGTGTCTTCTGAAAGAAATTGTCTTGTAATCTAGTGTACTGAGATTCATGTTTAGAAATTATGGTAGTTCCATAAGTCTGTCGTTTATTAGAAGTATGATCATTTAATATGTATATCATCACTTTGTTATCATACAGGTGTGTGTGGGGGATCCTTTTACTTGACTCTCAATCTTTAGAAAAATAAAAAATTTAACAATATCTTTCAAAATCGAGTACTAACTTGATGTTGGAGTATTTTTTGATACTAAGATAACTAAATAAAATGCAAATTAAAATAAATTATCAACTTTAAATTCCAATAAATACAATGTAAGGACTAAATTAAAAATAAAAAAATCAATAACCGAGGAAAAAGGCCAAAACATCAAAAAAAAAAAAAAACTACATAACACTTTGGATTCCTATTATAACAAGAATATTCTACAAATATACAAAAGACAACAAAAAACAAATAATGTCCTCTCCAAGTTTGAAAACTTTTGAATTTAATTATTGATTTGTTTCTCTTAAGTAGTTGCCCATGATAAACTATGTTAGGAAATCCTTATAAAAAATGAACAAATAATAATGAGGCTAATTTCCCTTTATTGTCACATATAAGGTTTTCTTTTGTAGCTAGGATTTTATTAAATAATCCCTACCACACAACCACAGAACGAAACCTTTACTTATGCCATTAAGAGTCCTTGTATAACTATAAAAACTCTTAAAATTAGCTATTAAACATGTATTATTAGGAAAAGAATCTTTTTCAAATAAAAAGTCTACAAGATAAAAAAAAAGACAACAAATAACAAAATTCATATTGCATTTGCTGCTTGTATCGCAAGATATTCTCGAACTTTATGATTGACCTTAAATTTTAACCCAATATTTACAACTCATGATACGTGCTCTTTTATTTCTCAAAGGTCATGTTAGTCCATTGATTGTTATGAAAGCCATTGATGTCATTCCTTTCTTATATCCCATATAGGGAAAATGCTAGCATTTTCCCATCATGGGTTGTAAATGGCTTACGATCAAGATATGTAATAGCTGAGTATAATATCTGAGCATACCAGTCTCATTTGTTATGATGTAGTTTAAAGCTTTGAATAGTTTTTGAAATAATTAAAAATATGGAATTAACAACTTCAGTTTCAAATTAAAAAGAAAAGGCATGGTTTGTTTCAAAGCCGAGAATAAGTTCAAACCAAAAATGTATAAAGTAAGTATCCTCATGCACTTTAAGTTTGAGTATGTGTGTGTGTGTGAAATCTTGGTTTCTATTGTGACCAAAGCCACCTCTTAGCTTTGTCTCTAATGTTAGCCTTCAACTTAGTAGCTTGCAAGCCTAATTGAACTTCTAGGAGATGTGGTGTTTCATCACTTGGATATATGTATAGTTTCAAAGATAGTCACTTTGGAAATTCTAGCAAGGCTTGATATTTCTCCATTATAGGAGTTAGGTCTATGTAAATTACCACAAATTCATTTTCCAACACAAAACCATGGTTTTAATAGCATCATCTTGTACAAGGACCCTTAATAGATTAGCTATAACGTCCTAATTCACTAAATAAATTTTGGTCTTTCATGCTTAACCTCTCAAAACAGCCCTTAGATTGGTGACTTCTTTGGTCTTCCTAGTAACATCAAGTGTTGAAGTTAATGCATTTTCCAAGTTTAGACAATTCTCCTCACGATGTTGTAGTGTCTCATATTCAACAAGAAAATCCACAAAGGACCGTTAACAGTTTAGCCTTGTTAGAAGCTGGCACTATCCTATTTGAAAACATCAAGAATGGTCTTTGTCAACTTTAACACTGGATAAAAGAAGAAAACAAAAACATCGGTTGTATGCCCTATGTCCTAAAAAGGGTAACCTAAGGATAGGTTTTGGTTTCATCTATATATGAATGAGTAATCTAGCTAATCTAACTTCTTCATCAATAATAGGCTCTTATTGTGGGCTCAAGTTCACCCATAATAAGTTACTTGAAACTCTACTTAGGCTACCAGGTTCCCTTTTGTAGTCCTATATATAAGATATATGAACTTGTGAAGCAACTGAGTTTAATAATTATGGCGGATCTACGTTATTAATCTTAGGGAGAACATTCAATCAAATCAAACATAAACTACAGACATTAAATTACTAGTGCGGACACTGTGGTTGTTTGATGGTTAGGGTTAGTTATACAGTGGATCCGTTAACTAACCAATGTTGAGAAGAGATAAATATTCAGAATATAAATTGATGTTTCGTTTCTATGATCAGTTTTGATTTCTGTAGATGGATGTGTGCTTGTGACCAAGGTTTGTTCTCTTGATAATTTTCTGATTTTATTAAATTTCGTTTGATAGTTTTCTGTTTTCTTTTGCTTTAGCCTAGATAACATCCAAATCCCCCTAAATTGCATATCATCTAGCATAAAAATCTGACTTGAACTTCCTCGTGGGATCGACCCCTTGCTTGCTCTATACTATCTTGTGTGTTGTGTTTGAAGCTATGGTAATTAATTTCTGCGACCGCGACATCGCAACAACACTACTTACCTTATTGTCAGAAATGCATCTTTGATATATTTGATTAACACAATATTTGAGTAAGTAAGGGTCATCCCAATAAGTGCACGTCTTTCAAAAACTTTCTTTTGTCTTGGGTATCCAAATGAGCTGGCAATAATCCTGAAGTAAGAAAGTTTTTAATATTAGCAGATCAAGATATCGAAGCAATAAAAAGTGAAGATTGACCAGGAAAGTAATCATCAATTGGTTTGATGTCAGATATCGAGTCTATTGTCAATTTTGACAAATGATCCGCGACAATATTTTCGGTCCCTTTTTCATCCTCGATTTCTTCCTGTTTGAAAGTTTCAAAAATTTCAGAATCATGATTGACTTCCCTTTGTTTGGTCATAGCATGAGGAAATGGAAGTACTGGTGGGGAATCAATCTGTTCTTTGCAATGTTCAGGTTTAACCCCTTCCTTACCCTCAGAGATTGACTCATCATCTTTCTCACAAGGTTCAAAAATTGGTTTTTCAATAACTTTACCACTGTGGAGAGTAATGACTGATTGGACTTGATCCATTTATTGGCTTCTGGAGCTGCTTGCACTTGAATTGAATTGTTCTTTGGGATTTTGCTGTGGTTGAGATGAGAACTTACCTTTCTCTTGAAAACTTAGAGCAGATGTGAATTTTGCAAGAGTATCTTTAAAATTCATCATTCTTTGAGCAAGTTGAGTGTTGATTGTCTCTTGCTTTTCAATAAATGCATATAACGTGCCTCAAGATTTCTTCCAGGAGGGGGGAACATAAGGAGATGCATACCCATAAGAATTTTAAAAATTATGGTGTGCTTGAAATGGTGGCTGTGAAGTTTGTGCATTATTGTTACCACTCTTCCAACTGAAATTTGAGTGATTAAAAGAAGGCAAAGTTGAACAATCATTGGTTGAGTGATCATTAGTTTCACAAATTTGACACATAATTTCTTGAACAGATTTTAATTGACCAATCTTTTTTAATTCTAGTGTCTCGACTTTTTTAGCTAAAGATGCAAATTTGAGGTGGAGGTCATGATCTTCCTTAAGGTTGTACATGACTCTACTAGATGTATGAGGTTGAGTTTTACTTGGTGCTTCACAAGTACCTGTGATGTCCTAATTTTGAGCATTTTCAGCTAGCAAGTCTAGGTACTCTATTGCTTCATCAGGGTCTTTTTCTTCAAAAGTTCTATTGCACATCAATTCCACCATTTGCCTATCTTTAGGTGTTAACCCTTCATAAAATTGTGAGACCAATCTCCATGTTTCAAAACCATGATGAGGACAGGTATTAGCAAGTCTTTATATCTATCCCAACACATGTAAAATGTTTCTCCTGGTTTTTTTAGTAAAAGTGGTGATTTGTCTTTTAAAAGAGTTTGTTCTATGAGAAGGGAAAATTTTCTTTAAAAATTGTTGTTGCATTTCATCCCAAACACGAATGGATCCTGACCTAATATTTTGTAGCCATGTTTTAGCTTTATCTTTTAATGAAAAAGAAAAAAGCTTTAATCTGATGGTGTTCATGCTACAATTTAAGTAATTATAGGTGTTACAAACTTCTTCAAATTCTCTTAAATGCAAATATGGATTTTCTAATTCTAAGCCATGAAAAGTGAGTAAAAATTGAATAATACCTGGCTTAAAATTAAAATGAGATGCATCAAGAGGAAAAATTATACATGATCGTGCACTTGTTCTTGTTGGATTCATGTAGTCTTTAAGTGTTCTAACACGATTATTCTCATTATGAATTGACTTGTTATCTTCGTCAGCCATGTTTTCTGAAGAAAATAAGGATTTCCTAGAAAGTCTACCACTTAATGTACGTGTCCAAACTCTCATGCAAGTACAAAAGAAAAGAAAAGAAAACGAAAAAGAAAAAGGAAAAGGAAAAGAACAAAAATTAGAAAAACAAATAAAAGTAAAAACAAAAGAAAATAAAAGAAATATATAATTTTTACAATAACTTACCTCCCCAAGAACGGCGCCAAAAACTTGACACGATCAAAGAGTTGATGTCTTATCCCAAATGCAGAAGTGTCAAAGTAATAAATAACCCGGCAAGACCAGGGTCGAACCATAGGGAGGTGAATTATATAAATTACAAATAAAGACAAAGATTTGAAGAGAATAATATCAGAAAAGGAGTTAGAGAGAGTTTTGGGATGTGATATTAATGTAAGGATTAAACAATAATAAAACAGAAGTCAAGGTTAGAGGATTCACTAATAGTATTTTAAATAAATATAATATAAACTCTTTTTATTACTCAACTGAAAACCACACACAAAGGAGGTTCCAATCAAATGATTTATCGTTATTAGCTCATTATAAATTATTAACATGATCATATTAATCATCTTATCTAAGTAACACCATACTTGTAAATATTTTCAGGTATTCATGATGCTAACTTTATGTTAACAACAAATTAAGTTCCTATCATAACAACGATGTCGGCCGAAAACTATGAAGGATCAAGCATTTGATGTACCAAGTGTTATACAACACAAATCTAGATTAACCATTTAACAAGCAAGGTATTAAGAATTAGTAAGATAAAAAGATAAAACATGTTAACAACAATCTTTCTTGGATATAAACATTAAAGTCCATATTGAGCTTACATTATACCTATTCTAACACCATTAGTGAAACCTTTTCACCTTGACATAATTAACTTAGCTAAACATAATGAAGAAGAAAAACATGAATAAACAAGATAAGAACATAGTTATGATGAAAAGCATAAACAAGAGATTAATGAAAGCAAAACTTAAGCATTACAAAAATATAAAGAAAGAAAGCAAGAACATGATCTTGATCTAAAAACCAAGATGACTAAATACATAGCAAATGCCTTCTTTTATAGGCTAAGATTCAGAACTATTGATTGGTTGACTAAGAAAATAGTTGGTGGCCAACCATTGATTTGGTGGCTAGTTTTTGATATTGTTGGCTACTGGTTATTGATATTATTAGCTGGCCAAAACATCATTGCTAACATTAGAATTTGAGCCCTTTGTTTCATGAAAGCTGTGGGAAATTATCTTAGCTTTCCAACAAAAAAAAATCAGAGCTCATTTGGATTTCTAGAACTCAAGATATGAGCTGAAAACCGAACAGTGTCTGAGCTGCAAAACAGGTTTCGACTTCTCCGTTGTTGCTAAGATTTGAACTTGAAAATGACAAAATTGAGTCTTGGACTCTCATGATAGTTTTAGGTCTATGTCTTAGCTTTCCATTCATAAAAAGTAGACCTAAATCCGAGTTCTACAACTCCAGTTATGATCCAATAACCGAATGGTGTTCCAGTTTGGAATTAAACCAACATCTCTTCTCTTAGCTTAGTCCTCTTTTTGTCTCTTCACTTTCAATAATTAATCACATCAATCAATCTTTTGAATTGTGAGATATACCTGCATTCAAAAGAAACATTTACCATAAATTAAAGATATATTATATTATCAGACTTGTTATTATAAAACATGCTTTAGTTGGGGAATTTAATGATACTTTAATGCAATATAATGATATAAAGCCTTAATGAAAATGCACTTTTATGTACTAATCACACCCCCTAACCAACTTATTACTAGTCCCTAGTAATCAAAGCGTTAAAATATAAAAACAATTTGCAAGTTCCATAAAGCAAGGCATTCATCATTTAACTTCAATTAATCTATCCAAATAAACAAACTCTCATTAAATTTATATATCTGCTTCATACTTCTTAAACAAGATATTAATAAACCTTCTTTTTGGGCTCAATAAATCAAAACATAGCTATGGAGCTTCTCATGGAAGAAAACAAAATTGTGTTCCAATATTTAAGGTTAACTTCCTTGGGTTGGGATTATTATCTTTTTTTTTAAAAAAAAAAAGCAAGAATTTATAACACAATATATCTTAAACCCATGTAACGAGCTTTTAGCTAATGACTCCCAGACCAATTAGTCTTAAGGTATCAGGTGTTGAGACACCCCTACAAGCTTAGTCACTCAGGTTGCAGATACTGATATGTAGATAGTGCAATGTTTGATTCCTTAAGCTTTTCTCCTTAACCCATGTAACAAGCATTGGCCCAATAGCTCCCAAGTCAGTTGACTTTAGGGTACTAGGTGTTAAAACATCCCTTGGGCTTAATTGCTTAAGTCAAGGAGGCTACTGAAACCAAACTTATCTACTTTTTTTATTTATTTAATTTGTTATTATTATTTTTTTTTTTTGTTTTTTTGTTTTTTTGCATATTATATACTATCCATTTCCCTTAGTTGTTGCCTTTAACAAAAGAACATGAATAATGTAATAATCCAATATGCAACCCACAATCATATGTTAAAGTGTGTGTGTGAAAATGAAGGTTTAAGAATACTTGTTAAATGAGTATATGAGCAGAATTAAGTGATAACAATGCAAGAGTTTATAAATCTGAATATTTCAAGAAGTGTTATGATAGACCTTGTTACGAATAACCATTGAAAAATGATTACTAAGATGCGTCTCAATAGTCAATAGAATTCCTCATTACTCTGCCATCTTAATAATAACAGTTTTGTCAAATGGTTTTAATAACAGCAAACACAGTTAGTTAAATTTTGTGGTAGATGAGTGGAAGTGGTAGATGATCACAATGGACTTTGTGTCGGGACTACCCAGAGGAAAGAGGGGAAATGATACAATTTGGGTCATTGTGGATTGACTAACTAAGTCTGCCCTTTTCCTACCAGTAAAGATGACAGATGCAGTTGACAAGTTGGCTAAGATGTATGTGAACGAAGTTGTGAGGCTTCATGAAGTTCCAATATCAATTATTTCAGACCGAGACCCAAGATTTACTTCACGTCTCTAGTCGAGCATACAATGTGCCTTGGGAACAAGTTTGAGTATCAATATTGCCTTTCAACCGCAAACTAATGGCCAATCTGAGGGAGTTATTCAGATCTTAGAGGATTTACTAAGGGCATGTGCTTTGGAATTTGGTGGAAACTGGGAGGAGCACCTATCACTAGTAGAATTCACGCATAACAATAGTTATCAGTCGACAATTGGAATGGCCCCATTTGAAGCTCTTTATGGCAGAAAGTGTAGGACACCCTTGTGCTAGGAAGAAGTTGGGGGATATAAAGCTGCACGGGGCAAAACTAGTACAAATCACTACTGAAAAAGTGAGGATTATCAAGGATCAAATGAAGGTGGCTCAGGATAGACAGAAGAAATATGCAGATATTAAAAGAAGACCACTTGAATTTTGTCATGGAGATAAAGTATTCTTGAAGGTAGCTCCATAGAAGCACATGCTGAGATTCAGCATGAATGGGAAGTTAGCTCCGAGGTTCATCGGACCATTTGAAATCCGAAAATGATCGAACTTGTAGCATATAAAATAAACTTGCCCTCACAATTGGCCAAAGTTCACAATGTATTCCATGTTTCTTTTCTATGAAAAGCTGATGTAGACCCTCCGAGAGTGTTACCTCAAGTGTCAGTGGAGGTAAAAGAAGACTTAACACTTGAGGTGAGACCGATAAAGATTCTCGATTGGGGCGATAAAGAACTTCATAATAAGAAAGTTCCCATCATCAGAGTCTTATAGCGAAGCTCACACATCGAGGAAGAGACATGGAAGAGAGAATCAGAAATGAGATGAAAATTCCCCGACTTGTTTATAAACTCAAGTACATTACTCAAATTTCGAGGATGAAATTTCAATTAGGAGGGGAGAATGCGAACCCCGGAAAAATAAAAATAAAAATAAATAAAGGTTGCTTAAATTGAAAACTAACTACATGAGAAATAAAAGTGAAGAAATTCATGTATGTGGTAAAATAAAAGACAGGAATTCAGAAATTTAATGGAAATGGGGCCTAAATGCAAATAAGGAAAATAATAGAGTATAAATACTCTCTCCTCACCAAAACTCTGCAGGAACCACAAGGAGAGAAAATATGAAGTTTTATACCCTTTCTTGCAAAATCAAGAGCGAAACACTAAAATTTCAAGAACCGATCCAAGATTAAGGGTTTATAGATGGGATAAACACTTATGAGCAAGGGATTAACAAGAAATTGAATAAGAAGAAAAGAAAGGAGGGAGTTGAAAATCTTCAATTGGTTGATCCGACCGTTGGATCGTGCAAAAAGTTTTACAGGAGTTTTCAGAAGCCAATTTCCTATTGATTAGCTATGGGATCGCAAATCGGTGTTGAGTAGGTCTGGTCGGGTAAGATCAGAATAACATCTCAAAAGGGCGAGAACTTTTGGTCTGACTGTTGGATCGCGTTCAAATTTTTACAAGAGTTTTCAAAGGCCATTTTCCCTTAGGTAGTTATTGAATTGCTATTCGGTGACGAGGAGGTCTGGGCTGCCAAACATGAGTAACGACTCAAAGGGGTCATAACTTTTTATCCTATCGTTGGATTGTGTAAAAATGTTTACAGGTCTTTCCGGAGGCTATTTTCCATGGAGTAGCTATGGAATTGCTACATGATGACGAGTAGGTCTGGTCGGCCAGACTTGAGTAACGACTTATGAACTTTTGATCCAACCATTGGATCTCACAAAAAAATTTACAGGAGTTTTCGGATGTCAATTTCCTTAGAGTCATTATGGAATCGCTACTCGGTGACGAGAAGGTCTGGATAGCTAGTCATGAGTAACAGCTCAAAAGAACCATAACTTTTGCTCTGACCTTTGGATTGGGCTCAAATTTTTACACGAATTTTTGATGGTTGTTTTCCTTAGCGTAACTATGCAATCACTACTCCATGACGAGGACGTCTGGTCGGGCCAAATTAGAATAATGGCTCATAAAAGCCATAATTTTTTATCCGACTGTTGGATCGCACTCAAATTTTTACAGGAGTTTCCAGGGGCTGTTTTCCTTAGAGCAGCTATGGAACTGCTACTCGATGATGAAGAGGTCTGGTCGGCTAGACTTTAGTATCAGCTCAAAAGAGCCAAAACTTTTAATCTGACCATTAGATCGAGCTAAAAGTTTTACACATGTTTCTGGAGGTTGTAATCCTTAAGGTATCTATGCAATCACTACTCGTTGACGAGGAGGTGTAGTCGGGCCAAACTAGAGTATCGACTCACAAGTGCCACAACTTTTGATCCGACCGTTAATCGTGCAAGATTGCTTACAGGAGTTTCTGGAGGGCGTTTTCCTTAGAGTAGCTATGGAATCGCTACTGGGTGACGAGTAGGTCTAGTCGACCAGACTTGAGTAATCACTTATAAACTTTTGATCCGACCATTGGATCGCCCAAAAATTTTTACAGGAGTTTCCAGAGGCCGAATTCTTATGGATTAAGTATGGAATCGCAAATCGGTGTTGTGTAGGTTTGGTCGGGTCAGAACAGAATAATAGCTCAAGAGGGTCATAACTTTTGGTCCAACCGTTATATCGCTCTCAAATTTTTACACGAGATTCTAGAGGTTGTTTTTCTTAGAGTAGCTATGGAATCGCTACACGGTGATGAGGAGATCTAGTCGGCTAGACTTGAGTATCGTCTCAAAAAGGCCATAATTTTTTGTTTGACTATTGTATCGCACTTAAATTTTTACACGAAGTCTCGTGAGGCCATTTTCCTTGGCTACCTATGCATTCGCTACTACATGACGAGGAGGTCTAGTAGGGCCAAATTAGAATAACGGATCATAAAGGTTATAACTTTTGATCCGACCATTGGATCACACTTAAATTTTTACAAGAGTTTCCAGGGGCTGTTTTTCTTGGGGTAGCTATGGAATTGCTACTCGATGACGAAGAGGTCTAGTCGGCCAGACTTTAGTATCGGCTCAAAAGAGCCAAAACTTTTAATCCGATCGTTGGATCGCGCTGAAATTTTTACACATGTTTCTGGAGGTCGTAATCCTTGGTGTATCTATGCAATCACTACTCGTAGACGAGGAGGTGTAGTTGGGCCAAACTAGAGTAACGACTCATAAGTGCCACAACTTTTGATCCAACTGTTGATCGTGTAAAAATATTTATAGGAGTTTCCGGAGGCCGTTTTCCTTGGAGTAGCTATGGAATTGCTACTCGATGACAAGTAGGTCTAGGCAGCCAGACTTGGTAACGACTTATAAGCTTTTGATTCGACCGTTAGATCACGCTGGAATTGTTTCACATGTTACTGGAGGTCATAATCCTTAGCGTATCTATGCAATCACTACTTGTAGACGAGGAGGTTTAGTCGGGCCATACTAGAGTAACGACTCATAAGTGCCATAAGTTTTGATCCGATCGTTGATCATGCAAAATTGTTTACAGGAGTTTCTAGAAGCCGTTTTCCTTTGAGTAGCTATGGAATTGCTACTCGGTGATGAGTAGGTCTAGACGGCCAAATTTGAGTAAAGACTTATAAACTTTTGATCCGATCGTTGGATCACGCAAAAAGTTTTACAAGAGTTTTCAGAGGCTGTTTTTCTTGGAGTCACTATGAAATCGCTACTTGCATTTCGAGGAGGTCGGATGTGAACCTCGTGATCACGTGGTCACGTAACCTACACGCAAAGACATCAAATTCTCAAAAAGTCAAGTAAATCAGATTTGATAGGAGTGTGACATAAAGATAACTTGTTCCTAGGCACCACATTATTGGAAATGGAAAACCCCCAGCCAACTAATATTGATTCGCGAACGAGAAGTATAAAGATGACACCACGAAGCTAGTTGTTCTTCGATAAGTCGTTTTTAGTTCTTTAGAGAACCATGGAAGAGAGATTATCCCACTAACACACAACAAGTGTAGCAAAAGAAGTTTATTGATCTAAAAATTGTGTAACCCTTACATGTTTGGTTATGCCTTTATTTATACTGACTCTAGACTTAAATAAGCTCTAATGCACCCCTCCTTAGGTGAACTTATACGAGACCCACTTATAATTAACCCAAATAAGTAATAACAACCCAAAGATTAAGAAGAAATAATAAAAATCCAAAAATTACTATCCTAAATATGCTAGAATCAAATTTGTCACCCTTAAGAAATCCCAAACAAACTATGAGAAATCTGATTTTGGAAAATTTGTGTTGCTGCCACCTTTTAGGTCTTTAATTTTCGTTTTTTAACTTGATCAAATAAGAAAATAATTTTCCTTCTTTGTTGCTGATTTAATGACTTTCCTTCCTAGGTTAGGAAAAGCATTAAATAATCCTCTCCTCTTTAGGAACAAGATTTGGTCAACTTTCTTGTTTAATTAAGAGAATAAATTATTGACTTTATATCCTTGCAGCATTAGGAAAAAACAAGTTTAACAAGGCTAGTTATGGGGCCGGATACATCAGCCCCTTGTTCCACACGAATTAGGCTTTTCTTAGACCTGAACTAGATGAATTAGAGGTTGTCCTTCATGCTCCTTAAATGTCTCATGCTCCTCTAGGTCCATCTTGCTCCATATGTTCTAAACAAGCCCACTCAATGCTTTTTTAAGCTTCTTTGCCCTAGCTCTTGTAATTAGCCCAATTGGCACCTTCAATGGGTTGTTAGCATGATTGCGCTTGGTGTTGGGCTGATCCTCATCAAGTTGGGCCAAGCTAGAGTAACGACTCATAAAGGCCATAACTTTTGATTCTACAGTTGGATCGTGCAAAAATGTTTATAGGAGTTTCCGAAGGCTATTTTCTTGGAGTAGGTAGCTATGGAATTACTACTCGGTGACGAGTAGGTCTGGTCGACCAAACTTGAGTAAGGACTTATAAACTTTTAATCCGACCGTTGGATCGCATAAAAAATTTTATAGGAGTTTTAGGAGGCTGTTTTCCTTGGAGTCATTATGGAATCGCTACTCGGTGACGAGGAGGTCTAGATAGCCAATTGTAACGACCTAGAAACTCCCTACACACCATGTTGGAAAAATTTTTCAAGGCCAAAATTGAAGGAATTTTTTTTTAATCGTCTGGTTTCTGGATGTTTTTCACCACATCATTCTTCAGATTTATCATTGCATTTTGTTCATTATCAAGGCACAATCTACATAGTATAATCTAAATCAACATTCCCATAAAACGGATTCTCAATACACGTGCCTATAATATTATATTTTCATACTCATAGGTTTACATTACATTGTATTGAGATACTCATAAATTCACATTCTTGTTCTAGTCTCGTTAAAATTATGAGATCATACAAGAGTGTCGAACAATAAATTACACAACTAGTACTTTCGTTATCCTGACCTCTTGTAATTTCACAACATGACATCCTCACTAGATGAATACCTCATATATATATCCATACACATCATATTAACTTGTTCGCACATTCTCATCCGTGTTCCATTTCAATTTTCATTACTAGTCTTTACAAAAGGGGTCGAACGACTAATTTAGTGATTAACACATCCGTTCATATAGAACTCATATCACTCATAACATGTGAATATATAGTTCTTTTCAAATGTGTGAGCTGCAAAACGGATTTCCGTACACGCCATGTTGCTAGATGTCTCTATTATAACACAAGATAATTTCAAGCATTATAGGCCATTTAAAGAAACATAATAAAATAATATTAGCGTAACATTTCATTCATGGACCAAAAGAGTGTAATTCTATCATTTCTCCTTACTTATGTAAATACCATTGTTAATAATTCATCAATTACTGAAGCTAATTACAATACTCAAACTCAATCATTCATCTCGAATACCGTTAGCCGAACTAATGTTATTCTTTGTTTAAAACATAACAATCGTAGTTCTTTCATATACTTAGTATATACAAAACATAGTCTACATGAACGCATCAATTCTTGAAATTAACTCCTAACTCTCAAATTCGGCTATCCTTTTAGGATGCCATTAGCCGAAGCTAATTGTTTATTCATCCCAGTCATCCACTTAGGATGCATTAGCCGAAGCTAGTCATTTATTCATTTTGATTATCCACTTAGGGTGCCATTAGCTGAAGTTAATAATTTACTAATCCTGGTCATCCACTTAGGCTGCCATTAGTCGAAGCTAATCATTTGTTCATCCTGATCATCCATTTAGGATGCCATTAGTCGAAGCTAATCATTTATTAATCTCGATCACTCCCTTAAGATGCCATTAGCCAAAGCTAATCAATCATTTGTCCCGGTCATCCCTTCAGATGCCGTTAGCCGAAGCTAATCAATTATCTATCCCGGTCATCCCTTCGGATGCCGTTAACCAAAGCTAATCATCAACCAATCAAACATTCCAGAAGCGGTTTATAAAATCACTATAACATGGCAATATCCTTTGAATTCCTCATTCAAACAATTCATAACATCTTGACATTCACTGCAACATAAGAGCAAACCTTTCATGATACTCGTATAGGCGTTCCGTAATAGTTTAACATTCAGTAAACATGATAATAGATCATTTGTAATACACAAATAAAAACATTCCATAACAGTTTAGCACTTAGAACACAACAGCACACCCTTCGTATTACTCATCCAAAAAATCATGACAATTAACGTTCAATATAATACAACAATAGATCCCTCGTAATACTCATACAACCATCCGTGATAATTAATGTTTAGTGTAACACAACGGTTGATCTTTTGTAATACTCATACAACCATTCATCAGCAACCCAAATTCATAATAGCCCAATCAACATTTTATAGTCGGTTTAATATTCATTGCAACACAATAATATATCCACCTCTAACAGGTTATTTCAGAACATTAACATTTTCATCATTGTTTCAACATTTAATGAAAACTCGATTGACATTTCATAGTCGTTTTGACAGTCATCAAGACTTCAATCAAACAATTAATCGTCGTTTCATCATTCAACAAGGATTTAATAAAATACTTTCGGCAATGAATGCTCATTCGCTACAAACAACTCAATTTCAAAAGCGAATCACAGATTTGCTGCAGAACACATGTTTTTTGGCAGACAACTCAATTTCGATAGAGAAAGCTAATCCGCTGCAGACAGCTCAATTTCAGCAACGAATCACAAAATCACTTCAAAACACACTTTCAGCAGCGAATGCTAATTCACAGCAGACAACTAAATTTTAGGCAATGAATGCTGATTCGCTGTAGTTACACAATTTCAAAGAACTAACACAGATTTGTCAGTATAACGCAATTTCGACAAATAATGCTAATTATGGCCGAGACAATGAAATTCGACAGCAAAAATTCCTTCACTGCAGGCAACAACATTCGACAACGAAACCTAATTTGCTACAAACAACACAAATTTGGGCAGTGAATGTTGATTCGCTGTAGATACACAATTTTGGCAACAAACATAGATTCGTTGGAGACATCGCAATTTCAATAGTGAATGCTGATTTGCTGCAGACAACGCAATTCGGCAGTGAAAATTCATTCGCTACAAGCAACACCATTGGCGTGAAACTTAATTCACCGCAGCAACACCATTAGGCATGAAAGTTCCTTCATTGCGGGATAACACAAATCGACATTGAAACTAATTCACTATAGGCCACTTAATTTGGCAGCGAAACTAATTCACTGAATACAACACAATTCGACAGCGAAACTGGTTCGCTACAAGCAACACAAATTGGCAGCAAAACCGATCATTCGCGCACCACCATAATTCGACAGAGAAAACTGATTCACTACAGCCACCATAATTCCAGTACCTCAACTCATCAATCAATTCTTTCATTTATGTGATAGGCCTACATTTAAGATGAACATTTACCATAAATTAAAGGTATCTTATATTATTAGATATGTTATTATAAAACATGCTTTAGTTAAGGAGTTATTGATACTTCAAATTCAAAATGATGATATAAAACCTTGATAAAAATACACTTTTAAGTACTAATCAACACTTCCTAGCCGAAACTTGTACACATAACGACAACAGCCATACTTCAATTCATAGCACAAAAGCATGAACAGTGCACCATCAAATCTCAACATGCATATTTGATTTAGGTTCTTCTAACTACTAGATCAAGTTATACAAATCATTCATCACTTAACAAAATCAATGCATTATCAAAGGGAAATTTCTGTTTCAGCTGCAGCATGTTTCTTCAAGATTTATTATCAACTTATTTTCATATAACTACATCAACCAAACATGCTGAATCACATGATCTAACATCTCTAACAAGGTTGTCATCTTTGCATTTTATTCCTTTAATCCCTATTTTGTCCAGCCCTCACTAAGGCCAGCTAACTTTTCAAGTTTGTGCATTCAAATTTGCAATATTTATTTGTTAAATATTCTAGAATTAGGTCCCCCATTCAGCCCTGCTTTTTTATCCCTCCTTTTCGCTTAGTTCTTTCCTTAACAGTTGGAGTAAAATTCCTAGGCCAAACATCCATAGTTTTCTACTTCCTTTCGGTTTCAAGGCCTTAAGAACAAGTGGAGAAGGACATGGTTCATACCTCATGGATTTAGTATTTTTGGGACGGGTTTGACAACATTTATCCCCTTCTGCTCTAAATTTGCTTCTTCCTCTTCCTCTATTTCGATTTCTCCTCCTCCTGTCAGTTTCCCATCGATTTTAGGCCTTTACTCCCTTCATGTTTGCAGTTGTCCAACCTTATGTCAAGCTCTCCCTTCTCTCTCACACACTTAAGGCACATGCAGCAGAGTTGTTGAGCTCTTTTTAGGAAGGAGGAAAGAACAAGAGCATGCAACTCATTTTGGAAAGAGGTAAGGGGGGCAAGAGCATGCAGCTTGTTTTTTGGGAAGAGTGGGGAGTCACCCTTTCTTTCTCCTTGTATTTATAACCCCCAAAATGTGTTGGGGTGTTTGGGACCAAGGTTATCCTTACCCCCTTTTAGGATAGGCTAGTCCAATTCTATTTTTTGTTATGTCCTACGCTGTTGCTATCAATTCAAAAATTGGCAGCCAACTATGCCGCTGCAGATTCAAAACGCGACAAGAAAACTTTGTCATCGCCGATTCAGAAATTGTCAGCCAATTGTGTCGCTACCGATTCAGAAATCGGTAGTGATGGTGGAGTTATTTTGGTTGTTGTTCTCTTCTTTTTTGGGTGTTTACACAGTCATGAGTAACTACTCCAAAGGGCCATAACTTTTGCTCCGACTATTGGATTGCGCTTAAATTTTTACATGAATTTTCAAATGCCATTTTCCTTGGCGTAGCTATGCAATCACTACTCAGTGACCAGGAGGTATTGTTAGGCCAAAGTAGAGTAACGACTCAAAAGGGCCATAAGTTTTTGATCTGACCCGTTCAATCGCTCTTATATTTTTACAGGAGCTTATAGAGGCTGTTTTCCTTGGACTGGCAATGGAATCGCTACTCGATGACGAGCATGTTTGGTCAAGCAAACCAAAGTAACGACTCAAAGGGGACATAAATTTTGATGCGACTGATGGATCAACCTAAAATTTTTACAGGAGTTTTCGAAGGCCGTTTTCCTTGAAGTAGTTATGGTATCGTTGCTTGGAGACGAGGAGGTCTAATCGGCCCACACAAGAGTAACGCCTCAAAAGGGACATAACTTTTTATCCCACCGTTGTATCGCGTAAAAAGTTTTACAATAGTTTTCCGAGGCCATTTTACTTGGAGTAGTTATGGAATCGCTACTCGGTGACAATGAGGTCTCGTCGGGTCATACCATAATAACGGCTCAAAAGAGCTATAACTTTTGATCCGACCGTTGGATCGCGATCAATTTTTTACAGGAGTTTCTTGAGGCCATTTTCTTTGGAGTAGCTATGGAATTGCTTCTTAATGACGATGGGGTATGATCAGGCCAAGCTAGAATAATGGCCCAAAAGGGCAATAACTTTTTATTCGACCATTGGATCGCTGAAAATTTTTTATAGGAGTTTTTAAAGGCCGATTGCTTTGGAGTAGCTTTGTAATCGCCAATCGGTGCCGAGTAGGTCTGGTCGGGCCACACTAGTATAACAGCTCAAAGGGGCCATAACAATTGGTCTGATTATTGGATCACCCTAAATATTTTGCAGGAGTTTGCAGAGGTAATTTTCCTTGTGGTAGCTATGGAATCGCTATTCGGTGATGAGGAGGTCTGCTCGGCCAGACTTGAGTATTGGCTCAAAAGCGCCATAACTTTTGATCCGACAGTTGGATCGCACTTAAATTTTTACACAAGTTTCTAAAGGTTGTTTTCCTTGATGTAGCTATATAATCACGACTCGATGATGAGGATGTATGGTTAGCCAAACTTGAGTATTTGCTAAAAAAGGCCATAACTTTTTATTCGACCATTGAACCGCTCTCAAATTTTTACACAAGATTTTGGAGGCTATTATCCTTGGCGTATCTATGCAATCGTTACTCGGAGACAAGGAGGAATTGTCAGGGAAAACTAGAGTAATGGCTCATAAAGGCCATAACTTTTGATCTGACCGTTGAGTCGTGCAAAAATGTTTACAGGAGTTTCCACACACCATTTTCCTTAGAGTAGCTATGGAATTACTACTCGGTGATGAGTAGGTCTGGTCAGCCAGGCTTGAGTAACGACTCATAAACTTTTGATCCGTTCGTTGGATCGCGCAAATTTTTTTAGAGGAGTTTTTAGAGGCTGTTTTCCTTGGAGTAGCTATGCAATCGCTACTCCATGACGAGGAGGTCTAGTCGGGCCAAACTGAGTAATGGCTCAAAAAGGCCATAACGTTTTATCTGACCATTGAATCATTCTCAAATTTTTTACTCGATGACTAGGAGGTATGGTTGGCTATGTCGCACCCTCACGAGCGGAGCGCGGCGTCGCGGCGACCATCGATTAATTTCGGGGTCTTTGTTTTATTGTGAATAAGGGAGTCGCCACCTAGTATTATGGTCACTAGGAAACCTAACTGGTCTTTCAGAGATTCTAAGGTAAGGGACTGGTTGCGTAAAGGGTATTAGCACCCCTAGTACGCCCTACCTAAGGTAAGCTGCTTGGTGTTTGGTTTGCTTTATAATTGCTATGGTGTTGGTGTTTTCTAATCCCATAAGTTTCCATAGGTTTGATTCAAACTAAATTTATTAAGATAGAAATCCAAGGAGATTCCATGTGCTTTAAAAGCTCATTTTTCCCTTAGTATTTCAAGAGTTTGCGACTCGTAAATCGCAAGGAGGAGGGACAAAAAAAATTAGAAATCTAGGGCGCTTTAAAAGCCTATTTTTGCTTTAGTGTTTTATACTCTCACAGCTCGTAAACCGTAGAGTAAAAAAAAATGAAATGTCCTCGATTATAATCAAGGCTTCTTTCAAGGATGTGTGATGACTTATTATCCCTAGAAAATTATTTTGGATATTTACCACTTAGGGTTTCTTTATCCAAATATTAACAGTGAATAATAACAAGTTATTCCCATTAAATATTTTGGATATTCATCCCTTTGGAATTTCTTTATCCAAACATTAACGGTGAATAATAGATGAATTCCCCCCAAAATAAGATTTTTTATTTTTTTCGAATATTGGCAAATACCCTTTGGAGTTTTACAAACATGTTGTAAAATCCAGAAATGCAAGAAAATAATTTTTGTTCTGTTTAAGAAATCCATGCGAAAACACATTTTCAAAACTTCCAATATTTTTTGTATAAAAAAAAAGAGTTCAAAACATGTTAGGGTATTGGCCGTATGCAACACACAAGAAAACAAATTTTGATATATATGTATATTTGATGCAGTTGCGTCGAAAACCGGGTATTCTAAATACGAGATCTATATATATTTTTTTACAACATAAAGAAAATTCAGACTTTAAAATAAATATTCCAGAAAATAAATCTCTTTCTCTTTCTTTTATTTTTTTATTTTTAAAAAGAAAAAAAACAGCATGTCCGGCCAAGTCACTTGCCCAAGCAAGTGACCCGACTGGACACAAAAGCAAAAGGGCGCAGTCTTCTCAATGAAACAAGGCAAAACGCATGCAAAGAGACCACGTTACTGTTCAAGTGAATTAAAATTCACTTGAACAGTGCAAACACAAAGCAAAAGGAATGCATGGTGCGGGGGGTGAATAGAACAGACCTGGGAATGAAAGGACAACGACGATGTTTGAAGGCCCCTTGCCGCTAGTCGATCGGTCTTTTGCCGTCTGCTTTAGTTCTTTCCCTCTATTCTCTGTTGGCGTTCTTCTTCTGAGTTTCACCTCTGCAATC
This sequence comes from Populus deltoides, assembly GCA_015852605.2. NCBI lineage: Eukaryota > Viridiplantae > Streptophyta > Magnoliopsida > Malpighiales > Salicaceae > Populus > Populus deltoides. The sequence continues at coordinate 9,226,541 of CM027588.2, read as the reverse complement.
TTCGTGCCTCTTTCTCTCTACTGGTTTTCTGCACTTTCTTCTTCCATTATCTGCAGATTTTATATGCAAAAAAATGAAAGCAAAGACCGAAAGGCAGTCCCTGCTGGTTTATGGTTTTTCGTTTTTCCTGCGCTTTCTCCCTTTTTTTTTCTCCTCCTCTGTCCTGTTTTCTGTGTTTTCTTTCTCTCCCTCTCTGGTAACTAAAATGGATGAAGACAAGCCGTTCATGCGCCTTGCGGCACCGGTGGTGGTCACCGCTATGCGGGGACACTAAAAACGATGGCCACGCCGGTTCACTGTTCCTTTTCTTTCCTTCTGCTGATGCTCTCTGTGGAGATGATGAGGGAGACGGCGATGAAAACGTGCTATGCTGGTTGAGTTCACGCCCCTGCCTCTGTGTTTTTCTGTTTTTTACAGTGGCGTTCTGCTTTCTTTTTTCTTTCGTTCCTCTCCTTTCTTTTTTCATGCGGCTTCACATCTCTCTTTTTTTCTGTAACTTTGTTCCTGTGAAGACTTTCACAATCGAAAAGATGAACCTCTGCTCTCTCCCTCTCTTCCCCCCTCCTTTAGGTCAGCAGCCGAGGCTTCTATATAGCCTATACATGGCTTTATTTAGGAAACAAATATTACATTAACTCTAGGGTGTATTCTTGGGTGAGCAGAAATAGGAAACCAGAATGTTTGATTCTGATTTTGTGATCAGCGGTGATTTCTTTCCTAGTTAGAGGATGGTGTGGCTCTTTTCTTTCCTTCCATAGGGCTAGCTGCTCCCTTTGAAATGAGGCAAGAAAAAAACGTGGTTCGACTCCAAAATTCGGGCATGATGATAAAGGAAAAATAGCGCCGGAATTTGAAGCGAAAAAAAGGAAAGAAATCAGATGGAGGGTGCAGCTGCAAAGTCTCATTTTCCTTATTCGGTGTGGAAAAAATCCTGTCATTTATGATGATCCAACCCCCTCTCCAGCTTTCAATATCCTTCTTTGATTCAATCCCTCATTTTAACAATTTTTGATTCAGTCCTTCGTCCAAAAAAATCCTTCGAATCATCCCCGCGAACTTGGGCTATATCCTTCCATGGCGGAATTTTCTACCCTCACGTTAGATATTCAAATGGGAATATCTTGAGCTTCTGATATCAAAATCAAGTGATTCAAAAGCCCAAATTCATCTACGCGTCTAGGACTAAAACTTTGATGAAGAAGTCGAAGTGAGATAAAATCTTTTTACAGAACAGAAACTGGCAGTAATCTAGTTGGTCAAAAGGAATCTCCGGGTCTAACTCAAAACCGGCGAATGCCGAGAATCCTGATATGACTGAGAGTATGAACTAAGAACGAAAATCACAAAAACTAGGCCAAAAATAGAGTTTCTTTAGTGCAGACTCGGGTCAATATCCTTCTCGCGGCAGAATTCTCTGCCTTCACGTTAGATATTCAAACGGGAACATCTTAGGCCTCTGATATCGAAATCAAGTGATTCTAAAACCCAAATTCATCTACACGTCTAGGACTACAACTTTGACGAAGGAGTCGAAGTGAGATAAAATCTTTTTACATAACAGAAACTGATAGTAATCTAGTTGGTCAAAAAGGTTCTTGATCTGACAATACTGAGCATCCAAATCTGACTGAGAATCTGCTCTAAGAACAATGATCCCTAGGACCTAATAAAGGTGTACATCAATTTTTCAACATGTAATGAGTTATAGAATATACCTAGGATGGTCAGATATTGTACGAAACTGGGTCAGAATCAGAGCCTAAGTTGGAACAAAAAATTACGACAGCAGCAGAACCATTTTTTAGTGCAAATTTTAAGGGATTTATTCAACCTTAAAGACCAGATAAAAAAAAAATGAATTTAGCATTATGAAGACTCTTGATCAACCTAAGAGAACCTGATGATTTAGTAAAGGGGAAGGATAAAAAGAGCAGAAAACAACTCAAACAAGGTTTCAAAAAAACAAAATATTTCTTTCTGTGCTTTTATCAATCTTCTGGCGAATATGAGCTAAACTCCTACACTCTGTTTAAAAGAGGTATACACCGTCTCCAGCACGTGGAGTCCAAAATTGAGTAACAACAGATGCCCCCTCTTTACAATGCTTACGAAGCAAAACTTGTCAAGCGACTAGAGTAGTCAGTGTTGTAAAGATAAACAAGTCCGATCCTGCTAAAATCTCACTGCTTTTCCTAAACAATGGTCTCCCTATCAGATGACCTGCTTATTTAAGATTTCTAGAAAAACTTTAATTTTTTTTTTTTGAAATTGTCCGATTATTCGGTGACCTACTCATCCTAAAATTCTTGGAAAACTCCACGCTTTTCTAAGAAATAGTCTCAATATTAGGTGACCGGCACATCCTAAAATTCTTTAGAAAACTCCATGCTTTTCTAAGAAACGGTTTCAATATCGGGTGACCTGCCCATCTTAAAATTCTTAGAAAACTCCACGCTTTTCTAAGAAACGGTCCAATATCAGGTGAGTGGTCCATCTTAAAATTCTTAGAAAACTCCATGCTTTTCTAAGAAACCGTCCAATATCAAAGCGACCTGCCCATCTTAAAATTCTTAGAAAACTCCACGCTTTTCTAAGAAACGGTTTCAATATCAGGTAACCGGCCCCTCTTAAAATTCTTTAGAAAACTCCACGCTTTTCTAAGGAATGGTCTCAATATCGGGTGACCTGCTCATCTTAAGATTCTTAGAAAACTCCACGCTTTTCTAAGAAACGATCCAATATCAGGTGACCGGCCCATTTTAAAATTCTTAGAAAACTCCACGCTTTTCTAAGAAATGGTTTCAATATCAAGTAACCGGCCCCTCTTAAAATTCTTTAGAAAACTCCACGCTTTTCTAAGGAATGGTCTCAATATCGGGTGACCTGCCCATCTTAAGATTCTTAGAAAACTCCATGCTTTTCTTAAGAAACGATCTCAATATCAGGTGATCGGTCCATCTTAAAATTCTTAGAAAACTCCACGCTTTTCTAATAAACGGTTTCAATATTAGGTGACCGGCTCCTCTTAAAATTCTTAGAAAACTCCACGCTTTTCTAAGGAATGGTCTCAATATCGGGTGACCTACCCATCTCAAACTTCAAAAGAAAACATCTTACCTCAAGGAAATGAAGCAGTGCTGGTTTACAATTCCTATCCTTTTCCGTAGTTCCGTTGACCTGAGATTTTGGACCTCAGCGGTTTTCCCAAAAACTTGGAACTATTTTGGCCTTCCTCACACCTTCTCCTACCAGGTTAGTGTTATGACAATATAGCATGCATTTTTTTTTGTTACCTATTTTGGAAACATAGGTCCCCCTTTTTGTTGTAGACTTATTGAGCTCTTGTTTTCATTTGTCTGTCCGACTTGTCCTCTTGAAACAGAATATGCTCCACGCGCTATACTTCCTATCCTCTTGGTGAAGAGATCTTTGGTTCCTTATGGGGCCCTTTCTTGCTCCATTAAGTATTGTCTTTTATTATTATTTTAAAAGGAAAACTCAAAAGATTTGGTTTTGTTCATGAAAACTAAAACTTTTAATGCAATTAGCAAATCTCATAAAAGATGCTTTTTAGAAGTTTTTATGATGATACCCCTTTGGGCTTTGGTTCACTATAGACCCCTATGTGCACTTCGTACACTTCTTGCCCCCAGTGTGGTGTGCAAAAATATTTCAAGTTTAGATTTGATTTGGTTCTCTCCAATTGATGGAGTCATCTCCTTAGTCAAGCGTAAAAAACAGTTCTTTTAAGTAAAAGATTTCAAATGCTATGAGATCATACGTTTTATGAAAAAAAAAAGGTTCTTTACAAAGAGAATTCATGGCCGAACTTTATTTTATTGACTGGGAAGCATAGTATTTCTTTATAGAGTCAGCATTCATAGATTTAACTAGATCTTCTTCATCCATTCTAAATAACAATAAAGCTTCTCTCGAGAACGCTTTCTTTACCACCAAAGGGCCCTTATTGTTTAGCGCCCATTTACTCTGATCTTCTCCTGGTAAAAGGCAACATTTTCTTCATTACAAGATCTCCTTCGTGGAATCCTTAAGGTCAAATCTTCTTGTCGTATGATTTCGTAACAATTTAGCCTTCATTATAACACAATAAAAATATTTCATAGCACTCATACAAACATTTTGTAATGATTCAACATTCATTATATCATAATAGTAGATCCTTCGTGAAAATCGTACAATTGTTTCGTAACAATTTAGCATTCATTATAACACAATATAATTTTTTTCATAGTACTCGTACAAACATTTCATAACAATTCAACATTTAGTAGATCCTTTGTGATTTTCTTACCAACACTCCTTGACAGTTTAGTACTAGCTATAACACAATACAGTTCGTCTCGTGGGGTGTCTTTGTTCGGTCGAAGTTTTTGATCCCGGTCGCACCACCTAACACATCAATAATCACAAATCAGCACATTCACATATGATAGTCATATAACTCATCACCATAGATATTTTAAGAATACATATGTTTGCATTTAAGCGTTCCATATATTACACAATCATACCATGAAATCATTACAAGTGTTTAAGACTTTAAGTCATTTCTGACATGGAAGTTTGTCGTAGAAAATTGTTAGCGAAAGCTAACTTGCTAGTAACACGAATTCAAAAAATTGAAAATTGATTCGCTGGTGACACAGGATTCGACAGCAAAAACTGGTTAGCTGGAAGCACAAACTCGTCAGCAAAAACTAGTTCGCTGGTCACGCTGATTCGTCAGCACAATTCATTCCTACAACTGACGCATGAAATCGTCAGTGCACTTAGTCTAATGTTGGACTTGGAAATCATTGATGAAAATTGAGTCGCCGCAGACCCAAAAATCATCGGCGCGATCCAAATCTACAACTAATACTGAATTTGTCAGTGCACACACCCTACTACTGATATCAAAATCATTGACAAAAACTGAGTCACTGCCAACTTAAAAATTGTCAGCGCGATTTAGTTCTACAGTTGACGCTGAATTCATCAGCGCACACATTTCCTACTATCGACAAAGAAATCGTTAATGAAACTGAGTCGCTGCCAATCTAGAAATCATCAACGCAATCATCTCTACGGCTGCCGCATAGAACATGGAATTCATCACTGACATCTAGGTTGCTGGTAACACAAAATCGTTAGCAAACTCATTTACAGCTAATGCAATGAACTCAAGATTTGACAACGACAACTATCGTTGTTGAATCAGAAATTGTTGACAAAAACTAAGTCGCTGCCAACTCAAAAATCATCAACGACACTCCTTCTACGACTGACACATAAATTCATCAACACACACAACCATGTTTTCTGTGTTTACAATTGCATCATGTCGAATTCATAAACACAAATTAATAATCAAATCACATTATGTAAGGGTACCATTTTCATCATATGTCTTGTCCCTCTTAGGATCATGCAAGGTTCTTCCATTGTCTCCTCAATTCTTATGGCCAGTATCGCTGCCCATTTCCTTTAGTTAGATATGCAAATCATCATATTTCTCACAAGTATAATCACAACAACAATTCACAATTACACATCCATTTTCATGATTCACAATCATACATGTCCATTCATCATACATGAAACCAAAGCATTAATCGTAATGTAATTCTCATTTCAGCTACAGCATATGGGTTGTTAACACACAATTTTGCACTTAATATCAAACCAACACATTTTCATACAAGTTCTTCAACCACATATGCAGAATTCATGTCATTAACATATGTACAATTTCTATTTTGATTTCACATGATCAAACAATTATAACAAGGTCATTGTAACAACTCTAATTATATAAACCCAAATTATATGATATAAATTCGTGTGTGTCTATATATATATATAAGAATTTCGGCAGAGTTTCCTCTGTATTCTTTGATACCAAGTTATCAACTCAAAGATTTCTCAACCTGTAACATCAATCAAATTCTCGTCCCATCATTTGGACTTCCAAAACACAAGCATATAACAATATCTCATTTATTTTTTCTGTAGAACAATTAGTTAAAGCTAAATAATTCATAGCATGCATCATTTGTTTTTTTTTTTTAATAGTTGTGCTCAAAATATGTAAACAACCAACCCTACATCTATCCTAAAAATAACAACATCATAAATAGAGCATATATAAGTCAATAAGTTAAACATTACAATTCCTAAGCATAAAGGTGTATTACAACAAAATATTAATTTTATCAATTACATCAATTACTTAACAAAATATTTATCCGTGCATCTACTTTCTGGTTCGAGGGTGCGAAGTACCTAAAAACATGATCACATTTAAACATGATTAAAAATTTCACTTTTCAATAAATAATTAATTAAGGAATAACTATGCATGTACGTTGAAGTAATTCTCGCCTCTTTGAATGAATTATCTTGTCCTTAATAATTTAATAATTTCATAAATTCTTTTCCGGATAAAAAGATATAATTTACACAAAAAAATACCAAGAGTGTCTCTAATAGAACCCACATATTTAACTTCCATATAAATTAATTAAGCTCACTATTTATCTATTACATAGATTAATTATCTCATTAACCCGGAAGTTTATTCTCTGAACATATCTATTCATCAAAACAATATTTCTAGTAACTAGGAAATAATTTCCTCGACTCACCCATTCAACAGGGCATTATTACCAGTAACCAGTAAATTATTTTCTCTACTTGACCCATCAGCGGGTATTATTTCCAGTAACCCGGATTCAACAGGGCATTCTTTCCAATAACCAGGAAATAATCCCCTTGACCCGCCCATCCAACAGGGCATTATTTCCAGTAACCAAGAAATAATCTCCTCAACTCGCCCATTCAACGGGGCATTATTTCTAGTAACTCGTTCAACAGGGCATTATTTTGTCTCTCCCTCTTTTTTTTTCTTTTAATCTTTATACCAAAAATCACAATCTATGTAAATTTCTTCTACAATCAGTTAGAATAAGCTATTTAATTACTTCAAGGTGTCCAACACTTACCTGGTGTCTGTGTGCGTGAAGAGGTCCCTTGTTATTGATTAGGTCTCGCGGCCTCCTTTATATCAACACAATTTACTACGTTATTTTTTATTTATTTGTACCGATAAAATTCTAATACCAATTACATATTTATTGATTATACTCAACACCCTTAATTAAGCTTAATTGAATCATTCATTTATTTATTTACAAAAGTCATTATTCAATTTAACCTATCAACATCAATTATCTTCAATATGGCAAGATCTCTCAATAATATTATCAAAACTCAATTTTTTCTAATTTTCTTCTTTTAACCGAAATTAACCTAAGGAAGAAAGTAAAGATTTTGTTTTTCTTTTCTCTTTGAAAAATTCTTACACCTTTCATAATAATAACACTTATAAACCTATTTCTTTCCACATTTTCCAATCAATTATATTAAAACCTCAAATCCCCTAATTATTTTCTCTTTTGGCCGAAAGTTCAATCAAAAGGGGAGGAAATAATTTTTTTTTCTTATTTAAAATTAAACACTTACCCAATCTTAATACATGCATTCTAACATGGTTCAATCATAATTTGCATCATTCTCATAATCTATAACATAAACCCACAATTTCATATAATCAGAACTCTACATAAACCTTCATCAAACATAAAATTAGAGGAATAAATCATTTGGAGCATGTTATTTACCTCACTTTGATAAGGATTTAAGGAAAGAATGCAAGAAAAATCAAGTTTTCTTCTCCTCCATCTTCAAACCCTAGCTTGAATTTCTTCTTCCAAAGCACTCACCACCTTAAAATCACCCCCTCTTGATGTTTAACTAAGTTAATCACTCTAATTGCTCACTTTAATTGGTGAAATTAACAAGAATTTGTGTAGACAAATCACACAATATCTCCCCCTCTTTGGTTTCAAACCCTCGGCTAAAAGAGAGAAAAATTGAAGCATTTATAGTCTAGGTTATATTTATTTAGACATTGGCCCTCATTACTTCTTATTTCTATTTTTTTTCACTTCATTCTTCTTTTCACTTAATTACACCACAACACCTTACCTTTTATTTAATTATGTCAATTTAAAATACCTGAAATCCTTTTATTTAATCTATTCAGTATTTTCTTTTCAGATTATAATTTATCGGGTTTTCACAGTCATCATCTTTGCATTTTATCCCTTTAACTTATATTATATCCAGCCCTCACTATAGTCAGCCATCTGTCCAAGCTTGTGCATTCAAAACCATTCATGTTCATTCATTTTTATTTTTATTTTTGTAAGAATCTGCACTTGTTCCCATTGTTCATTATTCTACTTAGGTTCTTTATATTTGGTTGTTTTGTTTGGAATTAGAATGTAAGAACCCTAAGTTTAAGTTAGTCTTTCTCTCTATTCCAAAATTTAGGGTAACAACCATCCAAGGGAATGGTGTTGGTCTTACCTCACATTTTTATACAGCCCTAGTGTAAGGTTTAGTGGTTTCTTCTTCTTCTTCTTTTTTTGTTCGGTTTTCTTCCCTTCTTTTTCTATTTTCCAACCGGTCTTAGGCTCCTTCTTCTTTCTTATTTTCGGGTTATTCATCCTTTTCAAACTGGTTGGGTTCGGTTTTCACCTTGAAAAGGGGTGTGTGTGTTCCAGTAATGGCTGCTGTCGATTCTAGGAAAAGGTTTAGGCCCCTTTTTCCTCCATGTTTTTGGTCACTTCTCTTTCCCTCTAACTATCTTCTCACTCAGCACCCAAGGAGATTGACATGCGGTTGATTTCAGCTCTTTTTTTTTAGGAGAGAGGTTGTTCTAGTAGGGTTGCAGATAGACTTTAGGGAGAAGAAGGCTCACCTTCTCTCTTCCCCCTTGCATTTATACCCCCTCTTAAATGAGGCGGGGGGGTGTTTAGGTGCTGGCCATGGCTGTTCTTATCCCTCTTTTGGGTTATCTTAGGGCTATTTTATCTACTATAAATCCTAATCTAGGATAGGTCGATTTTTCCCCAACATTTTTCTTAGAGCAAGTTGGCATGCTACCTCTAACTCCCTCCTAGCATAAGCTGGCCTAATATAATTTTTTGTTGGGTGTTCAACAAAATTTTATTGGGTGTTACAGATAGGAAATGACATTCCTTTACTCTAATTAGTAAAAATTTGGTTTTCCAAGAATTTCTATATAAAGAATATAGAAGAAGTATATTAGGAATAAAGATCTATAGAGATAGATCTAGAAGATTACTTGGATTGTTCTAGTCAACGTACATAGACAAGATGTTACAACGATTTTGTATGGGAGAATCCAAGAGATAATATTTACCTATTTCATAAGAAATATGCCTCTCCAAAGATATGTGTTCTAAGACACAGATTGGGAGAGATAAGATGGAAAATATCCCTTATGCTTCGACTATAGGATCTATTGTGTATGTGATGTTATGTATAAAACCAAATGTATCCTATGCTTTGAGTATAACAAGTACATACCAATCTAATCTAGGTAAGAGTCACTAGAAGATGTTGAAAACATTCTTAAGTACTTAAGAAGAACTACTAATGTTTTTATGATCTATAAAGGACATGAACTAAAAGTTCATGGTTTATCATATGCTAGTTTTTAATTAGATATCGATGACAATAAATCTCAGTCAGAATATGTTTTTACTTTAAATGGTGGTGGTGTGAGCTGGAAGAGTTCCAAACAAGAAACCACAGTTGATTCTACAACTGAAGCTGAATACATCTCTGCATCTGAGGCGACAAAAGAGGTTGTTTGGATCAAGAAATTTATCATTGAACTAGGTCTGGTTTCCGATTATTGATCCAATAACTATGTAATATAATAACAATGGAGTCATTACTCAAGCAAAGCAATCAAGGTCTCATCAAAGATCTAAACATGTACTTGGACGATTCCATTTTATTAGAGAAATCATAGAGAGGAAAGATATAAAGATAGAACGAGTATCCACTGAAGAGAATTTTGCAAATCCTCTTACTAAGGCATTGTCCTAACATAAAGATGATCACCATATCGAGGGATAAGGTATTAGATATATGAATAATTGGTTTTAGTACAAGTGGGAGATTGTTAGTGAATATGTCCTGTAGCCAATCGGTTGGTTATATAGCACTGATTTTATTCATGTAAAACATATTTATTATTAATAAAGGTTTTTTTTATCTTTAATATTTATTTATATTTGATTAATAGATCTAATATTTAATTAATGAATATAGAGTAAAGATAAAGTCCATGGGACAAAAATGATTTGCAAAGAAAATTATAAAATTGTTATAATTATGAGATTCTTATTGTATTAAATCATTGTTCTTAAATGATCAATGTTCTATTAAGATTGAATATTAATTAAAATTGTTGAGATTGGTGCTTATTATATTCTTTTCTTTATGAACAAAAGCAGTTGCTCTCATAAAATAAGGTATAAGGGATACATAAGACTAATATGCAATGTTTGTTAGATGACATGTGCATTGAACTGATCCGTAAGAGAATTCTATAAGAAAAGATCATTTATATCTATGAAAAGGCTCTTGTTGTTATTATGCTTTGATCTTGACTACATATTATTCTAATCAAGGGTAATAAACAGGTAAATATTGGGTATAGTATAAACTATATAAAGGTATTTGAGCAATCAAGAGAGGATTCATCACCCTAGGTGAATTAAAGAAAATATTTTATATGTTCTCAAATAGTATTGATTGTGAAATCTTTGACCAATGTAGGATGAGTTTTGAACTGATCCATAAGAGAATTCTATAAGAAAAGATCATTTATATCTATGAAAAGGCTCTTGTTGTTATTATGCTTTGATCTTGACTACATATTATTCTAATCAAGGGTAATAAACAGGTAAATATTGGGTATAGTATAAACTATATAAAGGTATTTGAGCAATCAAGAGAGGATTCATCACCCTAGGTGAATTAAAGAAAATATTTTATATGTTCTCAAATAGTATTGATTGTGAAATCTTTGACCAATGTAGGATGAGTTTTGAAAAGGATTTCAAAATCTTATTCAAAGAATCAATTATTATAATGTTAAGAACTACAGCGATTTAAAAAACTAGACATACTTCATGCTAGACATTATACTTGATCTTCAAATATAAATCAATCAATTATTGACTTGATAATAAATTAAATTACTTAATTTACTTAATCTTATTTTATTTAGGATAATGATTTATATTTGGACTAACTTATTAAGGAACTTAATGGGTTATACATATAAGAATCATAAGTCAGAAATTAAAATGGGATAATTAATCAAGTATGACTTGATTATAAATAAATTTTAAAAAATAAATACTGGAATGTAATTAATATAAGGTATTACAGTTTTAGACCTATAAAAAGACAAATCAAGTAAAGGCAGTTCATGTTGGGAAGAAGCTTCAATATAACCAAATTCTCAATCCACAAGTTTCAAAAAAAAATTGACAATTAAAAATAGAGTCAGTCAATCAACAAAAGATAGATACAAAACATATAAACACATGATAGAAGAAATTTTTACATGGAAAAACTCGATGGGAAAAAAATAAGGGATTGTATTACATTTAAACTCTTCTACTAGTTCAAATAATAGGATCACAAGATTCTTCCCTAGCTCAGTTAAAGAATATATATCAAGTCACTAATTTCATCATTACAATGATGAATTCTATCAACAATAATAAATCACCTTCCAATTAAGAGTTAGATATCTCCGATAAGGGTTTTTAAAAATACTCAAAGATGGAAGCTTCTCAATGATCACACCTCTAAGTTGAAGAGCTCGTCGTTGGAAATAACGTATCAAAATCTATCTTAATCATATAACAAATCACCTTCCAATTAAGACACAAAGATAAATAACATATTTTTTCTTTACTCTCTCACTTTTTAGCCAAAATCTTTCTCTCTCTTTTTTTTTTTTTTTAATAAGTTAGCTCACAATGAAAATAAACAACTAGATTGGGTGAAAAGATGAAATGAAGAGAACTTCAAGCTATGACTCTTTTACTTCAAAATAGAATGTTTTCATGGTGTTTTAATAAGGAACAATTAGGCGCACAATTTTTTGCGAACGTAGAATATCGAGTACGTTTGGCAACCTCTCGAGCACTTCGGCTAAGAATGTTCGTAGAGGATATTAGAGAAAGGCAATGAGCGTGCTACAATCAGCACATTTGTGAAACAAACTATGTGTATTTCGTTAAAAAAAAAAAAATTAAAGTATATTATTTCGTCAATAGTTAAAAAATAAAAAAAGCTAATAAGCAAAAATAGCCGTGTGGTGGCATGGAGTTCACACTTGTGAGCATCAAGACTCTTGAAATTTCAGCTTTTACCTGAAGACTTAAGATATGACACTTGTATTGCGTCCATTGTTTGGTTTTCAAGGGTGGGTTGGAAAATTCATTCTGATTATTTTCCTGAAGACTTGCAAAAATGAATTGTTTGCTGATGTAACCTTAGATTTTCGTTCATTATTTTCCTTCTCTTTTTCCTTTTCATTATGTTGGGAGATTGTGAGAACCATAGACCAATATCAGTATCCCACCACATGAGCCAGTGATAATGTTATATATTCCTTCAATTTTTTTTATATGAGGTTTCATGTCAATCTGTTGGAAATAAAATTATTACATTGCCACCTCTTGTTCATGAAACATAGACCTCTAAAATTATCATCATATATCATGATTTATGATGAGAATTAAATTCTCTAAATCACTAAAACTGAAAAATAGTTTTGAAATATAGAGTTATCATCAACCGAAGCAGAAACGTGAGGGACATACAGCCAGTTCTCATATAAAAATATTTTAAAAGGACTGCCTAACAATAAATAAATAAATAAATAAATAATCGTTTAATTGTAGAATATATATTTTAAAAAACTAGCAATTCATTTAATTGTTATATACTTCAACAAGAATGGGATAATGGGAAATGAAAAGAAAAAAGAAGTTGGTAACTGGTGGAGCCGGCCTATAAGCTTTGTTCGTAATTTTTAAAATATTTTAAAAATATATATATTAAAATAATTTTTAATATTTTTTATTTTTAATATCAGCACATTAAAATGATAAAAAATATATTAAAAATATTAATTTTAAATTTTTTCAAAAAAAAATCAAAACTTTAGAAAAGTATGATCCAACTGCACTCTCAAATAGTGTCTTAATGTGTGTTAGATACTGTGATAGGTTTTATGATTGCGATTTAAAAAAATAAGTTTTAAAAAAGCATTTTTAATTGTTTCTTATTGAATTAAAAAAATTAGTTTAAACTATTGTTAAAATTAATGTCGAGTAAAACAATAATTAAAATATATTCGATTAAAATTGTTGTTGAATGTATTGTTAATAATAAAATAACTATAAAGTACATGCAGCAATTTTATAACTTCAACTTATATAAGAAGTATATGATTATTAATGCATAAAAAAATATAGCAAAACAACATTAATGTACTATTTTATCAAAAAACATATACTAATAAGAAATATATCAATTAAAAAGTTAGTTCAAATAAGAATATAAACATTATTATTATTTATACATGTAGTGAAATATTCAATTTAAAAAGGATAATATAACCAAAAAAAACTAATAATAAATATAACAATTACAAAATTGGTCCAAGTAATAAATGTACCAATGCAATTCTAGTTTAAATGTTTCATACATTAGTTAACAACAATACTAAAAAAATACTTTTCCACTTGTTTTATCTCCTTTTTTTTAGCACTCAAAATAATAGTCCAAATGTCCACCCTTAAAAGGGATCTCTCACTATTGTAATAGAACTTCTATTTTATATTCGTAAGAGAATGGAGAGAGTAGACATCTAATTAATGAAAAACAAATTTCTCTCTTTTTCTCTGTATATGATTCATATCCAATTTGAAACCCTTCCCCTTGAACCCATATCAGGCATCTGTTGAAGCCCTGTCATTTTGATCCTTCCCACTTAAAAGCATTTTCAATGAAAAATACTATATTAAAGAGTTAAGTTGATAAAATAATTTTTAAAATAATATAAATATAGTTTTTGTTTATATACATTTAGTAATAAGATATTTAGAAGTAAATTAATTTTAATATAATTATACAACGTTAGCCAACAAATATAAAACAAATAAAAAAAATATTGCTCAATAAAAAAAATATAATTTCATTTACTTTTGTCTTTTCTATAAAGAAATGTAAAAATAGCACTTTTTATCTTGAATAATTATTTTAATTATTTATTTGGCTGACCGGTTAGAATATAAAAATTAGAAGTATAATTTTTTAATATAATCTAATATTTTTAACTGCTTTGGATATGTTCTTACTATTTACCGACTTCTTGGCACTCACACGGACGCCCACATCAATCCAAAGATATAAAGGTAGGAAGTTCAACAAGCTAAAGTTGAATTAGTTACAATTTCCATGTTTCAACTGTGAGAGTCGGGAGATGAGTTTAGGGAACGGGTTACGGTGGTGCTTGCATAACCATGGTTTTTGCAGATCAGCGATAAAATCTATGTTTTTGGACAAACAACTGCTTGTAATGGTTATTTTTGTCAAGATTTGTGGTTTTTTAACGGTCAAATGACAAGGACAAAACGCAGTCACAAACCTTCGCGTGAGAAGCTACCATTTGAACAGGTTTTATTTTCATGTTTCAAAAAAATATATATTTTTTAGTATTTTTATATTATTTTGATGTGTTTATATTTAAAATAATTTTTTAAAATTAAAAAAATATTATTTTAATATATTTTTAAACAAAAAAATATTTTAAAAAATAATTATTATGATATTTTTAAATACCTTGTAATTTTATGTTATATGTGGTTGAAATACAAAGCGCCACAATTACCTTTTGTAACCAAACAAGCTAAAAATTTTGGACGAGAGAAAATGCAACCCCAGTCATAATTTTATATAGACTCTTACCAGTTTAGGTATATAAATTAACATCTATCAAAGAAAAATAACTACTACCTTATTTAAAATATTATATCATTTAGAAATATANTAGATATTTCTTTTAAAATATTTTTTATTTAAAAATATATCAAGATATTTTTTTTATTTTTCAAGATTTATTTTTATATCAATATATCAAAATGATCTAAATACACACAAAAAAATATTGAACCTAAAATTTTTTTTCAAAAACATGGTTGAACCATAATATCAAATACTCTTGAATAAACATTATAGGGCATGAATTTTTCATTGTAACCATACATATAGTTTAATGTTGATTGCTATAGTTAAATTATTTCTTTGCCCTTGAGTAGGGAAAAAAAACCTTGAGGGTGAGGGTACTTTGATCTTTTTCACTGACTCGTTGGTCTTTAAAAAATTGTTATTGGGTATCTAGGTTTTTTTTATTTTTTTCACAGTAAAAATATTATTTTACTCCCGAAGTCAACAAAACATAAAGTTGTTGACCAAAGGCTATTTTGACTTTTCATAAACTTGTAAACAGTAAAAATACTTCTTTACCTCTTAAATCAAAAAAAAATTGTTTGGCTATTGAATAAGAGTTTTTTTTTTTCCATTATTCATGTATAGTTAAAATACATTTTTGGCCTTGAAAGGATAAAAAAATAAGGTTTGTATTTTGGATTTTTTGTACTTTCACACGGGTTTTTTTTTATAATTACCATGTCATGGGGATGTTTTGGTGTTCTCATGTTGACTTTTTAATCAAAAACATTGCTGGAACTTGCTGAACATACGAATGAGTGGTGGCATTTACATCATTCAAGCAACGCGTATGATCTAGATCACCGGTTTTGCATGTCTTTTTAAAATATAAGTTTTTCTAATTGTTTTATTTGTGTTTAATTTTTCAAGATATTACTCTCATTCATCTATAATTTTTTTTTATACAAATGAACTTTATTTTTTAAAATAAAAAATATTATTTTTTAAATAATATTTATGATGTGTTTGGCCTTATGCGTAATCTTTTATTTTGGAGTGTTGATTTATTCAATCGGTTTTATTTGTGTTATCTTTTAGGTCACGGGTTTTTTACAGTGTGGATTTATCTTTTATTGATTTAAATAAATAAGTTTAATGAACACGGTCGGGTAAATATCTTATTTTGTGTGATTGAATACTTAATCTATTTTCATATCTTAATTTGTTTCAATTTCTCTTTTTGTAATTGTTAATGAATTTTTTTAGTTTATTTACATAAAAAGTTATCGATTTATTTAATTAGATGTTTGCATAAACTTTTTAATTTATACTTTTATATTTTTATGTGAAAAAAATATATCGAAGGAACTTGTATACCCAATATTTTTCTAAGGAAAAATTTTATAACCAGCAGCAAAGTGTAAGTTAGATAACTATTTTATTTTATTTTATTTTAT
This sequence comes from Populus deltoides, assembly GCA_015852605.2. Classification (NCBI taxonomy): domain Eukaryota; kingdom Viridiplantae; phylum Streptophyta; class Magnoliopsida; order Malpighiales; family Salicaceae; genus Populus; species Populus deltoides. The sequence continues at coordinate 9,210,162 of CM027588.2, read as the reverse complement.
TTTTAGTGATATATTAGCTTTCAAGTAATGATATACCACTTAATGTACCATATGCAGTTAATGTAATTATATCATTAAAATTCATCAATAAAAAATAAAAAGAAGTTATTAATATTATGCAATAAAGATAAAGATTGAGTAATATACAAACATGAAAATAAATAAAGGAAAGTTATGGCCTTATCAATATACTAGTTATATGATTGTTCGAGTATTTATATATAGTTAATTATTTGATTATATTATCATAATTTCATGTGTGTGTTATTATAAGTTAATGTAATTATATCATTAAAATTCATTAATAAAAAATAAAGAGAAGTTATTAATATTATGCAATAAATATAAAAATTGAGTATAAATACAAACATGCAAATAAATGAAGGAATGAAAGTTATGGCCTTATCAATATACTAGTTATATGATTTTTCGAGTATTTTTATGTAGTTAATTATTTGATTATATTATCATAATTTCATGTGTGTGTTGTTATAATTATTATAATTATGTTTATTTGTATTATTTTTAGTAATTTTAAATAATAATAGTAATATATATCTCATATCAATTAAAAATGCGTTTCCCAAATTTTATATATTTTCTATAGCATTTTATCCATTTCAACTTGGTATCAATATTTAATTTTGTATTATTAATTGAAATTGAATTTATAAAATTTATATTCTAAAACTAAAATAAAAAAAAATAATATATATATATATATAATATTCTCATTTTATTGATATATATTAATTTAAATACTTGATCAATGTCAATTTTTTTTTTAAAAAAATACTATTATATTACTTGATTTGTAATTTTATTAAGAACAAGGACTTAGTTGCAAAGTGATAGGGGTTGAAATAATACATAACTCTACCCACGTACTATTATAAAATTTAAATGACTTTAAGGATCTTGATTAAGAGATAATTTTCATATTTTTTTTATTTTTATATTTTATTAAAAAATATTCAATATGCATCTTAAATCGAATTTTATGATATTAACTTAAGTAAAAGTACTTTAGAATAAACTTATGCTAGGAAACTATAATTCAAGATTTTAGTTAAAAGTTTTTCTCATAATTTTTTTCTTTTAACTTGGTATCAATGTTTAATTTTTTTTATTTACATATGTGGCTTAGAAGATCCAAATTCTAAGTTAATTTTCTAATATATAGAAAGTATTATTTTGTTAAAATTTAAATATATTGATACGTAAGTAATTCATGTGTTTTAATCATAAAATACACTTATAATTTTATCTATTTTATTATTATAAATTATATATTGATTGATGTTGTAGTTACAATCGCAGTCGCAGTTAGTTATCTTCCCTTACTTCAAAATTGTAGTTTTATGGTCAATATTGATATAAAATACCACATAAGAATATATTTTTATATCATATATTTTGGATACTAAAGGTAACTAAACTCTATAAATTAAACCTTATTGATCCTGTTATTGAGGAGCTCAATAATAAAATGCCTTGTATTAAATAAACGTATGCTAATTTAATACATCAAGAGAAAGCATAATTCATAAACTTAATGGATCATGATATAATTTTTTTAAACCATGTTATTAATATATTTTTATAATAAAACATTAAATTCTTACTAAATGCCACATTCAACGAAAGTTTCTAACAAGCTCCTTCAAAGTAATCAAGAGCATGATAATTTTTTCAAAGAAAGAAAGTAAAAAAAAAAAAAACCCATGATAATGATAAAAATTTCAGATTTTTATATAAATTGATTTTCAACTGATGACAACAGTTTCAATAGTCCTGCATTGAAGATTTGAAGTCATCCAACGAACCACATATATATATATATATATAGTATCATCTGCAGTTCTTTCTCTCTTTATGGTTTCAAAATTTTCAAAACAAGATTTAAAAAAAAAAAATAAGTAAAATTGACCATCATCATCATAATTTTCTAAAACTATTTTGTTTTACTTTCAAAAAATTTTGATACAGGTTATCAATTTAACCTTTTTTTGAAAGGGAAAAGGAAGGTTAATTTTATTGTACTCTCATCTTCCACATAAATAATATTTACCATAAAAAATATTAATGGATCTCAACATCACATTAAAGAAGAAAGCACAACTCCCAAGGAATTATATACTGCACACCTTTCTCTGTTACACACCAGCGAGTTCATGTTTCTGGTTTTTTTATCAAACAGTAATTCATATTGAGTTCTTCATGCATTAATGATAATAATTAATGAATTCATTTGCACATAATACCTGATAATTAATTTTCTACCTCATTTCTTGACCTTATCTTGCTAAGTGGGAATTCCAAGTGCCTAGCTACCACTCCAATACAGCTCTACTGGCTAAGGAACAATGGTTTATGTTTTGTTGTAAGCACAGTTTTAAAATCCGGACCGGGCCGGCAGGTTGACCCGGAATCCGGTTCACCCGGGTAAACCCGGCTGAGACTCGGTTGTATTTTTTACATATATATAAGTAAAACAACATCGTTTTTTTGCTTTAACTTTTTACTATCAATTAATCAAACCGTTTGCATTGCATCGTGAAGACACACAGAATCACAATTCACATAATTAGAAAACCTAATTTCCATCTTCAAAATTCATAGTCATATCAGTTTCAAAGGAATTTAAGCTACCCGCAAGCCATATTAGGTAAGTCCTTGTCTCTTTTTTTGTTAGAATAACAAGAAGAGACCCTCAGCAAACTCTAAATTTGTTTTTGCAGGGTGTTTGTGTTCTTTTCTTGATTTGGCTCTCTTCAGTTAAGACTGCAAATCAATGTCAGATGAAGTTGTTGTTACTTGTTTCTCTTTAGTTTTTTGTTTATGAAAAAAAACACTGGTTTGATATAAGATAGTTTTTTATTTCGCTTTAGTTTTCTTCTTTCTTAGATTTCTGTTCTTCACTGGTTTCGTTTCTCTTCATGGATGTAAGATAAGTTGTTTAATTCACTAGCTTTTTGTTTATGTAAGATAGATTTCTGTTCCTTACCTTGTTTCTGCCCAATTTATATGTCAATCCTTTTCTGTTCCTTGCCTGTGTTTTGCTTAAATCTGGGCTCTGTTTCTTGCCTTGTTTATGTTCTTGTTAACAACAGATTGAGAGAATCTAATCGTCTATGATTATAATCAGTAGCTGATTAAATCCAAGTGGGTTTAATCAATGAAAACCAAGTAATAAAACTGATGTGATTGTAGATGCCTAATTAACAAGGAAAAATGCATCATCAACTGCATATAATACAGATTAGAAAGGCAGGCAGAGAGTGGTAAATGGATGGGTGGATGGATAGAAAAAAACAAGAATTACGATGATTAAGATTAACAGCAATAAAAAAAAATAAAAAGAAAAATTGAGGTTAATAGTAGGAGTAATTAATGGGGAGAGTAAGGGATGTTGGTGTTTTGCATAGCAGGGAATTAATTAAGGACAATTATAATATGCATCACTTACACACTGAGTTAAAAACATTGAGTTAAAAACATTGCTTTGTAATCTTGCTATGTTAGCATTCCTTAAGGGTTGTTGCTAACCAATATTTTAACTAAACTATATGCTTGTTTTATTGTTAATTAGGTGAATATAATATGGATTTTTTTTGGGTTGACCCGAGTCAACCTATCTGACCCGTGACCCGATCATTATACCGGGTCGGGTTTAAAAACTATAGCTGTAAGGCAACAAAATCTATATAAAAAAAGAGAGATTCATGTACATGGCTCAAAAAAAAAAAAAATATATATATATATATATATATATATATATATATATATATATATGAACATAAATACTGAAAAATCCGTAACAAAATCAAAGCACAAAAACAACAAAAAACTTCTGTATATATGTAAGACTAGAAGAGCTGCAAAGTGCATTAGCAGAGATCAACATGGACGTTTTTACTTTCATGACCAGAGCAAGTAACAGAATACATGGAAGGTGACAATTTGCATTAATTCTGCACACATTGACAAAGGCTTGTTTAGTACGGCAGAACATTCTGAAACCAAATATTCAAAAGTACCTCCATTTGCAGGTTTGCAGTTATACAAAGCAAGCACAAAATTTCAATGAAGACATTCCTCCATAAGATTGACAGTTCAACCAAACGCTGTCTCAAAACATTGAAACAATTCATCAAGAAAACTTGATAGTCCTTCCACCTTTCCCCACAAATATCGCTACCCTACTTGATGTTCCTGGGACTCATTTCTCAATTCTCCTTTCCCACAACCTCTAATAACAAACCGTCTACGTCGACTCATAATTCAGCATCTCCTCATATCCCAAGAAAATTATTTATATTAATATACCTAATTGCACCTCTAGCAACATAAAAGTTAAACAATGGCCACAGAGAGAAAAGGAAACCGATGTAAATTAAATTAGTAAACAACACACCCTCTTAAAGAGATTCAAGATAATATATATGGTGATTTTGAATAACTTTTGAGCAAAAAAGGTATTGGCTAAAGTTAAACTTCAGGATCTCAAAAAAACATTTTTGTACCATTGTTTGGCATTAGGTGGCTTTTGCAACTGCGGTTTGAAAAAATAGATTGTAGCTTTTTTTAATCAAGGTTTTCTTAATAGAACCCGTGCAAAACTGTGGTGGGTATTGATTAACAAAACACTTCAAATCTATGGTTGAGGCAAAACGCATACCAAAACAAACAGACATACAAGTTTATCTAACTAGATAGAAACGATATGGCATATTTGCATTGTTTCTTGCATAATTGCAAGGCTTTTTATTATACTGAAACATCTAGTATTTGATAAAAAGTAGCTCCATTTGGCAGGAGATAAAACAAAGTAAGCATGAAATCGCGAAGAAGAAGAAGAAGAAACGGACATACATCTGCTTACTTATAACGGTCCCATTAAGTCAATCATCATCATGCTCCCTCACCATGCTGACATCTCCACTCTTGTTCTTTTCCATGGAATTTAATAAAAAATCTGTCAACACAGACTCATAATTGGGCATCTTCTCATACCCAGGAAAATAATTTATATCAATAATAAGATACCTATTAGCATCTCTAGCATCCCTAATCACGTCAAAGTTCAACAAACTGATCCCAGTTTCTTCCTTCATTGCCTTGGCTACTTCCTCAACAAAATCCACTGGCGGCATTTCCACTCTGTCAAACTCCCCACCACCACCACAATCAGTCTTCTCCTCCAGATTGGATATTTGCGAAAACGGCAGCAGACCCTTCAAAGTAACCAATTTGTCCTCTTTAATATCGGGCAACGATTTCCTCTTGACACATTTCACAAAATCACCAACCACGTAGACTTTAAAAATAACCCCACCATGATTAACAAATTCTTGCATTATAATCATCCGTGACTCTAACTTGTCTAATCCTTCCTTATCAAAAACTAAATACATTTTATGAGAGGTCTCACTCCCATCAGCCATTAACGGTTTGGCGATCAGCGGAAACCCTAATTTCTTAATTAAATCATCGGAATTCTTCATCATGGTTTCTGAATCAGAAAAAAATGTTGTCGAGGCACATCTAAAACTTGATTTCTTTCAGAAACTTTTAAATTTCTTACAACTTGAAGCATCGAAATCCGATCGTGGAGTCTCTGGATGGAATCAAGAGGATCAATGATGGGAGCATCAGGGTTCAGAGAGGAGAAGTGCAGGAGCTGGGACATCCAATCTGGGCCGTAGAGTTTATGGATGACGCAATCCAAGGGTCCTTGTTCGATAAGAGGTCTTGAAGGATCGATGGGGATGAGATCAATGTTGTGTTGTTCTGCGTGGTGGATGAGGGAGGGTTGGATGAAGGTTTGGGTTTTTTTGGGTGGCAGTGCGTAGCCTACGCGGTGGCGTTTTGAGTGGGTCAACGATGACATGGGTGTTAGGGGGTGGGGGTGGTGGTGGTGGTGGTGGTGGTGGTTAAGCCTTCAGTGTTGGGTTCTAATTCAAATACTAATAGAAAGACAAGGTGTGTGTGTGTTTAAATATGAAATTGAAGGAAGAGCAATGAGAATCAGATACTCCTCCGTAATTGTAACGCGCCGCATAATTTTTTGTATTTTAAAAATATTTTTGAAGAAGTTTTAATTTGTTTTTTTAAATTAAATTTTTAGTATTTTTATTTTATTTTGATACAGTGATATTAAAAAATAAAAAATATTATTTTAATATATTTCTAATTAAAAAAATATTTTAAAAAAATTATTATTATAATATCAAATAAACTCTAATTTTTTAACATAAAAAAGCATCTTAATGTTGCTAAAATTTTTCTAGTAAAAAAAAAAAAGTGATTTGTGTTAGAGCATCTCCAATGAAAAATGTTATTCTGAAGAGTTAAATTGATAAAATAGCATTTTAAATAATATAAATATAGCTTTTTTTACCATATCTACTCCAATGGAAAAAAAAAAAGTCATTTGAAGAGCTAATTATATTGGAGTGATAGAAACAAGTGTTTTATTATTTCTTAATAAGTTTGATATTTTTTTTTCACATGGCTATTTAATTGGTTTATTTTGTTAGTGGCTCCACTTTGTTGGTTTTGGCTTTTTTGAGAGATAGGCAGGAATAACATTTGTAGGAGAGAAAAGGCATGTTAGCATTTTGTTTAACACTGCCTTTGGAGTATGCAAAATAAACATAAAAGAGCCAAAATAATATTTTTAAATATTTAGCTTTCCATTTAGCACACTCGTTGGAGATGCTCTTAATGTATATGCTATATAGTCAATCAGTTGGTTATATATAACATTGACTTTATTCATGTAAATATATTTAATTTATTAATAAAGACTTATTTATCTTTAATATTAATCAGATATTTGATTAATGAATATAGAGTAAAGATAAAATTTCTGGGACGAAAATGTTTTGTAAAAGAAATTATAAAGTTGTTATAATTATAAAATTCATATTGCATCAAAGCATTGTTTCTAAAATATTCCTAGTCGATGCTCTATTAAGATTAGTTATTAATTAGAGTTGTTGAGACTAATACATATTATGTTGAATTGATAATAAATTAATTTATTTAATTTATCTAATCTTATTTTATTTAGAATTGCGATTTATATTTGAGCCAACTTGTGAGAAACCTAATGAATCATACACATAAGAATCATTAAAATAAGTTGATTAATCTAGTATGACTTGATTTTAAATAAGTTTTAGAAATTAAGAACTATAATGTAAATCATACAATGAATTACAATTTTAGAACTAGAAAAATCGAGTAAGGACTTGATTGAATAAATTTTTAAAATTAGCCTAAAATAATATATGTGATATTATTTTAAAAGGTAAATTGATATTTTGCCATTTATAGGGTTTTTAAATTTTCCTAGTAATAGAATATTATGCCTCTTATTTCTTGCGAGATTTAAGATGAGAAAAGTACAATACAAAAATTTTCCTACTAATAGAATATTATGTCTTTTATTTCTTGAGAGATTTAAGATGAGAAAAGTACAATACAAAAATACCTAAACACAAATTAAAAGAGCTAACACTATAAGGTATAACAATCCCTCTATTTTAAAAGGATTTAAGAGATTTTTCACTAGTGATTCGTGTAGATTATCATTAGAAATTGAACAATTAGACGGGTTGTGGTTTGCGATAACTCATTCTTTAAGCATATATTCAAAGCTGAAAAGAAGTTCAGGTCTTCAAATAATCTTCGCATAAACTCTAAACAACTCTAAATCTATTTAACGGGACCCATGAGGTCCCTAAAAATTTTTAAATTTATCATTTCTATTTTCGTTGCATGTATGTGTTCCAGGAAACTCAACAACTCGGTCTCCTTGATAGATCTAAAAATAACTTGGATGACCAATAAAAATATAGTTTGACTCGAAATAAATATTTAAAATGAGATTTTTTTTAATAAAAATTAGGACGATAACATACTAAATCGATTTAGATCAACCCAAATTAACTTGTCAATATGCATATCAAGTCATGAGATTATGATAATCTCATAGAAAACAAATTACACAGCTCAATTTTTAATTTTCAATAAACTCAATATTGAATGATGAAATTGAAAAACAAAATCAATAAACTCAGTCAACTCGGGTTAACCTAATTAACTCGCAAACTAGATCATGAAATCGAGATAACTCAATAGAAAACAAATCAAAACAAGTTATGAAGTTCAATTCTTAATCAACCTAATGTTAAATGATGAAATTAAAAAAATAACATAAAAAATGATTTGGATAATCAGGGTTAACTTGCTAAACTTGTGACTCAAGTAATGAGATATGGATAACCTCATAGAAAGCAGATAAAAATAAATTATAAAGTATAATTCTCTATTAAATCAATTTTAGATGAAATTAAGGGAAAAATCAATTAGTAAAAGGAAAAATAAACTTGAATCAACTAAGTTAACTCATTAAACTTGAAGTCCAAAATCTATAATAACCTTATAAAATCTCTATTAAACCTAATAATAAAGAATGAAATGGAATTATATATATATATATATATATATATATATATATATATATATTAGAAAAAAAATTACAATTAAAATAAATAGAAAAAAGACAATAAAACACCCTTTTTTATTTTTTTAAGTGACATTGTCTTATTAAACCTAATAATATTATTTTTCAGCTTATTTTCTGAAGTATATTTCGGTATGCTCAACCAACTTTTTAAAAGCGGGCTAAGAGCTTGTTTGGTATTATTGTAATAATTAATTTTTAAAGTGTTTTTTACTTATAAATATATCAAAATAATATTTTTTTTTATTTTTAAAATTTATTTTTAATATCAAAACATCAAAATAATATGAAAATATAAAAAAATTATTTTAAAATAAAAATAGAAAAAACTTTCAATTTTTTTAAATATTTTTAAAATATAAAAACAAACTACAAACTACCTTAAAATAATCAATGGATAGCACTACCCCGACCCACACCACACCCCCAACAAACACATTTTGATATTACATACAAAGCTTTTTTTTTTAATAAAGGTGTGTGTTGATTACATTTAAGCTCCGAACACGTTTCATCCAATGATCTGTGACTGTTTGAACCGCACAACATGTTTTAAAACATTACTTTCTTGAATGGTAATGGAACATCCGATCTAATGGAATCATTCCTTGCAAATTGCAAGATCTTTGCCAAAGAACCATCGCCAACTAACGCCACTCTTTCGGTTATTTTTTTTTATTATTATTTTATTAACATGAGTATCCGAACTAATTTGTATGTATTTTAATTAATTTTACGAGTTCTAAAATTAACGATCATATAAGCCTTCAATGACTTTGAAATTTATGATACTCAAACTAATGACCTCTAGAAAACAAATTTAGAACTTGACTAGTTAAATAATTTCTTATAAAAAAAATATTATAAACCTCTCATAATTTAATTGTTTTTTTATATTACCTTTATTTATATATTTTTTTAGAATCTTGAAATTAATAAGTTAATAACACTTTTATATATAAAAAAATTAAATTATTTAATAGATTATCATTATATTTTATATAACAACTAAAAAATCATTATATTAAATATTATAATTTTTCATTGACTTAAAAAATAAAAAAAACATATATAGCCACTACCGTCCTAATCTAAAGTTAGATCTCAAAAAACAAATATCCCGGATTAAATTTCTATCGAATCATGATCTCTCCACCGTTTATTTAAGAAAAAAATACAATGACTTTCCATCCATTTTAACTCTAAAACAGATACTCGCTCTAGCCCACAAAAGTATTATTATTCCTCATCTCGATCTTCACTTGGGGTTTAAAGCTCCTGGCATCAGTTCTCTCTGTGAGCTCAACATTCGTTCACGTCTCTTCAACTTTATTTTCCTTCAAAAATCTTTTGATTTTTTTAAAATATTTTTTATTTAAAAATATAGCCACTACGGTCCTAATCTAAAGTTAGATCTCAAAAATCAAATATCCCGGATTAAATTTCTATCGAATCATGATCTCTCCACCGTTTATTTAAGAAAAAAATATAATGACTTTCCATCCATTTTAACTCTAAAACAGATACTCGCTCTAGCCCACAAAAGTATTATTATTCCTCATCTCGATCTTCACTTGAGATTTAAAGCTCCTAGCATCAGTTCTCTTTGTGAGCTCAACATCCATTCACCTCTCTTCAACTTTATTTTCCTTCAAAAATCTTTTGATTTTTTTTAAATATTTTTTATTTAAAAATATATTAAAAATTATTTTATACATAAATACATAAAAAATATAAAAAAATAATTTAAAGTAAAAAAAATCATTTTTAAAATAGTTTTTAAAATACAAAAACAGGACAAAATCTGTCTAAATCTTTCATCCAATTTATTCTCTCTCAGTTCAACAGGTTGATACGTCTCAAATTTTTTTATGGCATTGACAATTCTTAAGCATGAGGTGGATACCTATCTAGGTTTTTCAATTCTCAGATTTAAACCTTACAAAACAGCTCACATCACTTAGCAAATCCCTATGAAGTTAGGGTTGAAGAAATAAACCCACTCAGAGCTCTTAATACAGGATTTGAAACAACCTCTGAGGATTATTAGCAATTCCTTTTTTATTATGAATATTCAAAGAAAAACATAAGATCCATGTCCAAGACAAACTTCAACTGCCCAAGAATCAGAGGTGAAGGTTTCCCTAAAGAAGATTGCTTTTATCGAAGGGTTAACAAGGGCTTCCTTCAAAGTCTTATATTTTATGGGAAGGAGGCTTCCAATGACTACAATTTTGGGTCTGCAACATGGTTTGATGGTTGACATTCTATCTGTCTCTATCATTTTGCAAAGAATTAGAAAAGCACAACGTACTTATATTGAGCATATATAGGTACCATTCAATTTGAAGTTAACAAGCACATTGAGCAACGGTGGTTAGTTTTTGGGGAGTCTGGGGTTTTCAAATCATACACTGATCAATGCACGGCAACACTAATTATAGAAAAGTTGAAAAACCACGACCACCCAATTATTTTTTTTATTATTATTAATATGAGTGTCTAGACTAGCCTGCGTGACTTGCCGATTAATTTCCACGGACCCTGAAATTAACGACCATGCATGTAAGCCTTTAATAACCCCGAGGTTTGTGGAACTTGAACTGGTGATCTATAAGGAACAAATCTAGAGTCTGACCAGTTGAGTTATACCCCATTAGAGTTACACTCACCCACTTATTATTTTTTTTATTAATGTGGGTGTCCAGGTCAGCTTACGCGCACCTCGACTAATCTCACGGACCCTGAAGTTAACGATCATGTAAGTCTCCAGTGGCTCTGAGGTTTGTGGGACTCGAACTGATGACTTCTACGTACGGAGCAAACTCAAAATCTGACCAGTTGAGCTACACCCCTCAGGATTACACCCACCCAATTATTCATCCATATTCAAGATTGCATTAAAATCTATTTCGACAAATGACTTGGAAGGTTTGATAAGGACATCCCACAAAAATTACGATATATCAGGGGATTTTGGACCAGCATAAACCATAGTAAAAGGGAAGGACTTCTCTACAAAGAAAAACTTCACGTGCATGTATTCTCTATAATTCTCTAACACAGAAACAACCATGCAATCTTCATTTAAAAAAAAAAACCACATGCCACGCGAAGATACTCAATACCTTAATGCGATGAGACCTTAATAACCTCAGAAGGTTGGACAACACTATATGGGCTATGCTAAAACAAGAGCAGTATGCTCATAAGAAAAAAGAAGAAGAAATTACACGAGGTTAAGAAGAGTTTATAGCCAGCTCCTTCGCAATTCCAAAGCGTTATACTTATTAAAAATAAGGAGCTAAACAAGGGATTAGGGACGTACTAATTTAACAGTAGTTACCAGTGGTAATATATATTATCGATATTAGTACTCTCCAAGTCATCAAAAATTCCATTTTCATCAATAATCTTGCTATCAGGATTTACCCGAGCATTTTTTAGATGACATAACAATGTCAGAAGGGATTTGATCATCCTTCTCTAAATTAAACCCTATTTTCATGAAGACATCATCTGCTTCACTTAAGTCATTCAGAGACCCCATGTTAGCATTAACTTGAACCAGAGAGGGAAGCTTTCCTTCCTCAATAATCACAACAATCTGCTTCTTTTTAGTGGGGGACGATGATGTAGCATCCAAGGATGATTTAGAAGAACCAGGTTTTACATCGGAAAACAATAGAGGGTTTAGGTTGGTTTGTGGTTGGACTAGCACCATGGGCTTTTTGAGTCGGGGGTTTATTAGGTTTCACCCCATGTATCATATTTTAACGCGACATAATTATCACTGTTAATAAACGCTTTGTAACATGTCCGGTCCGTAATTTAAAGCAAAATGTTGCCATCTAAGTAAAAAATTTTGATACTAGAGGGTTAATTATATTGTACATCCTATCGTATTTTCTATATGTTTAAAAGGTTTTTCTTTTCTATTTTTTCTGTTTTAATATCATCTTTATATATTATATTTTCAATATTCTTACACACATGCCTACATCAATTGGTGTTACTAATGCCATTAAAAACTTACAAGTATTGTTTGCTTATGGTCATGAAATTTTTCAATAATATATATTTCAGTATCTAAATTTCTTTGAAAATTTTATTTTTTTTTCTATATTTTATTTTTATTAAAAATAAGCCTATTCAAAGTTATTTTTTCCATCATAATTTACAATAAATCAGATTTTGCACTTGAATAAATTTTATTTTATCATAAACTCGATCAAAATTAATTAAATAATTTAAATGAGTTAATAAGTAAGGTAAAAGTTAATTAGAAAATCTGTAATATACTGAGGATAATGTATTAGTAAGGTGAACATAAAGAAGTTCATATAATATGGTCAATTTTTTTTAAAAAAATATTTTTCTAGTTAAAAAAATGAGATAAAAAAAGAACGGTAATCAAATTCTCATAATACATATATGATGTTATAGAAGAAATATATATATCCATGATAATATGGGTAAATAAAAACAATTCAATAACCTAACAAAAACAACAACAACGCGTTGCACACTTTTTTTTCAAAGAATTAGGAAAATAAATTAAGAAAACAAAAGAAGTAAATTTTAATAATAAATATATGATGTTACAAAAAAACAATAGTACTTTTTTACACGCGTACTTAACTCTTAGTAAATTTCATATCAACCCATTTAAATTATTTATCTAATGCTGACCAACTTTACGAGATTTAACATGTAGGGAATTTATTTTTAAAAACACCTCAATCTAGAGACTAAATTGCATTTAATATAATATGTGATGACCAAAAGAAATTTAATTTAGGAATTATCTATAACAAAAACAAAACATAAGCATAAAAGCAAAACTTATAAAAAATATTTTGTAAGTAAATGACATGCGTCAATTTTTAATTTCATAGAATATTAGATCCAGGAACAGGAAGTTTATGGCTAATCTACATACTATCATTTAGCTATTGTAGCAAGTCAAAACTAACTAGGATAGTATAGAAGATATTTTAGAGATTGAAAAAGATCTATTTATAGGTGAGAGCCTATAGAAGATCCTTACAATGTCATAATTGGTCATTTATAAGATAAAAAAGAAAGAATGAATCTTGTAAAATTTCTAATAAATTATTCGATTTCTTTCAAAAATACATGATTATTAATCTTCTTTGTATCATTTTAAAATATCTAGAAAAATATTTAGAAAATCAGTCTGATTTTATTTTTGTTTGTTCTGTTTAAAGAAAGGAAGGATTCACATAATCTTAAGAAGTTATAAAATAATAATAAAAAAGTGTTAAATATAAAATAAAGAATAAAATAACATACAAAAGTAACTTTTCCACCTGTGGAGGGCATTGAATATAACAATGTGATGATTCTCAAAAAATTTCAAAATTTGCTAAATCTCTATTGTTTATAATTAACTTCGCATGATCAATAACCAAATTTGAGAAGAAACTTCGTATGGATTAACAAGGACTAGTGAGTAACTTTCTTTACCATTTCTAAACAATATAGTTAAATAAAACTTCATTATTGTAGTTTATCAAAAATAATTAATTAGTAATCATGATCTTAGAAATTAAATAAATTTATAACTTAACCAATTTCATCCTCTTTATTTTTTTTTATTTTTTAAATAAATAGATCATTTTTGGAGCCATATATATTAGCAAAAAACTAAAAAATATGACTCATGATCTCAGAAATTAAATATACTTTCATGCAAATTTATAACTTAATCAATTTCATCCTTTTTATTTTTTTAAAATAAATAAATCATTTTTTGGAGCCATATATATTAGCAAAACACTAAAGAGTATAATTAAATCACTATAATCACACCCACAAAACACTATTAATTTGGAATAGTGTTTTTTTCACCCTTTAAATACTCATTCTTCTTCTTCTTTTTTTATTCTTTTTAATATTATATTGTTTTGAGAATTATGCTTCATAATATTTTTTATTTTCTTTGTATTAGATTATATATCAGTCTTATGGATTTTTTTCTAAATTTTAACCCACAACATTAGATTTCTTAGAAACGAGCTTCATAATTTTTTAATTTGTTTTTTAAGAATTTATCATGATCTTATTATCCAGATCACAGGTTCAACAAGTTAACCTAAATTGACTCGAGTCGTCTTTTTTTACTACTTTTTCTAGTTGATTTTTTTTATTTCATCCTTTAACATTGGTTTGGTTGGAAATTGTGCTGCATAATTATTTTTTATTTACTTTCTATGAGGTTATCCTGACTTCATGATCTAAGTCTCGAGTTTGATAGATTGATCCAGGTTGACTTGATTTATTTTTTTGGGTTCTTTTTTAATTGAATAATTGTTTTCCTCAATTTCACCCTCCAACAACTCATTTTTTTTAGTTTTTTTTTCAATTTCATCCTTCAATATTATTTTATTTAAGAATTGAAATTCATGATTTTTCTTCAATTTTCTTTTCGTATAGTTATCCCAGTCTCATAGGTTTATTTATTTTCTTTTTAATTTTAACCTTCAGTACTAGATATGTTGGAAATGAAACTTTGTAAATTGTTTTATTTGCTTTCTATGAAGTTATTTCAGTCTCATAACTCACTTCGTGAGTTTAATAGGTTAACCTGAATTGACTCAAATTATTTTTTCTCATTTTTTCTAATTGTTTTTTTTTTTCAATTTCATCATTCAGCATGAGTTGATTGGAAACTAAGCTTTGTAATTTTTTTTTAATTTTCTTTCTTTAGGGTTATCCTAATCCCATGACCCGGGTCAAGGGTTTGGCAGATTGACTTGTGTTTACTCTATTTATTTTTTATACCTTTCTAATTAAATTTTATTTTGGGCTTCATAATTTTTTTTATTCGTATCTATAGGAGTTATCTCATTCTCAAGATCTAAGTCGCAAGTTTTGTAGGTTGGTCCGAGTTGACTTGATTTATTTTTCAGATATTTTTTTAATTGAATATATATATTTTTAATTTCACCCTCCAGCAACTTAATCTTTTCTTTGAAGTTTTTTTTTCAATTTCATCTTTCAATATTATGTTGTTTAAGAATTGAGCTTCATTATTTTTTTCAATTTGCTTTCTGTGGAATTATCCTAGCCTCATGGAATTCTTTTTCCCTTCTCAATTCAATCTTCAATATTGGATCTGTTGAAAATGGAGCATTATAATTTTTTTTATTTGCTTTTTATGAAATTATCTCGGTCTCATAACCCAACTCATGAGTTTAACAGCTTAACCCAAATTAACTTGGGTAATTTTTTTGTTGCCTTTTGTAATTGTTTTTTTTTTCAATTTCATCTTTCAATATGGGTTGGTTGGAAAGTGAGCTCTGTCATATTTTCTTATTTACTTTTTATAAGGTTATCATGATCTCATAACTCAAGTCGTGGGTTTGGCAGGTTGACCTGAATTTATTCTGTTCAATTTTTATACCTTTTTTTTTAATTTAATATTTTTTAATTGGATTTCATAATTCTTTTATTTGATTTTTATGACGTTATCCTGATCTTATGATCTAGATGCAGGATTAATACATTGGTTTGGGTTGACTTTGTTTATTTTTGGGTCTTTTTTAATTGAATATTTTTTTTCAATTTCATCTTTCAATATTTGGTTGTATAGGAATTAAGCTTCATAATTGTTTTCAATTTTCTTTCTATAGAGTTATCCCGGTTTCATGGATTTAGTTATTTTTCTTGATTTTAACCTTCAACACTAAATTTTTTGAAAATAGAGCTTCGTGATTTTTTAATATGTTTTTTTTCATGAGTTTAATAGGTTAGTCAAGTTGACTTGTTTTTTTTCATCCTTTAAAGGGTTGATTGAAAATTGGGTTTTGTGATTTTTTTTATTTGCTTTTTATGTAGTTATCCCGATTTCATGATCCAAGTTGCAAGTTTGGTACGTCAACTCAAGCTGACTTGGGTATGTGAACCCCATGGATATAAAGATCTAGAAATTCACAAACAAGATTTGCACAATCCTAGAAAGCTAAAAATCAATTTTAATAAAAGAGTGTGACACAAGAATTACATGTGACTGATGCGCCAACATTATTGGAATATGAACCCCATCCAATAATTAGCAAATCATGAATGATAAGTATAAAGTAAAACACCGGAAAATCAGTTATACTTTGATAAGTTCGATTGTTCTTTGTTTAGATAAAGAAAAAAACATGTTGCTCTAAGAAAAACACCAATTTTATTCATTAATCCATGGCTAAAAAAGCAAATATAAATACACGCTAAATAATCCTATTTATAGGAGATATAAACATCATAAACAAGTATGGAAAATAATAAAACAGTATTAGGCCAAATAGGAAAAAAAATATTAAATCAATTAGCAAAAAGAATCCTAAATTGAAAAAAATGGAATTTTCAAATCGTATCTTGTAGACCTTATTGCAAGGCCTTTACCATGTCTTATTGATCTAAATGTTTTACTTAATATAAAATAAGATCTTTAAAAACTTAGGGTAAAATTTCAGTCTGATCGAATGGTTGGATAAAAAATTATGCTTATTAGCGTAAAACTACGCAATAAGAAAGATCAGCCTAAAACCGACTTTAACTCTCTTAAATAAACATGAAAATCCTTGTAATAGCTATTGCTCGTTACTTTCCTTGTAGAAGATGCAAACTCTCAAAACATTTTACAATTAAATACCATTAACTCTTATTTTCTTGTCTACTAGGATAAATAAAGAATCATTTTAAAAAATAATTTTGGAACATTAAAGTAATTCTTAACACACCCAGTAATTATGTTGTTGCCTATCGAAGATACTTGTAGAACTAGAAAGCTCCAAAAAAATAAGTCGCTGAATATGTATCATTAAGAAATATATATTTTCAAAATAAGAAGTTCACAAATAAAAAAACAACATATAACAAAAATCCATACAACACCTTCTAACTTGTATCATGATGCTTTTCTGAATTCCGATTGATCTAAAATTTTAATCCAATATAAAACAATACTTATGGACATTTTTGGTAAAAGTTTAGCTTAATCTAATAGTCAAATTAAGAGTTATGTTTGTTAGTGTAAAACTAGACAATAGATAACATTACGCTAAAATTTGAACTTGATTTTTCAATGCTTGCATGGATCGTGTCACTCGGATAGGTTTTTTTTGTCCTTCGATTTAATATTTTTTTAATTTTATCTTTCAACATTGAGTTAATTAAAAATTCATCTTTATAATTTATTTTGATTTGCTTTGCATAAGGTTATTATGATCTCATAATCTAGATTGTTAATTTAATAGGTTAACCTGAGTCGATCTAATATGTTATTATTTTAGTATTTAAAACAAATAACATTCAACATATCTCCGTATTATTATTTAAAAAAAACATTATCTAATATATATCATTTGAGTTTATAAATTGACAACTCTTAAATATTTTTTTATATTAAAAAAATAATTCTATCGGCAGCAGAGGGCGTTACTATTAAATTGAGTATGATGAACACTAGTCAAGGGCCTATATAATTAATATTTGATATTATAGGGATTTATTTATTTATTTATTTTGATAAACTACAGGAACTAAGTTATAAGTAACTCATGAAAATGGAAAATAGTTTTTGTGCGACCAACCAGACATGCAGCTGCTCCTTAAACCCTAATCACCTCTCCTTGCTTTTACCATTACAAAACCTGCCCTCCCATTCTTCTTCACCAAAAAATTTCTCTTCCAATCTTTCTTTCTTTTATTTGACATTAAACCATCAATCTAATTCTGCTTGCTTTGAACTTAACAACTCCCCATGTCCTCCTTACAGATAAAGAAAAACTACAGGTGCGTCCCTTCGCTGCAGCAGTTCTACAGCGGGGTCCCTTTTGCTGTCTCATCTGACGGTTCCTTCATTGCTTGCTCAAACGGGGACGCCATCAAGATTGTGGATTCACCAAACGCGTCGATAAAAGCCAGCATAGAGGTCGATATAGATGCGGGTGTCACCGCCTTAGCTCTTAGCCCCGATGATAAATTTCTTTTTTCTGCGGCTGGCCATAGCAGGCTTATAAGGGTCTGGGACTTGTCCACTTTCAAATGCGTCCGCTCTTGGAAGGCATGTTCGAATTCTTCATTTTAATTTTAACTGAAGTTAGAAATTGAATTTTCTTCGATTAATGAGAGATTAGTGGCTTTCTTTTGGTTGTTTTGTTTGGTATGATGTTTTGTTGCAATTTGGCAGGGCCATGATGGTCCTGTGATGGCCATGGCTTGCCATGCTTCTGGAGGATTGCTCGCAACTGCAGGAGCTGATAGGAAAGTACTTGTTTGGGATGTTGATGGTGGCTTCTGTACTCATTACTTTAAAGGGCATAAAGATGTCGTAACTACTCTCATGTTCCATCCTGATACCAATAAAACTCTGGTAAGTTCCATGCAAGTTATGACAACACTTCTTACCCGGTTGTTTTTGTTTAGCTTTATTCTTGCAAGATCTTTCACTTGTCCCAAGTCTAATGTTGATTTTGCGATAATTGGACAACATATAGATGGAATATAGGAGGTAATTAAATACTAGAATTTATAGTTGATTTCAACCACTGCACAATACTTTTTTTTCTTTTTATTGCTAACCTTAAAGCAAAGGGATTTTTCACGGAAATTAGATTCAGGGAATGTAGAGAAGCCATATGAGACTGTATAATTGTGTGTGCAGTAACTTGGTAGAGAAAGGGGACTGAAAGAATGAGGATTTACCAAAAAATATCTTGAAGCAGGGAGGTTTGCTGAAAGAGCCAGCTATGCAATTAAAAAACACGCTACAAAACCCTATGAAAGAGGTTGGAGAGTTTAAGTTATATAAGCAATGCAAACTGGGTTATTGTGTCATGCCACTGTTAATTATAGGGATGTTTTTCATGGACGAAAAACAACAGAGCAAAGACCACAGAGAAAAGATAGTGATGTAACAATTCCATGCTTGAAATCTTTACGAATGCCTACATCTTTTGACCAATTAATATACAAGTGTGAAGCGGAATTAGTTGGCTCCTGAGTATAGTAATGTGATATTCTACCCTAATTTAATTGAATTTCTTTTCAGATTCTCCATAAGATTTATCAGGGCCTTTTTATTAAATTGGCTGGCTGTATGTGTTTCAGTGGATCTTGAATCCAAATTCTGGATGGCCACAATATGAATGTGTCCTCTCAGCAATTTGCTGGCTAAAATAGTCTATACCTTTTCTTATATATATATTTTTAACATCAAATAGTCTATATAGTTAGAGCTTGAAATGGTTTATATTACTGAGTGATTTAATCTTTATGAAGAAAACATGATTTTCATCAACTCCTATGCCCTTAGTTATTGAGTCTATCTCTTACCTGTTGTATTAGCCGTTCTTTTTTGCTGTTTTCTTACAGCTTTTCTCTGGAAGTGCTGATGCAACTGTAAGAGTTTGGGATCTTTTAGCAAAGAAGTGTTTCGCAACATTGGAAAGACATTTCTCATCCCTGACCTCTATGGCAGTGTCTGAAGATGGATGGACATTGCTTACTGCTGGAAGAGATAAGGCACAACTCAGCTAATCTTGATAACATCATCTGAAACATGTAAAATTACTTCTTAAATGCTGGATGTGCTCTAGTTTGCATCATGTTGAATTAGGTTTGCTTATTATGTTGTAGAGGTCCCTACTTGCATGTGGCATTATTGGCATATGCAAGCTGTTAACCAAAAACCTATGTCTTTGTGGCTTTAGGTTGTAAACTTGTGGGATCTTCATGACCATGTCTTCAAGATGACAACACCAACTTATGAAGTGCTGGAAGGTTTGTGTGTAGTTAAATCTGGGACCGAGTTAGCTTCATTTCTGGGTTCATGCAATCTGCAAAGTGGGAAGAGGAGAGACAGATCATCATCAATTTATTTTATCACAGTTGGTGAACGTGGAGTTGTGCGAATGTGGGATTCTGAACGGTAATATAGGAATGCTTTTTAGTTAATTTATGTAAAATCTATCTACTGGGTGCTTTAGGTGCCTTGCATAAATTCTCTTTAATTGTGCTTTTGAGATTGAAGTGCATGAATTTAATTCATTTTTGTTATTTGTTTGATTTGACAGTGCAGTTTGCTTGTATGAGCAAAAGTCCTCGGATGTTACTGTCTCCTCTGACACAGATGATTCACCGAGAGGCTTCACTGCTGCTGTTATCCTTCCCTTAGATCAAGGGTTACTTTGTGTGACTGTTGATCATCAGTTTCTGTTCTACTCACTAGTTGTACACCTTGAAGAGAAATTCGAGTTAATGCTGTGCAAGAGGCTTGTTGGGTATAATGAAGAGATTCTTGACATGAGGTTTCTGGGCGAGGAGGAAAAGTTTCGCTGTTGCTGCAAATCTTGAACAGGTAAGTTGCTAGTTAATTTCTGTTACCTGATCATTTTATGTGCTGATATCCAGAGACTAGCAATTAATGTAGTTCACTTGGGAGTATGGTTTGGTTGGTTCGAGTTGTATATAACATTTTGTAGTTAACAGCCACTGTATGCAGATGCTAAATACCTAGGATGATCACTGGATAAGTTATTGGCCAGAAAGAAATAGATGTTTCTTGATACATTGATCTTACAAGTATCTCTTGTATATTTCTCGTCCCACCCTCTCCTTTCCTTCAACATTCCCATGTCCATGAATCTGTCTGGTTTTTGATATTCTATGCGTACTGAACTTGGTTAAATTAGAGTGCCTGTTGTCTATAATGCTGTCAATTCGAAATTCTATTTTGAAGTGTTGGCTCCTAATGTGTCTCAATTTGCACTGTGCAGGTTCAAGTGTATAAGTGTATGACTTGGAATCTATGTCATGCTCCTATGTATTGGCAGGCCATACTGAAATTGTTTTGTGCCTCGACACCTGTGTATCAAGCTCAGGAAGGCCACTTCTTGTAACTGGAAGCAAGGATAACAGTGCAAGTTTCTTACCCCTCAACAAAATGTTGTTGTAGATGACATGTTTGTAGTTTTCCCTTCACTTTGATTCATTAAAATAGTTGATAGGTATCTATTTAGGTGGTTGATCTTAACAACAACATGCTAGCTTGTTATTAGGTGTAGTCTCTATTTTCATTTGAATTTAGGCTAAATCTCTGATTCTGTTCTTTAAATAGGTAAGATTATGGAATTCAGAGAGCATAAATTGCATTGGTGTTGGCATGGGACACATGGGAGGTGTTGGAGCTGTTGCTTTTTCAAAGAAGTGGAAGAATTTCTTTGTTAGTGGTAGTAGGTTAGCTCTTCCCCAGGCCATTCTATTGATTCAATATTTGGATTTCACATGATGATGCACCAGTTCCACAATGAACCACTCTGTGGTGGCCACATCGGAGAATGAGAAACTGTTATTGTTGAGAAATCATGTTACCCTATTTGATATGTATCTTTTTGTCTGAGAAATCAATCTAGTGTAATGATAGAGGTCTTGAGCCTCAGCCACGTGTCACAACAGTCAGGCTTGAGTTTCAGGAACAGCCATTTCATGTGAAAATACTGAAGGGTAGGGCTGTCTCCAACAGATCACCATTTGATTGGGACTTAAATGGATACTGGCCTTTTTTTCTTTCCTTAGACTGATGCACATAAGACTTTGGTTTGGTTCTCAATGTTGGCATATTTGTCATGTTTCTTGTTTTCTTCCTTGCCTAAATTTCTCCATCTTCTTATTGTTTTACAGGCACTGTTTGATTTAAACCAATCTGAGATTTTTCTTTTTTAAAACACTCATGCTGACATTTAGATTAACTCATAAATCACTGAATGTGACAATAACTCTATATGCTTTTCTGTTCTTTATTTTTTTTGGTTAGTATGAAACTAGTTTCATTATAGAATTGGATAATATCTCTCTTTTTCTTAGACTTGATAATATCTCTTATTTTGGATGTCATGAAATATCCCTATACCTTTGGTTAGCGATCGTACCATCAAGGTGAGGAGTACAGATGGTATCTCAGATGATGCTGACCAGCCTATAAATTTGAAAGCAAAAGCTGTGGTGGCAGCCCATGACAAGGATATAAATTCTCTGGCTATTGCACCAAATGATACTTTAGTTTGTAGTGGTTCACAGGTTAGGAACCTTCAAACCATTGCTTCTCTACATAGTTTATATAACTTATTTCTGGTTAAATGATGAATGGTGATTTGTTTTCAGGACCGGACAGCTTGTGTATGGAGGCTGCCAGATCTGGTATCTGTAGTTGTACTTAAAGGGCATAAAAGAGGAATATGGTCAGTAGAGTTTTCACCAGTTGATCAGTGTGTCATAATAGCATCTGGTGATAAAACAATAAAGATGTGGGCTATAGCTAATGGGTCATGCTTGAAAACATTTGAAGGGCACACATCAAGTGTGTTAAGAGCATCATTTCTTACTCGTGGCACTCAATTTGTTTCATGTGGTATGAGATTTATCCTGCTTTAGGGTGTTTTTTTTTTATCTTATTTTTAATCGGCTTGAATACATATTATTAGGTGCTGATGGTTTGGTAAAGCTGTGGACAGTCAAAACAAATGAATGCATTGCTACATATGATCAACATGAGGACAAGGTAATGGATCAGTTTTTATTTTTTTGAACCAGTTGTCTCTCACTGAAGTTCTTTTTGGCTACATTTATGATTCTGGATATTGATGTTCAAAGAAACTGAAATATTATAGCATAGATTTTTCTAGAATTTTACAACAGCACAACTGTTAAAAAATTCTTGTGTTGGCTTTCTGCATGCAAGTGGGAAGGAAGTTGGAAAACTGCATCAGTATTTACTTTATCGCATGTGCTGCTTGGATGATGATCAATTTGTTGGGCCACAGAGGATTAAAGTTATCATATTAACCTTAATTTCATTTGTTTTCATACAGTATTTCCTTAGAATGCAGAAGTATATCTAAGTAGGACTGCAAAATGATCATCAATATCAGAGGTCAGGTTTTACCATTTTACTAGAAATCATTAAAGGTGAGGTTTGCATTGACGCATTCAACATTTAGCTTTCAAAAGTAGAGATATGGGAGGACATGAATGAAAAGGGTACTCTTGTAACTTACTCAATGTGCCTTGACCTGGTTAGTGTTCGAGGGGAGCATGGCTGGTTTAGGAAAGGGTATGGATCTGAAAATAAATCTTATACTTTGATAATTCTTGGGGATTATTCAAGAAATATTTATTCCCTTAGGCTTTGATGTTCCTTTTAGATAATTGAAACTAACACAAAAGTGTATTGATACGGGCTGAGTTGGATGTGTGAATGGGGAAAATACCAAGTCCATTTCTTAGATTTTGAGTTTTTATCTTAAAATAGTACCTGGTCCTTGAAACTCTAAGTTAGATGTGCTAGGAAGGTTGGTTAGCAAACTCAGCTAATTCATGATGAATCTCTTTTGCAAGAGTGCTTAAACCATCGCCACTTCGTAGTTATGTTTATAATAAATGAATTTCATTGATTGATTTATAAACATCCATGAACTAAGAAAAGAAAAGGTATAGGAATAGGATTTTTGACGGAACGGCACTAGATTTACAATCATCTCTTTCCAAAACCATTCATTTATAAATTTATTTTTCACTTTTCTGCTTAGATACTTAAAAGATTCTGTTTTCTGCTTAGATACTTAGAAGATTCTGTTTTCTGGTGCTCGTCATCTGCTAATATGAGATTTTAATTTGCAGGTTTGGGCCTTGGCTATTGGAAGAAAGACAGAAATGTTTGCAACTGGTGGTGGTGATGCTGTTGTTAATCTGTGGTATGATTCAACTGCTTCAGATAAAGTGGAAGCTTTCCGTAAAGAGGTAAGCATGTCCAACTGTTTTGGTGTGCACTTTTTGTTTGTACTTGGCAAATTAGAACGAATTATAGACCCTTATCAGTTGTAAAGTTTTATTTTCTTGGTCAGACAATGCCTAATGTAGTAACTGTGTTGGATGTTTGCTAAAAGACAGATTGCTTGAATTTTTTTTTTATAGTTTAATAATACTACTTGTTGGATATATCTAACTTGATATTTATGCAGGAGGAAGGGGTATGAAGAGGTCAAGAATTGGAAAATTCTGTGTTAGATGCTGACTACAATAAAGCTATCCAAATAGCTTTTGAACTTTGCAGGCCTCATAAACTTTTCGAGTCGTTTGCTGAACTCTGCAGGTTAGCAATGATTTTACATAAATATGTGCCTGTACTTACTGTCTTCATGCTATCTCATTGTCTTATTCAAATATCCTGCAGGAAGGATGGCAGCAATCAGATAGAGACAGCTCCGAGTTCTTGGCAAGGAAGAAATTCATCTACCTTTTGAGTATATTCGTGAGTGGAATACAAAGCCAAAGTTTTGTCATGTTGCACAATATGTTTTGTTTGGAGTTTTCAACATCTTTCCTCCCACTGAGATTCTTGAGGTGATTATCTGACTTGTCCTTATTTCAATTTTTTGTGCAAGCATGCAACCACATGCATAACAAGCAATTCACTGGATTCTGTAATAAGCTCTCATGGCTCAACCATTTCAGTTGAACTAGTGATGGTTAACAGCAAGCTTCACATCATAGGCTTCTAGTTACTACTAGTTAAGCATGAGGCCACCCATTGTGTAGATACTCTTATACACCAGATTTGGAAAGTAGAACAATCCAAATATTGAAGTCTGTTTAACAAGCATTTAGTTCTTTTTCTTTGGTTTAGTGAAAAGTCTAATAAGGTGTGCCGCAATTTGCTTGGGAACATAATTAAGTGGTAGCTGCAAGGGATAATTCTACTGCTCAAAACTTCACCGGGTCTGACATTTTGCTGTCTTGCCTTATTTTTGCATAAAAATGAAATCAATAAAAAATCACTTAATCTTTTTACAATGTTTAGATAAGAGGCATTGGGGAACTTCTTGAAGGTCTTATCCCATATTCCCAGAGGCATTTCAGCAGGATTGACAGGCTTGTGAGAAGCACCTTTTTGCTCGACTACACCCTACATGGAATGTCAGTTATTGAACCAGATACTAATGCAACAGAAATGAATGATGCTGATAATAAGCTTTTAGTAGAAAAAGGTGACCAAGAGCAAGAGTTGACTTCAGAAATGTTGAAAGAGAAGGCTCCCTCAAAGAAACGGAAACCAAACAAATCTAAAGATACTTCACGTAAGAAAGTCAAGGGTGCTGCTTACACAAGTCTAGCTCCAATTCCGTTGAAGGTATAGATGCATAGCACAATTCATATGGCTGCAGCACTTTGATCTACTTGTTTTGGCTTACAAATTGGGGTTTTGCTTTTACTGAAGATAATATTTTTGACCAAAGATAATTGAAGAGAATGTGTTCCATATTTCCTCAAAAAATTTAAAATAGGTTTTAAATTCCACACTAGCTTAATTGAATTTTGTAGATGATATGCTCTCATTGTAACCTAGACGTGTGCAAAATCAAGTTTCTACGAGAGCATGTTGACTCATTGCTTTTTGACCAGTACAAAACTGAAGATTTATTTCCCTCGTCTATGTAAGGGTGGTACAAGAAAGTTTTTTTTATTTTCCTTTCCTGGGAATGAGTTTAAAGGAGGATGGAGGGTAGGATAGTTATTGTATTTAAAATTATTTTTTTGTTTAGAAATGTATTAAAATAATATTTTTTTATTGTTTTATACCAGTATATTAAAATGATCTAAAAAATTAAAAAAATAATTTCAAGCAAAATTTTTAAATTTTTTTTTAATAGAAAGCAGGTTGAACTACCAGCCAAACACATCCTAAATTGATGGAATGCTAATGTTATTGCTGTAGTGAACGTTATTATCTGGAGCCTGGAAGTTGACATTGATTTTTGTTTCTGTTAATTTTAATTGCACACAATGTCTGTTCTTATAGCTATATGAAAATGGTCAGCCAAATTCATGTTTGTCGTCACAAGTTTGACAAGTTATGGATGTGACATAGTTTTATGTCATGGAAAAATGAAGTGTTAACACTTTCATTTACGCAACTCGTTTCTAGAGAATGAGTATACTGAAGTTATGGGTAGAGATAGATGTTTGTGGAAGGTTTTCTGCTCAGTGTTTCTGGGCATTCACTAAAGACAAAAAGCTTCAGAGACAGGGTTTATGTTTTTCAAGGAGGGTTATGTATGACTATAATTACATTCAAGATTTTCTCAGGAAAGAATTTGAGATGCTAAGGTGGCTTTTGTTAGTGGGAAATCTTTGTGTTCTTAATTTTTTTTTATAAGAAAAAGAAAAATAAAGAAAACAACTTTTATTGAAAACGTTGTTTTTCAAATTTCTTTATTATAAAAATAAGGTATCATTTGATTATTTAATTTCTTTATATCCATTTCTATTATTTTTAAAATTAACAACACAACGTTCTTTCTTGTTTTATATTTTATAATATTTTTATTCATTAAGTATTTCCCTTAATTTCCATAGAGATTTTTTTCATTGAATAATTAAAAAAACTATATATGGGAACTAAAAAAAAAATTTCTGAAAGACAGGCAAGCATCCTTGCGTTTTGCGTTTTGTGTAAGCTAGGAATCTCAAATTTCTAGAAATTCTTGCATGTTTTGGGAATTTAAATAGTTCACAAAGCTAGGAATCTGATTCTTATCTAAAATAAAGAGAACTTAAGATGGCTTGCCATAATATCTTTCTATTCTTCTTTAAACTTAAATGCTCTTAAATGTTATATTAAGTTTAGTAGACCCCACTATATATATATATATATATATATATATTGTTTATTATACTGTCAAAACTATCATAAGCCAATTCGTGTTTCAACCAATATTAAATCTTATTTTTAAATTATTTTAAGGATACACTACATGACGCCAATTTCTTAAATTCTATTTTAAGTAAATAATATATTTGTGAAATTAGATATTTTAAGTTCTCATTAATTTTCAATGATGTTATTAAAAAATTTCACTTTCCACTAAACACAAATATCACATTTACAAGAGAATATCTAAAAATATACATAATAAATGCTCCCTTGGAATAAAATAAAAGAACTTAAACAAATATTATTTTATTGTTTTAAACTACAAAAATTAAAAATTATGTATGCTTGCAATCCATTTTTTTTCTTCCAGGGTTGTATTTCACTGGAATCCGACGAGTAGAGGAAACCAATGGACGCATCGTACGAAGCCTTCCCTTCTCATTTTTTAATTTTTTTTCCTTATGTGGCCGAGCTTGGTGTCACCGTGCATGTACGGGCCCGTGTCCAAGGCCTACATGTGTGAGCCCGACGCCCTGGTTCATTTCCTTGGGTAACTCTTTTCCATAATATATTTTTTAAAAACAATTTTAGAAATGAAAAATATTAAAAAATTTATAAATTTCTCTAACTTCTGTTCCCTTTCTTTTATCTTTTACATGGCCACTAAAACTAGATATAATAGATAAAAAAAAAGTAATAAAAATAAAATAATTATTTATATTCATTTAAAAAAAAAATATTAATAAATGTTATATATTTTTAATAACACATTACAAATATCCAACTAGCTAAATGACCCATGTTTCACAGCAGGTCAGATAGTTTATTTTTCAACAGAAAAAAGAATATACAGGTTTTTTTAACTATTTTTGAATATAAAAGATTCTTAATCACAAATCAAAATGCTATACACGTATATAATTAAATAAATTGATATTTGATTAAGAGATAACTAAGATTAAAATATTTTTTCTTGTCAAATGGGCCACACACTTAATTGTGTCAAGTAACTTTGTTTCTCAAAATAAGATTTTTGTTCAATTAAATGATTATCCGTACCAATTAAAAGAAAGAAAAAGTCATCAACGAAACCAAATTGAACAAAACTATGAAACTTAACTATTAAACAACCTACTATTAAATGAAAAAACTGGAAAAAAAATAATTTTTTAAAAATAATGAAAACAAATGGGTCAACTCAATAACCTCGCTACTATGGGCACATGATTAGGACAAACCTACAGAGAGGAAAGTGAAAAAAAAAGAGGCACGAAAATCAATTCCTAATAAAATATATGTTGCAGGGTGAAATTAAAAAAAAACAAATTTTGAAAAGGACAAAAAAAGGACCAAAGTCTGCTTGCGCTAACCTTCGAAACCCTTAACCATGATTGTGAGACCGAGATTAACCACAATAAAAGGCAAGCCCAGAATACAAAGAAGCAAGATTCTTAATAAAAAAAAAAAGTTTATCGATGAAACTAAATTAAAACAAACAATAGAAAAAATCCGAGTTAACCTAGGATCGAGATAACCCGCCGCATATAAGAAAGTGAAAAAAAAAAGTTCAATTAAAAAAATTAAATTTTGAAGGATGAAATTGAAAATAAATTAATTTTATTTTATAAAAGGACCTGAAAAAACCAAATTTAACATGCGTTAACTTTTGAAACTTATAACCTTACGAGGCCAAGACTAACCCTATAAAAGAGGAAAAAAAACAATGAAGAAAATCTCTCTAAAAAAAGCCAGGGGATTAAATTGAAAAAAATGTAATAAAATAAGACAAAAAACAATAAAAAGAATGGGGATTAAATTCGATAAAAAAATAATTTAAAATCAAATGCTTAGGGATGAAATTGAAAACAAAACTTAATTAGTAAAAGGGTAAAAAAAGATCAAAAGAATAAGGATCAAATTTGACATGAAAAATCAAATTAAACTAAATGACAAGAATAAAATTGAAGGAAAAAATCAATCAAAATAAGATGAAAAAACAAAACACACAGTAATAAAAAAATCACAAAACCCAATTTTCAATCAACCCTTTAAAGGATGAAAAAAAAACAAGTCAACTTGACTAACCTATTAAACTCATGAAAAAAACATATTAAAAAATCACGAAGCTCTATTTTCAAAAAATTTAGTGTTGAAGGTTAAAATCAAGAAAAATAACTAAATCCATGAAACCGGGATAACTCTATAGAAAGAAAATTGAAAACAATTATGAAGCTTAATTCCTATACAACCAAATATTGAAAGATGAAATTGAAAAAAAATATTCAATTAAAAAAGACCCAAAAATAAACAAAGTCAACCCAAACCAATGTATTAATCCTGCATCTAGATCATAAGATCAGGATAACGTCATAAAAATCAAATAAAAGAATTATGAAATCCAATTAAAAAATATTAAATTAAAAAAAAAGGTATAAAAATTGAACAGAATAAACTCAGGTCAACCTGCCAAACCCACGACTTGAGTTATGAGATCATGATAACCTTATAAAAAGTAAATAAGAAAATATGACAGAGCTCACTTTCCAACCAACCCATATTGAAAGATGAAATTGAAAAAAAAAAACAATTACAAAAGGCAACAAAAAAATTACCCAAGTTAATTTGGGTTAAGCTGTTAAACTCATGAGTTGGGTTATGAGACCGAGATAATTTCATAAAAAGCAAATAAAAAAAATTATAATGCTCCATTTTCAACAGATCCAATATTGAAGATTGAATTGAGAAGGGAAAAAGAATTCCATGAGGCTAGGATAATTCCACAGAAAGCAAATTGAAAAAAATAATGAAGCTCAATTCTTAAACAACATAATATTGAAAGATGAAATTGAAAAAAAAAACTTCAAAGAAAAGATTAAGTTGCTGGAGGGTGAAATTAAAAATATATATATTCAATTAAAAAAATATCTGAAAAATAAATCAAGTCAACTCGGACCAACCTACAAAACTTGCGACTTGGATCTTGAGAATGAGATAACTCCTATAGATACGAATAAAAAAAATTATGAAGCCCAAAATAAAATTTAATTAGAAAGGTATAAAAAATAAATAGAGTAAACACAAGTCAATCTGCCAAACCCTTGACCCGGGTCATGGGATTGGGATAACCCTAAAGAAAGAAAATTAAAAAAAAATTACAAAGCTTAGTTTCCAATCAACTCATGCTGAATGATGAAATTGAAAAAAAAAACAATTAGAAAAAATGAGAAAAAATAATTTGAGTCAATTCAGGTTAACCTATTAAACTCACGAAGTGAGTTATGAGACTGAAATAACTTCATAGAAAGCAAATAAAACAATTTACAAAGTTTCATTGCCAACATATCTAGTACTGAAGGTTAAAATTAAAAAGAAAATAAATAAACCTATGAGACTGGGATAACTATACGAAAAGAAAATTGAAGAAAAATCATGAATTTCAATTCTTAAATAAAATAATATTGAAGGATGAAATTGAAAAAAAAAACTAAAAAAATGAGTTGTTGGAGGGTGAAATTGAGGAAAACAATTATTCAATTAAAAAAAGAACCCAAAAAATAAATCAAGTCAACCTGAATCAATCTATCAAACTCGAGACTTAGATCATGAAGTCAGGATAACCTCATAGAAAGTAAATAAAAAACAATTATGCAGCACAATTTCCAACCAAACCAATGTTAAAGGATGGAATAAAAAAAATCAACTAGAAAAAGTAGTAAAAAAAAACGACTCGAGTCAATTTAGGTTAACTTGTTGAACCTGTGATCTGGATAATAAGATCATGATAAATTCTTAAAAAACAAATTAAAAAATTACGAAGCTCGTTTCTAAGAAATCTAATGTTGTGGGTTAAAATTTAGAAAAAAATCCATGAGACTGATATATAATCTAATACAAAGAAAATAAAAAATATTATGAAGCATAATTCTCAAAACAATATAATATTAAAAAGAATAAAAAAGAAGAAGAAGAATGAGTATTTAAAGGGTGAAAAAAACACTATTCCAAATTAATAGTGTTTTGTGTGTGTGATTATAGTGATTTAATTATACTCTTTAGTGTTTTGCTAATATATATGGCTCCAAAAAATGATTTATTTATTTTAAAAAAATAAAAAGGATGAAATTGATTAAGTTATAAATTTGCATGAAAGTATATTTAATTTCTGAGATCATGAGTCATATTTTTTAGTTTTTTGCTAATATATATGGCTCCAAAAATGATCTATTTATTTAAAAAATAAAAAAAATAAAGAGGATGAAATTGGTTAAGTTATAAATTTATTTAATTTCTAAGATCATGATTACTAATTAATTATTTTTGATAAACTACAATAATGAAGTTTTATTTAACTATATTGTTTAGAAATGGTAAAGAAAGTTACTCACTAGTCCTTGTTAATCCATACGAAGTTTCTTCTCAAATTTGGTTATTGATCATGCGAAGTTAATTATAAACAATAGAGATTTAGCAAATTTTGAAATTTTTTGAGAATAATCACATTGTTATATTCAATGCCCTCCACAGGTGCAAAAGTTACTTTTGTATGTTATTGTATTCTTTATTTTATATTTAACACTTTTATTATTATTATTTTATAACTTCTTAAGATTATATGAATCCTTCCTTTCTTTAAACAGAACAAACAAAAATAAAATCAGACTGATTTTCTAAATATTTTTCTAGATATTTGAAAATGATACAAAGAAGATTAATAATCATATATTTTTGAAAGAAATCGAATAATTTATTAGAAATTTTACAAGATTCATTCTTTCTTTTTTATCTTATAAATGACCAATTATGACATTGTAAGGATCTTCTATAGGCTCTCACCTATAAATAGATCTTTTTAAATCTCTAAAATATTTTCTATACTATCCTAGTTAGTTTTGACTTGCTACAATAGCTAAATGATAGTATGTAGATTAGCCATAAACTTCGTGTTCCTGGATCTAATATTCTATGAAATTAAAAATTGACGCATGTCATTTACTTACAAAATATTTTTTATAAGTTTTGCTTTTATGCTTATGTTTTGTTTTTGTTATAGATAATTCCTAAATTAAATTTCTTTTGGTCATCACATATTATATTAAATGCAATTTAGTCTCTAGATTGAGGTGTTTTTAAAAATAAATTCCCTACATGTTAAATCTCGTAAAGTTGGTCAGCATTAGATAAATAATTTAAATGGGTTGATATGAAATTTACTAAGAGTTAAGTACGCGTGTAAAAAAGTACTATTGTTTTTTTGTAACATCATATATTTATTATTAAAATTTACTTCTTTTGTTTTCTTAATTTATTTTCCTAATTCTTTGAAAAAAAAGTGTGCAACGCGTTGTTGTTGTTTTTGTTAGGTTATTGAATTGTTTTTATTTACCCATATTATCATGGATATATATATTTCTTCTATAACGTCATATATGTATTATGAGAATTTGATTACCGTTCTTTTTTTATCTCATTTTTTTAACTAGAAAAATATTTTTTTTAAAAAAATTGACCATATTATATGAACTTCTTTATGTTCGCCTTACTAATACATTATCCTCTGTATATTACAGATTTTCTAATTAACTTTTACCTTACTTATTAACTCATTTAAATTATTTAATTAATTTTGATCGAGTTTATGATAAAATAAAATTTATTCAAGTGCAAAATCTGATTTATTGTAAATTATGATGGAAACAATAACTTTGAATAGGCTTATTTTTAATAAAAATAAAATATAGAAATAAAAATAAAATTTTCAAAGAAATTTAGAGACTGAAATATATATTATTGAAAAATTTCATGACCATAAGCAAACTATACTTGTAAGTTTTTAATGGCATTAGTAACACCAATTGATGTAGGCATGTGTGTAAGAATATTGAAAATATAATATATAAAGATGATATTAAAACAGAAAAAATAGAAAAGAAAAACCTTTTAAACATATAGAAAATTCGATAGGATGTACAATATAATTAACCCTCTAGTATCAAAATTTTTTACTTGGATGGCAACATTTTGCTTTAAATTACGGACCGGACATGTTACAAAGCGTTTATTAACAGTGATAATTATGTCGCGTTAAAATATGATACATGGGGTGAAACCTAATAAACCCCCGACTCAAAAAGCCCATGGTGCTAGTCCAACCACAAACCAACCTAAACCCTCTATTGTTTTCCGATGTAACCTGGTTCTTCTAAATCATCCTTGGATGCTACATCATCATCCCCTACTAAAAAGAAGCAGATTGTTGTGATTATTGAGGAAGGAAAGCTTCCCTCTTTGGTTCAAGTTAATGCTAACATGGGGTCTCTGAATGATTTAAGTGAAGCAGATGATGTCTTCATGATGTCTTCATGAAAATGGGGTTTAATTTAGAGAAGGATGATCAAATCCCTTCTGACATTGTTATGTCATCTAAAAAATGCTCGGGTAAATCCTGATAGCAAGATTATTGATGAAAATGGAATTTTTGATGACTTGGAGAGTACTAATATCGATAATATATATTACCACTGGTAACTACTGTTAAATTAGTACGTCCCTAATCCCTTGTTTAGCTCCTTATTTTTAATGAGTATAACGCTTTGGAATTGCGAAGGAGCTGGCTATAAACTCTTCTTAATCTCGTGTAATTTCTTCTTCTTTTTTCTTATGAGCATACTGCTCTTGTTTTAGCATAGCCCATATAGTGTTGTCCAACCTTCTGAGGTTACTAAGGTCTCATCGCATTAAGGTATTGAGTATCTTCGCGTGGCATGTGGTTTTTTTTTTTAAAATGAAGATTGCATGGTTGTTTCTGTGTTAGAGAATTATAGAGAATACATGCACGTGAAGTTTTTCTTTGTAGAGAAGTCCTTCCCTTCTACTATGGTTTATGCTGGTCCAAAATCCCCTGATATATCGTAATTTTTGTGGGATGTCCTTATCAAACCTTCCAAGTCATTTGTCGAAATAGATTTTAATGCAATCTTGAATATGGATGAATAATTGGGTGGGTGTAATCCTGAGGGGTGTAGCTCAACCGGGTCGATTTTGAGTTTGCTCGCACGTAGAAGTCATCAGTTCGAGTCCCACAAACCTCAGAGCCACTGGAGACTTACATAATCGTTAACTTCAGGGTCCGTGAGATTAGTCGAGGTGCGCGTAAGCTGACCTGGACACCCACATTAATAAAAAAAAAAATAATAAGTGGGTGAGTGTAACTCTAATGGGGTATAACTCAACTGGTCAGACTCTAGATTTGTTCCCTATAGATCACCAGTTCAAGTTCCACAAACCTCGGGGTTATTAAAGGCTTACATGCATGGTCGTTAATTTCAGAGTCCTTGAAATTAATCGAAGTACGCGCAAACTAGTCTAGACACTCATATTAATAATAATAAAAAAAAATAATTGGGTGGTCGTGGTTTTTCAACTTTTCTATAATTAGTGTTGCCGTGCATTGATCAGTGTATGATTTGAAAACCCCAGACTCCCCAAAAACTAACCACCGTTGCTCAATGTGCTTGTTAACTTCAAATTGAATGGTACCTATATATGCTCAATATAAGTACGTTGTGTTTTTCTACCGTTACTGCAAATGATAGAGACAGATAGAATGTCGACCATCAAACCATGTTGCAGACCCAAAATTGTAGTCATTGGAAGCCTCCTTCCCATAAAATATAAGACTTTGAAGGAAGCCTTTGTTAACCCTTCGATAAAAGCAATCTTCTTTAGGGAAACCTTCACCTCTGATTCTTGGGCAGTTGAAGTTTGTCTTGGACATGGATCTTATGTTTTTCTTTGAATATTCATAATAAAAAAGGAATTGCTAATAATCTTCAGAGGTTGTTTCAAATCCTATATTAAGAGCTCTGAGTGGGTTTATTTCTTCAACCCCAACTTCATAGGGATTTGCTAAGTAATGTGAGCTGTTTTGTAAGGTTTAAATCTGAGAATTGAAAAACCTAGATAGGTATCCACCTTATGCTTAAGAATTGTCAATGCCATAAAAAAAATTTGAGACAGTCAACTGTTGAACTGAGAGAGAATAAATTGGATAAAAGATTTAGACAGATTTTGTCCTGTTTTTGTATTTTAAAAACTATTTTAAAAATTATTATTTTTACTTTAAATTATTTTTTTATATTTTTTATGTATTTATGTATAAAATAATTTTTAATATATTTTTAAATAAAATATATTTAAAAAAATCAAAAGATTTTTGAAGGAAAATAAAGTTGAAGAGAGGTGAATGGATGTTAAGCTCACAAAGAGAACTGATGCTAGGAGCTTTAAATCTCAAGTGAAGATCGAGATGAGGAATAATAATACTTTTGTGGGCTAGAGCGAGTATCTGTTTTAGAGTTAAAATGGATGGAAAGTCATTGTATTTTTTTCTTAAATAAACGGTGGAGAGATCATGATTCGATAGAAATTTAATCCAGGATATTTATTTTTTGAGATCTAACTTTAGATTAGGACGGTAGTGGCTATATTTTTAAATAAAAAATATTTAAAAAAAATCAAAAGATTTTTGAAAGAAAATAAAGTTGAAGAGACGTGAACGGATGTTGAGCTCATAGAGAGAACTGATGCCAGGAGCTTTAAACCCCAAGTGAAGATCGAGATGAGGAATAATAATACTTTTGTGGGCTAGAGCGAGTATCTGTTTTAGAGTTAAAATGGATGGAAAGTCATTGTATTTTTTTCTTAAATAAACGGTGGAGAGATCATGATTCGATAGAAATTTAATCCGGGATATTTGTTTTTTGAGATCTAACTTTAGATTAGGACGGTAGTGGCTATATATGTTTTTTTTATTTTTTAAGTCAATGAAAAATTATAATATTTAATATAATGATTTTTTAGTTATTATATAAAATATAATGATAATCTATTAAATAATTTAATTTTTTTTATATATAAAAGTGTTATTAACTTATTAATTTCAAGATTCTAAAAAAAAATATAAATAAAGGTAATATAAAAAAAACAATTAAATTATGAGAGGTTTATAATATTTTTTTATAAGAAATTATTTAACTAGTCAAGTTCTAAATTTGTTTTCTAGAGGTCATTAGTTTGAGTTTCATAAATTTCAAAGTCATTGAAGGCTTATATGATCGTTAATTTTAGAACTCATAAAATTAATTAAAATACATACAAATTAGTTCGGATACTCATGTTAATAAAATAATAATAATAAAAAATAACCGAAAGAGTGGCGTTAGTTGGAGGTATGGTTCTTTGCGGCAAGATCTTGCAATTTGCAAGGAATGATTCCATCAGATCAGATGTTCCATTACCATTCAAGAAAGTAATGTTTTAAAACATGTTGTGCGGTTCAAACGATCCACGGATCATTGGATGAAACGTGTTCGAGCTTAAATGTAATCAACACACACCTTTATAAAAAAAAAAGCTTTGTATGTAATATCAAAATGTGTTTGTTGGGGGTGGGGGGTGGGTCGGCGGCTGCCTATCCATTGATTATTTTAAGGAAGTTTGTAGTTTGTTTTTATATTTTAAAAATATTTAAAAAAATTGAAAGTTTTTTCTATTTTTATTTTAAAATAATTTTTTTATATTTTCATATTATTTTGATGTTTTGATATTAAAAATAAATTTTAAAAATAAAAAAAATATTATTTTGATATATTTATAAGTAAAAAACATTTTAAAAATTAATTATTACAATAATACCAAACAAGCTCTTAGCCCGCTTTTAAAAGTTGGTTGAGCATACCGAAATATACTTCAGAAAATAAGCTGAAAAAACTAAGACAATGTCACTTAAAAAAATAAAAAAAGGGTGTTTTATTGTCTTTTTTCTATTTATTTTAATTGTAATTTTTTTTTGTTTTTTCTAATATATATATATATATATATATATATATAATTTCCATTTCATTCTTTATTATTAGGTTTAATAGAGATTTTATAAGGTTATTATAGATTTTGGACTTCAAGTTTAATGAGTTAACTTAGTTGATTCAAGTTTAATTTTCCTTTTACTAATTGATTTTTCCCTTAATTTCATCTTTAAAAATTGATTTA
The DNA here is from genome assembly GCA_015852605.2 of Populus deltoides. Taxonomy (NCBI): domain Eukaryota; kingdom Viridiplantae; phylum Streptophyta; class Magnoliopsida; order Malpighiales; family Salicaceae; genus Populus; species Populus deltoides. Next base: position 9,172,852 of record CM027588.2, on the reverse strand, counting down.
ATAGAGAATTATACTTTATAATTTATTTTTATCTACTTTCTATGAGGTTATCCATATCTCATTACTTGAGTCACAAGTTTAGCAAGTTAACCCTGATTATCCAAATCATTTTTTATGTTATTTTTTTAATTTCATCATTTAACATTAGGTTGATTAAGAATTGAATTTCATAACTTGTTTTGATTTGTTTTCTATTGAGTTATCTCGATCTCATGATCTAGTTTGCGAGCTAATTAGGTTAACCTGAGTTGACTGAGTTTATTGATTTTGTTTTTCAATTTCATCATTCAATATTGAGTTTATTGAAAATTAAAAATTGAGCTATGTAATTTGTTTTCTATGAGATTATCATAATCTCATGACTTGATATGCATATTGACAAGTTAATTTGGGTTGATCTAAATCGATTTAGTATGTTATCGTCCTAATTTTTATTAAAAAAAATCTCATTTTAAATATTTATTTCGAGTCAAACTATATTTTTATTGGTTATCCAAGTTATTTTTAGATCTATCAAGGAGACCGAGTTGTTGAGTTTCCTGGAACACATACATGCAACGAAAATAGAAATGATAAATTTAAAAATTTTTAGGGACCCCATGGGTCCCGTTAAATAGATTTAGAGTTGTTTAGAGTTTATGCGAAGATTATTTGAAGACCTGAACTTCTTTTCAACTTTGAATATATGCTTAAAAAATGAGTTATCGCAAACCACAACCCGTCTAATTGTTCAATTTCTAATGATAATCTACACGAATCACTAGTGAGAAATCTCTTAAATCCTTTTAAAATAGAGGGATTGTTATACCTTATAGTGTTAGCTCTTTTAATTTGTGTGTTAGGTATTTTTGTATTGTACTTTTCTCATCTTAAATCTCTCAAGAAATAAAAGACATAATATTCTATTACTAGGAAAATTTTTGTATTGTACTTTTCTCATCTTAAATCTCGCAAGAAATAAGAGGCATAATATTCTATTACTAGGAAAATTTAAAAACCCTATAAATGGCAAAATATCAATTTACCTTTTAAAATAATATCACATATATTATTTTAGGCTAATTTTAAAAATTTATTCAATCAAGTCCTTACTCGATTTTTCTAGTTCTAAAATTGTAATTCATTGTATGATTTACATTATAGTTCTTAATTTCTAAAACTTATTTAAAATCAAGTCATACTAGATTAATCAACTTATTTTAATGATTCTTATGTGTATGATTCATTAGGTTTCTCACAAGTTGGCTCAAATATAAATCGCAATTCTAAATAAAATAAGATTAGATAAATTAAATAAATTAATTTATTATCAATTCAACATAATATGTATTAGTCTCAACAACTCTAATTAATAACTAATCTTAATAGAGCATTGACTAGGAATATTTTAGAAACAATGCTTTGATGCAATATGAATTTTATAATTATAACAACTTTATAATTTCTTTTACAAAACATTTTCGTCCCAGAAATTTTATCTTTACTCTATATTCATTAATCAAATATCTGATTAATATTAAAGATAAATAAGTCTTTATTAATAAATTAAATATATTTACATGAATAAAGTCAATGTTATATATAACCAACTGATTGACTATATAGTATATACATTAAGAGCATCTCCAACGGGTGTGCTAAATGGAAAGCTAAATATTTAAAAATATTATTTTGGCTCTTTTATGTTTATTTTGCATACTCCAAAGGAAATGTTAAACAAAATGCTAACATGCCTTTTCTCTCCCACAAATATTATTCCTGCATATCTCTCAAAAAAACCAAAACCAACAAAGTGGGGCCACTAACAAAATAAACCAATTAAATAGCCATGTGAAAAAAAAAATATCAAACTTATTAAGAAATAATAAAACACTTGTTTCTATCATTTAATATAATTAGCTCTTCAAATGACTTTTTTTCCATTGGAGTAGATATAGTAAAAAAAGCTATATTTATATTATTTAAAATGCTATTTTATCAATTTAACTCTTCAGAATAACATTTTTCATTGGAGATGCTCTAACCCAAGTCACTTTTTTTTTTTTTACTAGAAAAACTTTAGCAACATTAAGATGTTTTTTTATGTTAAAAAATTAGAGTTTATTTGATATTATAATAATAATTTTTTTAAAATATTTTTTTTAATTAGAAATATATTAAAATAATATTTTTTATTTTTTAATATCACTGTATCAAAATAAAATAAAAATACTAAAAATTTAATTTAAAAAAACAAATTAAAACTTCTTCAAAAATATTTTTAAAATACAAAAAATTATGCGGCGCGTTACAATTACGGAGGAGTATCTGATTCTCATTGCTCTTCCTTCAATTTCATATTTAAACACACACACACCTTGTCTTTCTATTAGTATTTGAATTAGAACCCAACACTGAAGGCTTAACCACCACCACCACCCCCACCCCCTAACACCCATGTCATCGTTGACCCACTCAAAACGCCACCGCGTAGGCTACGCACTGCCACCCAAAAAAACCCAAACCTTCATCCAACCCTCCCTCATCCACCACGCAGAACAACACAACATTGATCTCATCCCCATCGATCCTTCAAGACCTCTTATCGAACAAGGACCCTTGGATTGCGTCATCCATAAACTCTACGGCCCAGATTGGATGTCCCAGCTCCTGCACTTCTCCTCTCTGAACCCTGATGCTCCCATCATTGATCCTCTTGATTCCATCCAGAGACTCCACGATCGGATTTCGATGCTTCAAGTTGTAAGAAATTTAAAAGTTTCTGAAAGAAATCAAGTTTTAGATGTGCCTCGACAACATTTTTTTTCTGATTCAGAAACCATGATGAAGAATTCCGATGATTTAATTAAGAAATTAGGGTTTCCGCTGATCGCCAAACCGTTAATGGCTGATGGGAGTGAGACCTCTCATAAAATGTATTTAGTTTTTGATAAGGAAGGATTAGACAAGTTAGAGTCACGGATGATTATAATGCAAGAATTTGTTAATCATGGTGGGGTTATTTTTAAAGTCTACGTGGTTGGTGATTTTGTGAAATGTGTCAAGAGGAAATCGTTGCCCGATATTAAAGAGGACAAATTGGTTACTTTGAAGGGTCTGCTGCCGTTTTCGCAAATATCCAATCTGGAGGAGAAGACTGATTGTGGTGGTGGTGGGGGAGTTTGACAGAGTGGAAATGCCGCCAGTGGATTTTGTTGAGGAAGTAGCCAAGGCAATGAAGGAAGAAACTGGGATCAGTTTGTTGAACTTTGACGTGATTAGGGATGCTAGAGATGCTAATAGGTATCTTATTATTGATATAAATTATTTTCCTGGGTATGAGAAGATGCCCAATTATGAGTCTGTGTTGACAGATTTTTTATTAAATTCCATGGAAAAGAACAAGAGTGGAGATGTCAGCATGGTGAGGGAGCATGATGATGATTGACTTAATGGGACCGTTATAAGTAAGCAGATGTATGTCCGTTTCTTCTTCTTCTTCTTCGCGATTTCATGCTTACTTTGTTTTATCTCCTGCCAAATGGAGCTACTTTTTTATCAAATACTAGATGTTTCAGTATAATAAAAAGCCTTGCAATTATGCAAGAAACAATGCAAATATGCCATATCGTTTCTATCTAGTTAGATAAACTTGTATGTCTGTTTGTTTTGGTATGCGTTTTGCCTCAACCATAGATTTGAAGTGTTTTGTTAATCAATACCCACCACAGTTTTGCACGGGTTCTATTAAGAAAACCTTGATTAAAAAAAGCTACAATCTATTTTTTCAAACCGCAGTTGCAAAAGCCACCTAATGCCAAACAATGGTACAAAAATGTTTTTTTGAGATCCTGAAGTTTAACTTTAGCCAATACCTTTTTGCTCAAAAGTTATTCAAAATCACCATATATATTATCTTGAATCTCTTTAAGAGGGTGTGTTGTTTACTAATTTAATTTACATCGGTTTCCTTTTCTCTCTGTGGCCATTGTTTAACTTTTATGTTGCTAGAGGTGCAATTAGGTATATTAATATAAATAATTTTCTTGGGATATGAGGAGATGCTGAATTATGAGTCGACGTAGACGGTTTGTTATTAGAGGTTGTGGGAAAGGAGAATTGAGAAATGAGTCCCAGGAACATCAAGTAGGGTAGCGATATTTGTGGGGAAAGGTGGAAGGACTATCAAGTTTTCTTGATGAATTGTTTCAATGTTTTGAGACAGCGTTTGGTTGAACTGTCAATCTTATGGAGGAATGTCTTCATTGAAATTTTGTGCTTGCTTTGTATAACTGCAAACCTGCAAATGGAGGTACTTTTGAATATTTGGTTTCAGAATGTTCTGCCGTACTAAACAAGCCTTTGTCAATGTGTGCAGAATTAATGCAAATTGTCACCTTCCATGTATTCTGTTACTTGCTCTGGTCATGAAAGTAAAAACGTCCATGTTGATCTCTGCTAATGCACTTTGCAGCTCTTCTAGTCTTACATATATACAGAAGTTTTTTGTTGTTTTTGTGCTTTGATTTTGTTACGGATTTTTCAGTATTTATGTTCATATATATATATATATATATATGAAATTTGTTTTGTTTTTTCAGTTATTTTTCTTATTTTTTTGAGCCATGTACATGAATCTCTCTTTTTTTATATAGATTTTGTTGTCTTACAGCTATAGTTTTTAAACCCGACCCGGTATAATGATCGGGTCACGGGTCAGATAGGTTGACTCGGGTCAACCCAAAAAAAATCCATATTATATTCACCTAATTAACAATAAAACAAGCATATAGTTTAGTTAAAATATTGGTTAGCAACAACCCTTAAGGAATGCTAACATGGCAAGATTACAGAGCAATGTTTTTAACTCAATGTTTTTAACTCAGTGTGTAAGTGATGCATATTATAATTGTCCTTAATTAATTCCCTGCTATGCAAAACACCAACATCCCTTACTCTCCCCATTAATTACTCCTACTATTAACCTCAATTTTTCTTTTTATTTTTTTTTATTGCTGTTAATCTTAATCATCGTAATTCTTGTTTTTTTCTATCCATCCACCCATCCATTTACCACTCTCTGCCTGCCTTTCTAATCTGTATTATATGCAATTGATGATGCATTTTTCCTTGTTAATTAGGCATCTACAATCACATCAGTTTTATTACTTGGTTTTCATTGATTAAACCCACTTGGATTTAATCAGCTACTGATTATAATCATAGACGATTAGATTCTCTCAATCTGTTGTTAACAAGAACATAAACAAGGCAAGAAACAGAGCCCAGATTTAAGCAAAACACAGGCAAGGAACAGAAAAGGATTGACATATAAATTGGGCAGAAACAAGGTAAGGAACAGAAATCTATCTTACATAAACAAAAAGCTAGTGAATTAAACAACTTATCTTACATCCATGAAGAGAAACGAAACCAGTGAAGAACAGAAATCTAAGAAAGAAGAAAACTGAAGCGAAATAAAAAACTATCTTATATCAAACCAGTGCTTTCTTTCATAAACAAAAAAGTAAAGAGAAACAAGTAACAACAACTTCATCTGACATTGATTTGCAGTCTTAACTGAAGAGAGCCAAATCAAGAAAAGAACACAAACACCCTGCAAAAACAAATTTAGAGTTTGCTGAGGGTCTCTTCTTGTTATTCTAACAAAAAAAAAGAGACAGGGACTTACCTAATATGGCTTGCGGGTAGCTTAAATTCCTTTGAAACTGATATGACTATGAATTTTGAAGATGGAAATTAGGTTTTCTAATTCTGTGAATTGTGATTCTGTGTGTCTTCACGATGCAATGCAAACGGTTTGATTAATTGATAGTAAAAAGTTAAAGCAAAAAAACGATGTTGTTTTACTTATATATATGTAAAAAATACAACCGAGTCTCAGCCGGGTTTACCCGGGTGAACCGGGTTCCGGGTCAACCTGCCGGCCCGGTCCGGATTTTAAAACTGTGCTTACAACAAAACATAAACCATTGTTCCTTAGCCAGTAGAGCTGTATTGGAGTGGTAGCTAGGCACTTGGAATTCCCACTTAGCAAGATAAGGTCAAGAAATGAGGTAGAAAATTAATTATCAGGTATTATGTGCAAATGAATTCATTAATTATTATCATTAATGCATGAAGAACTCAATATGAATTACTGTTTGATAAAAAAACCAGAAACATGAACTCGCTGGTGTGTAACAGAGAAAGGTGTGCAGTATATAATTCCTTGGGAGTTGTGCTTTCTTCTTTAATGTGATGTTGAGATCCATTAATATTTTTTATGGTAAATATTATTTATGTGGAAGATGAGAGTACAATAAAATTAACCTTCCTTTTCCCTTTCAAAAAAAGGTTAAATTGATAACCTGTATCAAAATTTTTTGAAAGTAAAACAAAATAGTTTTAGAAAATTATGATGATGATGGTCAATTTTACTTATTTTTTTTTTTTAAATCTTGTTTTGAAAATTTTGAAACCATAAAGAGAGAAAGAACTGCAGATGATACTATATATATATATATATATGTGGTTCGTTGGATGACTTCAAATCTTCAATGCAGGACTATTGAAACTGTTGTCATCAGTTGAAAATCAATTTATATAAAAATCTGAAATTTTTATCATTATCATGGGTTTTTTTTTTTTACTTTCTTTCTTTGAAAAAATTATCATGCTCTTGATTACTTTGAAGGAGCTTGTTAGAAACTTTCGTTGAATGTGGCATTTAGTAAGAATTTAATGTTTTATTATAAAAATATATTAATAACATGGTTTAAAAAAAATTATATCATGATCCATTAAGTTTATGAATTATGCTTTCTCTTGATGTATTAAATTAGCATACGTTTATTTAATACAAGGCATTTTATTATTGAGCTCCTCAATAACAGGATCAATAAGGTTTAATTTATAGAGTTTAGTTACCTTTAGTATCCAAAATATATGATATAAAAATATATTCTTATGTGGTATTTTATATCAATATTGACCATAAAACTACAATTTTGAAGTAAGGGAAGATAACTAACTGCGACTGCGATTGTAACTACAACATCAATCAATATATAATTTATAATAATAAAATAGATAAAATTATAAGTGTATTTTATGATTAAAACACATGAATTACTTACGTATCAATATATTTAAATTTTAACAAAATAATACTTTCTATATATTAGAAAATTAACTTAGAATTTGGATCTTCTAAGCCACATATGTAAATAAAAAAAAATTAAACATTGATACCAAGTTAAAAGAAAAAAATTATGAGAAAAACTTTTAACTAAAATCTTGAATTATAGTTTCCTAGCATAAGTTTATTCTAAAGTACTTTTACTTAAGTTAATATCATAAAATTCGATTTAAGATGCATATTGAATATTTTTTAATAAAATATAAAAATAAAAAAAATATGAAAATTATCTCTTAATCAAGATCCTTAAAGTCATTTAAATTTTATAATAGTACGTGGGTAGAGTTATGTATTATTTCAACCCCTATCACTTTGCAACTAAGTCCTTGTTCTTAATAAAATTACAAATCAAGTAATATAATAGTATTTTTTTAAAAAAAATTGACATTGATCAAGTATTTAAATTAATATATATCAATAAAATGAGAATATTATATATATATATATATATATATATATTATTTTTTTATTTTAGTTTTAGAATATAAATTTTATAAATTCAATTTCAATTAATAATACAAAATTAAATATTGATACCAAGTTGAAATGGATAAAATGCTATAGAAAATATATAAAATTTGGGAAACGCATTTTTAATTGATATGAGATATATATTACTATTATTATTTAAAATTACTAAAAATAATATAAATAAACATAATTATAATAATTATAACAACACACACATGAAATTATGATAATATAATCAAATAATTAACTACATAAAAATACTCGAAAAATCATATAACTAGTATATTGATAAGGCCATAACTTTGATTCCTTCATTTATTTGCATGTTTGTATTTATACTCAATTTTTATATTTATTGCATAATATTAATAACTTCTCTTTATTTTTTATTGATGAATTTTAATGATATAATTACATTAACTTATAACAACACACACATGAAATTATGATAATATAATCAAATAATTAACTATATATAAATACTCGAACAATCATATAACTAGTATACTGATAAGGCCATAACTTTCCTTTATTTATTTGCATGTTTGTATATTACTCAATCTTTATCTTTATTGCATAATATTAATAACTTCTTTTTATTTTTTATTGATGAATTTTAATGATATAATTACATCAACTGCATATAGTACATTAAGTGGTATATCATTACTTGAAAGCTAATATATCCCTAAAAATAAAATAAAATAAAATAGTTATCTAACTTACACTTTGCTGCTGGTTATAAAATTTTTCCTTAGAAAAATATTAGGTGTACAAGTTCCTTCGATATATTTTTTTCACATAAAAATATAAAAGTATAAATTAAAAAGTTTATGCAAATATCTAATTAAATAAATCGATAACTTTGTATGTAAATAAACTAAAAAAATTCATTAACAATTACAAAAAGAGAAATTGAAACAAATTAAGAGATGAAAATAGATTAAGTATTCAATCACACAAAATGAGATATTTACCCGACCGTGTTCATAAAACTTATTTATTTAAATCAATAAAAGATAAATCCACACTGTAAAAAACCCGTGACCTAAAAGATAACACAAATAAAACCGACTGAATAAATCAACACTCCAAAATAAAAGATTACGCAAGGCCAAACACATCATAAATATTATTTAAAAATAATATTTTTTATTTTAAAAAATAAAGTTCATTTGTATTAAAAAAATTATAGATGAATGAGAGTAATATTTTGAAAAATCAAACACAAATAAAACAATTAGAAAAACTTATATTTTAAAAAGACATGCAAAACCGGTGATCTAGATCATACGCGTTGCTTGAATGATATAAATGTCACCACTCATTTGTATGTTCAGCAAGTTCCAGCAATGTTTTTGATTAAAAAGTCAACATGAGAACACCAAAACATCCCCATGACATGGTAATTACCAAAAAAAACCCGTGTGAAAGTACAAAAAATTCAAAATACAAACCTTATTTTTTTATCCTTTCAAGGCCAAAAATGTATTTTAACTATACATGAATAATGGAAAAAAAAACTCTTATTCAATAGCCAAACAATTTTTTTTGATTTAAGAGGTAAAGAAGTATTTTTACTGTTTACAAGTTTATGAAAAGTCAAAACAGCCTTTGGTCAACAACTTTATGTTTTGTTGACTTCGGGAGTAAAATAATATTTTTACTGTGAAAAAAATAAAAAAAACCTAGGCACCCCATAACAATTTTTTAAAGACCAACAAGTTAGTGAAAAAGATCAAAGTACCCTCACCCTCAAGGTTTTTTTTCCCTACTCAAGGGCAAAGAAATAATTTAACTATAGCAATCAACATTAAACTATATGTATGGTTACAATGAAAAATCCATGCCTTATAATGTTTATTCGAGAGTATTTGATATTATGGTCCAACCATGTTTTTGAAAAAAAATTTTAGGTTCAATATTTTTTTGTGTGTATTTAGATCATTTTGATATATTGATATAAAAATAAATCTTGAAAAATAAAAAAAATATCTTGACATATTTTTAAATAAAAAATATTTTAAAAGAAATATCTACTATATTTCTAAATGATATAATATTTTAAAGAAGGTATAAGGGATTTTTCTTTGATAGATGTTAATTTATATACCTAAACTGGTAAGAGTCTATATAAAATTATGACTGGGGTTGCATTTTCTCTCGTCCAAAATTTTTAGCTTGTTTGGTTACAAAAGGTAATTGTGGCGCTTTGTATTTCAACCACATATAACATAAAATTACAAGGTATTTAAAAATATCATAATAATTATTTTTTAAAATATTTTTTTGTTTAAAAATATATTAAAATAATATTTTTTTAATTTTAAAAAATTATTTTAAATATAAACACATCAAAATAATATAAAAATACTAAAAAAATATATATTTTTTGAAACATGAAAATAAAACCTGTTCAAATGGTAGCTTCTCACGCGAAGGTTTGTGACTGCGTTTTGTCCTTGTCATTTGACCGTTAAAAAACCACAAATCTTGACAAAAATAACCATTACAAGCAGTTGTTTGTCCAAAAACATAGATTTTATCGCTGATCTGCAAAAACCATGGTTATGCAAGCACCACCGTAACCCGTTCCCTAAACTCATCTCCCGACTCTCACAGTTGAAACATGGAAATTGTAACTAATTCAACTTTAGCTTGTTGAACTTCCTACCTTTATATCTTTGGATTGATGTGGGCGTCCGTGTGAGTGCCAAGAAGTCGGTAAATAGTAAGAACATATCCAAAGCAGTTAAAAATATTAGATTATATTAAAAAATTATACTTCTAATTTTTATATTCTAACCGGTCAGCCAAATAAATAATTAAAATAATTATTCAAGATAAAAAGTGCTATTTTTACATTTCTTTATAGAAAAGACAAAAGTAAATGAAATTATATTTTTTTTATTGAGCAATATTTTTTTTATTTGTTTTATATTTGTTGGCCAACGTTGTATAATTATATTAAAATTAATTTACTTCTAAATATCTTATTACTAAATGTATATAAACAAAAACTATATTTATATTATTTTAAAAATTATTTTATCAACTTAACTCTTTAATATAGTATTTTTCATTGAAAATGCTTTTAAGTGGGAAGGATCAAAATGACAGGGCTTCAACAGATGCCTGATATGGGTTCAAGGGGAAGGGTTTCAAATTGGATATGAATCATATACAGAGAAAAAGAGAGAAATTTGTTTTTCATTAATTAGATGTCTACTCTCTCCATTCTCTTACGAATATAAAATAGAAGTTCTATTACAATAGTGAGAGATCCCTTTTAAGGGTGGACATTTGGACTATTATTTTGAGTGCTAAAAAAAAGGAGATAAAACAAGTGGAAAAGTATTTTTTTAGTATTGTTGTTAACTAATGTATGAAACATTTAAACTAGAATTGCATTGGTACATTTATTACTTGGACCAATTTTGTAATTGTTATATTTATTATTAGTTTTTTTTGGTTATATTATCCTTTTTAAATTGAATATTTCACTACATGTATAAATAATAATAATGTTTATATTCTTATTTGAACTAACTTTTTAATTGATATATTTCTTATTAGTATATGTTTTTTGATAAAATAGTACATTAATGTTGTTTTGCTATATTTTTTTATGCATTAATAATCATATACTTCTTATATAAGTTGAAGTTATAAAATTGCTGCATGTACTTTATAGTTATTTTATTATTAACAATACATTCAACAACAATTTTAATCGAATATATTTTAATTATTGTTTTACTCGACATTAATTTTAACAATAGTTTAAACTAATTTTTTTAATTCAATAAGAAACAATTAAAAATGCTTTTTTAAAACTTATTTTTTTAAATCGCAATCATAAAACCTATCACAATGATCTAACACACATTAAGACACTATTTGAGAGTGCAGTTGGATCATACTTTTCTAAAGTTTTGATTTTTTTTGAAAAAATTTAAAATTAATATTTTTAATATATTTTTTATCATTTTAATGTGCTGATATTAAAAATAAAAAATATTAAAAATTATTTTAATATATATATTTTTAAAATATTTTAAAAATTACGAACAAAGCTTATAGGCCGGCTCCACCAGTTACCAACTTCTTTTTCTTTTCATTTCCCATTATCCCATTCTTGTTGAAGTATATAACAATTAAATGAATTGCTAGTTTTTTAAAATATATATTCTACAATTAAACGATTATTTATTTATTTATTTATTTATTGTGAGGCAGTCCTTGTAAAATATTTTTATATGAGAACTGGCTGTATGTCCTCACGTTTCTGCTTCGGTTGATGATAACTCTATATTTCAAAACTATTTTTCAGTTTTAGTGATTTAGAGAATTTAATTCTCATCATAAATCATGATATATGATGATAATTTTAGAGGTCTATGTTTCATGAACAAGAGGTGGCAATGTAATAATTTTATTTCCAACAGATTGACATGAAACCTCATATAAAAAAAATTGAAGGAATATATAACATTATCACTGGCTCATGTGGTGGGATACTGATATTGGTCTATGGTTCTCACAATCTCCCAACATAATGAAAAGGAAAAAGAGAAGGAAAATAATGAACGAAAATCTAAGGTTACATCAGCAAACAATTCATTTTTGCAAGTCTTCAGGAAAATAATCAGAATGAATTTTCCAACCCACCCTTGAAAACCAAACAATGGACGCAATACAAGTGTCATATCTTAAGTCTTCAGGTAAAAGCTGAAATTTCAAGAGTCTTGATGCTCACAAGTGTGAACTCCATGCCACCACACGGCTATTTTTGCTTATTAGCTTTTTTATTTTTTAACTATTGACGAAATAATATACTTTAATTTTTTTTTTTTTAACGAAATACACATAGTTTGTTTCACAAATGTGCTGATTGTAGCACGCTCATTGCCTTTCTCTAATATCCTCTACGAACATTCTTAGCCGAAGTGCTCGAGAGGTTGCCAAACGTACTCGATATTCTACGTTCGCAAAAAATTGTGCGCCTAATTGTTCCTTATTAAAACACCATGAAAACATTCTATTTTGAAGTAAAAGAGTCATAGCTTGAAGTTCTCTTCATTTCATCTTTTCACCCAATCTAGTTGTTTATTTTCATTGTGAGCTAACTTAATATAAAAAAAAAAAAGAGAGAGAAAGATTTTGGCTAAAAAGTGAGAGAGTAAAGAAAAAATATGTTATTTATCTTTGTGTCTTAATTGGAAGGTGATTTGTTATATGATTAAGATAGATTTTGATACGTTATTTCCAACGACGAGCTCTTCAACTTAGAGGTGTGATCATTGAGAAGCTTCCATCTTTGAGTATTTTTAAAAACCCTTATCGGAGATATCTAACTCTTAATTGGAAGGTGATTTATTATTGTTGATAGAATTCATCATTGTAATGATGAAATTAGTGACTTGATATATATTCTTTAACTGAGTTAGGGAAGAATCTTGTGATCCTATTATTTGAACTAGTAGAAGAGTTTAAATGTAATACAATCCCTTATTTTTCTCCCATCGAGTTTTTCCATGTAAAAATTTCTTCTATCATGTGTTTATATGTTTTGTATCTATCTTTTGTTGATTGATTGACTCTATTTTTAATTGTCAATTTTTTTTTGAAACTTGTGGATTGAGAATTTGGTTATATTGAAGCTTCTTCCCAACATGAACTGCCTTTACTTGATTTGTCTTTTTATAGGTCTAAAACTGTAATACCTTATATTAATTACATTCCAGTATTTATTTTTTAAAATTTATTTATAATCAAGTCATACTTGATTAATTATCCCATTTTAATTTCTAACTTGTGATTCTTATATGTATAACTCATTAAGTTCCTTAATAAGTTAGTCCAAATATAAATCATTATCCTAAATAAAACAAGATTAAGTAAATTAAGTAATTTAATTTATTATCAAGTCAATAATTGATTGATTTATATTTGAAGATCAAGTATAATGTCTAGCATGAAGTATGTCTAGTTTGTTAAATCGCTGTAGTTCTTAACATTATAATAATTGATTCTTTGAATAAGATTTTGAAATCCTTTTCAAAACTCATCCTACATTGGTCAAAGATTTCACAATCAATACTATTTGAGAACATATAAAATATTTTCTTTAATTCACCTAGGGTGATGAATCCTCTCTTGATTGCTCAAATACCTTTATATAGTTTATACTATACCCAATATTTACCTGTTTATTACCCTTGATTAGAATAATATATAGTCAAGATCAAAGCATAACAACAACAAGAGCCTTTTCATAGATATAAATGATCTTTTCTTATAGAATTCTCTTACGGATCAGTTCAATGCACATGTCATCTAACAAACATTGCATATTAGTCTTATGTATCCCTTATACCTTATTTTATGAGAGCAACTGCTTTTTTTCATAAAGAAAAGAATATAATAAGCACTAATCTCACCAATTTTAATTAATATTCAATCTTAATAGAACATTGATCATTTAAGAACAATGATTTAATACAATAAGAATCTCATAATTATAACAATTTTATAATTTTCTTTGCAAATCATTTTTGTCCCATGGACTTTATCTTTACTCTATATTCATTAATTAAATATTAGATCTATTAATCAAATATAAATAAATATTAAAGATAAAAAAACCTTTATTAATAATAAATATGTTTTACATGAATAAAATCAGTGCTATATGTAACCAACCGATTGGCTACAGGATATATTCACTAACAATCTCCCACTTGTACTAAAACCAATCATTCATATATCTAATACCTTATCCCTCGATATGGTGATCATGTTTATGTTAGGACAATGCCTTAGTAAGAGGATTTGCAAGATTCTCTTCAGTGGATACTCGTTCTATCTTTATATCTTTCCTCTCTATGATTTCTCTAATAAAATGGAATCGTCCAAGTACATGTTTAGATCTTTGATGAGACCTTGATTGCTTTGCTTGAGTAATGACTCCATTGTTATTATATTACATAGTTATTGGATCAATAATCGGAAACCACACCTAGTTCAATGATAAATTTCTTGATCCAAACAACCTCTTTTGCCGCCTCAGATGCAGAGATGTATTCAGCTTCAGTTGTAGAATCAACTGTGGTATCTTGTTTGGAACTCTTCCAGCTCACACCACCACCATTTAAAGTAAAAACATATTCTGACTGAGATTTATTGTCATTGATATCTAATTAAAAACTAGCATATGATAAACCATGAACTTTTAGTTCATGTCCTTTATAGATCATAAAAACATTAGTAGTTCTTCTTAAGTACTTAAGAATGTTTTCAACATCTTCTAGTGACTCTTACCTAGATTAGATTGGTATCTACTTGTTATACTCAAAGCATAGGATACATTTGGTTTTATACATAACATCGCATACACAATAGATCCTATAGTCGAAGCATAAGGGATATTTTCCATCTTATCTCTCCCAATCTGTGTCTTAGAACACATATCTTTGGAGAGGCATATTTCTTATGAAATAGGTAAATATTATCTCTTGGATTCTCCCATACAAAATCGTTGTA
Source organism: Populus deltoides (assembly GCA_015852605.2). Classification (NCBI taxonomy): domain Eukaryota; kingdom Viridiplantae; phylum Streptophyta; class Magnoliopsida; order Malpighiales; family Salicaceae; genus Populus; species Populus deltoides. The sequence goes on along the minus strand of CM027588.2, from coordinate 9,157,656 downwards.
ACATCTTGTCTATGTACGTTGACTAGAACAATCCAAGTAATCTTCTAGATCTATCTCTATAGATCTTTATTCCTAATATACTTCTTCTATATTCTTTATATAGAAATTCTTGGAAAACCAAATTTTTACTAATTAGAGTAAAGGAATGTCATTTCCTATCTGTAACACCCAATAAAATTTTGTTGAACACCCAACAAAAAATTATATTAGGCCAGCTTATGCTAGGAGGGAGTTAAAGGTAGCATACCAACTTGCTCTAAGAAAAATGTTGGGGAAAAATTGACCTATCCTAGATTAGGATTTATAGTAGATAAAATAGCCCTAAGATAACCCAAAAGAGGGATAAGAATAGCCATGGCCAGCCCCCAAACCCCCCCGCCTCATTTAAGAGGGGGTATAAATGCAAGGGGGAAGAGAGAAGGTGAGCCTTCTTCTCCCTAAAGTCTAGCTGCAACCCTGCTAGAACAACCTCTCTCCTAAAAAAAAGAGCTGAAATCAACCGCATGTCAATCTCCTTAGGTGCTGAGTGAGAAGATAGTTAGAGGGAAAGAGAAGTGACCAAAAACATGGAGGAAAAAAGGGGCCTAAACCTTTTCCTAGAATCGACAGCAGCCATTACTGGAACACACACACCCCTTTTCAAGGTGAAAACCGAACCCAACCAGTTTGAAAAGGATGAATAACTGAAAATAAGAAAGAAGAAGGAGCCTAAGACCGGTTGGAAAATAGAAAAAGAAGGGAAGAAAACCGAACAAAAAAAGAAGAAGAAGAAACCACTAAACCTTACACTAGGGCTGTATAAAAATGTGAGGTAAGACCAACACCATTCCCTTGGATGGTTGTTACCCTAAATTTTGGAATAGAGAGAAAGACTAACTTAAACTTAGGGTTCTTACATTCTAATTCCAAACAAAACAACCAAATATAAAGAACCTAAGTAGAATAATGAACAATGGGAACAAGTGCAGATTCTTACAAAAATAAAAATAAAAATGAATGAACATGAATGGTTTTGAATGCACAAGCTTGGACAGATGGCTGACTATAGTGAGGGCTGGATATAATATAAGTTAAAGGGATAAAATGCAAAGATGATGGATGAAAACCCGATAAATTATAATCTGAAAAGAAAATACCGAATAGAGTAAATAAAAGGATTTCAGGTATTTTAAATTGACATAATTAAATAAAAGGTAAGGTGTTGTGGTGTAATTAAGTGAAAAGAAGAATGAAGTGAAAAAAAATAGAAATAAGAAGTAATGAGGGCCAATGTCTAAATAAATATAACCTAGACTATAAATGCTTCAATTTTTCTCTCTTTTAGCCGAGGGTTTGAAACCAAAGAGGGGGAGATATTGTGTGATTTGTCTACACAAATTCTTGTTAATTTCACCAATTAAAGTGAGCAATTAGAGTGATTAACTTAGTTAAACATCAAGAGGGGGGTGATTTTAAGGTGGTGAGTGCTTTGGAAGAAGAAATTCAAGCTAGGGTTTGAAGATGGAGGAGAAGAAAACTTGATTTTTCTTGCATTCTTTCCTTAAATCCTTATCAAAGTGAGGTAAATAACATGCTCCAAATGATTTATTCCTCTAATTTTATGTTTGATGAAGGTTTATGTAGAGTTGTGATTATATGAAATTGTGGGTTTATGTTATAGATTATGAGAATGATGCAAATTATGATTGAACCATGTTAGAATGCATGTATTAAGATTGGGTAAGTGTTTAATTTTAAATAAGAAACAAAAATTATTTCCTCCCCTTTTGATTGAACTTTCGGCCAAAAGAGAAAATAATTAGGGGATTTGAGGTTTTAATATAATTGATTGGAAAATGTGGAAAGAAATAGGTTTATAAGTGTTATTATTATGAAAGGTGTAAGAATTTTTCAAAGAGAAAAGAAAAACAAAATCTTTACTTTCTTCCTTAGGTTAATTTCGGTTAAAAGAAGAAAATTAGAAAAAATTGAGTTTTGATAATATTATTGAGAGATCTTGCCATATTGAAGATAATTGATGTTGATAGGTTAAATTGAATAATGACTTTTGTAAATAAATAAATGAATGATTCAATTAAGCTTAATTAAGGGTGTTGAGTATAATCAATAAATATGTAATTGGTATTAGAATTTTATCGGTACAAATAAATAAAAAATAACGTACTAAATTGTGTTGATATAAAGGAGGCCGCGAGACCTAATCAACAACAAGGGACCTCTTCACGCACACAGACACCAGGTAAGTGTTGGACACCTTGAAGTAATTAAATAGCTTATTCTAACTGATTGTAGAAGAAAATTTACATAGATTGTGATTTTTGGTATAAAGATTAAAAGAAAAAAAAGAGGGAGAGACAAAATAATGCCCTGTTGAACGAGTTACTAGAAATAATGCCCCGTTGAATGGGCGAGTTGAGGAGATTATTTCTTGGCTACTGGAAATAATGCCCTGTTGGATGGGCGGGTCAAGGGGATTATTTCCTGGTTATTGGAAAGAATGCCCTGTTGAATCCGGGTTACTGGAAATAATACCCTGTTGAATGGTCAAGTAGAGAAAATAATTTACTGGTTACAGGTAATAATGCCCTGTTGAATGGGTGAGTCGAGGAAATTATTTCCTAGTTATTGGAAATATTGTTTTGATGAATAGATATGTTCAGAGAATAAACTTCCGGGTTAATGAGATAATTAATCTATGTAATAGATAAATAGTGAGCTTAATTAATTTATATGGAAGTTAAATATGTGGGTTCTATTAGAGACACTTTTGGTATTTTTTTGTGTAAATTATATCTTTTTATCCGGAAAAGAATTTATGAAATTATTAAACTATTAAGGACAAGATAATTCATTCAAAGAGGCGAGAATTACTTCAACGTACATGCATAGTTATTCCTTAATTAATTATTTATTGAAAAGTGAAATTTTTAATCATGTTTAAATGTGATCATGTTTTTAGGTACTTCGCACCCTCGAACCAGAAAGTAGATGCATGGATAAATATTTTGTTAAGTAATTGATGTAATTGATAAAATTAATATTTTGTTGTAATACACCTTTATGCTTAGGAATTGTAATGTTTAACTTATTGACTTATATATGCTCTATTTATGATGTTGTTATTTTTAGGATAGATGTAGGGTTGGTTGTTTACATATTTTGAGCACAACTATTAAAAAAAAAAAACAAACGATGCATGCTATGAATTATTTAGCTTTAACTAATTGTTCTACAGAAAAAATAAATGAGATATTGTTATATGCTTGTGTTTTGGAAGTCCAAATGATGGGACAAGAATTTGATTGATGTTACAGGTTGAGAAATCTTTGAGTTGATAACTTGGTATCAAAGAATACAGAGGAAACTCTGCCGAAATTCTTATATATATATATATATATATAGACACACCCAATTTATATCATATAATTTGGGTTTATATAATTAGAGTTGTTACAATGACCTTGTTATAATTGTTTGATCATGTGAAATCAAAATAGAAATTGTACATATGTTAATGACATGAATTCTGCATATGTGGTTGAAGAACTTGTATGAAAATGTGTTGGTTTGATATTAAGTGCAAAATTGTGTGTTAACAACCCATATGCTGTAGCTGAAATGAGAATTACATTACGATTAATGCTTTGGTTTCATGTATGATGAATGGACATGTATGATTGTGAATCATGAAAATGGATGTGTAATTGTGAATTGTTGTTGTGATTATGCTTGTGAGAAATATGATGATTTGCATATCTAACTAAAGGAAATGGGCAAATGAGCACCGCCATAAGAATTGAGGAGACAATGGAAGAACCTTGCATGATCCTAAGAGGGACAAGACATATGATGAAAATGGTACCCTTACATGATGTGATTTGATTATTAATTTGTGTTTATGAATTCGACATGATGCAATTGTAAACACAGAAAACATGGTTGTGTGTGTTGATGAATTTATGTGTCAGTCGTAGAAGCAGTGTCGTTGATGATTTTTGAGTTGGCAGCGACTTAGTTTTTGTCAACAATTTCTGATTCAACAACGATAGTTGTCGTTGTCAAATCTTGAGTTCATTGCATTAGCTGTAAATGAGTTTGCTAATGATTTTGTGTTACCAGCGACCTAGATGTCAGTGATGAATTCCATGTTCTATGCGGCAGCCGTAGAGATGATCGCGTTGATGATTTCTAGATTGGCAGCGACTCAGTTTCATTAACGATTTCTTTGTCGATAGTAGGAAATGTGTGCGCTGATGAATTCAGCGTCAACTATAGAACTAAATCGCGCTGACAATTTTTAAGTTGGCAGCGACTTAGTTTTTGTCAATGATTTTGATATCAGTAGTAGGATGCGTGCACTGACAAATTCAGTATTAGTTGTAGATCTGGATCGCGCCGATGATTTTTGGGTCTGCGGCGACTCAATTTTCATCAATGATTTCCAAGTCCAACATTAGACTAAGTGCACTGACGATTTCATGCGTCAGTTGTAGGAATGAATTGTGCTGACGAATCAGCGTGACCAGCGAAATAGTTTTTGCTGACGAGTTTGTGCTTCCAGCTAACTAGTTTTTGCTGCCGAATCCTGTGTCACCAGCGAATCAATTTTCGCTGCTGAATTCTGTGTTACTAGCAAGTTAGCTTTCGCTAACAATTTTCTACGACAAACTTCCATGTCAGAAATGACTTAAAGTCTTAAACACTTGTAATGATTTCATGGTATAATTATGTAATATGTGGAACACTTAAATGCAAACATATGTATTCTTAAAATATGTATGGTGACGAGTTATGTGACTATCATATGCGAATGTGCTGATTTGTGATTATTGATGTGTTAGGTGGTGCGACCGGGATCAAAAACTTCGACCGAACAAAGACACCCCACGAGACGAACTGTATTGTGTTATAGCTAGTACTAAACTGTCAAGGAGTGTTGGTAAGAAAATCACAAAGGATCTACTATTGTGATATAATAAATGTTGAATTGTTATGAAATGTTTGTACGAGTACTATGAAAAAAATTATATTGTGTTATAATGAATGCTAAATTGTTAGGAAACAATTGTACGATTTTCACGAAGGATCTACTATTATGATATAATGAATGTTGAATCATTACAAAATGTTTGTATGAGTGCTATGAAATATTTTTATTGTGTTATAATGAAGGCTAAATTGTTACGAAATCATACGACAAGAAGATTTGACCTTAAGGATTCCACGAAGGAGATCTTGTAATGAAGAAAATGTTGCCTTTTACCAGGAGAAGATTAGAGTAAATGGGCGCTAAACAATGAGGGCCCTTTGGTGGTAAAGAAAGCGTTCTCGAGAGAAGCTTTATTGTTATTTAGAATGGATGAAGAAGATCTAGTTAAATCTATGAATGCTGACTCTATAAAGAAATACTATGCTTCCGATCAATAAAATAAAGTTCGGCCATGAATTCTCTTTGTAAAGAACCTTTTTTTTTCATAAAACGTATGATCTCATAGCATTTGAAATCTTTTACTTAAAAGAACTGTTTTTTACGCTTGACTAAGGAGATGACTCCATCAATTGGAGAGAACCAAATCAAATCTAAACTTGAAATATTTTTGCACACCACACTGGGGGCAAGAAGTGTACGAAGTGCACATAGGGGTCCATAGTGAACCAAAGCCCAAAGGGGTATCATCATAAAAACTTCTAAAAAGCATCTTTTATGAGATTTGCTAATTGCATTAAAAGTTTTAGTTTTCATGAACAAAACCAAATCTTTTGAGTTTTCCTTTTAAAATAATAATAAAAGACAATACTCAATGGAGCAAGAAAGGGCCCCATAAGGAACTAAAGATCTCTTCACCAAGAGGATAGGAAGTATAGCGCGTGGAGCATATTCTGTTTCAAGAGGACAAGTCGGACAAACAAATGAAAACAAGAGCTCAATAAGTCTACAACAAAAAGGGGGACCTATGTTTCCAAAATAGGTAACAAAAAAAATGCATGCTATATTGTCATAACACTAACCTGGTAGGAGAAGGTGTGACGAAGGCCAAAATAGTTCCAAGTTTTTGGGAAAACCGCTGAGGTCCAAAATCTCAGGTCAACGGAACTACGGAAAAGGATAGGAATTGTGAACCAGCACTGCTTCATTTCCTCGAGGTAAGATGTTTTCTTTTGAAGTTTGAGATGGGTAGGTCACCCGATATTGAGACCATTCCTTAGAAAAGCGTGGAGTTTTCTAAGAATTTTAAGAGGAGCCAGTTACCTAATATTGAAACCGTTTCTTAGAAAAGCGTGGAGTTTTCTAAGAGTTTTAAGATGGACAGGTCACCTGATATTGAGATCGTTTCTTAAGAAAAGCATGGAGTTTTCTAAGAATCTTAAGATGGGCAGGTCACCCGATATTGAGACCATTCCTTAGAAAAGCGTGGAGTTTTCTAAAGAATTTTAAGAGGGGCCGGTTACCTGATATTGAAACCGTTTCTTAGAAAAGCGTGGAGTTTTGTAAGAATTTTAAAATGGGCCGGTCACCTGATATTGGACCGTTTCTTAGAAAAGCGTGGAATTTTCTAAGAATCTTAAGATGGGCAGGTCACCCGATATTGAGACCATTCCTTACAAAAGCGTGGAGTTTTCTAAAGAATTTTAAGAGGGGCCGGTTACCTGATATTGAAACCGTTTCTTAGAAAAGCGTGGAGTTTTCTAAGAATTTTAAGATGGGCAGGTCACCTGATATTGGACGGTTTCTTAGAAAAGCGTGGAGTTTTCTAAGAATCTTAAAATGGGCTGGTCACCTGATATTGGACCGTTTCTTAGAAAAGCGTGGAGTTTTCTAAGAATTTTAAGAGGGGCCGGTTACCTGATATTGAAACCGTTTCTTAGAAAAGCATGGAGTTTTCTAAAGAATTTTAGGATTGGCCAGTCACCTAATATTGAGATTATTTCTTAGAAAAGCGTGGAGTTTTCCAAGAATTTTAAGATGAGTAGGTCACCGGATAATCGGACAATTTCAAAAAAAAAAATTAAAGTTTTTCTAGAAATCTTAAATAAGCAGGTCATCTGATAGGGAGACCATTGTTTAGGAAAAGCAGTGAGATTTTAGCAGGATTAGACGGTTTATCTTTATAACATTTACTACGCGAAGCGCTTGACAAGTTTTGCTTCGTAAGCATTGTAAAGAGGGGGCATCTGTTGTTACTCAATTTTGGACTCCACGTGCTGGAGACGGTGTATACCTCTTTTAAACAGAGTGTAGGAGTTTAGCTCATATTCGCCAGAAGATTGATAAAAGCACATAAAGAAATATTTTGTTTTTTTGAAACCTTGTTTGAGCTGTTTTCTGCTCTTTTTATCCTTCCCCTTTACTAAATCATCAGGTTCTCTTAGGTTGATCAAGAGTCTTTATAATGCTAAATTCGTTCTTTTTTTATCTGGTCTTTAAGGTTGAATAAATCCCTCAGAATTTGCACTAAAAAATGGTTTTGCTGCTGTCGTAATTTTTTGTTCCAACTTAGGCTCTAATTCTGATCCAGTTTCGTACAATATCTGACCATCCTAGGTATATTCTATAACTCATTACATGTTTAAAAATTGACGTACACCTTTATTAGGTCCTAGGGATCATTGTTCTTAGAGCAGATTCTCAGTCAGATTTGGATGCTCAGTATTGTCAGATCAAGAACCTTTTTGACCAACTAGATTACTATCAGTTTCTGTTATGTAAAAAGATTTTATCTCACTTCGACTCCTTCGTCAAAGTTGTAGTCCTAGACGTGTAGATGAATTTGGGTTTTAGAATCACTTGATTTCGATATCAGAGGCCTAAGATGTTCCCGTTTGAATATCTAACGTGAAGGCAGAGAATTCTGCCGCGAGAAGGATATTGACCCGAGTCTGCACTAAAGAAATTCTATTTTTGGCCTAGTTTTTGTGATTTTCGTTCTTAGTTCATACTCTCAGTCATATCAGGATTCTCGGCATTCATCAGTTTTTGAGTTAGACCCGGAGATTCCTTATGACCAACTAGATTACTGCGAGTTTCTGTTTTGTAAAAAGATTTTATCTCACTTTGACTTCTTCATCAAAGTTTTAGTCCTAGACGCGTAGATGAATTTGGGCTTTTGAATCACTTGATTTTGATATCAGAAGCTCAAGATATTCCCATTTGAATATCTAACGTGAGGGCAGAAAATTCTGCCGCGGGAAGGATATAGCCCAAGTTCGCGGGGATGATTCGAAGGATTTTTTTGGACCAAGGACTGAATCAAAAATTGTTAAAATGAGGGATTGAATTAAAGAAGGATATTGAAAGCTGGAGAGGGGGCTGAATCATTATAAATGACAGGATTTTTTCCACACCGAATAAGGAAAATGAGACTTTGCAGCTGCACCCTCCATCTGATTTCTTTCCTTTTTTTCGCTGCAAATTCCTGCTATTTTTCCTTTATCATCATGCCTGAATTTTGGAGCTGCAACCACGTTTTTTCTTGCCTCATTTCAAAGGGAGCAGCTAGCCATATGGAAGGAAAGAAAAGAGCCACACCATCCTCTAACTAGGAAAGAAATCACCGCTGATCACAAAATCAGAATCAAACATTCTGGTTTCCTATTCCTTTATCATCATGCCTGAATTTTGGAGCTGCAACCACGTTTTTTCTTGCCTCATTTCAAAGGGAGCAGCTAGCCCTATGGAAGGAAAGAAAAGAGCCACACCATCCTCTAACTAGGAAAGAAATCACCGCTGATCACAAAATCAGAATCAAACATTCTGGTTTCCTATTTCTGCTCACCGAGAATACACCCTAGAGTTAATGTAATATTTGTTTCCTAAATAAAGCCGTGTATAGGCTATATAGAAGCCTCGGCTGCTGACCTAAAGGAGGGGGGAAGAGAGGGAGAGAGCAGGGGTTCATCTTTTCGATTGTGAAAGTCTTCACAGGAACAAAGTTACAGAAAAAAAGAGAGATGTGAAGCCAGGCAGAAAAAGAAAGGAGAGGAACGAAAGAAAAAAGAAAGCAGAACGCCACTGTCAAAAACAGAAAAACACAGAGGCAGGGGCGTGAACTCAACCAGTATAGCACGTTTTCATCGCCGTCTCCCTCATCATCTCCACAGAGAGCATCAGCAGAAGGAAAGAAAAGGAACAGTGAACCGGCGTGGCCATCGTTTTTAGTGTCCCCAGAAGCAGTGACCACCGGCTGTGCGCAGAAGCTGCAGTACCGTTGTCTTCATCCATCTTAGTTACCAGAGAGGGAGAGAAAGAAAACACAGAAAACAGGACAGAGGAGGAGAAAAAAAAAGGGAGAAAGCGCAGGAAAAACGAAAAACCATAAACCAGCAGGGACTGCCTTTCGGTCTTTGCTTTCATTTTTTTGCATATAAAATCTGCAGAACATGGAAGAAATTGCAGAAAACCAGTAGAGAGAAAGAGGCACGAAGATTGCAGAGGTGAAACTCAGAAGAAGAACGCCAACAGAGAATAGAGGGAAAGAACTAACGGGACGGCAAAGAGCGATCGACTAGCCGGCAAGCCTTCAAACATCGTCGTTGTCCTTTCGTTCCCAGGTCTGTTCTATTCACCCCCCGCACCATGCATTCTTTTTGCTTTGTGTTTGCACTGTTCAAGTGAATTTTAATTCACTTGAACAGTAACGTGGTCTCTTTGCATGCGTTTTGCCTTGTTTCATTGAGAAGACTGCGCCCTTTTGCTTTTGTGTCCAGCCGGGTCACTTGCTTGGGCAAGTGACTCGGCCGGACATGCTGTTTTTTTTTGTTTTTAAAAATAAAAAATAAAAGAAAGAAAGAGATTTATTTTCTGGAATATTTATTTTAAAGTCTGAATTTTCTTTATGTTGTAAAAAAATACATATAGATCTCGTATTTAGAATACCCGGTTTTGTTAATTCGCATCAAATATACATATATATCAAAATTTTTTTTCTTGTGTGTTGCATACGGCCAATACCCTAACATGTTTTGAACTCTTTTTTTTTATACAAAAAATATTGGAAGTTTTGAAAATGTGTTTTCGCATGGATTTCTTAAACACAACAAAAATTATTTTCTTGCATTTCTGGATTTTACAACATGTTTATAAAACTCCAAAGGGTATTGGCCAATATTCCAAAAAAATAAAAAAAATTTATTTTGGGGGGAATTCATCTATTATTCACCGTTAATGTTTGGATAAAGAAATCCCAAAGGGATGAATATCCAAAATATTTAATGGGAATAACTTGTTATTATTCACTGTTAATATTTGGATAAAGAAACCCTAAGTGGTAAATATCCAAAATAATTTTCTAGGGATAATAAGTCATCACACATCCTTGAAAGAAGCCTTGATTATAATCGAGGACATTTCATTTCTTTTTACTCTACGGTTTACGAGCTGTGAGAGTATAAAACACTAAGGCAAAAATAGGCTTTTAAAGCTCCCTAGATTTCTAATTTTTTTTGTCCCTCCTCCTTGCGATTTACGAGTCACAAACTCTTGAAATACTAAGGAAAAAATGAGCTTTTAAAGCACATGGAATCTCCTTGGATTTCTATCTTAATAAATTTAGTTTGAATCAAACCTATGGAAACTTATGGGATTAGAAAACACCAACACCATAGCAATTATAAAGCAAACCAAACACCAAGCAGCTTACCTTAGGTAGGGCGTACTAGGGGCGCTAATACCTTCCCTTTACGCAACCAGTCCCTTACCTTAGAATCTCTGAAAGACCAGTTAGGTTTCCTAGTGACCATAATACTAGGTGGCGACTCCCTTATTCACAATAAAACAAAGACCCCGAAATCAACCGATGGTCGCCGCGATGCCGCGCTCCGCTCGCAAGGGTGCGACATAGCCAACCATACCTCCTAGTCATCGAGTAAAAATTTGAGAATGATTCAATGGTCAGATAAAACGTTATGGCCTTTTTGAGCCATTACTCAGTTTGGCCCGACTAGACCTCCTCATCATCGAGTAGCGATTGCATAGCTACTCCAAGGAAAACAGCCTCTAAAAACTCCTTTAAAAAAATTTGCGCGATCCAACGAACGGATCAAAAGTTTATGAGCCGTTACTCAAGCATGGCTGACCAGACCTACTCATCACCGAGTAGTAATTCCATAGCTACTCTAAGGAAAATGGTGTGTGGAAACTCCTGTAAACATTTTTGCACGACTCAACGGTCAGATCAAAAGTTATGGCCTTTATGAGCCATTACTCTAGTTTTCCCTGACAATTCCTCCTCGTCTCCGAGTAACGATTGCATAGATACGCCAAGGATAATAGCCTCCAAAATCTCGTGTAAAAATTTGAGAGCGGTTCAATGGTCGAATAAAAAGTTATGGCCTTTTTTAGCAAATACTCAAGTTTGGCTAACCATACATCCTCATCATCGAGTCGTGATTGTATAGCTACATCAAGGAAAACAAACTTTAGAAACTTGTGTAAAAATTTAAGTGCGATCCAACTGTCGGATCAAAAGTTATGGCGCTTTTGAGCCAATACTCAAGTCTGGCCGAGCAGACCTCCTCATCACTGAATAGCGATTCCATAGCTACCACAAGGAAAATTACCTCTGCAAACTCCTGCAAAATATTTAGGGTGATCCAATAATCAGACCAATTGTTATGGCCCCTTTGAGCTGTTATACTAGTGTGGCCCGACCAGACCTACTCGGCACTGATTGGCGATTACAAAGCTACTCCAAAGCAATCGGCCTTCAAAAACTCCCATAAAAAATTTTCAGCGATCCAATGGTCGAATAAAAAGTTATTGCCCTTTTGGGCCATTATTCTAGCTTGGCCTAATCATACCCCATCGTCATTAAGAAGCAATTCCATAGCTACTCCAAAGAAAATGGCCTCAAGAAACTCCTGTAAAAAATTGATCGCGATCCAACGGTCGGATCAAAAGTTATAGCTCTTTTGAGCCGTTATTATGGTATGACCCGACAAGACCTCATTGTCACCGAGTAGCGATTCCATAACTACTCCAAGTAAAATGGCCTTGGAAAACTGTTGTAAAACTTTTTACGCGATACAAAGGTGGGATAAAAAGTTATGTCCCTTTTGAGGCGTTACTCTTGTGTGGGCCGATTAGACCTCCTCGTCTCCAAGCAACGATACCATAACTACTCCAAGGAAAACAGCCTTCGAAAACTCCTGTAAAAATTTTAGGTTGATCCATGAGTCGCATCAAAATTTATGTCCCCTTTGAGTCGTTACTCTGGTTTGCCTGACCAAACATGCTCGTCATCGAGTAGCGATTCCATTGCCAGTCCAAGGAAAACAGCCTCTATAAGCTCCTGTAAAAATATAAGAGCGATCAAACGGGTCGGATCAAAAACTTATGGCCCTTTTGAGTCGTTACTCTACTTTGGCCCAACAATACCTCCTGGTCACTGAGTAGTGATTGCATAGCTACGCCAAGGAAAATGGCATTTGAAAATTCATGTAAAAATTTAAGCGCAATCCAACAGTCGGAGCAAAAGTTATGGCCCTTTGGAGTAGTTACTCATGACTGTGTAAACACCCAAAAAAGAAGAGAACAACAACCAAAATGACTCCACCATCACTACCGATTTCTGAATCGGTAGCGACATAATTGGCTGCCAATTTCTGAATCGGCAGTGACAAAGTTTTTTACTGTCGGTTTTTGAATCTGCAGTGGCATAGTTGGCTGCTAATGTCTGAATTGACAGCAACAGCGTAGGACATAATAAAAATAGAATTGGACTAGCCTATCCTAAAAGGGGGGTAAGGATAACCTTGGTCCCAAACACCCCAACACATTTTGGGGGTTATAAATACAAGGAGAAAGAAAGGGTAACTCCCCACTCTTCCCAAAAAACAAGCTGCATGCTCTTGCCCCCCTTACCTCTTTCCAAAATGAGTTGCATGCTCTTGTTCTTTCCTCCTTCCTAAAAAGAGCTCAACAACTCTGCTGCATGTGCCTTAAGTGTGTGAGAGAGAAGGGAGAGCTTGACATAAGGTTGGACAACTGCAAACATGAAGGGAGTAAAGGCCTAAAATCGATGGGAAACTGATAGGAGGAGGAGAAATCAAAATAGAGGAAGAGGAAGAAGCAAATTTAGAGCAGAAGGGGATAAATGTTGTCAAACCCGTCCCAAAATTACTAAATCCATGAGGTATGAACCATGTCCTTCTCCACCTATTCTTAAGGCCTTGAAACCGAAAGGAAGTAGAAAACTATGGATGTTTGGCCTAGGAATTTTACTCCAACTGTTAAGGAAAGAACTAAACGAAAAGGAGGGATAAAAAAGCAGGGCTGAATGAGGGACCTAATTCCAGAATATTTAACAAATAAATATTGCAAATTTGAATGCACAAACTTGAAAAGTTAATGGCCTTAGTGAAAGTTGGACAAAATAGGGATTAAAGGAATAAAATGCAAAGATGACAACCTTATTAGAGATGTTAGATCATGTGATTCAGCATGTTTGGTTGATGTAGTTATATGAAAATAAGTTGATAATAAATCTTGAAGAAACATGCTGCAGCTGAAACGGAAATTTCCCTTTGATAATGCATTGATTTTGTTATATGATGAATGATTTGTATAACTTGATCTAGTAGTTAGAAGAACCTAAATCAAATATGCATGTTGAGATTTGATGGTGCACTGTTCATGCTTTTGTGCTATGAATTGAAGTATGGCTATTATCGTTATGTGTACAAGTTTCGGCTAGGAAGTGTTGATTAGTACTTAAAAGTGCATTTTTATCAAGGTTTTATATCATCATTTTGCATTTGAAGTATCAATAACTCCTTAACTAAAACATGTTTTATAATAACATATCTAATAATATAAGATACCTTTAATTTATGGTAAATGTTCATCTTAAATGTAGGCCTATCACATAAATGAAAGAATTGATTGATGAGTTGAGGTACTGAAATAGAAAGGACAAAGAGATGGCCAAACTTAGAAAAGAGATGTTGGTGCAGTCCAAGCTTGAACATTGTTCGGTAATTGGGTCATATCTGGAGCTGTAGATCTCGGATTTAGTTCTACTTTATATGGATTGAAAGGTAAGACATAGGCCTACAACTTTCATGGGAGCCCAAGATTTAACAAGGTCGTTTTCAAGTCCAAATTGTAGCAACAACGAAGAAGTCCGAATCTGTCCCGCAGCCGGCAACTTGTTCAATGTTCAACCCATATGTTGAGTTCTAGAAGTCCAAATGATCTCAAATCTTTACCTTGGAAAGATGAGACAATTCCCTAGAACTTTCATGAATGAAGTCTGTTCAAATTATGACGTTATCAATGACGTTTCTGACAGACAAGAAGATAAGAATTGTCACCAAGTCAAGATGTGGCCACCCATTCATCAATTAGTCAACAAATCAATAGTTTTGAATTTTGGCCTATAAAAGGAGGAATTTGCCATGTATTTAGGCATCTTGGTTTTTAGATCAAAATCATGCTCTTGCTCTCTCTTTATATTTTGTAATGCTTAAGTTTTGCTTATATTAATCTCTTGCTTATGCTTTTCATTTCCTTTCCTTGTTTATTTATGTTTCTCTCTTTCTTTATGTCTAGCTAGGTTAATTATGTCAAGGTGAAAAGGGTACACTAATGGTGTAAGAATAAGTATAATATAAACTTAACATGAACCTTAATGTTGGATACTAACATGCTTTATATTTGTTATCTTGTTCACTTTTAATACTTTGCTTATTAAATGGTTAATCTAGATTTATGTTGTATAACACTTGGTACAACAAATACTTGGCACTTTCATAGCCCATATTGTATGGTATAACTGACACCTGAGCTATGAAAGAAACTTGATTTGTTGTTAACATAAGTTATAATCATGAATGCTTGGCAACATTTACAAGTATTAGCATTATTCGAATAAGATAACAAAAGTAATCATGTTAACAATTTATAATCTGATTGGAACCTCCTTGTGTGTGGTTTCCAATTGAATAATAAGAGTTTGTACTATACTTGTTTGAAATACCATTAGTGGATCCTCTAACCTTGACATTTGTTGTTATCATTGTTTAATCCTTACATTAATCTTTCATCTCAAAGTTCCCATCAACTTCTTCTTCTTCATCTTTATTATTATTATTATTATTATTATTATTATTATTATTATTGTCATTGTTATTGTTGTTATATCATTGTTGTTATCTATAATTTATACAATTAACCTCGTATTTTGACCCTGGTCTTGCCGGGTTATTTATTACTTTGACACTCCTGCACTTGGGAAAAGACATCAATCTTTTAGTCGTGTCAAGTGTTACAAAGGAGAAAAGCCTAGCGTAAGCTTTACGTTTGGCCAAAGGGAAGAAGTCAAATAAAAAATAATTTCATCGCTGTTGCCAATTTGTGAATCGGTAGCAACAAAGGTTACGTTGATGATTTCTGAGTCAGCAACGACTCAATTATCATCAACAATTTATGTGTCAGCAGCGAGTAAGTTCTCGCTGCCGAATTGTGTTATCCGTAGTGAGTCAGTTCTCGCTGCCGAATTATGTTGTTCGTAGTGAGTCAATTATTGCTGCTGAATTGTGTTATCTGCGGTGAATCAGTGTTCGCTGTCAAATTATGTCGTTTGCAGTGAAATGTTCGCAGCGAAACTACTTTCGTTGTTGAATTGTGTGGCCTACAACGAACCAATTTTGCTGTCGAATTATGGTGCCGGTAGCAAATTAGTTTTTGCTGCCGAATTGTGGTCTTGGCCAATCGGTTTCATTTGTGGAATTATGGTGGCTGCAGCGAATCAGTTTTCTCTGTCAAATTATGGTGGCTGCAGCGAATCAGTTTTGCTGCCAATTTGTGTTGCTTGTAGCGAACCAGTTTCGCTGTCGAATTGTGTTGTATTCAGTGAATTAGTTTCGCTGCCAAATTAAGTGGCCTATAGTGAATTAGTTTCAATGTCGATTTGTGTTATCTGCAATGAAGGAACTTTCGCTGCCTAATGGTGTTGCCTGCAACGAATTAAGTTTCACTGCCGAATGGTGTTGCTTGTAGCGAATGAATTTTCACTGCCGAATTGCGTTTGCCCGCAAAGAAATCAAAGATTCACTATTGAAATTGCGATGTCTCCAACGAATCTATGTTTGTTGCCAAAATTGTGTATCTACAGCGAATCAACATTCACTGCCCAAATTTGTGTTGTTTGTAGCAAATTAGGTTTCGTTGTCGAATGTTGTTGCCTGCAGTGAAGGAATTTTTGTTGCCGAATTTCATTGTCTACAGCGAATTAGCATTATTTGCCGAAATTCTTATTGTATCTGACAAATCTGTGTTTCTCTGAAATTGTGTGACTACAGCGAATCAGCATTCGTTGCCTAAAATTGAGTTGTCTGCTGCGAATTAGCATTCGCTGCTGAAAGTGTGTTCTGAAGTGATTTTGTGATTCATTGCTGAAATTGAGCTGTCTGCAGCGGATTAGCTTTCTCTGCCGAAATTGAGTTGTCTGCCGAAAAACATGTGTTCTGCAGCGAATCTGTGATTCGCTTTTGAAATTGAGTTGTTTGTAGCGAATGAGCATTCATTGTCGAAAGTATTTTATTAAATCCTTGTTGAATGATGAAACGACGATTAATTGTTTGATTGAAGTCTTGATGACTGTCAAAATGACTATGAAATGTCAATCGAGTTTTCATTAAATGTTGAAACAATGATGAAAATGTTAATGTTTTGAAATGACCTGTTAGAGGTGGATATATTATTGTGTTGCAATGAATATTAAACCGACTATAAAATGTTGATTGGGCTATTATGAATTTGGGTTGCTGATGAATGGTTGTATGAGTATTACAAAAGATCTACCGTTGCGTTACACTAAACATTAATTATCACGGATGGTTGTTTGAGTATTACGAGGGATCTATTGTTGTATTATATTGAACATTAATTGTCATGATTTTTTGGATGAGTAATACGAAGGGTGTGCTGTTGTGTTCTGAGTGCTAAACTGTTATGGAATGTTTTTATTTGTGTATTACAAATGATCTATTATCATGTTTACTGAATGTTAAACTATTACGGAACGCCTATACGAGTATCATGAAAGGTTTGCTCTTATGTTGCAGTGAATGTCAAGATGTTATGAATTGTTTGAATGAGGAATTCAAAGGATATTGCCATGTTATAGTGATTTTATAAACCGCCTCTGGAATGTTTGATTGGTTGATGATTAGCTTTGGTTAACGGCATTCGAAGGGATGACCAGGACAGATGATTGATTAGCTTCGACTAACGGCATCTGAAGGGATGACCGGGACAAATGATTGATTAGCTTTGGCTAATGGCATCCTAAGGGAGTGACCGAGATTAATAAATGATTAGCTTCGACTAATGGCATCCTAAATGGATGATCAGGATGAATAAATGATTAGCTTCGACTAATGGCAGCCTAAGTGGACGACCAGGATTAGTAAATTATTAACTTCAGCTAATGGCACCCTAAGTGGATAATCAAGATGAATAAATGACTAGCTTTGGCTAATGCATCCTAAGTGGATGACTGGGATGAATAAACAATTAGCTTCGGCTAATGGCATCCTAAAAGAATAGCCGGATTTGAGAGTTAGGAGTTAATTTCAAGAATTGATGCGTTCATATAGACTATGTTTTGTATATACTAAGTATATGAAAGAACTACGATTGTTATGTTTTAAACAAAGAATAACATTAGTTCGGCTAACGGTATTCGAGATGAATGATTGAGTTTGAGTATTGTAATTAGCTTCGGTAATTGATGAATTATTAACGATGGTATTTACATAAGTAAGGAGAAATGATAGAATTACACTCTTTTGGTCCATGAATGAAATGTTACGCTAATATTATTTTATTATGTTTCTTTAAATGGCCTATAATGCTTGAAATTATCTTGTGTTGTAATAGAGACATCTAGCAACATGGCGTGTACGGAAATCCGTTTTGCAGCTCACACATTTGAAAAGAACTATATATTTACATGTTATGAGTGATATGAGTTCTATATGAACGGACGTGTTAATCACTAAATTAGTCGTTCGACCCCTTTTGTAAAGACTAGTAATGAAAATTGAAATGGAACACGGATGAGAATGTGCAAACAAGTTAATATGATGTGTATGGATATACATATGAGGTATTCATCTAGTGAGGATGTCGTGTTGTGAAATTACATGAGGTCAGGATAACGAAAGTACTAGTTGTGTAATTTATTGTTCGACACTCTTGTATGATCTCATAATTTTAACGAGACTAGAACAAGAATGTGAATTTATGAGTATCTCAATACAATGTAATGTAAACCTATAAGTATGAAAATATAATATTATAGGCACGTGTATTGAGAATCCGTTTTATGGGAATGTTGATTTAGATTATCCTACGTAGATTGTGCCTTGATAATGAACAAAATGCAATGATAAATCTGAAGAATGATGTGGTGAAAAACATCCAGAAACCAGACGATTAAAAAAAAATTCCTTCAATTATGGCCTTGAAAAAATTTTCCAACATGGTGTGTAGGGAGTTTCTAGGTCGTTACAATTGGCTATCTAAACCTCCTCGTCACCGAGTAGCGATTCCATAATGACTCCAAGGAAAACAGCCTCCTAAAACTCCTATAAAATTTTTTATGCGATCCAACGGTCGGATTCAAAGTTTATAAGTCCTTACTCAAGTCTGGTCGACCAGACCTACTCGTCACCGAGTAGTAATTCCATAGCTACTCCAAGAAAATAGCCTCCGGAAACTCCTATAAACATTTTTGCACGATCCAACTGTAAGATCAAAAGTTATGGCCCTTATGAGTCGTTACTCTAGCTTGGCCCAACTTGATGAGGATCAGCCCAACACCAAGCGCAATCATGCTAACAACCCATTGAAGGTGCCAATTGGGCTAATTACAAGAGCTAGGGCAAAGAAGCTTAAAAAAGCATTGAATGGGCTTGTTTAGAACATATGGAGCAAGATGGACCTAGAGGAGCATGAGACATTTAAGGAGCATGAAGGACAACCTCTAATTCATCTAATTCAGGTCTAAGAAAAGCCTAATTCATGTGGAACAAGGGGCTGATGTATCCGGCCCCATAACCAGCCTTGTTAAACTTGTTTTTTCCTAATGCTGCAAGGATATAAAGTCAATAATTTATTCTCTTAATTGAACAAGGAAGTTGGCCAAATCTTGTTCCTAAAAAGGAGAGGATTATTTAATGCTTTTCCTAACCTAGGAAGGAAAGTCATTAAATTAGCAACAAAGAAGGAAAATTATTTTCTTATTTGATCAAGTTAAAAAACGAAAATTAAAGACCTAAAAGGTGGCAGCAACACAAATTTTCCAAAATCAGATTTCTCATAGTTTGTTTGGGATTTCTTAAGGGTGACAAATTTGATTCTAGCATATTTAGGATAGTAATTTTTGGATTTTTATTATTTTCTTCTTAATCTTTGGGTTGTTATTACTTATTTGGGTCAATTATAAGTAGGTCTCGTATAAGTTCACCTAAGGAGGGGTGCATTAGGGCTTATTTAAGTCTAGAGTCAGTATAAATAAAGGCATAACCAAACATGTAAGGGTTACACAATTTTTAGATCAATAAACTTCTTTTGCTACACTTGTTGTGTGTTAGTGGGATAATCTCTCTTCCGTGGTTCTCTAAAGAACTAAAAACGACTTATCGAAGAACATCTAGCTTCGTGGTGTCATCTTTATACTTCTCATTCGTGAATCAATAGTAGTTGGCTGGGGGTTTTCCATTTCCAATAATATGGTGCCTAGGAACAAGTTATCTTTGTGTCACACTCCTATCAAACCTGATTTCCTTGACTTTTTGAGAATTTGATGTCTTTGCGTATAGGTTGCGTGACCACGTGATCACGAGGTTCACATCCGACCTCCTCGTCACCGAGTAGCGATTTCATAGTGACTCCAAGAAAAACAGCCTCTGAAAACTCTTGTAAAACTTTTTGCGCGATCCAACGGTCGGATCAAAAGTTTATAAGTCTTTACTCAAATTTGGCTGACTAGACCTACTCATCACCGAGTAGCAATTCCATAGCTACTCAAAGGAAAACGGCTTCCAAAAACTCCTGTAAACAATTTTGCATGATCAACGATCGGATCAAAACTTATGGCACTTATGAGTCGTTACTCTAGTGTGGCCCGACTAATCCTCCTCGTCTACAAGTAGTGATTGCATAGATACGCTAAGGATTATGACCTCCAGTAACATGTGAAACAATTCCAGCGTGATCTAACGGTCGAATCAAAAGTTTATAAGTCGTTACCAAGTCTGGCTGCCTAGACCTACTTGTCATCGAGTAGCAATTCCATAGCTACTCCAAGGAAAACGGCCTCCGGAAACTCCTATAAATATTTTTGCACGATCAACAGTTGGATCAAAAGTTGTGGCATGAGTCGTTACTCTAGTTTGGCCCAACTACACCTCCTCGTCTACGAGTAGTGATTGCATAGATACGCCAAGGATTACGACCTCCAGAAACATGTGTAAAAATTTCAGCGCGATCCAACGATTGGATTAAAAGTTTTGGCTCTTTTGAGCCGATACTAAAGTCTGGCCGACTAGACCTCTTCGTCATCGAGTAGCAATTCCATAGCTACCCCAAGAAAAACAGCCCCTGGAAACTCTTGTAAAAATTTAAGTGTGATCCAATGGTCGGATCAAAAGTTATAACCCTTATGATCCGTTATTCTAATTTGGCCCTACTAGACCTCCTCGTCATGTAGTAGCGAATGCATAGGTAGCCAAGGAAAATGGCCTACGGAAACTCATGTAAAAATTTAAGTGCGATACAATAGTCAGACAAAAAATTATGGCCTTTTTGAGACGATACTCAAGTCTAGCCGACCAGATCTCCTCATCACCGTGTAGCGATTCCATAGCTACTCTAAGAAAAACAACCTCTAAAAACTCGTGTAAAAATTTGAGAGCGATATAACGGTTGGACCAAAAGTTATGATCCTCTTGAGCTGTTATTCTGTTCTGACCCGACCAAACCTACACAACACCGATTTGCGATTCCATACTTAATCCATAAGAATTCGGTCTCTGGAAACTCCTATAAAAATTTTTGGGCGATCCAATGGTCGGATCAAAAGTTTATAAGTGATTACTCAAGTCTGGTCGACTAGACCTACTCGTCACCCAGTAGCGATTCCATAGCTACTCTAAGGAAAACGCCCTCCGGAAACTCCTGTAAGCAATCTTGCACGATTAACAATCGGATCAAAAGTTGTGGCACTTGTGAGTCGATACTCTAGTTTGGCCCGACTACACCTCCTCGTCAACGAGTAGTGATTGCATAGATACCTCAAGGATTACAACCTCCAGAAACATGTGTAAAACTTTTAGCTCGATCTAATGGTCAGATTAAAAGTTTTGGCTCTTTTGAGCCGATACTAAAGTCTAGCCGACTAGACCTCTTCATCATCGAGTAGCAGTTCCATAGCTGCCCCAAGGAAAACAGCCCCTGGAAACTCCTGTAAAAATTTGAGTGCGATCCAACAGTCGGATAAAAAATTATGGCTCTTATGAGCCATTATTCTAATTTGGCCCAACCAGACGTCTTCGTCATGGAGTAGTGATTGCATAGTTATGCTAAGGAAAACAACCATCAGAAATTCGTGTAAAAATTTGAGCCCAATCCAAAGGTCAGAGCAAAAGTTATGGTTCTTTTGAGCCGTTACTCATGACTGGCTATCCAGACCTTCTCGTCACCGAGTAGCGATTCCATAATGACTCTAAGGAAATTGACATCCGAAAACTCCTGTAAATTTTTTTGTGAGATCCAATGGTTGGATCAAAAGTCCATAAGTCGTTACTCAAGTCTGGCCGACCAGACCTACTCGTCATCATGTAGCAATTCCATAGCTACTCCAAGGAAAATAGCCTCCGGAAAGACCTGTAAACATTTTTACACGATCCAACGATAGGATAAAAAGTTATGACCCCTTTGAGTCGTTACTCATGTTTGGCAGCCCAGACCTCCTCGTCACCGAATAGCAATTCAATAACTACCTAAGGGAAAATGGCCTTTGAAAACTCTTGTAAAAATTTGAACGCGATCCAACAGTCAGACCAAAAGTTCTCGCCCTTTTGAGATGTTATTCTGATCTTACCCGACCAGACCTACTCAACACCGATTTGCGATCCCATAGCTAATCCATAGGAAATTGGCTTCTGAAAACTCCTGTAAAAATTTTTGCACGATCCAACGGTCGGATCAACCAATTGAAGATTTTCAACTCCCTCCTTTCTTTTCTTCTTATTCAATTTCTTGTTAATCCCTTGCTCATAAGTGTTTATCCCATCTATAAACCCTTAATCTTGGATAGGTTCTTGAAATTTTAGTGTTTCGCTCTTGATTTTGCAAGAAAGGGTATAAAACTCCATATTTTCTCTCCTTGTGGTTCCTGCAGAGTTTTGGTGAGGAGAGAGTATTTATACTCTATTATTTTTCTTATTTGCATTTAGGCCCCATTTCCATTAAATTTCTGAATTCCTGTCTTTTATTTTACCACACGCATGAATTTCTTCACTTTTATTTCTCATGTAGTTAGTTTTCAATTTAAGCAACCTTTATTTATTTTTATTTTTATTTTTCCGGGGTTTGCATTCTCCCCTCCTAATTGAAATTTCATCCTCGAAATTTGAGTAATGTACCTGAGTTTATATTGAAAGTGAAGAGATGTTGGTTTCAAGCACACCATAATTTTCAAAATTCTCATGGGTATGCATCTCGTTATGTTCCCCCTCCTGGAAGGAATCTTGAGGCACGTTATATGCATTTATTGAAAAGCAAGAGACAATCAACACTCAACTTGCTCAAAGAATGATGAATTTTAAAGATACTCTTGCAAAATTCACATCTGCTCTAAGTTTTCAAGAGAAAGGTAAGTTCTCATCTCAACCACAGCAAAATCCCAAAGAACAATTCAATTCAAGTGCAAGCAGCTCCAGAAGCCAATAAATGGATCAAGTCCAATCAGTCATTACTCTCCACAGTGGTAAAGTTATTGAAAAACCAATTTTTGAACCTTGTGAGAAAGATGATGAGTCAATCTCTGAGGGTAAGGAAGGGGTTAAACCTGAACATTGCAAAGAACAGATTGATTCCCCACCGATTTCCATTTCCTCATGCTATGACCAAACAAAGGGAAGTCAATCATGATTCTGAAATTTTTGAAACTTTCAAACAGGAAGAAATCGAGGATGAAAAAGGGACCGAAAATGTTGTCGCGGATCATTTGTCAAAATTGACAATAGACTCAATATCTGACATCACACCAATTGATGATTACTTTCCTGGTCAATCTTCACTTTCTATTGCTTTGATATCTTGATCTGCTAATATTAAAAACTTTCTTACTTCAGGATTATTGCCAGCTCATTTGGATACCCAAGACAAAAGAAAGTTTTTGAAAGACGTGTAGAACGTTTATTGGGATGACCCTTACTTACTCAAATATTGTCCTAATCAAATATATCAAAGATGCATTTCTGACAATAAGGTAAGTAGTGTTGTTGCGATGTCGCGGTCGCAGAAATTAATTACCATAGCTTCAAACACAACACACAAGATAGTATAGAGCAAGCAAGGGGTTGATCCCACGAGAAAGTTCAAGTCAGATTTTTATGCTAGATGATATGCAATTTAGGGGGATTTGGATGTTATTTAGGCTAAAGCAAAAGAAAACAGAAAACTATCAAACGAAATTTAATAAAATCAGAAAATTATCAAGAGAACAAACCTTGGTCACAAGCACACATCCATCTACAGAAATCAGAACTGATCATGGAAACGAAACATTAATTTATATTCTAAATATTTATCTCTTCTCAACATTGGTTAGTTAACGGATCCACTATATAACTAACCCTAACCATCAAACAACCACAGTGTCCGCACTAGTAATTTAATTTAATGGCAGCCTTAAGAACTAGATAAGTTGATTAATCAAGAAAACATAATTGTCTGTAGTTTATGTTTGATTTGATTGAATGTTCTCCCCAAGATTAATAACGTAGATCCGCCATAATTATTAAACTCAGTTGCTTCACAAGTTCATATACCACAACTCCGGTTTTGATATCAAACTTAGCAATAGATTGTCTCCAATAATAACTTAGAGTCTGCTCTAACAATTAAAATAAACAATCATAGGAAAAATAAGCATAGGAGAACAAACATATTCATCATATAAACTGAAAAGAAAAGGTAAAATAAATCTCACAGTTCTTGAAATCCGAAGGTTTCCGTGTCCTTGCAACCAAGAAAAAATATTTAGTCTTGCATATTTGTTGAACAACTAATCAAAAAAAAGGAAGAATGCATAATTTAGGGTTTCTTAGAGGAAGGGAGCATTTTTTTGTTCTTGGCTGGCTGCCTCCCTTCTCTTCTCTCATTCTTTTTATATCTTAGGAAACCCTAGGTCTTTATTTTACAAAATAGTCCTCCATTAAGTAGACTGTTTACATTTAAGTACTTCAATAACTATTTTCCTAAAAAATGAGAAATAGCCTTGCATGAAATCTTTAAGCTTTGACTTAGAGGAGCTAAATTGCTGAAATAAAAACTTGGATATCAGTTTAGATGCTTCGGAATGTAATTTGGACTCATTTCTTCATGAAACCTGTTTGCTGGCAGAATTCAGATGTCATTTTGAAAAATCATATCTCCCTCATATGACATCGGTTTTGGAACGTTACAGAACTTTGAGTTATTAATCCAGAAAAATTGAGTTTGCATCAATTGGACTTCTTTAGCTCCAGATATTCAAGTTGGAATGGATGAAGGTTAACACTGGCAGATTGCGAGATTTGACTTTGAAGGCTGTGATTTCCATGCTCTTCCTTATTTTATTTTCTTGCCTTAGATTTCCAGAAATGTATGGATGTTAGCTTTTTAATGCCACTGGAATCACTTTATTTCAACCTCTAGAGCTCACGCTCTGCACAAAACATCGACTGAAGGTCAAATGTGCCAATTATCTCCAATTTACTACTTTTTGCATCTTTCATCCAAAAGTGCCTTCAAAACATAAAACAAAGAATATCAAGGCATTTTATATATAAAACATAGGCAAAACACTAGTTAAATGTGGGTGAAACTATTGAATAATATGGTTGCATCAAATACCCCCACACTTAGCTCTTGCTCGTCCTCGAGAAAGGATAAGTAAAATCAAATTGAAGTTAAATTAAATGAAATCACTATGACTAATCTTTTAATCTCCCATCAATATCCAAGAATATATGCATTATAAACAAGAACACAATTAAGAAGGATAAAGAGTATAAATTTTCATGAATTTATTTACATGCAAACTTCAAAATTCAATTAATCGTCGAGATTTAAATGAAATCTATGTCATGCCAAAGTGATAGGTCCTCTCATTGATATACACTACAACACTCACGTGTTTAGGGCTTATGTGTTTAAATCTCTCAAATTCAATCAATGAATATGTTCTACCATAAGCTTGCTCTTCAATCTCATCTCCATTAATAACATATTACAAACAATACATGAATCAAAAGTTCTTATTTTCTGGTTGTAATGGGGCTAAGGTAAAGGTGAGGTAAAAGACAATAAAAAAAAAGGTTCAAACCAAAGAAAGTAGAGCATTCTGAAAAATGATATTGCAAACAAGATATTTCATCAAAGCACATAAATTTTCCATCTTTAATCACCAATGCTTTACTTCTTTTGATTTCAAACTTTTTCAATATAAAATCTTAAGAACATAAAGGAACACTTTTTTCTTTTTCTTTTTCTTTTTTCTTTTTTTTCTTTCCCTTTTTTTTTTTACCTTTGGCAACTTTGCCCATCTTTTCATCAAACATCACTTCTTCTTTCTTTTCACATAATTTTCAACCATAATTCCATGAGATATCAT
Source organism: Populus deltoides (assembly GCA_015852605.2). Taxonomy (NCBI): domain Eukaryota; kingdom Viridiplantae; phylum Streptophyta; class Magnoliopsida; order Malpighiales; family Salicaceae; genus Populus; species Populus deltoides. Next base: position 9,131,767 of record CM027588.2, on the reverse strand, counting down.
AAGTATATGCTCTACTAATCCTTGGCTAGGGAAAAAGGAAAACATATAAAAAGTTAAGGCTTATACATGGATAAAGCAAAGGAAAGATAAACAAGCTCAAAAGGGGCTCACTAAGGATAATATGCTTTAGGTTGGCTTTTTGGCTCAAGTGGTTTAAAATTCCTAATACTTTTATCATCTTCATGTATATATGTAATATGAATGTAATCTCAACAAGATATGAAGCAAGTTCTAGAGATAAATATCATTGAAAGAATGCACAATCAAAGAATATAATGTTGAAGGCTCAAAAGCATGCATTGGTATAACACTATAAAGTCAACATGGCATATTCTCAAAGTCAATCCCTAAACCAATTAAACCTTAAAACTTGCATGCACACTCCTTCATTCGATTTATATCTTCATCCATCTCAATTAATTCTCATATATAATACTCACATTCTCATAAACCAATAGGAGTTCAAAAGATCAAAGATAGAATTTTTTTTTTAGAACAACAAAGAAAATCAAAATAAGAAAACCAACATTCTCTGAATACCCCCACACTTAAAACGCGACATTGCCCTCAATGTTGAAATAAAAGAAAAGGAAAATAGGAGAATGAAAAAAATAAAGTAAAATGCGAAAAATAAAAGATAAGGGAAAAAGAAAGCAAATCTGTTTTTTTTTTTTTTGCTGGGTTGCCTCCCAGTAAGCGCTTTTGTTTTATGTCATTGGCTCGACATGTTGCATGCTCATTCTTCATATATTGGTTCAGTTAACTCCGCAGAAGCGACGAGTTCTGTCGTCCAACCTTCATAGAAAGGTTTCAAGCGATGCCCATTGACCTTGAGTACTTTGTTGGTTTCTAAACTTGTAATTTCAACTGCACCATAAGGAAAAACATTAGAAACAACAAAGGGTCCAATCCAACGAGAGCGCAACTTTCCAGGAAAAATTTTCAAATGCGAATGATAAATAAGGACTTTATCTCCAACATTAAACTCTTTTCTTGTAATCATTCGATCATGAAGACTCTTAGTCTTTTCTTTGTAAATCCTTGCATTTTCATAAGCATCATTTTGTATTTCTTCCAATGTAATTCCAATCTTTTTAGGCACCAAAAGGATAGGCGCCACCCATTCATTGTCCGTGATGAGGTGAATGATTCCTGCATTATAGGGAACAGTTTGCAAAGCTTGTAATGCCAATGCCGATTCATGCACATTTTAGGAAACACATATATGCCTCTCCATCTCTTCTATCTTGGTAAAATCATAGTCATAGCTCAAAGCTACGCTTAATTCATCCTCATAATCAAAATCACAAATTTGATGCACATACTTATCAACTTGGTCATAACATGTGATAGAATAAACATTGCTATAAGGACATGTCATTGCATCATGAAAATTGAATTCAATTTTTTCATCTCCTACCTCCATAGACAAGGTATCCTTACCACAATCAACCTTTGTGTTGGCAGTTTTCAAGAATGGTCTCCCAAACAATATAAGAGTGCTGGTTGATGAATCACAAGAATCATGTTCCATATCAAGAATATAAAAGTTACATGGAATAATCAAACTATCAATCTTGACTAGGACATCTTCTATCACACCAAGTGGGTAAATAAAACTACGATCCGCAAGTTGTATTACAATACTAGTTTTATTCAAAGGCTCTAGACTAAGAGAATCATAAAATGTTTAGGCATAACACTAATGGATGCACCAAAATCGCATAAAGCTCTTTTAAAACTAGCATTACCAATAACGCATGGGATAGTAAACGCACCTGGGTCTTTTTGTTTCAAAGGCAGATTATTTTGAACAACAGCAGATACAACATCACCCATTCTTACCGTTTCATGACCTTTCAGTTTGAAAGCTCTCTTGGTAGTACACAACTCCTTCAAGAATTTTGCATACTTGGGAATTTGCTTGATAGCATCAAGCAAAGGAATGTTCAGTTCCATTTTCTTGAAAACCTCTAAGATCTCTTTTTCTTTGTCTTCTTTCTTTGACCTAGAAGAACTCACAGGAAAGGGTGGAACTGTTTTAAAACTAGAATTCATTGAGTGAGGAGTTACCTTTGGAATGTTGGTCTTTGTTTCAGTTTGTGGAGGAGGAGGATGTTCCTTCTTTGTACTCAATTCAGTTTCTATCTCTTCTTCTTCCTCCATCTCAATTTGTTTCGACCTTTTCTCTTCAAGTTCTTTCCCACTTCGCAGCATGATCGCACTAACATTCTCTTTTGGATTCAATGCTTGGGAGGGCAATTTTCCATTCATTTGTGCTTCCAATTTCCCCACACTTGAAGCTACTTGCCCCATTTGCTTCTCCAAGTTGTGAATACTTGACCTTGTTTCCTGTTGAAAAGACATGATATTTTGTTGCAAGGTAACAGTATTAGAAGCCAAAGTTTTCATCATCTCACGAAGATCATTATTGGATGACGACCTATAACACTGGAGTTGAATGGAGGGGGCTGTCTTGCTTGATAATTCTGTTGGGGCTGAAATCCATGGGGATGGAATTGTCGGCCTTGATTGCCTTGTTGAGGCTGGTTCCCATACTGTTGCGATGTCGCGGTCGCACAAATTAATTACCCTATCTTATAAAACACACAAGATAGTATAGAGCAAGCAAGGGGTTGATCCCACGAGGAAGTTTCGAGTTAGATTTTTATGTTGTACGTTATGTAATTGGGGGGATTTGGTTTGTGATTATCTAAACTATGGCAGCAATTAAACTAGCAAACAAAATCAATTAAAACCAAAACTTATCAAGAAAACAAACCTTGATCGCAAGCACACATCCACCAATGAAAATTAGAACTGATCCTTGAAACGAAAATTGTAGTTTATGTTCTGAAATTTTATCTTTTCTTAACATTGATTAATTAACGGATCCGCCGTATAACTAATCTTAACCAACAAACAATCAAAGTGTCCGCACTAATGATTCAATTTAATGGTAGCTTTAAGAACTAGATAATTTCATCAAGATTAACATACAAGCTGTCCGCAACTTATGTCACTTTGTTCAAATGTTCTCCCTAAGTTCAATAACGTAGTTCCGCCATAATTATCAAGCTTAGTTGCTTCACAAGATCATATATCACAACTCCGGTTTTGATATTAAATTTAGCAATAGATTTTTCACAACAATAACTTAGAGTCCGCTCTAGCAATCATCAACAACAATCATAGGAAATATGCATAGGAAAACAATCATACTCATTCAAAACATAAATTGAAAATAAAAGGAAGAATAAATCTCACGATTCTTGAAATCCGAAGGTTTGTTGTGTCCTTGCAACCAAGAAAAGAGCTTAGCATTGCATAACTATTGAACTACTACTTCTAAAGAATGAAAAGAGCATGATTTTTGGGTTTGTACAGGAGATAATTTGTGTTTATTCTCTGCTGGCTGCTGCCTCCTTCTGCTCTCCCTCTTTTCTGCTGGCTGCTGCCTCCTTCTCTCTTTATTTTTATATGCTAAGAAACCCTAGTCTCTATTTTACAAAATAGTCCTTCCTTGAGTTGGCAGTTTACATTTAAGTACTTCAATAACTATTTTTTCTAAAAGGAGAAATAGTCTTGCATGAAATCTTCAAGCTTTGACTTAGAGGAGCTAAATTGCTGATATAAAAACTTGGATGTCGGTTTAGATGCTTCGGAATGTAGTTTGGACTTGTTTCTTCACGAAACCTGTTTTGCTGGCAGAATTCAGTTGTCATTTTGAAAAATCATATCTCCCTCATATGACATCGATTGTGGCTCCAATTTGGAGCGTTTATAGGTCTTTAAGTCAGGAATCCAATACAATTGAGTTTGCATCAATTGGAATTCTGTAGCTTCAGATATTAAATTTTGAATGGCCAAAGGTCAACACTGGCAGAATGCGAGATTTGACTTTGCAGGATGTGATTTCCATGATATTTCTCTTTTTATTTTTCTTGCATTGCATTTCCAAAAAGGTATGGATGTTAGCTTTTTAGAGCTACTGGAATCACTTCATTGCGATCTCTAGAACTCACGCTCTATACAAAACATCGACTGAACGTCAAATCTACCAATTACCTTCAATTTACTCCTTTTTGCATCTTTCATCCAAAAGTGCCTTCAAAACATAAAACAAAGAATATCAATGCATTTTATATATAAAACATAGGCAAAACACTAGTTAAATGTGGGTGAAACTATCAAACACTATTTTTTATTTTAGGAATAGAGGAACCTGCCATTTCTACACACTTCTATATTTGTTGAATGTATGGGTTGAGTAGAAATGAAGGGAAGGAAAAGAAGATTTTATAGATCAGAAATTGAAAATGCAATCATACTACTTATATATAGGTTAGCTGGAGTCTCGCTCTCTCTCTCTCATGTTATTTGATAGTTTCACCCACATTTAACTAGTGTTTTGCCTATGTTTTATATATAAAATGCATTGATATTCTTTGTTTTATGTTTTGAAGGCACTTTTGGATGAAAGATGCAAAAAGGAGTAAATTGGAGGTAATTGGCAGATTTGACGTTCAGTCGATGTTTTGTGCAGAGCGTGAGATCTAGAGATTGAAATGAAGTGATTCCAGTGGCATTGAAAATCTAACATCCATACCTTTCTGGACATCTAAGGTAAGAAAATAAAATAAGGAAGAGCACGGAAATCACAGCCTTCAAAGTCAAATCTTGCAATCTGCCAGTGTTGACCTTCAGCCATTCCAACTTGAATATCTGGAGCTAGAGAAGTCCAATTGATGTAACCTCAATTTTTTTGGATTCATGACTCAAAGGTTTATAAATGCTCCAAATTGCAGCCAAAACCGAGGTCATATGAGGGAGATATGAGTTTTCAAAGATGACATTTGAATTCTGCCAGCAAACAGGTTTCGTGAAGAAACAAGTCCAAATTATGTTCTGAAGCATCTAAACCGATATCCAAGTTTTTATTTCAGCAATTTAGCTCCTCTAAGTCAAAGTTTGAAGATTTCATGCAAGGCTAAATATTTTTTCTTGGTTGCAAGGATACGGAAACCTTTGGATTTCAAGAACTGTGAGATTTATTTTATCTTTTCTTTTCAGTTTATATGATGAATATGTTTGTTCTCCTATGCTTATTTTTCCTATGATTGTTTATTTTAATTGTTAGAGCGGACTCTAAGTTATTATTGTAGACAATCTATTGCTAAGTTTGATATCAAAACCGGAGTTGTGGTATATGAACTTGTGAAGCAACTGAGTTTAATAATTATGGCGGATCTACGTTATTAATCTTAGGGAGAACATTCAATCAAATCAAACATAAACTACAGACAGTTATGTTTTCTTGATTAATCAACTTATCTAGTTCTTAAGGCTCCCATTAAATTAAATTACTAGTGCGGACACTGTGGTTGTTTGATGGTTAGGGTTAGTTATACAGTGGATCCGTTAACTAACCAATGTTGAGAATAGATAAATATTCAGAATATAAATTGATGTTTCGTTTCCATGATCAGTTATGATTTCTGTAAATGGATGTGTGCTTGTGACCAAGGTTTGTTCTCTTGATAATTTTCTGATTTTATTAAATTTTGTTTGATAATTTTCTGTTTTCTTTTACTTTAGCCTATATAACGTCCAAACCCCCCCAAATTGCATATCATCTAGCATAAAAATCTAACTCGAACTTTCTCGTGGGATCGACCCCTTACTTGCTCTATACTATCTTGTGTGTTGTGTTTGAAGCTAGGGTAATTAATTTGTGCGACCGCGACATCGCAACAAATTTTGGCGCCGTTGCCGAGGAAGTAATTTTAGCTGATTCTTGTGCTATTATTTTTATTTGCTGTGATTGTTATTTTTTCTGAAAAAAACAGAATTTTTGCTTTCTGCGGTACTGTTCAAAACATATTTTTTGGTGGAATTAGGTATTGGCCTTTTTTTCCCTTAAGGGAAACGACGTTCTAAACAGGACTTGTAGTAAACTACTAGCCCCACCCTATTGAGGCCAAATTCCACTGTTGTCTAGGGTTTTTAGGCAGTTTTTTTTTCTACCGTAGGATTTTTGTACAATTTGCATTGTTTTCAATCTCTTCTGTGGTTGGTTTCTTTTGAGTTTTCTTGATGATTTATACCAGTAACCCGTTCTACTAATCAAAGTCAAGTGCAGTTGGATCTCGAAATAGAAAAAACTTTACGCAGGTTATGAAAGGAAGCTCGCCTTAATGCCATGGTTGTTGCACGACAACAAACACTCAAGGAGCTTCCTGCTCCTAACGTGGAAAATCAGCCATTGTGCATAAACATCGACAATAATGTAAACTTTGAGCTCAAATCTGGTTTTATACATTTGCTACCAACTTTCAACGGTCTTGCAGGAGAAGATCATCATACTCATCTCAAGGAATTCTATATGGTTTGTGTTGGCATGAAACCGAATGGAGTTGACGAAGAACAGGTTAAGTTGAAAGCTTTCCCTTTCTCTTTAAAAGGGGCAGCAAAGGAATGGCTTTTCTCCATTCTCCCAGGTTCAATTGGAACATGGAATGGCATGAAGAAGATCTTCCTTGAGAAGTATTTCCCAGCATCTCGAGTTGCCAACATAAGGAAAGAAATATGTGGGATTCGACAGTCTCATGGAGGGACATTTTCCGAGTATTGGGAAAGATTTGAGCAACTGTGTATTCAATGCCCTCATCATCAAATACCCGATCAACTGCTCATTCAATATTTCTATGAAGGATTGATGCCTATTGACCGTAGTATCATTGATGTGGCAAGTGGAGGGGCATTGGTAGATAAGACACCCGAGGCTGCACGCCAATTGATCTCAAACATGGCAGCCAACTCGAAACAATTTGGCACACGTGGAGACTTCACAAACAAACGAGTAAATGAGGTAAGTATTTCTAACCTTAAAAATAAAGTTAATGATCTTACTTCTCTTGTGCGTTCTTTAGATTGTGGAAATGTACAGCAGGTGAAAGTTTGTAGCATATGTTTCTTATAAGGACATACCTCAGATATGTGCCAACAATGCAAGAAGACTACATTGAACAGGTTCATGCAGTTGATGGAGGATTCAACGGACAGTCCCAGCGTAAATATGATCCCTTTTCCAACACGTACAATCCCGGATGGAGAGATCATCCAACCTATGGTATGTGATGTAACCATATTATTTGATAGTTTCACCCACATTTAACTAGTGTTTTGCCTATGTTTTATATATAAAATGCCTTGATATTCTTTGTTTTATGTTTTGAAGGCACTTTTGGATGAAAGATGCAAAAAGGAGTAAATTGGAGATAATTGACAGATTTGACGTTCAGTCGATGTTTTGTGCAGAGCGTGAGTTCTAGAGATCGTAATGAAGTGATTCCAGTGGCTCTAAAAAGCTAACATCCATACCTTTTTGGAAATGCAATGCAAGAAAAATAAAAAGAGAAATATCATGGAAATCACATCCTGCAAAGTCAAATCTCGCATTCTGCCAGTGTTGACCTTTGGCCATTCAAAATTTAATATCTGAAGCTACAGAATTCCAATTGATGCAAACTCAATTGTATTGGATTCCTGACTTAAAGACCTATAAACGCTCCAAATTGGAGTCACAATCGATGTCATATGAGGGAGATATGATTTTTCAAAGATGACAACTGAATTCTGCCAGCAAACAGGTTTCGTGAAGAAACAAGTCCAAACTACATTCCGAAGCATCTAAACCGACATCCAAGTTTTTATATCAGCAATTTAGCTCCTCTAAGTCAAAGCTTGAAGATTTCATGCAAGACTATTTCTCCTTTTAGAAAAAATAGTTATTGAAGTACTTAAATGTAAACTGCCAACTCAAGGAAGGACTATTTTGTAAAATAGAGACTAGGGTTTCTTAGCATATAAAAATAAAGAGAGAAGGAGGCAGCAGCCAGCAGAAAAGAGGGAGAGCAGAAGGAGGCAGCAGCCAGCAAAGAATAAACACAAATTATCTCCTGTACAAACCCAAAAATCATGCTCTTTTCATTCTTTAGAAGTAGTAGTTCAATAGTTATGCAATGCTAAGCTCTTTTCTTGGTTGCAAGGACACAACAAACCTTCGGATTTCAAGAATTATGAGATTTATTCTTCCTTTTATTTTCAGTTTATGTTTTGAATGAGTATGATTGTTTTCCTATGCATATTTCTTATGATTGTTGTTGATGATTGCTAGAGCGGACTCTAAGTTATTGTTGTGAAAAATCTATTGCTAAGTTTAATATCAAAACCGGAGTTGTGATATATGAACTTGTGAAGCAACTAAGCTTGATAATTGTGGCGGAACTACGTTATTGAACTTAGGGAGAGCATTTGAACAAAGTGACACAAGTTGCGGACAGCTTGTATGTTAATCTTGATGAAATTATCTAGTTCTTAAAGCTACCATTAAATTGAATCATTAGTGCGGACACTTTGATTGTTTGTTGGTTAAGATTAGTTATACGGCGGATCTGTTAATTAATCAACGTTAAGAAAAGATAAAATTTCAGAACATAAACTGCAATTTTCGTTTCAAGGATTAGTTCTAATTTTCGTTGGTGGATGTGTGCTTGCGATCAAGGTTTGTTTTCTTGATAAGTTTTGGTTTTAATTGATTTTGTTTGCTAGTTTAATTGCTGCCATAGTTTAGATAATCACAAACCAAATCCCCCCAATTACATAACGTACAACATAAAAATCTGACTCGAAACTTCCTCGTGGGATCGACCCCTTGCTTGCTCTATACTATCTTGTGTGTTTTATAAGATAGGGTAATTAATTTGTGCGACCGCGACATCGCAACAGTATGGGAACCAGCCTCAACAAGGCAATCAAGGCCGAGAATTCCATCCCCATGGATTTCAACCCCAACAGAATTATCAAGCAAGACAGCCCCCTCCATTCACAAACTCCAGTGTTATGGGGTTGTCATCCAATGATGATCTTCGTGAGATGATGAAAACTTTGGCTTCTAATACTATTACCTTGCAACAAAATGTCATGATGATTCTCCCTTCTTCTCTGTACCTTCTTTTCTCTTCAAAATGCCAATTCCACTTGTACTGCTCGTAGCCCCCACCCATATTCAAAGCAAATACTCCTCCAACTTTTCTGATTGAAGGACATATTCTATGTGCTTGAAGAGGAAATGAAGATTGCCAAGGTACCATCTTTTTTATGTTTATATGCCTTTAATTTGACATTGGCTAACATTTTGAATTTATATGTAGATGGGTTTTCAGGGTAATTAATTTGTGCGACCGCGACATCGCAACATACCCCCAGGAAAACAGCCTTTGGAAACCCTTGTAAAAATTTGAGTGCGATCAAACGGTCGGATAAAAAACTATGGCCCTTTTAAGCCGATGCTAAACGCTGGTCGACTAGACGCCTCGTCACTGAATAGCGATTCCATACTTTACCCAAGGAAAACAACCTCTAGAAATCCCCTATAAAAATTTAAGCGCGATCCAACGGTCGGATTAAAAATTATGTCCCTTTTGAGTCGATACTCAAGTGTGGCCGACCAGACCTCCTCCTCATGGAATAGCGATTAGGTTGTGGAAGAAATCACTCAATACAAAACAAATGGCTACTAAAGAAACATACTGCAAGCCCATAAAAAAAAAATTTGGTATTAATTAACTCCAACAAAAGTTTATTAAAAAGGACACCAATACCAATAAAAGTTTATTGATGTCGTATGTAACTTTGCTTCTTATCCTCACTCCATTGAACATTCAAACCATGTAGCTTATATGCAACATACCTATGCTCCACCAAATCATAAGCCTGCCGAAAATTTCTCACTTCAAATCATTGCAAAAGGATGTGCTTTTACAATTGCCAATATTGGCAATAGAATGATCTATACTCTTGTTATGGTAAATATAAATTTTCTTCAAACAAATAGAGGTTAATGTTTCTATCATCAAATGAAACTTCTTGCCGAAGTTCTGACCTTGTAAACCTCACTAAATCCTCCTTTCCCAAGATGGTTTAAAAGGGCATATCAGTGATTTAAAATCTGAAAATTATTAAAACACGAACCATCCTCATCTCGTATATATCCTTTTCAAATCACGTATAAGCCGTCCCTTTTCCAGTTTATAGCGGTCTCTCTCACATAAAATTGTCTCTTCCTCCTGCAGAGAATCAACAACTCAATAACAAGGGACGCATGTATAAAGGAGCACTTGCAACTTTTGCCATACTTGCAAAATGCAGCATGGAGATAAAGAATGATTTACACGCTTGATGCTCACTAGAAGAGATTTAGAAATCTCATCCTGGATGAGGAAATCTTCTTATGCTCCTGATTATGCATTTGTACCATCACCTTTGCCTTCATAGCAACATAAATTAATGTTAATACTCAGAAAGTATCTTAATAAATCACAGATAACAGATAGACATTGTAAAAGCACGAGGAATAATTCTTTTCTTTTTATTTACTCATTTTCAGTGATAAGTAATATTATTTTTTCTGGGGTTTGAGGCTAGGACACATCAGTGCAACATCAATCAATCACCTCTAGTGCAACGGGTGGTAATAATAAAGGATAATAAACTATTTTCTTCCAAACAGTCACCCACCGAGTTAGCAACGAATATACAGAAACTTTTGGGGCAATATATTACCATACACCCACCAGCATATAGGCATCCATGACAGCAAGCAAGAGGCCTATCAGAAAGCAGATCATAAATATGGCAGTAACTTGGAAGGCCATAAAAGCTTCAGATAGTTTCTCATAGCCATATGCCAATAATTTAGAGTATAGACAGAACCAATGCCTTATGACTGAAGATCACCAAATATCCTTTCTTGGTATATAAATTAACCATAGTTTGAAACGTGCCAAAAACATGCACAAAGAGTAGAAAGAAGTTACTGCCAAATATTACAAGAATATGTTTTACCAGATTGTTGCTTCTTCAATGATTTTCATTGCTGCTCAGTAGCCTCCTTGGTTTCTAATAATTGTCTCAGCAAATTAAATCATGAAAGAAAACATTATGACCATCTATATAAGTCTCCAGTAACTACAACATGATAGACTTTGTTGGAGCGTGAAGGACGAACAGTACAGTCCTTAATAATGTGTCCTTGCTGCTTGTAGTAATTACAAAATTTGAGGACAATTAGGGGCAATATGGCCATATTTCTTGCAACTATAGCACCGTGTAGTGCTCATGTCACGACCATTCCCTTTGCCATAAGCAGCATAGACAGCTAAGACAGTATTAGAAACAATACGTGACTGCTTCATGATATTTTGAGTATTAAGGCGTTGTTCCCAACGCAAGAGTTCTCCAAAGCAGGTATACATGGAAACTTAAATTTGTACATGCTAATCACCCAGGGTGATTTTAGAAAGATATACATGGTAAGCTAAATCTACTTTCCCATTTATGAGAGTATATACAACCTAGATTAATAGCTATTAACAAGGCATAATTTATGGCTTTCTATTGACAATAAGTTCTCTGATTCTTTGCACAAATGTATTGGAACTAAAACATAATCTCATTGAAGTAAGGATACATAAATCATAATCTCACATTAAAAACAGTAAGTACAACAGAAGACATTTAAGCATAAAATTCAGTACCATAGTACCTCGTCACCTACCTCAATTATTTCTCATAACATGATGGTTCTGGTTTGTTGGTCTAAAACAAAAAATCACCCAACAACGAGTGAAGGAAAGAAAAAACCTAAAAATCCACAATAAGCTTCCTTAATTGACAAGGAAAGTAGAAGTGTTGATATCCACAAGACCAAGGAAACACGCAAAATTGCAAGAAAATCACCCAACAATATGAGAAAGAAACCAAATCAATACTTTCCCACCAACAATAAACAAATAAATCTAACTATTTGCATTGAAAATATTAATCATCCAAGACCAATTATACATCAGAGTTTTATTTTATTTTATTCAAAAAAGATTGAACTTTTCCAAAGGATCAATGACATTGCCCACACAAAATTCATGAAAAACATCTTTAAGCATTCAGACAATCTACAACAAGAACACTAATTATCTAAAACAATAAAAAATCAAACAAAAATAAAGAAAGAATCAAATCATACATTTAAAACCCAAAAAACATATAAAAAAATAATAGCATTAAGATATCAAGATTTCACATGAAATTGAATTCATGAAAACAATCTAAAAACCACAATGACCTATGTCATGGACCCCATGTAACATAAAGAAACTAGTGTATAAATGAGATACTCATTTGTGAAACATGCCATAAGATCATTAATGAAACGAGTCTCATATTTGAGAGTTTCAACTCTCCACGGGAGCAAAGAAATAAGTGAGGTCAACATTCTTTGGAATTCCTCTTCAATTTACATTTTTTTTCGGTTCACTAATATTCAAAAACAATTCTTAATAAATAAATGATCTCAATAAGAATATAACATCTGAATAAATTCTAAGATAATTGTTGCGCTGCTATGAACACACTTACGGGACATTCTAAGACAAATTCTTGATATGATTTTGGTGAACTTCCATGACTGAAATGTAATCAAGTGGCTTTGTTGTTGCTAAATATATAGCAACATATTGTCCACCTGTTTTTTGATTCAATAAATTGTTGTCGATCTAATAATTAAGAACTAACTAAACATTTAAAAATTGAGTAATGTGAGAGACAAGCAGCTAAAATGGAAAATCTATAGTTTTTACACCTGGAATCTTCTCACATTTTATCATTCCAAAGTCCATCCAATGTCTTGTATGCACCATTCTTCTTTTTCTGGTTGGACGTGAGTCCAAACAATTAAATTATAAAGTCCCTGAAAGTGTTAAATCTTTACTCCAAGAATTTGAAGACCTAATACCAGAAGACCTTCCCCAACAGTTGCCATAATTACGGGGCATTCAACATGCCATCGATTTTGTTCCAGGTTCGTCTCTTCCTAATTTGCCTCATTATAGAATGAGCCCAACTAAGCATGTTGAACTCCAAAGGCAGGTACAAGAACTATTGACGAGGGGATTCATCCGTGAAAGTTTGAGCCCTTGTGTCGTGCCTGCATTACTCACCCCAAAAAAAGATGGTAGTTGGTGAATGTGTATCGATAGTCGGGCGGTGAACAAAATCATAATAAAATACCAGTTTCCAATTCCACGCTTGGATAACATGTTGGATCAATTGGGTGGTGCCATTATCTTCACTAAAATTGATTTGCGGAGTGGGTACCACCAAATTCGAGTAAAGCCTGGGGACGAGTGGAAAACCGCTTTCAAGACGAAAAGAAGGACTGTATGAATGGTTGGTCATGCCATTTGGCCTCACTAATGCTCCAAGCATGTTTATGTGTGTCATGACACAAGCACTTCAACGGTTCCTTGGTAAGTTCGTTGTAGTATATTTTGATGATATACTCATCTTTAGCAAGTTTGTTACGGTACATTTAGAACACCTACGCCAGGTTTTGGAGACGTTAAAAAAAGAACATCTCTACATCAACAAAGGTAAATGCTCCTTCCTCGAAGAAAAGACTAATTTTTTAGGGTTCATTGTATCGCACAAAGGCGTTGAAGTTAAATCCTTAAAAGTCTACGCAATCCGTGAATGGCCTGAACCTTAATTTTTTTTATATACACAGCTTCTTAGACCTGGCAATATTTTATCACAGATTTATCCAAGGGTCTAGCACCATTATAGCTCCCATGACTGACTATTTGAAGTTCAAAATCTTCAAATGGACTCCCGCAGCTACCAAGCCGTTTGTTGAGATAAAGCAAGGGATGTCTTCCGCCCCATTATTTAAAGCTTCCTGACTTCTTTAAAATGTTTGAAATTGCATGTGATGCCTCTAATATTGGTATCGGTGGGGTACTAAGCCAAGAGGGCCATCCAATTGCCTTCTTTAGCGAAAAACTCAACGAGTCTCGACGAGTTTTATGCCTTGGTTCAGACCTTGAAACATTGGCGCCCTTACTTAATAATGAGTTCATTTTATTTACTAACCATGACTCCTTAAGACACCTCAATTCTCAAAGCAAGTTGAATGCAAAACATGCAAGGTGGTTCGACTACGTTCGGCAATTCAGCTTCACTATTTGACACAATGTTGCCTGTGAAAATAAGGTGGCAAATGCACTCAGTCAACGACCGCATATTCTGACCACATTTGCTATCAATGCCGCTGGTTTCGAAGCAATGAAGAATGACTATTTATCGGAAAAATATTTCAAGGATATCTAGGTGACATTGTAGTCTAACACATGTAGCAACACTGACTTTTCCTTATCACTTGGATTCCTCACCAAAAATGGTCGAATTTGTGTTCTAGAAGGTTCAATACGAGATTTTATCATTATAGAGTTACACTGAGGAGGATTAGCTGGCCATTTTGGGTTTGATAAAACATACCTATTGGTGGCTGACCGTTTCTTTTGGCCACATATGCACTATGATGTGATAGTCTCTAGGTGTCGAACCTGTCAAGTTAACAAAGGTACAAAACAGAACACAAGGCTTTAGACTCCTTTGTCGATTCCTCATCACCCTTGGATTGATATCAACGTGGATTTTATTCTTGGCCTATCTCATACTCAACGTCACAATGACTCTGTAATGGTAGTGGTGGATCATTTCTCTAAAATGACACATTTTGTTCCATGCAATAAAACGTATGATGCCTCTAACATTGCTTTTTTATTCTTAAAAGAAATTGTAAGGTTGCATGGTCTCCCTACTACGATTGTCTCCAATCACGATGTGAAGTTTATTAGTTATTTTTGGAAAACATTGTGGGCGAAATTGGGCACTAAGCTGGCTTTTTCTAGTGCATTCCACCCACAGACTAACGGGCAAACTGAGGTTGTCAATCGCAGCTTAGGAAATTTATTGCGTTGTTTAATTGATGATCATGCAACCTGTTGGGATCTGATTCTTCCGCAAGCTGAATTTGCGTACAATAATTCGGTTAATCACACTACGGGTAGCTCTCAATTCCAGCTTGTTTACGGTATGACTCCGCATACACCTTTGGATACTATTTTGTTACCTTTACCACAACAGACAAGCGAAGTGGGTTTAGATTTTGCTACTCACATGACGTCCATCCATGAAGAAATTCGTCAGAAAATTACTCTACAAACAGAGGCTTATGCTCAACATGCCAATTTAAGGAAATGAGATAAACAATTCGAGGTTAGTGATCATGTGCTAATTCAATTACATTCAGAACATTTCCCTCCTAGTAGCTACAACAAACTTCATGCTCATCGTGTAGGACCCTTCAAAGTTCTGAAAATGTTATGACCTAATGCTTATGTTATTGATTTACCTCCTACTTATACTATTAGTCCGGCTTTCAATATTGAAGATTTTACTTCATTCACTGGTCAAAATGACTCTTCAGCCACTGTGGACGACACCCCAATCCATGTTCCATCGACTCCTCGTCCACTTGATACTATACTTACTGTGCTAGATCACTAGCACAAGCACAAGCTTCTTTGAATTCTGTTTGGCTCCAAGGAGATGAGTTATATCATCTCGCTCCTGATATATATCACAACTACCTCCAGCAATACTTGCCAGAGACAAGTTCTTTGGGAGGGCGACACTGATGCATTTGCCAAAACTACATGACCAGCCATATAATCAGTTAACTAAGCATATTTGCGTTCATTTCTTATTTCCTTTAATTATCAATAATCGTCCACTACCTCAATTATCATGAATTGTATCTGTTTCTTTTTTCCTTTATTTGTCAAGAACTGCCCACTTTCTCTTGATTTATGAACAAGTGGTGGAACATGGGTGTTGCTTTATGTAACAGATAGTTATTCATTTAATCTTTCAATTTTAGTTATTTGTAATTCGGCTATTTAAAGCCTTGTTCTGACTAATAGAAGCAGATTAGTTTTATGAAGTTTTTGTTCATTATTTAGAGATATTCCAAGTGAGCTTTTAGATATTAGTGAGATTCTAATTTTCTGAGGGCTATGTTATTTGTGTCTATAATGTCATCATTCTCATAAGCTAGAAAATAAGTGGTAGCCTCCTTGAGGGCATATTAGGGTAACCATGGTCTCTCATTGTAAATCCTGGGAAAAAAATCAAGGCTGGATTAAATTAAAGAAAATAAACTAAACTAAAAGTTGTGGGGTGAAATTATAAGAAAAGAAAAGAGGTATAACTTAATTATAGGAAGAAAAAAAAGATGTGGGGGCAAAAATGATACACTTAAAGAAAATGGGGCTTAAATGCAAATAAGAATAATTATAGAGCATAAATGACTTCTCACAAAAAATCTGCAGTAATCGTAAGGAAAGAAAAGAGGGAGTTTTTGTATCCCTTTTTTACAAATCAAGAGAGAAACACCAAAATTTCAAGAACCCATCTAAGATTAAGGGTTACAGGTAGAATAAACAATGGTAGGCAAGGGATAAACAAAAAAAATTGAACCAGAAAAGAAGAGGGGAGGGTCGGCTATCATTTGAAAGAAAATGAGGGAGTTGAAGATCGAAACCTTGATTTTTACCGGGTAAGGTGTTCTAAACATGGTCTTATGAGTTGTTTCAAAGTCGATTATAAATTGATGCTTATATGTTGACTAACTAAGAAAATTGATCTTGCTCAATTTGGAGTTATAGAACTCCAGCTATGGGTCACCAACCAAGATTGGGTCATGACAAACCCTGTAGGGCAATAGGTATGGTTTATTAATAAGCAATTTTGACTGTCTTAGAGGTAGAACTAGGTTCTCCTTCCTTTAGAGAACTTGTAGCCTCGTGTCTTAGCTTTCCAAAAACACTAATCTTGTTTGAAATGGAGTTCTATAACTTTAGATGTAGTTAAAAATTTGAGAAGAGGTCGGACAGTAATAGTTCAATATCAAGACAGTAACAGTTCAATGTTTTTTGATGAGCAATTTTAACTATCGAGGCAGAAATGGGTTCTCCTTCCTTTAGAGAACTTGTAGCCTCGTGTCTTAGCTTTCCAACGAGACCAATCTCGCTTGAAATGGAGTTTTATAACTCTAAATATAGTTAAAAATATGAGGAGAGGTTGGACAGCAATAGTTCAATATCAAGACAGTAAGAGTCTAATGTTTGTTGATGAGCAATTTTGACTATCTTAGAGGCAGAACTGGGTCCTCCTTCCTTCAGAGAACTTGTAGCCTCGTGTCTTAGCTTTCCTTAGCTTTCCAACGAGACCAATCTCGCTTGAAACGGAGTTTTATAACTCTAGATATAGTTAAAAATATAAAGAGAGGTTGGACAGCAATAGTTCAATATCAAGACAGTAATAGTCCAATGTTTGTTGATGAGCAATTTTGACTGTCTTAGAGGCAGAACTGGGTTCTCCTTCCCTCAGAGAACTTGTAGCCTCGTGTCTTAGCTTTTCAACGAGACCAATCTCACTTGAAATGGAGTTTTATAACTCTAGATATAGTTAAAAATATGAGGAGAGGTTGGACACTAACAGTTCAATATCAAGATAGTAACGGTTCAATGTTTGTTGATGAGCAATTTTGATTGTCTTAGATACAGAACTAGGTTCTCCTTCCTTTAGAGAACTTGTAGCCTCGTGTCTTGGCTTTTCAACTAGACCAATCGCACTTGAAATGGAGTTCTATAACTCTAGATATAGTTAAACATCTGAGGAAAGGTCCGACAGTAACAGTTTGACAATAACATTCCAATGTTTGTTGATGAGCAATTGTGACTGTCTTAGAGGAAGAACTGAGTTCTCCTTCCTTCAGAGAACTTGTAGCATCGTGTCTTAACTTTCCAATGAGACCAATCTCACTTGAAATGGAGTTCTATAACTCTAGATATAGTTAAAAATCTAAAGAGAGGTCTGATAGTAACAGTTCAATATCAAGACAGTAACAGTTGGACAATAACAGTCCAATGTTTATTGATGAAAAATTTTGACTGTCTTAAAGGCAGAATTAGGTTCTCCTTCCTTCAAAGAACTTGTAGCCTCGTGTCTTAACTTTCCAACGAGACCAATCTTGCTTAAAATAGAGTTCTATAACTCTAGATATAGTTAAAAATCTGAGGAAAGGTCCGACAGTAACAGTTCAATATCAAGACAGTAACAGTTGGACAATAACAATCCAATGTTTATTTATGATAAATTTTGACTGTCTTAAAGGCAGAATTGGGTTCTTTTTACTTCAAAGAACTTGTAGCCTCGTGTCTTAACTTTCCAGCGAGACCAATCTCACTTGAAATGGAGTTCTATAACTCTAGATATAGTTAAAAATCTGAGGAGAGGTCCGATAGTAACAGTTCAATATTAAGACAGTAACAGTTGGACAATAACAGTCCAATGTTTGTTGATGAGCAATTTTGACTGTCTTAGAGGCAGAACTGGGTTCTCCTTCCCCAGAGTACTTTTAGCCTCATGTCTTAGCTTTCCAACGAGACAAATCTCGCTTGAAACAAAGTTCTATAACTCTAGATATAGTTAAAAATCTGAAGAGAGGTCGGACAATAACAGTTTGTGGTTTAAACAGTAACAGTTCAAATATTAAGAAATGACTGAATGAAAGACTTATTGGTTGTTGATATGGTTATTATAAAATAAATACTTGAGTGAGGAAAATTTATGAGATAAACTTGTGATTTGCAGGAGGGACCACAGGCATGGTGCAACAACAGCAGCAGGGAAGCACGAGTAAAGCTTCTATTGCAGGTAGGTTAATCGCACCTATAGTTTATAGTTAAATTCCATGATTTAATATGTTACTAATGTGAAATGTTAATTATAGAATATTGGATATTTGGTGAATGGTTGTTGTGTGAATTGTCAAGTAATGAAATTATCGCTGACAATGGAAATATGAGAAATGTGATTTGGGGTGTGAACTAGCATACATTTAGTGTATGTTAGGATCCTAAATAAAGGGATCGCCATGTTTGGACTAGCATACATTTAGTGTATGTTAGGATACCAGATAAGGGATCAAGCATGTATTGGCTAGCATACGTTTAGTGTATGTTACACTCACCCTCTTAGCCAAAACTCTAGGCACTTATTTCATGATTGCACAAAGAGTCAGGTGTGATAACATAATGACTCTACTAAGGAATTAAGGTTAAATCCCATGTTTTTCTTGTTTTTAGAAATTCATTCTAGATCTTTTGATATCCTATTATGTATATATATTATGTGCCTTTTCTGTTCCATTTCTTAGTCTTTAGCATTTATTTGAAGTGTTGCCCCCTTTGCACACACCTACAATCCACATAAAAAGAAATTTTGAGTTAAACACACCTTGGACCTTTATCCTAAGATTAAAAAGAGGAAGGTGACACTAGAAGGCCTTAAAGCTCGCACAACCAATTCTCAACTAAATGGAAAAATTGCTCTTATATATAGGACTACAAAGGGGAACCTAGTAGCCTAAGTAGAGTTTCAAGTAACTTATTATGGGTGAACTTGAGCCCACAATAAGAGCCTATTATTGATGAAGAAGTTAGATTAGCTAGATTACTCATTCACATATAGATGAAACCAAAACCTATCCTTAGGTTACCCTTTTTAGGACATAGGGCATACAACCCATGTTTTTGTTTTCTTCTTTTATCCAGTGTTAAAGTTGACAAAGACCATTCTTGATGTTTTCAAATAGGATAGTGCCAGCTTCTAACAAGGCTAAACTGTTAACGGTCCTTTGTGGATTTCCTTGTTGAATATGAGACACTACAACATCGTGAGGAGAATTGTCTAAACTTGGAAAATGCATTAACTTCAACACTTGATGTTACTAGGAAGACCAAAGAAGTCACCAATCTAAGGGCTGTTTTGAGAGGTTAAGCATGAAAGACCAAAATTTATTTAGTGAATTAGGACGTTATAGCTAATCTGTTAAGGGTCCTTGTACAAGATGATGCTATTAAAACCATGATTTTGTGTTGGAAAATGAATTTGTGGTAATTTACATAGACCTAACTCCTATAATGGAGAAATATCAAGCCTTGCTAGAATTTCCAAAGTGACTATACTGAAACTATGCATATATCCAAGTGATGAAACACCACATCTCCTAGAAGTTCAATTAGGCTTGCAAGCTACTAAGTTGAAGGCTAACATTAGAGACAAAGCTAAGGGGTGGCTTTGGTCACAATAGAAACCAAGATTTCACACACACACACATACTCAAACTTAAAGTGCATGAGGATACTTACTTTATACATTTTTGGTTTGAACTTATTCTTGGCTTTGAAACAAACCATGCCTTTTCTTTTTAATTTGAAACTGAAGTTGTTAATTCCATATTTTTAATTATTTCAAAAACCATTCAAAGCTTTTAACTACATCATAACAAATGAGACTGATATGCTCAGATATTATACTCAGCTATTACATATCTTGATCATAAGCCATTTACAACCCATGATGGGAAAATGCTAGCATTTTCCCTATATGGGATATAAGAGAGGAATGACATCAATGGCTTTCATAACAATCAAGGTACTGACATGACCTTTGAGAAATAGAAGAGCACGTATCATGAGTTGTAAATATTGGGTTAAAATTTAAGGTCAATCATAAAGTTCGAGAATATCTTGTGATACAAGCAGCAAATGCAATATGAATTTTGTTATTTGTTGTCTTTTTTTATCTTGTAGAATTTTTATTTGAAAAAGATTCTTTTCCTAATAATACGTGTTTAATAGCTAATTTTAAGAGTTTTTATAGTTATACAAGGACTCTTAATGGCATAAGTAAAGGTTTCGTTGTGTGATTGTGTGGTAGGGATTATTAATAAAATCCTAGCTACAAAAGAAAACCTTATATGTGACAATAAAGGGAAATTAACCTCATTATTATTTGTTTATTATGGGCAGCTACTTAAGAGAAACAAATCAATAATTAAATTCAAAAGTTTTCAAACTTGGAGAGGACATTATTTGTTTTTTGTTGTCTTTTGTATATTTGTAGAATATTCTTGTTATAATAGGAATCCAAAGTGTTATGTAGTTTTTTTTTTTGATGTTTTGGCCTTTTTCCTCGGTTATTGATTTTTTTATTTTTAATTTAGTCCTTACATTGTATTTATTGGAATTTAAAGTTGATAATTTATTTTAATTTGCATTTTATTTAGTTATCTTAGTATCAAAAAATACTCCAACATCAAGTTGGTACTCGATTTTGAAAGATATTGTTAAATTTTTTATTTTTCTAAAGATTGAGAGTCAAGTAAAAGGATCCCCCACACACACCTGTATGATAACAAAGTGATGATATACATATTAAATTATCATACTTCTAATAAACGACAGACTTATGGAACTACCATAATTTCTAAACATGAATCTCAGTACACTAGATTACAAGACAATTTCTTTCAGAAGACACGGGAATTCTATATTTTATGGGAAGAAGTTTTTGATCCAGTTACATTTCTCTAGTAGTTGCAAGATAATAGTAAAGACTCATTTAAAAATCTATGTCAAAGACGCTGCATATAAATGCCCTAATCTATGTAGTTTTTTAGAGGGAAAGTTAAGTGCATTGTTTGTTTGGATAGCAATGCAAGAGATAAATTTGACTATAGACACTCGCAAAAAAGGGAATAATCCTTCAGTCTAGAAATTTAAAATACTCATCACTCAATATAGGATATAGTAGACAAACAACAAATGAATAAGATTAAATATAAAAAAATTTTAATAAATCACAATGATAAACAAACTTATCAACACAATTAACTTTCAAACTGAAATCGACTGGGTGTGTATAGGGTTATGCTATCCAAGTTTTGGATAAGAAAATCCTTACAGACCAAACACACACTCTCTTACCAGTCCCGCAAAATACGCTTTTCAAGCACATAATAGCCAAGCCCCTCCCTCTTTTCCCTAATGAATGCAGCAATTCAACAAGTTAACCTATAAAACATAAAATATTAATGATAATGTTTCCTTGTCGAGAAAAGAACACATAAGATAATCAGGAAACCCTCTTCTTTGAAGAAACCCAACTGCCATTACCCAAATCCAAAGGAACCCTCAAACTTGGAACATGGTAAGCAAACAAAAACAATATTACCAATGGAATACCCGATACATGATATTCCTGAAAGTAGAACACCACTAGAAAAAAAAAACAATAGATTAAACCAAACCACAAAGTTGAGCAACAAAAAAAATCCAAAAATGCTCTTAAACTGCAGATAAAATAAAAGATTATTAGCCATAGTGGATAACCAAAATCCATAAAGTAATGATATAACTAAAACCATATTTTATTTTTCCAAAAAAACATGAGCCTGTTACTGAACCTCTCTCACAACCATCAAGCAACTATAGCCAAAAGCAACTAGCACAGTTTAGCAACCTAGAAGTTAAAAAAGAAAATTTTGCATGACAATAAAATTTCTTATATATTTTTTTTCTTGTTAAATGATGTCCATTTCCTTTCTGGTTACAAATGGTTGATGATATCCAAAAACATTGATCAATAAGTTATGATTGAGTTGGTAAGAGAGCAATTAAGGCATCATGTTATATAATATCCTTTTTTATTTCTATCTCCTCGTTTCTGCAAAAAAATAAACATATATAACATAGCGACAACATATTCATACCTTCATTTTCACAGTAACATATTTCCCTCTAGATTTGTGTCATGACATCCATCATCGTCACAATTATCATCTTCGTGATAAACATCTTGTTAAGATACCACAAAATTTATAGAATTGTTTCAACGGCTATCTAGATTGACCACAAATGTATGACATGAAACTTTAAAATGCTCTCATATGGTTATATCAAAATTTCAACATAAAAGACCAAAAAATATACTGATTAAACTTGGAAAACAATAAAAAGACATAGGAAGAACATCAAGGCATTGCTTTCTAGCAAGGGAAAAATGAACGATAGGAGTAAAGAAAAGAACAAATGAAACTAAGACATTAAAGGCTCCTTTAAGTAACCTTTTTCTTCATCATAACCATGACCACTTTGCACAAGTTCAAAGAATACTTTGCTGAAGAGCTTAGCAACTCCTTTGAAAGTACGATTTATCGATTCATTGTTTCGTTGATCTAAAACAAATATACGTTCTATGATTAGCATTGAAGTAAGAAAAACATAATCTCGTTGAAGTAAAGATACATAAATCATAATCTCACGTTAAAAACAATAAGTACAAAATAAGACAAGCTCACTTTAGAGTTCTCGAGTTATGACTTCAGCTAATAAGTTAGCATCATTTAGTTCCTGCCCCTTCGATATAGCTTCACCATATAACATTTCAAACTTAGCAAAGGATATTATGGCTTCCAACTTTTGTTTTTGTCATTTCAGATTAGTTTGAAATTAGTCTCTAGAATCCATATGGAATAAGTTGCTCGAAAGACATACTAATATGAAGTACATCATTCAAACGATAAAGTGACCATGACAGAAGGTCAAGAGACTGCTAGTGATTATGCCATATCGTCTAGCAGATTGGGAACACAATATAAGAGAGAATATTTAACATAATAGAATAGAATAGGTAAATTACTTGCGTGAAGTCACGGGTTGTTATAGGAATGATGCAAGAAGCCAAGTGAGGATTAATTGAACTAATCCAAAAAGTCGAGCAAACAAAGAACCTAGTAAAACTGGGAAAAGAAAAATCAACAGTGTTTAGGCAAAATGTGCAACCATATGGAGAACCTTTCTATTAAGATGACTTAACAATTGAAAAGGCCAGAGCACAAAACATTCAAATCAATAATCATGGTTGCTATCCGAGTACATGAGTGAATAAAAGTGATGTAACAAAATGAGCCGTGAGGAATAGAAGCAAAAGAGCTTAATGGGGTTACTAAAGGTAAATAATGTTGGAACGGTATGAATGCAGCACAGGTGTACTCACCAAATGATCCCAAACTCATCATTTGGCCTTAACTACTCAAATGCACTCAGGTCATATATTCTCTCAAGATAAAAATTAAATAAATCAATGGTTACATGTAGAAAGTGACTCAATGAAAATGTAAGTGAACCAACACAATTGTGCAAAAACCATCCATCACAAAGGCATCTCCAATAGAAATGAATTCATCAGATAAGACATCTATAAGGGAACCCATTCAATCCACCATGCATAATAAAGTAGAAAAACAGTCATTCATGAATAGAATGGAAACTAGTTTTGTCAAAAATAAAGGCAGTCATCAAATCAATCATATTCTCAACTGATTTCTCGAATAGGTGTAGTCAAGTTGCAGCAACAACAATTTTATCCTGATTGAATAATGGTCATAATCCTTACCAACATCCATTACATAAACACTAATAAGAGCATCACATCCACGGGATGAAGAGACATCAAAATTTAAAAACAAACTATCATTGCCAATAGAACACGTAAGAGCCTTATTGGCAGCCTAGGAAAGCATGAAAATGATCTGGAAAAAAATTATAGGCAGCAGCATGTGTTAACACAAAACATGGGCATAAAGGGCAAATTATGTGAATGATGTGCATCTATTGATAAAAATAACGCTCATAATCCTTACCAACACCCATTAAAGAAACGCTCGCACAGTCACAGTATAAAGAGACATCCAAGGTTTAAAAACAAACTATCATCGCCAGCAAAACATATAACAGCCTTATTGGCATCCTAGGAAAGCACGAAAAAGATCTAGGAAAATATAACAGGCAGGAGCATGTGTTAACACAAAACATAGGCATAAAGAGCAAACACATGAACGATGTGCATCACTATTGATAAAAATAATTGTGCCGACATTCTGAAAAGATGAAACAACAGACAAAATTGAAATGCTGATTAAAATCACGCAGATCAAAACAAAAGACTGCAACGCAAGCTTACTAAAGGATTGAAGGAAAAAAAAACAAAAAATCACCCAACAATGAGTGAAGAAAAAAAGAAACCTAGAGATCCACAAGAAGCTTTCTTGAATCTACAAGGAAAGTAGAAGTCGACATATCCACAAGAGTAAGGAAACATGCAAAAAATCAAATTTTACTTGACAAACATATAGCATTACGACTCGAAAAAATGGGTGCCTATTCAGGTCCCCAAATCCTACACTAGGTCAAACCAAAGTAGGAAATAAAATACCCAAATAATTCTTAAATAATTGTGTTCTCTAGACCATGTTTTATTATTATCTGCCATCTCAGTTGTATGAATTAGTTTAATGTGAGGGAAATTTTCAACTGAAATCACAGCTTATGTAATAATATGTAGAAACTTTTAGTTGAAGAGATACCTTACATTTTAGCCTATTCTAAACTACACCCTTCTAGTATTCAAGAAGTGTGTTGATGACAAGATAATACAAGAGAATTTCTAAAATGATTTTTTTTTCTTTCACTAAGAGAGTCACACACACACACACCAAGAATGATCAAATCCCTTAATTCTAGGGTCTAATAAACATAATCAGATCCCTTAATCCTAGGCTTAAACAATAATGAAAATCTAAGAGAGATAATCAAAGGATATACAGTTATGAAAGAAACTAAATAAGGAAAGAAGAATATATTCCTTTTCACACCTAAATATACTAAAGAGTAAGTAACCTCATGAAATTTTAGCCTATTCTAAGGTAAACCCCTATAGTATTCAATAAGTGTGTTGACATTGTTCCTTTCACACCTAAATATACTAAAGAGTAACCTCTTGAAATTTGCATACCTATAAAGAAAAGAAAAGAAAAGACGGAAAAACACAAGTTGCTTTCAATCCAAAAAATGGAAACAAAATAAAGAAATTGAACAAATAATATGCTAAAAAGGCTAATCATTTCTTTAGATATAGCTCTTGTTAAGTCCAATTAACTAAAGATACCTAAACAATTCAAAAAAGAAAATAAAAAAGAAAAACCCTTAACATTGTGTTTTGATCATGGAATTTTCTGACAAGAAGGCATGGTCCTTCCCTAATTAAATGATGAGTGTGAGATAAGAAAGTGTCACCTATAGAAAGATTCTGACAACACCAGCATGCATCTGCATTGATTTTAAAGTATCAGAATATACTAATCTGAACTCTTGCTTGAGCCAAATTTGAAGAAAAAAGCTGTTGTAAATCATCATTTTTCTTTTGCAACCTTTGTTCACGGGTAGCTTTGCTGGAAAATGGGTTGCCCGACCTAGGTTTTTTATAAAGGATGCTAAGCTGCTTTTCACGCTCCATTATACTGCAAGTTGCACAAAGCAAAAGTCCTTCTACCATATAAATGGTTGAAAGAATTGATTGGAGTAAGAGAACCCACCACTTTCCAGTAAATTCATAACTTCAGTTTTCCTAAAAATTATTACTTTCAATCATTAATCCTCCAAAAACAAAGGAAAAGGCAGTGAGAAATAGAGTGTATAAAGAACATAGATGAACGTGATGTACTTTCCATAAAAAACATACTCATCCTTTTGAAACCAATTATTCTATGGAGATGCAATTCCTCCTAACCAAGCAGTTGAGAAAACATATGCTTAACAAGTGAGAGGGCAAGAAGAAAACACCAAATGAATGCACACCATATGTAGCAATTTCTCTTATAAGGAAAGGTAACATGGATCCATTTTTGCAATTTGGACATTGTATAAAGCAATTTGCAGTCATATTAAGATAAAATAGCAACAAAGAAGCACCGATCAATTTTTTTCTCTTACAGAATTCTCTCGTGACTTGCACACATAACAATATATAAATTTTAATGACAAGCTAACCCATAAAAGTGTAGCGAACTTTTACTATCACAGATAATCAAGTCAGCAGATTGTTATTTAAGGTGGTAATCAATAGTGAAGATGGTCCCGGTTCATTGATGCGTACACTGAACAAGTGAAATAAAGACTTCCAACCCCACCAATTTAGGAAGACAGGTGAGCAAGGGCTTGGCATGACAGTAGTGTCAATATATTCTTCTTTCCTTATATAGTTTCTTCTTTCATTATATAGTTTATTTCATAGCTGTATATTATATTCTTCTTTCCTTATTTAGTTTCTTTTATAGTTGTATATTATATTCTTCTTTCTTTATTTAGTTTTTTTCATAGTTGTATATCCCTTGATTATATCTCTAAGATTTTCATTATTGTCTAGGCCTAAGATTAAAGGATCTGATTATGTTTATTAGATCCTAGAATTAAGGGATTTGATCCTTCTTGATGTGTGTGTGTGTGTGTGTGTGTGTGTGTGTGTTGTAACTCTCTTAGTGAAAAGGACGGAAAACATTTCAAAATTTCTCTTGTATTATCTTGTCATGGTATCAGAGCCAAAACTCTGAAATCTATTCATCTTGTGTGTGGTTCCTTGTCTGGTTCTTCTATTCTGTTTTTCTTGGACTTGATCTCTTGGTTCTTGTTTCTAGTTAAATCATCATCTTGTGTCTGGTTCCTTGTCTGGTTCTTCTATTTTTTTTTCTTGGACTTGATCTCTTGGTTCTTGTTTCTAGTTAAATCATGTCTCTTGAACGATCTAAACATTTTCTTGTTCGATTTACTGGAAAGAACTATTCTGCCTGGGCTTTCCAGTTTCAAATTTTTGTCAAGGGAAAGGAATTATAGGGTCATATTGCTAAGACAGATCCTGCACCTAACAGTGAGAAGGAGAAGGAGAAATATGTGAAATGGGAGGTGAAGGATGCTTAGATTATGTCTTGGATCCTTGGAAGTATGGAACACAGCACGAAGGTTCCAATTGGAACTCGAGTTGGGTCAACTCAGTCAAGGCAGCATGTCAATCCAAGAGTTTTATTCTTCCTTTGTAAATCTGTGGGCTAAGTACACAGATATTGTGTATGCAAGTGTACCTCCTGAAGGACGTATTGCTATCCAAAGTGTGCATGAAACCAGCAAGCGTGATCAGTTTTTAATGAAGTTATTAAGGCGGGAATTTGAAGCAATCAAGTCCAACCTGATGAATAGAGAACCAGTTCCTTTCTTGGATATTTGTGTAGGAGAGCTTCTCAGGGAAGAACAACGGATCATTACACAGGCTGTCTTGGAGCAGAAAGCTCAAAATTCTGCTCCAATTCCTGTTGCCTACACTACTCAAGGGAGATCTGAAGGAGAAAGAGATATGTCTAATGTTCAGTGCTATAGTTGCAAAGGATTTGGGCATATTGCCACTACTTGCACTAAAAAATTCTGCAACTATTGTATGAAAACAGGGCATATCATCAAAGATTGCTCCATTTAGCCTCCAAAGAAATCTGAAACTGCTTATATTGTCTCGGTTGGTTCCTCAAATGCTCCTAGTCCTGGTCAGTCTTCTATTACTCCTGAAATGATCCAACAAATGATAGTTTCTGCCCTTTCTGCTTTAGGCCTTTCAGGTAACAAAAATTCTATTCCAAAGCCTTGGTATTTTGATTCTGCTGTTTCCAATCACATGACCAACACTGCCTTACCTTTAAATAATGTTCAAAAATATAAAGGAAATCTTCATATTCGTACTGCCGATGGTAATCCCTTGTCTATCATAGCTGTTGGTGATATTTCAGCCCTTTTGAATACTGTCTTTGTGTCTCCTAAGCTGTCCACTAATCTTATATTTTTTTACCACATTTTCCTGAGTCATCAACACTAGTACAAAGGTTTAAACCTGGTTATGTTTATCATAGACGCACTCCTGCTTCTGATCTTTCAATAGGTCTCACTGAGGTTCCTTCACATCTTCCTGCGGCATCTGATCCTGTTCTACCCACTTCCTATGATCCACCACCTCTTCGTAAAAGCTCTAGACCTCACAAACCTCCTGAAAGGTATGGTTTTTCAACTCCTATGGCTATGTCTACTACCCTGTCTTCTGTTTCCATTCCCACTTGTTATAAATAGGCTAAAGAACATGAGTGTTGGCAATAAGCAATGGAGGCAGAATTTCAAGCACTTGAGGCAAATCATACTTAAGACATTATTTCTTGTCCTCCACATGTTAAGCCCATTGGTAGTAAGTGGGTCTATACTGTGAAACTCAAGTCTGATGGCTCTTTAGATAGATACAAAGCTCGATTGGTTACTCTTGGCAAGAAACAAGAATATGGCTTCGACTATGAAGAAACATTCGCACCAGTTGCTAAGATGACCACAGTGAGAATAATTCTTGCTATTGCAGCCTGGCCTTTATATCAGATGGATGTAACAAATGTCTTCTTGCCTGAGGATCTTAAGAAAGAGATTTACATGAAACTTCCACCTGGTATGCACACAACGGCTTCTGATGAAGTTTGCAAACTAAAATGCTCTTTGTATGGGTTGAAACAGGCACCTAGAGCCTGGTTTGAGAAGTTTCGCAACACTCTTCTCACCTTCTCCTTCACACAAAGTCAATATGATTCATCACTCTTCTTTTACAAGACCACCACTGGTATGGTATTTCTCTTAGTCTATGTCGATGATATTATCCTCACTGGTAATGACATTGGGTTGATCACCAAGCTTCAACATATGTTGCATAGTACATTTCAAATGAAAGATCTTAGACATCTCACATATTTTTTGGGGCTGGAAGTTCACTCTAGAGATCATGATTTGTTCTTAAATCAACATAAATATATTCAGGATCTCATTAAGCTAGCTGGTTTAAAGGATGCCACTGCTGTTGATACGCCAATGGAGGTGAATGTGAAATACCGAAAAGATGAAGGCAAGCTTTTGCCTGAACTTTCTTTATATAGGCAACTTATTGGTAGTCTTATCTGCCTAACAATTACAAGGCCTGATATCTCCTATGCTGTCCATATAGTTAGCAAATTTATGCAGGCACCTCGACATCTTCATTTTGCTGCAGTTCGTCATCTTATTAGATACTTAATTGGGTCCCCTACTCGTGGGTTGTTTTTTCCTAAACATTCTACTCTTACTTTGACTTCCTATAGTGATGTAGATTGGGCTGGTTGCCCGGATACTAGGAAGTCTATCACAGGCTGGTGCATTTTTCTTGGAGATGCCTTGATTTATTGGAAGTGTAAGAAGTAGGACTGTGTCTCTAAATATTCTACAGAGGCTGAGTATCGAGCCATGTCTGCAGCTTGTTCTGAAATTGTGTGGTTACGTGGTCTTATTTCTGAACTTAGGTTCCCTCCAACTGCTCCTGCTCCACTTCATGGTGATAATACTAGTGCTATTCAAATAGCTGCGAATCTGATCTACCATGAACGCACAAAGCACATAGAGGTGGACTGTCATTATATTAGGGAGGCCTTTACTAGAGGTGTTATCACTCTTCCTCATCCTAATATTGATCTTCAAATAGCTGATGCCTTTAGAAAAGCCTTGACACGCCAACGACCTAAGTTTCTCAGTAGCAAATTAATGTTGTTAGACCTACCTGCATCAATTTGAGGGGGGATGTCAATATATTCTCCTTTTCTTATTTCATTTCTTTAATAGTTGCCGGTCCTTCTTTTATATTTGTCAGTATATTCTTCTTTCCTTATTCTATTTCTTTCATAGCTGTCACTATATTCTTCTTTCCTTGTTTAATTTCTATCATAACTGTATATCCCTTGATTCCCTCTAAGATCTCAATTATTGTCTAGGCCTAGGATTAAAGGATCTGATTATGTTTATTAGACCTAGGAATTAAGGGATTTAATACTTCTTGATGTGTATATATATATATATATATATATATATATATTGTAACTCTCTTAGTGAAAAATATAGAAAACATTTTAGAATTTTTCTTATATTATCTAGTCAATATGGTGAAGCTGAATTGAAGGGGTAGGAACTTAATAATGCTAACTCATTAGCTGAAGTCATAACACGAGAACTCTAAAGTGAGCTTTGAGTTCTTTCTAGAAACTTGATTTTAATATTTCACTATAAAAAGTTTTTTTTGACTAGCTATTCTTCCAGGTGTTTCTGATAAGATGGATAGACTTATTGGTTGAAGTCACAACACAAGAACTCTGAACTGTGAATTTGCTTTATTGTTTCTTTATGAACATCCATATCTATTTAGCTTTAACTTCCTTTAACCCTAATATGCTTGATCTGTTTTAGCTTTAACTTGCTTTATTGTTTCTTTACTGTGTTAATTTTATGTTTTTGACCCTACCTTTTCTTGTAGGTTGGTTGATTTTTTTTTTTTTTGCTCAAAAAACCATGGTAACGATCCCAAATGTTCTTGGCACACTTAATATTTTTTTCCTTGTGTTAACTGCTGCCTCCTCTTTCTTTACTTAAGACTGCTCAAGGCAACCCTATGGTAAGAAAGAGATGTCTATTTTTCTTGTCGAGTCATTTGACCATATGAATCAAGATTTTTTTTGCAAATTTGTAGACTTTGTTTTACGGCATTTTTCATTGTTTTGATGCAGCTTGTGATTCAAAGTCGTTGTATGCTATAATAGTTGGTGGAATTTAAAAACAGAGAGACTTACATTGGGCACGTGGTCAATTGTGATGCTTGGATGAACATTCATCTCCGTTTAGCTTTAATTTTCTTTTACCCTAATATCATCCAAGAATCACAATTGACCACATGCCCAATGTAAGTCTCTCCGTTTCTAAATTTCACCAACTATTACAGCATACAACGACCTTGAATCACAAGCTGCATCAAAAAAATGAAAAATGCCGTAAAACAAAGTCTATAAATTTGCAGAAAAATCTGGATTCATATGGTCAAATGACTCGACAAGAAAAACAGACATCTCTTTCTTACCATAGGGTTGCCTTGAGCAGTCTTCAGTAAAGAAAGAGGAGGCAGCAGTTAACACAAGAAAAAAAATATTAAGTGTGCCAAGAACAGTTGGGATGGTTACCATGTTTTTTTGAGCAAAAAAAATCAACCAACCTGCAAGAAAAGGCAGGGTCAAAAACATAAAATTAACGCATGGAAAGGGATGGGATATTTAGGAATCTAAAACAGATCAAGCATATTAGGGTTAAAAGAAGTTAAAGCTAAACGGATATGGATGTTCATAAAGAAACAATAAAGCAAATTCACAGTTCAGAGTTCTTGTGTTGTAACTTCAGCCAATAAGTCTATCCATCCTATCAGAAACACCTAGAAGAATAGCTAGTCAAAAAAAACTTTTTATAGTGAAATATTAAAATCAAGTTTCTAGAAAGAACTCAAAGCTCACTTTAGAGTTCTCGTGTTATGACTTCAGCTAATGAGTTAGCATTATTAAGTTCCTACCCCTTCAATTCAGCTTCACCATATTGACAAGATAATATAAGAGAAATTCTGAAATGTTTTCTATATTTTTCACTAAGAGAGTTACAATATATATATACATCAAAAAGTATCAAATCCTTTAATTCCTGGGTCTCATAAACATAATCAAATCCCTTAATCCTAGGCCTAGACAATAATTGAGATCTCAGAGAGAATTAAGAGATATACATCTATGACAGAAATTAAACAAGGAAAGAAAAATATAGTGACAGCTATGAAAGAAATAGAATAAGGAAAGAAGAATATACTGATAGATATAAAAGAAGGACCGACAACTATTAAAGAAATGAAATAAGAAAATTAAAGCTAAACGGAGATGGATGTTCATCCAAGCATCACAATTGACCAAATGCCCCTTGTAAGTCTTTGTTTTCCAATTTCACCAATCGAAGATACAACCATCATGAATTACAAGCTGCATGAGAAATATGAAAAAGACCGTAAAACAAACTCTACAAATTTGCAGAAAATTCTGGATTCATAAGGTCAAATGACACGACAAGAAAAGCAGACATCTCTTTCTTCCCATAGGGTGGCCTTGAGCAGTCTTGAGTAAAGAAAGAGGAAGCAGCAGTTAACACAAGAAAAAAAAAATTAAGTGTGTCGAAAAAAACAGGAGAAAGATAGAGGTTACCATGTTTTTTACAACAAAATGAAAAATCAAGCAACTTGCAAGAAAAGCGAGGGTCAAGAACATAAAATGAACGCATGGAAAGGGTTGGGAAATTTTGGAATCTAAAACAGATCAAGGATATTAGGGTAAAAGAAAATTAAAGCTAAACGGATATGGATGTTCATCCAAGCATCACAATTGACCAAATGCCCCTTGTAAGTCTCTCCGTTTTTCAATTCCACCAACTATTACAGCATACAACCACCATGAATTACAAGCTGCATGAGAAATATGAAAAAGGCTGTAAAACAAACTCTACAAATTTACAGAAAATTCTTGATTCATATGGTCAAATGACACGACAAGAAAAACAAACATCTCGTTCTTCGCATAAGGTGGCCTTGAGCAGTCTTGAGTTAAAAAAGAGGAAAGAGCAGTTAACACAAGAAAAAAAAATTAAGTGTGTCGAAAAAAACAGGAGAAAGATAGAGGTTACCATGTTTTTTACATCAAAATGAAAAATCAAGCAACCTGCAAGAAAAGCGAGGGTCAAGAACATAAAATGAACGCATGGAAAGGGTTGGGAAATTTTGGAATCTAAAACAGATCAAGGATATTAGGGTAAAAGAAAATTAAAGCTAAACGGAGATGGATGTTCATCCAAGCATCACAATTGATCAAATGCCCCTTGTAAGTCTCTCCGTTTTTCAATTCCACCAACTGTTACAGCATACAACCACCATGAATTACAAGCTGCATGAGAAATATGAAAAAGGTTGTAAAACAAACTCTACAAATTTGCAGAAAATTCGGGATTCATATGGTCAAATGACACAACAAGAAAAACAGACATCTCTTTCTTCCCATATGGTGGCCTTCAGCAGTCTTGAGTAAAGAAAGAGGAAGGAGTAGTTAACACAAGAAAAAAAAAATTAAGTGTGTCAAGAACAGTCGACATGGTTACCATGTTTTTTAGATCAAAAAAGAGAAATCAAGCAAGGTGCAAGAAAAGCGAGGGTCAAGAACATAAAATGAACGCATGGAAATGAATGGGAAATTTTGGAATCTAAAACAGATCCAGGATATTAGGGTAAAAGAAAATTAAAGCTAAACGGAGATGCATGTTCATCCAAGCATCACAACTGACCAAATGCCCCATTGTAAGTCTCTCCTTTTTTTCAATTCCACCAACTGTTACAGCAAACAACCACCATGAATTACAAGCTGCATGAAAAAAATGAAAAGGGCTATAAAACAAACTTTACAAATTTGCAGAAAATTCTGGATTCATACAGTCAAATGATACGAGAAAAAAAACAGACATTTCTTTCTTATCATAGGGTGGCCTTGAGCAGTCTTGAGTAAAGAAAGAGGAAGTTGCGGTTAACACAGGAAAAAAAAATTAAGTGTCAAGAACAGTTCGATGGTTAGCATGTTTTTTAGAGCAAAAAAGAAAAATCAAGCAACCTGCAAGAAATGCCAGGGTCAAGAACATAAAATTAACGCATGGAAAGGGATGGGAAATTTCAGAATCTAAAACAAATCAAGGATATTAGGGTTAAAGAAAATTAAAGCTAAATGGATATGGATGTTCATCCAAGCACCACAATTCAGCAAATGCCCATTGTAAGTCTTTCCATTTTTAAATTCCACCAACGGTTACAGCATACAACCCCCATGAATGACAAGCTGCATTAAAAAAATGAAAAATACTGTAAAACAAAGTCTACAAATTTGCACAAAATTCTGGATTCATATGGTCAAATGACGCGACAAGAAAAACAGACATCTGTGGGCATGTGATCATTCATAACAGAATGTTTTTCCATTATGTTAGACTAGTAGTATCTTTCTCTGTGCATCAATTTACAAGTTGAAAATCATCAGAATAGCAAGATTCGGTGAACTGGAGCATTTACATGACTTAGTTTAATCCCCCCTTAGGTTCATTGAGAAAGCTATCATAATGTGCTTTTAGTGTTGGGCAGATTAACAAAGGATGTCCACGCAAAGCATTGACAAAATTTCAAGTTAATTATCCAAAAGCTGAGGCTAAAAAATATCTAGCAGACGGGAAATTATAATCTATTTGTCGTTTGTCACTGTATCCATAGGCTGGTTTCTCACGATATTAAATATTTTACCACACTGAATTCATTCATCAATCCACTCTATTTTTCCGAGTCAAACTAGAAAACAATGAAGTGCTAAGCCTACCTTAAAGCAAACTCTAATATCAAAGCAGCTGATTTCACACCACAAGGAAGCTTCAGAACCATCTCCATCATACCAGGTGATATCTTGTCTTTGGAAGGAAAAACATGCATCTTTTCCACAAAAGCTCCGGCTGCCTTCGGTTTGGTCATCCACAAACAACTGGAGAGAATGATAACATACCCTAATATACCAAGGGACAACTTGGAAAATATTAACATGCAATTCATATCTATCACTAGCACTTTTAGCACCCAGGGGACTGTCGATTTCAACAAGATTGCAACTGCACCTCTTTCATTCCCGCTTCCCATCAAAAACCTACTAGCATGTAATGGTGCTTGTTAAGCAGGGAATTGACAGGTGGATAAAGCACACAGAATTACATGAATATGCTTAATGCAGAGAGCAATAAAAACAAGGAAATGGCCGACCATTTCATCTTCCAAGACATAAAAAGGTATTTCAACATTTATGTAATATCATTGTCAAGCGCAGTGAGTTGACACAATTCATTTTGCGATTTGTACCTTGTAAGATCTCCAAGCTTCTTTGATGAGAAGTTGCTGACTCCAATAGCACGAGCCTTGCCAGATTCATAAAGTGGCTCAATTTCTCTCCAAGAAGCCAGAATGTCAGGTTAGGTAAGGTTTCGGGTTCATTGCCAACAGAATCCTTCTTCATGCTTACGAGCCAGTGGATCTTCAAGACCAATTACACATCAGAGTTTTATTTTGTTTTATTCTTTTGAAAAAAGATTGGACTTTTTCAAAGGATTACATTGCCCACACAAAATTCATGAAAAAAATCTTCAGGCATTCAGACAATCTACAACGATAACACTAAATATCTAAAACAATAAAAAATCAAATAAAAATAAAGAAAGAATAAAATTATACATTTAAAACCCAAAAAACATATAAAAACAATTAACGTTAAGATATCAAGATTTCACACGAAATTAAATTCATGAAAACAAACTAAAAACCACAAAAATCTATCTCAGCACATTAAAAAAAATCTCATCGAATGAACAAATCAAAGTTTAAAAAATATAATAATCAAGATTAACATAAATATAACCCGTGAGCTATCCTTGTCTTTATCATCAATGCCATGTCAAGAATTCTCCTAAATCACCACCACCATCTCTGCCACCTCCACAAGAAAGACCAGAACGCCGCGATCAAAAATATCGCAGCCGCCACCGTCACCTAGATCTCCCGGCACTAAAAACTCCAGCATTGCCGTTTCAAACATTCCGCCTCGCATTTTCACCTCTCTCTCTAATTTTAGTCGATAACTGAATCAAACAATGGTAAATTAGGTTTTAAAATAATAGTGAGAGAGCAAGAGAGAGCGTTTAGAAGAGTAAAATAGAAAGTCTATTTCCAGAGAGAAAGTGGTATTTTCATTTTTTTTTTTTAGAGAGAGAGAGAGAGAGGAGACCGTTGTTGATGGTTGAATTCTGGATATTACTAGTAGCAACGGAGAAGGTAGAGCTCGGGAAATATTTTCAAAAAAATTAAGGTTGGTTTTCTATTATGACAGCCTTGATATTGTTTTGTCATTACGGGATTGGGGAAGCCTTGAAGAGCATGGTTTGGTTGTTTTGGGAGAGGGAGCTCAACGGGCTAAATGCCAATGCTCAATGCTTCATTATTTTATGGATGTAAAGGTGGTTTTTATTGTTATTCTTATTAATTTGGAAAATTAAGCTTTCTCTAATTTGGTTGGAATTATAATTATTATCTTGAAAAATTACACAACTAAATTAACCTTGCATATGTACTATTTTATTTGTCGTTTCGGGTTCAGCTAATTTTTTTAAATCTTAAAAGTGCTAATAAATTTTTAGATGTATAATTAAATATGATTTAAAAAATTAATTTTGAAATCTTATAACCTATGTCTTTAACTATAGTTGTAAACTAAATTATGTTAGAGCTAGCCCGAATTAAAATAATTAATTTCATGAGTTCAAATATAAACTTAATTACTAGTAAAAATATAATTTAACTTGTAAAAAAACTTCAATGTCATAATTATTTTTAAAAAATTATTGAGACAAGAACATATTGAATCTGAGTCCACTAATGACCCATGTCATGGACTCCATTGAGTTTAATAAGTTTTTATATAATTTTTTATTAATTGTATGATAAAAATATATTGTCATAAAATTAAGCACTAGCTTATGGAAATAATCATTATAGAAAGCAAAGAAAAATAAATCATGTAGTTTATTTCCAAATCAATTTAATATTGAAGGGTAAAATTGAGAAATAAATTAAAAACAATTAAAGAATCAAAAACAAAAAAAAAAGCATGTTGGTCTAGTGGGTGAACTTGTTAAACCTACAAATCAAGTAACTAGGACTAGCACATCAAAACTGCGAACCGGGGTACGGGCTCCAATGGGATTGTAATTTTTTTTTCAAAATTATTTTTTATTTAACTATATGATAACAAAAACAGACAATCACAAAATTAAACATCAACCCAATACAATGGGTAATGCGGTCGTACACGGCCTGTGATTTTTTTTAAGTTAAAGATGTAGATGACATCTCATTTACTCCGATGCTTTAAAAAAAAAAAAGAAGTGTTGTTTGAAATCTCATTTGAAAAATTAAGCATTCTGTAATTTGGTTGGAATTATAATTATTAGCTCGAAAAATTACACGACAAAATTAACCTTGTGTATGTACTATTTTATTTGTCATTTTGGGTTCAACTAATTTTTTTAAATATTAAAAGTGCTAATAAATTTTTAGTTGTATAATATATTAAAAAAATCATGTCTAGTTTTTCGATGTTTTCTGATTTATGCTTCGCATGAAATTGAGATTACACCTTAATTTTAGGTGAGATCTACCCTTTAAACCACAATTTAAGAAAGACAATTGATATAATCCAAGCAATACTAAAAAATCTATTAGATGTTCTAGTTGGTCTAAAGATAAAATTTAGAACCAAAAGGTTCAAAGAGGGTTGTATTTGACTTCTTCAAGAAACATGGGCTAAGATAGACTACAAGAAGATGTTAAATAATGAAATCTTGATTAATTTAATTCATGTTCAAGAAAGGCTTATAGATGGACATTCATAAATTACAAAAAGATTCAAATCTACCTTTTGACCTTTCTCTACTATTTTGGTAAAAAATGGAGCTATAAAAGGGATTTTAATTCAATTCTAGTTGGATTAATCAAGGCTTTTAATTATGCAATCCAAACAATACCAAGAAATTTGTTAGAGGTTCCAGTTGGTTTAGTGACAAGACTTAGAGCTACAAAAAGGTTTTCAATGGCTTCAAAACACATAGGCTAAGGTGGATTTCAAGAAAATAATAAATAATGAAGTATAAGTCTTAATTAATTTAATTCATGTTCAATAAAGGTTTGTAGGTGGTCGTTCAGACATTATAAAAAGATTCAAATCTGTCAGTTTGACATTTTGATATTGTTTTGGTCATAACTTGAGCTAAAAAAAAAATATTGCGATTCCAGTTACATTGGAAAATAGACATCCATAAATTTCCATTGATGTATGAAAAACTTTTTAATTCATTAATATAAGAGAAAATTATGTATTTGAAGTTAGACTTTGATTTTTCTAATAGATTACAAAAGTGATTTTAGTCTTATTTAAATTAATTAGGTTATTGTTTTATTTATCTTTTAGTTGTTATTAGGCTTTTAGAGATACTATACCCTTTATTTAAATTTATGTTTATTGAATTATTATTATTTATTAGGTTTATCTATATTTATTAGGGATATCCTATTAAACTTAGAGCTTTTTTTAGTATAAATATTATTTTGTAGAGATTTAAAAAAAAATTATTTTTAAGAAAAAAAATCAGCATTCTTGTTATTTTTTGTATTGTTAAGTGATTTTCATACTAAATTTTTTATTGAACTTTTAAATTCTTCAAATAACTAATTAACTTCGTTGTGATTTAATACTATTTGTTTGTATTTTTTATAAACTTAAAGTGATGATGATGATTATGTATAACTCTGATTTTTCAAGAGAAATTCTTATGGATTCAGTTACAATCCATTTAAATCAAATTTTAGAAGGTGTCTGCATCAATTTAAGTTACGAACATATTTTAAAAGGTACCTGCATCAACAATCAAACAGTAATATTTGTAACCGAGAAGAAAAACAACAATTGTCATGCTTTCAAACAATCACTCAATAGATATAAGTTAACGCAAATTTAGCTGGATAAAGTATAAAACAATTGAAATAAGAGGGGAAGTTACTGTACGCCATGTACTTGTGGTAAAAATTAATTGCAAACAAATACACGAACTTGATTGCAAAAAGGTAAGGAAAAACACACACATGAGGATTCAATTGCACATCTTACAATAATCTGAGTACCAAATTGACGTAAAACTCTCTTTTTTTTCCTCCTAAAAATTTCATCAGAAGGAAGTCACGAGTGGCTTAAGTTGATAGTAGCAAATCTAACGCCCACGAATTCCTATTCGGAGAAACATCAGGAGAGAAAATATGGTTGGTATTAGCAGCAACATTTCCCTCTCTACAGTTTCGACATACCCACTTGAAAATAGAAT
The DNA here is from genome assembly GCA_015852605.2 of Populus deltoides. Taxonomy (NCBI): domain Eukaryota; kingdom Viridiplantae; phylum Streptophyta; class Magnoliopsida; order Malpighiales; family Salicaceae; genus Populus; species Populus deltoides. Next base: position 9,092,180 of record CM027588.2, on the reverse strand, counting down.
TTTGTTGTTGATGAGAAAGAAACCCACATGCAATTTTATGGTCTTTAAGAGTTGCTTTAAAATGGGCAGAACTGGAATCCATTGTAAGTTACCAGCTCATAGTCATGGGAGTGGAGTTGAGGACAACCCCACAGGAAAGAACTTATCATTGAGCTCAACAAACAGGATGGAAGAGTATAATATTGCCATGAAAAGGATGATGAGGAACCCATACGAGTATCATCATGATCTTGGTTAGTTAGTTTCCCTTTTACCTCCATTTTCCTAATTATTTCTTGCTCTTGATCTTCATCTTTCATTTCCATCTAAGATTTTGGTACTGTGTTTGTTCATCCGTTTCTGTGTGTCAGTGTGTTGTGTTCCTTTCATACTTTCAGTTTGTTTTTCTCTGATGGATTGCAAGTAAGGAGAGTGTGCAGGTTGGCGGATTTGTTTTTCTGGGTTCTTGCTTTTGCCATACAACGAAATTTCCATAATAATAAATACTTTAAGTTGTGTTGTTGAATTCAATTCTGAAGTAATCCAATAACAACCCATTCTGTGGTTTTTAATTTTTTGAAATGGTCAATGACTATATAATTTAGGAAGCATCTGAATCTGGATGGCATCCTTTTATCCTTAATTTATTTAATTTTATGCTGTCAGTTCATACGTAAGTATGAAGCTTAACACAGAAAAGGTTGTTACTTTTTCCATGAATTCTTTACTCTCTATCTTTTAATGGAGTTGACCATGTTCCCGGTAATGCTTCCACTGTCACCCTCTAATTTCGGATACAAGTTATTGAGAATCATAAATCAATAGTTGTATAGACACACTTTAGGGAAAAGCCTTCAAATAGAAAAAATAATCCTGATCTGTGTCACTTTTGAGAAAGATGACTTATCATTGCTATTATATTACCTTTCAGCTGAATGAAAGCATTTTATATATGTCTAGATCTTATGGAAAAGGGTTGGGATCGACCCAACCCTTTTTTTAAAAGAAAGACTTTTGATACAAAATTTGTATCAGTTTTATTTTTATTACAGCCCGACATGCATGGGTCTAAAGGTGTAGGGATTAAAATAAAAGGGTTCAAGTTTTGAAATTGCATTAACCCTTTGACTAACTTGGAAATAGAAAAGTCTGAAGCCACACTGTACAAGTATTCTTTTGAATGGCTACAGAAATCATTGATAAAGATGTGTGTGAGTGTGGACTGTAGACACCCATATCAACTAGTTTGTCAATGAGGTTTGGTTTTGTTGATAGAGCTACTACCATCATCAACACAAATCTAAAATCTAAACGATTGCAAAGAAGTTATGTATCTTGCAGTATAGGTTCCACCATTAGCATTCCACTTTTGGCTCCCCTGCACTCCAACTTTTTATGCTAAATGCATTCCAGTTTTCTTACCGTGCGTGTTGTTTTTCCTTAATTCAGTCCATAACTGACATGCTCTATTCAGGTATGAACTACACATTGATAACTGATAATGTGATTGTGGGATCCCAACCTCAGAAACCTGAAGATATAGAACATCTAAGACATAAGGAGAATGTGGCCTACATTCTAAACTTGCAGCAGGACAAGGACATCGAGTATTGGGGTATTGATTTGCAGTCTATTATACAGAGATGTCAACAACTTGGAATCCGTCATATGAGAAGGCCTGTAAGAAAGTGCTACTCATTGTAAATTGAAACATGTAGAAGACTCCAATTTCCAAAATGAGTTATTATATGTTTCAACCATTTTTCATGTGTTCATGCCTGCGTTTTATTTTTTTACCAGTGTTTTCTTGGTGCTAACTGGATGAATTTGCAAATATAATTCTTTCTTCAGGCAACAGATTTCGATCCAGATTCCTTGAGAAGTGCATTACCCAAAGCTGTTTCATCGTTGGAATGGGCTACTTCTGAGGGAAAAGGCAGGGTGTACCTACATTGCACAGCTGGACTGGGAAGAGCCCCTGCTGTTGCTATAGCTTACATGTTCTGGTTTTGTTGCATGAATGTTAGTTCTCAACTCTTCTACTATTTATTTTTGTCAAAAATTATTATTTTAAATTTCAGACTTATATTGATATGATTTCTTACAAAACTGTGGGCTATATTTGGTATGGATATCATGATATTGTCGGACTTCTAGAGTGATTGTTTTGATACAATTTCTTGATTGATTGATTCGCAAACTGGAACATATTTTTCTGATTGTCATTTTTGCTACTGGTATGGGACAGCTTAATACAGCTTATGATACACTAACTTCAAAGAGACCTTGTGGACCCAGTAAGAGATCAATACGAGCAGCTACTTATGATCTAGCCAAGAATGATCCATGGAAGGAGCCCTTTGAGAGTCTACCAGAATATGCTTTTGAAGATATAGCAGATTGGGAGAGGCACTTGATTCAAGATCGTGTCCGTTCCCTCCGTGGAACATGAGCATTTAAGGTAAACATTATGTTGTCTTGCAAAGCATTCTAGTTCAAGATTCTGAGGCTGTGATCTGATAAAGTAAGGGATCTCTCCTGGAGGTTATTTTGTCATCATTACTAGATGGATTAGCAGCGCATCTCGCTATTCAGCATAACCATAAAAATGTGAAAACAAAATAATTATATTTTAATCTGGTGTAATTACTAATACCTGCCTTCACCACGTGTGAAACGCAAGCAAACCTGATGAAATAAATAGGAGACACAGATTCATCGAGCCCAGACACCCTCTAGTGCCCTCAAAGTCTGAAGGGCGACTATCATCCTGCACAAAAGTCGGTTATTTGCATGCATGGTAGGGACTAATTTCAGTTATCCTTCTAGCCATTGCCAAAACAAAGCATGCATAATTTATATAATTATACTCCCCCTTATTTTATCATATGAAAGTTGAAACCTTGCTGATGTACATTCTGACTGGTTGAATCAAGTTAACCAGGATAATTTCATTTGATAAAGCAGCTACGAGGAGAAACTCAAATCAATCAACTGCAAAGGGCTGGTTTCATGGGACAAGGGAACTTGCAGGGGAGGCAAATTGTAGCTCATGGCTAGAGATGAGCTTGGAACCTGTGCACTTTGTTAAAATAAATGAAAAAAAGTGAGGCAGAAGAACTCCGATTAGCACAGTTTAATAGCAGTAATGGAAGCTTTACCTGTATCCAAATGTACAATAAAGGTACTTAAGTACCTAATATTGGGAAACTCCGTGAATTAGTGCAGGTGTAATAATAATCTTGGAGGATTTATCAAATATCAATCTTCAGTATCCCTCCCCGACAATGTTACTTCATTGTTAACTGGGAGTAGGGACACACTCTTGTTTAGGTATTGTTTACTGTTCATAAAAAGAATCGATGTTCGAGCTTTACAGTGGATAGCAAGCGAACGAGAAAACCGCCCTGGACAATGTCTACGGCTATCCCTGTTTATGGCCTGGGCTCTTGGGTGTTAGGTACAAATCTTTTTTTATTTTATTTTTTTGCGCCATGATGACAGATAAAGTGGTTCTTGGTCACCCCAATTGGCGCTAGATGGGAGGAAAAGATAACAGGTGAAGTTCACAACAGCTCTTACAAAGATTGAAATCCTATTTCAGAGGTGCAATCTTGTGTCTTGAGCTAAGTTGATAGAATCAAATTCATTCACGACTGCGTAACCACCACACAGCAGCACTTTTTTTCCACTGATACAATTGCCTGTGATCTGCACAGATCAACCAACTACAACTCAACTTAGCATTTAGTAAAATTGCAATGTTTTGCTGGTGAATTGTGTTCTAAAGAAGTCGAGTTACCATGCCTGGAACCGAGTAAAGTTGGAGCAGTATTAGCACAAGGAAACATCATCGTACATGCATTTGACATAGGGAGACATGCTCTACCAGCCATTAACTATCAGCCTATAAAATTATAATCCCAAAGAGGAAATGATACAAAGGAATTATTTATCTTTGTTTCCTTTGTTCAATAACCGTACATAAAATCATTCTTCAAAAACCTACGAAAAGTTTAGACGGCCTGGAGCTTTGCAAGTTGAGCTTGCCGCTGTCCTAAATGGAATGCTGTAAAAATCCAAAGTAAACAGATCTGCAGCACAAAGACGATTAACAAAACCTTGCATTATTCTTGGTTGAAAAACATGATCATGACAAATGAAATGGCATTTTCAGAGCATTACTTGATATAGTGCAGAACTACGTTGGAATTAACAAGGTTGGATCAATAACCACCATAATAATTAATCTATAAAATTTGATGGTTATATACGTACAGGCAGAGCATAAAGAGACACAGTTGATGTCCTCCCATGAAGAGTGCTGAATAGTAGTTTGTACATTCCTGCAGCTGTAGCATCTCCAAGCCGTTGAACAATGACATCTATGCAAACCTGTGGTAAGACATGGCGCTGGTTGACATAATGCAGTAGAAGATATGCAAGTAATTATTCAAAATCTTATGGTAATATCAAACAAGAAATGCGTGAAATCCATGTTATTTGCATCAATTGCAAAGGTAAGTCTACTCGTGCATGCCTAGAGTCTCAAGGGATTTCATAAAAATGACATCAGACATGAAACGAAATTTCTGCCAAAAGGGGAGAAAAGATTGGAGATCGATATGTAAGCAACAACATTACTGCTTGTTAACAAAATCTGGTATTAATAGCCCAATTCAATCAGGGATACATAAAACTTATTAGTGCAGAAACATCTACTAACCTTAGCTTTGTATTTCTCTTCTTGAGTGACCACAGTAAACAGAAGTTCTCTTCCAGGCCTGGTCACTACATAAGTAACCACCTGCAAATAAGGGTAAAACCAAACTGTGAGGCCTCAAAATGAATGGGACATACTTCCTCAACCATATCAAGTGTTCTCAACAATTTAAGAGGAAAGTGCATTCACCCAAATAATACTCTAGATACTTGGATACATAAGCATTATTATATTCAAATAGAATAACTGGGAAATGAAGAAAGAAAGAAATACAACCCACAATGCTGTTTCACTGCAGGCAAGGGACCAATGGTGACAGACCTTCCGTACAGTCTCACAGATGGCAACTGCTACCCAAGTTGGCCAAACAGCAATAGCAACCAAATTTGAGAAGGCAGCAACCGGAGCAGAGCATATTGCTGCAGTAACCCCAGCTAAAGTAAGGATACGTCCCTGTGTTTGATTTGATAAGCCAAAACACAACAAGTTATAAACAGGAACTCTAATAATGTGAAATGCAATGAACACTGCAGTTTTGTCCCCAGAGATGCACAAACACAGAAAATATTACATGAAGAAATTTATCAAGCAGAATTAAGGAAAGTAATTGCAGATCCCAATGAACAGACAGCAATAACCACCAGAACCTGACATAATGAATTTCTCTGCTACAGATCATGCAATTTGTTAAAGATTCAAGATTGAATTAGTGTAAAAGAATATCATTTCTAAAAACATTTTGGTACCAGAATTCTTCTACAAAGCTTCCTTCTTTACATTTTTTACGTGGACAAATTTCAGATTCAATTGCATAAAAGTACCATGCATATTCTTTATATCCACCACATCCAACAAACCAAAGATTATTTTATTTTATTTTCAGAAATTACCCTCTCTGAGGCTTGGGAATACAAAGATTAAAATTGCTTCAGGGGAAACTCAGTAACAACTAATCAGAGCAAGACGCCTGTTAAATTTGATCATAATTCTGCAACTGATTTCCTTAATACTGGAACTCCAGTAAGTATTATCTATTTTCTTGGTTTTACAACCAGTCAGAACATCAAAACATTGAAGAAATATATTTGGTTATTAGCTTACTGTTAAAGTAAGTTGTCCAGCAAGGATAAAAACAGCAATGAAGCTATTTATCTGTGCAAACAATTTTCTTCTTCCAAGAGAGCTTGAAACAGTCATGGCAATTACTGTTACTTTCTACAAAAGAAAACAAGGATTCATTAGTGAGAGGAAATACGCATAATTCATATATAGATGAGGATAAATCATATCTAGAGCAATGGCAACAAATCAAATCATTTTATATCAATAGTCAAGCCTACAAAGTTTAAGCTCGCTAAATTTGAATTTACTTGTAGTGGAATCCCAGCTCCAATAATTACTTATTCTGGTTCATGTTACTTGTACATATTCTTTGCGGATATATAAATGTTTAAGAAATAAGTTTCAGATATCAAAAAATCAAATTAGCCAGCATATGACAGCAAAATTGGCAGATATTCTGGCTATCATAGTGGTAGTCACTTGGCATGTACCGTTGTACAGTAAACCTGAGATTAAAATCCTAGTCATACCAAAGATCGGAAGGGTTAAGAGTGGAAGAGAGCGAAACTTAGTTATGTTGCTAAGTTTTAAGCCATAAGGATTACAAAATAAATAAATAAAAAGACGAAAAAAATTGATAATGTGAGATCCACTGAGTTATACAATAAGGATAAGCATCTTGTTATCTCTGACCAACTGAGAAACAGAGTGCATGTATAAAAAACATGGTCTGATCCCTTTTTTACTTTCAATCCACTCTTCCTCTTCCCTCTTGCTTTTCTCATGTTTAATAACAACAAAATCAACAAAAGGCAAGATAAATTATAGATAGTTCTCTAAATTAGTTTACTTTCCTATTCAGTCAAATCATAAAATCTGGTTTGGAAAGGGTGATTTAGAAATTCAGAGTACATGAACAGGAGCAGAGTTCCATTTTACCTGAAAATAGAAGAATGACGAAATAACTGCACTCAGCCACAGGAATAGAGACACATTCAACAAATAAGTTGAAGATAATACAAGCCGAAACCCATCTAAGATGGCCCAAAGCTGAGGCCTCATCCTGGGTGAAGGAGACTTTGGAGAAGAGACTTTGAAAGCTGGTGATGATCGTCCATCAGCCTCACTATGCTGATCAGCATCAACTTTTCTAAAAAGCAAAAGCATCCCAATAAGCTACATGAAAGCACCTGAAAAGCTTTTTCACTCTTCCAGAGATGCAAAATAATATGACCTACATGAATACATTTTTTTTTCTTGACAGGTGAGTAGCATGTAGTCTAAGGGTGTGTTTGATTGTAGGAAAGTGAATTCCTGGAATTCACTTTCCTTGTTTTCCCATGTTTGGCAACAATATAAAAAAATAGTCAAAGGAAACTGAATTTCAGTCAAACTGAAAAAAGTAACGTTAATGAAGGAAAGTGTTTTCCTTCTATTAAAGAAAGGAAAACACTTTCCTTCCGTTCATTTTCTCATACACAGCCTCAGGCGAAGTCAGAATTTCGTACATTTTCAATATCTCTGTTCTATTTACGTTGGCTTGTTTTGATCCCTTTCTTTTGTGGTTTCTTGGAGTAATATAACTGTTCTATTTACGTTGGTTTCTTTCCGTTCACTGTTCTATTTATTTTATAAAAAATAGGTTTTACGTAAAAAATATTTCACAAGCTTATTTCTCTATAATATGATATGATATATATAGTTATATTTTATAAAATACACTATGTATGAATATAGGGTATAATAAAAAATTTCATCATTATACTTTTTTAGATTTCATTTTTTTTTATTGTAAGTGATTAAATATTTTATATTTATTAGATAAACTTGAAAAAAAATTAATTCATTAATAAATTATTTTCTAGTTCATTTTCCATAACATAACCAAACACTGGAAAGTGTTTTCCAGTTCATTTTCCATAACACTACCAAACATCGAAAAATACTTTCCCGAAATTCACTTTCCAAAAGGAAACAACTTTCCTGCAAACAAACAGAGCCTAAGAAGCTAAAAAAGTACTAGTGGATCATCCAGACTGTTCAAATGTTTTGACTAGAAGTGAAAAGCTCCATAGAGAAAAGAAATGGGTAAAAGAAATGTATCAGATACAAACAACAAGAATTTGCATTCACTCTAAAAGAACAGTTTGTACAAAACTAGGACATTGATTATCCATGAACTAAGAGACAGTAATAAGTCATCACTACTAACAGACAGTAACAAGTCATCACTACTAATGGCTGACCTTATGGGAGATAATTCATGAGGAAGATGGGATACATCCTTGTTGATCCCTTTTGATGACTGTGCAGCTAGTTCCATCAACAAAGCAGCAAATAGAAGTAAAACTGCAATTGCATTGAACCAACCAATCATTTAAAACCAAATTCAAACAAACAGAAACTCAGACATTAAACAATCTCATTTTCCGAAGCATACATACAAGGACCCAACCAAGCCATTGATGTAGCAAACAACGATCCAAATAGCTGACCAAGTGTAGCACCAGCACCAATGAACCCAAACAATCTTGAACCTGACTGAATACAACCGAAATGTCAAATGCAGAATATAAAACCATGATGATTTTAAGGTCTCCACGTTGCAGCATACTAACCTCACTATCCATCACATCAATAACCCTAGCCCAAGTCGACGATATGGTAATAAGATTAAGCAGCGCAACCTTCAAAAAAAAGAAAAAAATTCCAACCATAGAAGAAACTCAAAAGGTCAAATCACAAGGCAATCAGTCAACATTTAATTTAAGAAATAACTAAGACCAATAGAAGCTTTCAAACTCATCATACCCAGAGAAACAATCCAATTCTGACAGAAATATAAAACCATCCATGATCATCCCAACTTCCAGAATATGTACTACTGGTTCTGTCAACATCAACCTTCAAACCGTCTTTCAATTCAGTTGATACAGCAACAGTACCCTAATCATTAAAAAAAAGAGACAATTTACTCAGAAATTAAGAAAAAACAACTGTTGGTAATTAAAAATAATAATAAAAAAATACCTTTGACTTGAAGAGCGAAAACTCAGCAGAAGCAGAGGAAGAGAAATGCCATAGAAAGAAGAAGAGAACAAGAGAAACACTAAAAAACCTGTGTATCAAAAACAAAGCCTGGTGGTGGTGGTGGTGGTGGGCATGAAATCTCAAGAATTAATGATTGAAAATCAAAACCCATTTCAGTGATTTTATTATTACAATCACAATAATAATGAAAAAAAAAGGGGAAATGGTAACCAACCTTGGATTTAGAGAAATTAGGGAAAGAGAAAAGGAGAGTTGATAAAGGAGCAGCAATCAAGGTGAGGAATAAGGATCCGATAAAGAGAGCTGGAAGCTTCGATAAACCTAGAGAGATTGCACCTTCATCCCGCAATGGTAACACTACAAAATATGCACTCAAAATCTGCAACAAGAAACACTAAAATTAATTTATGAATTCTTGATATTGATTTAAAGAACAAAACAAAAGAAGAACAAGATTTAATTATTATCATTACGAAGAAAAAGCAGGAAGTGGAGTGAAGGAGAGGTGAGGTTTCGTGAGGGTAGATGGACACGAAGGTGGAGAGGATCGCATCTAATTGAGGCCTCCACCTATCCATTACCATGTTCAGTACTGACATTTTCTTCTTCCTTTTCATTCACTTCCAAACCTTCTCTTCTTTTTCTTCTTCTTTTTTCTCCTCTTTCCTACATTTTTCTTTTCCATTGTTTCCGCAGCATATATTAATTACATTATGCCCCTCTACTCTTAGAGGTTGCATATCATCTCCTCAAAGAAATCATTTAGTTAGTCCCTATTATATTCCATCATTATCAATTGAGTTTCAAATCTTTTGGCTTTTTATCAATGTTGTTCAACTTAGAATATTGTCTTGTATTATTGTATATACTTACAGCTTGTTGGAACCATCTAAATTCAAAGGGTTAAATTATTTTTTATGTTTGATAATTCTTTTAAATGAATTGATTTGAATTTCAAATGGAATTTAATTTATAAAAAAAATACAAAAATAAATTAGGGAAACTCTCTCATTTATTATATTATTGTAATTTCTCTTAAATTTAACTTTTAAAATAATATTCTAAAAATATTTATATGTTAACACAAACATTATTTTTGCTTAGTCTCTAGTACACTTCTTTCTTTTTTTCAAAAACCTTTGGGAGCACGATATCCTTTTTTTCTTATCTATTTCGTATCAATTCTCGTCAAGATATTTTTATTCCTCATAAGGTATGTTATTAATATTTTCTTTTATTTTTTTATTTCTTTTCGGTTTTTGCCCGAATCTTTCCTTTTTTTTTTCTCTTTATTTTCTTTTTGCTTTGTTCAACCAATTATACATGGATGACAAGTTTTTTATAATATGTCTAGAAAAGATTTTGATCAATTTTTTTAACACATGTATATTTTTTAATTTCTTTTCAATAAATATTCAATAAACAATTAAAATGCCTATATTTTATGTCATTTTAAATAAATATAAGGGTCCTTGAAACAAAAGGAAATAATTTCTATAACAAAAATAATTTATAAATTAATGATATAATAGTCAAAATTGTCATTTCAATTCATTTCCGCATGTATTCAAACACTATAGTTGAATTCAATTATGTGATTTAGTATTTTATTTCAAACAAAAAAATCATAATAGGTTATCAATTGAATTATAAATTGTTTATGAATTGCATTCAATTCAGCATGTGATTTAGTTTCAAATGAGATGTTAATGATATATGTTAGTTAATATTTCATTTGTCTTAAATGATTCAGAAATGACAATTGGAATTGACTTTAACCATCTCAGTATAATAGACTCGACTCCAACGCTTCGAATATTAACATTTCAACTCAAACAAATCATAGATGACTAGTAGAATTGATTTAAAATTAACCTTAATCATTACCTGTTAGTTCTCTCATTAGAAACAAAGATTGATTGATTATTCAAAGGAATCTAATCCATATTTTGCTTATGTTTAGTCATAACTTGCTCAAACTTGAGTGTTTTACACCATTACATTCTCCATGATTTAATCTACTCTCAGGTCTATCTATATCTAAAAAACATAGATATACCATTGCCTTTCAAAAACACTAACACATCAATATTTACATCTCGAACATCTTACCATTCATATTTCTACCTTAATAATAAAGTCTTAGACACCTAGAAGTAGAGGGATGAATCAGGTGATTAATTTAATTTTTTTTTCAATCTTCAATAAATATAATCTCCAAATCTAAATTCAATCAATTATAAGTTGCAATAAAATGCAATCAAATTATAGTTTAAAATAATCAAACATAGAAAAGAAAAGATTTGTTCCTAAAAATCTAGAACTTTAATATACACTCCAAACATCCAACAACACAATTCAATCACAAATCAAATTTCTAGCTAAGAATGAATGACAGTATGAAAGAGAGATTAAACACCTTGATTTTTATAATGGTTCAACTTAATTGTTTATTCCATTTCCTATGTTATAGGCTCGGGCATTTCTATTCATCTTCTTCAAGAGTGAAACTACACCTTTTTAGAATAACAATCCTTTCAAATACTCAAAATCACAACCCTTATAATTTAGATATTTTTTTATTTGGACTCAAGGCTAAAACCCTTTAGATTCCATTCTCAAGCTTAATATGAGCTTTTTACATAATCTCAAGTGAATGTTTTCACAATAATATCATTTATTTTAATTTTAAAAATAATAACTCTATCAAAAAATAGATTCATAAATGCAAACACATAAGTTTAAGTGGTTCAATTTAGCTTTAATTTCCTCATTAATAATTGTATATAAATGATTTATAAAAAGTGAGAGAATCAAGAATTTAAATTTTAGCCCTAAGTGGATTGGTGTTAAAAAAAGAAAAGTGATACACATCTTTAAAATAAGAGTATTTGGTTTATACACTCAAAATTAAAATGTATGAAGGCATAAATCCATATTCAATGTACTTATATATGAATAGTATATAAAAAAATTGCATGCTAAAATTAAATCACCTAGACCAACAAATAAATAACAAACAAACAATCAACAAAGCTTAGTCCAACTAGATATTTTCCCGTGTAGAGTCGTCATCCTTTCGTGGCGTGTATGACGTCAAATGACGGGTCATCCTCCTGGATCGAAAAGGGTTTTAGATGTGTTGGTATTACTTATGATTTGAAAGGTTGAGGAGTCACAACTTAGTATTATGGTTACTAAAAAACCTACTAGTCTTCAAGAGTTTGGGTAAGGGGACTAGTTGTGCATGAGAAAAACATATCACTCTAAGTGCACTGCACCCTAGATATGATAAGCTACATTATTGATTGATTTTTTTTCAAGTCATGTTTCTATTCGTTGGTCTGCCCAAGACTTAAGAAATGTCCTTTTTAGTAAAGAGGTTCATATCTTATGGATTTAAGGTTGGTCGATTTCAGTAAAAAGGTCTCTATCTTTTGAGGGATCAAGATAGATTCCCCTTAGTAAGGAGGTCTCTGTCTTATCATGCTAAAATCTAACCATTCTAAGGCTCAAATTTGAATGGTGTATTTATTTCTATTTTGTATCTTTAATACATGAGAATATACTTAACAACGTAATTTTATACCTGAAATCAAACATCCTAAGGGTAAATTCTAGTCATTACATGAGGGGTAGACTTACTATCTAGTCTTAAAAAAGGTCTATGATTTACACAATTACTACCTCTTATAAAGGCAATATAGGGGTTATAAGGAATAATTAGGGCACAATATGATCGTCATTACCAAGTAAACACTTAGATCATAATTAGGTGTTTTACGAATCTGAATCCTGACTGAAAGTCATGAAACAAACCTATAATCCCCCACCTAACCTAGAATTGAGTTTACACTCTCATAATTAAAATGCATGAAGGCATAAATTCATATTCAATGTTCTTATGCATGGATAATTTATAAAAAATACATGTTAAAAGTAAATCACCCATACCAAAGAATAAATAACAAACAAACAATCAACAAAGCTTAATATAACCAGAGATTTCCCTAGTGGAGTTACCGTTTTGTCGTATCGTGCATGACATCAAATGGTAAGTCATCCTCCTAAATTAAGGGGGGGTGGATGTGTTGGGATTAATAATGAAATTATGATTTGAAGGGTTGAGGAGTCACCACCTAATATTATGGTCACAAGAAAATCTACTAGTCTGTATGAGTACGAGTAAAGGGACTAGTTGTGCATGAGGAAGACGCATCACTTCCTAGTGCACCCTACCTATGGTAAGTTGCATTATTGATTGATTGTTTTTTTTTTCCCCAAGTTATGTTTCTATTCGTTGGTTTATCCAAAGTTCAAGAAAGGTCCTAATCGGTAAAGAGATTCATATCTTATGGATATAAGGTAAATCCTCCTTAGTAAATAGATCTTTATCTCTAGGAGCTTAAGACAAATCCCCTTCAGTAAAGAGATCTCTGTCTTATCAGGCTAAAACTTAACCATTCTAAGGCTCAAATTTTAATAATATATTTATTTCTATTTTGTATCTTTAATACATGGGGATATACTTTATAGTGTAATTTTATACCCCTAAATATTAAAGTCTATAATTAATTTCTAACATTTTATTTTTGTCAATTCATTTAATTTAATACCGGGAACATGCATTATGTTGTAAAATTCATACCCCAAATATTAATTAAACAAATTGATTTTTGTGATGTTTTTGAGATTTTAGTCAAATTTTAATGAATAATCACAAACTTGTTATGGTATCCATTAATTAGTTTTTGTGTTTTTCAAACTATGATAAAAACACAATTTATTTTTTTATATAAAACATGCATGAAAACTTTTAGAATTTGACTGTATGAAAATTAAAATATTTAATGTATTTTTTGAAAGAAAAATTTTATTATTTGTTTGTTTTTTCTAAAAGAAACTAGTTTATTTAATATTAGAGAAACACCTCGTAAGATCAGCTTACATACACCACCTCAATGACATTACTCTCATTATAAAGAGCTCGTTGATACTAAAATCAACTTTTTTATTGCTAGAAAGTCCAACAAACCACATTCTCTTCTCTCTTATTTTTCAATGATTGTCTTTCTTTTATCAAATTCTAGAAATTGAAATAGAAAACAAATGAAGTTTAGTACTGAAACGAGAAAGCATTAAAACATAGGGAATAAGAATGAAGAATTTTAAAAATGCAAGGACTCACAGGTAATTTTTTGCACCTCATGAACATTAAAAAGAAAAAGTGATTACCTCTTTGTTTCTATGTTAAATTGTTTCTTGTTATTTTAATATTTTCTAACTAATAAAAATAAATTTTATTTTGTAAAATTAAGCATAATCGACACTTCAAATACAATATATAACACAAACCAAAATGAATTATTAGACTTTAAATCATGTTGAATATAACATGAAAATGAAGGGATAAAAATAAAAAAATAAAAATAAGTGACTAAAACCAATAAATGCATAAGGATAAAAAGGAAAAAAAATGAGAGAGAGCTAAGCCAAGTGCACTGTAATGATCAATAGTGAACAATAAAAAGAAAGCAATGAAATAACTTCTTTTAGTTTATAACTAGGTAGTTTTTAAAATTTATTTTTATTTATTTTTTACAATTAAAATAGATATTTGGACGTGATACTACGATTTAAATTCTTAATAAAACAAAATATTTTATTAAATAAATTATTCTTTTCTTACACGTGCATTTTTTTTATCAAAACATATTTTATTAGTAACATGTTTTTTGAATTAAAAGTAAAGGAAATTAAAATATTTTCTTATAAAAGTTTTAATAATTTTGAAAAAGTAGGAAACTATACGTCCCTTCTCTTTAATTTAAACAACATTTTCTTATTGATGCATTTTTCAATGAAAATATTTGACAAACAGAATATTACGGCTTAAATTAGACCCACACACCCACACACTATAAGCTACAGTGACAGAAAACAGTAAGCGTCGGATCATGGACAAGAAATTCAAGGAAGAGATAGAACGAAGGACAGTTCGTGGAGACCTAGGCATTTACATGATCACCAAGAATTTAGGAGTATAAAAGCCAAGATTGAAGGAAGCAAGACATCAACAACAAATGTAAAACCCACTTCGGAGCCCTGTTTCAACTACTGAAACTCTTAGGGCTTGTAACAGTGCACTGTCAACTTCTTAGGCTTGGTTAGTTTGGTTTTCATGGAGATAAGGTCCTTTGTATGCTTGGTTGTATTTGTAGTAGCTTTCAATGGCTGGAAAATTTCCATTTTATGTGCATACTCATGTAATGAATGTAAATATGCAGTTCAATTTGTGTTAATTTAAGAATATCTTAAGATGAGATCTGCAGCCTTAATTTCCGTATTCATATTTTTTTTTTATTGTGCATACAATAGTAGAATATTAAGTATTTGACTGTAAAAACATGGAATTCTAGCAGTTAAGCTACCCTACAGGCTTAAGTATTTGAGTGTAAAAACATGGAATCCTAGCAGTTAAGCTACCCTACAGGCTACAGCCTGCTACTCAAATTGTTCAAGTCCTCGATTACAAAACAACCGTCAACACATATCCTCATGTAAATAATACCAAATTGAATACATGTCACAACCACCCTCCATTTAACAAAAAACACTGCGATTTCGGCATTAGCACAAGCAGTGGTGACAATAATGTGAAGCCCTATATAATCTACTCGTTTGAAGAAGCACGAGGAGCAGCAGCAATAACCATGATGAAAGCAAAATTCTAAGAAAACATGATAAAGAAAATAAATTGAGCACCAAACCACTAAGTATGTTGAATGATGGTTGTTTACAAGCACACGTAGGCCGTGACAGGTCCCAAATAAATAAATTTATGAATAAAATTCGAAATTCAAACAACAAAACAATAACTAAAATGCTGGCATAACTAGGAAGAAAGTATGTGTTGCTGCCGCTACTCACCTTGCCATGCCCAAACAATGTCCTTTAGAGCTGGTCTTATACCATTTTCCAGTATCTGTAGGTATGCCAGGGTATCACCACTAGAACTTTTCACCTCTACCAAATGAAAAGATGGAGTGAACTCAAATATTTCTGTATCAATGGACAACGCCCCTTTCCTACCTTTCTCTGATCCCTCCAACTTCAACAGCCCTCTATCTTTCTTCTTTACTTTTAGCTTCAGAAGCCTAGCAATGTCCTCCAGCTTGGATGTAATAGTTGAGGCAGAGTGCATTGATATGAACTTTTTTTCTTTCTTCTGGTTATCTTTCGCAAACAAACCAGATAAGTCAAACCCAGATGAAAGAGATATGATATCAAAGGCATTCAAACTGGTAGGCTGGCTCATCTCTTTCTTGGCTTCAGCAGGAGCACTATCATTCTCACAATAATCAAATGTCACATCAGCAGCCAAAGGATCCAATCCAGTGACTTCATTTTTAATTGTAACAGCATTAGAATCGAATCCTTTTCTAAACCAGGAATTTTCCATTATTTTTGTGATGGATATTCTAGTTTTTGGGTTAGGATCAAGCATCCTTGATAGCAGCCTGCACATTTCAGGTGAAAACCAGTTAGGGAACTTGTACTCTGCCTTTCTTATTTTTCGGTACATCAAAATCAGATTTGCATCATGAAATGGGAGATAACCGGCTAGCAAAACAAACAAGACCACCCCACAAGACCAGATGTCAGCTTTAGCCCCGTCATAGCCTTTCCTATAAATAACTTCAGGAGCCACATATGCAGGAGTTCCACAAGTTGTGTGCAGCAAACCATCTTGACACCTAGACTCAGCAGCAGCACTCAAACCAAAATCTGACACCTTCAAACCTTCATTCTCATCCAGTAATAAGTTTTCTGGTTTCAAATCTCGGTGAGAAACACCTCTGCTATGACAAAAATCAATTGCACTGATTAACTGTTGAAAATACGTCCTGGCAACATCTTCCTTGAGCCTCCCTTTTGCTACCTTATTAAAGAGTTCGCCACCTTTAGCATATTCTATCACAAAGTAAATTTTGTTTTTGGTGGCCATAACCTCGTATAGTTGCAGTACATTTGGATGTTTAACCAATCTCATGACAGATATCTCTCGCTTGATCTGATCCATCAGTCCTACTTTCAGAACCTTCTCTTTGTCAATGACCTTGATGGCCACACTCTGGCCAGTTTTCAGGTTTCTCCCATAGTAAACCTTAGCAAAGTTTCCCTGGCCAAGCAATCTCCCAAAATCATACCTTTCCATCAACACATTCCCTTTATTTTCCAATGTCAATAAGAAATCTTAATAGACTATATTTATAAATTATAATTCACAGGATGGGAATCTTTAGAGCTTAAAAACTCAATCGTCTGTGCCAAGGCAGTGCTTCAAAACAACAGCAATTCTATTTCTGATTTCCTTGTCCGTTCGAATCCCAACTGTGAATCTGTCAAGTATTGAGTATCCGACCTCATATGGGATGGATAAGCGCAACCTAAATGGCAATTGAATTTCACAAGCTCCACAACATGAATTACCAGAGATCAAGCACATTTTTCTGCATTCCCAGTTGTTTTTCTTTTGGTGCTGGAAGGGAGAGATGGAACACCAAGCTAGCAACAAGAACAATAATAACAAATGTAAGTTCATTGCTCGGGCATAAAAGAAATGAATATCATATCAGAATCATTTGATTGGAGAATCAAAAAATCATAAAGGGGATCTAGAAATTGTCTACAGCCAAATCCACAAACAATATGAATTAACAAGTCAGGTACTATTTATAGAATAACGGTGCCATCAATGCATGCATGGTTGCTCAGAAAGCCCAGATTGCAATTATTCAAAAAATAAAGCATAAGTGAATAAGGGTCCCTTCATTTTGCATCCATGTCTAATGTATATATAGTTTCATCCAGTGAGAATATTAACCAGTCAAAATCCAAAAGATACACCCAATATATTGGAAGAAGAATTAAAGGCTGTAATGCAGATCCTAAATCAGAAACAAAAACAAGCTAGAGTAAAACTACCCAACCCCATTGCTAGCTTTCCATGACTTTTTATATACCAATTCCTGTACCAAATTGAAAATAATAAACAAACAAAATTAAAAGCAATGAATTCCTAAACTATCAAGTGAATAAGTTCATAATCTTAAATGCAGATTTGCCATTAAATTTGAAACATGGCAAACTATTCAGAAATCATAATTAAGATTTACAATAACAAGAGAAATGCATAAATTAAAGGGAAAGAAAACATAAACAACAAGGAAAAGGAAAAAAAGAACCGTTGAAACTCACCCAAAACTTGACAGAATACAGATGGTGGTACGCTAATGAAGAAAAAGGATGAACCTAAATTCAAACAGAGAAATTCATTCGGTAAGAACACGTAAGAACACAGCATCAAAACCCATTTGTATATTTTGTTTGATTGACATCAGCAAAACAACAAATCCCATATCCAAGGATATGAAAAGATTAAACATTTGGATAAACATGGGAAAAGTAAGCAGATGAAGAGACAAAAGATTACAAGGATTAAGAAAAAGAATACATGGAACATTGATTACCTTTGAAGCAAAGAAAGAAAGGAACAACTAGCCTTAACAAATCTTAACGTTCGAGAGGAGACCAAAATGAGTGAGACAAGTGCAATGTATGTAAGTGATGTTGACGATGGGCTGCCCTTTTCTTTCTTTTTGGCTATTATTATACCGTTGTGGTGGCTCTATAATGAGAGAGAGAGAGAGACATAGCGTCAGAAATAAAGTGTGGGAGGAGAGAAGGACAGAAGCGCCCCCCGGATTTTTGTATTAGCATATGGAAAGGAGTCTTCTTCTTTACTTCCTAGTTTTTCAAAATAATCACATTTTATTCCTTTCTTTGTGTTTCAAAATATATTAACTCTTGTTTATATTTTGTGAAAACATTTGCTGGATTTCTTTCAAATTGGATTTAATTTTTAATGTGTGTTCGGTAGCTTTTATAAAAGTGTTTTTTAATTGAAAAAACATTAGATTAATATGTTTTTTAGATTTTTTTATTTTTAACATTAGTATATAAAATCATAAAAATACTAAAAATAAATCAATTTAATATCTTAGGCAAAGAAAAAAAAACCAGTTTTAAAAAAATTTTAAAATATGATAATTAAAACTTTCTGGTAGGACAATTCACGTTTAACAAAAAACAAGTGACCACGGTATAGAACCTGTTTTTTTTTTTATTTCAAAAATATTTTTAAAAAAATTAAAAATTCTACTATTTTTTTATTTTAATTTTTTTATTTTCATACTATTTTAATGTACTGATGTTAAAAATAAAAAAATAATTTTAAAATATTTTAAAATAAAAAATATTTTAATAAATAACCACCTTCACACTATAAAACGGGATCTAAGCCACCAAACATGAAGAGCTAGGTTGTCATTTCCTTCAAAATCAAGATACTAAATAACTCGCACTTGAGGGTCTAGCTGTTGTGGTCAATCGTGTGACTTGTTCCGCCCCCGTCCCGGGTTCGACCCTCTATGTGCACGTCTGTCACCCCCGCGGTGCCTTACCTGCTCCTGGGCTTGCAGGATGTCCAGTGGGCCGTGGGGAATAGTCGTGGTGCGCGTAAGCTAGCCCGGACACCCCACGTAAATCAAAAAAAAAAAAGATACTAAATAACTCTACTTTTGGACATTTAAAACCTTGGAGGTGCCACCGGAAACACAGACGCACAAAAGGTATTAATTAGTCTGTGGATCCAAATTATTATAACGTTTTGATTCCTTAACTCATTTTGCGCTGTAAAGTTCTATTTTCTGAAACAAATGATTTTTTCTTTTTAAAATTAAAGTGGTTGGAATTTCTGTTTTTAACATTAATCACCTTCTTAGTATCCTATTATCTGTCATTCATTTTTTTTCCCAACAAAAATAAAAATCTCTCTTGGTTTTCAAAATTTCCTGATAATTAGATTAATCACTTGCTTAGTTAGCGGTTTAACTTATTGCAAGTGATTTATGAAATGTTATAGAGATTATAATTAATTATTTTATTGTTTTGGTTCTAAAAATTACAACATTTGTGTATGGAAACTAAACATGCTTTTTCCATCCAGTCTTGGAGAAGCCATATATGCATGAAATTCTAGCTTCATAATATTTTTTTAATATATTTTTAAATTTAAATCAAATATGATAACCTAGGGATTAAATTCCTTTATCACCTGTACCTAAGAGATAAAATATATTGATCTTTTCATAGTTTATTTATTTTTGCTATAATTTTCATATTGAGAAAACTAAAAGCATAAAACTATGGGATTCAATAAGGGTTAATTTGACGTTCTGGTTGAATCGTTATTTTGTTATTTTAAATTATTATTTTTTAATATTTTTAAATTATTTTAATGGTTTGATATTAAAAATAATTTTTTTTAAAAAAATATTATTTTAATTCATTTCCATGTAATTAATAAAAAAACATTATAAAAGCACCTTATACCACACTTTAAAACACAACATCTACAAAACTTCCAAATAGATACTGTATACAAGAAAACATTACAAAAATACCTTATACCAAACTACCTCTATTTTTATCAAGAATACCCCTTCAGGATTTAATTTTACTTTCTATTTATACATTACATATTTTAACATTGTGCTTTTAGTATCAATAAATAAATTCTTATAGAAAAAATTCTCTAAATAATCAATTACATCAATATTTAAATGAATTGTTCTAAAAGAAGAATCCACTACCTACCACAAGATAATTTTTACATACGCAAATACTTCGAAAAATTATAAAATATTCATACATATATATAGAGTCTAATGTTGTTCTGATTTAATTTAAAATTAATATCAAATAAATCATCAAATATTTATTTTATCAAATAATAAAATTTTAGTTGAATAATATTAAAATGATAGTATCAAATTATTTAAAATAGTAATTGTATAAACAAGAACTAATTCCAACTCACTAAAAGTATTTATGATATAATTAGGGACACTTTGGGTATAAAGGCTATTAATGTATTCTTTTCTTAAAAGAAGAAGATTTATATCAAATCAAATCACCAAATTTTTAAGAATGACTTATAATTTTATAATGTTTCATAAGAAAATTTTTTTTTTTTCAGAGATGTTTTAAAAATAACAAGCTAAGAGTTGACATCATTCCATTTTAAATCGTTATATGTTAAAAGTGATGTTTTAGAAATTAAGATTTGGAATGCATTGAATGATACACACACACAAATACACTTGAGTTATACAATCGTTGTAGGTTAAAAAATCTTGAATGGTTTACCTATGGTTTTTAAAATAAGTGTGAAGTTCATATAGAATTAAAATTCACATAAACTTCTTTTCAAACAATTAAAAGAAGCAATGAATTTCTAGACTTAATTCACTTTGACATTAGTAATTTAAAATTTATACAAACTAAAGATGAGAAAAGGTATTAATCTATTTTATAGATGTTTGCATAACATATAATGTTACTTATTTGTGAAAAACCCAATATGAGGCACTTATTGAGACTAGAACATTTAAATATTATAAAAATAAAGTTAACAATCAACTTAATATAAAGATAAAAGTAATAAAAAAAACAATAAATGTGGAGAATATAAGGCACCTTTTGGTGGATTTTGTTTAAAAAATTATGTTATTCACCAAACTACCACTCTTCAATCACTTCAACAAAATGACATTGTTGAATGTAAAAACCAACTTTAAAAGAAATTATGAATGTCATATTGCTAAGTTTAGGAGCACCTAAAAACTTACGAGAGGAGATAATTTTAACTACTAATTATATAATTAAAAAAAACCCTCACAAGAAGTTGAAAACGACACCATGTGAGTTATGAAAATGAAAGAGACCTTTTCTACAAATACCTTTAAGTGTAGTGATGTCTTGCAAAAGTGGTGATATTTGATCCCTAAAAAGGAGATATGATCTAAAATTATGGATTATATATGTTTATAATAGTAATGCATATTGGTTTCTTGTACATAAATCAAGTATTAAGGATATTAATCCTAATACAATAGTAGAATTAATAAATGTTGTCATTGAAAATTAGTTTTCTTTTAAGAACACATAAGAAATTTATTCACTTAAAAGAACGAATAAAAAAAGCTTAAATAGTCATCATCAAATAAAAAATGATGAAATTGAGAATAGAATGGGCAAGAGGGAAAAAATTGAAAAAACAATTAAGTTATAATTTTCTAACTTGTTAGAAAATAAGCCTTAAAGCTATTTTGAGAAAATTTCTTGCCTTGGAGCTTGTTATTGGAAGAGACAGTTAATAGCCATCATGATACGATCAAGACTACATCAAAAGATTCATTGCAAGTTTTAATTGGACCAATTATAATATCAAGAGCAAAGATGCATTCAATGAGCTTATTTAGATTATTTGGATTAAAATGAACTTCAAGGAGGTTACATTTTCATTAAGTAATAATCAGACCTTATTCAACTTAATCTATGCATAAGAGGGGCTTGATCCATCCACTTCATGGACTAATTAATTTTGGCAATTAGAGGCTCATTTTTTTTTCTAATGCACTATTTTACTATAACAAGAATAATTTTTTATATTGTCACTGAATCAGACTGAAATTTTACCAAAAGATTTCATAGGTCTTGTGTTATATTATTCTAAAATTTCAGGTTAATCGGACATCAAGAAGACCTTATGATAAGGTTCAGAAGCTACTACACAAGAATTGTATTAGTTTCCTAGTTAATTTTGGATTATTTTTATTATTTTATTTAGAACTCTATTGTTATTTTTTCAGCATTATTTAGGAAGTTTTTACCTAGTATAAATAGGGTATTTAGCTTGTAATTAGTTTTTTTTTACAAATTTTGATTTTAACAATTGTTATAGTTTCGGTGTTTCGATATAGATTATAGTTGTGTCAAGCTAAATCACAAGCATGAATTTAGTTTTCTTGAGGAGGGTCAATTTAATTGAGGGTTTCAATAATTTTTATAGTTTTGGTGTCTCAATATAGATTATAGTTGTGTCAAGCTCAATCACAAGCATGAATTTAGTTTTCTTGAGAAGGGTCAATTTAATTGTGGGTTTCTAGATATTTATATCCACGGTGTTTACATTACTTGGTATCAAAACAAGGCTCTAAATCAGGTTATATCCCTTTTATTTTCAAGTTTTCGCATGCTATATTGTTGTCGAGTTCTTTATCTTCTCTAAAAACTAGTTGCAACATCAAGTTCTTTTTTAAAAGAAATTATTTGCAATATTGATTAAATAAAGTTTTTTTAAAAAAATAACAAAGAAAATCACAAGAAAAGAAAATTTTAGGGTTTGCCGCAAATCTTAATTCAAGAAACATAGAATTCAAACACTTTTTCTTTAAATATAAAAAATCTTGATTCTTGAGGTATCTTGGAGTTTAATCTTGATTTGAGATATTTTAGATTTACTTGGGTAGGTTTTCTTGAGATTCACAAAAAAAAAAAGATAGTTTTTTTGCGTCATTGTCTTTTTTTTCTAGTTTTGACCCCCCCACACACACACATAAATGAAAGTGCTTTTGTTATTTGAGTCTTTAAATCTTATTCCATTAGTTTCTAAATTTTCATAGTTTTTTTTTCCATATTTTCATATTGTTCATATTTCAAATGAATTCGTATAGATATTCATATTTTTATATTTGTAGTTTTGTATTGATAGTTTTTTATCTTTATTTTTTCTCGAGTCTTTACATTATTTGATCACACCATTAAATATATTAATATTTGATTTGTTGTGAACTAGTTCCTTAAAGAATTGAAATCTTGAGAATTAAGTGGTAAAAGATGAAGGTTAGCATATCATAGTGAAAATAAAAAAAAATACTTAAAACTTGAGGAGTAACATCTATTGAGTGTAAACATTTGAGAGAGTGTGTGTGATTATTATATAATACATATATGTAAAAAAAAACTAAATTTTCAACTCTTGACGATGTTAATTAAGAGTGGATCATCACCACCAAAAAATATGAATAATCTTGAATGGAGGTATTTAGACATACAATAATAGTTGGAGTTTATGAATACAAGATTTGTCGAAATAATAAGGGGATGACTGATTTGAGAACCAAAGCGGCTAGTTTTCGAGATGGGTTAGACTGTAGAGGTTTTGAAGGAAAAAGGTATCTGAGATGAGCTAATTAACTTTTAAAAGAATCTATAGCCAAGAATATAGATGAGGAGGCCAGGGATTTTGATGATAACCATGATGGTAGGTTTCAGTCATATAAAAACCAAAAACCTAGGGGAGTTTGACCACTTGAGCAATTCAATTATAGGAGAGTAGATAGGGAGAATGGACTTCGAGATGGTTTAGATAAAGATTTGTACATTGTTAAGATGAAGATTCAGGCTTTTCAAGGTAAAAACAATCTAGAAGCTTAAATAAAGTGGGAAAAGAAAATGGAGTTATTGATTTATTATCAACATTACTTTAAGGTAAAGAAAGTAAAGCATTTTGTTATTAAGTTTATTGACTATGATATTATTTGGTAGGATCAACTTGTCTTAGGTAGGAGGAGGAATGAAGAGAGATCCATAAAGACTTGGGATGAGATGAAATTAGTCATAAGAAAAATATTTGTTCATGGAAATTATTATAAGGAACTATATTAAATATTGTAGAGTTTGTCTTAAGATTTTAGGAATATTGAGGATTACCACAAGGAGATAGAGATTTCCATGATTAAAGCTAATGTTACGGAGGATAGAGAAGCTATAATGACACGGTTCTTGGATGGATTGAATAGAGAGATAAATAATGTGATTTAGTTACAACACTATGTTAAGCTTAAAGATATGGTTCATATAGTTACCAAGGTAGAAAGGCATTTGAAAAGAAAGGGCAGTATACATCAAGGAGGTAATTCGAGATTCTTTTCAGCATAGAGGCAAATTATAGGAGAGAGGGGGCTGTCACATCAAATCCAAATATTATGGGCAATAAAATCAAACCATCTAAGGCTTGAAGGAAAGATTAGACCACTAAAACAAAAGGTAAACTCGAGATCCCATCTAATCGTAATCATGATATTAAGTATTTTAGGTGTTTAAAGAGTGAACATATAGCTTCACAATATCTAAACAAAAAGATTATGGTTATAAGGGAGTATAAAGATATTAAATCCAAAAGTAACAGATATGAAGAGGATGAAATGCCACCACTTGAGGCCTATAGTGATATTGAGTATTCAATTAATGAAGAGACTTTGGTGATTAGGAGATCATTTAATGTTTAGATTAAGAAGGATGACGTAGAGTAACACTTGAAGGATATCTTTCATACTAGATGCCAGATAAATAATTACGTATGTTGTGTGATTATTGATAATGAGAGTTGTGTTAGTATTGCTAGTACTATACTTGTTAAACATTTGAATATGAACATTATTAAACATGAAAAACCTTGTAAACCTCAATGGTTTGATGACTGTAGAGAACTAAAAGTGATTAATCAGGTTTTGGTTTTTTTTTTATTGGAAAATATAAGGATGAGATTTTATGTGATGTTATGCGCATGCTACTCATTTATTGTTGGGGAGACTTTGGTAATTTGATAAAAAAGAAAGCCAAGTATGATGAGTTAAAGAACATGTATTCTCTTGAGAATGATGGAAAGATATTCATACTTGTATCCTTATCCATTAAACAAGTGTATGAAGACCACTTGAAATTGAAAGAAAAAAGCGAAGTTGAAGAAAAATATCAACCATGTAAGATCCCACATTGGAAGCGAGCGTCCAGAGCCAGGGCCTTATAAGTGCATGCTCACCTTGACTAGTAAGACGCGTTTTGGGGTCATGCGTTGCTGCCAAGAACAAATCCGTGAGGGGGACCTGGGTGGAAGCCCTGGATTTGGGTGGACTGGGAAGCCCAAAGCAGACAATATCTTGTTAGTGGGGTGGGGTGTTACATTTGGTATCAGAGCCGAGGACGGCTAGTCTTAAGGTGGGGGGATTGTAAGATCCCACATCGGAAGCGAGCATCCAGAGCCAGGGCCTTATAAGTGCATGCTCACCTTGACTAGTAAGATGCGTTTTGAGGTCATACGTGGCTGCCAAGAACAAATCCGTGAGGGGGACCTGGGTGGAAGCCCTGGATTTGGGTGGACTGGGAGGCCCAAAGCGGAGAATATCTTGTTAGTGGGGTGGGGTGTTACAAACCATGTGAGGATAAAAGGAAAAGTGAAAATAAAATGATCAAAAAAAGGTAAAAAATTTAGATTCAGCCAAAATAAGAATTAATGGGAGTTCGACCGAGAGAGGAGAGAGGAAAAGAAGGTTGAGAAGAAAAAAAGTGTGGAAAAATTAAAGAAACATGTTAATTTTTATACAAAGAGGAGTGAGATTAAGAATAATTTTTTTTTACGTGCCTTTTAGACTTACCAATGCACTTTACTATTTTCATAAGATTAATGAACCATGTTTAGCTCAATTTTATAGTTAAGTTTGTTGTGGTTTATTTTAATGATATTTTGATTTATAGTAAGAGTTTATATAAGCATGTTGAACATTTAAGAAATGTATTCTTTGTTTTGCGAAAGAATATTTATAGGCTAATATGAAAAAAGTGTGACTTTTACATGGAAAAGATCGTATTTCCTGGATATATTGTTAGTACAAAAGGTATTAAGTCAGATGAGGAAAATGTTAGGGCTATCCAATAATGACCTCCATCTAAATCAATCACTGACGTAACAAGTTTTTATAGGAAATTTATTAAAAATTTTAGTACTTTAACCGTATCTTTAATTGAGATAGTTAAGAAATATATGGGTTTTAAATGGGGTATAGAACAAGAGCATGCTTTTAATTTATTAAGAAAAATTAATTTCGGCTCCATTGTTATCATTGCCTAATTTTACAAAAACTTTAAAGATTGAATGTGATGCCTTAGAAATAGGTAATAGAGCTATTTTAATGTAGGAAAAAAAACCAATAGCTTGTTTTAATGAAAAGCTCAATGATGCTATGTTGAGTTATCTTACTTATGATAAAGAGCTTTACGCATGAGGACTTAAAAAACTTGGCAACATTATTTGTGATCTAAGGAGTTCATAATCCATATTGATCGTAAGTCATTGAAACATCTTAAGGACCAAGGAAAGCTGAATTGCCAGCATACCAAGTGGGTAGAGTTCACTGAAACATTCTCGTATATGATTAATTGCAAGCAAAGTGAGGAAAACATAGTGACTGATGTACTATTACAAAGGCATTTACTTCTTTCAACTATAAACACTAAACTATTAGGATTTGAGTATGTGAAAGATTTATATATTGAGGATTTTGATTTCGGCCAAGTATATATTGGATGTGAACATTCAACCTTTGATAAGTTTTATAGATTTGATGAATATTTATTTAAAGAAAAGAGTTGTGTGTGTTTAATTGTTCTATGCATGAATTGTTAGTTCATGAAGCTCATGAGGCCGATTAATAGGATATTTTGAGGTTTTTTAAGACTTCAGATGTTTTGCATAAGATGAAAAGAGATGTGTAAAGAATTTGTGATAAATGTATAGCATATAGATAAATCAAGTCTAAAGTTTTACCTCATAATTTATATACTCCTTTACCAGTGCCTAAGAAACTTTGGGTTGATATATCTATGGATTTTGTGCTGGGTTTGCCTAGGTCAAAAAGGGTTAGGGATTCTATTTTTGTAGTTGTGGATAAATTTTCTAATATGACATATGTCATATCTTTTCATAAAACCAATGATGCAACTAAAATAGCAAACTTATTCTTTAAAGAGATGGTTCAACTCTATGGGGTACCTAAGAGCATTGTGTCTAACTGTGATGTAAATTTCTTAGCTACTTTTAAAAGGTTTTATAAGGGAAATTAGAAACAAAATTCTTATTTTTAATATTTGCCATCCATAAATAGATGGTTAAACTAAAGTAGCTAACAAGACTTGAACTACATTGTTAAGAACTATCATTTAAAGAAATTTGAAAAATTAAAAAGATTGCTTGCTATTTATTGAATTTGCTTATAATAGAAGTATACATTCTATTATTCTCCTTTTGAAATTATGTATGGCTTTAATTCTTTGACTCCTTTGGATTTGATTCTTTTACCTATTGATAAAAGAGGTAGTCTTGATGATAATATAAAAGCACATATAGTAAAGGATCTTCACGAGAACATAAAGCAGTAGATAAAAAAAAGGAGCAACATGCATAAAAAAGTTATTTTTTAACTAGATGATTGTGTTTGAGTGTATATATGAAAAAAAAAAGACTTCCTTAACAAAAGAGATCTGAGTTGATGCGAAAGTAGATTGGCCATTCAAAATCCTTGAAAGAATGAATGATAATGCCTATAAAGTGGATCTACCACGTGAGTATGATGTTAATGCTACTTTAAATGTTTATAATCTCTCTCTATTTGATGCAGATGAATCTTTTTGAGGAAAGAGGGGTGATATGATCAAGACTACAACAGAAGATCCATTGCAAGTTTCAATTGGGTCAATTATAAGATTAAGGGAAAAGAAACTCAAATATGCATTCAATGAGATTATTCAAAGTATTTGGAGCAAGATGAATTTCAAAGAGGCTATATCTTCAATAAGTGATGATTAGACCTTAGTCAACTTAATCTATATACAAGAGGGGCTTGATCCATATACTTTATGGATTAATTAATTTTGGCAGTTACAGGCGTATTTCTTCAAATACACAGTTCTACTCTAATAAATATAATTTTTTATTTGACTGTTGGATCATAATAAAATTTTACTAGCATATTCCAGATGCTTTTTTTATATTATGTTAAAATTACAGGTCAATTAGAAATTAGGAAGGCCTTGCGATAAGGTCCGGAAGATACTATGTAAGAATTGTATTCATTTTCTAGTTAATTAAGGATTCTTTTTTCTATTTTATTTAGAATTTTTTTGTTATTTTTCCAGTATTGTTTAGGAAGTTTTTACCTAGTATTAGGTTTTTTTACAAACTCTGATTTCAATAATTATTATTGTGTGTTGTGAGAGATTTCTCTGGTTAGTAAGGGTCAATTTGATTGTTGATTTTTGGATATTTATATCCTCGTGGTTTATATCACATCATAATTACAAACAACATTTATAAATGATAACTTTGATAAAGAGTTCTATGTAGAACAAATTAAGGGGCTTGTCATTAAAATGAAAGAAATGAAATTTTGTGAACCTATCAAGTCTTTAAATGGTTTGAAACAAGCTCTTAAACAAAGTCATGGAAGATTTAACAAGGTTATGTTGTCAAATAAGTTTAAAACCAATGAAGTTGATAAATATTATGTAAAAAATACAAATAAATATTATGTCATTAAATATCTCTTTGTAGATGACATGTTAATTTTAGGCAACAATAAACAAATGATCAAATCTATTAAGAAAATGTCAACAAGTGAATTTAACATGAAAATCTTAGGTGTTGTAGATGTTACAAAGAAAATAAAATATCTAGAACATATAATGGATTGATATTGTCTCGAAGAAAGTTCTCATTTTTCTTTAAATGTGATAATAACATTATCAAACACCAACAAAGATAAGTGCACATCTATCTAAAGATAAAAAGGTGAAGGAATACATCAATTAGAACTTTCTTGAATAATTATAAGTTTGATGTATGTTATTAATTGCACAAAACCAAATATTGCATGCTTGATTAGCAATCTATATAGATTTACCAATAATTTAAGTGTGGATTATTGAAAAGAAATATATAAAATATTTAAGCTACATCTTAGACCATGAACTACACTATATTGAGTGCCCATGAATAGTTGAGGGTTATAGTGATGCAAATTGGATATTCAATATTAAGGATTTAAAATCCATTAGTGAATATCTTTTCATGCTCGAAGAAACAACTATTTTGGAAATCCTCTAAACAAACATGCATCATAAGATCCATGATGAAATCAAAGTCTATTACTTTAGATAAAGTTAAAGAGAAAGTCGAGTGACATTGAGTTTCTTAGAGAATATTATTCCATGTTGGTGAAAGCCAGTTTATCAATCTATGTCCATTGCGACAATTAGTTAGTAATTAGAAGGGCATAAAGTAGTATGTGTAATAATAAGTCTATATATATGCATCATAGATGTGATATATTAACTATGTAATGACAAAATAAAATATTATTAATTTACTTATTAAAGGCTTAACAAGAGAGCTTGTGTGTATTTTCAACGAGGAGTGGGCTCAAAGTCTTTAAAAATAAAAAAAACAATTATTATGATGATAATCCTACCTAGTTGTCTGAAGATCCTAAGTTTAGGTTTAAAGAGGAAAACAAGTCATATGACACTCTTAGTAGCACTTGAAAATAATACTTTCTTGTTATTCCTATGATGAAAAAAAGGTGTTAGTTACAACATGACAAGAGTGAGTTATGCTTTTAATGATTCTCATATCTTGGGTTACCTAGTAGAGTACTGCATAATACTTTTAATGAGATATCAACTATATGAATGAGAAATGTGATATTTTCTTCGAGAAATTCAAATGGCTAAATTTTCTAAAACACTTATGAATTAAAGTGTTGTTTAGAGCCAAAATAAACACAACAATAACTAAAACAATCTTTAGAAAAAGAACTATGTGAGTGTCATAACCCATTTTTAGGTTATTTCTCAAATTCACTTCTTTTTCTTCCAAAATAAAAATAAAAAATAAAATAAAAGCTGGCAACATGGAGAAACAGGCCATGAAGGATTTCAAACATATAGGAAAATCAAGCTGCAATTTTGGAGGAAATTTGAAGCCTAATTATACCCCATTATATCCAAGACTGAAGAAACAATGCATATTCAATGTCAAATTAAATGATTATTGAATGAATTTGCATAAAAATTAAGTCCAATGACATAATTAGATTTTTAAGAGGCCAATTTGATTTAATTATGGGCCAATTAAAGTTTAATTATGTTGAAGAATTAATTTGGGTTCAATGGAAGGATTCAATTAAGTGCAATGACTTAATTATACTTTAAATGGGTCAAATAAATTTTATTAGGGGCTTAATTGGTGAAACATTAAGTTTAGAAGCCCAATTTGGGTTTAATTAAGAAGATTGAAATTTTAGAAAGATCAAATTTAATTTTTACCATGTCAATTGATTGAAATCAAGAGCAAAATCATTAAAAAAAAAGTTTTGGGGTCAATTAGGGGTTAAATTGAAGAAATTCACAGCCAAGGACCAATATGCAAAAGGAGTTGAAATAAAAGGACCCAATTAATTGAGATCAGAGGTGAAATTGAAGAAAATTGAAAGTTTAATGGTTAATTTGGGTCAAATTGCATAAATCCAAAACCAAGAATCAATGTGAAAAATGCGCTAAAATCCAGGGTTGAAATAGAAGTTCGTCAGGGGTAAAATTGCATAAAATTAAAAGTGTTTAGCCAATCAGGGGTGTGATTGAGAGAATTATAAATTGAAGGACTAAAATGAACTTTACCAAAACAATGTTGTTTTGGTTATTATCCATTTTCTTTTTCAATTTTTCTCTGAAATGACTGCTTAGAGAGGCTCCTTAGTAGGTGTATTTAATGCCTCTACCCTTCATATTTGCACGAAAATGATCACCTGACATCTAACTTCACCCCGGTGTGGTCTTTTCTAGCTGATTGACAACACATCAGCCATGAAGACCAACACAGGTAGTCTGCAACTGGCAGATATGACAGTTTATGGTGCTTACTTTGAATCAACGGTTGAGATTTTTCCTAACTGAACCAAGGGCTAAGATTTGGTACCATTAAAGACAAAACATCCATCTTCTACCCCCTATAAATAAAGGTAGATTTCATGCTTGATCATGAAGAAAATCAAGTCCAATATTGATAAAAAGCAACCTCCCCCACTAGTTTTTCTTCCTTGCCGACACTTCTCTTTGTTCTTTCTCTCTCATCGCTGCCTTTTTAGCCACCAACTGCCTCTCCACTAGTTTGTTTGCCACCAGCTCCACCATGCATCACTAGCGTGACCACCAGTCAGCCACCCCCACGTCTGGAATAGCCACTGTGAATGTCTCTCTTTCTCTCTCTCCTCTGCAAAACTCTTTTTCTTCCCCCTATGACCAATGCCAACCACCATTCCTCTGCAACTTATCTTAGGTAGAATGCACTAGAGGTGATGCATCTTTTCCTTGCACAACTAATCCCTTACCGAGACTCTCACAGACCATATAATTCCTAGTAACCATAATACTAGGTGGTGACTCCTAAACTTTAATCATAGCTTTATGATTAAAACTAAAACCCTTTCCTTCTCAACAACAATACCTCTCAAGAGGCACGATAGCGCGCCAGTGCCCGATATCGCCCCTGCGACAAGATGACGCCTCCACTAGGGAACACCTTTTTTGGTCGGACTAAGCTTTGCTTGTTTGATTGTTTGCCTAATTGTTTTCGTCTGTTTAATTTTAGCTCATATTTTCACTACTTTAGCATTTTTATTTTATGTTCATGCATAAGTACATCGGGTATGGATTAATGCCCTCATGCATTTTAATTTCGTAAGTAGACTCAATTCTATGTTAGGTGGGGAGTAGCGGTTTGCCTCATAACTTTTAGTCGGGGTTCAGATTTGTGAAACATTCAACTATAAACTGAGTGTTTACTAGGTAACGGCAGTCACACTATGCCCTAACCATTCCTTGTAAACCCCTATACTGCCTTCATGTAAGGTAGTCACTGGGTAGTTCATAAACCTTTTTGAGACCAGGTAGAAAGCCTATCATCATATAATGGCCTAAAACCTTTCCTTAGAGTATGGACTCCATAAATATTCATTTTGCATGGGTTTTCACCATCCATACCCAATATGCATATACATACATTTGCATTTATACACATACATCCATCCATTGTAAATAACATACACACATGTATCAAGATGAAACATAGGTCCCTAAAGAGTCTATAACACCCGACTCCGAGCGAGAAACATGAAAGATGAAGAGCGTGCTCATCGTGATGCTCATTTCCAAGAAGAGTTGGAGTCTCTGAAGGCAAGCATGGCTCGCCTCACTGGCTTACTCGAGCAAACACTTAGAAATTCCTCTGGAGAAGGTCCTTCCAACTGATCCGTTATCTTTGTTCAAACCTAGACAGCAACTCAGCTTGAAGAAAGAATGAGCAAACATGGTCAAGAGCCTCAATATAATCTAGCATTTGTACAATCAGCAGCACCAACACTAGCCCTTGTTATTGATGCATTCGTCAATGAGTCCCATAAGACCAAGTCATCTGATGGCATTGATCAAGATAAAATGGCAGCACTTGAAGCCAGAATTAGGGCTATTGAAGGGTAAACTTATATGACCTAGTACAGGTTGCGAAAATGTGTCTCGTCCCGAATATGGTTGTATCAAAGAAGTTCTGTGTTCCTGAGTTTATCAAATACACTAGAACTCAATGCCCCATAAATCATCTCAAGTCCTATTGCAATAAAATGATAGAAGTAGCACACGATGAGAAACTACTTGTGCACTTTTCAGGATAGCTTAAGTAGGGCAGCATTGAGTTGGTACATAAGATTTGACAACATAAAGATCAACAAATGAAGAGACTTGGTGGATGTTTTTGTCAAGCAATACAAGTATAACATGGACATTGCTCCTGATAGAACCAGCTAATTCAATCTGGAGAAAAGGGACAAAGAAAGCATAAGGAAATACGCTCAAAGATGGAGAGATCTAGTTGCACAGGTGCACCCCTTTCTTTTGGACAAAGAAATGGTTACTCTATTTGCCAACACGCTCAAGGCACCGTACTACGAGCATGTGATTGTTAGTTTGCCATAGCAATTTACTAACATTGTGGCAATAGCTGAGTGTATAGAGTAAGGAATTAGGAGTGGTAGAATTTCCATGCCTACCAAGAAAAAAGGCTTCAAAGGGAAAAGGAGGGAGATCGACCATCTTGAAGGTGGCTACAGGGGTAGAGAAACCAAAACTATCACACTCTATCCCAAATTGCCAACATCAATCTCAACTCTCCATTTCCTACCAAAAAACCTAAGCCCCGAAGAAGAATTACCAAAGGGTTTATGAACAATTACCTCTATTATCGTTGTCTTTAAATGAGATGTACCAGAAGCTACTAAGCATCAGACAAGTAACTCCAGAACCACTTACGCCTCTATAGTCGCCTTACCCCAACTGGTACAAACCCAAACTCACGTGCGAGTACTATGTTGGTGCTGTAGGACACAACATTCATACCAGCAGTGCCTTCAAGAAGAAGCTCATGCAATTAATTAAAGCTAAGTGGATAGTGTTTGAAGAAACTCCAAACATGAATATGAACCCTCTACCCAATCATGTTTTAGGTAGTGGATCAGTAAATGCACTAGAGGAAGAAGTAGTGGATCAGTAAATGCACTAGAGGAAGAATGCCCGGGAAACCTAAAAGCACCGATGAAAATAACA
Source organism: Populus deltoides (assembly GCA_015852605.2). Taxonomy (NCBI): domain Eukaryota; kingdom Viridiplantae; phylum Streptophyta; class Magnoliopsida; order Malpighiales; family Salicaceae; genus Populus; species Populus deltoides. The sequence continues at coordinate 9,057,910 of CM027588.2, read as the reverse complement.
GGGTACAGAGAAGGCAACGTGTATTCTTGAGGATGTCCATGATAGAGGATGAAGTTCTGCCATAAAAAGAAAGTATACATGAATAGGAGGATGGAGTTTGACCTATTATTGCCTTTTGTTTGATCATGTCTGTTTCAACCTGTTTTAGTCTTGTTGGTAATTTGGCTCATATTGTCAAAAGACTTTCTTTGTCAAATGAGTCTTTCTTGTTAATAAATTCATGTGTTTTCTTGTGTTCATGATATGACTTCATTTTTGTTGTCGTTTCATGCAAATAACACACCTACACAAGTACACCCTTTACTCACAAAACCATTGTACCAAGAATTCTTTGGCATGTTCCTCTTTTCTTCAAAAATTATGTGTAATCCTGTGTTTTCAAAAGAATTTTTGGGAAATCAAAGTTTAGTATAAAATAGAAATCAAATTGGTGTACAAGTTATGGAAATTCAAGTGATATCCTAGAATGGTAACCATACACCTAGAAAACCCGAAGAACAACCCAAACATCATGAGATGACTTCAAAAATTAAGTTTTAGCTGCATGGATAATGAGAAACCATTTTGCATATTTGCATGAAAAAAAGCAAGGCTTACTGATCCTAAGTGCATGCGTTTGAAATGAGAAAAGATCATATTTGATAATCCTTTCACAAGACTTATTACATGTTTTTCTTTGAAAATCCTTTGCAGTCCCCTTTTGAGCCTCATATGTTTTTCTTGAGAAAAATAACCTTAGCTAGGATTACACCCCACACTAGAGGGCAACTGAGAGAAAAAAAAAACCTCAATGATTAAAGGTGCCGAAACAAAGCTAAGGGGCATGAAAGAGTCCAAAGAATAAAAAAGATATGAGCATATCACAAAAATAACTAATATGATGATGCTCAAAATCAAAAGAAGAAAAAGCCCAAACCCTACACTAGAGGGCACCATGGACCACTTTGCAAATCAATTCCAAGGTTCAGAAAATCCATGAACCAAAAACATTGTCGGGAAACAAGCACTAGTGATCCTTAGTCTTGAAATCCCTTAAACACCTTTTAAGCCTATAAATATCCTTTTTCTTTAAGAACCCAAGCCTACGTTGCAAGCCCAATCAAGCCCTTTCTGATTAAAGGCGAGCAATATAGATCGGTAACCCGGTCATCCATCTCTGATGCCATTAGCCGAAGCTAATCATCAAGCACAACCCGGTCATCCATCCGGATGCCATTAGCCGAAGCTAATCAACAATCATAACCCAATCATTCATTTTGAATGCCATTAGCCAAAGTTAATCAACAATCACAATCAACATTCCATAATTGGTTTGACATTCGTTAACAGCCCAATTTCATAACAGCTTAATTAACATCTCACAGTCGGTTTGTTATTCATCGCAACACAATAATATATCCTCCTCAATAAGTCATTTCTGAACATTAGCATTTTCATCATCGTTTCAACATTCATCAAGAACTCAATCAACATTTCATAGTCATTACAACATTCGTCAAGAATTCAATCAAACATTTCATCATTGTTTCATCATTTATCAAGGATTCAATAATATATTGTTTATAAGTAAATCATTTCAAAGCATTAACATCATACGAGAAAAAGGTGGAAACCACCTACCTGCTCCACCTATGGGTTGTCCTTGTCCTGACAATGGTCTGATCCGGGCCGCAACACCTAAGACATCAATAGCCACAAATCAGTACATTTGCATCCTTGAATCACATTCATCACTATACTTATTTCAAGAGTCCATATGTTCACATTCAAGTGTTCCACATTTTACACCATCATACAATGAAGTTGTTACAAGCATTTAAGTCATTTCTGCTCAGGGGGTCTATTGTAGAAAAACAGCAGCCAAACTGATTCGCTGTTGGTCACACAATTTGGCAGCGAAAACTCATTTACTGAAGGCCGTACAATTCGACAGTGAAAACTGGTTCATTGCCGACCCCATAATTCAGCAATGAAAATTGTTTCGTTGCAGGCGCCTTAATTTCGATAGCAAATGCTACTTCGCTACAGCCAACACGCTTTCGACAGCGAATGTTAATTCGCTAGAGGTAACTCAATTTTGATAGTGAATCACACTTTCGCTGCAAGACAACACAACTTCGGTAGCGACTGCTAATTCGTTGTAGCCAACAAACTTTCAGCAACAAATGCTAATTCGCTGTAGACAACTCAATTTCAACAGCGAATCACAAATTCATTGCAGAACACACTTCTTCGGCAACAAACACTGATTCGCTGCAGACAACACAATTTTGATAGCATAAACCTGATTCGTTGCGGACAACAGAATTTGACAGCGAACACCTGATTCATTGCGGACAACACAATTCGATAGATCGATTCCCTATGGACAACACAAATTTAGCAGCGAACACTTGATTCGCTGCGGACATCACAATTTGGCACCGAAAACCTGATTCGCTGTAGACAACATAATTCAGCGGTGAAAACTTGATTCACTGCGGATAACACAAATTGGGCAGCGAATCACAAATTCACTGCAGACAACAAACTTTCAGCAGCGAATGCTGATTTGTTGTAAACAACACAATTTCAGCAGCGAATGCTAATTAGCTGCAGACAATACAATTTCAGAAGCGAAAACCTGATTCGCCATGGACAACATAAATTTGGTAACGAACGTTAATTCGCTGCCGACAACACACTTCGACAAGAAACATCTGCATAAATTTTGGTTCCAGCACACAATTTGTCATAAATGTCCAGCAGAATCACATATTTTCAAGCATGAACAACTACATGCAATTCAGTTCCAGCTCACAGTTTGTTATAAAAATTCGGCAGAATCATATATTTTCAAGCATGAACAACTACATGCAATTCAGTTCCAACTCACAGTTTGTTATAAAAATCCGGCAAAATCATATATTTTCAAGCATGAACAACTACATGTAATTTATCACACAATGTACTTTGGCCATCCTTCAGCTATGGCCGACCCTCTTTCATGGTTTGTTCATTCCATTTATTCATTTTTCTTTGTTAAGTGTTCTGAAATTTTGTCCCTATTTTCTTGTTCTTCTAGTTGATTTTGGTTTCCTTCACAGCTGGCATAAAAATCCTAGGTCAATTTTCTTAGGGTCTTTTTCTTTATTTTTGTTTTTGGGGTCTCAAGAACAAAAGGAAAGAAGTCATATGACCCATACCTTTCGAATCTAAGTAGGTTTGGGGAAGTTTGATAGTATTCCTTCTCGTCTTCTTCCTTTCTCAGTTTTAGCCCCTTTTTCCTTCCCTCTGGACAGTTGTCCGATCTCCTTCTCAAGTTCTTAACTCTCTCTCTCTCTCTCTCTATCTCTCTCTCATACACACACACACACACACACATTGAAAGAAGTCACATGACTCATACCTTTCGAATCTAAGTAGGTTTGGGGAAGTTTGATAGTATTCCTTCTCTTCTTCTTCCTTTCTCAGTTTTAGCTGTTTTTTCCTTCCCTTTAGGTAGTTGTCCGATCTCTTTCTCAAGTTTTCAACTCTCACTCTCTCTCTTTCACACACACACACACACACGTGTTCAAAGAGGCACTTTTTGCTGGTTTGGTTTAGATTTTTGTTGGGAAGAAGTAAGAGAAGAGAAGCATGCAGCTACTGCAGACAAATTTTAGGAAGAGGAAGGGTCACCTTCTCTCTCTCCTTGCATTTATACTCCCCATTAAATAAGGTGGGGTGTTTGGGGTTGGTTTAAATGTGTTCTTATCCTTATTTTTTTCTCTCCAAAACCAGTTTTCCCCCTCCCTCCTAGCTCTTTAAGACAATTTGATTTGTTTCCCTAAACTTTCAATTAGACTGCGTTGTTACCGATTCAGAAATTGACAACGACGATGGGGTCGTTTTTTACTTTTATTTTTTTAGGGTGTTTACATTAGCAGCAAAGAACTATGACGTTGTCGATTCAGAAGTCAGCAGCCAAGAACTGTACTGCAGATAAATTTTAGGAAGAGGAAGGGTCACCTTCTCTTTCTCCTTGTATTTATACTCTCCATTAAATGAGATGGGGTGTTTGGGATTGGTTTAAATGTGTTCTTATCCTTATTTTGGTCTCTCCAAAACCAGTTTTCGCCCTCCCTCCTAGCTCTTTAAGACAGTTTGATTTGTTTCCCTAAACTTTTAGTTAGATTGCGTTGTTGCCGATTCAGAAATCGGCAATGACAATGGGGTCGTTTTTTACTTTTATTTTTTTAGGGTGTTTACATTAGCAGCAAAGAACTATGATATTGTTGATTCAGAAGTCAGCAGCTAAGAACAGTATTGCTGCCGATTTAGAAATCCACAACGATGGTGGAGTCATTTCCAGCTTTAATTTTCTTCTTCTTTTTTCTTGGGTGTTTACAATATATATCATTTATATGTTGTTGGTTGGTTTTATTTGCATATGATTGAAGTATTTGGTCACGCTAGTTTAAACGTCTCAAGGTTGGAGATCATGAGGAACCTTCATAGAGAAATAAGATGATGTCAATGTCTTGTTATGAGGTTAGAAGGATAGGATATGTGTTATTTATATTATATGATACATAATGATTGGGTCTTGATATGAATTTTATCATTGATTTATGTGATATATAGTATGTTTGCTGGTTGTTGGTTTGTGAAATTGTGTTTATATTAAGTGTTGTGATGTTACTATTGGCTTTGAAATTATGAGCTAGTTTGTGGTTGTGTCATTTCTTAATTGTATATGAAAATCATTTTTACCTTATTTCTTCTTAAATTAAGTATGTTATGGTGTTGTTCTTTTTTGCTTATTGCATGTTTTTTTTGTAATGCTAGTGTTTTTTTTGTTACATTGAATATATGTTAGAAGTGAGTTTTTACATCAAGTTAATTGAAATCGAAGTTGTGAGTATGTGTATTGTTGTGCGAATTTAGGTTTTCATGTGAAGTCAACATTATTAGTTTCTAAATTCTAATTCAAACTCGTGTGTGTGTGTGTGGTATGGTATCTAGCTTAAATTTTTCATAGAAAAATTATATTTTTGAGTTGAGGATTCAAATTTGAAATTGAGTTTGTTTTTGCGTTTCAAAAGAGCTTTTGAATTTTTATTTTATTTTTTTCTTTGCTTCAAATTAATATTTTTTTAGTGTTTTCAAATCATTTTGATGTGCTAATGTTAAAAATAATTTTAATAAAAAAAACTTTATTTTGATGTATTTCCAAGCGAGAAGCACTTTGAAAAGCAACCGCTACCATACTCTCAAACACCTTGTCACTTTGTTTTCAACATTCATGAAAATTGATTTTTGTGCATGAGTTTTGAATTTAAAATCACTTATGTTGATTATTCTGTCATTAATCATGATTAAAAATTGATCTATCCTGAATATTCCATTGTCATATCTTTGATTAGAAACTCAAAAACTTAGTTTGCATATGATTTCTATTTTAATTTCCACATTTGGGTCAATTTAATTTTCTTTTTGGTAGCAATTTTCCTTCTCAAGTTCTTTCTTTGAATTTCTTTGTGTTTGTTGTGGTTTACACTTGCTTGTTGATTTTCTACCAATATATATATATATATATGATGCAACCATATTATTCAATAGTTTCACCCACATTTAACTAGTGTTTTGCCTATGTTTTATATATAAAATGCCTTGATATTCTTTGTTTTATGTTTTGAAGGCACTTTTGGATGAAAGATGCAAAAAGGAGTAAATTTGAGATAACTGGCAGATTTGACCTTCAGTCGATGTTTTGTGCAGAGCGTGAGCTCTGGAGGTTGAAATGAAGTGATTCCAGTGGAATTAAAAAGCCAACATCCATACCTTTCTGGACATCTAAGGCAAGAAAATAAAATAAGGAAGAGCATGGAAATCGCAGCCTTCAAAGTCAAATCTCGCAATCTGTTAGTGTTGACCTTCGGCTATTCCAACTTGAATATCTGGAGTTACAGAAGTCCAATTGATGCAAACTCAATTGTTTTGGATTCATGACTCAAATTTCTGTACACGCTCCAAATTTCAGCCAAAAAAGATTTCATATGAGGGAGATATGATTTTTCAAAGATGACATCTGAATTCTGCCAGCAAACAGGTTTCGTGAAGAAACGAGTCCAAATTACCTTCCAAAGTATCTAAATTGATATCCAAGTTTTTATTTCAGTAATTTAGCTCCTCTAAGTCAAAGCTTGAAGATTTCATGCAAGGCTATTTCTCTTTTTTTAGAAAAATAGTTATTGAAGTACTTAAATGTAAACAGTCTACTTAATGGAGGACTATTTTGTAAAATAGAGACCTAGGGTTTCCTAAGATATAAAAAGAATGAGAGAAGAGAAGGGGGCAGCCAGCCAAGAAGAGAAAAATGCCCCCTTCTTCTAAGAAACCCTAAATTATGCATTCTTCCTTCTTTTTGATTAGTTGTTCAACAAACATGCAAAGCTAAACACTTTTTCTTGGTTGCAAGGACACGGAAACCTTCGGATTTCAAGAAGTGTGAGATTTATTTTACCTTTTCTTTTCGGTTTATATGATGAATATGTTTTTTATCCTATGCTTATTTTTCCTATGATTGTTTATTTTAATTGCTAGAGCGGACTCTAAGTTATTATTATAGACAATCTATTGCTAAGTTTGATATCAAAACCGGAGTTGTGGTATATGAACTTGTGAAGCAACTGAGTTTAATAATTATGGCGGATCTACGTTATTAATTTTAGGGAGAACATTCAATCAAATCAAACATAGACTGCGAACAGTTATGTTTTCTTGATTAATCAACTTATCTAGTTCTTAAGGCTGCCATTAAATTAAATTACTAGTGCGTACACTGTGGTTGTTTAATGGTTAGGGTTAGTTATACGGCGGATCCGTTAACTAACTAATGTTAAGAAGAAATAAATATTCAGAATATAAATTGATGTTTCGTTTCCATGATTAGTTCTGATTTCTGTAGGTGGATGTGTGCTTATGACCAAGGTTTGTTCTCTTAATAATTTTCTGATTTTATTAAATTTCGTTTGATAGTTTTCTGTTTTTTTTTTTTTTGCTTTAGCCTAGATAACGTCCAAACCCCCCCAAAATTGCATATCATCTAGCATAAAAATCTAACTTGAACTTCCTCGTGGGATCGACCCCTTGCTTGCTCTATACTATCTTGTGTGTTGTGTTTAAAGTTAGGGTAATTAATTTGTGCGACCGCGACATCGCAACATTTTATATATATATATATATATATATATATATATATATTATTGTTTACATGTGTTTTGTTGTTTTTCATGGGTTTTTTTTTAAGTAAGAGTCTAGTTTATGATGGTATTTTGGATATGTGTTTGTATGACTAAGAATCTAGTTTTATTTGGTTTGGAGTGTGTATATAGTGAAGTGAATTTAATTTGCAATACAAATTTTACTCCTCTTTGATAATTAAGGCTTTGCATATTTTTAATTATGTGTTTATGTTTTTTTGTTTTTATTTTGTTATTTTTCATCCGTATTGATTATTGATGTTGCTTTTATTTATTTATTTTACTTGAATGGAATCCTAAAGCTTGGTATTTATCTTGCATTATTTATTTATTTATTCAAAGAATATCTATCAATTATATAAGAGTCTAGTTTATGATGGTATTTTGGATATGTGTTTGTATGACTAAGAATCTAATTTTATCTGGTTTGGAGTGTGTATACAATGAAGTGAATTTAATTTGCAATACGAATTTTACTCCTCTTTGATAATTAAAGCTTTGCATATTTTTAATTATGTGTTTATGTTTTTTTGTTTTTTTTGTTATTTTTCATCCGTATTGATTATTGATGTTGCTTTTATTTATTTATTTTACTTGAATGGAATCCTAAAGCTTAGTATTTATCTTGTATTACTTATTTATTTATTCAAAGAATATCCATCAATTATATAAGAGTCTAGTTTATGATGGTATTTTGGATACGTGTTTGTATGACTAAGAATCTAGTTTTATCTGGTTTGGAGTGTGTATACAGTAAAGTGAATTTAATTTGCAATACGAATTTTATTCCTTTTTGATAATTAAAGCTTTGCATATATTTAATTATGTGTTTATTTTTTTTTTGTTATTTGTCATCCGTGTTGATTATTAATGTTGTTTTTATTTATTTATTTTACTTGAACAGAATCCTAAAGCTTGGTATTTACCTTGTATTATTTATTTATTTATTCAAAGAATATCTATCAATTATATATATCTCTCTAAAATTATATCATGAATATATGAATAAATGGCACACTTTATTTTTATTTTTTTTATTAGCATTTTAACTTTTTTGACTTCTTTTGTGTATGCGCGCGTTCAAAGGTGCTTCAGCAATATTTTTGAACTACTCTAATTTTTATCCAAGTTGTTGCTTGGGTCATAAATAGGAATGATTTTTTTAAAATAATTATTATTTATTTACATGTTAATATTTTTAGATATTATTCTTTTTATTCAAGATTTTTAACGTTGCGTGATTCTCTATTTTTATTTAAATTTTTTGAGTTTTGTTAAACAAGTTTATTATTTTATCTTTTAAATTGTGTAAGTTGTGGCATTCTCGTCCCCATTGTCTTATCAAGCACAATTCTCATCAATGTTAAGGGTGTATTATGTTTTTTTTTTTTTTTCTTGGGTCTAGACTCAAAATCACTTCATGTGTAGGATCCGATTAATTTTTAATATAAAAATAAACACACTTCACAAGTTAAATAACTTGCACAAGAACTCGACTTTTTATCCTCTCTTTTTTTTTTTTTTTAATATAACCAAGTCCTTACCACAGATACTTTATATCATTTATTTTTAAAACTATATAGCAATCCCCATGGCATGAAAAAAGGAGTGCTGAAACGGATGGAACGCTTCAACTCAGATTCCAGAGGAATTAAACCTCCTCATTAATAACCTCACTCTTCATACCTAATATGGTTTTGGACAATCAATGATGCAAACACACCTGCAATCACCGTGCCCTTGCCAAAGGACATTTTCCCATAGGAATACCAGTGCCACAAACTCCCTAGCTTGCCAATCTGCCTTAGACAACAATGAGAGGAGATGCAACATTCTATTTTTTCCAAGCTCCATGTGACTATATATGGTCTTGCTCTCAAGCTTATGCAACGCTCTCATGTTGAGAACTTGACCAAACTACCCAAGATAAACAGTATTGCGAATACACTGAATAATCAACTACTGATCTAACAAAAAGGAGTTGATAAAGACAGCAGATCTCAATTTAGCATAAATCATCCAGTCACATGCCATATTAGTATCTGATTCCTTTAGCAACCTCGAAAAAGTGCGCAACATTCTCCTCAGGTGTGCCGACTACAATTCCATGACCAAGATTAAGTATATGTTTTCCTTTACCGGCTTTCTTGACGACATCATTTATCCGATTAGTTATGAATTCCTTTGACCCAAATAGAACACCAGGATCTACATTCCCCTGAACAGCTACATCAGGTCCCAATCGCTTCCTACCTTCAGCCATATCAACTGACCAATCCAAGCTTACAACATCTACACCTGTCAAAGCTAGCCGCTCAAGCAAGCCTCCAGATCCACTAGCATAAAGGATTAGCGGGAGATTTGGATGGGATTGTTTCACAGTATCCACGATCTGCTTCAAGTATGGAAGACTGAACTCCTCAAAATCCACAGGGCTAAGCTCTGTGGCCCATGAGTCAAAGATTTGAACAGTTTGAGCTCCACTGTCAGCTTGATATTGAATGTATTTTGCCATTGAGGTTGCAAATTTCTGAAGTAATGCGTGGAGAACCTGGGAATGGAAAAAATGGTGAATTGAATTTTATTTTCATTGTATTCACCATGAGAAGGATTGGCAGCTGCATGTCTTACATCCAGAAAACTATAGAAATGAGAGATTAGTATAAGTTAGTTACCTTGGGCTGGGAGAAAGCTAATCTCTTTATTTTAGTAAAGTGTTTTGATGAACCACCTTCCACTACATATGAAGCCAGGGTGAAAGGAGCCCCTACGAAGCCCAGCACTGCAGCTTTGTTTTCTACCTAGAAAGGGGAAGACACTGTTTGACTGAGGTAAAACGATATAAATTTAGAATTTCAGATGAGGATTGTATCCATATGCATGCATATGCATGTTCAAAGCAGGATAAAATGTCTCAGCTACTTGATGAAATCTAGCTCAAAAAAGGAAACACTTGATTCAGAGTGTTCTGATTGGCCATGCACATGTGGTTTCTGAGGCTCTTAGTTTAAAGAAATCCATTGGTTTATTTAACACTGATCATGGTAAATGTTCCTCTTCAAATTAGGAATTGTAAATGTGCTAATCTTTCACTATTTGTTTTATAAGATATCAGCATTGCACTAGCTTTTATTATAAGTGCTTTGCACATGGTAGGAATCACAAATGGAAACACCATTGCCTTGATCCAATTCAAGTTCTGAAGCAGATGGGTTATAGATGTTCAAATGCAAAAACCTTCATAAATAAAGGATATCTTACCAAGCAGTCCATGACTGGTAGTAGAGGCTTTATATATAAACAGATTAATTGAAGAAAATGCACACAATCAAGGCTTGCTTGCAATATCTAAAACTAAAACGCTCCATACACAAAATTCAACCTCTTTTCTCAGGACTGTCAATGCTTCCCCGACATATGGAACTGATTCCTCGGGAACAAATTCCCTAACTTGATCAACATCATCAGCTGTGTGCAAAGGATTGAATATGACAGGACCCTTGCCTTTCACAATGTCAAAAGGGATATTCATCCCAGAAAGTGGAGTAAGAATGTCAGAGAATAAAATGACCTGTACCAACAATCAATAACAAAATCAGAGAAGAGAAAGCAAAGAATATGACTCGAAAGGAGACACAGATATAAAACTATTATGTCCTTTGTTTTATTTATGAATATAGAACTCTGTTTGAAAGCACCAAATCTATCCATAATAGTGATTATTGAGATACAGAAGACACCATGCAAGCTTCTGCATAAAACAGAAGTTCATGAGCAATTAGCATTTTCTGCATAAAACAGAAGCTTCTAAAAGTTATCTTACTCCATCAGGCCTGAAAACTTTCCATGGCTGTAGAGAAATTTCCACTACAAGATCAACATTTTCTGATCTTTCACGAAATGAAGGATGCTTCTCACATATGATTTGGTAACTCTGTCACAAAAAACAGTCTGTCAATGAGAACCATGTTAAATAAAACATAAGCATAGCTATTCATGGCAGCTGGATGTAAAGGGTATGAAAATTTCATCTAGCAGAATTCCATGATCAGTATTGGTAAGCTGACATATTCATAGCCAGGCAGAGAATTTTTTAAAAAAGAAAAAAGAAAAAAGGAAAAGATGGCTGCTAGAAATTTGAACCATTTTTAAAGCTGACATGTGCATAACTTGTAAACCAGTTCCTGGATTAGACAACCAAATTATCCTCATTTTGAGGGGAAAATGATGGGCCAGTTAACAAAAGCTAGAAAATAAAATGATGTTTGAACGGCAGAATATACTGAGTTAGGGTTTTGGTGCCATCTATTGTTAAAGTCACAAAAGGGAAAGTCAAATTTAGTCCTCAAAAAGTATGGAACACCAAAAAAAGAACAGTATGGAAAAATGAAGCTTCATAGACCTGCCTTCATGTACCTCCCTGCTTGCCTCATAAGCCAAACGGGAGGTCTTTCAACATCTTCTCCTCTAACGGCATTAAGCAAAAGGGGCTCGGCAACAGAGGATGCTTTAGGTTCGGCCACAGTTCCTGAAAGAGATTTCTTTTTAGCATAGGAATTCAGATCAAAACAAAACCAACTTAATTTTAAAGAATTTCATTTTCCATTTTGAGATTGAATTGAACATAAAGCCCATAGGTTAAGAAGAAAGAGAGGAGATTACTTACCTTGAAGGGAAGAGTGGATGATTGGAGTGTACTTGTTGTTGTAGTTGAGAGACTTTCTTGGAGATGTAAAAGGAGAAATGGAGGAAGTAAAGCTGCAAATGGAAGACATTGTCGTTGGAATCAAAGCTCAAAGTTTAGGTTTTTGTTGAAAACCTCTTTGCATTTCTTTATAAAATCTAGACTAGTTCTCCCTTTCTCATTCCTGCCTGCCTTAAAGTGTTGAGAGTGGATTTTATTGTAGATAGACAGATAGAGAGGTAGATAAGGGGGCTGCAAATGGGCATCTGCTGCTTCTTTCTTTCTTTTTTTTCGAACACCTCATGTTCTCGGCCCACCTCACATAGGTTGTCTTTATTTGTGTGTTCAAAAAGTTTTGATTTTTTATTTTAAATTAATTTTTTAAATATTTTTAAACTGTTTTATTATGTTAATATTAAAAAATAAATTTTAAAAAATAAAAAATATTATTTATTCTTTTTTATTCATTTTTAAATAATAAATAAATAAATAAATTATAATATTCATATTTTTTGGTTATATAAAAACAAACCAAGAGCAATGAAGACAAAAGTCCTAAGATATTGTTCCGTTGGGAAAAAAAAATGAAAGGTTCAAATAGAAATGAGGATTGAACTGGAAAAAAAAAAAGGAATCAAAATAATGTTTTAATTGTAATATTGTATTTAGAATAATAATAAGAAAAAAGAAAGAAATTTATATTGTTTTGTTTTAAAATGAATAATAATTTTATTAATAATGATGGTAGTATAACTAATAAAGTTGATTGTGGTGGTGATAGAAAAGAAGAAGTTGAAATGAATGATGATAATAATAACAATAATGTATTTTAAAAAATTAATGCCATAAGCATCTAAGTTTTCAAAGAGAATTGACATTTGGAGTAAAAATATTAATATTTTTGCAATTAGATTTAATTAGAGTTTAAAATATTTATACTTTTCAATTTATTATATGAAATTTTTAGAATTAAATAAATCATTTAACCCTGAATAGTCTAATCAGTGTAAATACCTTGTAACTATGCATAATAAATTGATCTATTCTTAATTATAAAATACTGATATTAGAAAACTTTGATTGTTACATGACTATGATAGCATTTTGTGTGTTGTTGTTTTTTTCAGCAGGTTAATTTATATTCTACATTTGAGCGATTTAATATTTAATACAATGATGCTAAGAATGCAGGTCATAAAAGTTATCATGATAGTAATTTTGATTAATTTAACATAAAAAATTGAATTTTAAAATCATTAGTACTAAAATTATGCACAAATTCAATGAAAACAAACCAAAAAGATGAAAATAACAAATAATCTAAGTTAGGTTGATACAGATAGAAGCTAATAGGATAACAATAATACAGAAAACAAAGTAATTTTAATGAGTAAAAAAATTAAAAATGTAAACTCAAATTCATAATTTTAATTTTTAAAATTGAAATGCATGTGGCTGCAACTTCAAGAAGTTTATAAAATCTTTATATGGCTAAAAAAACCGAAGTATACTAGAAACCAACCTAGAGTTCAAAACATTAAGAAAATCAAAATCCAAAATAAAAATAATAAATCTGAAAAATCCTAGAAAAATAACAAAATTGGCCCAAATAACAACTTCTGGACCTGTTTCTAGAGGATCCAATGATCTAATAAGCAACATAATGCTCCCACAGGAGAACCGCCTATAGAATTACTTGAAAAAAATTTGAGCCCGATCAAATAGTTGAATCTCCTGTTATCTTAATTTTAAGAAGCTAGTTTAGACTAACGTAACCAAACCTCCTCTTGGGTCCAGACCTGTCTCATTAATCCTTTTAAGCATCTAATAGACCATCCACATAGTTTGCTTAGTTCAGTTCCTTATCTAATAGTGTCAGATCTTCACTTGAATGCTCATACATTTTAGTTTCTACAAGTCTAGTTGCATTATAAGTCCTCGTACACGTGACCTTGAAAGTTAAATCATAGCCTAGAAACTAAAAACAAAAGGCTCAAGAAAGCAAAAATTAAGAATATAATTGTAAATTTATAGAACATGGAACAAAACTATTTCTTTTCCAAATAACAAGTATTGAAATTATTTTTATCAGAAAAATTATGCACTTTTCAAACAACTAGCCCCAATAGCCACTCACACATCTAATTTTCATGCAATCACCATGAAAACAATTTCTTAAACATCCTAAACTCCAAAATTATATTAAGAATTTAATTTTTAGTTGAAAATTTTTAGATTTAGATTTAGGTAAGCATAAAATATTCCAAAATTTAAGGTGAGAATATGTATATTTATAATCATTATAAATGTACTTTTCATAATGAGAAAGTATGTTGGGTTTCTCAAAACACGTGTACGCTGTGGAAACGATAAATTCTTTAGAAGTCTTAAGATCTTATTAAATAAATATAGAGTTGCTTATGTTTTATACGAAAATCAATTGAACATCATATATTTCTTTTGTCTTTAAATAATTACTTCAAGGTTGAGTTTTTGCAAACCACAAGTCGCTCAAAGGTTTGGCTTCTAATAGTAATCCACACGTACCACCAATAAAAAATCTTTTATCTTTGAGTGATAGCTCTTTCTTTTGTGTTTTTTAGGTGTTCTATATTGTTGTTTACTATACTTCAAATAAGAAGCATAATAGTCTATTTATAGGAAAACATAAAAACCCTATAAATAACAAAATATTAACTTATCTCCTAAATAATATCACATATATTATTTAAGGATAATTTTATAAATTTATTTAATTAAGTCCCTACTTAACTTTTCTAGGTCTAAAATTATAACTCCCTATATAAATTATATTATATCCCTTAATTTCTAAAACTTATTTACAATAAAGTCATACTTGATTAATCTTCTCTTTTTAATTTTTGACTAATGGTTCTTATATGTATGACCCATTTATGTTCTCCAATAAGTTGGGTCAAATATAAATTACAATCCTAAATAAAATAGGATTAAATAAATTAAACAAATTAATTTATTATCCATTCAACAATTGATTTATTTATATTAAAGATCAAGTACAATGTCTTATAATTTGTCTCAAATATTAGGAAAGTCATAAGTGGTTTGAATTAATTTGTCAGTAACTAGTTTCTCAATATAATTATTATTCATTCATCAACAATGTTTCAATTTAGACATATAGCATGAAATATGTCTACACTGCCAAATCATATTTGTTTTCAACACCATCATCATTGATTCTTTGAATAAAATTTGAAACTCTTTTCAAATCTCATTCCACCTTACACAAAGATTTACAATCAATACTATTTGAGAACAAATAAAATATTTTTTTTTAATTCACCTAGGGTGATGAACTCTCTCTTAATTACTTAAATATCTTTATGTAGTTCCTGTTATCTAATATATGCTTGTTTGTTACCTTGATTGGGACAACGTGTAACATGATCAAAATATAATTTTTCCTATATGAGACAACTTAATGGTCTCAAGTCTAATAATCACTTACACAATCATCACGTGAGTCTTTCCATAGACACATGTGATCTCTCCATATAGAATTCTCATGTTGGTCAGTTCAGTGTACGTGTCATCCAACAAGCACTTACATATTATTTCTAGGTATCCCTCATATTTCATCTTATGAGAACAACTACTTCTTTTCATAAAGGAAAAAATATAAATTGTATTAATCTCAATGACTCTAAATTAATATTCAATCTTAATAGAGCATTAACCAATAACATTTAGAAACAATGCTTTGATGTAATAAAAATCTCATAATTATAACAATATAATTTTCTTTATAGATCATTTTTACCCCAAGAACTTTATTTTTACTCTAGATTCATTAATCAAATATTTGATGAATATTAAAGATAAATAAACTTTTACTAATAATTTAATATGTTTACATAAACAAAGTCAATGTCATGTTTAACTAACTGATTGAGTACATGACATATATATTAGCAAAGTATTCTCCCATTTAAATGATATTTATTAATGATTAATGAAGATATTTTGAAAATTAAAATCACTTAATATATAATTAAAAAAATAAGTTCCCTCCGCACAATCATTATAAATGCGAACATCAAGGGTAGAATTAGGAATGTTGTAGGGGATATGACACTCCAAAGTTATAAAACCTTCTGATATAATCTTTAAATTTTTAATTTCATTCGTAAGATTATGTGTTTGTTTTATCAAATATATCATATTTTCTCACCAATATTTATTTAATTTGACCTATTTTCAAAATATGATGATAGCCCCTCAAAAGTTTATAATTTCATGTTTGGTAAAGATCATAGAAATTTTAAAAATTTTAACCCCATTTAATAAAATATAAAAAATTTAAAGTTAATAAATAAAAAGTGATCTAGATGAAAACAATTTAAGAAAGATAACAAATACAAGCAATATAAAATTCTGTTGAATAGAGTCTCTATATAAAAACCCTAATTCAAAATTGTATTATTAAGTATTTCTCTTTTAAATAGTTTGATGAAATATAAACTAAACAACTCTATTTATACTAGTCTTAAGTCTATCTTGAAGAGTAAAAAAATCCTCCTAAATAATTATGGAGTTATTATAAGGATTTCTAAATTAAATATGAAAAATAAAATTATCAAGTTTAATTTATTATTTCCTAGACTTAATTGGAAAAATAAAAACACCTTAAAAGAAAACATTTTCTTAAACTAAATAGGAATAAAGAATAAATAAGAATTGGACATGTAGCTCCAGAACCACTCGCGCCTCTATAGCCACCTTACCCCAATTGGCACAAGCCAAATCTCACCTGCGAGTACCATACTGGCACTACGGGACACATCATTCATACCTCGGGTTGTGTATTTTCTAACCTAAGTGCGCCTTTGAGCCCTCCTCTCTCGGGTAGTACGTTTTCTAACCCTACATTCTATCGAGTGTGTATTTGAGCCCTTATCTCTCGGGCAATTCATTTTCTAAACCTACGTACTTTTGAGTGCACCTTTGAGCTCGTGTCTCTTTTCGTGCACTATCTCTTTTCCTTTTGAGTGCTCCTTTGAGCTCTCATCTCCTGAATAGTGCGTCTTCAAGCCCTATCATGTCGTCCCTTCAAAATCTCTACATTTTTCACCTAGGTAAGTCACCCATTATAATAAGACCACTTCTGAAAAATCTTTGTATTTCTCACCTGAGCAAGTCATCTACAACAATAAGATCATTTCTGAAAAATCTTTGCATTTTTCACCTGGGTAGGTCACCTATTACAATGAAACCATTTCTAAAAAATCTTTGTATTTTTTCATTTGGACAGGTCACTCATTACAACGAGATCTCTTTGAGAAATTGTTGTGTTTTTCACTTAGGCAAGTCCATTACAATAAGACCACTTGGAAAAAAAAAACCTTTGTATTTTTCACCACTTTGAAAATTCTCTATATTTTTCACCTGGGCATGTCACCTATTACAATGAGACCACCTTAAAAACTCTTTTTCATCTTACCATGGGCAGGTCACCCATGGCAATTTGACCATTTCAAAACTCTCTGAATTTCACCAACAAACAGGTTGTGTGGTACAACTTTACCATTTTAAAAGAAAAATCTTCTAGTTTTTCCTCTAAGTGAGCTTTCCAACCCTCATTTCAAATACTTTCAGAAGGATTCATTATTTCTTGATATGGTGAGACCCATATTCTCATTCTTTTTTTCTTTACAAAGCTTACAATCTAAAGTCTCTTATGAGACTTTCTATCGTAAACATTATAAAGAGGGAGCAACTATCACAATCCATTTCTGGGTTATTCTCCAAATTCATCTCTCTTTTTTCTTCCAAAATAAAATACCAATAAAATAAATAAATAAAGGCTGGCAACGTGGAGAAAATTGACCGAGAAAGATTTCAAACATATAGGAAAATCAAGCTACAATTTTGGATGAAATTCGACGCTTAATTTTACCCCAATTATACCAAAGACTAAAGACATAATACAGATTCAAGATCAAATTAAATAATTATTCGATGAATTTGCATAAAAATTAAGTCCAATGATATAATTAGATTTTTAATAGGCCAATTTGATTTAATCATGTGCCAAATTAAAGGTTTAATTATGTTTAGGAATTAATTTGGGCCAATTAAAAGATTTAATTAAGTGCAAGGACTTAATTATACTTCAAATGGGTAAAATTAATTTTATAAGAGGTTTAATTGGTGAAAAATTAAGTTTAGGAGCCCAATTTGATCTTAATTGAGAAGATAGGAATTTTAAGAGATCAAATTTAATTTTTACCAAGTCAATTGATAGAAATTAGGGGTAAAATCACAAGAAAATTAGAGTTTTGGGGTCAATTAAGGGTCAAATTGATAAATTTCACAGTTATGAACAAATATGCAAAAGACATCAAACTATAAGGGCTCAATTAATTGAAATCAGGGATAAAATGAAAGAAATTGAAAGTTTAATGGTCAATTAGGGGTTAAATTACATAAATCCAAGACTAAGAACTAAACTGAAAAGGGCGTTAAAATTAGTGGTTGATTTTAAAATTTAATAGGGGTAAAATTACATTAAATCAAAAGTTTGGAGTCAACTAGGGATGCAATTAAAAAAATCAAAAGCTAAAAGATCAAATTGAAATTTGGCTAAAATCTCTAATTCGAGGCAAAACCGCTGTTTTTTAATAAATAAAAAAAAGAGGAACCAGACGATGCGTCGTCTAGTTACTATTCATTGTCATCTTTTTTTCTCTTGAACGACAGTTTAGGGAGGCTACTTTGCAAGTGTATTTAATGCCTTTGATCTCCACCAAATTTAAAAAACACCTGAATCAAAATGATCACTTGACATTTCTCTACAACTAGGTATGGTCCATTCAGGCCGATTGACACCACAACGACCATGGCTCCGGCCTAAAATGATGAACTCAAGCAGCCTTCAACTATTAGATTTGCAGTTCATGGTGTCTACTTTGAACCAACGGTTGTGATCCTTTCCAACTGAATTAATGGCTGAAATTTCCCCCAATGAAGACAAGAATACCCTCTTCCATCCCCTGTAAATAAATTTGGATTTCATAGCCTGAGCACGAAGAAATTTGGGTCCAAATTTGGCCAAAAACCAACCTTCGCTAATTCCCAACCGACATAGTTCTCCGAACCAGTTTTAGCCCAGCCTAAATGGCTGGGTCGGGTCCGGCCCATATTAAAAAAGAGAAAAAAAATTTGTTGGGCCGATATCAACCCAACCTAACCCGTCTAGGTCCGGCCTAGTTAGCTGGCCAACCCAGCCCTTATATTATATAATATATTTAATTATAATAATATTATATATTATAAAAAAATGAAAATTTTCAAAAATTCCAATGGGCATTTCAAAAAATTATGATTTTCTTGCATGTTTTTCTACCATTTTTTTCTTAATATTAGGTTGTATTTTTACATTGTAAGATACAAATTCAGTATTAAAATACCTAGCTTTCTCTAAAATATTTCTTAAAAAATTCAAAAAAAATCTCAAAACTTTTAAATTAATTTCTCTTTTCAAAAAACATAAAAAGAAACAAAAAAAATATTTTTTTCATACATACGGTCAAATCCTAAAATGTTTTCCAAGCATATTTTCATAAAAAATTGCATCTTTCTCATGTTTTAAAAAA
This sequence comes from Populus deltoides, assembly GCA_015852605.2. NCBI lineage: Eukaryota > Viridiplantae > Streptophyta > Magnoliopsida > Malpighiales > Salicaceae > Populus > Populus deltoides. The sequence goes on along the minus strand of CM027588.2, from coordinate 9,038,363 downwards.
GCAAAACCAAATATGGATATTGTAACCAGTTTATGATCATCCATTAGGATTTAGCCAAAATGTCAAAAACCATTTACCAATCATTTTTTTAGGGTCTAGATGTAAACTATAATATCTATGGGGTGCAAAACTACACAATAGAGTACACCCTCAAGTATTAAAGACACAAGGTGTAAAATAAATGTGATGCTAAAATTTAGATTTTAGAATACTTAGAATTAGACCCGATAAGGTAGAAACTCTCTCACCAAGGGAGATCCGCCTTAGACCTTAAAAAAAGACCAACGACTAAAAACTCGACCTAGAAAAAAAAGTAAACAACAATGCAGCTTACCTTAGGTAGGGTGCACTATGGGTGATGCGTCTTTTCCTTACACAACTAGTCCCTTACCCAGACTCTCGCAGACCATAGGTTCCTAGTAACCATAATTCTAGGTGACGACTCCTGAATCTTAATTAGAATTTTATGATTAAACCCAAAACATTTTTCTTTCCCAACAACAATACCTCCCCAGGAGGTACCAATAGCTCGCCAGCTCCACTCGACATCGCACCCGCGGCAGAACATATGATGAACCTGCCAAAAAATAAAACATACTAAGTGATAAAGATGATAGATATATTTCATTACACAATTTTAATCATTCACATACAACAGTGGCATTTTCTTACATATACACATACTACTTATAAAAGCTTTGGCTTCTCAACATATTTTTTATTTACTAATACACATTCTTTCTACCAATTATTGGTAGTAATATAACACCTTAACACATTCTTTCTCACATTTAAATGATGATTTATCCACATAACTCTAAGGTTCATCATAAAACATATAGTCCCCAATCTTTTAGTCGATCTTTTTTTATAAGACATGGCCCATATTAGTGTTTCTTACACTAACATCAATACGTAGCCCCAAGCATCAAGGTCTTCACTCCAAAACCCTTTTTTTTATCACCTTTTAGATGTATAATAACATAATCACCAAGTAATCCTTGTCAATCCATATCTATGTCGAAGATGTTTACTCAATATCTTCTTGATCTCCACTTATATGGCTGACTAGTATTCAAAAACTACCCCTATACTTATGGTTGGTACAAGAAAATTAAAATCAAGCCCCCATTCCTTATGACCGACCTGTAGTAACCATTTAGAGTTCTACTTTTGTGGTTGAATCCTATGTGTAAAATATGCATCAAACATGTCTTTCTAGGAACCTCAATCCTAGCCCTACTCATGCGGCTGGCTTCTATGAATACAACCATTTAGGAAGTTTGTTGATGAGGTTTTATGTGATGTGGTTATAATTCATGCAAATCATATATTGTTAGAGAGACCATGATAGTTTGACAGGAAAGCAATACATGGTGTGATTAGAAATAGTTATACTATTATAAAATATAATAAAAACATCATTCATGTATCTCTTACACCCACGGGTGTATGATGATAAAATAAAGCTAAAAAGAGAACAGATGGCATAGGTAAAGAAAATCAAAGTGAGGAATAAAGTGAAAGAAGACCATCAAATTCATCCATAACCCAAAACACTCCTCCTACTACCCAAAACCATTCAGCCAAAATCCTAAACCATTTGGCCACTTCTAAAACAAATCCAAATCTGGTCGAGAGTAGAGGTAAGACTCGAGGAGTGAAAAAAGTAAGTGAGCGAACTGTGAATTGTGTTGAAAAACTACAGAAACCACCTAGTTTTTATGCTAGAAAAGGTGAGATTAAATCTTTTTGTTATTCAAAACAATTGATAATCCTACTTGTTTACAAAGAAGTTTATTTTAATACTAACAAACTTGACCTTTTTATTCCTAGTGTTTGTGTTTCTTTGTTGTAGAAGTTTGATGATATGTTTCAAAAACAAAGGAGCTTCAAAAACAGGTAGAAGAGTTTATGACAAATAGGTATAGCTTTGTGATGGATGGAAGGCCTATAACTCTTGTACTTTTGACACTTAAGCTTATATATGATGAGCAATTGAAATTGAAGAAAGGGAAGATTGCTGAAAAGAAGAGCTTGTATATCAGGGAGATCTTTTTTGCTAACAAAATTCTTCCAGACTTTAATGATGATGATATTTTTTAGACTAATATTTATTTGTTTACTTTGAGGGATGATCTTCATGTTATATATTCGAGGATGGATCCTTTTAAAGAGGGAGGAGATGATACAAACCAAGGTAGGTCCGAATTGTTTCTTAAAATGCATACTAACCAATTTTACGAGATCAGACATATTTCTCCAAATATATATCAGATCGAGTTAAAATTTTATAGGGAGATACTAGATACATTTAAATATATTGTGATTAGCTTACAAGTCAATCAGAGTTCGGTAACATATTATTTAAATTAGTAGAATTCATTGTTACTGTTTTGATAGATTCATCAATAAAGTGTTCTTTCTTAGCTATTTTCAGCCCAATCAATCCAGACCTGTAATGGGTTAGTTTTTTTTATAGCAATGAAAGATTAAATTAGGCTTATGTAGGTCCTAAAATTCTGCATGGGATTGGGCTACAAGGGTTCCTAATATGGATTGGATTTATTAAAGAATTGGAGTCCTCTCTTTCCTAGGATATGTATGACAGCTAGGAATTCTATAAATACTTTATTTTTAGTTGTCTTTTATTTATTTTAGATCTTTTTAAGTTATGGTAGATTAGAGAGAATCTTTAACATTTAGTTTTTCATTCTTAATTTACGTCTTTGGGTTTGATTAATTAGCTAAGGTCCAAGGCTTGTTTGAGCTTAATTATTAATTAGATTTCAGCTATGGGTCAATGCTTGTTTGGGTCCATACTTTCGAGTTTATTATTATAGGTTTTTGGTCAATTTAGCCCACAATGGTAGATCCATTAGGGTTTTTATTTTCAAGAGTATAAATACTCTTTGTAAGGACAAAATATTCAAAATAGATAATACTATTTATGTTGAATTTATTCAACTCGTGTGAGAGATTCTCTTATTCTTTAGTTCTCGAATGAACTAAATTGACTTATTTAAGATTAATTGGCTTCGTGATATCTTCCCTATACTTCTCGTTCATGAATTGGTATTCATATGGTGGGGGTTCTTATTTCAATAGTGATGGTGTCTTATGACATGTTTTCATTGTGTCACACTCCCATTAGAAATGTTTTGGCTTTTCAAGATTCGTTGTCAATGTTGTTGTAGATTGCGTGACCACTTGATCTTGAGATTTGCATCAAAGTCTTTATTAGATAAACAACATCATTAAAAAAAAAAAAATTTTGCGTATATGATTCTTTATTTATTTTATGAAATTTTCATTTCATAGTTAAGAATTTTTTATGTTATAAAACATGTTAGCAGCGCCTGCATATTTTTTTTACATTAAAGAAAAATATGATTTGACCCATGATTAGTACTTAAAAGTGTATTTTTATCAAGATTTTATATCATCATTTTGCACTTGAAGTATCAATAACTCCTTAACTAGAGCATGTTTTATAATAACAAGTCTGATAATATAAGATACCTTTAATTTGTGGTAAATGTTTATTTTAAGTACAGGCCTATCACATAAATCAAAGGATTGATTGATGAGTTTAACCATTGAAATTGAGAAGACAAAGAGAGGGCTAAGCTTAGAAAAGAGATGCTGGTTGAATTTAAATTGTAACACCATTCGGTTATTGAATCATAATAGGAGCTGTAGAACTTGGATTTAGGAGTGGTTTATATGGATAGAAATCTAAGACATAGGCATAAAACTTTCATGAAGAGTCCAAGATTCAAAAGGACCATTTTCAAGTTCAAATTGTAGCAACAACAGAGAAGTCGAAATCTGTCTTGCAGTCCAGACATTGTTCAGTGTTCAGATCATATCTTGAGTTCTAGAAGTCAAAATGACCTCATTCTTGTTTTGTTGAAAAGCTAAGACAATTCCCCAGAACTTTCATGCGGACTATTTGTTCAAATTCTGATGTTAGCAATGACATTTTCTGCAGACAAGAAGATAAGGATGGATACCAAGTCAAGAGGTGGCCACCCACTCAACAATTAGTCATCAAATCAATAGTTCTGAATTTTGGCCTATAAAAAGAGGCATTTGCCATGCATTTAGGCATCTTGGTTTTCAGATCAAGATCATGTTCTTGCTCTCTCTCTTTATATTTTTGTAATGCTTAAGTTTTGCTCTTATTAATCTTTTGTTTATGTCTTTCATTTCCTTTATTATACTTATACAATCATGTTCTCCTCTTGTTTATCTATATTTTTTTTATTCATAATGTTCAGCTAAGTTTATTATGTCAATGTGAAAAGGTTACACTAACGGTGTAAGAATAAGTATAGTATAAACTCAATATGGACTTTAATGTTTGATACTAGCATGTTTTGTATTTGTTATCTTATTCACTCTTAATATTTTGCTTGTTAAATGGTTAATATAGATTTATGTTGTATAACCCTTGGTACAATAAATACTTGGCACTTTCATAGCCCAACTATATGGTATAACCGACACATGTGCTATGAAAGGAACTTGATTTGTTGTTAACATAAGTTATCATCATGAATACCTGACAACATTTACAAGCATTAGCATTATTTGAATAAGATAACTAATGTAATCATGTTAATAATTTGTAATCCGATTAGAGCCTTCTTTGTGTGTGGTTTCCACTTGAGTAATAAAAAGAGTTTATACTATACTTATTTGAAATATCATTAGTGGATCCTCTAACCTTGACAATTGTTTTATATTTGTTTAAATCCTTACATCAATATCACTTCTCAAAGCTCTCTTCAACTCATTTTCTATTATTATCTATTTCTTTATTTATAATTTATACAGTTAACCTCTATGTGGTTCGACCTCGGTCTTGCTGGATTATTTATTACTTCGACATTCCTACACTTGGAAGAAGACATCAACTCTTTAATTGTGTCAACCCACAATAAAATGGGAGTCAAATGGCTAGTTCTATGACCTAAAAGATCTAGGTTTTTATTTTAGCTTTGCTATTATACACCAAAACATAAAGTCGTTTTATGGTTGCTATGTTATCTTATAGTGCAATCTTTAAAAAGTTAAATTTGATCAAAAGTTTTAAAAAAATTAGTTTGGTCTATAAATTTGTTGAATTTTATAATTTTCATTCATGTAATTTTAGGTGTTTATGTTTCAGTTCTAAAATTTTATTTTTCTCACATTTCAACCCCTGTATGTTAAAAAAAGTTCAAGTTGTCTTTGAAGTTTTCACAAAAGTTCAATTTAGTCTTTAATTTGGTCCCTAAAGTTTTCAATTTTTACATTTTTAGTTCATGTAATTTGTTTTTGTTTTGGTCCTAAAATTTTATTTTCCTCGCATCCCCATCCCCTAGATGTTAAAAACATTCAATTTAATCCTTGAAGTTTTTGTAAAAGTTTAATTTGATCCCCAAAATTTTTAATTTTTGCATCTTTGGTTTTAGATGTTTACATTTCAGCACTAAAACTTTATTTTTTTTCATGTTTTAGCCATAAAAAAAAAAAACCTCATCTTAGTATCCATGGTTAGTTTTGGAGAGGAGAGTTCAATGAAAATGTCTTTGTTTTGTGATTCATAAATATTGTTTTATTTGATTCTTTATTTTTAGTCTTTTTAAATGATGATTTAGGTTTAAAATTAGGTAATTGAAGTTTTTAACATATTTTTAAGATATTTTAGATAAAAAAAAAAAGAAGTTAAATTTTAGATCTTAAAAGTTAAAAAACATAAACCTTAATTTTTCAATAAACAACATATCATCTACCTATATAAACAATACGTTTGTAAACTTTAGCAAACATGTCATTCACTATTTTCTAAAATAATAGGGCCTGCAGCTCCCCTTGTCCACCTGGATTTCATTTGCTTCAACCTTAGAATTTTTTATATTTTAAAATAAAATTCTCTTTAAGCAAATAATTACAATAATATTTAAAACATCATTTAATTATTTCATTCTTTTTAAATAAGATCAAAGTTCTTTTATAATAATATTTACAATTACTTGATGACTAATGTTAATCTTTTCAAATTTTCAAAAACATATATTTAAATTAGTAATCAAATTTTTGTTGAAAACAACATAACCAACGACTACTAACATTTTTCAAAAATCACTAGGAATTTCGTTTGGTTTTGAAAAATTTTAACAATTTTTTGTGCGAAGTGAAGAACATGTCCTGCTGAAAAGATAGTGTCTTTTTACTTCTTACAAGAAATTTAATAGAATGCACGGCTGAACATATTTTAGCCCCTAAAAAAATCCTATAAGATTTTGATCATATGAGATAAGAATTGCATATCTACTCACTGTACAACCATGTATAAAAATGTCAAACAGCATATTTTCTAACTGGAGAAGGGAAAAACTAGTACAAATTAAGATTATAAATGCTATGATGCTAAATCACAAAGGGGGATTGGGAAAAGGAGGGGCAAGATGGAAATGAATTTAGTATATGGTGTCGACTGATAGCTTTCTCTTCGGAGGAGATTTCTCTACAATCTCCTTTTGCCGGTCCATAAAAGTAGAGCCCTTGTTAGCGAATAGTCTCCGGAGATTGATCACTGAAAGTTCGTTGAAGCTTGCAACAGCAAGATCAGCCTGCACCAGATCATACCTGCATGTTTCGACATTAACAAGTATCTGAGTAAAGGGGGTAGAGTAATTATAAATGCTTTTCAACCAAAAATATAAATCAAATCAACCTGTATTCAAATTACAAATGCATGTCAAGAACATCAAAATGCATAAATTTCTGTAATAATTCGATGTCCACTTCAGAAAATAAATCACGTGTTTTTGGTCAATAAAACAGATCATAAGGAATTGAAATGACTGTCGGTAGCAGCACTTTTGGAGATGCAGTTTGGATCAACAGAAACAACAAAGTTTGAGTTAGTGAAAGTAGAATCTTCCAGACAAATCATTCTGAGTACGGATGAAAAATTGAAACCATTAGAAATCAATCAATTGCTTAGTTGATAAAAAAAAAAAAAAAAACTACCAATCTAATTACTCAGTTTAGGTCATCTAAAAATTCCATTGGTAAATGTTTAAGTACGCACGCAGGATGTGCACCAATTAATCCTACAGCCATCATAGTACAGTTATGAGCAGCAGCTATGCCCCTGGGGTCATCTTCAAACACCACACACTTGGATGGTTTGCGGTCCAGCTGCAAGGAATTTATGCAAGAAGGTCAAGAGAGAAAAATGAAACTCAAGCTGCAATTAAAAAGAAAATGAGTGAACATTGGAATGAGATGCATTTTTATACAAGGCATGCATTAATCTTCTGCCCAACATGATTCTTTTGTTCTAAAGTCCAACTGCTCATCTGCGAGATTTTGTTTTCCAAGATGGCAGAGCCTGACAACTAATGTTGCAGGGGCGAACTTACAGATTAGTGACCAAATATTATGGCTCTCATAGTACAGTCTACAACAGACAATAAAGATTAATATTGACAAATTATTGCTATCCTTTTCAATTTAAATTATATTTATTTTAATTATTATTTAAATTTATGAAGTGAAATACATCAATTACATATATTTACCTAAAATTGCCACTAGTCACATAAAAATGACAGCACAAATAGACAATTTTTTTATGAATTAGTTGAAATATTTTTATTTGTAATTTGTTTGTAGATTAGCATTCAACGACCATAAACCCAAATAAGATAGCCAATGAAATTCTCCTAAAAGAAAATAATAAAGAAAAGAAAAGAAGATGACCAACCAAGAAGAGTGTCATTTATATCTTTGTTGCACTACAAATGAAATGAACATTCCAAGAAAAATGAGAGCATAAAGTAAAGCACATATATTTATGTCCACAAAGACATGGGTATAAATTAGATGTGATTGATTGCATAATTGATTGACCAGAAAACATAAGTTTAGGTGAGATGATAACAAGGGTTTTTAAAGCTGGGTCATGAACCTTTCCATAAAGTTAAAATAAAGAAGAAAAGGAAGAAAAAAGAAACAAGGTCATGAATTTTTTTTTCCCTATCTACAAGCAACAGGTCAGCATGCTGGTAAAAGGAATGGACATTCTTTCCATTGTCTCAGAATTTTATACGTGTTGGGCTACTCTTTAAGTCCTATTTCACAATCCTTGCATATCTATTTAAAGCTGGTTCCATGAAAATTATATGTATCTATAAGATTTACATGAGGCTGTAGTATACAATTTCCATAAGTATAATTCACATCTACCTGAATTTCAATCCTTCATTTATGATGTTTATTCTGCCTTTTCTGTGCAGTAAGAACAGGCCACATGTAGGTCTATATTCTACAAGAAAGTTCTTTCCTATACTGAGATTAACCACAGATTTCATTTTGAAATCTTTTCCAATCAACCAGAATCAAGCAACCCTTCAGTCTCCAAACTAAAAAAATAAATAGGGAGAGTCATTACTGCACTTGTAATTTCACATGCTATCCTTGAATGCTCTCTCTTTGTAGAACGTTTGTTGTACCCAAATATTTTCAAAACCATAATTTCAAGCTTATCGGAATTTAAAATTAGACATGTATAAGCAGACCATTGCTTAATGCATGATGCAGATCACATGGCATGCCTTCAGCTATTTAATTCTAAGGAAATATTACAGAGCAACTTTAGATTGAGTTCATAGTTCTCGACCATACCTTCATAGCTGCAGAAAGGAATCTATGCGCTATTGACTCCATGCCATCTTCCTCAGACACAATAGCCTGAACAACCAAAAAAGATAATTACCCACGGGAAGTTGGTTGATATTGAAAACATAAACATAGAAAATTACTTTTCATCCAGTTTTATTTAATAATACTATAAGGCCATCGTATCAGGTGACTGATGTAACATGTAATCTTCATTAGCTTGTATCATTAGTTGATAATGCAAATTACTAAAGAAATTATAAAAATTATCCCGTATACTATTTGAAATGTGAGAAGTCCACCATAATCCGTTATTTTGAAAAGTGAGCATGGCTCCAGTAACAATTTTGTCTATCACTTAGCACTTGAGCTCCAAATTCCAAGAGCCCTTGGTGCTTAGGAGCTGCAATGTCCTCAATAATACAGCTTGTCTGTGTGATATCTAGCAGGTTATCTGTTCAAAATGTTGCACAAACTCAAAGTAAATTACATACCTGGAAATACTTTTTGAGACCCATACGCTCCAGGGCACCTACCATGTTTATTCGATCAAGACATGAAACAACAGCACAGGGTATATGAACTCTACTTACTGCATCCAGCCATTCTTCCAGCCCCTCAATGGGTTCTCTAAGCTGGGTGAAAACATTGATAGCCATGTGAATTTTGGAGTTCAAGAGACAGGCTGTGCAACCATGTAAAGACTAGGACACTCACCCCAAGTAGATTAGCATGATACAACTGGGATAGTCGTAACTTCAATCTAACCACTTCACTTTCTGCTGTCTCCCAGAGCAATCCCTGAAAGTTATAGGACATATCAAGCAACTACTACAAGGTATATGAATGATGGTTAATATGAAAATAAAAGAAGTGTATCAGTGGAACAAGAGAAACAGCCCAAGAAGATTAAATGTATTGGAGCATCATGCCATAGATTTAAGGAAGCTATGCTTCAGGGATCATTTTATAAAACAGAATAAAAACTCCATGATCATACATCAGTTATAAGTCACCATATTGGCTAGGTCAACTCCAAACCATTACTTCTTTTCTTCAATTCAATTAATTTGAAACTCAAAATATATGCATTTCTAACATTGTAAACAGGGAGAGCTGAAATTGTAAAATTTAGGAACCCCCAAAACCCTGTGCGTCTACACAAATGTGACCCTTTGATGCACCTTATTCTGAGACCAATTCAGGCATACATCTTTCATATTAAATAAAACATTTGCAAAAAGCACCACTACTCTCTTATGGGTGAAGTTTAAAATTTCCCTCTCAAACCATCTGAATGCTTAGGCCCACTTCTCTAAAAGGAACTTGAGTGAGAACTGCTTCATATAACCACAAAAATTAATTAAATGGTTGAAGACTTATGGTCAATAAAAAACCCCACTACTTTTTTTTTTCAAATCTGGGAACGAACTTGCTCTGAAAATTTGGCAAACTGATGTAATTAGATGAAAGACCAAAACCTTATCCTGTCAGTAGCACTGTTTTTTCTTTCTCCTCTATTCTTCATTCTAAGAATACAGAATTTTCACAGCTAAAATAATAATAATAAATGCTTTTGTAATGTCACCTTGCTGAAAGCCTGTATTTCCAAAGCCTTTTCAAGGCAATCAGAAAGGGCATAAAGGAATTCATTGCATCAAACCATCTGATAATGGAGAAATATCTCTAATCTAATAAAAAAACTAATCTTTTAGACATTATAAATTCATAATAGCAACCAAATCCTAAAGTGAAAAGTTTTAAAACCTTGTGCAGTATGTGATCCGCATCTGCATATAGCATCATTCTTTGAGCAAGCTCATCTTCAGGAATTTCCTTTCCTGCACAAGAATCATAATGATAGCACATACATTACAAAAAATGTCACATAAATTTCTGGCTTAGTATCCATTTTGAATTAGGTAAAACCAATATTGCATCCATATAAAAATCAATTTGAGATCTAGACACAACCTAAAGAGATGTTCCACTTGAACCAATTTGTTTATAATGAGGATAAAACAACATGCAGCTGATTCAAAGTTTGAAATTAACTTGGGGATCAAGACCATTAAAAAACAGCTTCCAGTACTGCAAATGAGCAGTTGTCTGATTTTAGAAATGATGGATACTAGCACGCTGATTCTTTCATTTCATTTGCTTATATTTTAGCCTAAATGTTGACCACAAAATCAGCACATTAACCACAGAGTGAGCTTTAGAAGTATTTACAATCAGGAAGTTGAGAGAAATAAATGTTTAACTAAAAGGGGAAAATATTACTTCATACCTTCTTCAATTGCAAGCTGCTTCCACACATTCAACTTTATTGATCGAGTATCAGCCTGAAACACACAAACACACAATTATAATGGGAAATGAATCTCATCCTTCGCCCCCTTCACTCCCCCACCCCTCTCTTTCCAAAGTACCAGCATTTGAATCACCATGAAGCCCAAGTTCTTTTATTTCAAAATACCAATTAATATCAGTTTCCTTTGATCCCTGAGAGCACTGAGATCTTATTCATGCAGGTGCTGAATTCTCCTCAGAAGACTAAGGCCACACAAGTCTCTTATTTAATCACATACAGACTACTCTTGGCATTTTAGAAATAGCTTCCTATATTTGTGATACCAATCTATAAACTCTTTGCTGCATAACCTTAGAGCAGCTAATTAAGCAAATAAAAAAATGAGATAGTGCTGATGAGCACAGCACAATGAACTAACAAATCGCTGTAGTAATTTTTTAAATAACAGTTAACAAACTGTTATCACAACTCACTTTTTGTGCAAGGTAGAGGGGAAGAAGAAAAAACACGGTCCTCAAATGCTTAAGTGTGATATTAGTCGTTAGAGCTCAGGACATTTTTCAGGAGATTCATCCCCCAATGTGACCAAATAAAAAACCTACGCATAACCAAAGATAACATTTAGCTTTGCTTTTAGCACATAGGGAAATGGTTAAAGGAAATTACCACAACATTGTCCCAAGAAAAAACAAGACCATAGGCTTCATCTGGTTTCATGGCATAGCGTACCCGATGAAGGAAACCTTCTTGCAGTTTATCATTCAAAAAATCCTATTCCCAATACCATAAACAAGTAAATACCATTAAGCAATAACCTATGATCTTTTTGCTTCAGAAACTATAATATAAATTCTAACAAAGATTAAGAGATAAATTAAAGTGAATTATTGTAAGAAAAATATAGCTTACCACATCAACCTTTAAAAGCCCATCCTTCCTAAATGTCTCAAAACCTTCTCCATATTCAGCTCCAATTGCCTGTTACACAAAGCAAAAGAGGAAATGAAAATTTACCCTTTTTAAAATTAAAAATAAAAGACAAAGAAAAAATAGAAGTACCTCTTGCATGAAGAGCTTTTTAGGAGAAACGGGAAGCCCATCATTATTATCGAACCCACAAGCATTCTTGATCACCAAGCGATGATTTGCCTTTAATTTCTGCAGATAATAAAGAGAAGACAACAAGGGCACGAGTTAGTTATAATATATATTGTAAACTCAAAAAGAAACGAGAGGAAGAGTTAAGAGGAGAAACCGGTAGTTTGAGCTTAGAGTGGGAAAAGAGAGAGTGAGGAAGACCAGAAGAGGAGGGTGAAGGTGGAAGGAGCAGAGAAGAAGTAGAAGAAGAAGATGATGAAACGCTCTTAAAATTGCTGCAACTGCACTTCATTTTTTTTTTTTTTTAGGGCAAGTAATTTGAAGGAGGAGCCAAAGTCTAGTAATATCGTTAGCAGATTGCTGGGCTCTTTTCCCAAATTGTGAGGTTCATGTTGCTGTTTGTGCCGTGCCTTCCCAATGAATCACGTGCGCCGCGTGTTGCAAATTTCTATTTATCCAAATCATAATAAATAAATAAAATCCAAACCAAGTTGATTTTCTTCATTTTGACTAGCTTCAGTTAGTTTATTGAGCATGTTTTCGCTGCGGTTTTCAAAAAAAAAAAAAATGAACATATAAAAATAATATTTAAATTGATAAAAAATATTTTAGTATAACAGTTTCAATTTCAATTATCTTGGCATAATTATTTTTTAGCCCAAGTTTAAATTAAATAGTTTGGGAGCTACTTCCATGATTTTGTTCATTGGATGGATCCAAAAAAATATTAATAAAATAATAAAATATTGAAAAATAAAATCAAATAAAAAACATATTTTAAAAATTAAAATTAAAAAAAATTAAAAAAATAAAAAAAACTTCATATTAAACAATGAAATTAAAAAAACACTTAAAAAAATGTAAAAAAAATCTCATAGAAAGGAAAAAATTAAAAGAAAAACTCAAAAACTTAAAAAAACAAAGGAGGCAAAAAAAACTCAAATAATCAATAAAAAAAGCCTTGAGCGTGTTAAAAGAAGCTCAAATGCATGGGCTTGAATATAGTTTTCAGACTTGACCCAGTTTAAGGTCTAGGTTTTGAGTTTTGATCGAGTTATCGGATCATTCGAATAAATTTTTTTAATCAAAACGACATTGTTTTAATAAAAAAATAAAAACTAATAGGTTACAATCAAAATTTTAATTAAATCTTACTAAATTAACTGAAATTTTTTTTTCAATCCAACCCAGTTTTAAAACTATGGGCATGAGGAGGCCGCTAGTCTAGATTTTTTTTTTTATATAATGTCATTTACCCTTTTCTTTTTTGAAAAACAATACGACTTAATAGCATTTAATTTCTTCCAATAGGATTCAAACCCATTACCTCGATTTAAGCCTGAATGCTTCAACAATGAGTTACAACACAAGTTTATTAAGTAAACGCTTGAAATAATATATCAAGTTGTTCTTTGTTCATATAAACACTTAAACCAATTACCGTCCAACGTTTTTAGTTGTCTTGATAATAATAATTCACTAATGTTTGTATAGCGGGTAATTTTTCTTTAGTGAAATAAGGTTCAAGTTATAATAATTTTGACTCGTGTTTTATTAAGAGTCTTTTTTTTAATTAGTGTATTTTATATAAAAAAAATATTTAATATAAATTGAAAAATTTATGCACGTATCTAATTAATAAATTAAGAACCATCTATATAAAAAAATAAAAAATAAATCATTAACGATAACTAAAAACGAAACTAGAAAATTTGAGAAACAAATATAAATTAAGATATTTAATCTCGTGGCACATTCCATATTATGTTTAATGAATTTTTTTATTAAAATAATTTTTTTATTAAATCAAATTATAATAGAAACATACACAAAAAAATTAAAGAAAAAAATAGTATACAAGGCTACATGTATTATAAATATTATACAAAAATAATTATTTTTATTTTAAAAAATAAATTTCATCTATATTTATGTTTTTAAAAAAAAAAGTAAAGATGAATAATAATAATATATAACTTTGAGAAAGGCGGTAAGAAAACCAAAAGTAGAAATTTCCCATAATTAAAGACAAATCAAGGTTAAAGGTAGGGAAATGTTTATCAAGTCTAGGAGCAACAAAATGCCAAAAGTTGATGATGGGGGCAATAATGAAAAAAAAGAAAAAATAATAAGAAAAGAAAAAAAAAAGAAGAAGAAGATATTGAACTATAAACATGTCTTTTGGTATCTTTGATAAAACCTTTGGTGTCTTCAAATGATTAGATTGGTTATCCATTAAAGAAAATGTCGGAGTTGCTTTATGGCCTTTGTTAAGAGAATATTAATCATTTAAGTGAAAATAAAATTGATAAGGCTAATGATTGATAGTGAACCTTAACCTTTCTTTTAATTTGAAAAGTGAGATAGTAAAAAGATAAAGGAGCATCATGAGATAAATGATAGGCAATGAACTTTAGTATTCTCTTTAAGTTTGAGATTGACAATGAAAGGAATGACATGATTATAAGCCAATGATTGATAAAAATGGAGCATCTAGAACCATTGATCGAATGAGTTGAAGTTGAAAAAAAACAGCATGGTTATATTCCAATATTTGACTTTGATTGACAACACTAAAAGTTTTTGATTGATGAAGAAAACTCTTATTAAGAGGTGATGCATTATTATATGTCATTGTTTGATTTTGATTAAGGAATATTTCTTAGAAAAGGTGAGGCATGATTATATATCATTGATTGATTATGATTAAGAAAAATGGAGTTTTTTGTCTAATTTTAGAAAACAGGACTTATTGATGAAATGTATGCCATGGTTAAATGTCATTTCTTTCACAAAAACAACAAAAGAAAGAGATTGAAGTGAATAGTTGATGGTGATATTAGGTCTTTGAAATCCTCAAACAACTTTTGAGCCTATGAATCTTCTTTTTTTTCATAGTCATGAGTCATATCCTGCATTACATGCTTTTAAAAGCTTTTTTTAATCAAGTAAGTGATTTGAACCAATAAGTGGCAGTCTCAAAACATGAAAAGCTTTTTCATAAGGGTTGTGGCTTCACGAACTGAGCTATTGATTATTATGCATGCTGATAAAATAGGTGCTCAAAATAGAAAATCTTTTTTTATAAAGCTTCGAGTTTTGACTCGAGCCTCTTGCCATTGAAATCCATAGAATGTTACCTTGTCACGTACCATCAAATGACATACCAAAAATGAGAGATTAAAATTGACACAAAAAAACCATAAAAGAGCTAAACAAATGCTTTAATCTTATATCGAGTCAATTTCTGTTTTAAAATACAAAATAATCAAAGAACTGCATGTATGAATGATGTGTGTTAGATCTTTAACCAAAGAAGCTTAATTTTCAAAATACTTTCAAAATTTATATCTCTCTGATTTCTTTACAACAATTAGTTTTGAATAGACATGACCCTTGAAATTCATAAAGTTGATTAAAAAATAAGAAAGCAATTTTCAAACAAAAAGTCATCAACCGAGTTTTCAAAGTCCTATACAAAAATAACATTGACACTTCTTAATCGTCCTTGAAAAGTTGAACAGCCATGGATAATACAATGAAAAACAAACAATATTTAGATTAATTGAGGGCAAAGAAAGACATAATCAAATGATGATGTAGTGAGATTCATCAAAGCTATGATTAACGTCTGGCAATGACATATGCCTTTTGATGATAGGCAAAATAATGGACACAACTAGTTCAGCTAAGGGAGATGTTGCCTAAGAAGTCTATGATTTACTCAATGAACTTTAGCAGCAATTGAGAGTAACGTTGCACTTGATGGGAATCTTTATGTCTGAAATGCTTGGTTTACCCTTTTGATATATGGTTATGACTTTTAAAAGATGTTATCACATGGATGCATCTAGATAAATGTTGAAAGGATGCATTAATGCGAACCTTATGATCACGTGGTCACGCAACCAATACGCAAAGACATCAATTCCTGGAAAGCCAAGTAAATCAGGTTTAATAGGAGTGTGACACAAAGATAACTTGTACCTAAGCACCAGTACTATTAGAAACGAAAACCCCCACCCAATGAATATTGATTTGTGAACGAGAAGTATAAGGATGACGCCATGAAATTAATTGTTCTTCAATAAGTTGTTTTTCAGTTTTTTATAGAACCAAGGAAGGGAGAGTATATCATCAACACACACACACAAAGTGCAGCAAACAAGAAGTTTTATTAATCTGAATTGTCTAACTTACATGTTTGGTTATGCCTTTATTTATACTAACTCTAAACTTAAATAAACCCTAATGGACCTCTCTTGGGTGGACTTCTATGAGGCCTACTTATAATTGATCCAAATAAGTAATAATAACCCAAAGACTAAGAAGAAAATAATAAAAATCCAAAAATTATTATCCTAAATATACTAAAATCAGATTTGTCACCCTTAAGAAGTTCCAAATAGACTAGGAAATCTGATCTAAAGGTAGATTTAATTTTGAAGTCTTCTTTCCTTGTTGTAACTAGGATGAATAAGAAATCCATGTAATAAAAATATTCTGAAACATTTATGAATCCTTGCCACACTTAGAAACTATATTGCACCCCATTAAAGATCCTTGTAGAACTAGGAGATTTCCAAAACAAGTTGCCACATCCTTGTAGGAAAAGAATCCTAACCAAATAGGAAGTCCACAAGTCAAAAGGAAGTAAATAGCAAACTTTATACAGCCTCTGTTGACTAGTATTGCAATGCCTTCCCGAACTTCGATTGACCTGAAATTTTAACCTGATGTACAAAAGCATGTTAGGAGACTGCATATAACATTTAAATCTGATCCAACGGTCAGATTGAGAATTATGATTGTTTCCATGAAACTAGACAATTGTGCATTTTACATCAAAATCTGAATCTGATTGTTTTTTTATTGTTTAGATCGTGTCATTCCCTCTCTCTTCAAGAGGATTCATCCTCGAATCATTAACAGAGATAAGGGATAAAGTTTTAGTCTCTTTTTAAAGCCCTTGGAGTTCTTTTCTTGCCAACAATCGTCGCCAACAACTTTGGATGAAGGTAGCAGCCCTTCTCTTTCGTCTATCATCATTGCGGCATTTTTGCTCCTCTTTTTATAAAGCTTGATGGGCATCAACTAATATCGTTAACACATCAAGTTCTTGTTGCATCTCCCTTAGAATATGGCATAGACCCTTGGTTTTTTTTTAGAACACTAATCTCCTTATTTCTCTTCTTCTGATACCACCTCTCCTTTTGAATCCTCTTCTTTTGTCATAATACCCTCGTCAGAATACATGAAACCCTGATTGTAATACTCCTTTTGCATTTTATTTTTTGATATCAGAACTTAAAACGAAAGCTAATGACAGTAAAGAAAGTAAGAAGACACTAGAGACTGAAAACTGACCCATAATTATATGGACTTTCAATTGATGAACGTAACAAACCCTTTAGACCCAAAAAGGGACCTTAAACCAAACAACTTTCAAATGGTCTAAAATTTGATATTTAGAGTGAATTCATGCAAAAAAAACAAGAATATAAAGTTTGATTTAATTCTGAATTGATTTGATGTATGGACGTGAAACTGACGCAAATCAGCCCATTTAAAACTTGAATTTGGAACTTAAACCAAACGATGTCCAAATGAGTTGAAAATTGATATATTATGCAATTTCACCTTAAATAACCAGAATATCAATTTTGGAACAATTACAGTATGGTTTGATAAGTGGATGGAAAATAGAAGCAAAACAAACCCCTTTGTCCTAAATAACGTTTTTTTTTTGTTTTTTTTACTCTAAAAAGGAAATTCTGGATAGAAAGACTAACATGACACATTTTTTTTAATTTCAAAAGACTCAATTCAATGCAACTAATCAAGAATAACGCAGGAAGATAACAATCTGACCAAAACTGATTTGAAATAAGATCAGACCCGAAACGGATATAACCTGATTAATTGAGTCAGGCTTTGATACCAAATGATGTGAACCTCGTGATCATGTGATCACGTAACCCACACACAAAGACATCAATTCTGAAAAATCAAGTAAATCAGGTTTGATAAGAGTGTGATACAAATATAACTTGTATCTAGGCAACAACATTATTGGAAACGGAAACCCCCACCCAATAAATATTGATTTGCGAACAAGAAGTATAAGGATGACACCAAGAAGTCAGTTGTTCTTCGATAAGTTGTTTTTCATTTCTTTATAAAACCAAGGAAGGGAGAGTATCTCACCAACACACACATACAAAATGCGGCAAACAAAAAGTTTTATTAATTTGAATTGTCTAACTTACATATCTGGTTATGGCTTTATTTATACTAACTCTAAACTTAAATAAACCCTAATGAACCCCCCTTAAATGGACTTATATGAGGCCCACTTACAATTGACTCAAATAAATAATAATAACTCAAAGACTAAAAAGAAAATAATAAAAATAATAAAAATTTGAAAATTACAATCCTAAATATGCAAGAATCAGATTTGTCACCCTTAAAAAGTTTCAAATAGACTAGGAAATCTGATCTAAAGGTAAAATTAATTCTGAAGTCTTTTTTCCTTGTTTTAGCTAGGATGAATAAGGAATCCTTATAATAAAAGGATTTTGAAACATTTATGAATCATTGCCACACTTGGAAACTATATTACAGCCCATTAAAGATCCTTGTAGAACTAGAAGATTCCTAAAACAAGTTGTCACATCCTTGTAGGAAAAAAATCCTAGCCAAATAGGAAGTTCACAAGTAAAAAGGAAGTAAATACCAAAATTCATACAGCCTATATTGACTAGTATTTCAATGCCTTCCAGAACTTCGATTGACCTGAAATTTTAACCCAATGTACGAAAGCATGTTATGAGACTACACATAAAATTTCAATCCAATCCAACTGTCGGATTGAGAATTATTACTGTTTCCATGAAACTAGACAGTTGTGCATTTTACATCAGAATCCGAATCTGGTTGTTTTTTTATTGCCCGAATCGTATCATGCATGCTATCTAGATTGATTGGGAACAATATGATTTTAAGCCCGCCGATTTAAGGTGCCTTTCACTATATGAATGTGAGTGATAAAGGGAACATCATTGATAATGAAAAAACATTTCTTTTCACGATATGATTAGACAAGCCGAGAGCAGTTTATTATGAAGAACATTAAGCATACAATTATGAGCCTTTTCTGCATATTTAAATGACTTAACAATTCCATGGTGGTTAATGATAACATATGCTTGAAGAGTATGGTTCAACTGACGGTAACTATACGACTCATTGACAATTTAAGATGAGGTTGACACTAGAAAACCTTTTGATAATTATTGGCGGAATGTACACAGCTGATCAAATGGTAGTTTTTGAAACAATCCAAGAAGTTAAATGAATTATTAAAAACTCCTGCATGATAAAGTAAGCAATACCACAATTAGAGGCATGGTTAAGCTTGATAAACAATGAGAGAAGTAATCATCATACACAACCTAGATTGGACATTTACATTCGAGCGAAGGATTGACATATGGTATGAGCTGGTGAATCAGAGGATTAAAAAGGCTTTGGATAGCAAACAAATGCACCCTATGATGATGGATCATCGAAAAGGAGAGGGCCTATATTTCAAACCAGGTAAGGATGCATACATGTCATCTAACCCCTAAGCATTGTATAAATGTTTTTTTAATTTTATAGGAAAAACACATAATGAAATTAGAGTTGACAAAAATAATCATTGAATTATGATAGTAAGGAATCTTAGTTTTAACCATGCAATCAAGAAAAAGAGGAAAGAAATCCTGTCATTAGGAATTTCTATATTCCTTAGCAACGAGGAATGTCAAAATTTTCAAACCCCATGATCGAGAAGTATCAGATGCCAACCTTATAATCCAAATGTTCCAGATTTAATCAAAATACTTAAGATGCCTTCGGATAGTTCTAATTAAAGGGAATTGCTGAGACATGGGATTTCAGGTCAACTGAGCTAAAAACAAATTATTGAGAAGATACATTTTTTGCCAAACAAGAAGCAGACTCATGAGTCGATGCTGTTTAATTTTTGTCAAGGAAATAATAATAAAAGATTCTCAGGAAATGAAAGTTCAAACCCTATTATTATGAAGAATAAGAAAAACCTTAGCATCAAGAAATCTGAGTTTTGGGAACCCCGTCATCATGAATCTTAATTTTTAACTCGCAATCATAATGTTTTGGATTCAATAAGAATAGTTAAGACACCTTATGAAGGTTCTAGTTGAAAGGAATCGCTGAGATTCAGAATTTCAGTTCAACTGACTGAAAACACGAGTTATTGAGATGAAAAGACTCTACTAAAAAAGAGTTGCATAAGAGAATAGTTATGAGAATATGATTATCCTATTAGAAGATAAAGATTTTCGTTCTTATTAAAAGGGATCGTTAGATTGAGATTTTAGGTTAATCGAGTTATTGATAAAGATTTTGGTTTTGGTTAAAGAAAATTTCCAAATTAGGATATCAAGTTAACCGAGCTGAAGATAAAGATTTTGGTTTTGGTTAAAGGGGATCGTCATATTGAGATTTCAGGTTAGCCAAGCTATAGACGTAAATCTTGGTTCTAGTTAAAGGAAATTGCCAAATTAGAATTTCAAGTTAACCGAGCTATTGACAGAGATTTTGGTTCTGGTTAAAGAGAATCGTCATATTGGAATTTCAGGTTAACTGAGCTACAAGACAGATTTTGGTTCTAGTTAAAGGGAATCACCAAATTGAGATTTCAGGTTAATCTATCTGAAGATAGAGATTTTGGTTCTAGTTAAAAGGGATCTCCAGATTAGGATCTCAGGGTAGCTGAATTGCGACAAAATTTTTGGTTCTAGTGAAGGGGAATCACCAGATTGGGATTTAAGTTAATCAAAGTGTAAAACCAAGATTCTAGTTAAAGGGAATCGTTGAGATGCATGCTTTCAGGTTAACAAAGCTTAATACACAAGTTACCAAAATGATAGAATTCATTTCCCCAATGGAAACAGTTGAATCATAATTTTGGTTTAAAGAAATTGCTGCAAACACAAAGTTTTAGGTCAACTGAGTTAAAGTTTTGAGAGGATTAGGTTTGAAGAACAATTTGTTTGTCTTTACAAACTTACAACACAAAGCACTTGATAAGTCTTTACTCTGTAAGTATTGTACAGAGGGGGCATCTGTTTGTTACCCATTTTAGGACCCCACATAAATATACAAAAAATATGCAAAATACAAAAAAAATAAAAAAATATATACATTAGTAGGAAGAATATGAAAAATATCCAGAAAATTGCTAAAGACTAGTTAACAAGGATTAAAATACCCAAAGTTGAGAACTTGACAATATATTTTTTACTTATGAAGGTCCTATTGGCAAGAAAAGTTCAATTGGAGGAGGAAAATTTAAAATTGGATGTTTAAGGACTCAATTAGAAT
Source organism: Populus deltoides (assembly GCA_015852605.2). Taxonomy (NCBI): domain Eukaryota; kingdom Viridiplantae; phylum Streptophyta; class Magnoliopsida; order Malpighiales; family Salicaceae; genus Populus; species Populus deltoides. The sequence continues at coordinate 9,016,858 of CM027588.2, read as the reverse complement.
TTTCAAGGTTTAAATTAAATTTATTAAAGTTTTAATTACAAGAAAAATTGATTTTTTAAATTCAATTTAGACTTTAATTGGAAGAAATTAAAGTCTAGGGGTCGAATTGCAATTTTAAAGAGTTAATTTGGTCAACTTAGGGGCTTAATTGCATAAATATTAAAGTTTTAAATCCAATTAAGGACCTAATTGTAAATTTCCAAGACCAAGGACCAATCTGTAAGTAGCACATAATTTTAGGGGTAGTAATGAGTAAAATCAGGGGTCAAATTAAATAAAACTGAAAGTTTGATGGTCAATTGAGGATTAAAATGCACAAATCAGAAACTATGGACCAAGATGAAAAGGATGCTGAACTTTGGGGTAGATAATTGAGTTGGATGGGGGTAAACTTGCATGCAATTAAAAGTTATAAAGTAATTACAGGTACAATTAAAAAAAATTAGAAAAACAAGGACTAAATTGAAGTTTTTCAAATCCCAAATTAAAAACCCTAATTTTTAGGGTTTAACCTAGACGACATGTTACTCAGATTTAATGAAGGGATTGAATGACGCGTCGTTCAACTACTGTTCACCTTTTTTTTATAGTTTTGGTTGATCGAGTAGGCATCTTCAAGCGAATGAATATGACATCTCTGACTATCTCAAGGGTTATAACCACCAGCATTTAACTAAGAATCACCCCCTTTATAAAGATCAACTACTCATATCAAATGTTTACATTCCATTTTCTTCAATGATCTCAACAACATCTTGTCCCTGATCAGCCATCAACACATTTGCAGATTATGAGATGATCAAGTTGGCACCTTCAAGCAAATGGATGTGAAGCTATAAACCTCTAAATCGAGCAAAGTTGGATCCAAACAAAAGATGTACACCCCCTCTACCAACTTCAAGTGGTCTTCAATGATGATGACGTTGCAATTGTTTTGACAAAACCTTGAAAGTGGGTAACTCAGTCATCGATGACTGTGATATCCATTTCATAAAACCACTAATCTGTTTTTGTTTGTTCATACTTCAAGTCTTCTTAGTGGGTTCTTATCAAATGTTGGTCACGTTTCTTTTAAGATCAAAATGTCAGAAATAAGCTTCTTGGTCTCCAAGTTTGGGAAAAGCACCAAAATCTCCAAAAATAAGTTGTGAAATCACCATTGTAAAACCAACATAGGTACAAAACTCACAGCCATAAAACATACCCAAAACTCTTCCATTTTGATCAAAGGGCCAAGCTTTGATGAATAAGGATCCATCTTTGATTATATCCATAAAAATCCTAGCTTGAAACCCTATAAATACCCCTGGAAAATCATGGTAGTGGGGAGAAAAGAGAGAAAGAAAACAGAATAATATTGAAAAAGGAACCCTAAATATGAAGGTTCAAGAGCCTAGTACCAGATTTCCTCAACTTTAAGAGAAAGTAACAACCTTGAAAAAGAAATGGTAGCAACTATTGTTAGAGCTTGGAAGGTATAAAACATTTACGTAGTCTAGTAGATAATGTTAATAAGGCACGTCACTAGCTTGTTCATGCATGTTTAATGATGTTTCAAAGCATTTTTTTATCACATTGATTGTGGTTTTCGTTTCAATTAATATTTGAAAATATTGTTTTTATTGTTTAAATCTTGTTCTAAGTTATTTGTTGATGTTCTTAAATACTTAGGTGATGTTTATTGGATGAGTTTTGATGAAATTGAGTGATTTTAAAATCTACCAAATATAGCAGCAAGGTTATGGTTATTGTTATGATGCATTTTATTGGTTTGTAGGTTTCTATTAGGTCTTATTGAAGGTTTAGAAAAATAATTTGAATCCAAATTGCATATATATATATATGATGTTTTAAGTTGGTAGTTTTGAAATTTAGAACCTCTTACATGATTTTGATGTTATTTCTTAGTTTTTTTTTTCGAACATGTTTTATTATGGTAGTATAACTTGTTAGAATGAAGAAATCATGTTTTAAAGGTAAAAAATGCCAACTTCTATGGTTTGATAGTGTTGAGTTTTTTTTCTAGGTTTTTAAGGCAATTTTCTTCATATTCTTGGAAAGAACAATGTCTTAGCCCAATGATTTGTACCAATTTTGGTCCAATTCTTTGCTCTAAACCATTCACGCAACTTGATTAGTAAATAATTTAGGGTTTATTTGCATCAATAACAAGTTTTTGAGAGTTTTAATCCTAGAATTTTGGTTTTGAATCGAAACTCATTTTGACAAAATCATGTTGATTCTTTGATAATCAAAGTGAATGGGTATTAGATTATTGATCATTTCATGATTTCTAACATATTTGTGCCTTTGTTTTGACGGTATTAGGTCTGATTGGAATCCACATTGCTGGGTTTAGGATGATTGTTCTTCATGTTTTTTTTTTGTTTTTTTGGGGTTTAATCCGTTTTGTTCAAGAATTTTAGAGTTTTTGTGTTTTTTTTTTGTTTAATTTGTTTTTTGCTTCAATTTTGTTTTTGGTTTGTTTGTTGGTTAAACCAGGATCTTTGATTCGATTTATAGTCAAACTAAAGATTTCAGGTCAGCCTTGTCGAGTCAAAAGTTAAGACCTTGTTTACCTTGCAATCTTTTTGCTTAAGAGTTTTTTTGGTTTAAGAGTGTATTTGATAAACACCTTCTTAAACATGTTTTGACAGTTTTATTACAAAATAAAATGGATTTTCCAAACAAAGCCTAAAAGACAATAAAAATATATAATTTTTTTTTTTTGTATATGGCCAAAAATCCTTAAAATTATTTGAGCATTTAAAAAAAATCTTAAAAAAAATTCTAAAGCATTTTGGTCTATATTTCAAAACAATTAAAAATTTATTTTTTACAAGAGAAATATTTTATTCACTTTTAATATAAGGATAAAAAAACTAAAATGGAATAATATCCAAAATATTATTAGGAATAATAATTTATTATTACTCACTTTAATATATATATATGTGTGTGTGTGTGTGTGAGAGAGAGAGAGAGAGAGAGGTTAATATCCAAGATATAATTAGAAATATTACAATTCATTCACTCATAATATAAGGATAAAAAAAACTACATGGAATTTTATCCGAGATATTATTTGGAATGACATGATGGCAAAAAAAATCCAAGTTTATCCTAAAAAAACCTGAATGATAATTAAAGACGTTTCACAATTCCACACCAAGTTCTTGATCTAGAAAACTAGGTTTTGTTCATCGTAGTAAACTCGCTATAGTATACTGATAGAAGTAGAAATATCATCAGACCATAGTAAACAACGAGAAAAAAACAATATAACCTATCTCAGGTAAGGCGTACTAGGGATGCTAATATCTTTCCTTTACACAATCAATCTCTTGTCTAAAATCTCTAAAAAACCAATTATGGTTCTTACCATAATATTAGGTGACGACTCCCTTATCCAACCAAAAACCATTCCAGAACACCACCTAAAAAATATCAATGCACCCCGCAATGAGAGTATGATGTGAGTGTTGATCACTCAGATAATCTTCTCATCAACATGTTACTAATTAATTGTTTTTATCTTTAAATAAGGAGAAACTACATGATATAAAATTTAATTTAAGAGAAGACAAGTAGCAACCTCGCAAAATTAAATAGGATTCGGGGATCTAAGACCTCCAACCTTAAAAAAAGGTTATAAAAAAGGAGAGAAATATTATAAGAATTAAAGTGCTACAAAACAAAAATAGCAAAAAAAAATAAACAGTATTGAAATTAGTAAAAAAAAAAATTTTGAAATTGCATATCAAGGCAAACTATGATTGAAGATGTTACTAGTTAATTGTTTTTATCTTTAAAAAAGAGAAACTACATGATATAAAATTTAATTTAAAAAAAACAAAAAATCAAATAGAATCCGGGATCTAAGACCTCCAACATTGAGAAAAGGTTATCTACTCTACTACAACACAAGGAAAAGAACATGTATTGAATTAAAGAGAGAGAAATATTATAAGAATTAAAGAGCTAGAAAACAAAGAAGGCAAGAAAATAAACCTTTTATAGATAAAAAATAGAAATTGCAAGGCCGACCATCATTCACAATGAGTGAATGACTATATGACTGTTTATATATTGATATAGAGTTTGAATCCAAGGTAGTTGAAAGATAACACTACTCAGGCTCAACATACAAATAATAATCCGACAAACTTTCTCTAGGAAAAATTTCCAGCCACTCCACTCACAACGAATGTTGGAGGCTAAAACCCTTGAGCAAAACACGTTAAATGCACTGGAAATGCCGAGTTCACATAAACATTCACAAAAAGCCCTGCATCTCGAGTCCAAATTACTCGGTTGTATTTCAGATCACAGGACCCCAAAATGTAAAAAAATTTAATTCCAAAAGAAAATTGCTAGCTAAATGGTTAGAGCCCTAAACTCCTAACGATACTATACAATAGCCAATCGACTTGCCTTTTAGAAGATAGGTAATGGTAAAAATTCTCCGCATTTTCCACCATTTCCAGTCAGGTGGTTCCATTATATCAGTCCAGTGCAAGGGAACCTTTAAATTTGATCTTCAAAATTCAGCGAGAACTCTTAGCCATCCACGTTCTCACCATTTCCCTGAGTCATGAGGTAAAGTTCAGTGTACTAGAAATGCCATGCTTAAGCAGAAAATGTAGCTTTGTTGGTACTTAAAGACGGCCAAAACCAGAGCATAATAGATGAAGTGGTACCATTCCCATGTGTTAAAGCTCTCAAAATCTTTGTACTGAAAACTATAACAGCTGTCAGAGTTGTCGCAGTGCTCAGAGTGTTCATAGAACTGCCAAGGACTCAAACAAGAATAATCAGGAGATCACTCATAGACTGATATATAAACAACTACGTGAATGAGAACAATTGAAAGGCAACTGAATTTTATCCAGTGTTGTCAAAAGGCACTTAGGCACTCGCTTAAGCTCTCCAGCAAGGCCACAACGCCTTTATTAACCACAAGCGATGAATTTCAATAAAATGCTGCCTAGGCAATCGCCTAGCGAGTGGATGCTAGGAGTGCTTGCTTAAAATATATATCTTTTCATGATGAATTTTTCTTTTTCTTTTTCTTTCTTTAGGGGGTATTTATTTTTGTAAAATACAAAAATTAGGGTAAAAAAATAAAAAATTATTAAAGTGAAGGAAAATCACCTTAGAAGAGAAACATCAGCCACACTTTTACTTTTCAACAATGATGTTGAACAGAGGAGAACAACAGAAGTATAGAACAAGTCATACTTTAAATATTTTTTTTAGCGCTCTATATTTTATTATCTCTCTCTCTCTCTCTCTCTCTCTTCACATGTCCATGTCCATTTTAATGGTGTTGAAATTTTTATTTTTTTTCGTTCTTGTTGTGCTTTTTAAACTTCAGTTGATAGTATACCTGCATTCATAGTTCATACGAAAATTAAAAAATTTAGTTGGTACTTAGCATATATTCAGTAAATTAAAATTATATTTCACAATATTTTTACATTTCACTTTCAATAAGAGAGATTGCATGAAAGTACAACTATTTGAAAAACCTCAATGATATGAAGGCCAAGTGAAGGAGAGGAAAGCACCGTCGATGTTGATGTTGATTTTTTGAAGATTAATGAATAATGATGATGATATTTAAGTTTGTTTTTTAATCTATTTGACTATTTGTTATTTTAAATTATCTTATTTTATTTTATGGGTGAAAAATACAACTCTATGACTATGTTATAATATTATATATTTTACATTTTATTTTCTAAAGATCTAATCTTAATTGGGAAGATATATATTTTAGATTTATATATTACAATATAATATTATTTTACATATATTTTTTTTAATTGTGGCATATCTCCTTGGTTCGTTAAGGCATGCACCTAGCGCCTCGAGCATTTTAGAAGCTCGACACCTTTTAGCGCCTTGCGGCTTTAACAATGATTTTATGGAAGATTTGTGAGCCTCAGAAGTATACTCACCGGATCAAACTTCCCAACCATTGCTGAATCTGCCTCATCGTTTACCTACAAAAAATGATCTCATCAGCTTAATCTTTAAAAAGTTTAAGATTGATAAATATGATGGACCTCCATTGAAAATAGAAGTTTGGTAGCACTGTTTAGAAAGCAGATTGAGTTAGAAGGAGGGGCTGGGTGACAGTATCTGAGAATATAAACATATCAGCAGATGGGACATGATAAACATAAGCTAATTTATTTACATTAGGTAGATAGATTTCCATTATCTGAAACCATTACCTACACCACTACGCAACTTAACGACATAGATAGAAAGCAAAATGAAAGGGACATGGGAGATGTGGAATAATCCAAAAGTCAAGTTATTTCAAGATCATGCATTAATGAGCAGTACAAGTCACCTCCTGGAAATTGCGTCTACAAGCAATTTTGGCATAAGAAAGAAAAATGCATCCAAGTTCACTCTATAAATTCACTGGGTATAAATATTCAATTGTGAGCCCAAAAACAAGGAAACTCTGGGCCAAAGAAGAACGTAAACTGAAATTACAAACCCCCACAGGAAAAAAAATAAATTGATAGGAGTAGGATGGAGACGCCATAACGATGCCTGTTAGCCACGAAATATATACTTGTGTTCGGTTCCTATACCACAACTTTATAGCTCAAAAACAATCGAATACATAACATCAACAATGCAGTTCTTGCTTCATTTCATCATTGCAAATAAAGATTCCCACTAAAACAAATAGAGCTCGACAGAAAAACGAAATTCAAAGTCTTGAATTAACAATGAGACCTGGCATATAAAGTAAAAATACCTCTGACATATGATCAATATCTTGAATCAAACATTTAACATGAGCCGAGTTAATCTCATCAGCTCTCGTGATGTATGGTTGCCTCTCCTGTACAGCCAAAACAAGTTCGCTTATCAGATAGGATATTAGGCCACTATAGAGTGCAGATGACAGACAACTGTACTTATGATCATACCTCCTTTAACATGTTCCCCCAAGTCTCGAACCCTTTACGATCAATATCAATTATGTTCCAAATCTTGCCAGTCTTCATGAAATCTTCCCTAGAAAAATGTCCACAAAATAAAGCAAATGTTTTCAATTTAAAAGAATCAGTCCTATTAACAGTTTGAGTTGCACAAATATGAACAGACGAAAGGGGCACAATCATTGGAAGTTGTTAATTTGTTTTTTAAATGAAAACTAATAAACCCCAAAATGATGTAGTACATGAAGAGACGGAAAGGCGATCTGGGTTGGTCACAAAAGCTTTGTTGGACAACGTTTTGTTTTCCATCCAAGCCTTTGAATCTCTTCACATTGTTTTTGGTTCCAGCTTCACATTCATGCAAATCAGCCAAAGCGATTGCCACCAAAACCCCACAATTGTTGCTGCAATGTGTATAAGAATGAAGAAAAAAAACTACTAGTAATTAATAATAATAAAAAAAAAACAGAGAACAAATTAAGAACAGCATTTTATAAGTTTAGATACCAGTTCTCGAAGGCACTTCCATCAGGAGCACGACGGATTCCACGGACCCTTTTGCGGGTTCTTGGCTGGTTCCCCATTAAAGTACCTTTTCAAGCTCTGCAGAATTTTCTACAACTCTTTGTTTGGATTATGGTTCGGGGTAATTTTATAAGTATTTATTTAAAAAATATATTTTTTATTTTTTATATTAATATATAAAAATAAAAATAAAAATACTTCAAAAATATTATTTTAAATTTTTTAAAAATATATTAGAAATTAAAAAAGTAATACTCGCAAACACCCCCATTAGTTGATTATAATTTTATTTATTTATTTTTTCTCAAATGATAACGCTAAAGGCGCCAATTAATATTGCGCGGGCCAAAAAGGATAAAAATAATAATCTTAGCTCGTAAAGTGAAAAACTTTTCCCGCGGCTGCGAAAAAAAAAAGAAGAAAAGGACGAGAAGGTGCATCGACTTCCAACTAGAAGTTGACACGTAAGAAGCATCGAGGTACGTGTCGTGATTGCTGTGGTAAGATAAGAGCACCTGCGAACACGTTCAAGGTATTTTTGTCAACACCCTTCAAAACGATAACATTTTTTGCCCCTGAATGCTGCTCCCCCCGCGCATTCAAAATTGAAGCAATTGTCCGTTGTTTAACCGGTTTGTTTTTATTTTTTAAAAATATTTTATTTTTTTATTTTAAATTAATATTTTTTAATATTTTTAGATTATTTTAATATATTTATATCAAAAATAATTTTTAAAAAATAAAAAATTATTATTTTAATACCTTTCTAAATTAAAAAACACTTTAAAAAACAAATACAACTACACTACCAAATACACGTAAAGCCTTTAAGTTACTGGGTGGACGGAAAATACATGTCTAATAGCCATGATAGTAATACTTTATATTCAACCTAATTTTTGCATCTTCATCTACAATGGAAGTGCTTAATTATATTTTAGTTAGAATAAATACATAGTAAATAAATAAAATATACAAAGCAAGCGTTAAAGAGTATTTTTCTCTAACACAGCACACGGACAAATGCACATGCCACAGCTCCGTCACTACCATCTCCTCATTTTATGGACTCCTGTCCGGGATACTTCAGCAAAGTAGCAGTTCATATTTGCCAGAATCTGAATTAGTAAAGTACATCTATGACATAAGAAAAGGCATAAATAATGTTCAATTAGTTCTAAATGTTTTGTCACTCCTGCTCCAAAGTCACCTGACTTGTCTCAAGGGGACTTTCTTGTGCATGATTAGAAAAACGATAGTTATTTATCATTTGTAAAAAAATCATTTCAATCTAATAATTTAAATGGTTTGGTTAGGTTTTAAGATATTATTTATATCATTCTCTAATACATCCTCTCAAGTGAAAGTCATTTGGGCTTAAAACGCTTAAAACTTACACAGGTTTACATTACCTTGTGCTTAATTTTTATCAAATAAATAGAGATGGTGAGATTCGAACTCGTGACCACTGGTGATCAAGGTTATAATATCATATCAAAGGATTATCTCAACCAAATAACTTAAATTATTATATAAAATTTTAAAATATAATTTATATTACCCGCATTTAAATTTATCCTTGACGCAACATAAGATAGATGCATGTAAGTGAATAGCTCATCAGACCCCAATGCCTCCCAGGAAAAATTAATATGAAATACCCAGCTCAGAGTACGAGCCAAGTCCAGGGACGATAGAGCAGCAAGTACACCATACAAAATACATCATCTATCTCTAAGAGAAAAGGGGCAAACCTACATAGCACAAGCAAGCTAAAATCATAACTCCAAACCAATACAAAGAGTTAAAAACATTTCCTACACAACCAGAAACAATTTACTGCATCTTCTATTTGTTCAAATCTGCTCTACATTACCTTGTTCTTAATTTTTATCAATTACTCTTTCATGTCATCCGGATTTAAATTTGTCCAATAACATTTATATAAAATTTTAAAATATAATTTATATTATTTTATAATATCACCCGCATTTAAATTTATCCTTGGACCGCAACATAAGATAGATGCATGTAAGTGAATAGCTCATCAGACTCCCAATGCTTTCCATAGGAAAAATTAATATGAAATACCCAGCTCAGAGTACGAGCCAAGTCCAGGGACGATAGAGCAGCAAGTACACCATACAAAATACATCATCTATCTCTAAGAGAAAAAAAGGATACAAACCTACAAGGGCATACATTAGCAGCACAAGCAAGCTAAAATCATAACTCCAAACCAATACAAAGTAGTTAAAAACATTTCACTACACAACCAGAAACTAATTTACTGCATCTTAATGCATCTTCATATTGTTCAAATCTTGCATCTTTTTCTTGCCTGGTTTTGTCATGGGCAGCGATATATGAATGAACCCAAACTTTCTCCTTTGTGTATAGAACTGCTGCTTCTGTTCACCTCCATGTTTTTCGACTCTTGGATGAAACGTTAGATCCTCCCTCAGTTCATGAAGCATTTGACTCAAAGCCACCTTTTGCCTCTCTGTGCCGCCTTCTGCTGGCCTTGCTGCAACATATTCTTCCGCTCTAATTTGCTTCCTGCTCAGAACATCCCTCATCGAAACTGTGGTTCTCAGAACAGGCTTCGGGCCATCACCAATTAGATTGGGGTTGTTCACTTCATTTAATGGAGAATCCTGCCGTTGATCGGATGGATGCAAATGGAAATTACCAAGCCTGGTATGATAATATGCGTCCTGTCCCACTTGATCATCCTCTGGCATCCATTTGCGGATAGCCTCTTCAACAGCAACTTGCTTTCTATTGGCCATTTCGACTTTGTTCAGAGCCTCTTCTAAGGCTTGTTTGCTTAGTTTAACTTCTTCCGTTGCTTCCCTTAGCTTATTTAGAATAGACATTTTAGTAAAGTGAACTTCTTGCTTTGGAAGCTTCAAAGTTTCCACTTTCTTCTGGGAAAGCTCCTCGGCCTTCTGATCTTTAGGATTTAGAGGAGATCTTGCTTCAAAGGAGGGAACTTTCTCTGGTTCTGGCAAGGCATATCCCGATGAGCTCTCATCAGTTGATAGAGCCTTGATTTCTGCCAGGGCAACAGCTTCTGCTGCTCTTGCTGCTTCTTCCATCTTCTTGGCTGCCAGCAACCTCAATTCAGCAGTTCTGATGTTAGTCTTGATGTTTTCAGCTAACATTCCTTTTAAAACTTCCGTTTTTTGGACTTCATCCATTTTCATTAAATACCCTGCCTTGTAATCAGTTTCAACATCATCTGCAATATGCGGCTTCGTTCTTGCTTGCTTCAGCTCTTCCTCCAGAGATAACCCCCCTGCAAATTTTGATGTTAGCCTCTCACGGGTCTTTTTGAGTAAGGTTTTCTCTTTCTTCATTTTCTTATTCAAAGACTCAACAGAAGTTTGAATCACCCCAAGGTCGTTAATGGTTTTACCAAGGTTCAATTTCGCTTGCTTCAACTCCATTAAGATCAGATCAGGCGATGCCGTAGGGCAAGGGCTTAAGCTTATTAACCTCTGTTCGCTGTTGTTGACGTGAAAACTATAGTTTCCCTTGTTCATTTCTTTGATAGCAGGACTTGACATCGGTTCATCAGGAACTGCCATGCATCTAAGCGCTTCCTTTTGCAGCTGCTGCTTCAACTCTTCAACAACCCTTTTTGTCGTTCCAAGTTCTTCAAGGACATCGAGTGTTTCCAATTCTTTCACAATCAGATGCTTCTCCAATTCTGCTGCTTGCTCCTCCACCTTTTTTATGTCGATATCCTCAACGCCCTGTAGCTCATGGTTATTATCTGAAAGGGAAGGTGCAGAAATACACCATGTGCAAATTGCAATGCATGCTTTAAAGATCACACATCAGATTAGGAAATCAAATACCAGTAGATTCCTCATATGAAACCTTTTTAGAGCAAAATATAGGCTCCACGTTGGGTACTGAGACAGTGTGAAGTATTATTGAGAAAGTAGTTTCTGGCAGTCAAAGATTGAAGGAGTAAGGAAGATCAATCTACTAGAAAATTGATCTCTTCAATAAGAATATTCAAAGGGGCTAAATTAGAGAGAAGTTTTGAACTGAAGCATGGTATCTTTATGTAATTTCGAAGCCATCGATCTTGATTAAACAACAATGAACAGTCAGGCAACTATTTGTAAGGGAGGGATCTGGAATTCACATTGTGTGAAATTTTGCTCACATGATGTTTTCAATTTAATTTTTTATAATTATAGAATAAAGTTCTTTTTAAATAAAATTATTATAATGATAATTAAAAGATTATTCCTTTATTCCATGTTTTTATATATAAGATTATAATTTTTATGGTAATATTAAAGATTAATCTATGAATAATTATATATGAAACTAATATGGAGAAAAAAATTAAAAATTTCTTAGGAATATTCAATGAGAACAAAATTACTATTTTGTTATTTTTATTCCAAATTTCTATATAATTTTTTGAATTAATTATTATTTTACTTTTTATATAATTGCTTAAAAAATATCGAATTATGAATTTTTGTTTTTTTAATTAAAACTTGCTTTTTCAGATTATAATAAGTTTTTGTTTAAAAAATAAAACTTCCAATAAAAAAAATCTTTTTTGTCAAAACAAAAAAAGAAACCCATGGATATGAAAAGGAATATTTGATCAAAGAAATATTTTTTTTCTTCTCCTAAACTGGTAATTTAGACTTTTATGAATATTAGTTTTATTTGCCTTTAACCTTTATTCAAAAAACTATGATTCTAATAAAAAAATATTTTATAAGAATCACAAAAAAAAAAAGGAATATTGCCTAAAAACATGTTTTTTTCTTCTTCTAGAACTTAAATATAGCACTATATTTAATATTGATGTGCTTGGAAGTTAAATAGTTTTTTATTTAACCTTTAAAGACACAAATTTCCGGTAAAATAACTTGTTTTTATAAAATTTAAACATATTATTTTAGAAAAGCAGACTTGGGAGGCTATAGGTGTAGTTTACCCAATATTAGAATGAACTAAATCTATATATATCCTCTGTTTAACATTGTTGATGTTTTTCAATTAATAATATATAAATATAATTTTTTTTATTGTTAACATAATACCTTAAAATTATTAAAATATATATTTAAAAAACATTAATTTAATATTTTTTAATAAAAAATAATTTAAAAAATAAAAGCTGCTATAACATCAAATAAATGAGTTAATTGAGAAGTATTTTTTGTATGGAATTATGACCTAAAATGTGATCATTGTCACCTCTATATATATATATATATAATTATATATATATATATATATATATATATATATATAATGTTTTTTTCTTCACTATATATTTTGATTTTGTACGTGATTCAACCAATAGGCTAGACTCGCGAGCATAATTTATTTTAATAACATTTAGATTCTGATTTTTTGAAAGTGTTTTTGAATATATTTTAATTGATAACAAAATATTTGTTTAAATAAAAAATTAATCATTCACTAATTACTTTAAATTTTTTAAAAAAAGAAACTAAACAGACTTGACTTTATAGGCCTAGGCAAGCATTCTTCATCTACCAACAAATTTTAGTTCCATAATACAAATTTATTGATATAAAAACAAATTAACGAAGAAATAATAACACATTTTTTCCCATGTTTTATTTTTAGTTTAGCAATGGACAAACGGCTCATCGATCTTGCTCACACGCAACAAGAATCAAAACCTTAACATGACTAATTCTCAAACTGCCAATTGAACACTATGTTGAAAAAAAGAATTTAAATTATGATCAATACGAGAAAATAAATAAAGAAAAAAAGAAATGAATTACTTACATAACTTTCTCCAATCCTATAGTAATATGGCACCCATGGCCCGCTTCCACCGAACCGTGTCACAGCCTCCTTGACCGATCCAAACGGAGGAGACGTGTCGATCTCTGCTCTCAAACCAACCTTCCTTGTCCCCTGGTTACCTTCATTTCCACTCTGTTCATTGCAAAACCTGAAATTCTCAGAACCCTTTTCGGGCCTTATTTCCCGGATCCCAGGCGTGCCGGGAACCGCTTCAGCAACAGAGTATGGAGACTCAGGCTCAGGCTCAGGCTCAGTCATCTCCGGAATGGCAGGCTCAAGTTCAGCTGATGGTGTGTAGTGTTAAATGTAAAAGTGAAAGGAAGGGCTTTAATAGGGTCTAAAGAGAGAGCCATGATGGGCATGCAATCTTTAGAGTTTGTGTGTGATGATGGTGTTTGTGGTCCGACTCAACAACTCGGGTCGAAAAAGCAGCGAGACAACCCGGGTCCACTGTCCACTCAGCGGGGTCTGGGCTTTCATCGTGTGAAGTTGTGTTCATGACATGGTGGAGTTCATTGAGGTGGTCAAAGCTAGGAGCTTGTAAGAGAAATAAAAAGAAGAGGCAAACAACTAATAGAGAAATCACACGTGTATGGGTGTAAGTGAGATTGAGAGCTTGTTAGCCTTTAACTGGTGCAGCGTGAAATGCGGATTTTACTTTGTAATAAAGTGATTTGGAAGGTGAAGCCATGATTGAAACTTTTCTTTTCTTTTTCTTTTTCTTTTTCTGTGCTTGCAGATGAATAAGTTGGGCATTCTCCTTTTCTCGCTGCTGGGTATTTATATCTAAGGATTTTTGTACTGCCTACAGGAAATGTTTACGGTGATTTTCAAACCTCGCAAGATTCAAGAGTGATGAACACAGAAAGATCAACTTCATCGTATTTGGCACGTTCAAGAAAGATTTCAATTAAAGAGATATAACTAATTTTAATTTTAATTTTAATTTTAATGTTTGTGGTGTTTTATTTATTTATTTATTCTTGGGAGGATTTAAATCATTGTGAATTAATTTTCTTTTCATTAGTATTTATAAAGGTGATTCTTTAAAAAAAAAAAAACGAAATTGTATAATAAGATCAAAACTCATCAGTGAGATATTAATATTTAAAAAGGTATTGTTTATGCTAAAGCACCAAGGAAAAAAACAATCAAGGAGCCAATTAACTAAATCAAACCCATCTTAGAAAAATAAGAATAGGGGATATGTTATCTCAATAAAATAGATTTTATGGCTTTAATTAGGGGTTCGATTCGGTTTTTATAAAAAAATAACCAAATCAAATATTTAAAACAAACCGAAACCAGTTCAAACCGACTAGTTTTGGTTCAGTTCGGTTTTTTAGAACAAAAACTGGTTTAAACCGGTTTGGCTCGGTTTTTTCGGTTTATGTTCGGTTCGGTTTTTTCGATTTGACTCAGTTTTTTCCGGTTTGGGTTAGATTCGGTTTCAGGTTTATAAAACTAAAACTGAACCGGTCGGTTTTTTCAAAATTCTAATTGATTTAATTGGTTTTTTTCACGGTTCGGTTTTTTTTCAGTTTTTTCAGTATAATCGGTTTTTCAATTTTTTTACTCACCCCTAACTTCAATGGTTGATTTAATCAATAAAGGAAAGATTTAAACAGAGTAAGAACTTAGTTTCGAGTTCTGCAATAGCTTATTGATAACATGATATCTCTATATTCATTAATAGAGACATCCTAAATTTCAATCTCGGCATATATGTGGAGAGACCACTTTTAGATGTGTGAATATATAAAACGTAATATTTTCTTCATTGTATATGATAAGGCTATCTATAAACTAAAGAAAGATGAAAAAAAAAAAAAACATGCATGCCAATTATAATCATGCAATGAAAAACAACTCCATAAACCAAGCACCATAATCCCAACACATGTGGCTCAACATCATAAAAAAGATTAATTAATCCATTTATTCTTATACATTGATAGTATTCTTTCATATATTATTTTAAGATTGTTTTCAATCTCATATGTCCTTGTATATTCATATTTACTCTTATATGCCTTTTTTTAATTTTTGAATAAAAATTCCCCTTAAACTATTAAAAGAAAATTCACTTTTCAAAACATGAAAAATTAAAACATTAACTTTTTTAAAAATTCAAGAAAATCTTAAAAAAATCCCAACAATAAGAAGAAAAAAAATGAAACTAGAAAAGTAAAAACAATTCAAATAACATATAAAACAATAAAAAAGATTTAAATATAATAAATAATTTGAAAACCAATTTATTACAAAATTTATTTCATTAATATTCCAAATGAAAATAAATTAAAAAATAAGCAAATTTAAAAATTAATAATTAAGTTAAGTGCCAACCACTAAATGCAATACATATAGCATAAAATAAATTGAACAACAAAGCCAACCACTAGATGAAAATATATATAGTAAGAATAAACTAAATTCAAATTATATATCTTACATTAAATTCAAAAACTTATAAGACTGAGTACCAAAAGTTTCATACTTAATGATGTTCCAAAAATCCAAGTAGTCTATAAACAAAACTCTCAAATCGAATAATCGGTTAATCCTAAGACTACTTGGTGTTTGGTAGGCTAAAGAGGCTTGTGGCATGCCTGCAAAGGTCCTTTTTGGTAGAGGTGGGAACTTTTTGTTGCTTAAATAAGTATTTTTTTAAAAAGAGAAAATACAATAATATTCCAGAAAAAGATGCTCTGAAAATATATATATATATGCAATAGAGAATGGAGATTGTGCATCTTTGTTCTAAAGGTCTCATGGTGTATTTATAACCCATGAGTTTTGTCCTTTTATGGAGAAAATAGAAAGTGTAACTTTATCTTTGTAATATTTTATGAACCGTATTTCACTTATTTTTTTCCAGCTAAAAGATGAAGAAATGATTGGCCATGAATGACTTTAATACATCTAATGGTCTTGGTGGAGTATAGACTTGTTTAATTAAGTCTATTTGTTGAGAAATAATTCATCTATGATTTTATATAAAAATCTATAAAATTGATGGTGTTAAACTCAATAATCTCTTGAGTCTGGCCAGCGCCAAATCCAACGTGCTTGAGCTAGGCACACTACCAAGCTCAAGCGTGGCTGGGTCACGCTAACGCCAGACCTATCTCTTAGGGCTTGGTGCACTACCAAGCCTAATCACAGCTGGGTTTGGCTAGCTCCAGACCTAGGGTCATCCGCAAGTTCTCGATCGTAATATTAGAGAGTTTGTACGCTCAATTTCTATCGGGTCCATCGAACAATTCTACCTCTAAGGCTCCAACCACAATTCGGATCGATATTCGGATGGGATGAAGGATCGTACATGTATCTCTCCTTTAACCAGCTATTATATGCATCCTAGAAAGAAAAATAAATTCATTAAATTCAAGAAAATAATAACTTCAAAAAAAAAAAGATTGAAAACCAACATATCACAAAGTGCTGTGCTCGGTTATCAACGAACTGCATCATTCTTTTTTGGCGGTTATCACTCTGTATATGCGTTTCAACAAAAAGCGTCATCGGACTTGACTCGTGTTTAAGAACTGTAGCCTATAATAAAAAAATATTATCAGTTAAATATATTTATAAAAAATAACTAATAAAAAATGAATGTAATAAGAAAAAATATCTTACCATCCGCTTCGCATGCGAAACAAATATAACAGAGCTGCCGGTTTGCATGGTAACAGAACCATGAACACGTCGCATCTGGTTCTCCTTATCAGATTGTGATCATCGAGTGAAATGCACGAACATCATGTGCTAAATATATTTTGCACATACAATCTCTAAGACATACGACGGTCTGAAATTCTTTCAAATCGCCACGTCATTCCAGCTTGGAAGCTTCCTTTCTTTTACGTCTCGTATGAAAAATCACGCAACCTATATGGTATAAATTAATTATCTGTTAGAAAATGAAAAACAAAATTTTAATATTTGAAATAAAAAAATTTATGCTAAATTTGATTTTACCTAATTACAATGTGATTCTTCCAAACCCTCCTCTCAACATTATTATCAACTCTTTCCCATTCAAAATTTTTCTTGAAGTAAAAATTTATAAAAGAAAAATTTTAGTAATTTCAATAAACAGTCCAAATTAACATAAAAAATATTTAAGTTAAAATCATGCATCGACCTGTGATTTCCATTTAAATGTTTGAAAACCTGGCTCCATTGAAATAATAGAATTTTCATCGATGATCTAAAGGTCGATGTTATTATTCTCACAAACTCAATGCTATTAAACTTGAAATTGCATTCGTTAAATGATATTATTTTTTTGAAAAAATATCAAATATATCATTATGAAAGCAAAACAAACATACATTGAAAGGTCGTCATTTCATTAAACCTCGCACTTGCGAGTAAATGGATCCCTCTGTGAAGGGACCCCCCTCAACATTGCGACATCGCACTCAACGAGCCTGCGTCGTGAGTTGATGCTTGTGCCTCAGGTGCATGTTCTTGGTTAGCCCTTAATGACTCATGATCATCAACATCATTGCTAGAAGAACTAGTAGCGATCATGTCCTCGCGACATGTAATAGACTTTTTACTAGGCATCTACTCATGGTCATGGCTGAGTTGTGTTCAATGGTTACTGAGAGAAGAGAGGTCATTGTTTTTGTGAGCTGTTGTGAAGAGGAGAAGGGTCGGCGTGAAATGAATCAATTTAGGTTAAAAGATGGTTGTCAGTTGTTTTAAGAGTGAGAGAGAGAAGGAGTTGTCTTTGTTTTTTTTTTTTTTTTTGCTAGCTGAAAGGTGAAGGAGAGACCAAGTATGGTAACTGTTGAAGGTAGTCTTGATGACTGCTTCTAATCGCTAGTAGCAAGGAAACGATCACAGTAGGGAAAAAGCAGAAGAAGTTATTGGTGTGTTTTGGCTTTGTCAAAGTGAGGCAATGGTGGATGGTTAGATGAGCTTGTGGTTGAGGACTGTGGCAATGGAAGCTCCTGGAGTCAAACAATGAAAATTTTTTTATTGGGAGTGAAGAAAGGTTGATTTGCTCACGGAGAGGAGTGCATGGCTTCTGGTTTAGATCTGGTTTGGTTTTTTAAACAAAAACTAGTATTAGTTTTTTTGGTTTGACTCGGTTTTTTTAGTTGAGTTTAAATTTTTATTTGAGTTTAGTTCAGTTTTTTTAGTTTCAAACTTATAAAATCAAAACTAAACCAATTATTTTTTTAAAATTTTAATTAATTTAATCATTTTTTTTTTCGATCAACTTCAAGAATTCTATGTGCATTGCACGTTACATCAACTAATTAATTAATATATCAATGTTTATCAGGAGAGGTGAGAGTAAGACCCTGCTTTTAAAGGGTTCCTTTTATCAAAGGACATGATGCGGCGTGTGTACGGATATTGAATCTAATCTTTTACCATCTTGTTTTCGTAATTAATTAATCTTGAAAAAGGTAAGAAAATAATAAAAAATTAAAAAGGAGGATAAAAAATTAAAAAGAAAGTAGAAAACTTGGAACATCCCAAGAAGATTGAAATAACCATAAATTAGAAAAAGTAAAAATAAAAAATGTCATATAAAACGTATTTCAATGGCATAGATATATTTCTTTTTTACTTTTGATGCATAAGAAGGATATAAACATAACTTTTGACTTCAATAAAAAATTATAAAATTAAGTCGAAATTTCTCTTTAACCAAAAACTAAATTTTTTATTTTTTAATTATTGATCTAAACTTATAATATCTCTATTCAAAAAAGTTGTTTTGCATATATTTTTTTTCAAATATACTTTTAACTTAGCTATATCTAGCAGAAGTTATTAAAAATGATTTTTAAGTTATGATTCAAGGTCAAAATTTATTATGTAAGACATAATGTTACTAATTAGATTCTGTTTGAAAACACGGTGCAAACTGCATTCCCTAAAAATTCAAATATTTTTTTTATTAAGAATTAATTTTTTTTTGTTTTGAATCGTTTCGATGTGCTGATTTTAAAAATAATTTTTAAAAAATAAAAAATATTATTTTAATACATTTCGGCATGAAAAATACTTTGAAAAGCAACCATAACTACATTTACAAACACGCTTTTGAGAATTAAATGTCTTGGATGGAAATTTGAGTTGAAAAAGGATTTGGATAGGAATTGAGTTTATATAAAAAGAGGATACACATTTTGACACATTAAAACTCTTATTATAAAAATTGTGCAAATCATTTACGTGTGGGCCAAAGTAAAAAAGAATAATCATTTACGTTTTGCACCTAATTTTTTACTCCAATCATTTTTCATGATGAAGTTCCTTTTTTCTAAGAGCACTATTTCAACCAACAATCAATTAATTTTTATTAACGATAATATCAAATGGAAATGGTCATCACGTGGCAAGATTTTAAGATTGATTAGTGTATTAAACTTAGTCTTAAATAACAATATTTCTTTTAATATCTATATATCATCACAATATTGTTTCGTAAATAATTTGATAACATATATATCTTGCTTGCTCTTTTCAGTTGTTTGCTTGAATTAACACCATATTTAGCTGAAAAGTTAAAATGTCTATATATATATATATATATATATATATATATATATATATATATATAACACATTATCTAGATGACGACGAATTAAGATAATATTTTAATTTCTTTTCTTTAAAAAGAACTATATGTTATTGTACTTTATAAATTAGGTAGGGAATGATTTTAGTTAGTGGAGAGTTAAGTCGTATCTAATTAGAATTTAAGCTTTGCTATGAGGTCAACTGTAACTGTCATTATTGTCTATAGGTGAATTTGGTCCTCGTTTTACGTTAGGTAGCACATAGCATCGCTTATTACAAGTAATTGGGACAAACATTCCAGACACAATGTTTTTCTCATTTTGCTCTCATCTTTATGATCTTTCCATGGCAACATATATCTTTTCCAAATTTATTACGGGTACATAGGTTTTTTTGTCTTTTCTTAGAATAATATAACTACCAAAGAAATCCTATAGTAAAAAAAAAATTATTTAAAGGGGTTTTATGGCAATTTTAATTTTTACTGCATAATAAAATGATGAAATCACCCCTAGGTCAAGAAAACTGAAATATATAGATTCAAAAACCCATAGTCAAATCGACTCATCTTAAGAAAGCTAAGATCAATTATGGAATTAAGCTTGACACAATGATAACTTACACCGATACACCAAGATTATAAGTAATTGAACCCTCACTCAACACCTAGAAAGAGACATGAATGAGAAGTATAGAAGATATAATGAAGCCTGGTTAATGTTTTGATAAGTCAGAGTAGTTCAATGAAGAATAAAAAAGTATGAGCAAAACTTCTCATACACAATAATAATTGTTGAAATCAAAGTTTGTAAAAAAAAAAACCCTCTAAATACAAACTAAATAACTCTATTTATAATATGTGAAAATTTCTTCAGCAATATTGGAAATATAATAAAAAAAATTATAAATCAATTAGGAAACTAATACAATCCTCACTAAATAGCTTTTGGATCTTATTGCAAGACCTTATCAATGTTTGATTTCCTTGAAATTTTAACCAGTATTAAATAAGACCTCTGTAAACTTCTGGTAAAACTTCAGCTCGATCCAACAGTCAAATAAAAAATTATGCTTGTTAGAGTAAAACTATGCATTTGAAAAAATAAACCCGAAACTGCCTCTAATGCTGAAATTAGTTAGCTCACCATTGTGAAATTATTAGGCCTATGCTATAGGTGTAGGTCTTTGTTAGCTTTGAATGCATATTACTCATCTTTTTTTTTTTGTGTTTGTCGCCTCGTATTCTCATAGAGAGCCTTTACTACTCGTGCTTTTTTATTTTCATAAAAATTAACCATTTCATCTATAGGTAAAGAAAACAAATCCAAAGAAGTCAAAGTATTAAAGTCATAAACAATATCAAAAAGAGAATAATCAATAGTGGAATGCATACTCTTATTACAAGCAAATTCAATAAATGATAGACAATCTTCTTGATTTCTCAAATTCTTTTGAATGATAGTTCTTAACAATATAGTTAAGTCCTGTCAATTACATTAGTTTGACTACCTATTTGTGGATGATAAATAATAGAAATAACAATTGTTTTCATAATTTCCTCCACACAACCTTCTAAAAGTAGCTAAATAAATTAATTCAAACCCCCAGTCTAAAATAAAAATATAATAAATAAGAGAAATAAATAAAGTAGTGTAACAAATTGGAAAATATTTCCAATGGTAATTATTTAAGTGGATATTAAAAAGTGGATTAAACAATAAGAAAGTTGGACGTTATATTAAAATTTGTTAAATGAATGGGGAGCAAAATAAAGGACATTAAAATCCTTGGTGTTTAATTTGTAAATAGGCAAAATAAAAGGTATAAATACCCTTTTTTTCTCTCCTCACGGCCGACAACTTGATTTAAGAGAGGGAGTTAGGGTTTTTGAATTTTTCCCTTCAAGTTTCTTGATAAATCTTTTAAAGAGTAGTGGTTTAAGGAAATCAAAATGGCTAGAGAGTGACAAAAGAGGGAAAGTGAGTGATTTTAAAGGGTTTAAAATCTTGGAATTTACATTTTGGTGTTAGAGAGATAGAAAAGCAAAAGTGAAAGGAAGCTTGAATTTCTTCCAAATCTCTCTTTAATTCTTTGTTGTTTTAAAGTAAGAACAACCTTTATTGTATTTGTTTTTGAAAACTTAGCATATTGAGGTTTAAAGTGATGTTTGTGCATTATAGAAAAATGAATTTTTATGGTTGTTATAATTGTAAGGACATATTTTTCTTGTTAGAATCAAATTTAGAAGCATGAATAAAGATTGGGTAAGTTGAAAAATTGTACAAATTTGAAGGAAAAACCATTCCCTTCTAAGAATGCATGTTCAACTGGAGAAAGAGAGTAGGAGGAGGGAACTTTGTTTAAGTTTCTGATAAAATTGATGGGTTTATGGGTTTAATTGAGCTAATTAAAATTGAATAGGTTGAAATTGGATACTTAATGATGAAACAAAAGGAAAATCCCTTAGAGCGACCAAGTGTAGAATTTGGGAGAAAAATTGAAAAAATAGTAATGAAGTCTATAAATGGTAAATTATTTTGTAGTATTAGATTTATAACAAGAAATGTAGAATTATAGTGTTTTACTTATTGAAACTTATGTATGTATGTATGGAAGTTTTAAATGTGACGTTGGATATTTATTGTAAGAAAAATATAGAAATTGTGAAGTTGTGAATATATATAAGAAATGTGAACATGAATGTAGTCACCCATTGGAAATTGTTGAAAACTTATTGGATAAAGAGCAAGGCAACATAGGGCCTCTAATTGTGTTTATGGGAATATTGATAGTATTGGTTATGGTATTATAGGGGACATCACTACAGGAAGGCCATAGACGAGGGTGTAAGACATTCACATGTAGCAAGTTGGTACATTGATGCCTAAAATAAATAATTTAGCAATGCATTCTTTCTTTTCGGTTATTTATTATTCTGCATTGAATGAATTTCAAGAGAATAAATTGCATAAAAAATTGATAAATAAAGTGAACATGAAAAAAGAAAATTTGATTAGTCATCCAAAGAACTTATAGACCAATGATATTAGCAAAATTAATATCGACAATAATAAAATCTTCATGATAAAAGAAAATAATTTATAAAAAGAAAAGTATAGAATTAACTTGTCATTTAAAGTAAGAATGATAAATGATAGTAGCGATGTAAATATTAGCATGATTTTGATTGGATGTTTTAGGAATTAGAAACAATTGACATTGGTTGGATCAATGTCGGCATGAAAGGATTAATAAGATGGAAAGTCAACTAATGATATAGAAAGCCTCGATATTAGCAAAATGTGATCAATCATCCAAAAAGGGAGACCAATGATATCAGCAAAGAGAATTAGCTAATATCAACATAAATTGATTAGTCAGTTAAAAAAATGTGACTAATAATAACAATGAATATTATTACCAGCATGGATTAATTTTAGGTGAAGGTAATTAATGATATCATGGGTATTGATATCATCATAAATTTATTAATCACTCGAGAAAAGATGACTAATGATAACGATGAATATCGTTGTTGACATGAATTAATTACTATGTAAGGATAATTAATGATGTCATGGGTATTGATATCATCATAAATTTATTAATCACTCAAGAAAAGATGACTAATGATAACGATGAATATCGTTGTTGACATGAATTAATTACTAGATGAGAATAATTAATAATGTCATGGGTATTGATATCATCATAAATTGACTAGTCACTTGAGAAAAGATGATTAATAATAACGATGAATATCATTGCCGACATGTATTAATTACCAGATGAAGGTAATTAATGATATCATGGGTATTGTTATCGGATAAATTTATTAGTCACTCGAGAAAAGGTACTAATGATAACGATGAATAACATTGTCGGTATGGATTAATTACCAGGAGAGGGTAATTAGTAATATCATAAGTATTGATATCGGTATAAATTCAATTATTACGTGAGAAATGGTAACTAATGATAACAATTAATATCATTGTCAGCACATATAAATTACCCAGTAGAATAATCAATGGTATAATGAGTATTGATATCGATATAAAATGATAATAAAAAGGGGTTTTGTTGTGATATAATAATAAGTGAAACATTGATTAATTCTAAGATTGAGAATAATTAGTGACTAATGGGATATAAAATTATTTTAGTAAATATTTTCTAAGGCCAATACTTTTGTTAGATTAATTATATATATGCTCCATGTTATGGGTTTTTTCCGGACTCGTCCCAAATAGAGAAAATTATGCTTTTGACCTTCTTTTGTTATAGTTAGGAAGTAATATAACTTCATTTTAGATTATTGTATTGAAGTATTAAAATTTAGTAAATTAATGACAATATGTACCTTTGGTTATCGTTAGGTAGTAATATAACTTCATTTTGGATTATCATATTGAAATCTTAAAACTTAGTAAATTAATGACAATATGAATGTTGAACTTAAGAATAACTTTCTAGTTTATATGTGATGACATGTAATTTATTAGTTAATACTTTTTAATTAGATAAAATGTGATATTTTTATATTTTCCCTTAACTTGTTATATTTTTTCTAATTTTGAAAGATAATTAATAATACAATGTAACTATTTTGTGTTATGTAATGAATATAAATGGAATACGATAATGGATATAATTTATTTAAGATTGTGGTGATCACTGGAAAAATATCCACGATGATTAAATTATGTGATAGAAGATGATTGATATAATAATTGATGATGTCGATAACTTGATAATGTTACCAAATAGGGGAAATGTTGCTGGATTTTTAGTAGAATAATAAAACAAATCCATGTCTAACTTTATATTAATGTGTATATTTAATCTTGGAAATTAAAAATTAGGGTTTTTACTGTAACACCCTGCACTTTCCCGCATATTTATACTTAAATCCATTGATCATGTACATAAAATTCAAGTAATCTATTTTATAATAAAAATAATAATAGCAACCTCAACTCACCTTCCAACAATTTCATCAATTACTACAATGGTATAAAATTCATTTCCACACATTTCTAATTAAAACACTTATTAAATTATATAATTTGTTGTTAAGGTAATCATTTGAAAATATAAGAATCCTTTCGTCGGTGACACTCTAAAAGAAATTGAGATCTTCAAGGAAAAACAAATATACCACATAATTAATATAAGTCATCACTCAATATTATCCATAAAATTTACCATTAGAACTTTTATTAACTTAAACACAACAAATCAATTCATACATATGCATATCTATTAGCCGAATATTTAAATCAACTATAGAATTTATCACTCCATTATGATCTATTCTCAAATAATTTTATTCCATACAACTTCATAATTTCTTTCAATAGTTATCTAAAACATTATGTTTTTCTTCCTTCATCCTCGATGATATACCATCATAATCCTCATCTTTTCTAATTCAAATTCCTTTAATTTTGGGCTTTATAGTTCGTTTTATTATAAAGGTGAGTGGTTATTTAATTCCAACAAGAAACTCATTAGTAATTAAACATATCAATAATTTTCTTATTTTAAAATCTTTAAATATTCAATTGATTTTATGAAATTATCATAATTTCTCTATCCAATAACCACATTTAGGTTCCAAATAATCAATTTATATTTTTCTAACTTGATAGTTGGTGATGCATTTGTAGCTCTCTATCAACCATTGATTCACTTTTAATAACAATAGCTTAATATCTTTGATATCCAATATTTTGCAATTCATTTTATACTCACCTAGTGCTGTCAACTTAACTATGGATGCAATAATCCAATAATACCTATAGTTCATACTCCGATCTAATTATGGATTCTTTAATATATTTAATCCTCTCAACATTCATGAATAATTCATTTACTTTAGCAACTATGTTTTTTTTTTTAAACAAAATACCTATCTCAATTTCAACATTTGGTGACATATTTATACTCTTTTAATATTATTTGTATCGCTACCGAAATTTCAGCAGGGTTTCTCTTTAAATAAGTCGTTCATAAATTTTCTCAAGGTGTATATCCGATTCAATCATCCTAGTTCTTATTCTAACGTGGCTTCATGGCAACCACAAGACTACCTCATTAACCTTAACCAATCTTCCAACATTCTATAAAATTCCATATTAAACGATAAAATTAACATACAAGACAATTAAAATTATAATAATAAATAACGGTTAAATACTCCAGTTAAAGTTTTTATACATCTCTAAATAACATTATTTAATATACATGTAACAGTCTCAATTACTAGGACAAACAAGCAAACATGTTTATGAAAACATGGATTTTTTTTATATTGATAATTTACCAAAATTCCGGTAGAGTCTCCCATGTACTGAGAGATCTTAACTTATCAACTTTGTCCTGCTACACTTTTATTCACATTTTCCATTTCCAATCCAATCATCGTGGATCTCAAACCATATCAATGATACCCATGATATTACCAAAGTCTACAGAAATATGCTCACAAGTAATTATGCATTTTAAGAAAACTTAAAACTACAACGTATGTATATGTATATTATACCTAGTCTATGATAATAAAAGTAAAATTGGAGGAGGACTAGTTCTGATGCGAATGAGATGGCCATGAAGAATGCAACAAATCATTATAAGTAATGAAATAACTATAAATAATAACTATTACATTGGAAAATATCACTACATTGCCTTTTCTTGTTTCAAACCAGCACTTAAAATATTATTCCACAAATATTGATTCCCTCTTATTGCATTTTCTCCCATACTCCTCATATTATCCTCAATCTTCTAGTACTTGAACAAAATTCGTAACGTCAACATCAATTACTAATAAATAACATTTCCCATCACCTTAAAAATGATCAATCAAGAGTATGTTAATACCAAATCATTAGTATTATTTGATATCATTCCTTAGATATTTAATCCAAATTTTGGAAATATGTTGATGTCAAAGTACCCTTTTTATATCATCAGCTTTCCCTATTTCCCAAGAACATCGAATCAAGTTCATTTTCGTTCTCTCAATCCTTTAGGTTATATTAATGCTGATAAATCTCATTAGCACTATTACTCTCCCTTACTCGGGATCGACTAATCAAATTCGAGGTAATGTCAATATCACATGACCCATTAATATCATTAACTATCTGAACTCAAAATAGCTAATCCATTCCTTTTAGGTACTTTAATTCATCAATCGGTAATGTCGATGTCAAGGTATTCCTTTGATATCATTAGCTTTCCCTATTTCCCAGGAATAGCTAATCAACTTCATTTTTGTTCTTCCAATCCTTTTAGGCTATGCCAATACTAATAAATCTTATTAGTATCATTAGTCTCCCTTACTAGAGATCAACTAATCTAATTCAAAGTAATGTTGATATCAATATGAACCATTGATATCATTAGCTATTCGAACTCGGAATAGCTAATCAATTCCTTTCAGGTACTTTAATTCATCAATCGATAATGTCGATTTCAAGAACCCCTTGACATCATTAACCTTCATTCCAGAAGTAGGTAATCAAGTTTCATATAAAGTCAATATCAATACAATCCATTGATATCATTAGCTATTCAAACTCAGAATAGCTAATCAAATCATGTGAGATACTTTAATTTATTATTCATTAAGATTGATGTCAAAAGCCCTTTGACATTATTAACCTCTATTCCATGAGCAACTAATCAGGTTATTCATCTAGGTTCTTTCTTTCTCTCCTTTATTCACTCATTATTTATTTTACATATTGGCACATAATACACAATGAGTAAATTCTAACAATATTAACAATGCAATAATTTACCAATTTATAGGTGTTAGGCACCTACCTGTTGTTTGAGCTTTAATCGTGATTCCATAATGCCTTCCTAATACCGCAACCTCTCTTGTACCAATAAAGATTTCATCATCCTCTCCCATTTAACCCGTATTGAAAATTCCATTTCAACTTCTCATTTTCATCTTATCATGGTCGACCATTGACTTAACATAATACAAAGTTTTCTTTGTAATTTGTCTCAATTTTCTTTAATTTATGACTAATTGCATATCTTTTAAACCACAACCTAATCATATTAAAAATTAACATTATAATTGTGTGATCACAACATTCCTTCATCAAAGTACATGGATCATTCAACCATATTCAATTTCAATAATCATATAAATTATGCTACAATTTATAAATATACACAATCATAAATATTAAACCCATTTAAATTCATCCTTCCATTATTTCTTACTTGGTCGGCTCTTTTGGCCATTAATTCACCAAGTTTCCTACTTCAATAACAAACAATTTCATATAATTTTAAAGTTATTCTAACCCATTTACATGATTTCACAAGTAATTTGTAATTCCTTAAAAATCATTTAAAAACCTAATTAAGTAAGAATTTTAAATTTAGCACTAACATGCTAACCACTTATATTAATGAAAGCATTAAGGATTAAAGGTCCATTACCAACCAAGATGGATGTTTAAATCTTTCCTTAGCAAACCGATGTTTCCAATTTCTCCTTCCTCCTCCAAGCTTCTCTCCTTTTCTCTTTCTCCAGCCATCTCTCTCTCTCTCTCTCTCTCTCTCTCTCTCTCTCTCTCTCTCTCTCTCTCTCTCCCCCTTCCTTTTCCCCTAAAACTCTCAACCTCTCTGTAATATCCCAAATCGACGGGTGAGGAGTTAGTTACTGGCCTTATTAGTAGTGTTGGTTGCTAACTTGTCAGACGCGTTTTTAGGCCATGCGTGGCCGCCAAGAACAAATTCGTGAGGGCAATAAGGCCCAAAACGGATAATATTTGGCAGGTTGGGCCGGACTGTTACATTTGGTATCAGAGCCGACCTCACTGACTGTACGGTTGTGCCGACAGGGTCGTCGGGCTCTTTAAGAGGGGTTGGATTGTAATATCTCACATCGGCGGGTGAGGAGTTGGTTGCTGGCCTTATTAGTAGTGTTGGTTGCTAACTTATCAGACGCGTTTTGGGGCCATGCATGGTCGCCAAGAACAAATCCGTAAGGGCGGTAAGGCCCAAAACGGACAATATCCGGTAGGTTGGGTCGGGCAGTTACACTCTCTCTCCCTTCCTTCATAGCTGCACGCCAGTTTTTAAAGGGGAAGGGAAGAGTTTTTGGCTCAATTCCAATTTTACCCTTATTGTTTATATGTTATTTTACATTAACTCCAGCACTATCACAGGGCATTTCTAAACTCCGATGGACTTAAGATTTTAACCTAATGTAGAGTAACATGTCAGAAGTTTACTAGTAAAATTTTAGCATGATCCAATAGTCGTATTGAACGTATGTTTGTTAGTGTAAAACTAGTCCAAAGATGATTTTTACACCAAAATCTGAATATATATAATAATAAAAAAACCAATTTGAAAAGACAATGCCTTACTATTTTTATCTTCAAGGTTAAATTTGTAATTTTATTGTATATTAAAATATGAAATACCCGAAAAGACCATTTACTAGAGTTAAATTATTTTTTTGCTTTTAAAGGTAGCTATGTTATTTTACTGTACATAAACATTATAAAAAACAATAAAACCCTTAAACAATTATCAAGCAGTAAATTCACCAAGTGAAAAATATCATTTTACTCCTGAAAGGCAATTACTGGGAGTTTTGTTAAGAGTAAAACTATTATTTTACTATTTCAATTCACAGTAAATAAAAATATATTTGCCGTGAAAACCCTACGCAGGTTAGCTTTTCTTTGAATGCTGAGGGAGTTATTATATGAGATTTGAATACTCAACTATTAACCACGGAATTAATTAATTTTTTTTTGTTGGTTTTAAATGAGAAGTATTAAATATATAGTTTAACAATAAAACAGGTCATATTAAAAGCATATTAAGCACAAAGAAATCGGATCAACAAAAAAAAATCAGGCCGAGGAATACCGCAGGTCAGAAGCCCATAAAATAAATATATAAAAAGAAAATATCGGAGCGTTTGAGTAGGGTTGGGTTAGGTCTGGAGAGGGAAAGAGGGATCAGATGGCGAAGTTCAATGTAGTGCAGAAGAGAAGAAGAGCACAAATAGCCGAGAACAAAAGAGCAATACACGGAGACCCATTAACTAAAAAGCTTAAGATCAAACCTCAGCCCCACTCTGTCTCTGGAAAGCGCAAGCGCAAGCTCTTAAAAAATTGGCGGCGAGTATGTTTTCCTTTTCTTTCCGTTTTCTTCAATTACTCTCAACAACTCTCTCTGTATAGTTTGGATTTTTGTTTTTTTTCTTGTGATTATTTGCAGGAGCAGAAGGAGGCTGTAGACAAGGGTTTGGTCACTATGCAAGACGTCGAAATGACTTTTGCGCAAGGTTTTTCTTCTTTTTTTGAGTTTTGTGTGATATTGATTTTTTTTATGGTTAATTACTCCTTCAAGTTGAAGGGACTGGAATTAGTGGTAATGTTTTTTGACATTTTGATTACAATTAGTATCGACCGAGAAAAGCGATCAGATGATATGTGATGATTATGCATTTTTCAAAGCAAAGCAAATTATACTTTTTTTCAATAAGTTGATTGTATCTTCTGCCCGCATAATCAAAGCATTTTCTTTTCGGTATTTAATGATTTTACGTGCTTCCTTTCCGTTCTTGTCTGCAGATTTAAAGCCACCACTGGCTTAACAACCTATGGGGCTATGATATTGCTACCGAGTTATTTATTTATTTACTGGGGGTGTTAGGTGAAAAACAAATTTAGTGGGTTTAGGTTCTAGTGGGAATTTTTACCATACAATAGTTTTGTTGTCTTGACGTAAATTTTTGTAAAGCAGTGTCTGTGCTTCAGCAACCAGTGTATTTTTATTTTGTCAAAAGCCAGGAACAATAGACTGTATGGAAGAGGATAAAGTAACAATAAAATTATGCTAGTCAGATGGAAGTTTTTGAAATTAAATCTGTTAAGAGTTAGGCCATTTATTTTAATCCGTAATGATAAAACCATACAATGAGGGCAATACAATCCCTTTTCAGGTTTTAGAAGCTATTTAAAAGTTTTCTGGTCATAGCTCGTAATTACTTATTGAGGTGTTGAAATTTACATGGAAGTAAAATACCATTAGAAACATAGGAAAATTTTGATATCAATGTTGGCTACCCGTAAAAGCAATATAGATATTCCATTCTTAAAAAAAAAAAAAAAACAAAGATATTCCTAAGAATTCCTATTCTTGTGGGGTAAATTTGGCTTAATAACAATACGAGAAAATCTTGGACTGGGGATTCTCAGCACCTGCACTGTTTTATTAAGTGAATACTTCTCCACATTTACCATTCTGGATAAAGTCAAGTTTCTGTCTGGACCTGCAGAGCATAGTTGTTAAAAATCCCTTGACAAGTGTTGTAGTTATTGCCACGTGATCTGTAATTTTTTTTGTAGCAATATTTGAACCATGGCATGTTAATTTAATTGAAACCATATTGAAGCTTTTGCAAGTGTTACTGACTTCAAGCTTGCATTGGTTTCTACTTAGGATATTATAATAAAGCTGATGCAAGTTAATTTCTCAGGTGAGGGCACGTCCAAAGATGTCAAGAGGACACCAGCAAAATTTAACAAGAAGGGCCTGAAGCTTAAGCAATTGAAGCTCAAAGGTAAGTCTCTGTTTGGCAATCGAAGTTGCATATTGCTGATGCTGAGTGATCTTGCACTTTGTGGTCATTTATTATTTTCATACTTTGATGTTGTGTAATTCTGTGACCCGTGCTCTTTTGCTTCTCAATTCATAGGTAAGAACAAAACAAAGCCTAAGCCAGCTGCTGAAATTTCTGTGGATGCCATGGCAGAATGAGAAATATGAGGAAGCTGTGGTATGACAATAGCTGGTCTGTTTTTTGGAGGACATAAGTGTAGAGACCTATTTGCCTTATCATGTGTACTCAGGTGTAAAATTTCTAGTCCAGAACTTTTGTTAGTTGGCTCTTTCATTTTATGACTGAAAAGTCATGGATCCGTATGAGTTTAGCTAGTAGTAAGGGGAAGGCCAGCGGAGTTTGAAACTCTGAAATGAATTTGTTATGATGCTACAGATTGTTTATTAGGTATCTTCCATGCGCTAAGGATATTTTTATCTAGCTGTAACAATATTTTTCAACTAGCATTGAATTGAATTTTGTTGCTATGCTGCCCCTGTTCCTTGGTTCTCCACTCGAGGGCTCGAACCCAAAAAATCAGAGTTGCATTATTTTTTAATTATACCGTATGAAATGCCATAAAAAGTAGTTCGGGTTGTTTTTATTCGAATAGATTTTAGGTTCGTAGAGTGATTTGAGGATTTTTGAGGTTGTAAATGTGTTTATTGAGGTTTCTAGATGTTTTTATGATGAAATTAGCGATTGTTTTATAAATAATTATGTAGTAATCTAATATATAAATTTTTGAAAGTGATTTTCACATTAAGAGAATAAATTATATAATTTTAAAATTTTTATATGATTTTCTCATATTTATTTATTTATATATTTTTTCATAAAGGTGTGTAGAAATAAAATTTTTTAATTTTTGAAGTAAACCTTGTTTTCACAGTCATGAAATAACAAAGAGAAAATTGATGTGGTGTAAAGCTATTTATAAATAAATTAGAGGGACATAGTGCTGTTGGCATGTTGATTTTGGCTGTGCATAATAATAGTGATATGGTGTTGTAGTCCATGTTAGGTGATATAATATCAAACTATGTGGATATCTTTTATATAAGAGGGTGAACCAGTCACTTTACATGGTGCTATCTGCATGCAATTATTGATAAATAACTTTGTGATTAGGGTGCCAACCATCAACTTACTGAGCTTCTTGACCTCTACTAAGATATCTTCTTTATATTTATTTGTTTGCCACACAAACGTTTCCAAGATAACAAAATACATCTCAATTAGGTCACTACTTGATTTTTTCAAGTCTTGAATTATAATTCCTTATATAAATTACATTATAGTTTTTAATTTTTAAAATTTATTTACAATCACGTCATATTTGATTAATCATCCTAGTCTAATGTCTTACCAATGATTCTTAATGTGTGTTATCCATTTAGTTTCTAATATATTTGCCAAAATATAAATCATAGTCATAAATAAAACAAGATTAAATAAACTAAATAATTTAACTTATTATCAATTCAACAAATTGATTGATTTATATTTGAAGATTAAGTGTAATGTCTAGCAAGATGTCATGATCTCTCAAATATTATGAAAGTCATGTATGGTTTGACTTAACATTTTAGTGACAAGTTTCTCAGAATAACTATTATATCTTTATTTAAAATGTGTTGATTTAAATGTTTTGAGTATAGAATGTGTCTACTCTGTTAATTCATATTTATTGTCAACTTTATAGTCATTGGTAAACAAGTTTTCATATCTTTCTAGTTTCTAATTGAGTTGCGTGGCAGCATAGAGAATTAATGAAAAAATATTTTGGTTAATGAAGAACCCAACAACTTTAGCTTAAGAAAAGAGGTGGCTTCATAATCTCACATTGATATGTGAACTTGGTGAGATTTTTCCTTTTTAACTAGCTATCTTCCTCATAAAATTGCTTGAAATCAATAATTATTATTCCTTTAATGGTTATGTGAAGTCTATCGACCAATTCGGAGTATGAACAATTATAAACAAGTCTTATTGTTCAGCCTCCTTCTAACCTTTTCTTTTTCAAGTTTTCTGATAATTTAGATTTATCCACCCCCTTATAATACTGTTTTACAGTAGAAAATTATTAGGCAATGAGACTAATGTTCCCTTACTATAACACAACTTTATGAGGCATATATTTGCCTAGTAGCAAGTTGATGTAATATAATTATGCGAGGCTAGAAAGTTGGCTTGTTGTTATATGTATGTCTAAGAAATGGTTGACAAGTCATGAGCTAGAATGCCTAGATTATGTTCTGTCTGTTGTTGTGTCTAATATGTTGGGAAGTACCCTCTTATAGGAGACATGCTCATTCTAACACCTTTACAAGAGTTCTTATTCTTGCAGGATTTCCTGAAATTCCCTCTTATGCATGTACTTCTATGTATTACCATGTCTATTTCGATGAAGTTTATTCTATATTTGATTTAACAATTAAGATATGACCTATGTGATTCAATTGACCACTACTATATTATTATAATAAGTCACGTTAGTTATGTAGTCCATCTTTATTTAAAGAGTCTTTATATCAACATTAAAGAGATTTATATACTAATAGTAATATGCTTCTTAAAAAGCAATCATGACTAGTTGGCTGAAATTTACCACATCTGGTTATGACTATTATTCAATGATATTTGATGTATAAAATGAATATCCATATAACTAGAATATAGGGAGATGATGGATTTTCAAGTTTTCATGTTTAAGGAGCCAACCTCTCTTCGTTGCTTATATTGATTATTTGTCTAATGCAATAGATATGAATTTAATTGTATTTTTGTTTAGATAATTGCTTTTAGAATAGATTTTAGGTCTTTGTACTACTAAGCATACCAATTTATTATGTTGTCAAATAATTATTCATAGGACTAAACTTGCAAGGAGACAACAATTGCCTCTAATAAAATGAAGTGGAGATTTTAGACTTTGAACCCTCAATAAGGGTAATTTATTCTAAAAACACCGCCGTATAAAGAAAAAACATGATTTATAAGATAGAATGATTTTGCAAAAAAACTTAAGTATCAGGTAAATAATGCAATAAGAAAGCAATAACAAAAATAAGACCTTACAAAGAAAAAGAAAAAGATCAAATTGCATGATTTTGAATATGTAGTGTTGTCAATTATTTACAAATGGTATCTTAATTTATTTATATTGCTATTATAGTGTTTAAATCCTACTTACACATGTAATTTTAATCTTATACAAATATTGGTTTAAGATACAAGAATTTTTTTTTATAAAATCTTAATACAAGCTAAATTCATTTTCTATTAATATATGTGAATTTAGTCTAATCTTTGACTTCTTATTAGTTATTCTATTGAGGACTCTCACTATAAATAAGTATGTATCTCCTTGGTCGTGCTACATTAAAACTTTATGATTGGTTAACTACTTTTTCAACAATCATGGTTGATCAAGAACTCTTCTAGCTTGATTGATTCTTTTGATTCATGATCAATTTTAGTTTTTTATCCTTACTTTGTGGTAAACAATCATTGTTTTTATATTTGCCATGTGTATGTTTTTTTAGGCATAAACACTGCAAATATTGAAATAACTTGAATACAAAAATCATCTTACTCTTTTATCACTAACTATGTGCCCTTTATTTTTCTCTTTTCTCTACCTCTTTTTAAGATTTTTTTTATAAGCCGCTACTATAAACCACCAACTAATAGCACAATCATCAAACTATATATTGAACTTGTAGGACAATAAAGATCTTGTGTTTTGTCCATGTTATGAGTTTGTTGTCATTGATGAAATTGATGATTTCGTTATAAGTGGTTTCATGCTTGTGTAGTTATGTAGGTGTTGACAATGGTTTGATAATGCAATATAAATAGGTGTGTGCAAAGATCAAGATGGTTATTAGAGTTGTATAATTTAGTTTTTAGGGGTTGGTTGATTTTGTTTGTATTTGTATCTAGTTAATTGGTTCAATTTGATGTTGTCACAAGTTATTAATTCTTATCTATGTGCAGATTGTTTTGTCAAATTAAATTAAATATCATTTTTTTTTAATATTTGGCAAATTTCTTTCAATTTTATTCAATTTTTAATATTGTATTTGTTCTCAATCCTTTCTTCCAGCAATCTCTTTATCAACAATTATTTTTTAACTAAATAAATTTATTTAGTTATTCTATTATTTTTGTTATTATTCTTTCATAAAATAAAATAAATAAGAATCACAATTTTAAATTTTCTTTGATATTTGATCTAATAAGAGCATCCATGTTAACGTTAACATAACTTTTTAACTATAATAATTAACATGAAAAAGTTTTTATAAAGAATTCATGTTCTTCAAAAGGCTTTCTATTTTGACTTTATGAACAATATTTGCTATATTTAACGAGTAACTGTAATACTTTTTATTTATTATTAACAAATCATATTGCTTCTCTCTTTGTGTCTCTATAAAACCATTATGTTATCTCTTCTTTTTATGCTTGTTCATGAACTTATCTAGCTTTTTTTATGGGTTTTGCAATAATACTTTGATTGACGAGTTTGGAAAAAATAAAAGGATGACATAAGCAGAGGAGATCTTTGGCCAAATAAAACTCCTAGGGGTTTCTAAAAATTTAATAACCTATAACACCCTTATTAATTTAGTGACCAAATAAATCTTTGAAAAATTCACCAAAATGCAAAATGAAAAATACATTATTTTCTTAAGAGTTATGAATTCCATTCACGAGAGGAGTTTTTAATGCTATTGAAAACTTATGTGACAACTTTTAACTTACTTATTTTACAAGTTTTCTATATAAAATCAGAAGAATTACTGGGTCATAAATTAATTCTTATTTTACAAGGCATCATGCTTTTGCTCAGCAAGGATTCTTCAATAATTATTATTTTTGGGTATTTTTCACTATCATTTGTGGCAAAGTGTGAAAAATAATATTAGATTATTTTTATTTTATTTTATTATTTTAAACCTTATTTTAATTATTCTAGGCTTTATTTAAGTTGGGTGCATGTCTGACCCATTAGTTTTTGGGTTTACATATAAATACTCTCATGTAAGGATTTTTATGAGTTGATGAATTTTTATCTAAGGTTGCCACATATTTTGTGCATTTTCCTCTTATGTGGTTGAATGATCCTCATACTAAGTTATTGATTATACTTCTTGTTTGTGTCT
Source organism: Populus deltoides (assembly GCA_015852605.2). Taxonomy (NCBI): domain Eukaryota; kingdom Viridiplantae; phylum Streptophyta; class Magnoliopsida; order Malpighiales; family Salicaceae; genus Populus; species Populus deltoides. The sequence continues at coordinate 8,980,142 of CM027588.2, read as the reverse complement.
TGTTATAGGCGTAGGGCAAGAGTGATCAATTGCATATAATTTTGATTTTTCAAGGTAAGGTTTTTCGTTGGGTCAAGTTACAAACTTTTTCTAAAACCTCAAATTAGCAATCTAAGAGATAATTCCGCATAAGTTTGGTATTAGAGTTAGGCTCCGAAATCAAGTTATATCTTTTTGAAAATTTTGTTTTCTTTGTGGTCCATAACTTTAGTTGTGTTTTTAATTTTTCTTCTTCTCTTTGTGCTTTCAATATCTCAGTACCAAAAACAAATCAGTAATATAAAAAGTGAAAAAAAAACAAGAAGAAGAATAAATGTTATTCAAGCTAGTTTCAATTTTACCATGAAAACACAAGTAATAGAGAAACCAAATCAAACCATCTTGAAATTACTTCAAAATTGATATATTGGTTATTTATGGTGAAGTCGCACTATACATTAAACTTGGGCTTTTTCTAATATCATTTGATTGAGGTTTCAATCATGAGTTAAATTCTGCAGCAAACCAATCATATATGAGTTTTCGATACCTAGGCAAAAAAAAATGATCTATAAACTGAGATGTGTTGTTTATTAGGTATAAGGGTACTTGATTAGTACTTAAAAGTGCATTTTTATCAAGGTTTTATATCATCATTTTACACTTAAAGTATCAATAACTCCTTAACTAGAGCATATTTTATAATAACATGTCTAATAATATAAGATACCTTTAATTTATGGTAAATGTTTATCTTAAATGCAGACGTATCACATAAATCAAAGGATTGATTGATGAGTTTAACTACTGAAATTGAGAAGACAAAGAGAGGGCTAAGCTTAAAAAAGAGATGCTGGTTCAGTCCAAACTGAAACACCATTCGGTTATTGGATCATAACTGGAGCTGTAGAACTTGGATTTAGGTTTAGTTTATATGTAAAGAAAGCTAAGATATAGGCCTAAAACTTTCATTAGAGTCCAAGATTCAAAAGGACTGTTTTCAAGTTCAAATTGTAACAACAACGGAGAAGTTAGAATCTGTCATGTAGTTCAAACACTGTTCAGTGTTCAAGCCATATCTCGAGTTCTAAAAGTCCAAATATACCGATTCTTATTTTTTTAGAAAGCTGAGACAATTTCCTAGAACTTTCATGCATACTATCTGTTCAAATTTTGATATTAGCAATGATGTTTTGTTTAGACAAGAAGATAAGGATTGTCACCAAGTCAAGATATGGCCACCCACTCAACAATTAGTCATCAAATCAATAGTTCTAAATTTTGGCCTATAAAAGGAGGCATTTTCCATGCATTTAGGCATCTTGGTTTTCAGATCAAGATCATGTTCTTGCTCTCTCTTTATATTTTTGCAATGCTTAAGTTTTGCTTTCATTAATCTCTTGTTTATGCCTTTCATTTCCTTTATTATAATTATATAATCATGTTCTCATATTGTTTATCTATGTTTCTCTTATTCATAATATTCAGCTTAGTTTATTATGTCAAAGTGAAAAGGTTAAACATTAGTGTAAGAATAAGTATAGTATAAACTGAACATGGACTTTAATGTTTGATACCAACATGTTTTGTATTTGTTATCTTGTTCACTCTTAATACTTTGCTTGTTAAATGGTTAATCTAGATTTATATTGTATAACCCTTGCTACAACAAATACTTAGCACTTTCATAACCCAACCGTATGGTATAACTAACACCTGTGCTATGAAAGGAACTTGATTTGTTGTTAGCATAGGTTATAATCATGAATACCTGACAACATTTACAAGTATTAGAATTATTCGAATAAGATATCTAATGTAATCATGTTAACAATTTATAATCCGATTGGAACCTCCTTTGTATGTGGTTTCCAGTTGAGTAATAAAAAGAGTTTATACTATACTTGTTTGAAATACCATTAGTGGATCCTCTAACATTGATAATTATTTTATATTTGTTTAAATCCTTACATCAATATCATATCTAAAAGCTCTCTTCAATTCCCTTTCTATTATTATCTATTTCTTTATTTGTAGTTTATACAGTTAACCTCCTTGTGGTTCGACCCCGGTCTTGCCGGGTTATTTATTACTTCAACACTCCTACACTTAGAAGAAGACATCAACTCTTTGATCATGTCAGTACTACATATAAAATTTGAGGTTGTTCCAATATCATTGGTTAGGGTTTCAATTCTAGTACTTAAAATTTAAATTTGCATCAAGTTATAAAAACGTGTTTGCTACTATTTTTTTACATGTTTAATTTATTTCTATTATATTTGGGTTATTTAGGAGTCAAATAAGTGTTATTATTATTATTATTATTTCCATTTTATTTCGAGTCTTTGTATCGTCTATATTTTGTACAAATTCGTTTTGCTACTCACGAGATCATAATTGTAGTTTTGTTTTTCTTGTTTTTAGTATCTTATTGATTCTTAAGTCACTTTATATATATTTGGATTATGTTATGATAACCATTAACTTTGGTTCATTGATTTTCAGTTCCGAATGAACCGTAAGAAGGTGAGCTGAAAGGTAAAAAGGCCTAGTGAGAACAATTGAATGAAAAACCTTGAATTGTGTGAGATACGAGAGTTGTGAGGATATATTTTTCTTGTTGGTAATCAATTTTTATAGATTCAAATATGTTTGAAAATAATGAGCCCGCAACACCAAAAGCAAATAACTTTTTTCAGATGCAAACTTTTGCTCAATAACTTAAGCTACTGACTAAGGAGATGAAAGATATGAAAAATGAGATGGATTCGATGAGACAATAAAATAGTAGGATGGATGGATTGAGAATGAGGGCTGATTAGAGAGGAAACACTATCGGAAGGGCTTACAAAATGTTAAAACTAAATTTGTTGATTTTGTGAATGAAAATTCAGATATAGATGATGATGACCATGCCTTTACATCCTTGGATAATAGAGATTGATTTGGGCAGAATCAAAGTTGAAAGAATGTTAGTTTTGGCTGGGGTGGAACTTTAGCCAGAAAAAGATCTTCTATATGTTTCTATATACAAAACAAGGTGTGTAGTTTGATTATAGATCGTGGGAGTTATGCTAATATAGCTAGTACTACCCTTGTAAGTAAACTGAACTTGTATATGATTAAGCATAATATACCTTATATGTTGTAATTGTCAAATGATTGTAGTGAGGTGAAAGTGACTAAACATATCTTAGTTCTGTTTTCAATTAGGAAGTATGTTGACAAAGTTATATGTGAGATAGTTCCAATGCATGCAAGTCATATCTTGTTGGGGAAACCTTGATAATTTGATAGGAAGGTAAGGCATAATGATTTTAAAAATAGGTATTCTCTTAAGAATTATTAAAATTATTATCCTACTATATTATTGTTACATATACAGGTTTATGAAGACTAATTGAAATTGAAAAAAAAAATGAAGATGAAATACTAATACAACAATGTGAGGTCATGGTTACTATATATATATATATATATATATATATATATATATATGAAAATAGTTTGTAAGACGTGCATATCTGAAATTATTATCAGCTACTATTTTCATATAGTGTTGTTGGAGGCAAAAGTTGGCAAAAAAAAGAGCTTTGAAAGCTTAAACAAGACCAATTAAAGCTAAAAAGAGAAAACAAAATCGAGGAGATAGATAAACCATATGAGGTTATGAGTTTTAAGAGTGAAAATAAAGTGAGTCTTAAAGAATAAATAAGAGAGGAGAGAAAAGACTTAGATTCAACAATAGGAGAAAAAAGTCAATTGAAGTCGAGAGTAGAGAGAAGAAAATAAGGATGGGAAAAGAAGAGAGAGTAAAAAATATAGGTAAACACTTAAGTTTCTATACAAAAAAGAGTGAGATCAAAAGTTCTTATTTTTCTTACATGCCTTTGATTTTACTTGTGTATTAGAAGGCATGTCTTAACATTAATAATCTCGATTTTTTTTTATTTCTAGTGTTGTTATATCTTTGTTATAGGATTTTGAGGGTGATGTAGGATAATTAAATTTGGATTTGAGCTTAATTTGTTCTACTATGCAACTTTATACCAATAAACATAATTTTATATTCGACCAATGAATCAAACTAAAATTTTACCATAAGTTTTCAGAGATCTTTTTTTTTATCTTGTGTTAAAATTTTAGGATGATCAAAGTTTATTAAGGGTTTTTTTATAAAGGGTTGAAGTTGTTGCCAGATCTTGCTATGTATTTTCTGATGAGATCCATAATGGTTTGCCATTAATAAATGATGCAATCAACAATAATATGGTAAATTATAAACATTATATCCCTATACTTGATGATATTCTTTAGGAGTTGCATGGATTTTATGTGTTTAGTAAGATTGATTTGAAAATTAGTTATCATCAAATTAAGATGAAAGAAGGGGATAAAGAGAAAAAATAACTTTAAGACTAGATGTGGATTGTTTAAATGGTTAGTCATGTTATTTCGTCTTACTATTCTACATAGTAATTTAATGAGATTGATGAATCATATATTGTGTGCATTCATATGTAACTTTGTTGTTGATTACTTTGATGATATTCATAGTAAGAATCTAGGTGAGCATATTGAGCATTTATGATTTTTGTTTAATATGTTACAAAAGAAATCATTATGTGATAATCTATTAAATTGTGAAAATTATTCATAATTTAAAATAGTTTATGGTTTAACTTTACTGGATTTGATTTCTTTATTTGTTGATGAAAGAGTTAGACTTGATGACAATAGAAAAACATAGGTGATGAAAGCATTGCTTAAGAATATACAACAACATATTGAGAAAAAGAATGAGAAGTATGCATTCCAAGAAAACAAAAGATGAAAAAGGATTGTCAACTAGGAGATTGAGTTTGGGTGCATATGCGTAAATAAAGATTTCCTAGACATATAAAATCAAAGTTGATGCTTATATAAAATGATTCATTTAGATTCCTTGAAGGAGTCAATTCCTACGAAGTGGATCTATAAGGTGAGTATAATATTAGTGATATATTCAAGGTTTTCTATATATATTTTTATTAGATGTAGGTGATGATTCGAGGTCGAATTATTTTGAGAAGAGAAGGAATGATGTGATCATCGCTACGACATCAAAGGATCCATTAGGAGTGTCCATTAAGCCTATTCTAAAGCCTAAAATGAAGTGGATCTAAGAGGTGTTCAATGGGATAAGTTAAGAAGTCTGGGTTTAAAAGGTTCAAATATATCAGCTAGACATTTGTCTACTTTTCAAGTCATATCTGAAACCATAAGAGGATTTTGGATGAGATTTTAATTGGGTTGAAAACTAGACATCTATACCTTTTCCAGTAATATATGGTAGGTCTGCTAATTTATCCAAACAAGAGAAAACAACATATTTGAAGTTGGGCTTAGAATTTATCAGCAAAGTGTGAAAATAGAAAATACATTGTTTTCTTAAGAGTTATGCATTCCATTCAAAATAAGAAGTTCTTAATGCTATTGAGAACTTATGTGGAAGCCTTTGGCTTGCTTATTTTACAAGGATTCCATATCATACAAGTCTCGGTTGGTAACCCATAATTGGAGTTTTACATCTCTAAATTGAGCAAGATCAGTTTCCTTGGTTAGCTAACATCCAAATCTACAATTTTTATGAAGAAACCCGGCCCTAATTCCCTCATCCTCCTACCCGAAATCTCACCAAAAGTCAAGAGACAAGTTTGTCCAGATTCGTCACCCCCTTCCCTTCACACAATACTTTCATAAACAACATACCACACATGAATTAACTTAATTTTAACAATAAGTATTTTTTTCCCCAATTCATGTCTAGGAACCCTAACCTATAATTCAATATCAAGGCATCAATTCATTATCGAATTTAAAATGAATTTTTAAGATCATGTTTAGATCACCTTACCCGGTACGAATTAAGATTTTGATCTTCAACCAGTTGAAGATTTTCAACTCCCTCCTTTCTTTTCTTCTTGTTCAATTTCTTATTAATCCCTTGCTCACAAGTGTTTATCACATCTATAAACCCTTAATCTTGGATGGATTCTTGAAATTTTAGTGTTTCTCTCTTGATTTTGCAAGAATTGATATAAAACTCCCTATTTTCTCTCCTTATGGTTCCTACAGATTTTTGGTGAGAAGAGAATATTTATACTCTATATTTTCTCTTATTTGCATTTAAACCCCATTTCCTTTAAATTTCTGAATTCCTGTCTTTTATTTAACCCTACACATGAATTTCTTCACTTTTATTTCTCATATAGTTAGTTTTCAATTTAAGCAACCTTTATTTATTTTTATTTTTATTTTTTTCCGGGGTTTACATAAGAGGTGTTCAATGGGATAAGTTAAGAGGTCTGGGTTAAAAAGGTTCAAATCTGTCAGTCTAGATATTTGTCTATTTTTTAGGTCATATCTGAAACCATAAGAGGATTTTGGATGAGATTTTAATTGGGTTGAAAACTAGATATCTATGCCTTTTCCAATAATATATGATAGGCCCGTTAATTCATCCGGACAAGAGAAAACAATATATTTGAAGTCGGGCCTGGAATCTATTAGTAAAGTGTGAAAATAGAAAATGCATTATTTTCTTAAGAGTTATGGATTCCATTCAAAATAAGAAGTTCTTAATGCTATTGAGAACTTATACGGGAGCCTTTGGCTAGCTTATTTTACAAGGATTACATATCAAATAAGAAGAATTAATTGGTAAGAAATTAAAACTTATTTTACAAGGTATCAGATTTTTGTTCAGCAAGGATTCTTCAACAATTATTTCTCTTGAGTATTTTTTACTATCATACATAGCAAAGTGTGAAAAATAATCTTAAACTATTTATTTATTTATTTTTATTATTTTAAACCTTATTTTAATTAGTTTGGATTTTATTTAAATTAGATATATGTCTGACTCGATAGCTTTAGGATTTACATATAAATACTTTTATGTAAAGATTTTTATGAGTTGATGAATTTTTTTTTCTAAGGTTGTTGCATATTGTATACCTTTTTTTTTTATGTGTTTGAGCGATTCTTATACTAATTTGTCGATTGAACTTGCAAATATTTTTAATAATTAATTAATTTTATAGTGATTTATATTTTTCATTCATGTTTTGATATAAGTGTAAAGTAAGGGTGATGAGTTGCATATCTTGTTAGGTAAGTTATAATTTTTTTTTTAAAACCTCAAATTAACAATTTGAAAAACAAATCCACATCATTAATGATGTTTGTAAGAGCGAAAGGGTGGAGAAGGATGCTCAATTTATGGACCAAATGATAATGGAAGAGTTGAGACGTGACAAATGGTTAGAAAGAAAGTAGAAGCTTCAACGTTCACACTTGTACCCTCGAATCTAACAGATGATGGAAAAAGTTTTGCTGCAAATGTTTACAAGTAAAAAGTAATAAATAAAAGATGAAGATATAGTTTTAGCAATTTAGGATTATTTATTTATTTTTATTTCTTCTTCCTCAATATATTCAAATAAATAAAAATTCATCTATTGTTTCTCTTAAACCAAACCAAAGAAATTTATTTATTTTTTTCGCGGTTTCAATTTAGTTTCTTTTTATTTCCTAAAATGTTAATAGTTTCCGTAGAGACGGTAAAGGAAAAGGCTTTATCCTCTATCCTCGCGCCATTTATAGTTTCATCATATGCCTCCCTGTTGACATACTTCCCCGGAAAACCCTATTTTCCCGAGGAAAAAAACAAAACAAAAAAAAAAATAGAGAGCGAGGAAACAAGAGTGAAATGAAGAACATCATCCTCGAATCCCCGTTTCTCCCTCCCCCTCCTAATTCAAAAACAAAGCCAAAACCAAAGTCCATAAACCCCAACAAAGTCCCTATTAAATCCTCAATCCACCCAGACCCTTGGTCCTTAAGCGACGGAAACAACATATCTAAACCCAAACCCAAATCCAAAAACCCCAAAAACCCGTTATCGGATGACAACGCCAGGCGCATGATCATAGCCAGAGCGCGATACTTGAGCTTGTTGCGTAAGCACCAAGGCCCGCAAGCTCAAACACCAAAGTGGATAAAGAGAACTCCTGAACAGATGGTGATGTATTTGGAGGATGATAGAAATGGGCATCTTTATGGGAAGCATGTTGTGGCAGCTATAAAGAGAGTGAGGGGATTGGCTGGCAAGAAAAATCAAGAGAGGGATATGAGGTTGCTTATGAGTGGGTTTGTGGGTAAGTTGAGTTTTAGAGAAATGTGTGTTGTTTTAAAAGAGCAGAAAGGGTGGAGGGAGGCCAGAGACTTCTTTTCCTGGATGAAATTGCAGGTGGGTTTCATTTGTTAATTGTGTATGTGTGTGATTCTGGGGCTTTTTAGATGTTGAATGAAGTGGGTCTTGCTTTAATGTTTTATTTGTTTTAAATTTGATCTTAAACTTGTTAGAGTTGATTGTGAGATGGTTTGTGGTTTAATGGGATAATGAAATCATGTTCTTTTAGAACTTAAAATTCCTTTATTTTTTTTCCCTTCATTCTCTCTCTCTCTCTCTCTCTCTCTCTCTCTAGCCACAGAAGAAGTTTTGGAAATTGATTTTGTGCAATGATAGAATTGTGCTTTGACAGTTAAGCTATCATCCGAGCGTTATTGTCTATACGATTCTTTTGCGAATATATGGGCAAGTTGGAAAGATCAAGTTAGCTGAACAAACCTTCTTGGAGATGCTTGAAGTAGGATGTGAACCGGATGAAGTTGCATGCGGCACCATGTTGTGTTCTTATGCCAGATGGGGACACCATAAGGCTATGTTTTCGTTTTATTCAGCTATAAAAGAAAGAGAGATTGTAGTCTCTATTGCAGTTTACAACTTTATGCTGTCTTCATTGCAGAAGAAATCACTTCACGGAAAGGTTATAGTATTGTGGAGGCAGATGGTTGATAAAAGGGTTGCACCCAATAATTTTACTTATACAGTGGTTATTAGTTCACTTGTCAAGGAAGGTCTTCACAAGGAGGCTTTCAAGACTTTCAATGAGATGAGGACCATGGGGCTGGTGCCTGAGGAAGTAATATATAGCTTGCTTATTACTGTGAGTACCAAAAACAGTAACTGGCATGAAGCGTTGAAATTGTACGAGGACATGAGATCTCACAGAATAGTTCCGAGTAAATTCACCTGTGCTTCACTTCTGACTATGTATTACAAAATCAAAGACTATTCTAAAGCCCTTTCCCTCTTTATACAAATGCAGAGCAAGAACATCGCAGCTGATGAAGTTATATATGGATTGCTCATAAGAATATATGGCAAACTTGGTCTCTATGAGGATGCGCAAAAAACATTTGAAGAGACTGAGCGATCAGGTCTACTGAGTAATGAGAGAACATATTTAGCAATGGCACAAGTGCATCTCAGTTCAGGAAACTTTGAGAAAGCCTTGAGTGTTATTGAAGTGATGAAATCTAGAAACATCTGGTTATCACGATTTGCTTATATTGTGTTGTTGCAGTGTTATTGTATGAAAGAAGATTTGGACTCTGCTGAAGTTACATTTCGAGCTTTATCAAAGATAGGATGTCCTGATGCTGGTTCTTGTAGTGACATGATTAATTTATATGTTAGACTTGGCTTGACTGAAAAGGCCAAGGATTTTATTGTCCACATAAGGAAAGACCTAGTAGATTTTGATGAGGAGCTTTTCAATACAGTTATTAAAGTATTTTGCAAGGAAGGCATGTTAAAAGATGCTGAACAATTGGTATATGAGATGGGCACAAATGCATCATTCAAGGATAATAGATTTTTTAAGACATTTTCTAATGTTATGCATGGAGAAAATAAGGAACTGGAAAACATTATGATTTCTGCTGACACCACGGCTCTGGGGCTTATCCTGAGTTTATACTTGGAAAATGGCAATTTCAACAAGACAGAAGAATTCCTGAAGTTGATACTTGAGGCTGGTAGTGGCTTGTCTGTGGTGAGCCAACTAGTAAACAGCTTTATTAGAGAAGGTATGTAACTCACAAAATTCACTCTTTTTTTTGTGATTTTTACTATTTACAGTTATATACATTAATTCTATGATATGAAAGTATCAACTTTTCAATGTATTTTTTGGTTGAGAGATATCACTATCTTCTATAGGTGATCTATTCAAAGCGGAGGCAGTAAATGGTCAATTAATCAAGCTAGGCTCTAGACTAGAGGATGAAACAATTGCTTCTTTGATTAGTGCATATGGGAGACAAAACAAGCTGAAACAGGCCCAGGAGGTCTTTGCAGCAGTTGTAGATTCTCCAATATTGGGAAACCCAATAATTAACTCAATGATTGATGCATGTGTCAAATGTGGTAAATTTGAGGAGGCATACTTGCTTTATGAAGAAGTGGCACAAAGAGGGCACAATCTTGGTGCTGTTGGTATTGGCATGGTTGTGAATGCTTTGACCAATTCTGGTATGATTGTCAATTCTCTTGTAGACCAGCCATTATCAATACATTTTGATAGTAACAGTTTTATGCATGCATCTTACGCATGTGCATATGATGCAAACCTCTTTGATATTGATAATTTTAGAATAGTTTCTTTGGTCTATACAACTTTCATTGACATAATCTGGTAATTATAACTCCATAAAAAGGCAGTTATAGCTGATGTGGTTGTGACATATAACAGATGTTGAGTAATCTGCATGCATTTTGTTTTATGGTGAGCTATTACTTGAAATTAGGAATATTCGAGCCAGCATTAATCAAGGGCTGGTTGTGAATTATTTTGAAGAATTGAACAAATGAAGAGACTTGTGAGTGCAGGAGGAAATGGAGAAAAGGGAAAGAGTAAAAGAAAACAAAGACCAAAGTAAAAAAGTGCTTTAAAAAGCTAATGCATGCTCAAAGTTGATTCTGAAGAAAGCTACTTCTGTTACAATGCTGATTATTGGAAAAAATTGTTTAATCCTCAGGCAAACATCCAGAGGCTGAAAATATTATTTGCAGGAGTATTCAGGACAGGATGGAGCTTGATACTGTGGCGTACAATATTTTTATCAAGGCAATGCTAGAAGCAGGTTGATACAGACCATCGTATTATTATTTGTTTAGGGAAGAAAAGTGTACATAATAATCTGTAAACCTAATGTTGCAGGTAGATTGCATTTTGCAACCAGCATCTATGAGCACATGCTGTTATTGGGATTCACTCCATCAATTCAGACATATAACACTATGATTAGGTAAGAGCTTGATGGATGAAAAAATGACCCAAACAACGATCTTGATAATCTCAAACTATTTAACAATTGATGCAGTGTATATGGACGCGGTCGAAAGTTGGATAAGGCTGTGGAGGTGTTCAATACAGCTTGCAGCTTGGGTGTATCTTTGGATGAAAAGGCATACATGAATATGATTTACTATTATGGCAAGGCTGGTAATAATCACCTGTATTATCTTATTTTCTGTTCATGCTTTACAGCAAAAACTGATTGATATCAAATCTGTGAAGTTCCTAAAGTAACTTATTTCTGTCTGTATAACCCCCCACCCCCCTCCCCCCCAATTAGTTATGGCCTCCTAGTTTTTGGCTGGAAATTACTCCAGGAGTATCCACCTCTCTGTACTCCATTCTTACTAATTGACAAGAAAACAATATGTGAACATGGAAACAAAATCATATCAACTTTCAATGTTATTGTCGATTAGTACACATGGCTTGATTTAAGGGGATGGAAGATGGAGTGGAGTACTCCTGCAGCACTGGAGTTATTTCCATTTCCATTTTAGGCCTGACAAAGAAAGGAAAAAAAAGGAAACTAGGCGTTACAAGTCCCTGTGAAGTCATTCATGAAGATGTCTTGCATTCTGGAAGTAGTTAGCACCAACATTCCCTTCATGCTTGGCAGAGCAAGATTTCCGATTCTTGTAAAGTTCTCAAATTGCATCCACAAGTAGCAAGTTACCATTGCTCTAACCTTGACAGTCTAGGTGTACAGCTACTAGAAAACCTGACTGTAAAATCATGTATTTAAATTCTCCATTCCAGGTTATCTCCAGCCCCCTTACTGTCAAAAGCTTTGTGTGGAAAAACCTGACATTGTAGTAGCTCCTGAGCCATCTGCCAAACCAATGCCAGCACTCTACTTGCTCATTAGTATTGAGCTTAACCTAGTTCAAAAGAGGATAGAGCCTCCCCTACTTTTCTTTGGGTTCTATACGTAGCATTGCTCTCCGAGGATTTAATGGTGATGGTGTCCACAACCATATTCAAATTTGCACAATCCACAGTGAGCCATTTGAAGAAAACCTCGCCATAGTCTCCATACACCAGCTTCAACCGAACATGCCTGCCCCCATTTACATTCTGTCTGTCAACACATGATTAATTCACACCTGACACCATGGATAGTAAGAATTGCCAATCATATTTCCATTATACTGCTGCTCATTGGTCACTAGACAGCTTTAAACAATAAGCCAAAGAAAATTGTGGATACGCTACCTCCCTCAGTCAAACTTTGATGGCACTACTTTTTATCGGTCAGCTGACAGTTGTCATGAACAAGCCACAGAAACTTGGGATACAATGTGTCCCAAAACATTGTCATTGCACTAGAATGAAGTGGTGATTCTTGTCCTGTTTTGCCTTAGTATATGGTTAAGAATCAGCGCACCAACAGAGCATCACTGTTTATAGCATATAAATGCCTTCGACTGAACATTTTTAAAGCACATATTCTCTAGCAATATATTCAGTTCATTTATTCATTGCCAATCTAGTGCTCATTGCATTAGAGCTGGCAGATTCACATCTTCTCCTATCAGTATATTTATTGTAGTAGCAGCCATGTCTCTTCATTGCTCAACATATTCCATGACGTCGCTATTTTTTATTACTTTGTAGGTAAGAGACATGAGGCATCTCTCCTGTTTGCCAAAATGCAGGAAGAGGGGATAAAACCTGGGGTGGTAATGCTCATATATATTTATGCTGCCAAAACTTTACAGATTATTTTCTGAAATTTCACGAAGAGAAATGAACATCATACATTAGTAGTTACTTATATCAAATATATTTGTTTGTTATAATTTTCCTGTGGTTCTGCATGAAAATTACTATTTTTTTTAATTTTTTAACCTTTTCCAGATAATGCTTAGAATGGTCCATGTTTTTGTCACAGGAGTGCATATTGCCACTTTAATTTTGGTGATATCTTCATTAATCTGTAACATTCATTTAAGAAAAGATATTCCTGTTTGTGATGCTAGAATACTTAATGTTGGAGTATATGTAGTAATATAACTAAATTTCTTCATCCAGTTGTATATGTGTTTCCAAATTATTATTTAATGAATGAAAGACTTCTTGTCTTTGCTGGGGAATTGCAGGTTAGCTACAATGTAATGGCCAAAGTATATGCCATGTCAGGACTTTATCATGAAGTTGAAGAACTATTCAAAGTTATGGAGAGAGATGGTTGTCCACCAGACTCGTTCACATACCTCTCCCTTGTTCAAGCTTATTCAGTGAGTTCGAAATGCTTGGAGGCAGAGGAAACAATAAATGCCATGCAGAAGAAGGGCATCCCTCCTTCAAATGCCCATTTTAAGCATTTGCTCTATGCCCTTGTGAAGGCTGGTCTTATGGTTGAAGCAGAAAGGGTGTATATGGAGCTATTATTGGCTGGTTTAAATCCAGACCTTGTCTGTTGTCGGGCTATGCTTAGAGGTTACATGGACTATGGACATGTGGAAAAAGGCATCAAATTTTTTGAACAGATCAGGGAGTCAGTTAAAGCAGACAGATTTATAATGAGTGCAGCTGTGCATCTGTACAAATCAGCTGGAAAGAAACTCAAAGCTGAAGTTCTTCTTGAATCCATGAAGAGTTTGAGGATATCGTTCCTCAATGAGCTTGAAGTTGGATTGAAGATACAATGCCCAGCCACGTATCCCAGGTGACCGACCAAGGTACTAATTGACAGTGAGCAACGCTATAGAGTTGTGATCTTGATAAAGACTGCTGATGAATAAATGTTATGTGGTTGCAAAACCTTTTACAGAGCTCTCAGCTATATGAACTATGAAGACGGGGGATCCTGAGAGATGCCAAAAACTTCAATGAGGAGCAAATACGAGCAAATACCACATGGTTGTGTACCTGTAGCGACATACTGGTGTATTTAGAGCTCCTACAGCTTAAAAAGTTGAACTGTGATCAAGGATTTGTTCATCAGAGTACACCTTATAGCCTAGGTATGCGACATGATGATCTGTATTCTGTACCTCACAATCCTGGGACGAAGGCATTTGTGCTCCCCTCAAAAACATTTTATACGTTGACAACAGAGGATATCTTTTCACCCATGGCGGTGCTCTTGGTTTTCATGGTAAGGATGTGGGTCTTCAGCTGCATGAGAAGAAAAAAATTCACAAGGCAACGTTGGCACTGAAGATGATGCCAGTGTAGTGCAGTATGCGTTCATCTATGTATTGAATGTACTAACGGAAAATTTTCAAATCTGGGAGAAATGGGAATGTGTAGAACTTTAAAGATAGTATTATTTCTCAATGAGAATTGTCTCTTTTACTGTAAAAGGACAGACAGGAATCAGTTTTCTTGTTTGTGGATGCTGATAATGTCCTTTCATCGAGGAACATAGGAAGGACCATTGATGATTCAACTTATTTTTTGTTTCTTGTATTTTGCTATTACTGGCTGACTGACTGCTCCTTCCTTCAATGTGGCTTTATTCGCAAGGGTCCGTGGCATACTGTCCTGGCGCCCTCAACTTCATTAACAAAAGAAATTAACTCTTTCTGTTCTTTTTGGTATGTCTATGGGAATTGGAGTCGTCCCAGATATACTCTTATCGATAATCTAGAAGCGTAAAATATACTTAGAAAATTCTCCTCGAGTATAAAAAATTTATTAAAAAAAATTAAAAATAGGATAAATACCTAATAAAAAGAATCTTTAAGATCCTCTTACTAAACTACTATTCTAGTAAAATGATTACTGTCAGGTAAGGGCCTGTACGGGATTGTAGTTGCGGTTGCGATTTAAAATACTTTTCGCTTAAAAATGCATCAAGATGATTTTTTTTTTAAATCATTTTTGATATCACCGCATCAAAATTATCTATAAACACTAAAAAATAATAATTTTAAGCAAAAAAAATTATTTTTTTGAAAACGCGGGCCAACCCGCGTTTCCAAACAGGGCCTAAAGCAATATGATATTTTATAAATGAATGATTGGATGTAATGCAAGTATGAGATTATTAGTGTTTATATTGTGTAGTTAATCAGTTGGTTACAAGTGACATTGACTTTGTTTATATAAATATATTTAATTTATTAATAAAAATATTTATCTTTAATATTCATCAATTTATTTTATTAATAAATCTAATATTAGTTTAATATACTTTGTAGCTAATTAGTTAGTTACACGTGACATTATTATATTCATGTAAATACATATTTATTATTAATAAAGGTTTAATTTATCTTTAATATTCATATAACATTAGATTAATGAATCTAATATTTAATTTATGAATCTAGAGTAAAGATAATGTCCATAGAAAAAAAACATTTTGCAAAGAAAATTATAAAGTTGTTATAATTATGAGATTCATATTACATCAAAACATTGTTTCTAAATTGTTCCTAGTCGATGCTCTCTTAAATATTTGACATTTATTAGAGTCTTAGAGACTAATATATATTATGTTCTTTTATTTATGAAAGGAAGCAAATGTCCTCATAGGTTAAGGTATAAAAGATATCTAAAACTAATATGTAGGTGCTTGTCTTAAAACATGTACACTGAACTGATCAGCATGAGAATTCTATATGTCTATGGAAAGGCTCACATGATGGTTATATAAGTGATTCTTATACTTGGGATCACTAAGTTATCTTATATAGATAATATTATACTTTGATCCTATTACATGTTATTTTAATCGAAGTAACGAAGAGGCAAACATTGAGTATAACATAAACTATATGAAGGTATTTGAGTGATTAAGAGAAGATTCATCACCCTAAATAAATTAGAAAAAATATTATATTTTTTCTCAAATAATATTGACTAAGAAATCTTTGACCAAGGTTGAATGAAATTTAAAAAGAGTTTCAAATCTTATTAAAATTATCAATGACTATTGTGTTTAGAACAAACATTATTTAACATAGAAGATATACTCCATGCTTTATTGTTAAATCGAAACATTATTGATGAAAAGATATTAATTACACTAAGAAACCGGTCATTGAAAGGTTAAGTCAAACCACTAATGACTTTTCTAATATTTGGGGGATCATGACCATATTGTTAGATGATGTACTTGATCTTCAAATATAAATTAATTAATTATTGAATTGATAATAAATTAAATTGTTTAATTTATTTAATTTTATTTAATTATAAATATAATTTATATTTGAGCCAACATATTAGGAACCTAATGGGTCACACACATTAAGAACCATTATTCAAAAATTAAACTGAGATGATTTAATTAAGTATGACTTGATTCAAATATATTTTAGAAATTAAGGACTAGAATATAATTAATACAAAGATTATATTTCTAAATCTAGAAAAATCAAGTAAGGACTTGATTAAGTTAATTTCTAAAATTGTCTTGAATTAATATATGGATATTATTCAAGGGGCAAATTGATATTTTGCTAATTTATAGGATTTTTCAGATTTCCATATAAATAGTAAGTCATACCTCTTTTTTTTTTTAGTTGTCTATTAAACAGAAAAACTACGTAAGTCACATAATAAAGAGCTTGTACTCTAGGCATAGAAATCATTCTCTTCTAAATAGAGATTTAGGAGATTTCTCACCGGTGATTCGTGTGAATTACTGTTGGAAGCCGAACAATTGAATGGCTTGTGGTTTGCGACAACTCAACCATTAAAGAATTATTCAAAGCCGAAAAAGATTAGATCTTCAGGTAATTAATCCCTAAACAACTCTAGATCTATCTAACTGGATCCTAGAGAGTTCCGAGTAATTTGTTTTATTATTTCCATTACGTGTATGATATTCAGGAATCTAACATCTAATATTTGATTAATCAAGTTTGAATTGATTGTAAATAAATTTTAGAAATTGAGAACTATAATGTAATTTATACAGAGAATTACAATTCTAGACCTATAAAATTCAAGTAGGGACTTGATTCAATAAATTTATAAAATTATCCTGAAATAATATATGTAATATTATTCAAGGGAAAAATTAATATTTAACCATTTATAGGTGATATAATTCAAGAGGCAAATTGATATTTCACCATTTATAAGATTTTCAGGTTTTCCTATAAATAGAATGATATGTTTCTTATTTTGTTTTTTGTAGTAAATAGTATACATAAGTTACATAACACCTGAAAAACACAAAAAAAAAATCTAACACTCAAAGACATAGCAATTCCTCTCTCGTAAAAGGGTTTAAGATATTTCTTACTGATAGTTCGTGTGGATTACTATTAGTATGGTTCGTGTGGATTACCATTAGAAACTGGACACTTGGACGATTTATGGTTTGCGACAACCCGACTTTGAAGCAATTATTTAAAACCATAAAAAATCTAATCTTCATGTAATCTTCTTATAAACCCTTAACAACTTTAGATCTGTCTAACGAGATCTTGGAACTCCAGAAAAAAAATTTTAATTTATCATTTTCACTGCGTATATATCTTTTGGGAAACTCAACAATCTAAAGGTCATAAATAATGTGATCTAGTGGAGCATGTCTAGAAAGTTGTTATGTCATAATTAGTTGACCCATTAGACTTGGGTCCTCCTGGGCAGTAAGACCCAATGATGGGGGCTTCTTTTGGAAGTGTTTTGGGCCTAGCATGGCTGCCAGACCTAACAACGCTGGGTTCGGCTGTCAAGCCAGCCACAATAGCTTTTGGCAGAGGAGACAATGCACCCAGCCATAATTCTTGCTAAAAAACACAACAGAAGAAAGCCCTCCATGGGGTTGCAGCCAAGCGTGCAAGTTTGCCCTCAGTGCCCAAGTCTAGGCAGGCCCCGCGCCTGATGTCTACAGCACAGTAGTAGTAGTAATAATAATAATAATGATATTAATAAAACTATTTTTTATATTAATACTTTTAATTATATTAAAAATAATGGTATTCATAACACAAATAATACTATTTGTAATATTAATACTTTTAATTGTACTAAAAATAATAATATTTGAACTCACATAATACTATTTTTAATATTAATAGTTTTAATTGTAATAAAAAATAATATTTATAATAATAATAATAATATTTTTAATATTAATACTTTTAATTATAAAAAATATTTAAAATAATAATATTTATAATACAAATAATTATATTAAGAATTCCATAATTATAAAAATAATAATAATATTTATATCACAACCCAAGATCCAATAACATTAGGTACTGACTCTGGACCAATACTCATAGTTCGTGCATTATGACCTTTTTCACATAGGTCCTGCGTGAGGACTCAAGAGAAATGGATCCTACCACAGGACCTAAAAGCATTGGGTTCTAACACAAGACCCAAGAGACATGAGTCCTGATGATGGACTCAAGAGCATTGGGTCCTGATACAAGATCCAACAGAATTGAGTCCTGATACAAGACCCAAGACCAATTGGTCAACATTCAAGAGAATAATAATAAGAATAATATTTACACAAAAAATAATAATATTTATACTTTAATTTCAAGAATATTTATAACACAAATAATAATATTTTTATATTAATACTTTGAATTATAATAAAAATAATAATATTATAACACAAATAATAATATTAAGAAACCCAAGAATATTTATAATACAAATTATAATATTTTTTATATTAATACTTTGAATTATAATAAAAATAATACCATTTATAACACAAATAATAATAATTTTTATACATATACTTTGAAATATAAAAACAATAATAATATTTATAACACAACCGAAGAGAAATGGATTTACGCCGGGACCTAAAAGCATTGGGTCCTGACGCAAAATTCAAGTGAAAAATATTAATATTTTTAGATTAATACTCTTAATTATAGTAAAAATAATATTATTGATAACACCAAAAATAATAATATTTTTTATATTAAAACTTTTAATTTTAGTAAAAATAATATTATTTATAACAAAAATAATAATATTTTTAATATTAATACTAATAAAAATAATAATATTTATAACACGAATAATACTAGTTTTTTATATTAATAGTTTTATTTATAGTAAAAATAATATTATTTATAACACCAAAAATAATAATATTTTTGAGATTAATACTTTTAATTATAGTAAAAATAATATTATTTATAATACAAATAATAATACTTTTAATTATAATAAAAAATTTATTTATAAGATAAATAATAAAATTTTAATATTAATAATAATAAAATTTATAATACACATAATAGTATCTTTGGGTATGGCTACGTTACGAGACCCAAGGATATTGGATCTCGTTGTCAACCAGACCCAAGATCAGTGGCTTTAGGTGGGCAGGCAGACTTATCCTTTTTTTGAAGTGTTTTGAGTCTGAATCAACACTATTGATAGCTCTTTTTAGAAGTGTTTTGGGCCTGGCCTTGCTACTATATCCAACAACGTTAGGTATGGCTGTCAAGCCAGCCCCAATAACTTTTGATAGAGAAGAAAATCACTACCAGAAAACCGATAAATACAAACGGAAATACCGAGGGAATATTTCTGTCGGTAAAATCCTGATTTACCAACGGAATAACTGACGGAATTTATTCCGTCGATAAATCTATTGGTAAACTTGTTTACACTGTTCATCATGTCAATTACAAAGGGAATCACCGACGAACAAAATCCGTCGGTATTTTCCAGAGAGCTCCAAAACTGTTCACTTTCCAATTGCACTGTTAATTATTGTTCTTTACAGACAAAATCACCGACAGAATGAACAGTCGTCAGTATTATTTGGCGGTTTTCTGAAAAAATTCAATTGATTTAAAATTTTCATTTAAATATTACAGATGGAATTACCGACGGACTGAAAAATCGTCGGTAATTGTTGGCGGTTTCTGAAAACTTTTTACGAAATTGAAAATTTAAATTAAATATTACCGACGGAATAATTAAAAAATATTAATATTCAATTATCCGTCGGTAAATCCTACGCTAACGCGCCCCAATAAAAAGCCTGAGTCCCTTTATTTCACAAGAGACAGACTTATTTCTTCTTCTTCTACTACTTCTTCTTCTTATTATTCTACTTCTACTTCTTCTTCTTCACTATATGTAAAAAAACATCAATATCTATTTCTTTCTTTTCTTTTCTCTCCTCATCTCCTTCTCTTTTCCTCCATGCTCGGGTATGTCTTCTTTTTCTTTCTTCTTTTATCCTCTTAGTTTTTTTAATTAATATGCTTTATGAAATTTTTTTTCTCTCCTTAGCTTCACTTGCAACTACATTAAGGTAAGATTTTTCTTCTTTTTTCATGATTTTTTTCACCATATTTGTTTTTTATTTCATTTTTAATTGTTTTGCTCTTAATAATTGTATAAATGTTGTTGTGAGATTTGTTTTTTCACATGAGATCAATTTTTAGTTGATTTATTTATAGGATTTTTAAATTTTTAGCAATCGCAACTTCATTTTTTTCATATTAATTTTTTTAGTTGAATTTATTTTTTTGTTTTATTTTTTTGTTGCAAATTTGTATGAGTTGATTTTTTTTTTCAAGCATTTTGAGTATATATTATACAGTGTTGATTTATGTTAATTTAATTATTTTATAATTTTATAAAATTAATTTTTTTTAAAATGTTTTTAAAAAATTACTTAACACAAATAATACTATTTGTAATATTAATACTTTTAATTGTACTAAAAATAATATTTATAATAAAAATAATAATATTTTTAATATTAATACTTTTAATCAATTCAAAATATTTATAAGACAAATAATAATATTTTTAATATTAATAATAATGTAATTCAAAATATTTATAATACAAATAATAATATATTTGGGTATGGTTGTGCTACGAGACCTAAGGATATTGGGTCCTTAGACCCGATGCAGGACCCAAGGCCAATTGTTTCTGTGTCTGAAGTACCCAAGAGAATTATAATAAAAATAATAATATTTATACAAAAAATAATAATAATTTTTATATTAACACTTTGAATTATAATAAAAATAATAATATTTATAATGCAAATAATTATATTTAGAAACCTAAGAATATTTCTAACACAAATAATAATATTTTTTAGATGAATATTTAGAATTATAATAAAAATAATAATATTTATAACACAAATAATTATATTTAGAAACCCAAGAATATTTCTAGCACAAATAATAATATTTTTAAATAAATATTTAGAATTATAATAAAAATAATAATATTTATAACAAAAATAATTATATTAAGAATTCCATAATTATAAGAATAATAATAATATTTATATCACAACCCAAGACTCTCTTAGTTTTTTTTAATTAATATGCTTTATGAAATTTTTTTTCTCTCCTTAGCTTCACTTGCAACTACATTAAGGTAAGATTTTTCTTTTTTTTTCATGATTTGTTTCACTATATTTGTTTTTTATTTTATTTTTAATTGTTTTGCTCTTAATAATTGTATAAATATTGTTGTGAGATTTGTTTTTTCACATAAGATCAATTTTTAGTTGATTTATTTATAGGATTTTTAAATTTTTAGCAATTGCAACTTCATTTTTTTCGTATTAATTTTTTTAGTTGAATTTATTTTTTTGTTTTATTTTTTTTGTTGCAAATTTGTTTGAGTTGATTTTTTTTTCAAGCATTTTGAGTATATATTATACAGTGTTGATTTATGTTAATTTAATTATTTTATAATTTTATAAAATAAATTGTTTTTTAAAATGTTTTTAAATAATTACCGACGGAATTGCCAATGGAATTTCCATCGGTAAATCCGTTGGTAATAAAAAAAATTATTACCGAGGGATATACCGATGAAATGAAGCAGGTAATTTTAATTTTTTATTTCCAATGGATTTACCGACGGACAAAAAATTACCAATGAACGATTCACCAACGGAGCATTTTCATCGGTGATTCTGTCGGTAAATTAATTACCGACAGAATATGTGTATTACACCGACGGAAAAATTATGTTGGTAAAACTGTTAAATCTTGTAGTGAATATCCTTAGCCGTAATTCTTGTCAAAAAACACAGTAGAGAAACCCCCCTTGGGGCTGCAGCCAAGCGCACGTCTCTACCCCTAACGCCCAAAACTAGGCAGATCCCGTGCCTAGTGTTTGCAGCCTAGGGCCGTGGCCATGTGCACGTGACCGGCCCCAACGCCCTGGCATGTCAGCTCTAGCACCAGGTGGTGACATTTTGAGCTAATTAATTATAATTAATTAATACTTTTAATTACAATAAAGATCACAATATTTCAAAAACAAATAATAATATTCGTCATATTAATAATAATATTAAACTTGCATAACCAAAGTTTATACAGTAATAATTTTTAAAAAAACAAATTTAACAATAATAATAATAATAATAATAGTTTTTACTATATTTTGTTTTTCAATTTTCTTCTATTCTTAATATCAATACTTTTAATTACAAAAAGATAATAATATTTAGAATACAAATAATAATATTTATCATATTAATAATAATATTAAACTTGTCTGGCTAAAGTTTTTAGAGTAATATTTTTTAAAAAAAATCGTTAACAATAATAATAATAATTGCTATTATTATTATTATTATTATTATTCATTTTTCTTCTCTGCAGGGTCTGCTAATCCAACCGCGCATTCCTTTAAACCCAAGGGCGGTCAGAACAGACCTCGACAGCCGGGCCTGTTGGCTAGGCGCTTGGGTCTGCAGACCCGCTCGCCATGGAGCTGCAGCCAGGCATGCAGGTCCGCCCCGAGCACCTAAGGCTGGACAGACCGTGCACCAGGTGTTTACATGTTATGGTCTCAACCAACCCCAACATCAAGCGGCTGCAACCAGGTGTGTGGGTCTACCCGGAGCACCCAAGGTTGGGCAGACCCTGCACTAGATGTCTACATGCGATGGTCTCATCCAGCCCCAGCACTAAGTGGCTGCAGCCAAGTATGCGTGGCCTACCCAATGTCTAGGCCCGGCAATCAAGCGTGAGGTGTATGCAGCTCCAAGGATTACATCTCTAGCCAGGCACCTCTGGCATGCAGCCTCACCGTGAAAGTACTCAGATTCGTTGGTAACTTCGCTTCGGTGCAAATAGTGCAATTCATAATAATAAAAAAAAAAAACTCACAGTTGATAGTAACTTTTGTTATAATAAAACATTGATATTTTTAGTTATAGTTAATACGAAAAAGTTTTGCTCCATTCTTGCTAAGAGCACTTTAGTTATTAGAAATAAAAAATCACATCACAAGGGGCAAATCTTACAGTTTAATTGAAAACAGAATGATGGGTTTGTAGTAATTTTATTGGGGCACAGTGAGTGGAAGAAGACAACACAAAATAATAAATGCAGATTTAACGGAATGAATTCTAGGACATGGTGGTGGCTGTGGCAAGCTTGGCTCTGAGGTCTTTTCTTAGAATCTTTCCAGAAGCCGATTTCGGAATAGAATGAACGAAGAACACCTTGTGCAGTTTCTTGTAGAACACCACCTGTTTAGAACAAAATGTAAGAGTAAGTATGATCTTAGCTTCCAATGGACGTGGAAGCTTTTCTTTTTCTTTGTTGTTCTTAATAAGCATTGAAACCCTTACTAGGATTGTTTAGAAAAGGTATCTTTTTTAACATTGAAAGAGCTAGTATATATTGAAGTTGCACGAGCACCTGCTTAGCAATGTAGTCTTTCACAGCCTCTTCATTAAGGTCAAGATCATTTGAGCGGACCACAAACGCGACAGGAACTTCACCAGCAACCTCGTCTTTTTGCCTGTTGTTTCCATACAAGTTATCTCGGCTTTGAGACAGAAAACATGATTAAAATAAAAGAAACACGAGCTCTCTAGCTTTAGGGGCCTTGGAATACAATGATAGAATAACACCTTCCTTTCCTAATCCGATTGAACAAAGTATGCTATTAAGAGAAATGATAGAGATATGATGATGAGTTTGGTTGTACTTACGGAACAACAGCCGCATCCTCAATTGATGGGTGGTTTACAAGGAGAGCCTCAAGCTCCGCTGGCGGCACCTGACCATAGAGCATGGAACATGCTTGTTAAATTGTCAGTGAGGTACTGTACAATACATGCATAGATATGAAAGGAAATAGGTCCAAAGTCAGACATGCCTGGAAGCCTTTGAATTTTATGATTTCCTTCACTCTATCAACAATGAAAATCTCGCCGTCGTCGTCGACATAACCTATATCTCCAGTGTGGAGCCAACCCTCAACGTCTATGATGTTTGCCGTGGCTTCCGCGTCATTCAAATATCCTGTTTGGGCTTAGGCTATTAAGGGATAATAACTTTGGAACTCTCGCATGATTAACCTCAGAAAAACAAAAACATTTTCAACGTGCACCCTTTGCAGAGAATAGATTATAGATATACTGTAGATGGTACTATGACATAGCCTCTCCTACAAAAGAATGATATAATTAATTATGTTTTTGGCATATCAAGCTGAGAGTGGAGAAATTACCGAACCTTTCATGATTTGGGATCCACGGATGCAGATTTCACCAGGTTGGTTGTGACCAAGAGAGCTACCGGTCTCAGGGTCAATGACCTTGAGCTCTGCGTTTCTAACCACCGTTCCACATGATCCAGACTTGGTGGGGAAGGGTTGCTTTGAGAAGGCTAAGCACATTGATAGCACAGGCCCCGCCTCTGTCATCCCATAACCCTGTTCATGTCGAAGCCATCATCAACAGTTTCCTTCCTTACTTTGTATGCATATATATGAGAAATGGTTCGTCTACGGTATTAATATTTTTTTATTTCCTTAATAAAGTCTATATTTATGGTTCGTAAATCACAATTAGTTTAAATAAAAATGACTTAATAGCAAAGATATAGACTTTATTATAAAGTATATAAGGATCTGTCTCGTAATTATTAAATCCATGCCACCATCAGCGACGGGCACCTAGAGTGGCGCCCTAGCTAGGTGGTCGTCGTCGTAAGGGGTGGCGCAAATGGTTTGTCGCTTGTGCCCATTGCATTTCGTGCCCGACCAGACTCGTGCGTATAATTCCCAACCATATCCATAGATCCTTGGCCTTCCTACCACACAGATAGCTTTCACTATCGCATGCTTCTAAAACAATGTTTACCACTGTGATAGCTTCATTAATGGATCAAATCCTGCCACCTCCAATGCCTTTAATTGCAATGCAATAACATTTAACTCCTCATTGGATCGGTTATCGGATCTAAGATCTCCGGTTCCGGTCATCATCAAGAGACCAGTACTTGTTAAATTATTGGTTATTCAAATATTTATATGTTCAATATTTATTTTTCAATACTGTGTGATATGTCTACCTAAATATAGTACCATGTGACGTGTCCATATACTCAAGAACCATACATACACAGAACGGATATAGGCAATCCACGTATATGATTATTCTTCTAAGAAAATAAATAAAAAAACTAGCATGAAACTTTTTATAATAAGAAATTCGTTCTTAACCTTTTTATAATAATTGATATGTCTGTATTATTTTTTTTAATAATTTTGATGTGTTAATATTAAAAAAAATTAAAATTGATTTTAATATATTTTTAAAATAAAATTTCTTAAAAAAATAAAAAATAAACAAACTATGAATCAGAGTAAATGGAGCCTAAAACAGCTCAAGTATCGTAAGATTTGTCCAACACACAAAAATAGTGATTCTCTTCTACCTTTCCCGTATATATATTTAGCAAAACGAAAACGCATACACCACCCTCATGAGTATACGCATGTCATGTATGATGTATATATGTTCATGAAAACTTTCATTAATTAATTAGTGGCAAGGTAACTAACACTAACCTGTCCCAGGATGGCCTGTGGAACCCTGCTCCTGAGGGCATCCTCGAGCTCCTTCCCCAGTGGCGCAGCCCCTGAGAGGACTACCCTGATCGAACTCAAGTCGAAGTTCGCCACCATTGGGTTCTTGGCCAGCGCCAGCACCAGTGGTGGCACCACAGCCGCAACCGAAACATTGTGTTTCTGAATGAGCTCAAGCAGTGATCCGATCTCAAACTTTTGCATTAAAAGTACAGCAGAACCGGCTCTCAACGAGCATAACAACACGCTGTTCAATGAAAAGATGTGAAACAAAGGTAAAACGCATAAAACAACATCATCTTGTTTCAAGTATAAATTTGGGATCTCTCCATCAACTTGTTGAGCCACACTTGTTATCAAGCTCTTGTGAGTCAGTATCACTCCTTTTGGGAGCCCTGTTGTCCCTGAAGAGAATGGTAATGCCACAGGATCATCCGGATGGATTGAAACTGTTGGCATTTCACTCTCGTTAGCCTCAACAAGCACATTGAAATGTAGACAGTTCTCTGGTGGGTCATCAATGGTGATTACTATGAAATCTTCCTCCGGTTTTTGGTTGTTTTCATGGCAATCACTATCTCTTAGCTTGTTCACATGTTGAGACTGGGTGATAATCAGTTTCGCACGAGAAGCAGAGAATTGCTTGAATATTTCACCTGGAGTGTAGAAAGGGTTCACAGTGGTGGTGACTGCACCAATCATGGAAGCACCCATGAAGGAGAAGACGAATTCTGGGCAGTTTTGGAGCAGGGTCATGATTACATCGCCTTTCTTGATGCCCAAATTGGATAACCCAGCAGCGACCTTTCGAGATATTAGGTGAGTTTCGGCAAAAGAGTAGGTTTTTCCCGTGGAACCTGAAATCAAGCATGTCCTATCTGAGAAGTCAGAGAGGTTTTCAAAGCAGTATGCGTGCAGAGGGAGGTGGTTCGAGATGGTTATATCTGGTAGTTTTGATCTGAAAATATGATCAGTTTCATGAGAGGATGGTGCGTTTTGGTTTTGTGGGGGGGAGAGTTCCGGTTTCGGGGGCTCAACCGTGGCCACGGACATCATGTTTCTTGAGATGAAAGGGAGTTTCTTTGTGTGATATATGTATCTAACGCTCAGAATGTATACTCAACCAATCCCAATTCTGGATGGTGTTAATCGACCGGTGTGTATTCGTGTACGAGGAGAGAGCCAGTCGAGCAAAGTGTAATAAATATAGGAGCAGAGAAAGTTTGGTGAAAGTAGTGGTGAGAGACTGGTAGCTAAGCTGGCAGATTGAAGATGTGGTGAGTAGGAAGGGAATCAAAGCACCCATCTGACATTCAAGAAACCAAACCCTATGGCTCATGCAGTTCCCATCAAAGCCCAAGCTCTCACCTACCCTCAAGAGTCCATGGCAGCGATTGGTTGACAAGTGTAAATGAACGACACTCACAACAGCTTATGTGGCAGACAGAGTCTTTTATGAGATGACACTAGGGACTTAGTGCATGGCAAATTTACTCTTCCATCGTCATCATAATAATTATCGATATCTTTCACAATAATTTTTGTTGTGATGTTTCGTTACCGTTAATAAATAAAAAAGTCAAAGAAAATTACGACAGAAGGGATGAAAAAGAATAGGAAATATAGTTGGGTTTCACAGTATAAAATAGAAGTCTTTTGTTCTTGTTTAGTTAGTTAAGGGATTACAATTTACTGTTAACTTGATTAATACAGACCCAACCTAATTTAAATAGGTGAGTTTATTTGGATTATTCAATAGGTAGTAGATATGATATGAATATTATAAAACCCGATCCAAAATCCACTTAAACTTAACTCTATATATATATATATATATATATATATCACTACAAGATTTAACAGTTTTATCGACGGAATTTTTTCGTCGGTGTAAGACACATATTCTGTCAGTAATTAATTTACCAATTAAATCACCGACAAAAATTCTCTGTCGGTGAATTTTCGTCAGTGAATCTTTCATCGGTAATTTTTTATCCGTTGGTAATAAAAAAATATTATTACCTCGTGAAAAGACACGTCGGTAATAATATTTTTTTATTACCAATGCATTTACCGACGGAATTACCGATGGAATTTCCGTTGGTAATTATTTAAAAACATGTAAAAAAAATTATTTTATAAAATTATAAAATAATTAAATTAACATAAATCAACACTCNATAATATATACTTAAAATGCTTGGNAAAAAGAATAAGAAAATCAACTCAAACAAATTTGCAACAAATAAATAAAATGAAAAAATAAATTCAACTAAAAATTGATCTCATATGAAAAAAAAATCTCACAACAACATTTATACAATTATTAAGAACAAAACAATTAAAAATTAAATTAAAAACAAATATAGTGAAAAAAATCATGAAAAAAAATAAAAAAGAAAAATCTTACTTTAATGTAGTTGCAAATAAAGCTAAGGAGAGAAAAAAAAATCGTAAAGCATATTAATAAAAAAAAAAAACTAAGAGGATAAAAGAAGAAAGAAGAAGAAGACATACCCGAGCATGGAGGAAAAGAGAAGGAGATGATGAGAGAAAAGAAAAGAAAAAAATAGATATTGATGTTTTTTACATATAGTGAAGAAGAAGAAGAAGAAGAATACTAAGAAATGAATCTGTCTCTTGTGAAATAAGAGAATTTAGACTTTTTATTGGGGTGTGTTAGCGACGGATTTACCGATGGATAATTGAATATTAATATTTTTTAATTATTCCGTCGGTAATTCCATCGGTAATATTTAATTTAAATTTTCAATTTCATAAAACGTTTTCAGAAAACCGTCAAATAACACCGAAGACTTTTCAATCCGTCAGAGATTTTATTTGTAAAGAACAACAATTAACAGTGCAATTGGAAAGTGAACAGTTCTGGAGCTCTCTGGAAAATGCCGACAGAAAATTCCGTCGGTGATTCCCTTTGTAATTGACATGATGAACAGTGTTTATAGTTTACCAATGAATTTAACGATGGATTTTATTCCGTCGGTAAAAATGACACGTCATCATTTTTTTTTGCTTGGTTTTAATTTTTTTTCCCACGGTAATTCTCTCGGTATTTCCATTTGTATTTATCAATTTTCTGGTAGTGTATATATATAGACTTCAAATATACATATTAATTATTTTATTTTTTATTAAATAAATAATAGTTAGATGAATACCCATATGGATACCCGAAGCCCGATGAATATTTTATGAATATCAAAATATTTTATCCGATAAGTAATGAGTAGGGTATAGATATCAAGATAGTTTAGTTGATATCATTTGATATATAATCAAATTCATGGGTATCTATTACCATCCCTAGTTTAGTTAATGAGGGATAAAATAAAATTGTCATAATTTATTTTTTGAATTTTCAAAAAAATAATAAATAATAAAAATAATTGATAAAAATTGAATTAATGAAAAATAATTTGAGAATTGGGTCAAGACAACACAAATTGAAAGTTTAAAGACTAATAAGGATGAAACTATAAATTTGAAAGTCAATTTTGGTAGAAATTGAAAGAATTGTTAAGTTTATGGACTTAATTAAACCTTAAATTGGTTTAATAAATGAAATCAGAAACTTAATTGAAGAATTGATATGTTTGGGAACTTAATTGAACTTGAAATTAGTTTAATTAATGAAATTAAAGGCTTAATTGAAGAAATACCAAAGTTTGAGGCTGATTCGAGGCAAAATTGCAAGAAATTAGAGTCCAATGATCAAGGTAAAATGGCAACGGTACTGTAGGGAGTTTAATTGATTTTTCCAGGGTGATTTTGAAAGAATTAAAAGTTGAAGAATCAATTAAGGACTGAATTGAATAATTCAAAAATCAAGGATTGTTTTGTAAATGGCGTAAAATCCAGGGGTCCAATTGTAATTAATCCAGGGGCAAAAACAAATTTTAAAAAAAGTGATTTTCCATGAACAAAGGTCCAATTGCTAAATGTCAGAACTTCAGGGGCAAATTGAAATTAGCCAAGAATCTACCATAACATTTGCTCTTCTAGGATGTTATTCGATCATACAATCATAATCTTTAATCAATTTCACCTACCGTCTTTGTTACATGTTCAAGTCTTTCTATGTCATCAAGTATCTCAAACTGTTGTGATTCATAAAAATTTGAACGTGAAACCATATAGATATTGCCTCCATATTCTTAAAGCAAAAACCACAATGGCTAACTCGAGATCATGCATTAGGTAATTGACTACGTGAAGCTTTAACTATCTTGATGCATAAGCAATCACCCTCGTCAATATGCATTTAAGACAGAGTGCATGTTTATTAGTTGATCATATATAGTTTAGGTTGAGTCAAAGTTTAAATTATAAGTTGATGAAATGTTAAAATAAGTAAAATAATTTTTTATTAAGTTTCATTTATGATTGAGACAATGTGTCTTAATTGAAACTTATCTTAGAAATTAACAATATTAAACTATAATATTTATGCATTAATTGCAATGGTTCTTAATTTTTTAAACTAATTTATCATAACTTAATATTGGTTACATATTGAATAATTTTTTTTTGTTTATTGTGGACAAATTAATTAGGTTTATTATATAATGAAAAGTGAATTTGCTTACTACTTAGCTTTCTTTAAATGAAGAACTAAGAATAATTTTAAAAGAAAAATGAAAAATAGTTCTATCATTAATTTATGAAGACAATATGTGTCGTTTATGACATGACAACCTTTGAATAATCTATGTTCATGTCATTAATACAATTATCATGGCTACCTAGATTTTGTAGGATTTTAATCTTATGTAGTTTTATATATATACACACACACATTATATTTGCTTATTTTTATTTTAATGTTTAAACATGAGGATTATAAAATTTAATGGATTATTTGTGCAAGGTAAAGATTAATATTTTGTAGAAGTGGGTTTAATTAATACTAGAAGGATCAATAAATAAGTTTTTCCAACACCATAAATGTATAAATGTGACATTTTAATATAAATTTTACAAAACACAATGGAAGGGAAATGTAACAAAAACTCTTTTTGTGATTAAATTAGTGATCAACTCTTTTTAGCTACAAATACTTTCATCACTAAATATACTGTTAAAAAAAAATTTCTTGTCACATCATGAAGCATAAATTTAATGAAATCTAACAAAAAAAATTTATTATTTTTTTAAGTTAACATGTACAAATAAAAAAAATTAAAACTTGACACAACTAATATATCTTAAAGAAAACAAGACTCATACCACAACCATAGTTATCAAACCTGGCCTGACCTGATGGGTTGATCTAGGACCCAAGTGTTCTGGGGCCTTGGTCGGGTTTGTAGGCAAAACCTGGGCCTGCAATTAGCCATATGAAAACCTGGACAATCCAACATAACTCGGGGGAGATCTTTTTTTTTTAGATCTTTTTTTATCATGTTTTTTTTCTATAATACATCAAAAAAAATAATTTATGAACATCTAGTCTTACATTTTTTATAACATGTCTTTTAACTTATTTATATGGAACAAATATTTATGAGATGGGTGTTTCTAAAAAACATAGAGTGCATTAGTGGTTTCAATTTAAGGAACAAAAATAAATTATTACTAAAAACAAAAGGCATAGGCATTGCCTCGCACACAGGGAAAATCAAAAGTTTTCCTATTACTCGGCCTAACCTTATATGGGAAAACCTGTCACCCTTTTCTTGTTGGTTACTAACTCATATTAAAGTTTACTATATAAACACTAGCAAAAAATTCTATTTTTTCAATGTGGGATTGAAAATCCATTAATATATATATTCATAAAGAGAAAGTTGTGTTTGAATTTTGATTTTAAAACTTCAACTTAAAAGGAGAAGATAATATATTTCCAATATGGGATAAAAAAAATCTTTTGAAATAATCTTTTAAAATTCATTATTTACTACATATATGGTTGTTTATTAACTTTTTCATGTGATATATTAAAAACTCAAACATTTTTTTAATATTCTCGAGTTGACCCGAGTCAACCTGTGTGCCTCGGGACCTAGCCTCTTGGTCGGGTCATCTTTTAGGTCGGGTTTAATAACTATAACCATAATCATTACACAGTTTCCAAGTATTTATAATTTTGTATAACATATAATACAATAATTTTTTTTTCTCATCTACAAATTTGTTATAGTGACATAACTAGACTTCATAAGAATTGAGTTGTTTTTTTATAAATACTAAAAAGGAGATCAGTTACTCAACATTTCTGTTAAATTAATCATATAAAAAACAACTAAAATGAAAAGCAAATTCATTCTATGGGCATATTTTCTCATTCATCGCTATAGTAAAATGACCTTTTGTCCTTCCCAAAAAAATTTCTTGCCTTTTAATTATGGACATTTTTGTCTTTCTACATAGTAAATTAGTCGTTATAGGTTTGTTTGAGGGTATTATCATCTTTTACATGTATTAATGAATAGTTAAATGACCAAAAATTCCCCTAAATCAAAAGAACTAGTATTGTCGAGCAAGGGTATTTTTGCATATTCTTTTTTTATATATAGTAAAATTACGCACATGCCCTTAAATCCTAAAAATTTAACATATGGAATCAAGGGTAATGGGGTCCTTTAGCCTTATGTATTTTTTTAATTGTTGGTTTGGTCAAGGGTAATAACATCATTCAGCATTTAATGAATGTGTTTTTTTAATTTGGGAATTCATGCATCTGCACGTGGAAGACGCCACGCTCTTTGGACAGTGGGTGCAGCATCTTCTAATGGTGTAAAATATGCTTCCACTATCTCATTTTATTCTTCTTCATCTCCTCTTTCTTTTTAGATGGTGCATGTCAGCTTATAATGGTCAGTTTATCATCAGTTGGTCTTTTTTCTCTTCATTTCTCTCTCCTGCCCAAAAAATAAGTTACGATCCTTTCGTATTTTCTTAGACTTTTATTTGTTTTTAATTTAATACTTAAATTATAATTTATAATATATAAATTTCTTTTCAATTTGGTTCCTTTTCTTTTGATTTCTTAATTTTTTTCCTTGGTTCTTTTATTAAAGTTTTTATGGTTTTCAATTTTATTCTTCAAATCAGGTTTATGATTTTTGTTTTTTAAATGATGATAGATTATTATAATAGTAATAGTAATATTAATAGTAATTGATGTGATCCAACCCACATCAAATGATCTATTGGTAGTTCTAATAGGCCCAATCACTAGGACTAAAGCAAAGAAGTTTAAGGAAGCATTTAATGAGCTTTTGCAAGATATATGGGCCAAGATGAACTAAAAAAAACAACAACCCAAGAAGAACAAGCCTTAATAAATTTGATTCATATTCAAGAAGTCTTTTGGACCATGACCCATGATAAGGCAGTGATTTTAGCATCAATGGGCTTTCCTGTTAAGTATTTTGTATTTTCTAATCCAATAAGAAAATCATGAATTATTTGGGTAGAGAAAGTCTAATCTATCAAAGAGATTTAATTGGAAGGAAAATCTTATTCTACCTTGGACACTAAAGGTGATGGCAAAATAGGATTATTGGAACAAGAAAATTTCCTAGTCTGTTCTTCAAAGAGAAGTGGTGGCACTATAGGATAAAAATTTCAGAATATTTATTTTTATTATTTCAAGTTAATTACTTAGTTTTTGGGTTATTTTGGGCCTAGTTTCAAATTGGGTCAAGTGAGCCTATTAAGTTATCTTAAGGGTTTATTTTCAAGAGTATAAATACTTTTTTATAAGACTTATTTTTCAGATTTAATTCACATTAATTTCTGCATATTGAAGCATAGAGAATAAGGACTTTTCTTGCTTGGTTCTTGATTGAACTATACTCTTCAAAGAATTGACCAATTTTTATTCTGATTTTATAATTTTACGCTCATCTCCGGGTGAGGATGTTATGTGAGGGTGGTTATTATAGTTTTTGTGCCTTGGGGCAAATCATCCATTATGTCAAGCTCAATTCTCAATCTTAAGCTAAATTAGAAAGATCTTGGGTTTACGAATTCAATTAAATTCCGATAAGATTTGCATCAGTAATAGTAATAATTGTGATGATAACAATAACAACAACAACAACATCAACAACAATGAATTATATATGATGATGATGATAGTAATGATAATAGTGATATTTCATCATTAAATGCTAGATTTGTTATGAATTAAGTTTTATCATTTTTTTCATGTATGGTTCTTCCGGTCTAATGATCAAAGTTACGGGTTTGAAAAGTTGATGTAGTTTGGCATCCTTTTTTTTTTTTGCTTTATTATTCAATTTCATGTTAAACATTAGTTTTTTAAAATAAAAAAAGCTTTGTGGTTTTCTTAAATTTATTTTATACGGGGTTAATTCAATCTCATAATCTGGATAACAAGTTTTACGAGTTGGTTTGTTCCTTATTATTCAGCTTACATATCTATCACGTGACCTTAGATTAGCTCAATCCTAATTTGAATGTTATTTTTTTATCCAAATATATAATTTTTAAGGTTATTTTTTGAAGTTATCGTGATTTTTTTTAATTTTATTTGTTCAGTATAGTTGGTTTATTTTCATCTAATTAAAATGAAACAAACTTATTTTCATAAACAAATTTATTTTCATCTAATTAAAATGAAACAATCTTAACCCTGAGGGGTGTAGCTTAATTGGTTAGGCCATGTGTTTGCTCCCCAGAGGTCACCAATTCGAGTTTCACAAACCTCAAAGTCACTGGAAGTTTACATGGTCATTAATTTCAGTGCCTGTGCGATTAGTCGAGATACGCGCAAGCGGACCCGAATACCAATGTTAATCTAAAAAAATTGAAACAAACTTGGTGTAACATGGCGCCCATATTTAGTTGTTGGGTCCTAAATGGTATGGACTAGCCAGCATTATTTGACAAAGTTGTTGGGTCCTAAATGGTATGGACTAACCAGCATTATTTGTCAAAGGAAAATTCTATAGTGTAGTCAATTGGCCAATAGAAGAACAAAGATAGTGTTCACCCAATAAAAAGAAGAAACATTGCACTTGGAATTTTCTTCCAGGCTTGCTATCTTGTCATGATAGGAGAAAAATAGATAGACTATTTTTTATAGAATAATTCATTAAAAAAATATTCTGCATGTGACCCGTTGTGTACACTTCTCCAAATCCTTTAATTCAGTCCCACTGTATAGAGAACCCGAGCGTTTAACAGCAAAATAGAAGTCGCCATGAATTTTAATAAACCTCCAAGAGAGAGACTTTCTAGTTGGGAAGAGCCTGAATGTTTTGGGTTGTGCTCTTGGTCTGTCGGTGCAGCAGCCCCGGGAGGAGGAGCTGATGATGGAAATGATGGAATATCTGGTAATGGGAGTGATGGGCTTGGTGGTGTGGCCACAACAGCAGGACTTGTGCTGTTGGAACAAGCAGGTAAAGGATGCCTATCCGTAGCTACTAGCAGCACCCCATCGATGCCATGGCATCTAATTGAAGACCCTGCAGTGCATAGATCTGGGCTAGAGATCTTGACATTGTTGAGAAAGAAACTCTTCCTTCCCTTGTTGGAAATGTTAAGCATATAATCGGGATTGGAACTGGGAATCAGCGAGCCTGGTGGAATATGTAGCAGGTGATCAAAGAGCAAGGGTGATGGGATTGAATGGCGAAGCAAAAAATCAGAAACAGCGTTTGGATGCATCCTGATTTTAGACAATATACGATCCTTGGGCATCAAGAAAGTGACATTCCCCTGAAATTTCTGATCAAGTGGAGCCATGTTAATGAGCATGACAAAACTGAAGTAGTTGGCTCTTGCCATCTCGTCAGTGGCAACGAAAAGGTCTTGGCTTCTTGAAGGAATGTCCGTTGGGCTAGTTGAACAGACGAGTACTTTGATCATGAGAAGCACTAACAAGGTCGTGAAAGCTTCCATGGCAGTTGCTTTTGGGTGAGGGAAGGTGAAGAGAGATCTGTCTTTGGGCCTGTTCAATGAAGAAATTATGTAATGATGTTTAGAGATGTAATTAAACATGGTGATGTTAGGTTTGAACATGCATATGTGCTGTTTCAACAACTCATCACTTCACATTTCCTGCATGTTCAGCTTCAGCAATTCTTTTTAAGGGAAGTTTTACGTGTTGCAGTAAGGTTAATTACAGCTATTTTTAGTTTGCTCGTAGATTTCGTTATGTATAGGAAGAGCAAAGCAACTCACCACTCATTAAAAATTAAAAAAAAAAAAAAGTCAGCATATTTAGCCTAAGAAAAAACCAAGTGTTTTGACAATAAAAAGGAGAGAGTTTGGGCATAAAATAAATAAATAAAGGTCAGCGGGTGCTCACTGGTAAATAGTATTGGAAAAATTAGTTTTTAGATATGGTTATCGGATACAATTAAGAACTAATAAAAAAATAAGTATATATATATATATATATATATATATATATATATATATTTGAGTTAAAACATTGTTAAAAAATACCCTCAATTACAATAACATGGGATATTGAAATGTTTAAATTCCATTGTGGTCAAAGAATCCTAGGTGAAGTTGGTGTTGGGTTTCTAAATATCATTATACACTATAAATAATAAAACAAAATTATTTAAGTCATTGAGATTCCATTAGATAGATCTAGAGTTGTTTAGAGATTTATTATCTGAAGATCTGATTTTCTTCAGCTTTGAATAATTTCTTAAAGGTTAGGTTCTCACAAAATCACAAACCGTCCAATTATCTAGTCCCAACAATAATGCACACGAACCACCAGTGAGAAATCTCTTAAATTCTTTTTTAGAAGAGAAATTGTTCTGTCTAGAGTGCTAACTCTCTATTATGTGACTTGCATAATTTTATGTCTAACAGAACATTTTTTTTTAAATAAGAAGCATAGCTTATTATTTATAGAGAAATCTAAAAAACACTATAAATTAGCAAAATATCAATTTCCCCCTGAATAATATTCATATATTAATTTAAAATAATTTTAGAAATTAACTCAATCAAGTCCTTATTTGATTTTTCTAAGTTTAGAAATATACTTCACGTACTAAATATATTCTAGTCTAATTTCTAAAATATATTTTAATCAAGCCATACTTAATTAAATGATCTTAGTTTAATTTCTAACTAATGGTTCTTAATATGTATAACTCATTAGGTTCCTAATATGTTGGGCCAAATATAAATTATAATTCTAATTAAATAAGATTAAATAAATTAAACAATTTAATTTATTATCAATTTAAAAATTGATTAATTTATAATTGAAGATGAGATGCATCACCTAGTAACATGTCATGATCCTCCAAATATTAGAAAAGTCATTATTGATTTGACGTAACCTTTCAGTGACTGGTTTCTCAGTGTAATTAATATACTTTCATCAATAATATTTCAATTTAACATTAAAGCATGGATTATGTCGGCCATGTTAAATCATGTTTGTTCTTTACATAATAGTTATTGATCGTTTGAATAATATTTGAAACCCTTTTCAAATTTCATTCCACCTTAGCCAAGGATTTCTCGGTCAATATTATTTAAGAATAGATGAAAACATTTTTCCTAATTCACCTAGGGTGATGAATCCTCACTGAAGTTTCTTCATATAGTTCATAATATACCAAATGTCTGTCATTTCATTGCCTCGATTAAGATAACATGTAACAGGATCAAAACATAGCATTCTCTATATAAAATCACTTAGTGATCTCAAGTCTAAGGGTCACTTACACAATCATCATGCGTCTTTCCATAGACATAGATAAACTCTCCATATGGAATTCTCATGCGGGTCAATTCAGTGTATATATATATATATATATATATCTTATGACAAGCACCTACATATTAGCTTTAGGTATCTCTTATACCTCTGTTTATAAGAACAATTACTTCCTTTTATAAAGGAAAGAATATAATGTGAACCGAACTCTACGGCTCTAATAATGTTCGGTATTTAAGAAAGCATTGACTAGGAACATTTTAAAAACAATGCTTTGATGTAATAGAAATCTCATAATTTTAACAACTTTATAATTTTATTTGTAAAATATTTTTGTCTCGTGAACTTTATCTTTACTCTAAATTCATTAATCTAATATTATATGAATAATAAAGATAATTTAAGTCTTTATTAATAATAAATATGTATTTACATGAATATAATAATATCACATGTAACTAACCGATTGGTTATAGGGCATATTAATCTAACATTTAGGCATAGCAATCCCTTTCTATTAAATAAAAATTTAAAAGATTTCTCACTGGTAGTTTATGTGAATTACTATTGTATGCCGAATAATTGGATGGCTTGTGATTTGCGACAACTTAGCCATTAAAGTATTATTCAATGCATTGGATTTTCAAGTAATAAATCTCTAAACAAATCTAAATCTATCTAACGAGACCCTAAAAACTCCTGAATAATTTTATTTTACTATTTCTACTGCGTAAATAATATTCAAGAATATCCATCATTAACAATAATTGTGATGGATGATCACTCCATCACTATCAAACTTTCCTAACCTTCCATTCCCATGACATCTCTTCCAATATCCTTGATCTTCTGCCTCCCTTTACCTATAACTTGGGCAAAAATGTCACTAACGTTTCATTCAGAGATTAGGGGACCACTACCACTGCTCCACACTCACGAGCTTCATTTTTTAGTACCAACTATCATTGATACGCCTAAACCCTCACTGCCCATGCCCCACCGTCTTAGCTAACAACTCTTGAAGGATTGGCTTTTCTTATAGTTCATAAGACATAGCGTAGCAATCCCTATCTATTTGCACTGAGAATTTGTGTTGTGTCTTGTAAGAATAAAGGGGGTTTTATCAATTATGTCAACAAATGGCTTAATAACGATGCATCTTCCTTGTTATGTCATCAGCTTGTTATAATATAGTTGACCATGCAAGATGAAAATCACTTGCGGATATTGTTTAACTTGTAATTGAAAGGAGGAATCAATTTCAAATATACGCAGTTCTACAAGGTCAAACAGTCCGATAACGTGGGATATAACAGCATCAGCACAGGGCCCCGCCCCGCCCCGCCGTAGCCATGAAGCGTTGGAATAAACAGGGCAATTTCCCTTAAAATTGATACGCTTTTCTGAGTAACAAAAGAAGACAATGATCACAATCCTAATCATCTACGTAAAGATGGGTCTCTGGTTTTAGTATTTCATGTAATGCATTGTCAAAAACAGTGCCAAGAAAACCAGTTACCCATCTTCTCAGTCCTCGTCTCCATTTTCACTAGAACTTTTGTGAAAGTAAACAGCCACTGCACAAAATGTGTGCAAAAACATATCTAGCCTGTACTCCAGCAGAAAGATGTTTTGAAAAAAGAATTTAGTAAAGGAACGCAATTGAATAAATTAAACAAAAAAAGAAAGAAAAAGACCTATCAGGGAAACTGGAATGAGCCACCAATTTGGGTGGTGCCAGACGGGGGATTGATTGCCACCCAGAGGAGAGAGATGGTGATTGCAATAAGTCCTGACCACACAAAAACAATGGTCGGTGTCCTTCCTCTTCTTCCCATAAGACCTTTAGCAAAAGGGTAGAGATGAGCCAGGACCCAGAAACTGAAGAAAACCCCACCCAGTAATCTACTCCACTGCGGTATAACACTGTAAATTGTTCGGCTAAATCCAACTGCTATTGCAATTAAGTTGATCATCATGATTGTAATAGGAGGTATCATCAGCGATGTCCATTTGACAACGTAGAGATCAGCAAACTCATCATCAACATCATCACCACCTGATTTTGAAGTCAAGGTGAAAGAAATTTCAATCCCTGCAATGACTTTCAACAATCCCTGAAGCACAGCAGCAAGGTGGGCACTGGTTCCTCCAATCAACCAAAACTGCTCATTCCTCCACCACTCCTCTAGGTCGATGCCAGACCATTTGATTTCAAGCACAGCAAGTAGACATAGAGTCAATGTGATGATTAGGAGATAAGCAAGAAAAGTGACATTAAGGGTCTGAACAATGAACTGGCCAGAGAATAGGGAAAGTGCAGGGAGGAAGCAGTACACAATCAGGAAGATCGAAGTGAAGGGATAGATGCCAACGTTCAGATATGCTATCCTCTGAAGAAATTTCATTCTACGGCTGGCTAAGAGGGCATTGTTGCGGGAAAAGAAAATTTCAACAGAACCAGTAGCCCACCTGAGAACTTGATGAAGCCTATCTGTGAGGTTAATTGGAGCAGTGCCACGGAAGGCATCACGCTTGGTAACACAATAAACTGATTTCCATCCCCTGTTGTGCATCCTATACCCAGTGACAACATC
Source organism: Populus deltoides (assembly GCA_015852605.2). Taxonomy (NCBI): domain Eukaryota; kingdom Viridiplantae; phylum Streptophyta; class Magnoliopsida; order Malpighiales; family Salicaceae; genus Populus; species Populus deltoides. Next base: position 8,939,847 of record CM027588.2, on the reverse strand, counting down.
TTCAGTAACAGATCCATAAATCCACCCAACTCGATTTCCCCACTCAGTCTTGTCTTCATACCAGCAAGATATGACACTGATTGCCTCTGCAACAGTTGATGCATCGAGAAGCTCACGGGGAATAGTGAGAGCACCAGGTGGGCGTCCGTTCTTAACAGCTGGGTGATCTGCAAGAGGACGACCTTGAAACTCTGTCACTGGGATTGAGTCAATGAGGAATGTTGAGTTGCCAAACTTCTTAGGGAGCAGGGAGAGGTTCATCTCTTCATCATCATAATCACCCATTCTTAGAGCCCTGTTCTCTTCTGGGGTGTTTGCAACTGAGGAATGTTTCTTGCGCCGGGCAAAGCAGCAGCTGCAGCAATCTGGGTGGTCTTCTTTTGCCCGTGGTGGGTCAAAGCCATAAAGAGCAATCCTTCTAAAGAGACAACCAGTCCCAACATAGACAGGACCCATTAGACCATCAAGGGCACGCATGTTCACGTCAAAAAAAACAGTGTTGTGATTAGCATATCGATCAGAAGGGTCTATGCCCTCAAACCTCTGAGGGAACTGAACATAACAGAGGCGATCACCTCCTCGATCCATCATGAAACACATCCCTTCCCTCATTGCCTGCGAATTGTAAATATAGTGATCACAATCAAGATTAAGAATGAAAGGACCATTAGACATAATGGCTGAGGCTCGAACAAGTGCATTCATGGCCCCTGCCTTCTTGTTGTGATCATAGCCTGGACGCTTCTCACGAGAAACATAAACAAGCAATGGGAGACGTATATCAACATCAGTAAAGTCCATTATCTTAGTTTCATCAGAAGTTCCAAGTAGTGGCTCATCGCTGGGAGGTTTCAACATCACCTGCATCCAGTAAATTAAATAATCAGCCTCATATAGAAAGGCTGAATGTCACAACAGCTTTTAGAAAAGATGAAGAAAGTGAATCCTTGTAGCCCATCCCAACTAGTTTTACATAAAATTGAATTGATTTGTTCAATCAGCAATAACAATAAGAAAGTCTGTTGCAATTTCCAAATCCACACCCGCACAGGGTTTAAAAATTAGTGTAATCATTCACATGGCTTGAACAATGATAAAAACAGTTTGTATCCAAACTAATACCTGTATTATACCAGCATGGTCACCCCTAGAGTGCTCAGGAGCAGGATTCAGCCAAGTCCCTGGCCAATGGGTACCATCTGCCATCCATGTAGCTTTTGGAATCTTTACACTCTCCACAGGTCCATCGTCCTTGTGCTGTTTCTGAAGTTTCATGGCCTTGATTTCCTCCCGAGCATGATAGGCATCAGATCGGCGGCGAATAGAATCAGGCAAGCTATTTATTCGAACCTTGAACTCATCATATTCACGCTTTACTCTTCGACGATCCTTGACAAAATCTTGCTTCACTTTGTTCTTGTAAGGATCCCTCTTCAAACTGAAGTAGGATTCTGGATTCCTGGGCTCAATATCATGTTTACGGCAGAAAGGAACCCATACATTTGCAAAACTCGCTGCTTCGGCCATGGCCTCAAATGTTAAAAGTGCACCTCCATCATCGGAAACATAACAAGAAAGCTTTTCAACTGGGTAATCAGCTGCTAGAATTGATAAGATGGTGTTTGCAGTGACAAGTGGCGGTTCTTTTTCTGGATCTGCAGTAGAGACAAAAACATCTACGCCAGGGAGATCAGATTTACCAGTGGGGTTGCTAGGGCTGGGTGTTTCAAATTTATCTTTCAATACATTCAGATCTGTAGCACGATTGATAGGGCATAGCTTTGGAAGTTGATCCAAAAGCCAAGAAAAAGCAAACCAGATCTCGCAAACCACTGACATCCCCCACAGCCAGATTGCGTCGTTGTTTGGATGTCTGATCCTCCAATGCAAGAATAGTGCGAGAATAACAATCCGAACAAAAATGAGAAGCCTATAAGAAGAGATGCAGCAAGAGGCACAAGGCATTAATCAGCGTAACTGTCATAGTGTAGAATCAAACCGTAGGTAAAAATGTTAGTAAACAACATGGAAGGTAATTACAATAGAAGAGAAACAGGAAGGCATAGTTTTCAAGTCAAGTGTCAAATTAACAGTTGCATCTGGCCTGAAAAAAAGTTCTCTAGAGAGTTAACAAAAGAACAGGGTCTTTAAAAGAGAGAATTGGATGGATCTCTCATGGAAATGAAATTATTTCTCAGAATAATGTACGCATTTTAAATGAGCACAGTTAAGAAGAGTTCAATTCATCAAGATAACTCCTCTCCTCTTAACAGCATCCCATGCATCCTTTGCTGTTCTGCACTAAACAAAGTGTGACACAAGATTAGTCATGGAGTTGATAAGCCATGACTTAACTAGAGCATCTTGGCTTTGCCAACATTGAGCCTAAATCTATTTTTCAATTAGCACATCAAATTCCATAGTAACAAGTTAGCATGATTTCAACAATTACATTTAGGATTCAAGTCCTAAAATATTTATAATTTTCTTGTCTGTATTTGTTAGTGGCTGGCACCTCATAAGAATTGCAGAAGAATCATTGACGAAACAACACAAATAATGAAGACGGTTTCAGAATTAATTCTCTAATACAAGGTGACAAATGCAATCAGTTTAGAATTTTTTTTAGTGACCCTGGAAATTCACTCAAAAGATACAGCTATTCTACAAAATCTTTGGAATAAGTTCTAGAGCTCAAATTTGATGCTTGATATTTACAGGGACAGTTGTGAGCTATTAGCTTGGCAGACATAGATATCAGATTAGAAAGGAAAGAACTAACAAGGCAGATCGACTAAGAAGGCGAATAAAGAGTGCATATATGAATTGTTGGAGATTTCTATGATGTAGCAACACCTTTAAACCCCCAACCATGGAAGGACATTGATGAGCCTGGGATTTTATCCAACCATCATTGAATGAATAAACATGTGGATAATATAACACAGACTGTGGAGTCATGGACCAAATGAGTATCAAGTTTTGCATTTCTATGGGAAATTGTTGGCGGCAGAGAGACAAAGTTGCATGTTTCTCATGGCTCAGTATCCTCAAGCCAATGACAAAGTGATAGATGATACAACAAAGAAATAACAAAAAACCAAGGTAAGATACAACAATTGCCAGTGCATGTGCAAGTTTGTTTATCAGAGCGTGATTATCTTCCCATCTACTAATACTAATGCACCAAATTAATGAAATAGGTGAAGATATAGCAATTTAAACATTTGGAAAAGAATATCATTGTACTATGAATAGTAAGAGAAAAGAGAACCATGCTAGACATGAAGATTGTACCGATATGGACTGATAATAGCAGCTGGAATCTTTAATTTTCGAGTAAGCGGCCTCCATGGCTTGTTCATCAATTCTTTGGGCCCACCAACTTCCTCATCATTCCCATTGCCGAAACCCCCATCACTTGGCCAGATAGCATTGCCATACCCATAAGTTCCCCTTGTTTCAAAGAGCCACCTATTGTGATCAAAGTCCCCAGTCTGGCTTCTCATCAGCGCTGATTTGGTTGACTTCATCAATGACAACCTCCTCTCCATTTTGGACACTGTGCCTGGTGGAGGAAGTGGAAGAGGCCTTCCACTGTCCACAGCCACTTCATCCAATTCGGTGTTTTTATAAGGCTCCTTGCAACCAGGGCAAATTCCACCTCCAATTTTCACTGCATCAATAAAGCAATCCCGGCATATTTTGAAATCACACTCACAAGGGAGAATATCAACACCACGCTCATCACTCATCACCTTGGCATCACACCCTGGAATCGTACAAGAGGATCCCTTAGCACCGGCCATTTGGGGATGGCTGGCTTCAGATTCAATCACCTTGTCCATGAGATGAGCACGAGTGACACTATTAAAACCTCCTGTAAAGAGTGAATTTGAGACATATTGCTCTTCAACCTTTTGTGAGATAGATGGATCCATGGGTTGGTTGTCAGGGGTCGGTGGTAAGTGCACTGTATAGTTCATGAAATCACCACTCCCAAGTTCACTATCAAGATCATCCCTTGAGTAGCTGATATAGCGACCAGAGGAAGTCCTCCGGCCAAATGTCACGGTCTGAGGCAGAGGAGGTTTGTGAGATTCGGCAGCATCCGAGCTGATTGATAGATTTGATCGAGTGCCTTTGAATGATCTTGAGGCCATATCTTAACACTGTAAGGGACACGTCTCTTCAAATCCTGCAATTATAGTACTGTGCACCATCAGCACATTTTTCATAATATCAACCAGATTCTAACATGTCGCAATCATAATCAAAATTCCAATATATAATTCAGATATCTGCTTAGGTGCCAAGAAACAATGCACGGCACAACAGATCATTAAATTCTAGAACTCATAATCTTGAATTCACCTTGCTCGCAACATTTAAACAACAGACCAAAGAAAAGAGAACCTTTCAATTTCAAAAGGATTCAAATCAAGTCAAAAGCACTTGACATAAAAAGACAAAGGTGCCGGGATAATTACATATCATCCAAAAAATCTAATTAAGACCTCGTTTGATTACCAATAAAATAAAGCATAAAGGCTTAACGTTTACTAAAATCCAAAATTTAAGGCTAAACACCTAAGATCCAATAAAAGCCTCATAATTAGCACAAGCATGTTCACAACCTACTCAATTTAAGCCAAAACGAAAAACAAAATCAAGCAAACTGAACCCAGAAGTGTAGTAGCAAAACAACACAACCCCAGGATCCTTTTCACCGTATAACATTTTTACCTTTCGAGCAGCAGCAACTAATCACGCCATCAGAAAATCTTAAAACCAAGAAAAACGCTGCAGATCACCTAGTAGTTAGGACCAGTACTTGTCTTACTAAATAAAGGTTTTGCCTTCTCTTTGTATCTATGCGTGTGTATATAAATTGAGGAGAGGAATAATAGATGGACAGATCCCTTTGTCAGATTCTTTGAAAGCTTCGGAAATGCTAAACGGCAAGTAATAATAATTTGAACCAATCTTTAAAACCAAAAAAGGAATGCTTCAAAGCCACCACCTGTAACCGTTCATACTGTGTATTTCTCTTTCTCACGTACAAAAAGCAAGAAAGAAAAATTCGTATACAGAGGTGTGGGTGTTGATAGAAAGACTGAGTCGTGAACAAAACTACAAGCACAAATAGGGCATGACTGAGACTAAATATGTTTTTTTTTCCCCTTATTACACAGCTGTGACTGTGTGACGTAGTAGGGGTGGTTTTTCTGCCTTTTTTTATGAATCTAGTTATGTATTAAAAGAAAGGAAGAAGGTTCTTGGCACTGAGGGCAGAGAACCAAAAAAAGAGAAGAGGAGCTTGTAAGGAGGAGAGTGGGTTTTGTGGATCGCCGGCTGATGTTTGGGAAGTCCTGCAGCCACTCCATCTTTTTGAAGCTATATGTCTGTTGGGGTTTGGAAGGAGAGAGGAATTTGTTAGGACAAAATAGGGACGTAAGATCTTTTTTATTTTTAATTTTAAGACAAAAGGGAGAGAAAAGGGCGTTGATTTGAGGAACAAGTAGGTGGATTAGATAAACGAGTGCGATGCGTGTGAAACATTAAAATGGTATTTTATTAAGTGTGGTAGTTTTTTAAAAATGTTTCTTTTTAATATATTAAAATAATATTTTAAAAAAATTAAATTTATATTTTATATCTGAAATAATTCAAAAACATTCAAAAATATTTATTTAAAAAAAATTAAAATTTTTTAGAAGCACGATTTGATCACTCCCAAACACATCCTAGAATTTAGAAGATTTGGATAGTATGTTAAATTGTGATCAAACCATTTTTTTTAACTTTTTTGTTTTTTTAGCTTTAAGTTATTTTTTTATATTTTTTAACATCTTAATTTTGTGATATCAAAAATAAATTTTTTAAAAAAATTATTTAAATATATTTTCAAATAAAAAACACTATAAAAAACAACATTTAAAATAATCTCAAATACACTTTTAATCTTAGAATGTAATCTCATATATGCATCAAAAAATAGAGTATAACTCGATATTAAAGGAAAGATCATATGATTTATGAGCTTAATTATCATATCGATACCGTTACAATTTTTATTTATAGGTTATTTGAAATTAATTATTTACTGTAATTAAATTTAATTATAGTATTTAATTTGAATTCAATTAATAAATAAGTTAAGTTTACATGTTTGAAATATATAAAATTCAATTATTTTTTTATATATATTTTTCTCATTACTTTCATTTTATTTTTCAAAAAAAAAAAGCTAAATAAGTATTTTGGGGAAGTTAGTTTTAATATTAAATTTCTTTTTTTTTAAATTATAAATTAAATAGGTTGATCTCTAATTTATTTAAATTCTAAAGAGAAAGATTGAATATCATATGCATAATTTATTAAATTATATTCCGTTTGTAACATGAATCCGTTTAAAAAGAAGAGAGAGAGAAATAAAGTTGTGAATTCTTCTTTATTTCATTTTTAACAACAATATTAGCTTCTCTACTAAAAAAAACTGAGGGAATCTCAACTTGTTCATATGAATAATGAAGAAGCTTTTTTTAAATTTTAATTTTAATTTTTAATTGAATTTTTATTTTATTTTATCATTCAATATTTCTTTAATTTTAAATTAGTTTTTATAATTTGTTTTGCTTTTTTTCTATGAAATTGTTATATTCTTAAAAAAACATCTCGATATTTTGTTGATGCTCAATTGTTGTTCTCATATCATTATGTAACAATTTATTAAAATAACAAAGTTATTAAACTCAATGAAGTTTATAATTAAGATTGTTAGTTTGATATGCTAAGTTATAAAGCCCAGATCGATTCAATATGTCGTCCTCTCAATATTAAATAAAAAAATATTGTTTCAAAAAATAAAATTAAAATCAAAACACATTTTTACCCGCCACTCGTGTTATTTTCAATTCACCAAATTGACTGAGTCAATACAATGACTTAAAAATTCTATTTTTTTTGGTAACTTGTTTCTCTGGAAAGCATAATAAATTTTTATTTCATGATTTTCTTAATTTTTTTCTCCTTTAATTATCTGATATTTTTAAATTAAGATTTGACTATTCTTTATTTTTTAAATTAAGACTTAGAAAATAATGTTTTAGTTAATATCACCAAGTTGTATCTTCGTGACCAATAGGATATAAACGAGTCCATTATTTTATTTTATTTTAATCTAATGGAAGGCCAGAGGTTTAGACCGTCCAAATCTCCCTTAAAAAAAAACAAATAAACAAGACTAGCAATGCGAAGAAACACATTCATAGTAAAATACGCGTTTCATTTGGTCCGTCGGATAACGAGATTGACGTCGTTGATCTCTAATCACAGCATACACGTCATCATATCACATCGAACTTGAACATGCCAAAGTAAAAACTTATCGTTAAATGAATTGCAACAATTGTCAATCACTCCTCCTGTGTGAACACGTGAGTTTGAACAACAGGGAAGGAATTGCCCGCCGGCACCTATCCATCAAATGAAATGACAGCGTGGCTGCTCAGCTGTCGTATGACCTCTCCGTGTTGAAATTGCACGCCCGATGCCAGGTCTTACCTTGCTGTTGTCTCTCATCTCGTTTTCAGTTTTTGGAAAGTTGCTCCTCTCCACCATCTAATGACGCTTCAAGTATACGTTTTTTTTAATTATGTTATTTAGTGTCTTTTATAAATTATAGTATTTTTTAATTGAAAATATATTTAAAAAAAATTATTTTTAATATTAATATATCAAATAACATATAAAAACCATAAATTTCATATTTTTCCATGTAAAAACAATTTAAAAATATAAACCATCACAATAACAATGAATACAAAATCTAAAAACACACAACAACCCAAGCAAAACAACCACACAAACAATTTTTTTTTATAGATTCAAAAGACAAAAAAGAATAGGAAGGAAAAATAAACTTTCATGCATTGAAATAAACATAGAAAAATATATTGGTTTTGAAATGAATTGTCATATTTTCTTAATAAAGCAAAATGAATATCCTTAAGATAGCGTTGTTATAATGATCAATCAAGATTTATCAAATTTTTTCACATTTAGCTCGGAAGGTCCCTCATCATGATGCTTATGCCTAGCACATTGCCAAGCTAAAGCCTAGGCCTAACATTTGTTGGTCTAGCAGGTACTCCCAGGCCTAAGCGTATTTGAGCACATGCCACCCACATTTTCTAAAGAATTTATCATATTTTAAATAGTGTCTCTCTTAAATAGAATAACTCTCTTTCATATTGACTCAAGTATTTGAGAGTCCCAACATTTATCAAAATGATTTATTTTTCATGTACTTAGCATCCTACAATTGAGCTACACTTATTTTCATTGTGTAGGGTGGATCTGTTAGTTTAATATACCTTGTAGTCAATCTGTTGATTACATGCAACATTATTATATTTATGTAAATACATATTTATTATTATTAAACGGTTGATTTATCTTTAATATTCATATTATATTATATTAATTAATTCAAAGTAAAGATAAAGTCCATTGGACAAAAATGTTTTGCAAATAAAATTATAAATTTGTTATAATTATGAGATTTCTATTTCATCAAAGTATTGTTCCTAAAATATTTCTGGTTGATGCACTCTTAAATATTGGGCATTCATTAAAGTCGTAGAGACTAGTACATATTATGTTCTTTTCTTTATAAAAGGAAACAGTTGTTCTCATAAGCTGAGGCGTAAGACATACTTATAATTAATATGTAGGTGTTTGTCATAAGACATGAGAATTTCTTTGCAATGATTTTAATTTATACAGTGATTATATTTCTGGACCTAAAAAAATCAAGTTAGTACTTGATTGAGTTAATTTCTAAAATTATGCTAAATTAATATATGAATATTATTCAATTGGCAAATTGATACTTCGCCAATTTAAATGGTTTTTCAGATTTTTCTATAAATATTAAGTTATACCTCTTATTTTTATGAAGTTGTCTGTTAGACAGAAAAAACCATGTAAGTCATAGAATAAAGAGCTAACACTTTAGGCATAACAATTTATGTCTTCTAAACATGAATTTAAGAGATTTCTCATTGATGATTCATATGGATTATCATTGAAGGTCGAACAATTAGACGACTTGTTGTTTGAGACAACCATGTCTTTAAAGAATTATTAAAAGTTGAAGAAGATCATATTTTCTGGTAATAAATCCCTAAATAATTTTAAATCTATCTAATGAAATCCTATAGATTTTTAAATAATTTTTTTTATTATTATGTGTATGATATTCAACAATCCAACCTCATCTCATTAGAGCAAGAATGAAGTAATTAACTAATTATTCAAACATAAAACTTTATTTCAAGCCTTAGGGATTTTGCGACATCATTACATAGTAATAATGTCTAGAATCTAAATTTCCATATCATCCCTAGATTTTTGTTGTAATTATATCATAGATATTTCAAGTCTGAACGCGGAAACAACGGAGCGATTATCCTTGACCGTCTCCTCCTGCTGACGTGGCTTTTAGTCTCTCCTCATGAGCTTAGCTATTCCGATAACATGGATTTGAAATATTCTTGTCTATAGGCGAGCGTGGAAATAGACTTTCCAATAACAGCAGAGATATGACTTCTACGCAATAGTCCGATGGATTTGGTGGGGGTATTCTGGCATTACCAAAGATTGTGAATGGGAAGTCAAGGGCGACTAGCGGATTCAACGCCTGCGATTTTAAAAGCTCAAACATTCGTTTTCAGGGGCATAATTGCAAGAGTCCAGTGGATTTCGTGGTGTTTTTACATTACCAGAAGTGCAAGAGGAAAGACAATTGCATCAACTACAGAGGGAAAAGTTCATTTGGTGCAGAATCATTTATGACCTTTTGTATTAATAAATACACAAAACATGATTATAAAGTTTCGAAAATATACATATATAATTAAAAGATTGTTCTTACAATATTCTCTCTTTCTTTTTATTATTGATCTTCTGTTTCATGAAAAATAATTTAAATTTTTTTTCTAAACTTTATTGTATTTATTTATTTTTAAAATAATTATCAATTAAAAATGCTTTTCATTAAAAAAAATTGATTTGTTTTTTAAAAAAGTGTTTTCACTTGTTTTTCAGGAAAATGTTTTTCTTTTATTACAGATAGAAAACACTTTCTAGAAATTAAGAAAAATTCTACAAAATCTTGTTATTTGTTAATTATATCAAATTTGATCTCAATCTTTTATTGTTATACATTTTGTTTTAAGTCTTTTTTTTTTAATTTCATCTCTTAAAATTTAATTTTTATATTAATTTTGATCCCCATTCTTTTGATTGTTATTTGTTTTTCTCTTATTTTTTTAATTGAAATTTTTATCTATTAGATTTGGTCCTCATTCTTTTAAATGCTATTTATTTTATTTACAATAATTTTTTAAATTGATTTTTTTTCAATTTCATCATATTTTATCTTTTTATCTATCAGATTTGATCTTAATATTTTTAATAAACTTGAAAAAAAAATTAAAATTTTATTTTTTAGCTCATTTAACATGATATAGTTAAATACCAAAAAATATTTTTAATTATTATCAAATATCATAAAATAATTTATTTTTTAGAAATTTATTTTTCATAAAAACCGCTACTTTTCAACAAACAAATACTGAGTAACCATTATATTTTTTCCTTATGATTTATAAATTGCTTCGTACAAGGTGGTTTCGTAATGCTAAAATGTTCCAGGATTTTCTCATTGTCAACAACTGATTTTTATTGTTCACACCACCCTCTTCCACTTATGTTGTGCCGCTTAGTAAAATCCAGCGCTAATTTTTCAAGCACATGCGTGGAGGACATGTCGAATTGTCTTTTTGTCTCGACCTAACCAACTATTAAGTAAAGACAAATTAATTAACTCGTGTTTGGTTGGAGGTAAATAAATTTTTTTAACAAAATAAATAAATAAATATGATAGTAATTCATACATATTTTTTTGACCTAAAAAATCCTATAGTAAATTTAAAAGTTTATACATGTATCTAATTAAATAAATAAAAAATTATTTATGTAATCAAAACAAATTATGATGTCTAATTTTTTTAACCAGCCAAACTCGTGAATCGAGTCATGAACTCAATCTAGTTTAATAAGAAATATAGATACTCGGAAAATTAAGAATCAACTAAATATCGAAACGTCTGCTTAAGATCGCGATAAACCAAAATAAATTGTGATGACTCAATTCTCAACTAACTTAATGTCAAATGATCAAATTAGAAGTAAAAAGAATTAAAATAAGGAGTGGGAAAAAAATTAAATTAACCTTAACCAAACCTGGCACATCCATGATCCAGGTCATGCACCCCCACCAAAATTAACAACGTTTTATTTTCAATTTTGTTTTTCATTTAACTATACCCTAGACCACTCAAAAGGAGAAATTCACTCAGTGTGACCCACTTAAAAGCTCAAGTTGACTTGCAACGTGGTTGTATCAAGAAAAACCCGACCTGATCTAGTACAAAACTTGTTGACTTTTTATTAAAAAAAACTAAAAATGATGTAGTTTTGATTTTTTTTAAAAAATAAAGAATTTGTTTTTAGTCATCCCGCATCAACCTGTGTTGACCCTCTTAACCCTTTTCCTAGTACTTGTCCCGAGTTGGGCTTGATAACTATGGAAAATACGTTAAACATAAACATGATAATAATCCACATATTTTGCTCGAAAAACATGATTTTAAGGTGAAATAACACCTAGGATAAACTCCTCTCGTCAAATGGAACTTGTGAACACTATTTTGGTTTTTGTAGCCAGAATTAGTGTTAACCAAAACTTTCTTTCTCTATTATCATAATTTACCCAACCATTCTCTCTCATATATCTAACCAGGGATTGAAAAATAAGATTTTGTATCAAAATTGATTTTTAAAAATCTTGAGAAACTGCAAAAGTATTATTGGGAAAGAAGAAGGACTAAAGTGAACTTTTGTGTGCACACTTTAAAAGTGCCATCCATTTTATTTTTCTTTTTCACTTCGGTCCTCTATCTTTTAATTTTATCATTCTTTAACAATTTAACTTAAATTGATCTTGAATTTTATCCTAAAAAGACTGTATCAAAATAAAAAAATGAATGAAAATAAAAAACACTCAGTGGTTAACGAGTCCACATTGCATTGAGTGTGTGTCCACAATACAACTGTTATAAGGAAAAAGCCACACATATTTTAAAGTTTCTATTAATTATCCACTACTTCAGCTTTGAGATTACAAAATCTAACGTAAAGCAAAAATATAAGTTTCAAGTTGATTATTAAGTGCTATAATTTTATGCATATTGCAATCAATATTAATATCTCTGGAGTACGAAAAATTACTTCTTTTTTTTTTTAAGAAAAAGGATTAACATTTGTATACATTAAGGAAATGCCATATCTTTTTTTAATTAACTATTATTTAATTAAATAATTAATAACCATAAATGTTTTAAAATTAATCAATCTTAATTATTTTATTTTAAATATATTAAATCTCATATGGTAGATCTTTATTAAATCATTTGATTTTTATTTACTAAAAAACTATGTAATTTTCTATTATTATTTATTATTTACTTATGTTTTTTTGGTATTTGTGTTTTTTTTTTCAAAGAAAGAATTCATTTATTTTCTTAGAGAAAATATGAAATTATTTAGTTTAAGTTATGTTCTTTATAGTAATTTAAATTTAAGTGATTTTACTAACAACAACACATCAATTTATTGTCAAATAAATTGGCCTTTTAACCTCCTAGCATAACATATTTATTAACATAGTGTTAATTTAATATGCTATGTAGCCAATCGGTTGGTTACACATGACATTATTATATTCATGTAAATACAATTTTATTATTAATAAAGACTTAATTTATCTTTAATATTAAAATAATATTAGATTGATGAATCTGATATATGATTTATGAATCTAGAGTAAAGATAAAATCCATGAGACAAAAATGCTTTGCAAAGATAATTATAAAGTTGTTATAATTAGAGATTCTTATTACATCAAAACATTGTTCATAAAATATTCTTGGTCGATACTATCTTAAATATTGGGCATTCATTAGAATCGTAGTAGCTGATACATATTATGTTCTTTTTTTTTAATGAAAGGAAGCAGTTGTTTTTATAAATTGATGTATAAGGGATACCTAGAACTAATATATAGTTGTTTGTCATAAGACATGTATACTCAACTTACCCGCATGTGAATTCCATATGGAGAGATCATCTATATCTATGAAAAGACTTATGTGATGGTTGTGTAAGTAATTATTAAACTTGAGATCATTAAGTTATCTTATATAGGGAGTGTAATGTTTTAATCATGTTACACATTATCTTGGTAAAGGTAGCAAATGGATGAACATTAAATATAACATAAATTATATGAACGTATTTGAATGATTAAGAGAGGATATGCCACCCCAAGTGAATTAAGAAAAATACCCTACATGTTCTCAAATAATATTGATTGTTAAATCCTTGCGTAAGATGGAATGAGATTTGAAAAGAGTTTCAAATCTTATTTAAAGGATCAATTACTATAATATTGTGCACAAATATTATTTGACATGACAAACACACTCCATGCTAAAATGTCTAAATCAGAACATTATTAATGAAAAGATAATAATTACACTGAGAAACTGGTCATTTAAAGGTTAAGTCAAACCAGTTATGACTTTTCTAATATTCGGGGGATTATGATACGTTGCTAAACGGTGCATTTGATCTTCAAATAGAAATTAATCAATTATTGAACTGATAATAAATTAAATTGTTTGATTTATTTAATTCTATTTATTTAGAATTATAATTTTTATATGGGCCAACATATTAATAAACTAATGAGCTGCACACATTAAGAATCATTAGTCAGAAATTAAACTAGGATAATTAATTAAGTTTGACTTGATTGAAAATAATTTTAGAAATTAAGCACTAGAATGTATTTAATTCACGGATTATAATTCTAGTACTAGAATAATCAAGTAGAGACTTGATTAATTAGATTTTTAAAATTATCCTTAAATAATATATGAATATTATTTAAGGGGCAAATATATATTTTACCATTTATAGGATTTTTAGGATTCCCTATAAATATAAAGCCATGCCTCTTATTTTTCAAAACGTTGTCTGTTAGGCAAAGAAACTATATATGTTGCAAAATAAAGAGCTAGCACTCTAGGCATAACAATTTTTCTCTCATAAATAGAGATTTAGGAGATTTGTAACTATAGTTCGTGTGAATTACAGTTAGAGGTCAAATAATTGGACGACTTGTGACTTGCAACAATTCAGCATTTAAAGAATTATTCAAAGCCGGAGAAGATCAGATCTTCAGGTAAGAAATCCTTAAACAATTTTAGATTTGTCTAATGGGATCTTAGGAACTGCCAAATTATTTTAAATTTATCATTTCTGCTGCGTGTATGAATTTCAGGAACCCAACACATAGCATTACATAAAAGACATAATATAATAAACAAAATAGAAGGTCAAACAAAATCAATATTTATCAATCAATTATGGGTTGTCAATGTCCAAAACACAACCCATTAACTCTAATAAATAATTTTGAATGTTATTTGGTTGATGGTATTTTGGTTTTTTTTTGGGGTGTAAGGGTTAAAAAAAAACCCTAACTCTAATAAATAATTTTGAATGTTATTTGGTTGATGGTAACCTAAACAGAAAGGGAAATTGATGGGAGAAGAAGAACGAAAAGAGAGAGGGTTTACCAAATATTATACAACAAGATTGAGGGTTTATCTATTGGAATGAATTTCAAGACAAACCTTGTTGCGCTAAATTATTTTATATGAGAAAAATAAAGTTAGTAGATAAAAAAAGAAGTTGAACATCTACTCTCAATGATACTAGTTGTTAGTGTGCCCATACTACTTGAGTTCAACTTCACTTCTAATACAAGAAAAGAAAACATTGTGGATGTGTTTTTTTTATATCATTAAATACAGTACTAATAAAATGATGTTTGCACTTAATATAATAAATTGAAAAATATACTAACTAATAAATTGTAAAAATAGTTGTAAATACTAATTAAAAATTAAAATGAGAAACTAATCTTCCTCGTAGGAAGCAAAAGATAAATACACCTACAAAAATTTACTTCAACTGTCTTTATTGTTCTATTCATCTTTTGCTATTTATCTTAGAGGTTTATTCTAGTTGTTAAGTACATATGATTTTTATTATTATAAATATATCATTTAAATATAATTAACTTATCTAAAATTTAATAAAAAAATTAAAGATAAATTACAATAATTTCTTTGACTTGTTATGAAATTAAAGAAATCATTCAAAAGATTATTTCATATTTTAAAAAATATTTAAACTACACAATCTAAAAAACAAGAGATAGGTTATTAATTAAAAATTATTTTTAAAAAACTAAATGAATTAAAATTAAATTTTAAAAAAAATTAAGCCAATGTGCTTGGTCTAATAGGAAAAACTCAAGTGCTCTAAGGTCTGCAAAGCCAAGATCACATGGTTTTTTATTTATATAGAAAAATGAACGAACACTCAAGGTTTTTTTTTTAAATAAAATGCACAACACTTTGTCCAAGTAAGCAATAATTCATTTATGGAATATTTTTCAGCCACCTCAAGTGACTGAAAAATTAGAGTATGAGTTTTGGAATACCAAAACCTAAATTTCAACTTGGTTTATTACAAAAAAAAAAAAACCTAAAAACAACCTAAGAGCTACAATAAACCCATTTTAAATTCCAAAACACCCTTTAATCAATCTAAAAAAATAAACTAAATTAAAAAAAAAGCTTAACAAGCCCCAATCTGTTTTTTCTTACATGGTTAAATTGGAAAAAACCACCTTTATAGAGTTTCTCTCTCCAAGATGAATTTATTGACACCAATGTCACATTGTGATGTACACGGGACTATCGAAAATTAAAGAGGAAAATAAAAATAATTCAAAGATTCAGGTATTGATTCAGGAGAAGATCAATGTCCCTTGTACAACATCTTTTTAAGCAAAAAATTACCTTTGTTATGGGTTCTCTTCTAAATTATTCTATGCCTACTATTAATTGTGTAAATTTATTTATGAGCCTATTTTTATTGGTTTTTTAATATATATTTTTTTAAAAAATGATGTTAAAAACTCCTTAAGAAATTTGATGTTAATCCCTCAAAAAGAGATTTCATTAATTTTTGGCTAGAATGAAAGTGTTATACGTTAATCTTTAAAAATAAAAGATTTTACCACTTTAGGAAAATCCCGATGTTAATTCCTATAAAAAAAACATTTCATTGGTTTAGAAATTTTGGTAGAAATTTTGATATTAATCCCTAAAAATAGGAGTTTTTGTCAATTTAAAAATCTTAACAAAAATCTTGACATTAATCCCTAAAAAGGAGATTTTATCGATTGATGAAATTTTTTTATTTTAATCCTAAACAAAAGTTTTTATTGGTGTAGGATTTAAAATGAGTGCTAAACCTATATGGATAGTGAAAAATGAACTTTGATTCCTCTCTTTTGAATATGTTCAAAACAGGCTCTTAGGGGTCACTCATACTGATTGGGTTCATGTGAGATCACATTCACCTAACCCAAGTTCAATCATAACAACAGAGGTTAATATGTCATAAAACATAAATAATATGAAAAAACATATTTACAAACAAAGATGACAAAAAGAACATGATAGTTTTTTCTTTTATCATATGTTGTCACTTCAAGAGTAACATGAACGGTAGGATAACAGTTTATTGTGCGATGAAAAAATGAATCGAGAGGGTATCGCCAAAGACACTTTCTACCTCATCGATCCATGTTCATATTTAATAAACCAATTATTTTGAAAACAAAGCCGCAATTCATCAATCTATCATGCAAATTTTTTTTGTATTTTTTTTTATTTTATTCGCAATGCATATCCATATGCAAAACACATCATACTGAAAAATTAAACAAAAAAAAATCAAACATTCACACACAAATTAACAATTCAAAAACAACATGAACACATAAATTTCACAATTTAAAAACCATATCATATTTCACACCGAGACCAAACCATTATACCTTAGATAAACCTAGTGTAACCTGATTCTCCCAACCTTATCACAAGATATTAATTCTAACCTTATCCTATAATGAAAATAAATTCCTCTGTGGTATCATACCCCTGAGGTTCTCACACAACAAGAATGAACTCACATAACACTTCAAATATTTTATAATAATCACAATAATATGCATTAATCAACAACATTTTAAAAATTATTCAAATCTAAATATGTCATCATAATACCATTCTAGACTTAGTGTTTTAAAATAAGCAATCAAATACATTAGGGGTTTGAAATCGAACTTTCATAGTTGAGGAAATCGACTGAAGTTCTAGAATAGTAAAGGATAGTGGTGATAATTTGGTAGTGTTGTAGTGTATAGTCTACGCGATGCTACTCTTATTAGTATATATAACCACGTGTCGCCATTATTAAGGGTTCTTTTTCAATGGATCAAGAGTGTTTCCTCCTTGTCTTTTCTTCTAGACTGGGAATGATGCTCATCGCCACTTTAGAAGGGATATCAAGCCATGAGATGCTTTGATTATTTCTCATCCCTATCCTATTCTCTCTCCTTCTTCCTTATGGTCTGCTATTTATTTTTTCTCTTGTGGTACTATTGTTGTTTAATTGGATGAGACAGAGGGACCATCATTGGTCGATTAGGTAGTGATAATGAAGATCTATTTGCATTGTTAAAGATGAATTTGTTTAGATTGTTGGTTTACCGAAATTAGATAAAAATCAATCAAGTTTATCTTATAAGATATAACAAAATTATTTCTATAATTATGTAGTTTGTTTGGATAAATTATTTAGAAAATTCAGATAGATTTTATCAAAAGAAAATAATCACAAAGTTATCTAAAGATAACTATTAGAGAATTGTTTTTGTAAAACACGAATAATAGTATGTTAAGAATGTAATAAACTAGAAAGTTTGAAAATAGTATTCTTATCATTGATTTCTTTCTTTCACATGATCATTAACATCTAAAACTATTTTTCATGGAGGTTATTTGTATGGCTTAAACATAAGCTTGATTATTAGTAGATGCTCAACTAAACTTCTATATATACCAGGTATTTCATCATAATTCCAGACAAAACAATCTTTATAAGTGTTTGGTTGTGATGCTAGATCCTTCTAGTAAATTTGCACTTATTAAAATTGGTAGATGCTTGTATCCGGTGCCTAAATTAACTTCAATTAAAGTGTTTTGAGCTTCATTCTATACATCATTCATCTTCTAGTAAATTTTCACTTATTAAAGAGTTTTCCCAAATTAACTTGTCATATCATGCATAATCAATTGATACTTTTTATTTGAACAAATTTTGTTAATCTTAATCTAGTTTTATTGAACAAAATTTGTTATTTTACCTAATACTTCTATAAAATTCATTAAAATAAATTAAAACTTGCAACCAAGTCACAATAACTCATTTATTCCTATATTTCAAATCCATGACTTGTTACTTTCCAGATGCAAGTTAATTGTTCTAGTGAATATAAATAACTAAAC
Source organism: Populus deltoides (assembly GCA_015852605.2). Classification (NCBI taxonomy): domain Eukaryota; kingdom Viridiplantae; phylum Streptophyta; class Magnoliopsida; order Malpighiales; family Salicaceae; genus Populus; species Populus deltoides. The sequence goes on along the minus strand of CM027588.2, from coordinate 8,921,221 downwards.
CACTAAAAAAGATTTCAAATATGAGATTTCATTAAAACCTTTGAATTGAATTCAATTAGAGGGTTTAAACATGTTGTTAGAGTTTTTGTTAATGTTAATGGTTGAAGGAAAAAAAAAAAAGGAGTTATTATGGGCATGGTGGCCAATTATGAAATTCAAGTAGACTTTTGAGTAACGTAAACACTACTGTTTTGGAAGATTGTGCGAGACTTAGATAACGTTTAGTTATTGTCATGTGATAGAAAAGACAGAGACAGTGAATACAAAAAAGTGTGTTTGGTTAAAGAGACAAATATATAAAAATAAATATGTTTATGGAACAATTTTGGAGTGAATTTTTATATTTTCAAAACATGATATATATAGAGGATATGTTTATAGAGACAATATTTATTTTTTTATTTCCAAAATATCATTGTAAAAAACCCTTAATTCTAAAATTGTCCAACTAAAATAAGTAAAAATAAAAATAATTATTATTATAGTTTTTAAATCCAACTCGAGGATTGATCCGAGGTAAAGCCCGGGTCACAAATTGGGTTTACCCAAGTTAGTTTAAGAATAAAAATAGTTATTATCATAGTTTAAAAACCTGATTCAGGGGTCGACCTGGGGCAATGCCTGGGTCACAAGCGGGGTTGACCGTTGACTTAGGTTACGAGAGGGGTTGCCCGTTGATTCGGGTCAATGTAAGGCCCGAGTTAGGTTTCAATAGGGTAAACCCGGGTTGACCCAAGTTAACATAAAATAAAAATGATTATTATTATAATTTTAAAATTTGATTTAAGGGTCAACCTAGGGTAAGGCCCGAGTCACGTATCAGGAGTGTCAACCTAGGTTAACCCAAGTCAATGCGGGGATTAACGTTGTAATTATCTTAGTTTTAAAACTCGACTCAAAGGTCCGTTGAGGCAAGGCCTAGGTCACGGGTTGGAAGGGTCAACATTGGTTGACCCGAGTAAACGTGTGAATAAAAATAATTATTATCATAATTTTAAAACCTGACTCGAGAGTCAATCTGAGATAAGGTTCAGGTCACAGGTTGAGAGGGTTTACCCGATAGACCTAATTTTTTTTTTAAAAAATCAATAAAACCTTACTTTGATCATTTTTGTTTCTAAAAAAAATCAATAAGTTTTTAACCTGTGTTTTATCTCAGGTTAACATGAGTTTTTAATGAGGTTAAGTCAAGTCAAATCTTTTTCTTTTAATTTCAGACTAGTCCAGCATCGGATCCATTTATTAAGTTAATCTTGGTATTATAACTAGTGTTATTATAATATTTTTAATTTTAACATTCAATTAAAATAAAATAAAAAAAATATAAATATTATTTTATATATATAAGTTTTACAACAATGTATATTAATTAGAATAAAATAAAATTTATTATATTTTATTATATTTTGACCATTATAAATAAATAAAATACAGAAATAATCACTTTCTTTTATATTTCAGTATTAAATCTTATCTCTATCTTTTTTTATTTTTTCTTGAAACAAGAATAAAACACTGTACAAGAGAAGAAAAGACCTTCCCTTCCTGGAGCCGAGGATTTGTGAGGAACGAAAGAGAGAAACGGCAAAGCTGACACTTGACGAATCAGTTACATAAGAGCAGAGATTATTCTTCTAAAACGAATGAAAACAACAAAGCTAAAATAGAAATGGCGAACAAACAACTCCATATATTATCTTCAAGATCCAGATCTCCAATCCTCCTCTTCACAATCTGTCTTTTCGCCTTTTCTTTTCTCTTCTTACTCTTCTCTCTCTCTACCCGTCACCCATCAGCCTCTCCATACCCTAACACTAACCCCAATCTCTCTCTCAAACCCGAAACCTCCTTCGTCGATTCCCTCGAGCACTTCCTCGATCACAAATACCCGAGATCCTCCTCCTCCTCTCCGTTTCCTACAGTTAGCGAAGAGGATGTGTCAAGATTCGACGATCAAGTGTTTTCCAAAGATAGCGATCGATTTTACAGAGAACCCTACTACCCGTTGGATTTGCCAATTAGGGTTTACGTTTACGAGATGCCGTCAAAATTCACCCACGATTTGCTTTGGCTGTTTAGAAATACTTATAGAGACACTGATAATCTCACCTCTAATGGCAGCCCCGTCCATCGATTAATCGAACAGGTATCATTGCATTTTATCATCATCATCAGAGTAATTTTCTATTTTTTTGTGGAATTAATTTTAGTATCTGTGATTATAACGTGCGTGCAGCATTCTGTTGATTACTGGCTTTGGGCGGATCTGATTGCGCCCGAATCGGAAAGGTTGTTGAAAAGTGTGGTGAGAGTTGAGAGGCAGGAGGATGCGGATCTGTTCTACGTGCCTTTTTTCACAACTATAAGCTTTTTCTTATTGGAGAAACAGCAATGCAAGGCGCTTTATAGGGTGTGAGTGATGTTGCAATGTTTTATGATATCTACTACTTGTTTTCATTATGCATGTGCATTTGATATTCATGTGTCTCTAGTTTTCATTACGAGAAAAATGTTTGGTTTTCTTGTAATTTCTGAATGCCTTTTATTTCAAACTGGACTGTATTTATATGTTTATGAGCTTAGTAGTTATGTTGTATTGTGTTTCTGCCAACAGATGCTGGCATGCTAGATACATGTAGAGCAATATTGAATTATTGATACGATAATGAGCAGCATTATAGTTTGAACTCACTGCATCTTACTTTTCTTCATGCAAGGGGTGAGCTAGAGAACCTAGGGTTTTAAAATGTATCTCTGGAGGAAAAAAAATCCTTTTTTTGAGCTAACCCTGAAGATTATGTACTTATATTATAAAGGTCTCCTTTAGGAATTGAAAGGTAAATTAAGAGTATTACTTAATCTGTAATATGCAAGTTTAATTAGAAATATTCTCTATTTGATAATGAAACCTTTCTGTATTATGAGCTGTGTTTTTCCCGTCATTGGCACCTGACTTGGAATTTGTTGACATTATAATGTCATTTGGTATGGTATAATGTTTGAGTTGAATATTAAGTTCATTTATAGGCCAAGACACTGAATTGGACTTTTGAAATCATGTTTATGGCTTGAAGTTCCATGAAATGTGCCTGTTCTTGTTTGGATATCCCTTTTTGTTGAGAATGAAGCTAATTAGCATTACCTCTGCATTCAAAATTATAACTCTGCTATCTGTGGATGTAGGAAGCTCTGAAGTGGGTGACGGATCAGCCTGCATGGAAACGATCGGAAGGAAGGAATCACATATTTCCTATTCATCATCCATGGTCTTTCAAATCTGTTCGTAGATATGTCAAAAATTCTATTTGGTTGTTACCAGATATGGACTCCACAGGGAACTGGTGACTATATGGCTTAACTAAGAAAGCTTGTCTGCATTTCAGTATTTGACTGGTTATAATAACTGCTAATGATCATGTAACCTGCAGGTACAAACCAGGACAAGTTTTTCTGGAGAAAGACCTAATTCTTCCTTATGTCCCCAATGTGAATTTGTGTGACACCAAATGCATATCAGAAAGTGAATCAAAGAGAAGCACCTTGCTTTACTTTCGGGGGAGGCTTAAAAGAAATGCAGTAAGTTTTTTGTTCAACTAGTTAAATTTAAATGGTGGTTAAGGCCAGATGAGTTCCTTAAGGTTGATTTTGAGTCTTTGCTGGTCCAAATTAATGTATCAATGTTTATTGAATCTATTAGCTGCTAGATTAGTGTTTTTCTAATGTGAGGTGTTCAATATTTTTTTAATTTCCATATTCGGTAGAAATAGTAAGTAGCAGGGGTGCAGGTTTTTCTGTGTATGGTTCATTTTTTTTCTGTTGGCTGGTAATAATTTTTTTGGTGCTTCTTTTCTGAAGTACTCGAATTTTTGTCTTCTTATTTCACACTCCAATTTCAAATAGGTGGACTTAACAATACTTAGAGCTTATATACAGACATTTAATAGTCCTGGTTTTCCTCATATAAATAAATAATATCATAGAACTTAAGATTTTCCTATACATGAAGATCTTTCAACTCAAAAACCCATTTCCCTCTTCCTTAATTTTTTTTTTAAAAATTTCTTTTAATATAGTTTTAAAAAGTTCCTACTGGGAAAAAACATTGATGAATTTTTGAACAAAACTTTGAAAACAGAGTGCAGTGCTCTTGGTATGATTTTATCTCTCCCACAATCTTGATTTTCAACTCTGGAAATAAATGAATTCTGTAAAGTAGGGTTTGCCAGCTTGCTTGACTATATGATGTATAATGTACTGATTCTGTTCATGTTATCCTTTGGTTTCTGGAATAAGGTTGTCTGTTTTTTATTGATTGGAATTTGATTGTCATCTTTCATATGCTACCCTTGATTGTCTTTTTTGTTTACCCATGTCTATATGTTTAAGGCGTGTTTCCTTGGTCAATTGCATTGTTTGTCTAGGGTGGGAAGATACGTGCAAAACTTGTAGCAGAACTAAGTGGTGCCGAGGGTGTGTTTATAGAGGAGGGGACAGCTGGAGAGGGAGGGAAAGCAGCAGCTCAAATTGGCATGCGCAAGTAAATACATTGGTTCCTTGGCTCTCCTTATCAATCTAGCTTTTATGTGTAGTTTTCATTAATTATTGAGTTCTCCTTTGTCACAGGTCCATTTTTTGCTTAAGTCCAGCTGGTGATACACCGTCATCTGCCAGATTATTTGATGCCATTGTCAGTGGGTGCATACCAGTTGTAGTCAGTGATGAATTAGAGTTACCTTTTGAAGGAATACTTGATTACAGAAAGGTATGCTTCATTTTTGGACCCCCTATTATTATTTCCTTCTACTCTATGCATCTTTTGTAAGCTATAAGCTCAGATAAGGCCACTTATTGTGTAGGTATGTTGTCAGTAATTTGGTATAATTCTTGAGAATCTATTGCAGTAGTTATTATGTGGAGATATTTTTACCTGCTATGTCAGTTGAGACATGTCTATTTTGGGCATTTAAGTTGATAGGAAATTTCAGTTGAGACATATCTATTTGGGCATTGAAGTTGATGGAAATTTATGGATACAATCATGTTCTACAACTATAAAATAGAAGCCCTATCAGTTACTTACAACCCATGCTGGACATTTTATTTGTTTGGTTTCTTTTGTTTATGAGAGTTATCACTTGGATTGTTGTTCAAACAGATCCCTATATAGCTAGATTCAGCCTTTGTGGATGAAAGGCAATGTTGTGGAAAGTTAATATTGTTGCTTTTTTAAGGGTTCAGGGTTTTTTCTTTCTTTCTTTTTCTTCCCTATCTGTCCATATCCCAAACACCTATCATTTTCTTTTAATTTATCATATTTTGAAAGTCTAGGTACCCTCTGATGTTAAGGGATTTATTTTGACAGTGGTGGTGAATAAAATTAATATAAATGACTTCTTGTCATTTATGAGCCATTTGAAGGCTCTACTCGATATATTTGTGTTATATGTCATAAAGCGGGAGCCTTAAAGCTATCTATTTTTACGTTGTTCAAATTGCTTGGGACATGGCATGCATTATTTGCTTTGGTGGTGAATCGTGGATGTTTTCTGAATAAATGGTGGATATGTTAAACTTAGTTGTAATTTTGGGTTGTTTTTTTTTTCTTTTCTTTTAATAAAAGTAATGATGCTAAGATATTGTAGAGTTATCCTATGTTTGTTGTAATTTAATGTGTTTGGATAGGGAGGAATGCTAGAATCTTCAAAAATCCCTTCAACTAAGGCAAAAGTAGCAATGTCCTTCATTTAGCATATGGGAACGATTGTTATTCAGAAAAGTATGTGATTTTAATTTTATTTCTTTCTAATTCTGCATCAAGAAGGACAAATCACTTAATTCTGGTAGCTTACAAAAATCATATGTTACATGGAAATCTCTGCGAGGATAGGGTTTTTTCATGTATCTTGCAAAACCCATTCTTTGTGGGGACACAAACAATCTTTTGGTGAATTTTATTATATATATCTAATTTATTTCAGATAACGACTGTGAGAAGAAAATAAAAGATGCTGTTTTTTTGTCTTAGTGTTTGCAATTTTGATGGATTAGATTTTTACAAACATATATAAAGCTGATTTGGAAAATGAGAAGTTGTAGCTGATTTGTGTTATGTTGCTAACTTTAAAATAAACGGCTCACCCAAAAACTATAACTTTAAAATAAACGGCCCACCCAAAAACTATATATCGGGTAATTGACGAGGCCTCCAACCCTTTCCCTTGCTATGCAGATAGCTTTATTTGTTTCTTCCAGTGATGCTGTACAACCAGGTTGGCTATTAAAATTCTTGAAAGGCATTAGCCTTGCTCAAATTCGGGGAATGCAAAGAAACCTTGCCAAGGTTTGTGACTCTATTAAAGTTTACATAATTTCAGATTTCTTTTATTTTTGTTGTTGTTTGATTGTACAAGTGAATGATATCTTGATTTTCATAGTTCTTTTGCCAATTGAAATAACCAAACCTACGAAATACCTTCCCAACCAACCCTTTATTACCCACTGTGCTATTGTAGCTTTGGTGGCATGTGCTAAAATGGTTGGGTGAACATGCATTTTTGGACACGTTGAACCCTTAGGTGCCATTTGGACCCGGGAAAATGATTTAGGCCCTGTTTGTATGCCAAAAGTTGTTTTTTTGGAAAGTGGTTTCTATGGAAAATGGATTCATGAAAAATGGATTATTTTATGATGTGTGGTAGTATCATAGAAAATAAGTTATTAATATTTTTTTGTTCAAGTTTATTAAAAGGATGGGTACCAAGTTTGACAGTTGAAAAAGTTGGAAGATGAAATTGAAAAAAATTCTATTTCATAAATTATTTCAAATAAAACAATAGCAATAAAAAAAAATGAGGGCCAAACCTGACATAAAAAAAGGTTGGAGGATGAAGTTGAAAAAAAAATTCAATTTTATAAATTATTCCAAATAAACTAAATAACAATAAAAAAATGAGGATCAAATCTAATAAATAAAAAAATTTCAATTAAAAAAAAGACGAGAAAAACAAATAACAATAAAAAGAATGAATATATAAGTTGATATAAAAATTAAATTAAATCAAATTCCTTTGAGAATTACCAAGGTAAAGTCATTGAAAGTCTTTCTAACCCGATCAAAGAGCAGCCATAGGTTTCTCGATTCTTATTTTGCACAAGCCCTACATATTGCGTTTAATATTTTCGGTGGGAATGTTTGATCCAACTCTTGAGTTGTAACCTGGCTAAGAAAACGCGTGGAGACTACTGAGGCGAAAATGAAGAAAGCTAGATTTACCTTCATCTATAACGCGTGCCTTGCTCGCGGATTAAACAAATGTTTGGATATCGAGACTAACCCTTCGATGAGAAGAAAAGATTGAAAGATGGAGACTTGGCTATAGCATAAGAGAAAGGAGACCGAGGTTGAACTGGATGGTGCATGTCAATCAAAAAGGTTGCCTTCCTCTATCTTATGGAGTGAAGGGTATGGTAAAATGACCGTGAAAGTGATGCTTTAATTTAATTTTAAAAAAGGAGCTAATTTGGGATTCTCCTTTCTTAGCCCAAATTAAACATTGACTTCTTTCTAGGCATGACATTCCAATGAGCTCTTACCATGGTAGTAGTCTATTTATCATTTTTGGTCTTCCTGTTTTTTCTTTCATTGTCGGGAGTAGGCTTTCTTGTCCTCCTTTATTCTAAATAGGAATGCCCATGAATTGGCTTCGGTTTTTCATATTAATTTAAGTCAAAATTCCCCTCACTTTCCAAATGAAATAAAACCAAAGTCAAAACAAATTAGCATGATAATAGGGGAAACCCTATGATAGAATCTTTTAGGTATATGCCTTTCTCTTGGAGTTTTGTTGTAAGTAATCAACTTTGGTGGTGCTTTCTTGAGCTAGCGGAGATGACACCAAAAGCTCAGTGACTTTCTAAAGGATGAAATTGAAAAATAAATATAAAAAAAATTCAAAACAAAATATATAACAATAAAAAGGTTGATGATCCAAGTATTTTATAATTTTTTCGAGGAGATGAGAGAGAAGAGGAGGGAGAATAAAAAAAGCAGTTGAGGCTCAATTGACGTGCCGCCCCATTGGGAAGAACTCGGTGAGATGCTTCAAGTGCTGCTCTGGAAGCCAGCATTTGGTTGATGAGAGGCATTGCATGCGTTGTCCAAAAAGCACGGGTGCCTCCTATATGGTGGCGTGGGCATGACATGTGCCAACCAATTTTTTTAAAATAATATTTTATATATATCAAAATACCATATTGCCCTCGAGTCTACTTGATAATTACAATAAAAAAAGGATGAAATAATGAAAAAGCTCTTGAACATTAGTTTAACAAATTTTGCTTTTAATGATAATTTAGTCATTTCACTTTATTTTTAGTTGCAACTTTTGGAAAGTGTATTCTATCTAAAATAAAAGGTAAACACTTTTTTGGAAATTAAGTTAAATTTTTCTTTGACCAAAAAGTGTTTTTCATTGATCAACTTTTCTAATGGTAACAAGCATGAGAAAGTTTGGAAAATGATTTTCATAAAACAAACTTGGCCTTAATTATTCCTACTCACTTTTCAAAGATTAAATTGGAGTAGGGAAAGATGATATTTAAGCATTTATTTTCCCTTATACAAGTGGAGGCAACTAAATGCTGATTATTCTTTCTTTGGGCCTCTGTAATCTTTTTTGCCTGTATTCAAGTCATTAATACCTCAGCGAAAACTTTTCTTTGTTTTCTACATTTGTTTAGTTACTCATCTCTTTGCTTATTAGTTCTCTTTGTATTAAGTTTTATTTTATTAATCTTTATATTTTTGTAATGTATCTGACGCAACTGTTTCTTATACTTCCATTTCTTTCAGTATTCAAGGCACTTTATTTATTCCAGTCCAGCTCTACCACTAGGACCTGAAGATTTGGTTTGGAGAATGGTTTGTTACTCTCTCTCACTGAAAAAGTCTTACTGCTTTCATACCATATATATATATATATATATATATATATATATATATATATATATATATATGCATGTATATTTGTGTGGATTGCTAATAATTATGGCAGGCATGCTTTCAATATTGATTGATATAAAAATTTATGCTATTCTTCTTTTTTCTGATAGCGTTATTTATTTCAGTAACTTGTTGCTTTATATGCTTATTTGACCTGTGCTCCTGTTCAGCAGGGTTTTTGGCAAACTATCCTCATTTTTGTTAAAACCAGTTTTGTGAGAAAAAAAAAAAGGAACAGAAAATCTTGCAGTTTGTGGCTATTCCTACAGCAGTAATTATTTAGCTAACTGTAGCCATTTTTCAAAATGTTGTGTGAGTAAGTCCATGTCTGCTCAATTAACAAGTGTACTCATACATAAAAATCTCCTTTTGTTGCGCAATCATGACCTTTTTCTATTTGCTCAAAAGATCACAAGAAACAAAAGAGCATAATTATTGCTTTATTTTGACAAGATGCAGGAGAGATTCACCATTTTTGTGTCCTCAAGCAATTCTGCTGTTGTTTTAGATAGTTGTCCCCTCAAGTTTTTAAAATTACTGTCCATTATTACAAGAGCATAATGCCTGTAAAAATTGTTTGAAAATGATAGTGTCTTTAGTTGAAGTTTGAGGACATGTTTCATTTTCATCTCGTATGCAAACAGATGGCTGGTAAACTGGTGAACATCAGGCTTCACACACGGAGATCACAGCGTGTGGTGAAAGAGTCTAGAAGTGTATGTGCTTGTGATTGTAAACGTGCCAACTTTACAGTCCCGGTTCTTTGATAATGCAAGGCTAAGATCTCTCACTCACATATTTAAAGTGATTGTTGTTTGCACCCATACGAGTATGTTGGCATGTAAGTTTTTCATGGTTATTTTATATTTTAACTATATGGAACGGCAGTGGATAATGAATATCGATTTGTGTTAAAGATCTTTCAGCAAGATCTGGGAATTTTTCAATTTTCTCCCTTTTAAATCCAGCTATTGAAGAATTTGTATTGCAGAGGAATCTTTGATTTACTTAGGTAGTGTAAAGAGTATAAGAATCTCTGATTCATTTTTTTTCAAGTCATGGCCTTCACATTATCCATCCTTGTTGATTTTGTGTAAGATTATTTTTGATCATTGAATTTGATTAAACAAAAAAAATTAAGTGTAAAACTAAAAATCATAAAAAATGAGGAAAATAAATAGAAAAGAGGAAGAGAAAAGAGATAGTGCTTTGAATTTAATACAAGCAACTATTAAATGAAAGTTGTGATGAATTTATAGATACCAAAATCAAACTATTTTTTTAGAATAGTCCGATATGCTGTTTTGAATTTTTAAATCTAAAATGTTTCCATTTGGATTCTGCATTGATTGGTTGTTTATAAGTGGCTTCTGAGCTTAGATTTATGTTTAGAAGGATTAAATGACTATTTAGATGTTTTTTTCTTTAAAAATAATTTCTAAGGTAATAGAATCATGATTTCTCAGGTTATCCCTAGTGACTCGGTATAGCTTGAGTATTCAAATTCTGACTAGTAATGAAATTCTGATGAGGAGTGTAGGGCATTGCTCTAAAACTTGTACCGGTCCAGCGGTCAAACCGTTTATTCTCCTTGTTCCTGCCTTTTTGCCTTTTTTAATTCAGTTTTTGATTGTTGCTTCTCCCAAAGCTCACTTTTTTGTTTTTTGACGTGTTCTTTTCCATTTATTATCTGCCACTTTGGCGATTGTTTTTTTCAATTTCTATGATTGCGACGAATCTTGCCTAAACATCATAGTGTCAGGTGCCTCCATTTATTCTGTTCTTACCTTTTCTTTTCTTTTGGATTGCCTTTACTCTGCATTTTTGGAGGCTTGGGCTTAATGCATTCTGTGCTAAAGATTTTTTAGCTTCCTAGGTAAAGTTGCCTGCACCAGTTCTATTCCTCTACTTTCATCATTGTTGCCTTATCTTTCATTGATGCATCTTTACTGGACGATTATTATCTTGGGCACTTGATCCTTTGTTCATTATGTTTTAAGTGGGAAGCGCTTAGTCGTCTCATTATTAATTGAGGTTTTTTTTTTTTTGGGTGATTTGTTTGTTCCTCATTTCTTATTCTATCCATCTCTGTTATTCATGAAGCTTGCTCCAAGCTTTTCAGCTGTCATTGGTCAGCTTTGCTGCATTGCTATCTGTTTTTGTTTTTGGAGGTTTAGATTGTCAACTCTAGATCTGGAATGGATATCTGCTTTTGTTTGCCTTAAGAGTTTTTTTTTTTTTTAAGCTTCTCTACGGGAGACTTCTTACCGTTTTTCTTCTTTTTCCCATGTCATTTAATATCTTTTTTTCCTTGATACGTGCTGCTTGATCTGCATTTAATCTTGCAATTCACTCTTTCTTTTTTCTCGATTCCTTTTCCCTACATTCTTTTTGTGTGTAGGTCTGCTGCGTTAAACACTGGCTACTGTGATTTGTTGGTTTGTCAGTAATTCCTTACCTTTTGTCACTGTATCCTTCTCTTTCATGGATGCATTTTTATACGTGGTTTTTATCTTGGTTGCTTGGTTCTTTGCCCATCCTTTTTTAGGGGAAAAACACTTAGTTTTCTCATTGTGAAGAGAGGTGTTTTTTTTATTGTTCTCTAGGCCTTTTTTTTCCCCTTTCATCACCCATTTTTAAGCTTGTTTGTCTTTTTTTAAAACATGAACCTTACATTTCAGTTGTTGTCAACTTGCTCTGCTTTGTTGAGACAATTGGGATTTGATGTCTTGATGGCATGCTCCAAGTTGCTGCTTTCACCTGCTATGGAGGGTGTTTTTTATTTATTTATTTATTTTTCATTTTCCTCTGTTAACTTTGATGGTCGAGGTTTCTTGCTCTTTATTTTATTTTGTCTTTTTTAGTTTCCCTTCTTGATGCATGTTGTTTGATTTATGTTTGGTCCCAAAAACTCGTTCTTTTTTCTGGGTTTCATTTTCCCAGCAAGTTTTTGGTTGTAGGCATGCTGCATTCTACACGTAATTGCGATTTGTTTGTTTGCTAAGTACAATTTGCCTCTAACAATTCAATTTCTTCCCTATTTTCATCTATTTACTCACCGGGGAGAAAAATCATCTGTTTCATTGCTGGCATAGCTTTTTGTTGATTTGTTTTGCGTTTGTTCTGCCTTTTGCTCCTCATTTTTTATCCTATTTACCTCCATTATTTATGATTCTTGCTTTTCTCTTTCCAGTTGTTTTTGTTCGCTTTTGTTGTCACTGCCCACTCTGATTTTTTACATTTAGAATGTCCACTCTGGCCTTGGACTGTTTGCTGCTTCCGCTTTTAGCTTAGCTCTCTTTTTTTTTCTTCTATCGATTGATGTTCGAGGTTTTCCTGGCATTATTTTTATTGTTTTTTTATCCGCTTCTCCTTAGTTTTCTACCTTCATCCCACTTTTACCTTCATCCCACTTAAAGAGCCACCTACAGATGCTTTACGCCCAATCATTTTGGATAACGCTTGCATTCTCTATATCTGCAGTGATCGAATGAGAATGGATAAGAGGCTCGTGGGATTGACGTGAGGGGATGGTTATATTTTTTGGAGCGAACTCTAAGCGAACATGAAGCGTATGGATACAAGCCTTGAACTGAAAGACAATTCCGAATCAGCTTTGTCTACGAACAAGGAAGCTATAAGTAATGCAACTAAGAATCTCATGGAGAGTTTGATCTTGGCTCAGGATGAATGCTAGCGGCATGCTTAACAAATGCAAGTCGGATGGGAAGTGGTGTTTCCAGTGGCGGACGGGTGAGTAACGCGTAAGAACGTGCCTTTGGGAGGGGAACAACAGCTGGAAACGACTGCTAATACCTCGTAGGCTGAGGAGCAAAAGGAGGAATCCGCCCGAGGAGGGGCTCGCATCTGATTAGCTAGTTGGTGAGTCAATAGCTTACCAAGGCGATGATCAGTAGCTGGTTCGAGAGGATGATTAGCCACACTGAGACTGAGACACGGCCCAGACTCCTACGGGAGGCAGCAGTGGGGAATTTTTCGCAATGGGCAAAAGCTTGACGGAGCAATGCCGCGTGGAGGTAGAAGGCCTACTGGTCGTGAACTTCTTTTCCCGGAGAAGAAGTAATGACGGTATCTGGGGAATAAGCATCGGCTAACTCTGTGCCTGCAGTCGCGTTAATACAGAGGATGCAAGCGTTATCCGGAATGATTGGGCGTAAAGCGTTTGTAGGTGGCTTTTTAAGTTTGCCGTCAAATCCCAGGGCTCAACCCTGGACAGGCGGTGGAAACTGCCAAGTTGGAGTACGGTAGGGGCAGAGGGAATTTCCGGTGGAGCGGTGAAATTCGTAGAGATCGGAAAGAACAAACCTAGTGTCAGATTGCCTCTTGTATTTCTAGAGTGCCCAATTTGTATTCCCAACTCATTTTTCCCTTTCTTTGACTCGGTTCTTTTTCTTAGTTTGATTTCACCAAGCTCAAACAAGTTATGCGACCAATTCTACTAGAAACGGTTGCCTCGCTCTCTTAGCTTTCCTTCTGATATTTTTTTTTTCCCGTTGACTGCTTTTAAGATTGCCTTTCCATTTAACTTCATTACGAGGCTACTTATCTGCTGATGCTGACCTTTATTATAGGTTGCTTAATGCATTAACCATGAGATTAAAGATTAAAAATTAATTGATTATCTAACATATAAATCTTATTTCTAAGCTATATTTGGATTTTTTTGGGGATATCATTAATTATCAAACTAATTAACAAACTGAAACAATTGCCAACCGACCTTCAAAAAGCTGCATTCAACTTTTACACAATGCTCTATAACTAATTGGTCTCATTATTAAGATAATGTTCCATACCTTTTACTTCCCTCTCTTTCCTTCCATTAATGTTCTGTAAAATTTGTACGTTTAATTTCTCATAAAAAAATTGTTCATATTTGTTATTGTTCTATTTCTAATCATTAAAAAAAGGTTTCTATGCAATTCATGTTTAACTCTCAACTTTGTAATCATTTAAACAAAAAAATCTTAGCATTGTTTTGTTTTCTTTGTACTTTTTTCGTCAAGGAAATTTGATATATAGATTTTATCAGACTTTGCTTCATTGCAATATTATTGACAAACTCATTTATTTTTTTTCATTGTCAACATTTGTTCCTTATTCTCTAATAAAATGCTGCATCCTTTAGGTTCAAAGTTGATTGCATTGTGATTAATGGGCATAATGTTGCAAACCTAAAGGAAGCACATCACAAAACCTTAGCCACCATTGAAGAGTTGAAAAATAAACCCTTATAACTTCTCTCCCACAAAAAAAAACCCAAAAACAAAACCAAGAACCCTAGACTTTCCTCACTGTATTTTGGCTAACCACCACCATTTTGGCTATCACAACAACCCTAACCTCTCTCTCATATCTCCACATCATCTGACCAACTTCCATGGCTTTCTTTAATTGAGAAACACCATAAAAAAAAGGAAGAGAAGCTATTAGAGAGAGAAACGATTGACCAATAAAGCTTTTAAGCCACAACTCTCCCTTGTCAGATGACAGTGACTTAACACTGCTACCACTATTAGGAAGAAGATAAGGTGGTACAACCTGCGAAGTGGTCTCCGTGCTACCATTCCCTGCCATTAAGTCTGACGACACATTGTAATCAAGGTTGTTTATAAAAGATAACATCAAGGGCAAAAAAGGTCAACTGCTTAGCTATCGACATTCTCCTCTAAACAACAATGATTTACACTGCCATCACCACAAAAAGAGAAGGAAGTGGTGCAACCTTTGGACCCATCCATACGCCACCTCTTTTCTTCAGTAACTAGAAAGACGTGATGTAAGCTAAGCTATCACTGTCAACTTTTACAATATTTTTCCACTATTGTTTTGCCATTGTCACCTATTGTTTTAGCCTTTTTTGGCCCACCTCATCCACTCTGAAAGATCCATTTCAAATCCTAAATATTTTATGAATAATTATTATAATTTATTGTTGGTTTACATGTGTGTTGTGATGAAATTCTTGGGTTTGAACAAACTTTGAGATTGATTGTGTATATGGACACTTGGATTTATTTGCGTATTTCTCAACATGATATGTTTTATGGACAGGACAACATCAAGGCTATCCAAAAAAGACAGCATCAGGGGGGAAAAAGCTGAAACTATTCGGCCATTGATCTCTTCTTATGATCCGGCAATGACTTACACCGCTACGAAGAGAAAAAGAAAATGGTGTAACCTATGAACCCATCCATGTACCATCTCTATCCATGTACCATCTCTCTTCTCCAGTAACCAGAAAGACATTACACAAATCAAGTTGTCACTGCTAACTTTTACAACATTGTTCAATCACTATTTCGCCACTGCCACCTACTGTTTCAACCTTTTTTGGTCCAACTCATCCTCTTTGAAATTTTGATTTATTGCTAGTTTGGATGTGTTGTGATGAAATTTTTTGGTTTGAATAAACTTTGAGAATGGTTGTGCATATCCACATGAATTTGTTTGCGTGTTTTCTAACATGATGTGTTTTATGGATGAACATGCATTGTAGATGTATTCAATGTATTTTCAAGTCTTTTTGGTTTTTGCACATCTAGGTTCAATCTTTCAAAGTTTACATCTTGCTTATGTTTGATGTTCCTGGTCATCTCTTTGTGTTATTTATGCATGGGTGTGTTTATTTTTACATAAAAGGATAATGTTCATGCTCACATATACATTTGTACTAGGTTTTACAAGTTGTTTATAAAATCCACCAAGGTTTCAGCCCACATTACAAGGACTTTATGGGCTGACATTCAAAATCTTTCAAAACATTTCCCTTTTTTTAATCATTTTTGCTAAAATATCAAAATCAATTTTTTTTATTGTTATTCACTCATGGTATTTAAGGCAATACCCTGAAATTGAATTGCATATGTGATTATTAAATATATCTACACATCTTAGGGCAAATGAATTAATGAAGGTCATTGTCCAAATTTAATCCAAATGAGATATTCATACCAAAGAAGCTTATTATGAGTAATAAACCTATAAAGATCACATTTTAGATGTTTAGGACTGGGGTATAAAACTTCTTTCAATAAAATGCAACTATATCTTCACCATAGAATAAACGAACCTTCACGGGTTGTTGTCCATGGATCTTAGATACATAAACAAATGTGTGGCACCATCTCTCTTTGGATTGAAGCCAAGTTCAATGAGCCTAATATAGGCTCATCCAATTATTCTCTAAGATCACTTGATAGACCATTAATGGTCACATGTTTTGATTAGGAACAATTGGTTGTACATAGGTCAATTTTACTAATTTTTATCAAAATGAATGAATGATATTAATTGGGAGTGGATAATATGACTTGAATTTTAAAATTCATAAACTCAAGCCTAAACATCCACCCAGGGTTTAACTCATTATAGTATACTCATTCTAATCCCTATAGATAGATCATTGGTGGGTGAGGCACAACAAACTTATTAGGAATAGAAGAAAAATAACAATGCAGCTTACCTTAAATATGATGCTTTTGGGTGATAGTATTTTTTCTTTAGCATAACCAATCACGTACCTCAAAACTCTGAAGACTAGTTAGGATACCTAGTAACTATAATACCATGTGACGATCTTTTTTTAACATAAGACCTTTTCCTCCCTTTCAAAACAAAAAAAAAATCTTTTTTTTATATAGGAAAAAGAATGAGTCGTCGTGATGTCAGGTTTGACAATCTTCACTTCTCCTATTAAAAAATCAAAACAATTCAAGAGTGTTTTTAGATTCACTTTGATATCTTCAAATCAACTATTAATAGATAAGATATATTGACTAACAATGTTTTTTTTATAACAATCTTGAGATTATATAGCCTTATCATCATCAACATACTCTTGAAAAGCTTGTTATGCCATAAACAAACATTGACGCGTCATCTTCTAAACCTAACATCTAGATCATAAAACACCCTTTCAACTCTAATATGTCAAGAACAAACTATTGTTGTGCAAGGCTTTTTAATTACTACCTTTTCATGTTAAACTTATTCAAAGAAAGATCGTTTTTTATAAAAAAAAAAAAATAGGAAGCTATATTTCCCTTTAGGCTCAAAACACTATTGGGAACTAAATTTTCCTCCAAAAACTTAATCTTTTAATTTTCCATGTGACATTTCCATTATCCATGCATAAAATACCTCGCTCTAATTTCAAATGCATCTTTTTCAATTTTCCATGTTGCATTTCAATGATCTATAAATTCATTTTGAATATTCTAAGTTTTAATGTATTGTATAATCCAATAAAGTGTCAACCAAACTAACCTTTTTAATCTTTTCATGCCTTAATCTTCTCTATAAAACTAACATGTCATGGTCACCGACACAAAGAAACCTGCTTGATAAATGTTACTACTAGCAAACCTTGATACTCCTATTACTCGATCAAAGAAGTAGAAACAATCCACCCAACCTTTAAAAAAGGTTTGTTTGTCATCATTACTACCTCTTACATTAGATCATCCAACTACTCTTTCAGCCTAACCTTCAACTATTAATGACCCATTTACTTACAGATACCTTTTCTTTTTCTTATTAAAGTAGAGTGCTATATATTCTATGGTTACTTTACCACCTAACTTAAAGGAAAAAAACCTAAAACATTTCTCATTCATCATAAATTTCTCAGTTTTTGTTGTTGTTGGTCAATTAATTGTTGTTAAAATTGTATAAAATCTTAAGCAAGAATTCCATACAAGAAAACAAATGTTGGAAGGTTCATGCTTGCAAGCTTTTCCATTTTTTAACTCGGTTTATTGTTTATAGGCTCCGCTTATGCTTTTTCTATTATGTTTCAGCTGAATTGACATTACTAATGTTATTTTGCTACCCTTTCTTTCCCATACACTACTAAATTTTAATATGCTATTATCTTTAGTTTCTAATTTTAAAGATCAAGTTTCCTTAAATCTTTCATTATCATCAACACTATCTAATTGCATTTCATCCCTTTTCGTATATAGTAATTTATTATATCATGCCCTTACACGTTTTTTCCTTTTAAAGTAATAATTTTTAACTTTGAAAAAATGAAACCAAAATTTAATTGGCATTCACATTTGTGTTTAATTTAAGCATGTCCCTTGCCTGTAGTATAGCATGAACACACTAACTAATTATTACTAATTAATATATTTATATTATCAAAACATTGTTTGAGCAACAAGTAGACTAAAAGTGAGGTTGCAAATCTAAACTCAATCATAAAAATTAAAAATTGATAAATCAAGTACTCATTAGGAGATTGTAAGATAGATTGGGTTTCAATAAAGTTTTAGTTATTTCTTTCTTTATGTTCTTCTTTCTCTTTCTCTTAAATTTCTAAATTGTTTTTCTCTTAATTCTTAACTACTTCGCAACTTTTATCTATTAAATAATCATTTCAAATCTTGTATCAATTATTAGCTGAGTAACTTTTGAAACCTATGGAAAAGTGATTAATTGAGCAAGATCTAGTGATTTTGAGAAGATTAGAAGATTAAAAATATCAATCAAGAATTTTGTAAAGGTAATTTTAAACCTGTATAAGAAATGTGATGATATGGTTTTGCAACACAATTATAAAATTGATGAGATAAACTAATTGGTTTGTGAACTTAGAAGTAATCCAACAAAAGAAAAGAATAATAATTGAAAAGTTGGAGTTCATAGATCTACTAATGCTGTTATGGTTCCCATGATGGAGAAATTAATAATGAGTTCTTGAACAATAGTTATATAAGAATAAGTAAAAAGTCTGGGATACTATACTAAAATAAAAATGTCCCAATAAGAGTTTCCAAGAATTTTCACTGAAGGTTTTAAGGCATTGGAGTTTAGATGTGTAAAAGGTTATGGTAAATTTAACTTCAATTAATTTAGAAGATGAAGCTCTTCAAAATGCATTGAGATAATGCTCTTGTGAAATAGGACGAGTATATAGATGCTATGAGAATTAGGTTTGGAGCTATGGTATTTCATGATCCAATCACTAAGTTAATAAATCTCAAGCAAATTAAGGAGGCATAATCTTATCTTAGAAGATGCATTTTTTTACCAACTTAAGGATTATGTTATAAGTTGCTTTATTAGTAGCCTTAAACATGAGCTGTAAGTTCCAAAAAAGATAACGAGATGTAAAATTCTAAAAGAAGTTGTTGTTGCTAAATTGCAAGAAACTAATTGAAATATTCATCACAACTCTTTAAATTTCTAAACGAACCCTTGTTTACCATTATTAAAACCCTGCATTGCTTTCTAATTCTACTCCATCCATACATCCTATAATTCATGTTAATAATAATAATAATAATAATAAAAGGCTTACTATCTTTTATATATATATAAAAGCACAAGCATAACAACACTTATTAAAGGTGAAATAAAATAAAAGATAAATTTGCAACACATAATGACAACATATATGAAAAATCATCAGAGTTGTGATATCATAAATTCACAAAGACATCCAAAACTAAGACTCAAAATTGAAACATAGAATAAGGATAATATTAAGTACCAAAACTTCATATATAGTATTAGAGACACTACATCATGATAAGAGGCAATCAAATTCAAGTCATAAAGTCACATATTCTATTCACACCTTGTTTTACAAAGCTATCTATCATATGATTAGCCTCACACAAAACATTACAAAAAGATAAATAGCGCAACAATAAGGATAAACGAAATATAAAGATGAAAAGTTCATAAAATCTCCATGGTCCATACCAGTAAGACCAGGTTTGCCAATAGACAAGTCATCAACATTCTACTTTAGAATGTATGGTTCAAGTGAGTGTTATGAAATGGGAGGTCTAGAACACTTGATATTTGACCATTAGACCAAACCATTCACCGAAATTAATAAGTCAATGGCACAATAAGAAAAATAAAAAAAAAAGGCTTTGATCCACATAAACAGTCTAGTTAATATTAAAAAAAGATATCATAATCAGGCTATTTATTATTAAAAGAATTGCATAAATTAATCTATCACGGAGATGATAACATACCACACATGGATTTGACTAAATAATCCATGTTAGAATTAGGTTTCAAGATTATTTTATCATCAATCTCATAATCTAGTACCACGCAAGACAATTTAATAAATAGATCCTTAAATGACCTGGTCTTTTTTCCTTTTAGAGCTCTCCTCTTTTTAAAATTCAATATCCATCAAAAGCCATCGTACATAACCATTTAGAAACATAAAAGACATGGTCCTTATAAATAATAAAGATTCTAGGGAATTGGACTGCAAGATAAGAATTCTCTAACCATACATTATGCTAGAAACTAGTATCTCTGTCATTCCTAATAAAAACAAAAACTTCTTCTCTGAGTGATCTAGCTATGTTTGAGTTCTAAACCTAATGTATACAAGATATGATAGAAAAAATAAAAAAAGCCATTTCTGGGGCAGATATAGGAGGTCAAGCGAAGATAAGAAAGAATAGCTTTCTTCCAAAAATCTCAATTGCCACTAGTTTGGAGCTTTGAGAGCTCACTTGTCAGTTACTAACTCTAGAGCTGATTCTACGTTAAAAAACTTATCTATCATAATAAATAAAATAGAGCACAATGGATGTCATGATGTACTTTTTAGGATCCCCTTCCTTATTCTTAGATGTTTAGTCTAATTTACATATTGTTAACTAGGAACTATACCCCTAATCTGCTCGAGAATTTTGGCAGCTAGAAAAGAGAGTTGAAGTAGATAATCTCTTAAAAATAAAACACACTATAACTCGATCCTTGTTCCTTTCAGATCAACCAAGTTCTGAGAATGTCAATTTTGAAAGTTCAGTTTTGTTTATCTTTACAAAACTTACTATACAAAGTCTTTATTCTATAAGCATTGTAAATTGAGAGCAACTGTTACAATCTATTTTTGGGTTATCTCCAAATTCATTTTCTTTTTTTCCAAAAACAAAAGATTAAACAATGCTATTTTTGGGTTATTCCCAAATTCATTTTCTTTTCTTCCAAAAACAAAAGATTAAACAATGTTATTTTAAACGGCATTGTTCTTCTTCTTTCCGTGTGTGCAGAGGCAGTGAAGATTTTTTCTCTACCAAACTATTATTCATCAACCAATGTAACTTGAGAAATAAAAATGAAATGCATGCATACCTCCAAATGAGCAAATAGTGACAGTGGATAACGAGCACCAACAAAACAAAACACCAAAAGGCAAAGTTTCAAGGATTAAAATTTGATGATATGAATAAGAAGACGCGAGATGATCTCCATACTGGAAAAAAAAAAAATTGTGGGTATAGCACGGGGCAAAGAGATTCTAGACCTTTGTTTCTATTTTCAATAATTCATGAAATTGCGAATCTTTCAAAAAGTTAAAAATAAAATTTTTTTAAGTTTTAAGAAATTGAGGAGATAAAAAATGAGTTATGACAGCACATAGAAGCAGCAACAAAATTATTGGAAGAGCATAATAATGCGTGTAAAATACATACAATCTCACTGGACAAACTCCCAAAAGCAAATTGTATAGCGAAATCCAAGCATGAACAACTTACAGAAAACAGAAAATATACATAAAACAATGGAAGTACCATGCAAAAGAGAAGCCACAACCCACTTTTTATGAATGCAATAACCATTTAAAATTCAATTCAAACTCAATTTGTGATCAGCACCTAAATAGCCTGGTATAGTGTTGCTTAGAAGGTTATGAGGTCGTCTTTAGAAGATTGCTGTTTCTTTGGGTCATGCACAACTTGGGATGTACCCCCACCCTTCTTACCAAAGATCATTTCATCAAGATCATCCATCATGTCATCATTGCTCCCTCCATGAGTCCCACCTCGTGAACCTGCAGGTTTCCTGACCAACGCATCTTCTTTCGCATAAACGGGTGAATCAGGCTCGACAGCAACAGGAATCATAGCAGGTTCAGGTATAACTGGAACCACTGATGGGGCTTTTAACTCTTCATACTTGGAGAGAACTTTCTGGATCTCGTCATTCACATTCAAAGCTTCAAAAAGCAGGGCCTCATTATCTCCAGCCTTCTCAATGATTCTTTGCACAGTCAATTGTGACTGCCGACACTGATGGACTAGAGTAGTCGTCAAATCATCCTGCCAATCAAAACAAAGCATTCTATAACTGATATCTCAAACAAGAATTACTTGTTACTCAACTTCTGAAATAGATTTCCCAAGTGAACCAACCCCTGCCCCAAACCAAAACAAGCATCATCATCTCCGCTAACATAAACAAAATTCCATCATGGATACTTAGAACGAGAAAACAACAATAAACCAAGTCGCTTCTTGAAACAGAGGAATTAAGGAAATCAGCATGCACATCAAGATAAATGAAAAAGCTATAGCATGGCAAGTGTTGGACAACAATCTTGGAGGATTTGCATACAGAAAGATGTGAATCATTAGCCATTCTCTAGGTTTAACATGGCATCAACAACTTCTAGTTTAACATAGTATGAAGCACCATTAACTACTTTTGCAGCCTCCAGGCTCTTCCAAAAACTTGGTTCACTGATCAGAATTCTTACTGACAGTTATTGCTAATTCAAAGCCTTATGTTTTTATGAGATGGTATTTTAGTGCGCATCTGTTCACCACCTAGTATGAATACAAAATTCAATTAACATAGCAATACGTTTTAGAATCAAGGGAGAAAATGCAAGTTGCAGGAAAAGAAAGAGATTGTTCAATAAACCAAAATAAAACAAGTAAATTTCGTAAGTTCTCTTGATAATAGACAACTATTTGAAAGTACCAAAATTACAGAGAGAGAAATTTGGTCCTAATTAAGATATCATACTTTTCTTCAACCACCTTATGCAGCCGCAACATGTATTGGAAGGAAAATAAAAAATTTAAAGGACAAGATGCAGGTGGAAGATGGTAAGTCAAAAAACTTCAGGGAGGTTCATGATAGGATTAGGTCGACAACATAACAATTAATCTTGAGAAATTGCAATGTATCCTCCACTCTTTATCTGTTAGGACATGTGCAGTACAACAGGTTAAAGCAATACAGGATTAAGGAAAAATGGCCAGATATTGTGGAAGACATATGGAAAGCAAAAATTCTCCACTGAATAATGTCTGTTCTTTTATTTTATCTGATAGGCAATCCCAGCCATCCTGGTGGAAACTGGCATATTTCCCGCTTCAAATTACTGCAAATCATGTTGACCTAATCCTTACAAAATATAATAGCCATGCAATTCGAGAGAAATCACACCCAATGGCACATCCTTGTAGAGACAAGAGACAGGAACAGCCTCCTCGAGTATGCTTACCTTTTTGAACAGTTACACACATTTATGTTTACATTTTTCAAAGGTACTCACTATATTTGATCATCAAAATTAAATAGAAAATTTTAAATATTTAACTTATTGATCTTATTTTTTAGTTTTGACCAAATTGAATTAATGGATCCAAAACTGACATGAAAAGAATTGAGTGTTGATACAGCCTCTACATTTAGCCATGTTCTTGCCCCTCCTAGAATTTTGTTCAAAATTCACCACTGATCAAACAATTATTTGTCAACAAGTAAGACACCTCATCTGATTGGTGAGGATGAGTTTTCTTTTTTTGCATCATAAAACAGTACAACATTATACCCCAAAATTCAAACAAACTAATATTTAAATCAATTCATGCATGTATGCTCTTGAAACAGGGGGGGGGGGGGTGCGAAGCAGTATTAACTTGGGAAAGTTTATTCTCACTTGCTTATCTAAAATGATTAATTTGACAGCAAACAGTCAGACTATGAGGGGGCTAAGAATCAGCAATCCTTTGAATTTTCCCTTGCTTTCTACCATCTCAACTACAAGAAGTAAATGTAAATAAAAACTGAAAGTAGCTCTACTAATGTCTTGGAACATTTACTCATTTCATTTCTATTTTATAACAGCTATGAACTTACATCAACAGTTGTCTGCTGTTTCTTATGGGTCATCTGGGTCCCTATCCTCAAAATTTTTCATTGCAGTTTACATAAGGTTTCACTATTAAAAGTAGATTCTGTTTGATTAGTTGTACAACATCAACTGACATTTTGCCAAGTTCTGTTAATAATTTGTTTAATAACAGCAAAAGTTATTAAGCAAGGCCACTCTTTAAAAACAATTGTAACCTAATACACAAGTGAAAATTAAATTCTCTTCATTGAATTCAAGACACGGGAGAAACAAAGAGAATTATATAATGAAGAGAATAGAGATTGTAAAGACTTGTTTTATTTGATGGGGAAAAAAAAACCTTTAATGATCTTTCCTCTTCTATTTTTTCTCTATCCAGCCAAAAACAGGTAAATTCATAGGGATCTGGACGGCAAAACATATGCAGATACACATATGTTCATATTGGTAGCCTCTCTAAAAAAAATAAGAAGAAAACACAGCATTTCCCACTCTCACTAGTCCAGCTTGATGAATGCAATGTCTGTCAGACATTCTCATTCTTCATGAGGCAATTTTGATTCAGCTCATGACACCAAAATAGATATAGTTAATCCGACAATAATTTCCTCCTGGCTGGTTAGGAGGGAACTTCCTCCTATCCATAGGTGTCATGTTACCATGTATCAAGCATCAGTAATTGTGTTTTTAAATGAATGTTTTCTCTGACCAATTTTTTATTGCTTGATAGATCTTTTATTTCATCCTATGTCTATGATTTTTTCTCACACATGCTGTCCTAATAACATGACAGTTATGGGCAGGTGGAGACTCCCTCCAACCCGGGTAGGGAAAAAATTATTGTCCTAGCTAACCAGTCAGCAAAAAAAGTTTCCATATGAGAAGTGGGCTGATTATAACAATATGATTGCATTGGAAACATTTTCAGAGATGATCTTGGACGAAGACATTAACATCACACAGTGAAAAAACCCAAAACTACCACCTTTTCACATGAGCTTTAAGAATGATCAAATACTAAGAACTCACATATGCATGTTGTCAACCCTGGCCCCAACTGTCCCTAGACTTATACCAATTTAAGAGTCCTGTTTTAACGCAAATCAAATCAATTTGAACATCAAAAATATACACACACATGTTACAAGTGCAAAATATGGAAGCTCAGGATTCCATGTTGTTATTGTGTCCTTCATTCCAGTAGTACTGTTACTTTGCTGCCATTGCTGAAATTGGCACAAACAAGACTGATTCTTCTATTGAATCAGTCCTTGTCGGGTCTATGTGTGTTAATACTTGCTCCAACATGCCTTTTTATAATGATATACATCTTGACCCATGTATGTATATGTAGATGGTTGTATGGTATAATATGATGGAGTTGACACACTGGGTTATATTGAAGCTATGGTATGAGAAACACATAGTAGCATTCTTTTAAGCAGGTTGACAGTTGTTGGGATAGATTGAGAATGTTTGGTTGTAAGCAGAATTTCGCTGAACATTTTTGTCTCATCCATTTTCAAGATGTATGAGAAGCAACCAAACACTCTTAGATCAATGATTGGAGGATGTTGTGTACTGACACAAATACACATTTAAATCAGTTGTTCCTCAAGTTGTTTGTAAGTTTAGATATGGAATTCCTAGTATTAGATAATGATTACTCGAAGTATCATCTACAAAAAGTTGTTAGAATTTACAGGCCAAAATCATTTTTTTTACCTTATCCAAGTAGACTTTGAAAAAATATAATGTTCAAATATCTGGGCAACTGAACAAGTGAGTTAACAGGGCAAGTGGCATTAAAATTGAGAAATAAAGATAAATAAGAGGGTGTTAAACAAAAAAAAAAGAGTACAACTAGGAGGCTATGACAGAAAAACAACATGCTGGGGCCTCTAAACAGAGCTATCTATTTCTACAATAGACACACAAATAAACAAACAGAGCTCCCCTCTCTCTCCCCCTCTCTCTCTACATGTGTTTATTTCCCCTACTCAATCCTCAATGCCTTCTACAATTCCCAATTCCGAAAAAGAATTGAAAATCACATTTCAATTGCAAACAATTAAGAATTTTAAAAATTTTTAAAAGTAAATATATGTTTATATTAAAAACATACGAAAATTAAGAGATAATGCGAAAATACTCAACCATATCTCCATGGTTGTTAAACTTGCATTTTGACATGTGCAGTTTAACAAGGTTTTGGAATCGATTAAACTTGCGCCATGCTCATAAAACTGAGTCAACCAGGAATTGAAGCAAAATCAATATTTAAAAAGTTGGAATTGTTAAAATCACAAATAGAATTGCAATGATAACACGTCTACATTTTGTCAGTCTTTAGTATCTTATAAATGAATAAAGTACGTATTCATTTTAATTGGTGACATTTGGCTTCTTTTGGAGGACTTGAGTCATTAGGGATGACATTGCAATAAGCAACACCGATTGATTGACTTAGGAAGGGAAAATAAAACAACTAAAAAATGAATTTATAGATAAGATTTTCAGTTTTTTTTTTTTCTAAATCAAAATTTTATTGAATAGTTATTCTATCATCAAAATCTAAAAGGAAAATTTGATGCAGACCCGAAAATAATAAATAAATAAAAAATATGCAAAGTTATGCATTCACCAAGGAAATAAGTCCACAAAAAGTTATGTCTACATGCAACCAAAAATACCAGCAAAGACCAACATAATTGCTTTGGCATTTACATAGATAAGACCGACTATTTCTATAAGGTTTTTCTTTCTTCAACTTTTTTCTTTTTTGGGGTGGAGGGTTTGCTTGTTCCTGCATTCAAATTGGAAATCCTAGATTCTTAGAAAAATGGGCCAACTTATAAAGAATGTTCTCCATCGTCAATATAAAATTAAGAAATTAGAAATGTTCTATTTTTTCTTTGACCAACACGTTACATCTGAACATGATAATCTTGTTTTTAATAATCCACTTAAAAAAGCCCACTCAAAAATAGCCTTATTTTTTCACAATTTAGCAGGTCCTAAGTATGGTTAGATAAATCAATTTATGTTGTGTGTTACTTTTCAGAAAATAGTTTTTTTTGGTTTTTGGCTCTAGTTTTCTTATTTATTCTAAAGAGATTTTTCCATAGAAAAATAAGGAAACATGTTTATTAAATACATTTTTTTTCAATATAGAAAAAAAGTGCCTTATTTGGCTTAAATTAAAAATATGAAAAGGAATGAACACATAACATTCGGTTAACCAAACAAGGCTCTTATTTTTATTGTGGATAATTTGGAAAACAACTATTTTTGTGTTTTCCAATTTTATGAAGAAGTAGAGAATTAGAAAACACGAAGTTTCTAAGAAATCAATTTTCATTTTCAGTTAGTAGACATTTTCTTTAGTTTTCTATTTCTGAGAAAAAAAAATTCTGCAAAACTGAAAAAAATTTCACAAGTAAACACAACTTTAATACCTTTAGAATGTCAGTTAGTTTACCAAAGTCAAGTGAAAGTAAAAGAACAAAAGAATTCATACACAAACAATAAGAAGAGTTTAGGCATCTCATATTTGAAGTAGGATTATAGAGCTATTTTTTTATCTAATCAAAATCAATACATCCACACCAAATTAATTGGATATCGAAAACTTGTAAGATAAGAAGTACCTGTAATGCATCTTGTTGAGGTGAAGAGGACAACACTGTGGCGAGAAGCTCTATGCTGTTTCTTGCCACATCAAATGCTTCCTTTGTCTGTTCAGCTGTAAAGCTTTGCAGAGGAATGTCATACTCAATCTGCCGTGCAAGACTGGTATCCACTTCTGGTGCCGACACAGAACGAGGTGGAGTGAAGATAGGCACTAAACTCTCATTGTCACGACCAGGGAACCGGATACCCCTTGATTTTAAACTCTTTAGAACAAAACGAACAAGTCAAGAAACAATAATGGTTCAAGAATTCATAAATCTGCACTAACCAAAGGACTACGTGAATTTATCTTCTATAGAAACACTGCAAAACAAAGCGCCTGCATAATTTTCATCTGTGATCGATAAGACAATTTATTTCCACACATATTCAAAGCAAACAAATGCTCTGTCAAATTAAATATGGAACAGTTCATTTAACTTCTATGGGTGAATTTTAGCATATTTACCCAGCCAACTTATTTTGATTTTACGACTCCCTCCCTTTCAACCAAGATTGTTAGGGCTAAGAATCATATTTCATCAAGCAGACAACTCTCTATGATATACTCTATAAAAAGGCTGACAGCCAAATAAAACCAACATCCAATATATCAATCCAAGTAATAGGAACTAATAGGAGATAGGGGGGGGGGAAGCTGAACTTGAGACAACTATTAACATTAAATAATATTTTGTTGCTGGCAAGCCAAAAGACAATTGAGAATAGAACATTCCTTTTCTTTACCAAACATTCAAAAAGTGAAATCACTAAGAAACAAAAAGGAGTACCTTGTATGTTTCTTCAAAAACAGGTAAATAGCGCAGTTCACTGGTTGACTCTCCCCATGCTTCAATGAGCAATAGAGCTTTATTCCTATTATTGACGACAGTCTGAGGATCATCAATCAACTTTACCATTTCATCAAGAACCCTCTCAGCCGCCACCTCTGAGAAAGCCTTCTCACAATTCTTAGCACATGTTTCAAGCAACACTAAGGCTAAATACTGTACCCTAGCATTTTTTATCATGATCCTCTTCTTTATGCCACGAATCAATTCAACACTACTAACTTTTTCATGATCGATCATGTCACAGATATCAAGATTCATGGCCCAATCAGGTTCATCAAGCGTCTCTGCAGTGGCATCCTCGACAAGTTTATCGGCTTGGTTAGGACCTTGTAATAGCTCCTTCACCTTGAAGCTCATTGAGCTCATGCCTGCACTCATCTTTCGACCCACCTCGGCACCTCCAATCTTGAGGCGTTCGCCAAAAGCACTGACCTTCTCCATCAAATTGTCACTCATCTTCGCAGCCTTTTCCAAACCCTAAGATTCAGATTGTTGTCCTGAAAGTCCAATAACCGACATAAACCAGAAAAAAGCCACGATACATCAAGTACGAGAGAGCAAAAGGGAAAACAAAAGCGAGTTTTTCACCTTTTGAAGTAACACGAAACAGAAAAGGATTCAAAATTTGACTTCTTTCTTTGCCTTATATTTTTCCGCTTAAGAGAATCATCTAATTAGAGAATATTAGGAGAGAGAGGACGACAGATTTGTTTGGGTGGTAGTTCTCTTCTCTGGGGGGGAAAAGTAGAGTCAACTCAACTATATTTCAAAGTTTGATCAAAATTCAAAGCTTTCTCAATTTTCTCTGAAACCAAACAAATATAGAAGACTGAGAAATCCAAAAAAAAAAAACCCTCAAAATTCTGTTACTTTAATTTGATGAGCTGAGCATATTACAAGAACTCAGACATGATCAGATCAAATTAAAGACCACAATCTGAAAAAATAAACCTAACCTATTTTATTATTCCCATGTAAGAAAAATAAAAGGATAGATTACCTTAACAGTTTGTTGTTGTTGCTGTCGTCGTCGTCGTTCTTGAGTCTGGTTCTGTAAAGACTTGACGATGATGATCTTTCGAAGGATCTTCTGTTTGTTTCAGTCTCCTTATTAACGTGCAAAGAAAATTAACATAACAATATTTCAGTTATTTTAAGGTATTTTTCGTTTGTACTTCTCCCATTGCTTAGATTTTTTTATTTTTTTTTCCTTTGGCTTATAAGGGAATTTATACCTACAGCGGCCCATTCGCCGGCCAAGCCGTCCTCCTTTTCCATTTTTCTTTCTTTCAAAATCGATGAACTTCATTCAAATCTTCTTTATATTCAATTCTAATTCTAATGAAAATGTAGGAAAATTTTATATCTTTACAGCTAAAATAAACAAATACTTTCAGTCATACAAAACAATAATTATTCATAATAAAAATAGAAAATAAAATTGAAATGATTGAATTAACTTAAATAAAAAAATCTTGATGAGTTAAAAGAGTTAAAAGATAGAAGACCAATCAACTAAGTAATTAGAAATAATAATAGATAAAAAAAATAATCGATCAACAAACTTTAAATCCACATGAATAACTAAAAATATAATTCTATTTAGAGAAATAATTCTTGATAGAATAATCAATCAAAAGTCACAAATTAACTTTTAATTCATGTAAATATCAATAAAAGAAAAGTTTAGTTTGTATTTAGAATTTGATAAACCTATTTATCTAATAGCGATTTTTGTATACAATTAGTATAACGTGTGTGATTAGGATTTGAACTCTATATCAATATAAATAGGTTCCTATACTATTGTAATAATGATTAACCCTATATATTTAAATTATATGATTCAATTTATTTATCTTTTTTCTTATAGGGTTTTTCTTGCTTTTATTTATAGTTTTTCTTTATCGTTCTAGTACATTTAAATTCCTGTAATTTATTTTACTATACTCATGTTATTTCTACACAATGATGCTTTTGAGAAATGACATCTCTATTTTAGGGTTGGAGTTCTAGAATCTCATTTCTCATTTAATAAGGGTAGTTTTCGTCACATCTAGAATCTCATTTCCATGTAAAATTAATAAACAACATATATATTGCATATCTAGTGAGACAAGATTCAATATGCATTCAAGTTATTAAATATACCTCCAAACACAAAAACAAAAAAACAAAGCTCATCCATATAAAATTGAATGAATAGTTAGTATAAGCAATTAAGAGAGGTCGACTTCTTAGTTATGAAAAGTTTGATAATCCACCAACTCCTCATGTTCTAAAAAGTCAACCAGTATTACATCTACACACATCTTCATCATGTAATCCACAATTATAACACATAATTACATCTACACACACTTTTAATATTCACATATTATTCCTTATGTTTTCATCAATTCCGATAAGGTCATCACCATTAATTATAAATGGGCATGTTGGTGTATGGATGCTTTATAAGAAGCCATACATACATAGATATATGTATGTATGTATTGTATCGTACAATGCCACATCCAATTATGAGAAAAATTTAGTCAATCATTCATGGTTGCTCTTGAAAGAGCATCTTATTATCAATTTATAAATCTTTTTACTGTTAATACGAGGACTTTTTAGATAAAAATAGAAAACGCAACAAACACAATCTATCAAAGCAACATTATGGTAGTCAATTGAACCACGTAGCTCACATGTAATTAGTTAAATTAGATACAAAATAAGTTATATTATAATAGTCTTTGAAATGCATGGGCTTATACATTTATATGGCACATTCCCAGGACGTTCTAAAATCACAAGTACTCTACTATATCCTAAGAAGTTCTAAGATCACAAGCACTTTAGTAAGGCTTTTTTAATAATCATGTGTTATAAAAAAAAGTATTTCCTAGCATAACAACAAATACAACCCAACTTAAGAATGATAACCCTAATAACTTCCCAATTATATGAAAAATTACATCTCAATCATAGTTTTTGATCAACTATATCTACTTTTTTTATTGTATATTTAACTTTTTATACGGCATTATATTCTTTCTAGTTATAAAAGCGATAACCCTAATAACTTTCCAGTTACATGAACAATCACATCTCAATCATAGTTTTTGATCAATTATATTCACTTTCTTTGTTGTATATTTAACTTTTTATACGATATTATATTCTTTGAACTCTTATAATTTGTAAAAATTTGAACTTGAGATCTATATAAAAAATGACAAACTCTAAATAATAAAAATGATAATTAACCTTATAAATTTTCAATTATCTCGAAGCGTGGATAATTACTCTTCCATGTTGCATTAAACAATCACTCTTTCATGCTTCATCGAAACATAACCTAACCTCTTTTTTGATGTGCCACTGTAAACAATAAATCATTTTAACCTTGAGGGAATTAGCAATAAAAGAGCAATTGTTAGTCTTCCTTTCGGTTCCTAAAAGCTTAATTTTATGCATTCCCACCTCACTTCTTCTTATGTCAATTAAGTCAAAGGGGCTGTTTCTATTATTAAAAATCCCTGTAGTAACTCGAAAGTCCAAGAAAATTTTTAATCTCTCTCATATTTACAAGTCTATTTCAAAAAGACTACTTCTTTTAACCAAAAGTTATACCTCTTCAATTTGGATCTAACTTCTTTTTTATATATATATTTTTAAAATAACTTTTAAATTTAAATCTAAATTAATACCCACTATTTCTTTTATTTTATTTATTTAAACTCTATTAAATAATAGTTATTTTTTATATGCATTTAATGTTTTTAAGAGTTTTTAATTCATTTATAATTTTTTATGTTTTATATCAATAAATTTTATATTAAAAAATTTATTTTTAAATAATATTTTTAATACGTGTAACTTTACTTAATATGTTTTTGCCTTTTATTTTATTTAATCAATTTTACTTATGTTTCCTTTTATTATAATTTAATAAAATAAAAAATTAATTTTTATAAACAAAGTTCCTAAACACAACCATTCTAAAGATTCAAGTTAGGAGAATCAATATCTTGGTTTTTATGCTATTCTTAATTTTTTAATTTTTATCTTTATATATTATTAAAATCTTTTTATATATTTATTATTATACATAATTCTTAATTTAATATATTAAATATGTACATAAGTTTTTTTTTTTTATTTTTATTTTTAATTTTTTATATAAAAAATAGATTGAAAAAATCTGTATATTTAATTTTTTTTATGAAAAAGTTCTGACTTAAATAGGTAGTGTGTGCGTGTATGTGTGTGTGTGTGTGTGTGTGTATAATACCCGTAGCAGCAGCAGCAAACTAGCCAGTGAAAAAATAAAAAGACGACTCGATACACAGAGTGTATTCTGCTGGGTTTAACCTAAATTGTAGAGGCAGGAGAAGTGCGCATCTCAATTGATCATTTCGTGGTGATCGGTTTCTGAACAACTGCACAGGTGTAGCTTCTCCCCGAACTATGATTCTTATTCTATTTTTTATATTTTTTTAGGCTAAAGTTTTCATATGTATAATAATAAGGTAATAATCTAGGGTTTGAATTGCAGGTCGAGTAATTGAATTGATGGATTTGAATTGGCTTAGTGCCATATTAGTTGGGGCAGGCTGCCTTGCTTTAGGTTACTGCATTGGGACACGCTGCCCTTCTTTCATCTTTTTAAGGTTAACACCAAAAGTGGTTAAAGACACCAAAACTAACCCTAGTAGTCATCATGGCAACAAGAAAAACAAGTCCAAAGAACCATTTGAGATTGATAAGCTGGCTGATATTCTTGATGATTTCAAGATGGTAATGCCTTTTTTTTTTCCACCTGAAAAATGAAGTATGTCCTTATTACTATTTCTTTATATGATTTTTTTTCTTTATCCTTTTTAATGTAGGTGTTGGTTGTCAGAAACGATCTTAAGATGGGAAAAGGGAAAATTGCAGCTCAGTGCAGGTTGCCTTCTTTATTCTTCAGGAGCTGTCTTTGTGCTAGCTATTAGTTGGAACAAGGGAGCTATATCTTACTTTCTTTTTACAGAATTATTCCTTTTATTTTTCAAAATCTTGTTAGATTTAGACTAAAGAGGCTAAACTAGTAACTTTCATTCGCTAGAGTAACTAGTTTGGAATTACTATCTGGGTCCAGAGGCTGTTCTCTTCTCTGTAGAATAGACAGACAGTTCTAGAGATAGAAGCAAACAACTTAAAAGATAGCTGATTATTCTTTTTTTTGTGAACCCAAAACAATTACAATATCAGTTATTGACACCATTTGTATAACAATTCATCAGTGGAAACTTTATTGATTGGTGGTTTGGCAATTGAGAGATTATCTGATTATCAAGAAATCCCATGATGGCTGATTTTCTAGCTTGTTGACCACTGAGACCATCTACTGAATAGCTTCTGTAACTAATTGTCAAGGGAACAACCAACTACAGCCTGGTTTTGTGTACAAGTAACACGATAATATATGATGAAATTGTTTTATGATATTGGCATGTTGGCATATGAAGAACAACATTGAGACATTTAGCAAGTGAGTTTAAAAGTGGAAAATTTTCCAAAAGTAAAAATGGCCTTGGCTAGTGTTTTCAGATATGGTAAGTTTGGATTATTTAGTTTCGCAAAAGTTGGGTTACAAATCTGCTTTACTGGCTATGCTGTGGTTCATGGCCTCTTTCACATCCCAACACCTACCAACTTATTGGATGTTACCTTGAATATCGCATAACTATGTGGCTTATAGATCCTGTTGAGAAGTTATCGATTTGGATCTATATTTCAGTCTCATTTATTTGTTAAGCAGTTGCCACCAGGGACCAGAGGGTCTACTTTTACCCTATGGTTTTGCCACAATTGTTGTCTGATTAAAATATGGTCTTAGATACCATATCCCCTTCTTTCACCTTTCCCTGTTTCTTTCATGCACTGAGGCAGGTTATTATTTGTTACTTTGATGACTATTCGTTCTCCTGATCTTTAGTAAATAGTTGATTACTTGACACTGACAAGAGTCAAATTTTTGCCATATTCCTTTGAACATGCAGTCCTCCTATTCAATGATAGATTAACATTAACAATCCTCATTTACGTAATTTTCATGTTCTTTTTCTACGATTGAACACTGTTTAAATTTTTGTGATTTGTCATTTGTTTTAGTCATGCAACTTTGGGCCTGTATAAAAAGCTTCTAAACCGAGCACCTAAGGCTTTAAACAGGTACTTCACTTGCTATTCTAAATTACATAGCCTTATGGTTATGCTTTTTTTCTCCTCTCTTTTCTCTTTTGTGCCACTTCTTCTTCAGTTTCAAATATTTTGCAAATATGCAGGTGGGAGATGTGTGCTCAGCCAAAGGTGGTCGTGAAAATTGAAAGTGAGGAGGATATGCTTGTTTTGCAAGTCAGTATGTCAAATTTTTTTGTGTCGCCTCAGTTAATTTCATCAAATCGATACTATGGGATCATTTATTTTTTGCTATTTCAAGGAAAAATAGTAGACAGTATCATCTAACTTGTTAGTCTATAAATGGATGACAAATGAATTCCCGATGTGTATAGTTTTATATGTTTAAAGCTACAAAAACTTTTCTCCTTATCTGGACACAGAGATATATTATGGATTTTTTTAGTCTTAGGTTAAAGGAATTTTCCTTTAGCCTTGTTTCAACCATCTTTCTTGATGGCAAGTTTAGGTTTCTAAGTGAATTTTTAAGCCGCCTCTCCCAGCTTATAGCCCAATTCACTACGCCTGCCTTTGTTTTTACTGGTGCCACTTTGCAGCCTGGTGGTACATTCATTGACCTATTCATCCAATCAAACTGAATATCAGTTGTAGTTGATGTGTGCATCAGATGAGAACCCTAAAAAAATAGCAGACATCAAAATGAACTCAACAAAAATTTGGAAAGTTTGCTTAGTACCTCTTGATATTCTTGGGAATGCATCCCAGTTGAACATCCAAGCTCATATTTGCAGCAAATTTCTCTTTTTCGAGGTTTTTCTCAACCATTGCATTTGTGTTTGCTGTTCTGCTAGTTAAATAGGTAAAAAGACCAACCAACTTATGATGCTTTTTTATATATATAATTTTAAAGCTTTGTTGGTTGAGACTATTATCTATTTTATTCTGAGTCTGATGTTTCAACTATGACCTTTTATTCTACTGGTTTTAGTGCTGTTCTCCTTTATTTTTATTATGGTTTCCATAATTTGTTGTTTATCTGGTCTGATTCATTCTTGACGAATTCATTTTCAACTATTACAGGAGAGGGCAAAATCACTTAAACTACCAACCCATATTACTATTGATGCTGGAAGAACACAGATTGCTCCAAGTGAGTTGCAAAGCTGATTTTTATTTTATTTAGATTGATGATTGCTCATAAAATTTCATTTTTTTGGGAGTATTATTTTTGCCTTGAACTCACATGGAATGGTTTTTTTTATGTAATTTAAATTTTAGGAAGAATGTTACTTCATGAGTTTGTAGAATCAAATTAACAGGATGTAGAAAAATGCATTTGAGCTGTAGTTAGTGTGGGGGTGGGAGGCAGTAGCAGGAATTTGGCTAAAAGGTGGAAGCGAGAAACCACTTAAATTTTTTTGAAGCACAAAGCCATTTGGGATATGTTATTTCGCTTATAAATTTCCAAAAAGTATTTGTTGTGAAGTTAATGGATTAGAAACTTGGGAGTATCTCAAACCTCAGATGGGCAGACCTATTTTTGACAGTCTAGGTGATCATATTATTGATTCATTGAACATTTTAGCAGTTGCAAGTCTCTAATAATGTGATTGTTATTTTTTCTTAAATTAACATGAGATTTTGATAGTATGCATGTGTTTCTATATTCTAATGGCGCAATTGAACAAGTGTGAATGAGATTAGCATGTTTCCTTGAAAACTGAAGAAAAACCAAGCTTTCTCGCGATTTTTTGGTTATGGATGTTACTCCAAATGCCTGATTTGCTTCTTTAAACTCATTTATACCAAAAAGTCTGTTCCAACAAGCTTGCTATCCAATTTACCTACAGTGCATTTTCTTTTGGTCTTTAACAAAAGTTGGACTGAAATTTATTTGTTGCTGTTGATTCAGATTCAAGAACAGTGATGGCTATTCTTGGTAAGAGTTTCCGTTCCAGTATGCTTGTGTCATATCAGCTATATGATTTGTCTGTGTTGGATCTATTTGTAGTTTGTTTGTTAAATTTGCTTTACTTTAGATCAAAAAATGGTCTATTAAATAGTAAAATTAGATGTAAGAATTTATGAACTACATAATTTAGCTTTCAGAAAATATGGAAATTATGAGCAAAAAGTAGTAAACATACTTTTACGACATTAACAATAGAAAATGTAACTTTTGACAAGTCAGCAAGTTTTTACTTGAATTTTGTTGTTAACCTTCAAAGTTCGACTATGTAATTAACTGAAGATATTGGTTGATTCATGGCTTTTTTCATAATAGGGTGCTCCCAAATCTTATTTTCCAGAATATATTCAGTGTTATCCTTATATGACTCAAAAACTAACAAGAGAAACGATTTGGTGGAGCCTGCATGCTGTTAACCACGCTTCCGTTCTCTAAACCTCTGTTTTTGCAGGACCTGTTGAAGTGGTTGATGATGTCACAGGTGGACTGAAGCTTTTGTAGTAGCTTCTTCATTGAGGTGATGACCTTTAAGCCCTACTGACTGAGTTTTCTGAAGATCTCACCGACAATGAATAATGTTCTACACATTTGAAGGAAAATTGATCAATCAATATATGAGAAAACCAGTCTGCAAGGCCTTATCAGGCAATTTCATGATCATTACTTTTAATAGTACTTTTTGATGGTGGCAAAATTTTTGTAATTGCCCAGCCATGGTGGCGATTGCAGTACTTGGAAGTTATTTGCGCAGAAGATGGGGTGACAATGGTTTCCCTTGATTTTCTTATCACAAGATTTGGCATCTCTGTTACTTTCTAATTAATTGCAATGTTAGTTTGGTTATTAAGAAGAGAATTGGTTGACAAGAATGAGACAACATAACGATGTTTTGTGTTTTTTAGCGTGCGAGCGAAACTGTGGAAAACAACGAGTAAGAAGGTAAAAATTCTAACACTCTTTTTTTGTTCTTTGTAAAAATTGGGGGTTTGGAAACTTGGATTCTAAAATATAATCCTGAAATGTGATATTGGTTGAAATGAAAATAGTCGTTCATATGCGCTTTGTGTGCATGATATCATAGAGTTGTTCAAGTTCTTGGAGAAGGATTGTACACGAGTGTCTAGTTAATTTTACTCATAAGATACAGTCAATATTGCATGGAGAAGGGCTTTTGATGTGGGAAGTAAATATAAGAATATTATGGAAACTATAAAAGAGACCAACAAAATAAAATAAAAATCTATATGATAAGGAATAATTGAAAGAGAAAATATAACCTTCGAGGTGTTTTTTTTTTGGTCCTTCCTGTTATAGATAATCAGCTACCCAATGCACTTGTGTTACGACGCTTCAGGTAGGATTTCTAATGCAAGAAAAGAAAGTGATGCTATTATGGATATGTATTTTTGGTATCATGATTTTGTTTTTAATCAAGAAACAAAAATGAATTGAAAAATATATAAATTATTAAATAAAAAAAGAGTTGTTAACATTACTAAAAGACTAAAGTAGAGAGCGGATTTTCCTTAGAAAAAGCAATGAATAGATTCAAATTCACCTATAAATATTTTATTTTGTGTGTTTTTTACATATAAATAATCATATTAGTGATTAAGTATTAAATTTATGATATTTTTAAAAAGTTGGGGATTTCTCACTTTGGCTTATAAGTATGTAATCATATTTTAAAAATTAGATTAGTAGAATAAATGATTTAGAAGCCATTAATTAAATAAGAACAAAAATTCAAAAAAATAAGTAAATATAATCTAAGCTATTGATAAATAGCTCCTTATATATTATCATTCACTCATTTGGATTGGAAAAACATATCATGTACAGAGCACATTCCAGGCTCAAATGTTCTAACTCTAACTCAAATGTTCCATTTTCCAATTTTCTACTCCATTTACAGCTTTCATTCCAGGCTCTTGAGCCAAGACTTCTTTCTAACTAGAGACATTTTCACAAACATTATTCTCCAATCCGGATCTTTAAACTTTTCAAGAGCTTTGATATAAGAAGTGTCAGACACATCATCAAGATTCTCCAGTTCATCCATGCACTCATCGATTGAGTATGGAGCCCTTGTAGCTTGATCGGGCATTTCTTTATACTTTTTTGCTTTAGCTAAATCTCTTTCAGCTCTAGCACTTAGAGAAGATGCCAGAATTTCCAAACAGAAATCAGAATTTTCAAGCTTGGTTTCCTTGTTAACACAATTGCAGGTAGCTAGATAGTCATCAATTGGACGTTTTCCTCTAGAACTCCCAGCACAAGACTTTTCCCCTTCAATGATGTACATGAACCCCTCGGCTAAAAAATTGTTCCTCGTTCGGGTGATTTCCATCAGAGGTAAGAGGTAGTTGAGTAGATGCATGATGGGTTGAAGAATTATTAAATATTTGACCAAGCATTTCATAATTGCGGCATCCCTTTGATTTAAATGTGATATAGTTCTTATGCTTCTGCAATTTAAATTAGATGCATTGTATGAACAAGTTTGAAATCAAAAGAAGTATTACTATTAAGGTTTTCTACTAGAAAACAATAATAAAATAATCCAGTACCTTGTTAAACATTTTCCAAACTTCTTCTGTGGCATATACCTGATTTGAGCTTGAACTATATGTAACTCCAGTATGACTTACCAAGTCAGAAAATTGCCGATGTTTCAATCTTAGGCGCTTGTGCTTTCCTTGCTTAAAACTAGGTGTTCCATTTGGATGCCTTTTGACTCTCTCATATAAATTTGCCAAAAAGGCATCCTCATTTTTTTGTCATTGATTTATTATTATTATTATTATTAGAAAATAAACTGAAACAACTATGTTATTCACTATATTTTGTCATTCTCCTTAATAAAAACACTAGAGCATAAAATGCTTTAGCAGATAAGATGAGATCATCTGCTAAGGAGCTTTAAAAAAAAAAAAACTAAGGAAGATTACGTGTCTTCCAATATATTTTTTCTATTTTTTTATTTTAATAAAAGACGTCAGGATATTTTACTAAAAATCAAGATGACTTGTTGTCTGCTAGGATATTTTATGATCATTGAAGGTGACTGAAAATCAAGGTTGAGGTTTTTTTATTCAAAAAACCTATTTTCATTTAAAAACATCTAAAAAAAACATTTTAGAAACCTCACTAAAAACATTTTCATTTCTAAAACACCCTCTAATTTATTCAAAATTCTAAAATCAAACTAAATCAAAATAGAACTTATGAGTTTAGTCTATTTTTTCTAGCATGTTTAAAGGGTAAAATCATTTTTCTCGAACTCCATTTTTCAAAATGAACTCATTTACACGAAGTTCAGATTTTGCTGTGGCTAAAATATTATTGAGGAAAGACTTTTTCTCCACTCTTTTTTCTAATAATTTTCTCTTATCCCTCAATATTTAGGGATTGAAATGTGATAAAATAAAGTTTTAGGTTGAAATATAAAAAGTTTAAACCATAGGGACCAAATGTGTAATTTAAAATTTGAGGAATGAAATTGAAGTTTTTGTGTCTTTTAACAAAATAGCTATGTATTTTTTTTATTTAACATGTTTTAATTTTTTTTATTTAATGATAATCTAAAATTCTATTTCGTAAAATCAAGCCTTAATTTATTGCTGCTTTGTAACATATCAAATATGCAAGAACATGTAAATAGAAGCAAATGCCAACACATAAAATCATGCCAACATAACTTGTAAGGATGGGATTGAAAAATAAAAAGTTCAATGACCTAAGTGTGAAATAAATAAATAGAAAGTTTCAGTGATTAATTAAGAAAAAATGTCCACAAAGAGATATGAATAATGAAATGTGAGAAGATGACTAGTGTGTGTAATGAAAAACCGTTCTCTTAATGTATAATTTCAATCCAGGTGGTCGTAAGATTTGTAGGGGAAAAAAAAAGAATTTAAAATATCCACGTGTCATT
Source organism: Populus deltoides (assembly GCA_015852605.2). Classification (NCBI taxonomy): domain Eukaryota; kingdom Viridiplantae; phylum Streptophyta; class Magnoliopsida; order Malpighiales; family Salicaceae; genus Populus; species Populus deltoides. The sequence goes on along the minus strand of CM027588.2, from coordinate 8,880,673 downwards.
GATTAAATGAGTTCTGAAATATAATATTCCAAAAAGAATATATTTGCCTGACTATAGCTTTTGATTTGAATTTAACAAATTTTCAGAAATAAAATTCAAATTTAACATCATATACATTCCAATTGTCACTACCTTTAATCAAATATATCCAAAATGTAAAATAAATTAAAAAAAAACTAATTTCAAACATTCATCCGGTCCTTAAAAATAATTATAAACAAAAATTTAGATCAAGATATTGGTGGCTATCTTAAATTTAATCATAAAAAACCTATATTTTTGATGTGCGAAAAGAAAATAACAAACTAACAATATGTTTGGAACTCTTTAAATTTAATTTAATTTAGAAATTTTAATGAAATCTCATATTTATAATCATTTTGGGTATTAAGAATTGGATTTCAAATGGAATTTAATTTCTAAAAATATACAAAAATATATAAGAGGCTAACATTTACAAATCAAAAGAGAATAAATTAATTTTAAAATTAACTTTTTAAAATACCCATCTATCAATTTTTTTAAGAAACATTTGAAGGAATAAAATGAAAGTGATAAGGGTAATATAAAAAATAAAATGAATTGAATTTTATTTTTTTTAAATATGTAAATATAGCTTATTTATCAATTGAATTTAAATTAAATACAATAATTAAATTCAATTATAATAAAAAATAATTTTAAACAGCACGTAAATGAATTTTCAACAATAAATAGTAGCTCTTGGCAATAAAAACAATAAATAACCCTCCTTTTTCGGCCCTGTATCATCAACCTCTATGCATGTACCTTTTGCCTTAAAAGTTGCCATTTGCTTTCTAAAATCTTCAACGGTTTTTAAAACATACCTTACTCTGATATATAGTTTTAGTTGTTCGATTATTTATATATAATAAATTATTTACTGATTTCATTATATTATTGTGTTGTCATAGTCCTTACTAGTCAGTTCACCTGCATTTTTCTACGAGTCAGATAAAAATTTATTTTTTAATTCATAAAAAATAAATATTGTCATTAAAAATCTCAATTGCTAAATAAAAGGTTGAAGCATACATTTAATCTTATAAATTGAGTATTTTATATATATATATAAATAAATGTTAAAAAAAGCTTTTAATACTAACTAAAAACTAAATCAGAACGGGAGATAAATATATATTAAAATATTTGATTTTGTATAAAAAAAATTATTCAATTTTTTTATTTAATTATACGTCAATAATTTTTTTAAATAATAATTTAAATTCCATCAAAACAAAATAATTTGATGTTGTAATTTCTTCTTTTCTTATCATTCCGTTTTCCTCAGCAACAAAAAAATATAGCTTTTCTATTCTATGTGCTTTATTTGATAAAAACTGAAAGCAATTAAAACAAAATTGGATGATTTGAAATAAGTATAGAAAAATATATCTTTCTAATTAAAACCTCTTTATCTAATTAATGTGTTTTCTTATTATTTTTTTTGGAATTTTTTACCTAATTATTTTTATAAGCAAAACCTTATTAGAGTCATAAAAGTAAGTTCTAATAAAAAAAAAATAATGTTTTGAAAATGACAACACCAACATATTTAAAAATATAAGAATAATAAAATGCTAGCAGGATGCCATTGGAAACTTTTTAGAGTTTTTTTTAATCTAATTATATGATAATAAAAATTAGACATGTCGCAATATAGTAAATAAATACAATTTCAGAAAAAGAAATGAAGGGTTGCTCCAAAAGAGTGTTTGCAAATATTATAAAAAAGAAGTCAATGATATTTAATAAAATAATATACTAAATATATTTCTTAATTAATTTACTTTAATGAAATTTAATTAAAATATAAGAAAAATATTTTAGAAAAAACCATAAATCCCTTAATAAAAAAGACCAAGTGCATGGTTTATAACAGAGGACGCAAGGTGCTCGTAGGACTACACGACTAGTCATCTTTTTCTTTCTCTATAAAATTGGTGTATTGCTTGTCTCCCATCTATTTCAAAAAAAAATAAAAATAAAAATAAAGCAGATGACGTTTTGTCTGTAATGATAAACAACACATCATCTATTAGAAAGCTTTTCAGCCACCTTAAGTTGTCGAAAAGTCAGGTCTGAATCCCTTGAACCAATAAAACCAATTTCTCAATCATTTCATCTCTTGAAAACACCAAAGAAATAACCTATAAATTTCAATAAACCCATATATAATCTCAAACCAACCTTTAATTGGTTTTAAAAAAACAAAAATCACCCTAAATAAAAAAATAATCTTGAGCCCTATTTTACCTTTTCCAATAAGATAAGGATAAAAAAACACCATAATATAACTCATCTTATCAAATAAGACTTGTTGATATTAAGATCAATATTTTTTTTTATTTCTAAAATGTGATCAACTAACAACTTTCTCTTTCATTTTCTATTTTTCAACATTTTTTTTTCACTCAAATTTAAAGACTAAAATATAAAATAAAGTTTCATATCAAAACTAAAAGTTCTAAAACTAAAAGGACTAAAAAATCAGTCAATATAAAATATGTGCATGAATTATTAGGTGAAAATGAGTAAAGCCATGTTATTTTGTTATGGTTTTCAGTTTGGTCCCTCGTTTTTTAATTATGTATTAATAATAACTTATTAAACTATCATGTAATTAAGTTTTGAAATATGATAAAAACCTTTGAACCTTTAGGACAAGCAAAGATAAGAGACTATCAACTCACAAAATACAAAAAATAGCACATTAAAGAATGCAATCGAATAAAAAAAATGTTGAGTGACCAAAAACAAAAAAAAAATACTACAATTCATAGTGAAGTGTGAGAGCATGCATAGTGCAATTGTGTAAATTAAAACAACTAGCTCTTTTAGTTTATTTTGTAATAATTATGTTCATTTATGTTGTTCTTAATGTGTTTTTCTAAATAGTAATAAATATCATACTAAATTAAAATGTATAACCCATATTTTGTATAATGTTTCTCAACTCGATAGTCATTTTTATTATTTTTATTGAATGAAATTGCACTTAGAAAATTTATATCTTGAAACTAAAATAAAAAAAAGTTATAATTTTTTTATAAAATATATAATATAATAAATTTTATTTTTTCAATTCATATCAAATTTAAATTGTTAATTATTTTCAATTGTTATTAAGAAATACTACTTTTTCATTTGGTTTCGTAATCTTATTAAAAAAATCTTAAATAAAATATTAAGGGATTAAATAATAAATAATTAAACTCCTATACCATCATAAACTTTTGAATAACTTGAATGGCCTTGATGTGGGTTATTCTATGTTGGGGGATGATTTTCTAGATTTTTCTTCTTTTTTATCTTACCAAAGAATAATCAATAGGCATCTCAAGGTGATGCTTATGATATAAGCTTCAAATTGATTTATGAACAAATAATCTACACTAAAACCATACTAAGAAACTATTATACAAATTATTTAGTTATAATTTTTCTTTTATTTTTATTTTTTATTTTTTTAATTTTAATTTGGTTTTATAACGACCTGACATTTCATGTCATTTAAATTATACTGAACAATCAAAAACTTATCCTTTTGTTAATTACACCATTTCAAAACACAAATCCTTAGAATTCCATCAAAACTAACAATTCCATAATCAACTCCACTACCCTAACTCACTAACTACTTTACTACAAATGTTCCACCTAATTGATACTATTTCTAACAAAAAATCCATAAAAGAATACAATCAACTTACATTTTTGTAATCAAAACTCAGTTAACCCTAAAAATTCCAAATTAGGCTTTTTCATTCCCTCTTCAGTTACAAAGAAAAGTATGAAATCAATTGAAATTATACCTCTCACAAAGTAATTAACTCAAATAAATATGTTTTTGGTGATGAATTTCACCCTTCTTCCAATGCTAATACTCTCTCAATAACAACTATAATATCCAACTTCCCCCATCTAGCTACTTGGAATCTGTTACTTCTCACTAATTTTACAAACTTTTTTATTTGATTTCCTGGTCCATAATCACCCCTAACTCTCCCCGTGCAATTTCTATTTGGAAGAACAAGAAACAAGCAAAGAAAATGCAAACTTTCTTTCTCCCTTATTTATCTAGCCGATAATTTTAAAAAGGTTTAGTTTTTTTTAAATTACCATTTTACCCTTCTTCTCATGCTACTAAGACTTGTTATTTTCTGTAAGACCCCCAACCATACAAATTTCTTTGTGTTTTTTGTTATTTATTGTAAGAAACTTACACTAATAACCATGAAGTTTACATACTAAAACTTGTTATTTTCCATTAGACCATCAATCTTAGATATTTTCTTCACGTCTATTTGTTATTTCTGATCAAAATTTATACTATTAAACATGAGGTTTACAAGTTTCAATGTTTTAGTTTTCTATTTGTATATGTGGTAAGAAAAATCCAAAGGTGTGTAGTTTTTAATAGATGAAAAAAATGTTATTGACTAACATTTAAATACATTCACAATAAGTAATCTATATGTCACAACTATAGATTATACTTTTAATCACATTTGTTTTACTATTGTTTATTAACTAATTGATTGATATTTATTTCTAGATTCAAGATGATATTTGTTTTACTATTGTATATATATTCGTTTCTATATTTTTAGGTAGCATCTTTTTTCCATGGTTATTTTTCTTCCCTTTCCTCTCATCCTATCTTTCTTTAAGCCTTTGTTTCTCTTGTAATCCATATGATTAACTAGATCAATTGTCTTCTAGATATAGGCTTTCATGTTTCTATATTTCCATGTCTTTGTTTGTTGTTAAGATTGTCACATCATTAGTTGTAAAATGCCAATTTATATGTATAAGTAGGAACATAAAGTGGATTGAAAAATTCCAAACTGTATAGGGATCAAAACTAGACGTGGTTGAATAAGGATAAACTATTTTTTAATCTCTTTATGTCAAGACCCAAAAAAACAACATATTTATTTATAAGAGTTAATTTTTATTTGGTGTAATTTTTTTTTATTGAAAATTCAGCAAAGTTTTCTCTGTAACGAGACCATATCAAGTTATCGATTCATTCCTAACACAATTCATATCATAATTATAGTCCAATCATCTTGAACCTCTTTCTCAATCAATACATCATAAAAATAATAGACATGTATTGTCCGATAATAAAGATGCAATTAATAAAAACAAAAATACATAAATAATTCTAAGATTTGCATAACTTGCAAAATTAATTGATTTTAAGAAAAAGAATAAAACTTAGATTATGAATGTAACGCTCCCACTATTTTGTTCGGGACAATTTGTTAATTAAATATAAAAATTTAGGGTAAAATCTTTCTTTTTTTAATCATTTTAACATTTCTAATCCTATAAGCAACTATGATAAATGCAAATACTTAATATAACACAAAGATATTTTTAAGTAGGGCATTCACATTAATTACATATAACAATTTTGTTTTACAAATAAAAAGATTCATTCAACCTCTTTTACATCATTCATTAATCTCAAAATACATGTTGATGAATATAAATACACAAAAAGTGTCATATATTCAAGCATAATCTATTCTACTACTGTAAGGGTCCTGAAAATAAGATTAACATTTTATCAACACAATTATTAATAAATGCAATGTATTATTTCACTACACCCATATAAAAATATTTTTCCTACATACTTTATTATGAATCATTAATATCTTACACCTCCATATTCATCCAATTAATTCCAATCTTAGCCATTTCATGGGGGTGCTACTCCCTTATTAGGGACACTAATCTATTCGTCCAAATATCAGGCACTAATTCGTCCGCCAGATTACTGGGCATTAGTTCACTCATCCAATTACCAGACATTAGTTCATCCGCCTAAATGTGTTCACCCGGCCAATTACCAGGCATTAGTTCATCCGCCCAAATGTGTTCATTCGCCTAATTACCAGGCATTAGTTCACCCGCCCAATTACCGGACATTAATTCATTTATCCAATTACTGAACATTATCTTTATCTCTACACTTATTTTTTTATTTCATTATGTTGTACTTTTATCTTGCAAGTTCATTAACTTTATATATTACTTGTCTAGTTTTGTTGCCTTAAGTTTTTTATTTTCTCCATAAGTTGTGTTTTATTTTATTAATATCTATTCACCCACTTTAAGCCTAGCTCTTTGTCTTACAATTGAGTATCAGAGCTTTGAAATCTTAAATGGGACTTAACCCTTAGAAAAAAAAAATAATGTGACTAACGAGTTTAAGACACCCTGGTTTGATGACTTAAACTACCTATATTAGAGTTATAAGAAGAGAACTTATTTTCTTTCATAAGATCGTGAGATGTGGTATATCATTAATAATGACTTTTAATATTAGTAGATGGCATGAATATGAAAAAATTTAGTGATTATGAAAAGAAGAAACTCTCTTAATAATAGGGCTTTTAATGTTTTTGTTCCTATTTTATGTGATAGTGAGTTTAGTAGAGTTTTCACTCTCATGAAGGTTTATGACAAATGAAGAACATTAGAAGTTACTCCTAAAGGAATAACTTAAGTTAAAAAATCCAAAAACAATATTCTTATACATGATTTTAAGATTTTCAAGAGGGAACCCCATGAAAGCATCAAAGAAATAAGTATAAGGTTTTTTTTTTCTTACAATTATCAATACATTACAAAATCTTGGAAGAACAATTAAAGAATCCAAGATGGTAAGCAAAATTTTAAAGTCTGTGTTTAGACCTTAAAATCTTATAGTGACAACCATTTAAGAGTTAGAGGATTTGAAGACACCTAAACATGATGAGCTTCTTATGTCTTTTATTTCCTATGAGTTCAAGGTGAATAAAGAAGATGTCATATGAAGGGGAAATACATTACACTAAAAAACTTCATATGATGATGATAATGAAAATGAAGATTAAGATCCTACTCTAAATGTAATGAATTTAAAAAGTAGCTATAAAAAAAGGTTTTCTAAAAGGTGAAACCACAAAGATTATAAGGGTGAAAGTAGCAAAAAAGACCAAGTCATTTGTTATGACTATAAGAAATGCAAATAAATGAAAGGTGATTTTTCATGGTTTAACAATATGAATTTAAAAATACAAGATAAGAAGTCATTGAAAGTTGTTTCAGAAGAACTTTGTCTAAACAAAAGTGATAATGAATCAGAACTGGAGGAGATTGATAATCTTTGCCATATGGTAAAATATTACAACATTGATACCGGAGGCACAATATCTCATGTTACAAAATAATAATGATGATGTATCTCATGATAATTTTGTTAATGATTTTAAAGATATGTATGATGAATTAAAAAATACATAAAAATAATCTAGTCAATTTGACATTGATTTAAACAAACTTGAGGATTCATAAAAATTAAAAAAAAATACATTGCTTTAAAGTTTGAGCTTTTAAAAAAGAAAAATGAATCTTATATATTGAGTATCTCTACATATCCTTATGATGCTTTCAAATCTGAATTTTGGTCTTAAAAATTGAAGTTAAAGATTTGACTTCAAATTTAGAAAAATTTACACAAGATGCAAAAAGTCTGAATATGCTTTCGAAAAAGCAAAGGCTTGTTTTAAATAAATAGTTTGGGCTTCAATCTCTCAATAAAAAAGAGTTTTATAAAGTAATTTTCACACATGTATATAATTATTCTTGTCCTTTTGTTATTGTAAATATTGTATGGGTAAAAAATGATATTTTGAATAGCCCTTGTAAACCTAAATGGAACTTGATGATATGATTGACAAAAAAATTGATTAAAAAAATTCAGATTATCATGTAATTGTGTCTATAGTTTAGTTTTACGCTATTAAGTATAACTTTCAATTCGATCGTTGGATCAAGATGAGACTTTAACAAGACTTTTCCAAACATATTGTTTTATTATGAGTTAAAATTTAAGGCCATTGATTATGAGATGCCCTACAGGTGTTGTAAAAAGGCTAAAGATTCAGTTTTACCATGAAAACATTAATACAAAAGAGATTGAATCAAATAACGTTGGAATCGCTTCAACATTAATATTAGTCTAAAAATCATATATCTATGCAAATCAAAACCATTTTACGAGCCCCAATCTACTTTTCTCTTATAGTTAAAAGGTAAAACCACATTGTTTGAATTTCCCACTCCAAAATGATCCATTGACACCAAGATTACATTTTTTATATAGCTCGAATGTGTTTGACTAAAATCTTTCTACTATCTATTTTTTTTGATAATTTTCTCTCTCCTCTCTCAATATTCAAAAAATAAATTGATCAAAATAAAGTAGTAGGATCAAAATATAAATACCTAAATTATAGGAACAAATTGATAAAAATAAAGTAGTAGGATCAAAATGTAAATACCTAAATTACAGGAATCGAATATGCAAAAGTTAAACATTTCAGGGATCAATATGAACTTTCATGTGCAAAAAATATAATGTTTCTAAAGTACAAAATACTATGGATTCACCCCAAATATGTTTATATATATAATTTTTTTCAAAAGCATGTCTATCATAAGAATATATTTTCAAATAAAAAACTTATCACAATTTATAAAATAATTTTCAACAAACAAACATAAAAATAATATTTTGATTAATTTTATGTCACTATATAAAAAATAAACAGAATAATTAATTTGATAAAATTATATAAATCATTTACAATAAAAAATAAAAATTTTATTCATATTAAATATTCACGAGAAATGTTTTTTTTTTTAAATCTACATATTAATTTCATATATAATTTTATTCATAAAATAATTTTTAATATTACTATTAAAACCCTAACCTTATTTGAAAAAATAAATGGCATAATGAATGATTTTTTTTCAAGTATTATTTTAATAATTTTATTTATAGAGAATTTATTATAAAATAAAATAAATATATAATTAAAAAGTAAATAAATGTGGAGGGTCTAAAAAATGTCATGCATTAATGAGTAAGTAAAGCTAAACTCGAATGATTAGTTCATTGAAAGAGCTTAGGCTTTGAATTGAATTCAATTCCAATGGTTAAATTAATTTTTGTGTTTGAACCCTTTTGATGGTATTTTATTTGAATTCCAAATGGAATTCAATTGCTAAAAAGTGACCAAAAGCAAATTAGATGGGAGACCATCTGATTTGCTATATTAATTCTCCTTGGAATTGTCATTAAGGATCTGTTTGTTTCACAGAAAATATTTTTCAAGAAAATATTTTTCATATTTTTTTATGTTTATTTCCATAAAATATTTTCTAAAAATATTTTCAATGTTTGTTTCTTGTAAAAATATTTTATTGAAAAATTGGTTAAAGTAAAATATTTTATAGTCAATCTTCAAATTTAGATTATTTACTAGAAAATATTTTCAGCTCATAAAGTTCCGGAAATTATTTCATAAATAGTTATTCAATTACAATATCATCTAATTATTCTACCATCAGCACCACCATCTCACCACAAACTCCACCACCATTACTACCACTATCTCCTCTTTCACAACCATTACAACCACCTTATCGCCACCTCCTCCATCACCACCATCATCCCAACACCTCCTTTACCACCACCTCCTCCACCATCAATGCCATGTCACCAACACCTCCTCCTTCACCACCACCTCCACCACTATCTCACACCATCACCATTGAAAAATATTTACATATAAAATATTTTTCAAGCCAAACATTGAAAAATATTTTTTATCCATAAAATTATTTTACAAAAAAGTATGACCCTAAAAATAATATTCCAAAAACACTCTTAAGTTAAGAGTGTATAAACCCAGCCTGGTACAATGATCGGGTCACAAGTTAGATTTTCAAGAGGAAACCCCATGAAAGCATCAAAGACATAAGTATAAGGTTTTTTTTTTGTTTTTTGTTTTTTTACAATTATCAATACATTACAAAATCTTGGAAGAACAATTAAAGAATCCAAGATGGTAAGCAAAATTTTAAGGTCTCTGTCTAGACCTTAGAATCCTATAGTGACAACCATTTAAGAGTTAGAGGATTTGAAGACACCTAAACATGATGAGCTTCTTATGTATTTTATTTCGTATGACTTCAAGGTGTATAAAGAAGATGTCATATGAAGGGGAAATTAAAGTTCTAGGTCAAATTATAATTTTTAAGAGTTGATTTGGTCAAATCAGGGGCTTAATTGCATAAATATTGAAGTTTGATGGCCAATTAGAGACTTGATTGAAGAAATCCAAAACCAAGGACCAAACTGAAAAGCGCAAAAATGAAGGACTGATTTGAAATCTGACGCGTTTTGGCGCCAGTTTCCATTTAAATGAAACGGCGTGTTTTGGGAAAAACAACGCCGTTTCATTCACTGTTCATTAGGAAAAAAAAAGATAAACCCGAAACGGTGTCGTTTTGATCGGCACTGTAGGTCTTCTTCTTCCCCTGGACGCGTGAGGCATGGGAAGAAGAAGCAGCAACCTTCCCCTACATTTATCCTCTCCCTCCCTCTCCTAAAACCTAAAAAACCCCGACAAAACACCCCACTTTCTTGAAACCTGACCCTTGGCCTACCACCAGATGAAAAAACAGAGGGGACAAGCCCCTGCGGGTGGCTACCCAGAGGCCGCCCAACCACCCCTTACCCCTGTGCCATGATTGGACAGGGGGAGTAGCCCTCTCTCCCCCTTTTCCTCCTTATAAATACCAGGGGAGAGAGATGGGAGAATGGAGAGGAGTTACTGAAAAAAAAAAGAAAAACAAAGAGGCGGAGACTGAGAGAAAGAGAAGAGAGAGAAGCAAGGGAAAACAAAAGGAGAGGAGAAAATTTTGGAGAAGAACAGAGACAGAGAACATAAGAAAAAAAAAGGAAAACAGAGGAGAAGATAAGAACAGTAACCACCCTTTCTCGCCACAAACCACCCCCAGCCCTCTCAGTCGCCACCAGCAGCATCGTGAGCGACTGCCAGCAGAACCAGAGAGAGAGAAGAGAAACAGAACAGAACCGAGAGAAATAAAACTAGGGGAGAAGTAGGAGGGAGGAGAAGAAGAGCCACAACAGCTGCCACCGTCCCTTGCCGCGAAACACCACTATTCTTCCCCTCTACCGCCACCAGCACTATGAGCTGCCAGCACTGCCAGGTTAGTTTCCTTCTTCTTCCTTCTTCTTCGGCTCCACACCCGCCAACTCCACTATTCATGTAGCATGTGAATAGTGGAGAGCTATTCCATTGTTCACTGGGTCGGATATGTCCGGTGTAGCCCAAAATAAGTGGGTTGGGTTCGGCCTAATTTTAAAAACAATTTCAATTTTTTTAAAAAAAGCTTTGATTTTCTCACATGTTTTTTCTATCCATTTTGATTAATATCAATTTGTATTTTTATACCATAAAGATACGAATCCGGTATTAAAATACCCAGTTTTCGTCAAATGTCTTTGTTTTCATGCATACGGCCAAGTCTCAAAGAAAAAAAATCATATCATATTTTCATGCAACAAAAAATTCAAAATATTTATTAGCATGCATTTTGACTTTAATAACCAATTTATTAAAGTCACGAGAACTAGGTCAATATTTTAAAAATTCCAAAAAAATTATTTTGTTTTCTTTTAATATCTGGGATTACGAACTTACACGTAAGACGTCCTCCTAATATTAAAATTAGTTTCTTGGGTTGACATAGAACGGTTAGGTTTTTAACTGATAAGATAAAGACCTCCTTATCGGGGATGACTTTTCTTAAACCGTAGATAGACCAATAACTAGAAATACAATAAAACCTTGGCATATATCAAACAATTAAACAATGCAACTTACCTTAGGTAGGGTGTATTTGGGGTGCTCATATCTTCCCTTTACGCAACTAGTCTCCATGCCCGATCTTTGAGACCAGTTAGGGTTCCTAGTGATCAAAATATTAGGTGGCGACTCACATTCCATCTTTTCATTGATAAAAGAGAAGAATTCCTTGTCTGCCCATAGATACAAGATACCACATACACCTGAGAGTGGTGGACGATCGCCTCAACGCCGCACACGTGCGACAACCATTATATTGTTTTACTTGAAATAATCAAGCAATGAAGAACAAAATAGTAAAGAAAAAAAAAGGATATATAGTTTGCCTGCAAAACACGGTTCTCCAAGAAATAGTCAGGTCTCATCTGGATTTACCCGGGTCTTACAAGTCCCGGGTCGATTGGGTTTTGCCAGGCCAAATCCCTGGCTGGTTTTTTCTTTTACCTAGCCCAACCCAAGCCCCTGGTCTACCAGCTCCCAGGTCGACTCGCTAGGCCGGCCCGGATTGTAAAACTGTGTTCTTAACAACACAATCCCTATATTGTACAAAATCTCCGTCATGTACTCTTTAATCTTGATCTCTAACAAGTGACCATCACTGTAACACTCCACACTTTTATATGCATTTATAGTTATTTTCTTGCAATTTGGTACATTTTACAAGTAATTTTTTTTATATAGTTCTCATAAAAAAGTCTACTGAAATTTCCATCAAAATTTTGGCAGAGTCTCCCCTATACCAGGAGGTCCCAAGTTATTGACATATACCCTGTTTACACTTCTAATATTTCATATCTCATAACTCAATCACGACCCAATCGTTCTGGGCCTCAACCCTACAAACATCATCATCATCACAACCATAATATTTATATCATACATTGAACAACAATATCGTTAGAGAGTAATAAATGAGATAAACACGTATACATGGAACATGATTATATGAATTTCAGAGTTAAGTTCATCTATTCAAGTTTAAACATCTATTATACAAATTGAGTTATATAAATATTTTAATATTTCAAAATACAAGGATATACTCCCTAGAACTAGATAATAAAAAGTGAACAAAAGCAAGAAAAACATGTATTCATTTTTTATTCACTTCTCCATTTTTTATTTCTATTGGAACTCTTTCTCATTCAACTACTAAAACCGTTTCATCTTCTATTTTCAACTTTCATTCAAGATTCCATAAGATTAACCACAATTATTTCTGCCTAACTCATTGTCAATACCAATTTCACTAGTATCATCATCACCTCGTAGGCGTTGATGCATAGCGATCCACTTGCCCGGGACCCTAACATACATTAAATATATGCTAGTCGATGCATGATGATCCCCTTTCCCGGGATCCTAACATACACTAAATGTATGCTGGTCCATGCCCCATAGGCATCGATGCATGGTGATCCCCTTACCCAGGATCCTAACATATACTAAATGTATGCTAGTCCATGCCAATTTCACCCATCAACATTGTCATTCTTTGTTCGACCATAGTTATCATTACAAATTTCCATTTCGAACATGACTCGTTTCTTTTAGAAGCTAAGATATAATATCACATGTTCCCTGAAGGGAAAGGACCTAAATTTTCATCCTTTAACGCGTCTAAATAGTCGCTTTAGCGACTTTTTGAATCAACCGGCAGAGGTTGTATTCCGATCTCTACTCATATTATTGACTATATCTGGAGTTCTAGAATTCCGTTTCAAGCAAGGTTGGTCTCATTGGAAAGCTAAGATATAGGGCTACAAGTCCCATGAAGGGAGGAGAACCCAGTTCTGCCCCCAAGACACTTGAAATTATTCATTAACAAATCAGACCTTCTGCCCTATAGGGTCTGTCATGACCCAGTCTCGGTTGATGACCCATAACTGGAGTTCTATAGCATCAAATTGAGTAAGAACGGTTTTCTTAGTTAGTCAACATCCAAAAATACAATTACTATAAAGGAACCTGATCCTAATTCCCTCATCCTCCTACTCGAATTCTCTATAAAATTTAGGAGATGAATCTATCCAGATTCATCAACCTTTTCATTTACACACAACATCCATAATTCAACTTTTTCTCTTTTATCTCAACCCCTAGCCATATCACATACCATATAAGAGTGTCAAAAATATCTTTTTAAGAGTCAATTTATCCTATTTATTTCAATCTTCCCTCTTAACATCAAAATAGAACATTCTTATCAATTTTACAAACTTTCTAAATAATATTCTTCTAAACACAATCCTTGACATTTCAACATGCATTTGTTTTCTCATTTTGACACAATTAAACACACATCATCAAGCTAAATGTCAAATTAAACATCCTCCCCCTTTGATGTATAATTGATCGAAAGCATGGCCTTAAGGAACTAAGAGTCCCTTCATTCTTTTCATGCTAATTTTATTTAATTCACACATACATTCACATAAAGAAAACAACCTATTATAATAAATTCATTAAGGAAAACCACAATTTCTCCCTTTTCCTCTTTGCTCTTCATATGGTCGGCTAACTTTCCTTTCCCCACTTATGTGGCCGGCTTTTTATATCAACTCGAGTTGTCCTTAGAAATTATGATAACAAGCACAATAATCTTATACAATTTTTTTTCCCAGCAACACCCATGACACCAGTTGTCATGTTTAATCTTGTTTCCACTATCAAATTTCTCATCATTTACTATCGTAAATCAACATGCAGCATAAACAAATAAAATTTCAGAATGTATTAAACTCTTCAAAATATAAAGAGGTGAGGTGGTAAACACCTACCTGTTCCTCTTAGTGGTCTCGTTCTGCTAGCCTGAGGTCCCGCAGTTGATGCCTCTCCTGCTCCACACAAGACCAACATTTAATATCATTCATTCCCTTTTCAATGTTTTTTTATCAACTAGAAAGCATCAATATATGATTTCATGCAAGATTTCCATATCTAAATTAGATCATCATTTCACGTTCACATAGCCATCTGTTAACCCGAACTGTGCAGACTTTTCCAAGCTAATTTCTTAACCCAAACTTACCTCACCTTAATCACTTTATATGAGACTCTGATTTCCCATAAGTTTTTGTTCTTCGGGCTGTCCAAATCAGCCCCTTAACACCCATTAGAAGGGCTGTCATAGCAGCCTTGCTTTAGTTTCTTGGAGACATTTTTTTATTCCTAACAACTCTACACTTAAGGTTGTCACTCCAGCCCCTATTTAAAAAATAAAATAAAATTGGAGAGGTATTTACCCCCCCTAAACATAGACTTTCAGGGCTGTCACAGCAGCCCCAAAGTCTCTTAAAAATTAAGTCTCTCTATTGCTCAATTTCTTTTTAATTTTGGGGTTGTTTCAGCTCACACAAAATAAATTTTGGCAACAGTTTCAAGCAGTTGTAAATAACAAATGAATAATATTACAAGTAATCCATATGGTCACATTCTAATTCATCATTATAAGTATAACATATCCAAATATCAACTCCATCCAACGGTGACATTTCCAGAAACATAGGTCTAACCGAACTGACCTAAAACTTGTAGACTTACTGTGCAAAAAGCATAAATTTTGTTTGGAATGGTTTGTTTTGATCTGCACCGTTCCGAATCTAGAAAGAATCAGGAAGAACAACATATCCAAATTATAGCTCGATCCAATGGTGGAAGGTGGAGAAAATGGTTAGCGACTGAGACTGTCTAAAAATGTATTTTCTCAGAAATGTTCCTCCTGCACTATATCTCAAACGGAGACTGATATAGAAGAGCCCTCTGGTGAAAATGTACAAGATACGGAGGAGAACAACATATGAAAATATCATTATAATCCAACGGTAGAAGGTGGAGTTATAGCTGTTGGAATTTTTGCCATCAATATGTCTTCTCTTTGTCTCCTAAGCTCCCTTGTTCCTTCTTTTCTCTCTTGTTTCTTGTTGATTTCTAGCTAAAAACACTTTTCTTAACACAATTTTTGGGTTCCTCCTTGCCTTTTTCTCTCTTTCTCTCCTAAGCTCTCTTTTCTCTCTTTTGTTTTCCTCCTATTTTTCTGTCCAGCCGTGGTTTAATGTATAAGAGAGCTGTTGGAATTTTCAACCTGATCAAGCATATTTACAAAACTACCATTAATGATTTTCATGCTATTTTTTTCAGTCTAATTATCGATATTATTTGACAACCTTACCGAACTTTGATCGCACTAAAATTTCAACTGTATATGAAACTATATGTGAACAAAGCCCTCATAAACTACATGTGCTCGATTGCAAATTTAACCATATGCATTTTAATATTTTAAAACTACATCAGCATTCTGCAGCCACCCAATCCTAATTTCTTCTCCTATCGAGATAATTCATACGACTTAGACAGATTGATGGAGATATTTTAATTTGGGTTGACAAGCACATGTGCTTGAGGCAATGATGATTTTTCTCATTCTATCTTTCTATTGACTTTAATTTCTTTATTTTTCTTCTTCAAGGAAATTTTAAAATTGTAGAACATGTCATCAAAGTTTCAGTTTTAGATTGAACAAAAAAATGTATTTGGCAAACATGACTTCTATTCCATTATTGTATATATGTAGCACAATACAACTAAGATTGTTGAAAAGTTTAAAATACTCTTAGCTGCTACGCTATTCAGTCCAAGGTTGTCCTTAAATGCAGAGTTTTTAAACCTGACCCGGTGATTGATCCGGTCCAAGGCCCGGGTCAATCCCAATTTTTTTTATAAATGAAAACCATATTATTTTGGTTAAAAATAAATAAATAAATAATCAGCGAGTTGTAACCGGGTTTTTGACCGGGTCAATTGAGTCACTAGATCAACCTGCCAGGTTACCCAAATTTTTAACTTCTCTTATTTTTTTTTTAAACCCTACCTGATTTCAATTCTAAATCAGCTGGGTCCCGAGTTGACTACAGTCATGAACTCATGGAAGAGTTTGTGCTTGCCTTTAAAAAGTTCACAATGATCCTTGGTAATTGTGGCATAGTGAAACAATCTCTTAGTTGACCCTTACAACCTTAGTTATTAAACTCGGACTGGCCTGACGGGTTGACCAGGTAGCTGGACCGGTCCGAGTAAGGCAAAAGACTGGCCAGTGTAAAAACCTAGCCAAACCCGGGTGACTTAGGCAAACCCGGACGAGACTTTTTTTTTCAAATGTGATTTTTCTCCTAGACCCCTCTTTTTTCATATGTTTTTTAGTTGGTTATTAACCCTTTTCAAAGTTTACTATATAAATACTACAAGAATGTTTTATTTTTTCAATGTGGAATTTAAAAACTTTTAATATATACTTTATGTTCTCAAGGAAAAAAATATTTTTTCAATGTGGGATTTGAAGCCCTTTAGTATATATACTCTATATTCACAAGAAAAAAAGTTATGTTTTTTGAATGTAGGATAAAAAAACTTTTTGATTTAAATACTTTAACTTAAAAGGATAACATAATATCTTTTCAATGTGAGATTTGAAGAATTTGAAACCCTTTAATATATATACTCTATGTCCACAAGAGAAAAATTATTTTTTCAATGTGAAATTTGAAGCCTTTTAATATATATACTTTATGTTCACAAGAAAAAAAGTTATATTTTTTCAATGTGAGATAAAAAATTATTTTGGTTTAAATACTTCAACTTAAAAGAATAAGATAATAGATAATATCTTTTTAATGTGGGATAAAAAAACTTTTTTAGTTTAAATACTTCAACTTAAGAGCATAGACATCAATCTCGATATAATTGATAGGACCTTCCAAGAAAAGTTGTATATAGAGATAAGCGGAGCCTACATAAGTTATTGATGCATGTAATTAATGTTTTTTTTTCTATTTAATTTTTATACTCCTTTTACTCCTATAATTTTTTGTATTTAAGTAACTTTGTTAGAATTTGCTTGAAAATCAATCAAGTGTCTAATAAGAAGATAAATAGCTCTAAAATGTACCTTATCTTGCATGACACCTTTATTTTTTTTAGTTTACACTAATAGATTTATGTTCCACACTCTGCTTCCAGCCAAATAATTTTATTTTCAGCGTAAAAAAAAATGCTAAAAAAATAATCTATAATCTGATTCATTATTTCAATTGATAATTTAAATAATATATTAAAAAAATAAAACAATAATAAATAAAAAACAAAAAATAACAACAAAAAAAAGATAAAAAACCCGATCTGGGCTAACTTGGATTATGAAACAATACAACGTTGAAGGGAAAAACTAAAAAAAATAAGACAAACAACAAAAAAAACCCGTTTAAATCAGTTTAACTCGCAAACTTTGCAACAATGGACATTATGTTTGAAAATCAATTCCTAATAAATCGAATAAGAACATGATAATTCTAAAAACAAATATGAAAAGAAAAAATATGTAGCACAATCTCTAGCAAATAAAATATTGAAGGACAAAAATTAAGAAAAAAATAATTTAAAAATATAAAAAAGCGCAATTTGAGCCCATCCAAGTCAAGATGCAAAATCTCTAAACTATTTGTGATACCAAATGACATGTTTGAAAGCAAATTGAATAAAATTATAAAACTTAATTATCGAACAACTCAATGTAAAAAGAAATTTAATTTAAAAAAGCAATGGAAAAAAATATGAGTTAACCCAGTTTAATCTGCAAACTCATGACCATGGAAATCATGAAATCCTTGAATCGAGTTTAATCAAGAAGCTTAATTTCCAGCTAATTTAATTTTAAAGGATAAAATCATGAAAAAAATATCAATTTAAAAAATATGCCAAAGGAAAAAAAAATAGGAATCAAATTTGATAGGAAAAGAAAAACCTCATAGAGGATAAAATTGTAAAAAAAAAAACACAACCTAAAAAATAATCATGATAGAAAGGAAAGAAAAAAAATATACAAAGACCAATTTCCAATAAATCAAATATTGAAGGTTGAAATTGAAATAATTCAATTTAAAAAAGGATCTAAAAAAAGTCAATCCACGTTAACTTTTGAAACTGGTGACTCTAGTCATAAATTTGGGACTAACTTCATAGCAACGAAAAAATATGAATTAACCCAGGTTAACTCGTAAACCCCACGTCCATAAGCACAAGTTGAGGATAACCCAATATAAAAGAAAGGAAAAAAAGAGTAGGAATACGAGTTGCAAATAAATTAAATGTTAAAGGATGAAATTGAAATAAATCAATTTAAGAAAAAGAACTGATTTACCTTAGTTTCCTAACCTTAACAAACTAGCAATCTGATATAAAGATGAAGGAACATAGGTTTGGTTATATATTTTTTTTCTTATGGTGTTTAGGCTGAAAATTACATGGTTTGTAATGGAAATGAGGGATAAAGTCTGAATGAAACTTTTTGATAAGTCAAGGATGCCACAAAGAAATTCCTATCAGGATAAATATGGCACACTATTTGTGATTAAGAGAGTGATAAGTCTGATTTGTTCTAAAAATGGAAGAACAAGGAAGAAAACTCTTTAAATGAGAAGTTGAAAAGTTTTATATTATTTCCAAAGTCCCCTTTATGTGGTTTGAAACATCATTATATACTTAGAACAACCTTTCAAGTCTAAGAAATACCAAAATAACATAATTGAAACCCAAATAAATAACTTTGTTCAGAAAACTAGATAAATAATAAATAACACATGTTTTTGACTCATAAAACACTCACAATCAAAACCCAAACTGACAAAAACTCTCAAATCATGAACCAAGCCTTATTTGAAAACAAACAAACATATTTGAACCATTTCCATTCTGTTTACAAGCCTCTAAACTCATTAATATCTCAATCACACTAATTTGACTCGTTAATGCACTTTGTAGTTGTTTCACTCGAGCTCTCTTCATTGAACCATTTGAATGCCCATACACATTAGAATCAGCCCTTTCCAAGTAAGAATCATGATGCATATTAAGGACAAAAATAAAAAATTTGAACTTGTGTTAACCTTTGAAATCATCATGAATCTAAAGCTAATTCTACAGAAGGCAAACCATAAAAAATAATAATGCATAAATCTATAAAAAAATGTAGAAAATATAAAACATTAGCTTTAAAAAAGGAAAAAAAAAAAAGCCAACCGGTACAAACCTTCTAAATCTAGTCTAATCTCTAAACCTCGCAACCCGTGAAATCATTGAACTGCATTCAATTAAAAAGCTTAATTTTCAACTAATTTAATTTTGAATAGTTATGAAAAAAATATCAATTTAAAAAACTTTTCAAAGGAAAAAAGATAGCAATAAAAAGAATATGAATAAAATTTGATTAAATAAAACCCATGGAGGATGAAACTGTAAAAACAAAACACTAAAAAAATGACCCCAAACAAAATAAATAGTAATCAAAAGATTGAGCACCAAATTTAAAAGATAAAAAAAAATGAAAGGTGGTTAAATTGAAAAACAAATTGTAATTTTATAGTTTATTAAAAAAATAGTAATTAAAAGAATGAGGATTAAATCTGAAATATTAAAAAATAAAAGGGGGTGAAATTGAAAATAATTGTAATTTCATGGCTTATTAAAAAACAATAGTAATCAAAAGGACATGTACCAAATATGAAGGAAAAAAATAAAAGGGGTTGATGCTGATTTTAAGAAAAATAGACAGAGAACCTAAGGTGCGTTTGAAGCACATGCCAACCTATCAAATTGACGAAGCTGAGACCTTTTAAACTCCACCTTGAAAAGCAGTGTTTGGTGGCTGGATACAAGGTTGTCAAAAACACATTTTTGACACGACATGAAAAATACAATACAAACTCAGATCGTAAAAACGGATTGTAAAATTGTAAAATCGCAAAGAATTGTTTTTTACATAGTTTAAGCGCCTTAAAACACATATAGTTCAAATAAAAATTCATATATAGTTTAAGTAACTTAAAAATATAATAAATACAATATTTAATTTTTATAAATTTTCATTAACCAACAATCAACATACTTAAACAAGAGCATTGACATATGTTTTTAGCAACATCGCCACCTCTGTGTAATTCATAAGAATGACAAATAATTCCATTGAACATGCCTAATAAGATAAACCCAAACTATGAAAAATTCAAAGTTGAATTTGATCTTCCTTCTATCCATAACTTTCATTCTTTTATTTTCTGTCTTTCTTATTAATATATATCTTACTTAATGCTTACATGGTTCACCTCACCTCACCAGTACATCTATCACTTATGAAAAGAAAACTCTAGGTAGAAAACCACAAACTTCATGTACTTAGAAAAAAAAAAAACAAAAACAAAAACAAAACATGTAACAGATGGAAATAGAAACAATAACTTCCAAAAGATCCTGATTTTATATGTTAATTATGGAAAACATACTATTCTAATGTATAATATCATATGGCTAAAGAACATAGATATGTTTATATTAACTATTAACCAAAAGGTTTCCGAATGATTGAATTGAAGAATGTAAGAGCAATTAAAAGACAACAATTGAGCAATTAAAAGACAACAATTGAGCAAGACCTGAGAAAGAAAAAACATTAGAAACAAAAGCAACACCCAAGAAGTGAAGGAACCAAAATTGGCTTGCACGGGGAAAGTAGAAATAGAAATAAAAGGATCAGCTTGTTGCTGATGGCTTTCTCAAAGAGAAGGATACATATGCTTTGATTTTGGGCTGTTTTATGTGGTTGGTTGTTGCCTTATTGGTTATGGAACGGTGGATCGTCGACTATTACTTTTTATTTCTAAGCTGAAATTTGAAAAAAAAAAAAATTCCACACAAAAAAACTGAAAAATATAAAAAATTAAATTTTATATTAAAATTAAATTTTAAACAACTAAAAGGATTAATCACCTATAAACTAAAAAAATAAGGGATAAAAATATTTTTTATATATCTATTTAACTTGTTAATTTTACTTTGATGCTGTAATTTACAATCCAACCCTTCCTTGGAAAAAAAATGCCAGAAAGGACAAACGCTATTTATAAGAAAGAAAATGAAAAGAAAAGAAAAGCAGTTTATGTATTTTATTTATGGAATATCCTGGAATATTCAAAGATTATTTCGCAACATTATCCACTGGCTCTCTTCCACGTGCTTCATTTTGTTCCCATTATTCGATGTGATAAATAATTTTGTCAGCTTTGTAAGTATTGCAGGCGCCTTTAAAACATGGAAATATGTCGCGGCCTGCCTTCAATCACAGGAATCGCTGGGGCTGAACCACGCAGAAAGACTGGTAGCCACAAAAAAGGAAAAAGGAAAAAGGAAAAGAAAAGACAGCACTACAAAACAAATATTGAGATCTGAATTCTGAAGGCATCATCTACTACTGTTAGCACGTGTACTTGCTATTTAAAGTATTTTTATTTATAAATATATTAAAATAATATTTTTTTATATTTTAAAAATTATTTTTGATATCACCACATTAAAATAATTTAAATACACTAAAAAATATTAATTTAAAACAAAAAAAATAAAATAAAAATTTAAATTTTTTCGAAAACATTTTTAAAACACAAGAAGAAACAAAACATATCATCACAATGAAATAATTTCTATAGAAAATTTTTTGATACAATTTGTGGAGCCCTCCACTCATGGCAATAATTGTCCTTTGAAATATAGCAACCCTGTGAAGAATTTTTACTTTGGTCCTCTAATTTTTCTTTTGCACAATTGAACTCTTTTGAACTCAAATTAGAGTATAATCTATATAATTACCGGCATAGTCACACAAATTTATCCATATATAAGAAATATAATCAAACACTAATCATAAATTAATCAAAGAAAAATAAAACACAAATTTATGTTTATTAAAGTTATGTTATAATTTCATTGTTCCCATCCCATTCTCCCATTCCCCCCACTCTATCGGTTTCTATAATTCCCCATTTCCCCTGTTATATTCATTCTCCATTTCCCCTGTTATAACCGGTTTCCCCATTTCCCCTGTTATATTCATTCCTCATTTTCCCATTTATAACCGGTTTCTATAATTCCCCATTAACATTCCCCAATTGCACTGTTCCCATTCCCCTCTCTTCTTGGTTCCAGTTCCCCCAATTCCCCTATTCCCATTCCCCTCTCCCCCTCTCCCGGTTCCAGTTTCCCCAATTCCCATGTTCCCTCTTCCTCTCGGTTTCTCTCATTCCCCCATTTTCCTGTTCCCTCTCACTCTCGGTTTCTCCTCTTCTTTCCCTCGGCTACTTGCTCTGATAATGCTGTGACTTGACAAAAAAAGAGAACAAGGTTTGACAGAAAGTATATGGTGGCCGGATCCGGGGATAGGGAGGGGCTGCTTCACAGTAAAGTTCACAGAAATCTTCCCCCCTGTTTTGCCTCTTTTTGTTAACAGAAATCGCCCCCTGTTTTGGCCTCTCTCTTTTTACAGAAATCGATCGCCCCCCCACCGTTTTGCCTCTCTATGTTAACAGAAATCACCCCCCTATTTTGTCTCTTACTGTTCACAGAAATCACACCCTCCCGTTTTGCCTCTATTTGTTCACAATTATCTCCCCCCCTCCCCGGTTTTGTCTCTCTGTTTGGTTAGAAATTCCCCCCTTGTTTGGTTAGATGATTTGAGCTGCCGATTGTGATTCATGAAAAAGAAAACAGTCATGGAAAAAATGTGTTTTTTTTGGGTTGCTTGATGAATTTGGTTAGTTTTAACTGTGGAATGTGACTCGATAAAATGAAGAGTTATGGAAATGTTATGGAAAAAATATGACAGTAGCAGATTTATCAAGAATATCAAAGGATTTATGCCATAATTTTTACAGATTTACGAAGAAGAAAATAAAAACATAAAGGAAATAAAAGAGGAAAAAAATACCTGAAATTAATTGGTCTAGAAAAATGCTTTGTTCTAGAAAAATACTCTTGTTCCTGCTCAGCTTCCAATTGATTTTGAAGAACAAAAGACTGTATTTAAGAAAATGAATGGAGCTGAAAAAAAAAGTGTTTTTTTTTTAACAGAAGAAAAACATTTTCCTTTAATAACGTTGTTTTTTTAGTTTTGATTGAAATTTAGTTTTTTTAATTATTTTTTTATATTATTATCAAACATGAAAAAACAAGGAAAATGGATTTCAGGAATTCAATTTCACGCCATATGTATTTTATTTATGGAATAACCTCGAATATTCAAAGATTATTTCGCAACATTAGCCACTGTCTCTCTTCCACGTGCTTCATTTTGTTCCCATTATTCGATGTGATAAATAATTTTGTCAGCTTTGTAAGTATTGCAGGCGCCTTTAAAACATGGAAATATGTCGCGGCCTGCCTTCCACCACAGGAATCGCTGGGGCTGAACCACGCAGAAAGACTGGCAATTAATTCTTTACATAAAAAGTTGTGTTTTCCCCCGCAGCTTTGAAAACGTGGAAACTATCACGACTGGCATGGTCACTGGTATCATTTCGAGTACCGGTGCTGTTCAAATAATACAGAGAAATAGAAAGAGAGGAGGTCAGGTGGATTATTAAAATAAAATCCGAGAGAGTAGTTTATGGATTTTATTTATGGAATATCCATGAATATTCGAAGATTATTTTGCAATATTAGCCACTGTCTCTCTTCCATTTTGTTTCCATTATTTTATGTGATAAATAATTTTGTCATCTTTGTAAGTAATGCATGCGCGGAAATATGTTATGGTCTCTCTTTCCCACGACAACGATCACGAGGAAAACAGGGGATGAATAACTGGTAACCACAAAAGGCTTAAGAAAAAGACAACACAGCCAAATAAAATTTGAGATTTTTATTTGTTTAATATCTTCTATCAAATCAATTAGTTATATGTACTATTATTATACTTATATAAATATTTATTTAATATTAATATAGGTTTAATTTATTTTTAATATTTATATAATATTAAATTAATTAATCTAATATTTTATATATGAATTTAGAATAAAAATAAAGTTTATGGGATAAAAATACTTTGTAAGGAAAATTATAAAGCTGTTATAATTATGAAATTCATATTACATCAAACAATTGTTTCTAAAATGTTCTCAGTCGATGCTCTCTAAAATACTAGACATTCATTAGAGCCGTAGAGATTGATACATATTATGTTCATTCCTTTATGAAATGAAGCAATTGCTCTTTTAAACTGAGGTATAAGGATATCTAGAAATAATATATAGGTTATTGTCTTAAGACATGTACACTGAACTAACCCACATGATAATTATATATGGAGAGATTATTTATGTCTATGAAAAGGCTCACGTGACGGTTGTGTAAGTGACCCTTAAACTTGAAATCACTGAATTATCTTATATAGAGAACGTCATGCTTTGATTTTGTTACATGTTATCTTAATCAAGGTAACGAAAGAGCAAACATTGGGTATAACATGAACTATATGAAGGTACTTGAGTAATCAAGAGAAGATTCATCACCCGGGATGAATTAAAAAAAATAGTTTATCTATTCTCAAATAGTATTGACATAGAAATCATTGGTCAAGATAAAATGAGATTTGAAAAGGGTTTTGAATCTTATTCAAACGAAAAATGATTATTTTGTAGAGAACAAAGATGATTTTATATGAAAAATATATTACATGCTTTAATGTTCAATCAAAATATTATTGATGAAATGATATTAATTACACTGAAATATTAAGTCAAACTACTAATGATTTTTTTAATATTTAGGGGATTATGATATGTTGCTAGACGATGCACTTAATCTTCAAATATAAATTAATTAATTGTTAAATTGATAATAAATAAAAATTATTTAATTTATTTAATTAGAACTATAATTTATATTTGGGCCAACATATTAAAAAATTAACGGGTTACACATTAAGAACCATTAGTCAAAAATTAAAATGGGATGATTTAATTAAGTATGACTTGATTAAAATATATTTTAGAAATTAAGGACTAGAATATAATTAAAAGAAAGATTATATTTCTAGAGTTAAAAAAATCAAGTAAGGACTTGATTGAGTTAATTTGTAAAATTATCTTGAATTAATAAATGGATATTATTTAGAAAGAAAATTGATATTTTGCCAATTATATGCTTCTTTAAAATTTTCCATAAATAATAAGTTATGCCTCTTATTTAGATAAGGTTGTCTATTAGATAAAAAAAACTATGTAACTCACAAATTAGAGAGCTAACACTCTAGGCATAGCAATCTCTCTTCTAAATATGGATTTATGAGATTTCTCACTAATGGTTCATATGGATTACCGTTGAAGGCTGGATAATTGAACAACTTGTGGTTTACAACAACTCAACATTTAAAGAATTATTAAAAGTCAAAGAAGATCACATCTTCAGGTAATAAATCACTAAAAATCTCTAGATCTGTTTAACGAGATTCTAGGGACTCTATGTAACAACCCCAATTTTTCTATTAGTTTATCCGTTAATCTCCCCCTATAAAGGGTAGATGGAGCAATTTTTTTTTTAACTCGCCGAAATTTCGTAGAAATTTCGGCAGAGTCTCCTCTGTACCGGGAGATCTCAAGTTATCGACAATGTACCCTGTAAACATTTAGAATCACATCTCATCCACAATCACATCCATGTTTAGTAAAATCAACTGCATAATTCATTCCAGGTTATGCTCAGGACCATATTCATTCCCAGACTCCATCTTACATCACATGCATAAGTTAATAATTAAAATAGCCAAATTCGAGCATGAAGATTGCATATATATATATATATAACACAACACAATTTAATATTCTAACATAGTCTAGTACATTCTAATATCCCAAGCATAGGTTGATACATTTAATATTTCAGAAACAAAATATTACGAATATAATATTTTATACAAGTTACATGTTTACTGCATGACAAAAATTACACCACGAATCCCTAAGTTCTTAACTTATACAAAAAGGGATCAAAGAACTTAAAATCTATTCCTGACGTGAATGGGAGGGACCTGCAAAAATATAAATTTTCCATATAATTAAAAACAAATGATTAAAATACAAGCAATTTACAGAAGAACAATTAAACAGCATACCTATCTAGTTAAATCATAAACCCCTTTTAATGGTTATATAAGAATTCTCTCTCTCTTTTTTTTTTTTCCTGTTGACTACTTCTCCCCCCCTCCACATCAAAAAGACTATTGCCAACACCATTGACCTCCATTAGTGTCTTTAGTTGCCCGTCCTGGAATAACTAATCAGTTTCATGAAAATGCCGACACGAATGTAACCGTTTATGTCATTAACTATTTTTTTTAAAAAAAACTAAGATAGTAAATCATTGTTCCATATTACCTTGGGAGGTTCTCAGGTATGTCGATGTCAAAAATTCTTGACATCATTAGCTTTCACCTCGGAAAGTTAATCAAGTTTATAAATTTTGCCGATATCGATGTCACCCGCCGATATCATTAACTATTCTGAAACCGAATAGTTAATCAAGTTTATAAATTTTGCCGATATCGACGTCACCCGCCGATATCATTAACTATTCTAAAACCAAATAGTTAATCAAGTTTATAAATTTTACCGATATCGACGTCACCCGTCTATATCATTAACTATTCTAAAACCGAATAGTTAATCAAATTTACATTTCTCCTTCCACGTACCGGTAATGCCGATGTTATCCAGCTTGGTTAACATCATCAGCCTCCCATATCAGGGACAAACAAATCAATTCGAGAAACAGTCTTTACCAAAATTCGTTGTTACTCTAAAAGAACCCATAAATTAAATCTAGTCCTCCGTTTCATTTTATTTTATTTTTCGTCATTTAACCTTTCCTTCCTCCCCCCTTTTCTTTTCCTCATCAATAAGCACCAAATTTTTATAGTTCAAAAGTTAGTTAAAATAATTATTAACTAGAGGAGATATAGGTACCAACTACCTACCTGCTGTAGACGCTCGACTTGCGTTCCCCTGTAGTTGCTGTACTCCTCCCGCGGTTCCTTCTGAAACCACAAACACACATCATTATTCCATATTAGTCCACATATCACACGCAACAGCAACAATGGAAATAATATTCATTTCTCTTTTACCAAATCTTTTCTTTGTTACTTACATTCCTCATTATTATCATTTAACTTTTCAGCTCATTTGTAGTCCAAGTGGACATCATAAATTCAATTTTGATTACCGTTTATTCTTTTTGAAGATCAAGACACACTTTATGAAGGGAAAGAAAACAAATTCTACCCTTAAAATGACTAAATTTCGCCGTTTTATCAACTTGGCCGAATCTGCCAACAGGGGTGGCAGCTTGACCTCTCCTCAGTTTTTTATTTGTATCTGGAGTTCTAGGACACCAAATTAGGCGGGGTCAGATTCGTTGGAAAGCTAACACTTCTGGCTACAACTTCTATGGGGGACCCTCCCTAAATTCTGTAGTTTTCAGGTCCAAAATCCCCCTAGGAAACAGGGCAGCGAACCTGCCCTGTTTTGCTAATGGAGAAAGTATCTCCATTTCATCTTAAATCCCTGCTTCTTCATTAGTCACAGCCATGCCTTCCTTTTATTCATGGCATTCCCGTCTCATTTTATGTCCTCTTAAGGTCACTTGTAACAAATTAATTAATTAAGCAAATCATACGTTCTCATTCCCCCTTTGCAGTATCCAGCAGAGAACGTGCCCAAGGGAATCAAGAGTTCCCTTCCTCTCTTTTATGCACTCATTTCTTCTTCTTCTTTAAGGCACTTAGATTATTCTAATCCATTAAACCTCACTCATTTCTGTATTTTCCCATCATTTTATGTTAAAGAACCCTAATTCCCAATTCAAGAAAAACATAAACTTCTAATCAAATTGAAGTTGATTTCATAGAAATTGGAATTAGAACTCTTTACTTGGATGGAAATATAACTTTACTTCACAAATTTTTAGAATAATCTTAGCCTTCTTCTCCTTGTATGTAGTCAGCCACTCTTCCCCCTCTTTTCTTCACCAACTCTTCACTTTTCTTCTTGTTAATTCTTCCACCCGATTGTGTTCCTCCACTTAATAATTCCAAGGCTTATTTGGGTTTGCTAATTTTAAGTGTTTACTCCTAGTTTTGATGAAGGAAAAATCTGAAATTCTCCTCCCCTCCTTATTCTTATTATCAGCCGGCCATGGATGAGAGAAGGGACGGGTATTTATAGTCCCATCTCTTGTTAATTCCATTTTGGCCCCATTTTTCACCCCTTTTTTTTTACTTTATTTTATATTATAACAACATTTTGAATTATTATAAACCCCCCCTCTTTGTATATTTTATTCTCGGGTTTCACACTCTAAAATAATTTTGTTTTATTATTTTCACTGTGTATATAAATAGTTGATAGTTTTAGATAAATAAAATAAAAGCTGAGTTGAATTTGAAATGATTGACATAAGTGACATGTTTTAAAACATAGTTGATGGTTTTAGATAAATAATGATATTTTTAATGTGACATTTAATTGATTTATCAATTGGTTTTAAGTATAACTATGATAGATAAATATTTATTTATTTAAGAAATAAAGAAATATAGGTGGTATTGTTTATATTAAAAATAAACATCCATATAAATATTATATGAGAACAATGATTGCTTAGGACAAATAAGAAAACAAAGCTAAAATCAACCGAGTACATAAGAATTGACCATGCTAAAAAAGTCTTAATCAACCAGAAGATTTGAGTAAATAGTCGATCAGATGACCATGAGTTATGATCGATCAATGGAAATTGATCAACCATAAGATTTTTAAAGCACATGAAGAATAAGAAAGCTTAATTATTCTATTCATAGTAGGAGTCTTTAATAAAAAATAATTAATCAGAAGTCATAAGATTAGCTTAGAATTCATTTGATATCAATAGACAGGGAGTTTAATTTGTAATATGATTCAATTAAGTCTCCTTACCTTAAACCAATAATTGTATAAGATTAGGATTTTCATGTTTTGATAGGATTCAAACTATGTACCAATATATAATGGGTTACATAGTCACTATGAATGATGATTAGCCTTATATATGTAATTTTAGTTTTTTTTAGCAGTTTCAATACTATTGATTTTATTTCTTTATTTATAAATTTTTTTATTTTATTCTTAAGCACTTTAATTCTTGTAATCTCTCTCTCTCTCTCTCTCTCTCTCTCTCCATCATGCTTGATGTTCCACAGTTGTTACGTGCCTGCTCTCGAGATTAAATTCTTATTATGTGGTTTCACCTTCTTAGAATGTGAAATGATTAACTAGTAGCATATTGATTAGAAGATTATTTGAATGATCAATAGATTATCACACCAGATATGATTTAATATTTGTTTTATAAGATAATAATTATGCCTCGAAGAAAAACACAAGTAATGGAGAGAGGCCACCTTCTTGACCATGAAGAGTTTAATAATCTACCATCTCCTTATATTCTAATGGATTAAATAGTATTAGACATTTCTAAAGATAGGTCTTCATCGTCTAAGTCATAAATACCCTATAGAACTGTGTTTATATACACTCTTAGTGTTTCTATGTAGTACCTCACATTTAAATCGATCCATATAGGTTCACCACCACCAATCATGATGATATAGGCCTAATATAAGTAATGAGAATGGATAATATGGGTTGCCCTATTAACTTCATAGTAAGTGATACCAAGATATTATGAATATAGAGTAGAAACAGTCCACTTACATAAATGATAATTTTTCTCACCACTTTAAGGTACAAAACCAAAGAGATACATATTGAAATAACCCACCACTTTAAAGATACATATCCACTCACCACTTTAGAGATACAAAGTCAAGGAATAAAACTTCATTATTAACAAAGAGATACAATACCGTATAAGGTACGAAATGGCCAAGTCAAAGACTTTTTTATTCAGATTTTGTTAAAGATCCTCATACATGATTTAAATGATTATTATATACTTTGAACAACCTTCCAAGTCTAGGGATAGATTAAAATGATAGAATTGAGACCAAAATAAATGATTTTTATAGAAAATTAGACAAATAATAAGTAACACATGTTTTTGACTTATTAGAAACATAAATAGACACATAGAAAGCCTAAAAACTAAAAAGTCATACCTTAATTCACAAAACTCTAATTCATGCATGGTGAGCTAATTTAAAACCACTAAACTCTTGCGGATTGTCAATTTGGATATGGTTAGTATATTGATGTGACACGGTATTAGCCAATGATTTTCACACCCTGTAGGCCTCATATTGACCTTTAGTGGTTGATCATTGAATAGTTAAAGACCCTTTGTGACCAATTAGTTAGTAAACCTACTCATACATATAATAATTATAACCTACCTTTAGGATACTTCTCGTATAATGTCATTAGGCAAACTTGACATGAACTTAGTCTTAAATTTTATGAACTTGGGTGACAAGATGGTTGCTATATATGAATACACCCTATCTTAGTTTCAGCAAGAGTCCAAGCCATTGCTGCAAGCAAGGAGGATTGCAAAAGACCCAACACCAATAAGTTGCCAACTATAAATAACATAAATTACATCATTAACAAGATGGATAAACTAATGCAACATCGGAATGATTTGAGTACACTGGATAAGATAAAGTTCCTAAAGAAGTAAGGATGGATAATACATGTCTTAAAAACACTTGTACAAAAACCAAAAAGTAAAGCTTTGGTTTATTTTAGGATCCTTTTTTATATATGTATTTCTTTTGTAGACATTGATATGATGCCTACAATAAAGAAATGCTAGAGGTTGGTGTAGTTCTCAAAACCAGAGCACTTATTATATTTCTATCAAAGACTAGATGAAGCCTTAAGAGAATTGGATAAATTATTAAAGGTAGAGCAAACATGGAGATTTTTTTAAAAAAATAATGTTGTATGAATACAACTAAATGAGCTTAAAAAGTTACTTAAATAGAAACCTAAAAATCTAAACAATGAATTGAACATGGTCTAAATACTAGCCTTGGGCATCTTCAAATATAAGTTACATTGATGTTTGTTCAAAATCATGTTTCTATTCGTTAACCTATCTAAGGTTCAAGAAAAGTTCTCTTTGGTAAGGAGATTTTTGTCTCATCAGATTAATACCTAGTTATTCTAAAGCCTATAAAAGTATGTCTAAGGTTTAAGAAAAGTCTTCATTAGTAAAAAGATTCTTATTTTATCAGGTTAAAACCTCACTATTCTAAAGTTCAAGAAATTAAAAAAAAAAGTGATTTATTTGAAAATTTGGCCAAATCCTAATGAATAACCGCAGACTTGCTATGATACCCATTAATTAATGTTTTTTGTATTTTTCAAAGTATGATGAAAATGCAATTTTTATTTTTTGGTATAAAATAATAAAAATTTTAGAATCTGGTCGCATGCACACCAAATAAAACATTTTTTTTGTATTGTTGAAATGAGGAAAAATTTTAAGAGATTTTTGGAATTTTTGAAAATTTTGGTGAAAAGCGAGTATTCTTAATACCGGGTTAGTATCTTACAATATAAGTCTACAACTTCAATATTAAGTGAAATCCCTGAAAGGAAAATTTATAAAATAAAAAATTTATTTGTTTTTGAAAAAAAAACTGAGATTTTTGGAGAAAAATCAGGAATTTTAATGCCAAGTCTGTATCTAATAGTATAATTTTACGGTCTAATATTGGGTAAAATTGCTAGAAAAACATGTGAAGGGCCCATAAATAATTTCAAAATGGTCCCTGGATTTTTTAGATTTTTTTTGAGATTTTGGGTATTTTTGACAAGACACACAAATATAGACAAATTAAAACTAAAAAAAAAAACTTATGGTGTGTTTACCAAACGCGTCCTTAGCCTAAAATCATAGGCATAAAAAATTCATTAAGATTGTGTTTGACAAACACTCCCTAAGCAGTCAAATAAGGCCATATTTTCTTAAGGTAAAACAATGCGGGCCATATACGCCTTTAAGTTTGGGTTTGGACTGGGCCTATTGGGCATAAAGCCCAAGTCCATATATGGGGTTGGACTCAAGCCCAACCCAACTCATTTTGTTGGGTCAAAAAATGATCTAACTAACCTTGTTTTTTTAGAAGTTGGCTTAGGTCCAGCCTATGCCATATGGTCACTGGCATAGCCTGGTGACCATATTAACTTCTAATTTGCTATAAAACATGAATTATTCATGTTTTGTATGCAAAACTCACGAGAAGGAAAAGGAAGAAGAATTATATGGTTGTATAGTTGAAGAATATTTTTGAAATAAAATATATTATGATATAAAATTAGATGAAATAACTTAATAGAATTAAGACAATTGAAAAATTTGTTTAATTATATGTTATTTATTCTTACATTTAGATAAGCTGGTTTAATTTCTCGAACTATCAATCAAACTTAATAACTTAAAATTATGGCACTAACCAACATGAATTATGATTATATGATCCCATTGACTTGTTTTATGCTACGGGTCAGGTTAAATTTTTCTTGAACATAAAAAAATATTAAGATATTACTAATATTTTTTTAGTGAAAAATAAATTAAATCATATGGGGGTTAACTCGATGTAACCTGATTGACTTTGTGGATTTAAAAGCAACTCAGACAACCTGTAAAAGCATTGTTTAACTTAAAAGAATTTTTAAGATGATATTTTTTTTAATATTAAAATAACAACATATTGGATTGACTTGAGTCAACTCGAGTTATGAGACTATAATAACCTCATAGAAAACAAATTATAAAACTTAATTGTCAATCAACCCAATGTTGAAGGAAGTTCAATTCTCAATCAGTTCATTGTTGAAGAATGAGACTAAAAAAATCAATTAAAAATGAACATAAAATATGACTAAAGTCAATCTGTCAAACTTATGATCCAAGTCATGAGACGGAGATAACTTCATAGAAAAAATAAAAAAAAATAAACTGATTTAACCAAGATTACTTGTCAAGTTCACAACTCTAGTTATGAGATTGAGATAACTCTATAAATAATAAATTATGAAGCTCAATTCCAAATCGATCATGTCAGATCTAATGTTGAACGATGAAATTTATAAAATAAATAATTAAAAAAATGAGTCAAGTCAATATGGGTTAACCATTTAAACACTATTTTAAGGTCATAAGGTCATAATAACCTCATAAAAATCAAACCAAAATAAATCATGAAACCTAATTATCAATCAAACAAAATATTAAATGATAAAATGGGGGGTCAATTAAAAAAAAAAACCAAGTTAACTAGATTAACATGTCAAACTCGCAACCTAAGTCATGAAACGAGGAGAACCCCATAAAAACAAAACCCAATGTTGAAGGACATGAGACTGAGATAACCTCTTAGAAAGAAAAAAAAACAACAACTTAGTTTAACTGGGGTTAAAATATCAAAACATGTGACCCTGATCTTGAGACTAAGATATCCATATAAAAAACAAATCAAAATAGATTATGAAACTCAATTTTCAATTGATCTAATATTAAATGAAAAAATTAAAAACAATTTAATTAAATAAAAACACAAAAACAACACGAGTTAACTTGGGCTAACCAGTTAAGTACTATTCTCGGGTTATGAGATCAAAATAACCTAATACAAAACAAATACTATAAGATTAGTTACCAATTAACTCAATACTAAAAGATAAAATTGAGAAGAAAAAAAATAGTTAAATAAAAAAAAATCTAGCCAATCAGGGTAACTCACTAAACCCACAATTAATGTCATAAGAGTAAAACAATCCAATAAAAAAATAAAATATTAAAAATTAAAATTAAAAATAATTAAAAAAATCAAATAAAAAAATTACAAATACTTTCCCACGTATTTTAAACAAATATTAATAATAATTAATGTGTGCATTGCCATTTTGCAGTGATGGGAGGGTATATTGGAATCTCAGTTTCTATAAAGCCCCATGAAAACGCTCCACAACACACAAAGCAACAACATTCATTAGCTCTAAACTGTCCCTATCCTCATTTCAGCATTGCGTACTTGGCTTTCGCCTTTCTCCAGGGGAATCAATGGCCTTGGCTGGATTGCCAAGTAAAATGTTGGCAGTTGAATTGGCTGTGATGGTGCTTGTGCTCCTGGCCATGGCACAGCAGTCCATGCAGCTGAGCTTGAGACGCCCTTTACCTGAGGTTGCCAAGAAAATCAATGGCAATACAGTGTCTTATTTAGGCATTGTTGTGAGTTCCTCTGCCAGCGAAGACGCTCTTCTTAATTCTGGTTTCTTTGTTCCCAGCACACATGTACCTTACATTGACCTTGTCGGTAAATCCTTTTTTGAATCTTAATTATGAGTTGTAACAATGGTCACTCTTAGTTAATTAATTAATTAAATTAGGGTGGGTTATCCTTAATTAAATATAATATATAATAAGCAATATATATATTGATCAGCTTGATATTGCAATAATTTTAACTTTCTGGTTTTTGATTAATTAGGAAGAAGATTCAACATTGGAAAGATTAAGGACGTTGATGTCGTAGTTGTTAACGTAGGGGGTGAAATTGTAAGAACCCTTATCTCTCTTCATAATATCACCGTTTAAGTCATATATAATTAACGTTAACTCTTGTTTTTAATTAACTAACTAATCCGATTTGTATTAGCCAAATGTAGTTCTAGGCACCCAAGTTCTGTTCGATTTAGTTAGTATCCGGGGAATCATTCATTTTGGGAGTGCTGGAAGTGTTAGCGATTCGTTGCGTCTTGGTGATGTTGCTGTGCCAGCGTCTGTTGCCTTCACAGGAAATTGGGAATGGAAGGTACAATTAAACTAGTTCAAATCATGCAAAACTTTAATTTGTTGGACTACAACTGACGTTTTGTGATTTATGCGTGTATTTTTGGCGCAGAGCAACACGTCAAAGAGAGGGAAACTCAAATTCGGAGACTTCAATCTTCCACAGAAAGGAGCCAATTCCTTGGGAAGCGCAGATTTTCAGAAAGTAAAACTGTATACTTCCGGGAACCCATCACAGAACCTTTTGTGGCTTCCCGTCGATTCAAACTGGCTTGCGGTTGCCTCTGAGCTGCAGGTAGCCACTGATTCGATCCTTCTGCGTACTCTATTACCAAAATTCTATATTACTGTTAATTAATCTGTTTGAATGCATGCAGGGTTTGAAGTTGCAAGAGTGTGTAAATGAGATAAACGAGACGAATTGCTTAGAGAACACGCCGGCAATCGTCTTCGGAGGAAGGGGCTCCACTGCCGATATATACCTTGAGAATGCAGCATATGGCGAATTCCTTGCCAATAGATTGAATGCCACATTTGTGGATACATCGAGTGCTGCCGTTGCTTTGGTAAGGGAGAAAGGAAAAGAGAGAAAAGCATGCAGTTGATTTTAAGATTCGTCACAATTTGGTAACTAATGGTTCGTGCTTTGATTTGCATTTGCAGGCTTCTTTGACAAATGAAGTGCCTTATATCTTGTTCCGTGCTATTTCGAATTCGGTAATTCAAGGGACATCAGGCTCCAACTCTCGCTATTTGGCCACCGCCAACTCTGTCAAAGTTGCAGTCAAGTTCATTGAGTTGATTGGTGAACCGAACTCGGTTTTCAAGTACTGAAAGCAACTAGTATTATGCCCTTTCCTCAATAAGGTCATGGTGAAAGCTTTATGCTCTATGTCCATGTCATGTACTCAATAATGAAGTGTAATGAGGAGGGTGTTCTCTGTCTTTTAATGAAGTGTAATGAGAAGGAGGGTGTTCTGTGTTCTCTGTCTTTGACGTTGAATATGGTGTAGAAATCATGTGTCTGCTGCAATTTCCGTTGGATAATCGAAAGAACTACATCTCCGGTTGCCAGGATTGAACAAAGAACAATGATAACATTAAAAAAAAAAAAAAACAGAGATAACAACATTCAAATGTGTCTTAAACACACACACACACAAGTCAATTCAATCAACATTTCTTAGACCTTGATCTTAAAGACACAGCCTTGAAGCGGTGACTTCATCGGCTTGCTCGTGTGTGTATGCGTGTGTGCACGCTTTTGTTTCACAGATACGTAGACCACTGAACACAACGGTATTTTAATTGTAGTCATTACACATTCACTGCTCCTCTAATGATCAACACTATGTTGTGCAATATCATGGCTATTGCTAACTTTCTAAACCTGGTCCTTCTCGTTTTCCCTGCTCCTCTAATCGCCCAGGTGTTGTTTTTCATTCTCCTCACTTGAGGAAGTAGATAGATTGTGGGGAAATTTTTTTAGTTTGAGTTGATTTTGGATTTTTAAGCTTTTTTTCAGGTTGTTCAAGAATATAAATAGGTTTATTAAAATATTTACTGTGTTTTTGTTTATGTATTTTAAATTAAAAATTGGTTTAAAATGAGTTTTTTACATAAAAAAACCCAAATTCCTATTTTTTCACTATCCCTCCATTGCTTAATTCTATAAACAATAAATAACACGTTGTTCATCCTTCTAAAAAATAAAAATAAAAAATAAAACTAGATGTTGGTATGCAGCCTGGGATGGAAAGCCTACTCGCCCGGGCTCTTTTTTTAGAAGGATGCTTGGCAGCTAAACCCACGTATTTGGTCTTTTTTTTTCCTCTGATTTTTTTAAATAATTATTTTATATTTAGGTCAAAAATAAATTAAAAAATTAAACGCAATTGAGTCCATGATTCAGGTTAAAGATTTAACAGGTTAATCCATAACTTCTAAGGCAATCCAATATTTTATTGCCTGAATATTTTTTTTAAGAAAAGAAT
Source organism: Populus deltoides (assembly GCA_015852605.2). NCBI lineage: Eukaryota > Viridiplantae > Streptophyta > Magnoliopsida > Malpighiales > Salicaceae > Populus > Populus deltoides. Next base: position 8,843,232 of record CM027588.2, on the reverse strand, counting down.
ATGTTTGATTGATTTTTTTTTGTTAAGCGTTTGGTCTATTTTTAATTTGTTCATAATGTATTTCTTCTTTTTTTTTTTGTGGGATTGCATTTTTTAGATTTTAATTTTGTGGGATTGCTTTTTTAGATTTTACTTTAACATAATTTTCACGGTGTAATTAAGCTAGGAAACCCGAATCAATCAAATATTTTATTTTTTCTTTTTTATTTTTGAAAAAAAGTGATGCTGAATTTTTTTTAAAGCATTTTTTTTTATTTTGAATCGGTCTTTATGATATATTTCATTTTGATTTTTTATAGATTAATTGGTTTCAATTTGCTTTTTATATGGTTTTTTATCATCTTCATTTTTTTTTTAAATCCAAGCCACATTATTATTGATTATCCAACTTGTCAAATTATATGATACTTCAAAAAAATCATGTAATCTTCATATTTTTTTATGTTTTAAAAAATTTGATCCGATTTACAACAAAGTACAAGTCAAAAAACTAGTAAATATCTATGTTTAATAGTATTTGTGATTGAATTGTACCATTCTTTTTTGTTGGAAATTAGGTAAGAGAAAATTTTCTGAAATTAATGAACCTGTAATAAGAAATTATTTCTTCATCTTCATTGAAGCTCATTTTTTATATGTTTTTTTAGATGATAAACTATTTTTAAAACAAGACTAAGTAGCCTCATGGTTTCCATTCAGGAATTCAGGAATTATTATTGTTGGAAAGTTTTATAAATTAATATGTTTTAAAAAGATTATGGGTGAATGGAAAATTAATTTTAATGAACTCTTAGTTTTTCTAGATTTAATTCTTGATTTATGGTGGTAAATCAAAGGTTGATAATTGTAGGAATTAATTCTTATTAATTCAACATTTTAGCTTCAAAAATTCACTATAAAATGGAGGGGGTGAAGGAAGAGTTCTCAACTTGAATTTTTCAAATTTTTACATACTCTTCCTCACCTCATATTTAGTATTTTCTTCTCATTTTAAGCTTTGACTCTTCTTTCAAATCTAGAACTTAGGTTTTTCTTGTTGAAACATATTTTTTATTCAAATACCTTATTTAGAAGTGCATCTAAACTAATATGGTGATATTAGAATCATAAGAGAAATTTTGCAAACATCTTAGTTACACAAGTGAGGAGTAATAAAATTTTAAGGACAAAGAATTCATCTTTGACAATGATAAAAGTTTCATTACTTTTTAACAATTTAGTACCCTCCTTCAATTTAATTTGAACATAAATATTTTTTGTTACTAGCATGCATGTTAGAACTTTGAATTAATATTAACCGTAAGTTTGATTATATGCGTAATATACATGCTAGAATTTTATTATTATTTTTATGTTGAAAACATGTTTGTTATTATTATGTTTTTATACACGTATAGTTTTAAGCTCATTGATATGTGAAACAATCCCTACATGATAATGCTGATTTTTTAATGAAAGTTTACAAGGTATGTTCATTAAACTTCAAACTTTAGCTATTATATGTCCATCCTAAATTGTCATTGGAGCTTGCTTGGATTATTGTTGTGTTCCAATTAATATTTTAGATTTTTTTTTATAAGGTTATGATATGCATCTTGTGAAAGTTTAGTTTAAGCTATATTTTTATGATAATCACAAATCTTATTAGCTATATAATTGTTTTAAAAGTATTTTCATAAGAAAAAATTTATATGATTAGAAATAGTTTTCAATGATATAAAACCCGACTAAATTAGAGCTTCATGGTGAAAGTTATAATTTTTTAAAGATTAAAAAATTATTTATATTAAAGTTAAGATTCTTCATTATTTTAGGATTACTTATTTTTTTATAACCAATTATAGTAATGATATATGTTATTCCTCTGCCATATTATTCGGATATTTTATCAAACTAGTATAGTTTCATAAATGTTTTTGAGAAATAATATAGGAGAGAAAAGTATTTGGAAAATAGCATAGTTAACTGAATCGTTATTAAGAAATGTAGTTTTATTAACAATCACTAATGGTAATAACAGATATAAACAACCATCATTCTCATGAGTGTCTTATTAAATAACTATTATTATTATTAGTGGTCATTTAAAATTGCTAAGCAACCACTATTAAAAATAGCGGTTGTGTCCAAAAACCAGTTTCAATGTAAAATTAAGTCTAAACCAGCACAACCAAAAGTCAAATAAGACCTATAAATTATTAATCCTCAGACCCATAATTCAAAGTGATATTTTAACATTTTTATTTGTTAATTATAATCTCAAATTATTACGTGTGTTTTAAACATTGTTTTTATTTTTGTATTTTTTAAGTTGTTAATGAATAATTTGAGATTAAAAAAAAACATTCACATGTTTATCTATTTTTTATGATATTATATCATTCTTTTATAAACCAAGTATAAAAATGAAGACAGTTTTAAAATTAACATGACAATTAGCAAAATCAACGTGTACAATTCATAATTGAAATTTTTTAAATTAAATTCTAATTGTAATTTTATGACAATCATGCAAAGAAATTTGATCTTTGATTTGGCGATTGTCCTAATTTGTGTTCTATATTGTATAAAATGAGTGTTTATGGAATCTCATATTTTGATGAGACAAATTTTATGAGTTTTAATATAACTGAAGGATAGATTTTCTTTTATACACACACTTTAGTTCCATTAGTTTAATGGAAAGAAAGGAAGAATTGAAACTTTAACCGAAGACCAGGAGGATAAATTATGGTGTGGTGGAAATGGAATGGAAGAACCTCGGAGGGGCAAATTACATTAAACCCTTTGTTATTGTGCTTGCTTGGTTAGTCATTTCCATTGATCCCTTGACCAAATTGATTCACTGTCGAGGTAAATATCCTACCGGATGGGTCGTTTGTTTGACCATGCATGAACCCAACCATCATGGTGTGGTGGAGATGGAAGAGCCATTAGGTCTATTGGGTTGGGCCGATCCACTAGAGCTGTTCTCGACGGGTTTGATATACGAAGTGCATGGAGAAGAATTTATCAAAGGAAAGGGATGTCAAACCTGTTTTTTTTTTTCGGCTGAACCCCTCCCCAGATTGTATCAAAGGAAAGGATCCAACCAGATTTGTATCCAAATACTTCCCTTCAAACCTCGCCTGCAGATTGCAAGGCTCTTTTTATTCGGCTGAACCCCTCCCCAGAAGAAGCAGATGACTCGTCAGAATCGAAATCTTTTCTTACTTGTAGCCAAGCCAACAAAAGAACTCCAGAAGATACAGCCACTAGCCGAAGTTACACAACTTAGAAAGCCCAGTGCATACAAATCTGATGACGTTTTTGTTATCTCCTCTGGAAACAAGCATATGAAGACTTGGCAAACAAAGATGGCGAGACATTGTTAGATAGATAGACTTGCTTGGTATACAAAATTATTGACCTAGTTCATGGATGAGTATGTCCCTAAAATCCTAAACCTGACATAACAAATCTCTCCTCTCTTTGATCAAAAGGCTGCTACCCACCAGCAGCACAGCACCACCTCTGCAATAAACATAGAAACATACAAGTTCTGAAAGTTGCAGTCTGTTTTTGTCCAATTGATTAACAAGTAGCAAAGCCAAGTTTATAATTTCAGGCCAAGGTTATTCCACAAAATTACAGATAGTTTGGAAACGTATCTAAGAATTTGTATGTGCGAAATGAGGGATAAAATTTCAGAAAAAAATGCATGTTCATATCCTGAGCGTATTAATGGTCTCAGAGAAAATTTGACAGTAAAACTTAAGAGATATTGTTGACTAGAGTTTCGATATACTAAAGTAATTTTGCATGCAAGTGCTATTATATTTACATTTTGATATCAGCAAGGGTATAATATCTTTTCTACAATGGTCAATCCCCACATGGCCACCAAAAGTCATTAGGGACACGCTCTATAATAACCATGTAGAAATCAGCTACTTCAAAGTTCTGCAGTCTCAAAATTAAGTGAGACTATCTTAGTTACTAGCTGATTCTGACAGACTTGAATAAGAATTGACAGTCCATCTTATCATCACACATTATGGATGAAAAATTTACCTGAGTAGCAACAAACTTATATACAGTACTTGGCAAGTATCATCCCATTAAGCTTTTCCGATGTAAGAAGCCCCATTTGTTCAGCAAGATGATTCATATGTTGAATATTGTCCCATCCATTGTCCTTCCATGATTGCAATTCATGCTTCTTGCCCGTAATGCTTTCTGGAGAGCTTGAATTGATTTCATCTCAGTCCCCAATGAGCACACAATTACCACAGCGACAGCAAGAAACAGAATTCAACATCTTAAGTGATACATGTGCATGCTTGAAAAGTTTAAGAGAATGAGTAGCTAACTATTGTTAGGAGCAATTATTGTTATATTGTAGAGTCATACTCTTGTTATTTATGTCACACCCGACATCGCGGCGGCCCTAAAAAATAATCTCGATTATGGAAAAAAAACAGATTTATGGTATCTTGTTCTTTTAGAGGAAACTGTGTTGTTCAAGGAGTCACCACCTAGTATTATGGTCACTAGGAACCTTAACTGGTCAACAGAGATTCTATGGTACGAGACTCGTTATGTAAAAAGGAAGATATTATTACCTCTTAAACATTCTGTCTGAGGCAAACTGTATTGCTGATTTTTTCTTAAATTGTTAAACATTTATTAGTTTATGCTATGATGATTTGCTTATAATATTCCTGACTCTAGCGCCAGTGAATATTCCATCCCGAATAATTCCAACTCTGGCGTTGGTAAAAATTCGTAGCTGCTGATTAGTACTTAAAAGTGCATTTTTATCAAGGTTTTATATAATCATTTTGCACTTGAAGTATCAATAACTCCTTAACTAGAGCATGTTTTATAATAACAGATCTGATAATATAAGATAGCTTTAATTTATGGTAAATGTTTATTTTAAATGCAGGCATATCTCATAATTCAAAGGATTGATTGATGTGATTAACTATTGAAAGAGAAAGGACAAAGAAACGGCTAAGATTAGAAAGGAGATACCGATTCAATTCAAATTGGAACACTGTTCAGTTATTGGGTCATATCTGGAGCTGTAGATCTTGGATTTCAGCTTAATTTATATGGATGGAAAGCTAAGAAATAGGCCTACAATGTTCATGAATAGTATAAGACCCAAATCTGCCGTTTTCAAATTCAAAGTTTGGCCACAAAAAAGAAGTCAGAATCTGTCCTGTAATCCAGCCCAAACATTGCTTAGAAGTTTACCCATATCTGGAGTTCTAGAAGGCCAAATGACGTGAAATTTGGCGGGTGGAAGGAAAAGACAATTTCCAACAACTTTCATGAAGATGATTTTCTCAAATTCGGATGGTAACAATGACATTTCGTCCAGACAAGAGCTTGAGGTCTATCCACCACGTCCACCAACAGCACTACTCAGTATTTTAGCCATATCTCGAGCTCTAGTGATCCAAATGCTCTGAAATTTTATGGGTGACAAGATAAGATGATTTCCAACAACTTTTATGAGGAACACTTTGCCAAATTCTGAATGGAGCAATGTCATTTCATCCAGCCAAAATGCTTGAGTGCTGCTGTCCACCAAGTCCACTAAATCAATAGTTGGCCACTACATCAATAATCAATTACCAAATGAATAGTTCTGAATTTTAGCCTATAAAAGGAGGCATTTTCCATTCATTTGAGGGGCTTGGTTCTAAGATCAAGATCATGTTCTTGCTCTCTCTTTATTGTTGTAATGCTTAAGTTTTATTTTCATTAATCTCTTGTTCATGCTTTTCATTTCCTTTACTATACTTAGTTAACTTATATCATGTTTATGTTCTTATCTTGTTTATTTATGTTCTTCTTCTTTATTATGTCTAGCTAAGTTAATTATGTCAAGGTGACAAGGTTTCACTAATGGTGTTAGAATAAGTATAATATGAACTCAACATGGACTTCAATGCTTAAATCCTAAACAGTTTGCTATTAACATGTCTTATCATTTTTATCTTATTAATCCTTAATACCTTGCTTGTTAAATGGTTAATCTAGATTTGTGTTGTATAACACTTGGTACATCAAATACTTGATCCTTCATAGTCTTCGGCCGACATCGTTATTATGAGAGGAACTTGATTTGTTGTCAACATAAGTTAGCATCATGAATACTTGATAAAATTTATAAGTATGGTATTATGTAAATAAGATGATTAATATGATCATGTTGATAATTTATAAAGAGTTTATATTTTACTTATCTCTAATACTATTAGTGAACCCTCTAACCTTGACATTTGTTTTTATCATTGTTTAATCTTTACATTAATCTTTCATCTCAAAGTTCTCATTAATTTTTTCCTCTTCTTCTTTATTACTACTACTACTACTACTACTACTACTACTACTACTACTACTACTATTATTGTTATTATTATTGTTGTTATTGTTGTTATTGTTGTTGTTTTATTAATTATAATTTATACAATTAACCTCTCTGTGGTTTGACCCCGGTCTTGCCGGGTTATTTATTACTGTGACACTCCTGCACTTGGGATAAGACATCAACTCTTTGATCGTGTCAGCTGCGAAAAAAAATCAGTATATTTTTTTTATTCATGATCCTGATATCAGTGAATAAATTGACAAAAATACATTTTTCCTAAGACATGCAAAATTTTTATTTCTACACTTTCTATTTTTTTTTTTTTTGGTCGAATTCGAATGAGCTAAATTGCCGGTCCATCGCCCAAGCCGGTGACCGGGCGATTTACCCACAAGCGTGCGTCACGCACGCCTGCTATAGCAACAATGTAATTAAATTTACAAGTGTACAGTGTGGGTGAATTATCTTGCAAAGCTGGAGAGACTTACTTGGAAGCAGGGAGACGGAGACGTGATGGAGGGCTGGCTGGCTGATGCTATTTTCTCCTCCTCTGTTTTCCTCTTGGTGTTCCTCTAGTCTTCCTTCTGTCTGCTCTCTTTTTCTTTACTTTTATGGGTTCCTTCATCTTCTCTGATCTCTCTCTCTCTCTACTGTGTTTGCTCTCTCCTCGTCCATGCTCTCTGTTTTTCTTTGTGTTCGCCTGTTCAAGAGGTGGTGCAACCCGAGACAAGACTGGTGCTTGTGTGTTGGCTGGCCAATGCTTCTCTCTGTTTCTGTCTTCTCCAGTTCCCCTGTTTTTTTCTGTGTTTTTCCTCTGTTTATTTGTGTTCGGTCCCGGTTCTCTCCTTCTTTTTTCTTCTCCCTCTTCTCGGTTTTGCTCTTTCCTTTTCTAGCTCTCTGTCCAGTCTTCTCCGTTCAAGACGAAGACAATGGTGGTAAAAGCACGAGGTGCTGCTGGTTGATGGACCAAAATTTTCCCCTGGTTCTCTTTCTCTCTGTCCTTCCTCTCTCTAACCAACCTCTGGCTTTTTTTTCGTGTTTCTTCCCGTCCTCTGTCTCCTGGGTTTTTTCCGCCTTTTCTCTTGTTTTTCTCAGTTCTCTCTTCCGATGGTTTGGAGTGTGTAGCTGGAGACGAATAATTAGGCTGACTAACGCTTGTAGTTTCCCTGCACTTCACTTGCGTTTTGAGAACAAAGGCAAAGCAGGCCTGCTGTCCATTTGCTCTCTCCCTATTTCTCTGTTTTTAGGTCCCCTCTTTGTTTTTGTTCATGCTCCCTATTGGCCCCTCGGTTCTGCCCTTTCTTCTTCTCCTCCTGTCGGTTCTCCTTCTCTGGTTTTTATAACCAGAGAATGCCATGCAGTCGCATGGATTTTAATGCAATAAAGGCATCTGTTTTCTTCTTTTTTCGGGTGAAGAAGATGAACAGTGTTAATGTTAATGGCCATTTGCGTTTTGATCCTTGACATTTTGACTTTTTGCGGTCCAGTCCTTGGGTAAATTGCAATTGAAACCCTGCATCTCAGCGCCATTTACACATTGGTCCTTAGGTTTTAATTTCTTGCAAATTTGACCAGAATCAACCCTATACTTTGATAGTTATTCAATTAAGTCCCTGAATAAATTAATTCCAAGTTCAATTAAGTCTAAAACTTATCAATTCTCCAATTAAGCTCTTGATTTGATTAATTAAACTAGTTCCAAGCTTAATTAAGTCTCAAAACTTGTCAATTCTCCAATCAAACCCTTGATTGGATTAATTAAATCAATTTCAAGCTTTAATCAAGTCTCAAAACTTATCAATTCTCCAATTAAACCCTTGATTTGATTAATTAAATTAGTAAAAAATTAATTAAATCTTTAAACTTCCAATCTTGCTGCCCTTAACCCAAATTTTAATTCATTCTTCTATTATTTTATTTTTACTTTTTTTTCATAATTTTTTCATCATTTTTTCAGTAAATAAATTAATTAAAATAAAAGGTCAAAAATTGAGTTATGACAATTTATATAAACACGCATGTGTGTGTGATATGTAAGATAGTGAAAGAATAAATGAACAGTCACTTCATATCACAACATTTGTTTCTTCTTTTTTCTTTCGCTCATCTTTCCAACTTCATTCCTCCATCTCTAAATAATCTTTGAAAATAACTTGGTATCAAAGCACAACAAATAAATCTAGTGTGTTCAAGCATCAATGTTGTTTTTGTTGATATTAGCAATAACATGTTGAGGTCACCTTGACTCTGTGAACAAAAGCCCTAACATCTCACAAATCGTTGTTGTTGTTTGAGCTGCCAATTTTATAAATAAAAAAGGTGGTTATTAGTTTGTTGGTCTTGTGGTGATTAGATATGTAGTCCTTTGTAGTGTTGTGAATATGACAGAGAAGAGCTCAGATGTTAAAACCAGTCTCCCCTCCAATTATAGTAGTAGGAGTTGGGTTGAAGTTGTGAATGAGAATTTTACCCATTAAATCAGCCCTATCAAACAAGATGAAAATAATTATATAGCTTAGTCCTGATTTTGTATGTTGTTTATCAAGACATGTGGACTATATGGGTACATCACATGAGAAAAAGAGAGAACAATAGCTAGTGACTAACTAATTGAATAATGGAATCAAAAAACTCTCTACTCATGTCATGCCTCATCAACTTTGTGCAACCTTTGATTGTTTGTGGTATCTTCTATTAGATTCTACTTTAAAAATCTTGAATGATACTAGCACAATGTACTCATGATTGGGCAATGATGCATAAGTTTGTGAGCAACGGAAAAAGGTTCGTGAAACCAAGCAACGTGATAAGTTTAAAGCCCAATACTTTGCGGAACCGAGTAGTTTGTGGCGGGAGTCATACTTCTAATAGGATTTCTAGGCAAATTGTCCAAGTGATGCAGTAAAGTTTCAAAAACTAATTGACAAGGAACGTGTCTATGATTTCTTAGCTGGGTTAAACATTGAATATAACCATATTAGAGTTCAGGTTCTAGAGAGAGAGCCTTTCCCTTCCTTGAGGCAAACATATTCTCCTGTTCAGCAAGAGAAAAGTAGGAGAAATGCATTATTGCATCTTATTACTCATGAGAGGTTAGCTATGATAGGTAACTCCAATAAAAAAAAACATTTAGTGAGGGGTTCACACGTCTTAGTGAACCAATGTTAGCAGACAAAGAAAAATTAAAGTGTGATTATTATAGACGAACCAAACATACTAGGAAGACAAGCTGGCAGTTACATGGACATCCTTCAAGAGGACGAGGTGGGAAAAGAATAGGTTTTCCTAAATCACAAGCACTTGTGTCAAAGATAACTAGGACTCCAATTCCTGATGGTCAATCAAACACTTCAACTTAGGTGATAGATTCAAGAGCCAATGATCACGTGACTCGGTCTTCAAAAAAAATTCATCTTACAATTGTTTTTCAAGTAAGGATAAAGTTTGTATAGCTGATGATTCCCCAGCCTCCATTTCTGGTAAAGTTTCAATCCAATGTACCATTTTATTTTTAACCACAATCCTTCATGTTCCCAGGTTCTCTTATAATCTTCTATCTACTAGTAAGATAATTAAAGATTTAAAGTGTAAATTCTCATTCTCTTCTAATCTTCTATCTACTAGTAAGATAATTAAAGATTTAAAGTGTAAATTCTCATTCTACTTTACTTATTGTGTGTTTAAGGACCTGAAAACAAAAATAAAGGTGATTGGCTATGATAGGGTGGAAGATAGCTTATATTTGTTAGTTCAGAAAACACGAGTTCAAATATGGGCTGGTGACCATTTCTACAGATGTTAATCAAGAATTACCTTTGCGGCATAATCAATTGGAGCATCTATCTTATGTAGCTCTAACAAAGCTTTTTGCAGCATCAATGTATTGTAAAAATTTTATCTTAAGACGCGTGTGAATTTTTTAAGCATAATTGTGTTGCTTATTCCTCAACTAATAATAGAATTAATAAACCTTTTTATGGTAATTCACTCAAATGTTTAGGGTCCTGGCCTAATTGTTTCCTTATCTGGTTGTAGGTGCTTTGTTACTTTTATTGATTCTTATAGTCATACTACTTGGATTTATTTGATTCAAAATAAAAATGAAGTGTTTTCAACTTTACGAGATTTCATAACATGATCTCTACAAATGTTTAATGCTAAAGTTCAGTTCTTGAAAAGTGATAATGAGTACATGGATGGAGGTTTTCAAAGCTATATGTTGGAACATGGTATTCTCCATCAGACTAGTGTAAATACATCAAATCAGAATGGTGTAGCTAAGTGAAAGAACAAATACTGATTAGATGTTTACAGATCTCTCATGTTCACAAGGAATTTCCCAAAACCTATTAGGGGAGATGCAGTTCTTACAAGAACATATCTCATTAATAGGATTCTACTGAGAGTTCTTAAGTTCAGAACTCCAATGGAGTTCCTACAAGGAACTTATTCCTATATTGTCCCGGAAAAAACCTTTTAGTGTGTTTCCTTTGTTCGAGATCATCGACAAGATGTTGGAAAGTTAGATCCATGAGCATTGACATATGTTTTCATTGAATACTCTACTCCTCAAACAGATTATAAATGTTATCATCCTCAAAGTATAAAAATATTTGTTAGCATGGATGTAACATTTCATGAAAATAAGTCATATTTAGTCAACTCACCTCAAATAGGAGATCAACGGGAGTGAGTATATGTTTTTGGCATCACTTACTCTATTTAGTTATGGACTAAAATTGGATGGAACAAATCAAGGGAAGAGAGAGTAAGGAGATGAAAATCCAGCAAAAATGGAGAAATATGGAGAAATGTAGAAGTGATGAGGAACCAGAAGGAAGGAAAGAAATGGTTCATAAAGATGATGGGGAAACTAGAAAGGACAAAAGAAGAAGGTTTGGCAGGTGTACACTCACATGAAAAAACTGAAAGAAGTCAATGAATCTACTCTACCTAGCCAAGAACCATATTCAAATTCACCCTTACACCAAACTCCGAACAGTAAGTTTCCTAACTCTGTCACTAAAAATATTATTCCTTCTATTAATGATCTTCATAGAGCTCTTAAAAAAAGAGTTTGAAATTGTACCAAACATACTTTATCTAATTTTTTGTCATATGATCTCTTGTTACCTTCATATAGAGCTTTTGTATCTTCCTTATCTTCTATTTTCAAGGATTGGATGGAAGTTATTAAAAATATCAGGTGGAAAGAAGTTATGGCAAAGAAAATGAGAGCTTTGTTGAAAAATGAAACATGGAAGCTCACTACTCTTCCTACTAGAAAGAGAGTAGTATGTTGCAAATGGTTTTTTTGTGTTATGCAGAAGCTGGATGGAAGTATTGATTGGTGTAAGACAAGGCTAGTTGTTAAAAGGATATATCCAAACTTATGAAATTGACTATCAAGAAATGTTTGCTTCTGTTGCAAAAAATTAACTCAATCAGGTTATTTCTTTTCTACATAAAAATTTAGAAGAAAAGGTGTATATGAAAATTACTTCAGGTTTCTCTTATAAAAAGACAAAGGGCAAGGTGTGTAAGTTGTGAAAAACTTTATATGGCCTTAAGAAATCTACCAACACATGGTTTAATAGATTCAATGATGTGGTTGTTAGATTCGGATACAAATAAAGAAATAAAGATCACACTATATTCATCAAACATTACCAAGGCAAGACTACAATTCTCATTGTATATACTGATGACATAAAATGTTCACATGGAGGTTTATATGTTGAAAAAGTATCTTGCCAAAGAATTTGAAATCAAAGGCCTTGAAAGGTTACGTTACTTTCTAGAAATTGAAGTTTCAAGGCCAAGCCATCTTCATTTCTCAAATGAAGTATATTCTTGATCTATTAGTTGAAACAAGGATGTTAGGGTGTTGGCTAGCCAATTCCCCTATAGAAGTGAATCATCACCTTGTTGATTGTAAAGGTGAAGTAGTTGAAAAATGAAGATATCAAAAGCTAGTTTGTAGGCTTATATATTTATCACATATCCGACCTAATATAACTTATTCAATTGGTGTTATCAGCTAGTTTATGCATGATCCTTGCACATCCCATCTTGATGTTATTTATCCCATCCTTAGATATCTAAAGTTTGCTCTTGATAAAGGTTGTTATTCTCCTATAACACTTGAAGGTAGAAGCCTTTACCGATGTTGATTGGGCTAGATCATCAGGTGATAAGAGATCCATATTTGGATATTGTTCTTTTATTGGTAGTAATCTAGTCTTATGGAGGAGTAAAAAACAATTGGTAGTGGCTCGGTTATGTGTTGAAGCAAAGTATTGAGCAATGGCACATGGAGTGTGAACTTTTGTAGCTAAAAATCTAATGCATGAGATGGGAATAATTGTTGGTAGACCTTTATCATTGTTTTGTGATAACATAAAAGCTATCAAAATTGCCCATAATCCAGTTTAACATAATTGAACAAAGTATATTGAGGTTCAAGGAACTTGATTTAGGAGAAGTTAAATAAGAAGACTATTTGTATCCCACTTGTAAAAATTAAAAAAAGTTGGTGTGTTTACTAAAAGTCTCAACAATAGGGTGTTTCACACTAGTACTTTTAAGATGGACATGAGAGATATATATGCCTGATCTTGAGGGGAGATGTTGTTAGGAGCAATTATTATTTATAATGTAGAGTCAAGGGTAGTAAAGTAATTTTAAACTCTTTTCTTATATATGTGTGTGATATAAGCTAGTGAGAATGAATCAACTTGTTTTATCTCACAATGTTTCTTTCCTTTTCTTCTTCTTCTTCTTCTTTCTTCTTTCTTTTTCCTCTCATATTTCCAACTTCATTCATCCATCTCTAAATAATCTTAGAAAACAACTCTAACAAATGAAAAAAGATAATACCCACATATTCACATCCAAAGAATACATAGGAACTTTTAACTTTTTATGCAGCAACTTTCCAAAGTTCAAGTGAATTGATCTATGAAAATGCAGTCACCTTTTATGATCTTTTTATAATAACTATGTAGCTGATCTGGTATCTAATATCTCATAATATGTTTTCTCTAAAATTTGAGAGAGATGGAGATAGAGAAAAAAAAGATTCATGGCAAGTTTAAAACTCACGTTATAGTAACATATCATTCAATACCACCTGACCAAGTGGATCTATAGTAACTATAAAATCACAAATATTTGGTAATTCGTTGTTTTTATGCAAACAACCATGCATAATTAATTATACACTCTCCAATCCTAATAATTATGACCTAAAGAAAACTAAAATCTAGAGCTAAACTTAAGTTAAAATTTACTAAATACAACTCCAATTGAATGAATCCTACCACACACACACACACACACACACAAACAGCTTAAACAATAAGGGAATACACTCTTAATACATGTTTTCTCAATGATACCCTTGCATAAAAAATTAAACAATCAACCGTAACCTTTAGTTTATCCATACTCTCTAACATGCACATCCGTCGTCGAAATTAATAGTCACATCCATTAATGCATGACAATTTAGTTATGAATTGTCTTAAATGCCCTTTCAAAAGTATGCAAGGAAAAAAAGGGTTCTAAATAAGAAAATTTTGATGGAAAAAATTGAAAAGTGGGCATATTAGAGAAAATGGATAAACTAGATAATGCTGACAACAAAAGAAGCAAGATTGATAACTTTTTATAGACAATGGTATTTTTGTAATTTATAGATTTTCTGGATATTCTGGGAAAATGGTCTAGGTCTGGTTTTATATTTAGCATTCTATTAGTTCTAAAGTAATTAGCTTTAATAGGTTTTTCCTATTCCAAATAGATTTTTTATATAGGAAAATAAGTCCCTGTTTAACTAGGAGTACTAGCATCTCTATATAAAGGTTATGTAGGCTTTCAATATTTTAATTATACTTTATGAATAACAATCCCATCAATTTTGCTTTGGTTGCATGACTCAATCTCCTCCTAGGTGTGGTGACCCTTAAGAACCCTAGGAGTGACTCCTATAATCGATCTACATTCTTCCTCATATTTCAGCATCAATTCACAGCATTACCACTCTAAACAACCTCTAAAAGTCAGATTCTGAACAGCCCCTAGGCTGTCTTGCATCACTAAAGATCACTATTGTTTGATCATTTTGTACAAGGGCACAGTTGAGATATGCATAATATATAAGGGTAGACTGATAGGTTTTCCCTAACAATAATATGCATACACATTAAAATTCAAAAACAAAAGTTAATTATCAGGTGATTTCATAGAGAACTTACAAATCACGGTTAGAAGATTAAACTGGCTAAAATAGAAGTTATCTCTGTTAACTCATAATACCAACACAATTATCGACAAACTATGTTTTTGCCAAGACCAGCGCTGGTCATGCATACCCAATTAAGGTGTAAGTTAACCTACAATGTTTTAGCACATGGGTTAATATACACCACGCCTAATGTGTTTCTTAACAACAAAAGACAATTTGACAACATTCAGTCAATTCTAAGTCATTCAAAACCAAAAGTTCAAAATGTTATAAACAAAAATCCTTTACGCAAGAGAGAGAGAGAGAGAGTGAGAAATGAAGCAACAAAAGATTCTTATGAGGTTCTCTGGTAAAAAATGGATGACAGCAAAATATATAATCGGAACAGCAAAAGAAGAAGCCTAAAATGAAGTAGGCTTAAGTAGTCAAAATGGCCAAAGAGTGGATTTAGGAACGGAATCAGTCATCCTATATGTTGAGTTATCAAATTTAGCATGAGTTATCCACAAATAACTGGGAATGAATGCTAACATGTTGAATAAGTCAATAAGATCCACACTCATCTTCTTCTTTTTCTTTGTTTAATTTTTTAGCAAAAGAAGATGCATTAGAAAAGAGATGTCCAAAGATGAAAAATATAGATAAAATAGCTAGCTACTCCCAAAAAAAATATGTGAACAAACCTACTACTCACTGAAAACCAAGCAGGAAAGTAGTGAAACAACTCGCTACTATTGAACCAGTAACTCCAGTTTCCCTAAGCACGGCTGCAAATATCATTGAGTTTTCTAAATCCATTAAACCCACATCTACTTTATCCACTGCACCATCACTGTTGAAAAAGCAATGTGTTCCATGTCAAGCTCCATAACATCATTATGGATTTATTCGAAGTCCAACAAAATCATATCTTCAATATGAGAATATATCCAAATCATACTCTCCCTCTTTAAGTCAACAAACTCGTATCTTTGATTTGTAAGTCCAGCAAACTCTACACATAAACATGTACGAACACACAAAGTAAGGGGAGAGGGAATACTAAATGCTTACGATAAACTTAAAAGATACAGCTAGAGATTTCCTTGAAACTCCATAGAATTCATTAGACTCCATGAATAACTACTACTCATTTCAGATTACCTTTTAAAAACACGTAAGTCTCGTCAAAACTGATTTCATATTCCTGAACCACTTTCATCGGCAACTCCAAAGCTGATCTCTAGCTAATCGTGCCTAATACCCCAACTTATGATTCCAAGAAAAACATTAAAATTAACAGATGGTTAGAAAATAATCACCATCTCTGAATAGGATTCAATAAGGTTTTGTGGAGAAAAGCATGCAAGCCACAATATGATACAGGGCATGCATATAACATTAATAACATATGATCATTAAGCTCTTTTTTTTTAATATGATCATTGTCGAAAAGAAAAGAAATTCAAGTAATGGTTTTCGTAAAAATTTATGATTACAACAACAATAACAACAACAATAATAATATTGATTGCTTCATCCAGATATACATGAAGAGCACCTCGAATAAAACTGGTTAATAATAAATAATCTTACAAACATTCAAAATCCAGTCAGCCCCTTACTGATTGGTAATAATCCAGTTGAATGGATTAGGATGGAATTACTAAATACCTAATAAATAGCCTAGCTGAAATAAAGTAAATCCACATGCTAAACTCACTTCCTTGTACCATTAACCATTACCATGCAAATAAACAGAAGAATGAAAACTTTGAATGACTAACATTGGTGGCATATACCAAAAACCTGTGTAAAAAAGAGTAGTTTTCATAGTGCATGCATAGGTTACTAATCTAACTTGAACTTGATTTAGAAAACCATTCAGCCAAAATTAGTAACTAATTTCATGGAATGAATTCTCTCCCATTCAAACCTAAATTTGGCAGTAAAAAGTAAAGTAGCAGCATCAGCTTCCTATTTTAATTCAAACTCATCAGCAATAAAGTAATCCAATAATCTATATAGACCCATCCTTCTTTCCATTTCCTTCCAATCTAACCACTAAGTTACATATCTAATAAATAAAACTAGTAATCATCCAATTGAATGGATTGTAATGTAGATAAAATAAATACACACACACACACACATACATAAGTATTCAATTGCCTGACAAAGCTGGAGAAGTTCTTGTGCTTGAAGTACTTAGGCAAAAGATCTCTTTGAAACCCTGGAACATTCCACACCACAAAACTGTTTTTGTTGCTACTCCATGACACCATTGAATTCATCAACGGTTGTCTACTATGTCGTAGGTTTTGCTTAGAAATGGAGGCACTATGTTCGTGTTATTATTCCCAAAATCTATTCTACTAATCTATTTATTATTCTTTTTCTAACTTTTAAATAAAATTATAAACACAAATTGATTTTTTTCTTTATTTTATAGCGATAGAGAGGCTGTTGAAGGAAAGATGAAAAGAAAAGAGAGACAATACTCAGAAAAGACACGAAGACAGAGAGAGAGAACGAGGGGATGGACCATGGAGATGTTACGGTCAATGGAACACCCAGACGTAAGAGTAGATTTTGATCCTAACATGTTATAATTACGTTAACATGTCCTTAATTAGACCAAAAAAAATTGACCATCTAATTGCGACCTTAATATATCAAATAACATTTTGATCTTTTAATTTAAAAATATACAATGACATCACATTAGTTATTTAATCTTAAAATAAAACATTAAGAACATTATGTTTTTTCTCCTTTTAGCATTCAAAGAATTGCATAAATAATAAATACATTTTGATACTTTAATTTTAAAAAATATCATCACATCATTAATTTTTATTTTTTTAATATTTGATTGAATTATTATATTTATTTATTTATTAAAAATTTAAAAATAAAAAAATAGTTAAAAAAAACAAAGACTAGCTTTTTTTATTTATTTTATTTTATTTTTTATATACAAAATATTATATTATCGACATTATTATCATCATACCATTACTCTACTACTAATATCTCTTTAATATTATAATCACCATCAACACCATTATTGTAATATTATCATTAGCTATAACAACCATTATTTTTATTATTACTTCATCACCTTCACCCTCTATTTTAATATCATTATTGTCGGGGTGTTTCGAAATATGATAGCAGTTGCTTTTCAAAATATATTTTTATTTAAAAATGTATTAAAATAATATTTAAAAAAAATTATTTTTGATATCAACATATCAAAATGATCTATAAATATAAAAAATAATAATTATAAGCAAAAAAAATTAATTTTTGACCAACCCTTATTTCAACGCAATTCATCTTTAACTTTATAATCACCAAGAACCTTTACAAACATTTCTTGTCATCATGGTCCCTTTTATTACATCATATCACTTATTATAATTTTTTTATATTTATTAATAAAACAAAAATTATTGTTGATTTTATTTTACTATAACAATAATAATCATTGTTAATATCATATTAATTATTATTATTTTATTATTATCAGAACTATTGCCATAACAATATCATCATTTCACCATCATAATTAAATGTGTAATATTATTAGTTTTATATTTTAGCTAATAATATATTTAAATACTTTTTAAATTAAATTAAATTTATGTAAAATATTTTTTCCTTTATATACCTTTGTTAAAAATATAAACAGCTTTTAAAACACACTATGAATGATAAATAAGAAATTAAAATAAAAAACCAAAAATTAAAAAAAATAGAATCAAGTACCCTTTCATATTTCTCGAATAAAAAAGAAAATTAAGTGGATATTAATTATAGAAAAGAAATTAATGTACATAGTAGACACATTTATTAGCCCATCGATTAAAGCAAGTGTGCTCAACTAGAGCACTTGGTTATCAAGGCAAGAAACATAGAGCAAGTATAGATGAAAAATCAATTATCTAGTAGGTGGCCTAGTGGTATAAGCTTGAGGCTAAGGGTTTGCTCCCCCTGTGATCTCAGGTTCGAGCCTTGTGGTTGCTAATATGATAGCCACTGGAGATTTACATGATCGTTAACTTTAGGGCACGTGGGATTAGTTGAGGTGCGCACAAGCTGGCCCGGACACCCACGTTAATCTAAAAAAAAAGTATAGATGAAAAATCCATAAACAAGTTGAACAAAAAAAGAAGAGAAAATAAGATAATATTAAGTAATGATTTGTAAACACAATTCATGAATATCCATGCGTGATTTTGTATAAAATCAAAGGAAAAATATAAAAGAGAATACATAACTTCATTCCTCGTCTTTCTTTTCTCCTACCTTATCTTCCTCTCTCTCTCTCTTTTCCCAATACAAATCATTTTCCCTAATCCTTATATATTACAACAATAAAATTAAACAAGGATTTTGTCACAATTTAACAACCAAATTTAACAGTCGAATTCATTTATTTTCATAAACTTGGCCAAACCTTTATAAGATGGAAAATTAAGATTTTCCTTCCATCCTATTTAATTTGCAATTTAATCCTACTCACCATGTTTTTTTTAATATATTTCAACACTAATTTTATCATTACCCACATCCACATTCTATCCTTTTATTTATTTCCTCACTTTGCTAGTTTAGTAAGAATGTTATTTTTTTTATGTTTACATCCTACTTGTTTATGCATTACTTAACCTCATTAAATATATTTTCATCCACACTAAAATCATAACTTAATCAAATACAATTTTCCTCTTCTTCCATTTAGCCTTGCCGAATTTTATTTTTATTTTTAACATCCAAGGAGGGATTAATTCTTCTTTGATTCTAGTTTTCAAAACCTCACCTAAGGTTAATTTTATTCATTTGAGCATGATAATTTTTCATTTCATCAATCACATATATTCCCTATATTTTTCTACCAATGCTAAAATTTCAAGTAAAGTGTAGAATGAAATTTTTTCAACTTTTTACTCAATTAAACACTAACTCATTCAATTTTCATGCCAACAAATAAAATTTCATCACAATATCACAAATTACTACAACCAATATGCTAATCACAAAGTTCCATAATCAAGCACATCATCACTCAAGTATACATGTATGAAATTTCTACAATCAACACAATAGAATCATATTTACTACTAAGATAACAAGGAATTTAATTATAAGAAATCTCAAGGTGAAAACCATTTATCTCCCTCCTTCTGCTTCCTTTCTCCACACTTCATTCTTCCTTCATAACCTTTAAAACCCTTAGATCACTCAAATATTTAGTGTAACTCGCTATAAACCTTCTTAATTATCTTAAGTCTCCATAATCATGCATTATTTTCAAGAATTGATGAGAGAATTGTATAGAAGATGTAAGAAAATCCCTAACTCCCCTTTCTCTCCTTTACCCGTTGGACACCCCAAGCAACATGGGGTTTATATAGTAAAATTTTCATTATTTGCATTTAAACTCTTGTCTTTTATGTTTAATTTTGTCTAGTCCCCATAAGTCATTTTCTTTTTTTCTTTTCTTTTTCCTTTTGGTCGGCTAGAAACAGCCCTTTAAAGGCTGACTTTTCAACTAATTTATATCATCTTTCTTTTAATTATATCAACATGTGTCTCTGGTATATTTTTTTTTTACCCGGTTACAAGTACCTTTTCGTGCAAATTTTAAAAATTACCAGAAATAATATTCTAAAAATTCTGAAACTTTACCCCATGGTAAAATAATATATTAGAATACTCCACACAAAGTTTCAACTCAATTTTTGAATCATATTAAAATTTATGTGCGGTAGCGCAAAACTGGTCAAATTGTGATTTTTCTAAAACAAATTCTCAATTTCTCCCAAAACTTCTAAAATTTTAACCAAAGCTAATAAAATATATTAGAAGTCTCCACGCAAATTTTCATATTTTTCTAATAACCCGATCAAGAGTTACGATTTTTTAACATAAAACTAGTTGATTTATGATTTTTCACCCAAAAATCAAAATCTCCTTATTTCATCCATGCATAAAGCACTCAATCATTTTACTGTCTCCTCGGAGCCACTTTACTATATTTATTTTCTTTTTTTAGTAATTTACAACTTATTTTTGTGCCACGACAACATTACTGATTTCTCACCGGTGTTTACACCAGCACGTTTCGTACCATTCTTTTCTTTTTAACCGGTGGTTTACAATATGAATATTAAAAGTATTATCATTTGTATTAAAAATATTATTATTATTATTATAATTATAATTAATGACAATAATGATAATAAGAACAATAATTTATACTTTTACCCTTCAAATGAGTCCTGCATCAGGACCCAATGGTAATGAGCCTTGCTTTAGGACCCAAATCATTTGGGTTCTATGTCAGGACCCAAGTTGAATGGGTCCTGCCTCAGGACCCACCCAGGCTTGCGGGTCTGCTAACCTACACGTTGGGTCTGGATATGGACCCCCTTCTGTTGGGTCAGGCGTCCGGACCCATATCGCTTGGGTTCGGACACGGACCCAACACCCTTGAGTCCAGCCACGAACCCAGCCCCCAACCCCCTTAGGTCTAGACACAAAAGGAACCAACCCCTTTGGGTCCGGATATGGACGGACCCAGCCCCCAACCCCTTGGATTTAGACTTGGACCCCAAACCTAACCCTTTTAGATCTAGACACGAAAGGACCCAAACCCCATCCCCTTGGGTTCGGACACGGCCCCACTGGTAATGGGTCCTGTGTCAGGACTTGATACTCTTGGATCCTGCCTCAGGATCCAAGTCTAATAGGTCCTACCTCAAGACCCAAGTGGAATGGGTCCTACAACAAGACCTAATTTTCTTGGATCCGGCGGCAAGACTCGATTGTCTTAGGTCCGTCGTCAAGACCCAAGCTTAATGGGTCTTGCGTCTGGACCCAATTCTATAGGGTCTTTTATCAAGACCCAAGGTTTTTGGGTCTTAGGTTTCTAAATATAATCATTAGTATTTTAAATATTATTATTTTTATTATAATTAATAATATTACAAATAAAAATATTATTTTTTGTATTATTAATATTATTAGTTTTATTATAATTAATATTATTAATAAAATAATTAATAAATTTAAAAAAATATTATTATTAATATTGAAAAAATATTATTTTTTGTATTATAAATTTTTACAGTATTTTTTATAAAAATAAAAGGTGTATCCGCCACGTTGCGCGGGCACCTAACTAGTATAACTTTAGATATGAGCTAAAGATTGAGTAAAGATATGAACCAACATTTTAGTGGATAGATTTTATACGCTATTATAATGGATGATTTTGGGTTTATAAATGGACAAACTGGGTTTTTATTTCTTTATAAAAGTTGTATCTTTGTGTCTTATTTTTTTATAGAGCCAAATCACGCCTAAAATCAACTTCTACAACTTCATTTATGATTAAAATACCGAGCAATGTTTGGGGTTAGGTATACTAAACCAATCAGGATTTGTTGATTTCTAATATTGGCTAAGAATTGTTATTAATTGAGGGTTCTAACATTTTAATTGATAAAGAATAAGTATGAACATGGAAAATATGTATGTTTATAGGATTTTAAGGATCTTCCTTGCTATTGGTACGAAAATAATAGTTGAATAAAAAGTGAATTGAAATTGTGATGCTGGTTGAATTGTTGATGATAATTGTATCCTTGGTGGTACGAGGAAGTCTACAAGGACAAGACAACAGTAGGGAGCAACAATATGTACACAAGCTCAAATTAGGTGCTCGACTCTTTTTTTATTTATTTTAAAAAAGCCTTTGCATGTTTTCTTTGTTGAATTGTTGCTTATTTATTGTCATATCATTGTAAAATCAATTGAAGAGAAGAATGAAATAGAAAGTTAAAGTGCAATGTTGCACTTGGTAGTCAAAGAAGATTTTTGAAATTAAAAGGTTTGTTGGTATTCAAAATGAGTGGTTAAGAAAGCAATGGTTTGTTTTCATTGGAAAGCTTGAAAATAAATAAGAAAGAACAAGAGAGAAGGAAAGTAATATTGGGGATTAACCGATATAATTGATTAATCTGCCACGAGATGGGGACTAATGACATTCATGGTTATTGATAACCGACATAATTTATTAGTCTGTCACTAGGTGGGGACTAATGACATTAGTAGTTATTAATGATCGTCATAATTGATTAGTTTGCCATAAGGTGAGGACTTATGGTATTAGTTGTTACTAGTGACCAACATAATGATTACTTTGATAAAATATGGATATTAATGGTCCCAGTAATACCAAAATCGAGAATTTATTTGATTAGTCAGTCATAAAAGCAGAGACTTTCGAAATAAAAAAAACAGGTGAGTAAAAGGTAGCTATATATAGACTAAAATAAAGTGTAAATGGCGGCCGAGTATAGGCTTAAAAAGTGAATGGTAGCCATGGCTAAAATAAGGTTTGTTGTGGCAATATGTTTAGGCATGAAGTTGGGGATGTTTGGCAATGTGTTTAGGTGTGAAACGGTACATCACATGGTGGTTGATTTGATAACCCTAATGTGATGTGATCAATGGTTATTAGGTGTTTCATTTGTAATGGACTTAGTGGTAGTTTTAATGAGCCATTTGCATGATGATTGATGAATATATGATATCCCAATTCGAATGAGGTGGGTGGCTTTTTGTTAAACCAAATGGGTTGTTAATTTGAGCAATTGAACAACCTAATATGATGCAATTGTGGGTAGGTTTTAATAATCAATTTGAAGAAATGACGGGTGTAGATTATATAAAAGGTCATCCAGATGAAATAGGGGACATGTAGATACTGTATTGAATATCCTTAGTAGGAAATAGTCCGATGACAACTGTTTGGTTAGTCGTATAGAAGGGATTCTAAGACTATTATGATAGCAAAATAAACATGAGTTTAGGCTAGTTAAGACAAGGAAATTAATAAAAAAATTATTTATTGTTATGATAGTTCAAGTTTATCAAAATGAGGAATAGCTATTGTAGTTCAAAAATATATGACATTGGGCTGTTAAGGCAACCCCAAATACGGGAGGAAAGAAGGGTTACGGTGATTGCCCTATACTGACAGAGCATGGATTTTAGTATGGAGAAAAGGCATACATGTAAAGTAATAAATAATCAAAGTATTGAGTATACATGTTATGGTATGGTAAATCACACATATTTAGAGGGTAGTAGAAGGAAATAAGGTTAGAGCTGCAGCTAGTATAAATCAAAATGGTTTATTGTGAAATCTCAAAGGAATGTGTCTATGGTGACCTTGTGTACATGTTGTGTTTTCAGGTATACGAATTAACTTTTGAATGCTAAAGATAATTCAACATACAACATGGGTGTTGATGATAGTTCACATGCGTGGACAAGATATCGATAATAGCACAAAAATAGAAATGACAACCAAAGTAGAGGATTTGTATTAAAGGAAAAAAATGATAATGACTAGAGTAAGGATTATAAAGATTTATGAGATATTTAAGTATGAAATGGATGAGTGAATGTTGGTATACATATAGATAATTTATGTATGGTTCGATGTATGACATGGAAGTCGACTAGTATTGCCTATAGTGGTTATGTTTTAATTTCTATTAGATGTTTTTATGAGAAGTTTCTTATAAGGCTATGTTTGTTTCCCGGAATTCACTTTCCGGGAAACCACTTTCTAAACTTTCCTGTATTTGTTTGCCATTAGAAAAGTTGGTCAACGGAAAACACTTTTCAGTCAAAGGAAAATTTTCCTGGAAAATTTGAGCGGAAAACACTTTCCGAAAGTTGTGAAAAATTTAGAAATATCATATTATTTGCTGATTATATCAAATTTGGTTCTCAAACTTTTGATTGCTATATATATATATATATTATTTTGAATATTTATTTTTCAGTTTCATCTCTTAAAATTTAATTTTTATATTAACTTTGGTTTTCATTTTTATAATTGTTATTTGCTTTTTCCTTATCATTTTTTTATTGAAATTTTTTATTCATCAAATTTGGTCCTTATTCTTTTGATTGTTACTCATTTTTTTGAAATAATTTATGAAATGTTAATTATTATTATTTTAATTTCTTCATCTTTTATTTTTTTTATTTTTTAGATTTGATCTCTACTATTTTGATTATTATTTATTTTATTTGAGATAATTTATGAAATTATATTTTTTTTTCAATTTCATTATCATTCAACTTTTTAATTTGTAAGATTTGTTCCTCATTATTTTAATAAACTTGAGAAAAATAAAATATTAATAAGTTATTTTCTAACTCATTTTCCATAACATAACCAAACACTGGAAAATATTTTCCAACTTATTTTTCATTACACTACCAAACATCAGAAAATAATTCACTTTCTTGAAATTCACTTTCCAAAAAAAAAACTACTTTCCAACAAACAAACGGGGCCTAAATATTGTATGTTGCAAGTTATTTTGTACTATCCCAGCAATTGATGATTTAAGCTTATCATTTGGCTACTATTAAGTAGGAATATGTATCATAATAGTTGTATGATTATGTACAATATGTAAGAACGTTGAAATTAAATGATTTTGGTATGAAACTTGTAATAAATTGTTGCCTATATTGATTACGAGTGATTATTATGTTTAATAAATGTTTATATGTAAATAATTGTTAAGAACAATGATTGGTTGATTGAGAGGCCCGAGGCCGAACAATGAGTATGAGATGATGTGTTGAGAAATTTGTAATCCCTTGGATTTGATAAACATGTATTCTAAAAGAAGTGAAACTGTTTTGAAACCTAAACAAAGAAGACTTTACTAGAATTTCATTAGAATTCTAAATGTATTGAATGTAATTGAATAGACATAAATTTTATATGAGATGTGTTATAAAAAAAATACACTATTTTTACTAAAATCAAGGCTCAAAATGTTATACAAAATTGCAGGTTATTACGAAGATTATGGGGTGTTATATTAGTAGTCTAGTGGTAGCTTATTTTAAACTCAATAATATCATGCATATTATGGCCAATCAACTTAATCATATTCAAAATGAACTACAATAAAATAGATTTGGAACTTAAGAGGCCTATACATTTTGAGGGAAATTCTTGTGATATTTTATAGCAACAAGCACTCTAATAAGAATTTTTGCAAGTACTAAACTCACCTTGTATATCATATACCTGAACAAGAGGTATCATAACAACCTTAGCCCAATTTGGACAAGATTGCTCATGAGGTAACATCTACTCTACAAGTGTATAGGTAGTCTTAAGACAATCACATGACTCAACTATTTTATTTATGACCAACTCAATCTATTTTCAAGTGGGCCAGTAATAAAGGGTGAAATTGACTATTGATTATGAGATCATGATTTATAATGATGGTAAACGATCGAGTTCGACATAGAAAATGAGTCTTTATTAGGTTAACAAGTGAATATTATAGTATAACAATAATACATAGAAGTACTAGGAAGGATGCATGTAAATAAAAAAGTGCAAATTATATTAGAATGTGTGTTTGTTTTTAAGGTAGTTTTTGTGATTCTGGTTTGAAAAAAGTAAGTTTTAAAAAAATATGGTTAACTGTAATTAGTTGGATTTAGATATATGTTTGGTAAAAATTATAGTTGAAGTTTATGTGTAGCAAAAAACATGTATAAAATATTTAGGGTAATTGTATTTGAAAGTGTGATTGCAGTTGCTTTTTACTTGGAAATGCATCAAAATAATATTTTTTTATTTTTTAAGAATTATTTTTTATATAAGTACATTAAAATGATCTGAAAACACCAAACAAATAGTAATTTGAAGCAAAGAAAAAATAAAAAAATTTCAATTTTTTTCAAAAGTGCTTTTAAAACATAAAAACAAACAGCGTTTAAAGAATATTTTCGGAAATCAATTACAAAAACATGTAAAAACTGCTACACAAAAACTGTATTTCAAACTTAATTTTTTAATGGGTCTCGCAATATAAAATATATATTTTTTTATTACCAAATATGTTACTGTGTTTGTTTCACCACTAATACAAAAGTTACTGGAAACAAACACAACCTTAAGAATATATGTTCCTTATCTACCATATATTATTTTTAAAGGGTTAGGATTAGCTGAATCTCCATAATATTAAAACAAAGCCATATAGTAGCCGGAGACAATGACCGACCTCGTATACAAGATTTATTATGCAATTTACTTTCATCTTTATGTTATATATTGCTTTCTTTTTCTTATCACAATTTTTTTTTTCTTTGCAACTTTATTCACTCATTTTACCTTTTATTTTTTTTTTTAGTTTTTGACATCACTCATATTTTATTTCTTAGGTCAAATTTGATTATAATTAGCGAGTTATTATCTGTTTTTAATCAAGATTAAATTTTTAATTATAGTTTCTTCTTCTTGAAATGAAGAAATGAAAAACAAGTAGCCACCAGATTATCTGAGATCAACAATGTTATAAACAAACTGCTTGATATTCCTTGAGGAGGTATGCTGGTATTCTGGCGTAGCTTTTTGTGGATGCTAGAGTTGTTTTTCTTCAAGTTATAATAAAAGAACGTAGTTAATGCATTCAAATGTACTCTAAGATTAGCGTAAAATCTTGAGCAATTTAAATTTTAAATTCATAAAATCACGAGAAAAATCTACATAATATAGATGGTATGTTTGTTTTTGTATTTTAAAAATATTTTAAAAAAATTTAAATTTTATTTTATTTTTTGATATTTTTAGATTATTTTAAAGCGTTGATATAAAAAATAATTTTTTAAAAATAAAAAAAAAATATTTTCATACTTTTATGAATAAAAAATATTTAAAAAAAAAACCGTAATTACACTCCCAATATGTTTCCCTGTAGGAGGTTATATAATATGATTCGATTTCCATCAAGTAAATTTAAATTTAAATATGAAACCTTGTAAATTCAATAAAAAGAAAAAGAGTATAGTCATGATTAAGAACAGGAAGGACTAATCGTATTTAATTGTACTACCATAATACTCTCTTTATATATTTAAAAAACCATTCAATTAATTGTTTTAGCTTTTTGTTTTAAGACTTGCATGATAATATTTTGAATGTCCAAGTTTCTCTCACTTGTAAATAATTGCAATTTACTTTTTCTTATATTAATATTAATATAAATCTTGATTATGTTCAAATAACATTACGATTGTAAAAGTAAAAAAAAAAAAATTTGTAATTCCTTATAATTGTAATATTTTTTTTAAAAAAATAAAATTACTCAAGAATTATAGAAAGTAACAAGAATATAAATATGCAATAATAAATATTGAATTTGTTTTTAAAATGTAAAATATATTTTAGGAAATGTACGCGGAAAGAGTTATACAATAAAATTAATTTATTGTAAAGCTTTTCATAGAAAAAAGAAAAATTAAAAGTTTATATGAATTATAGAAATTAACAAGAATAAAAACATGATAATAAATCTTAATATTTTTTAAAAAAAAATTAAAAAATGTTATACGAAAAATATATGTGGAAAAAATTATAGAATAAAAACAAAATTTCAAATGTATTGTTAGAATTGTATAGGAAAAGATAAGTAAGATATATAAACTTAAGAAGAAGAAAAACATGAAAACTGATGTAATAAAAATATCCTTCTTGATTTATCTTTCAAAAACGAAATTATCCCTTCCAAGAAGCTATTTTATTATGATGACGTGGAGCGACATGATTGGAGAAAAATAGGTCTATCTATCCAGCAGGTCGAATACTGTCATGGAGCCATTAGTTTCCATTAGCGAAAGATAGAGAAAAGAGAGAGAGAGAGAAGGATGATTCTGGTTTCACCGGATTGCCTCTCTAATTCTTATTCGTCGATGCTGTTTTCTCGCCATCCCATGCTCTCCTCTCATCTCTGCTTCACAATAAGAAGAAGGACGTTCCGAACGAAGACGAGTCGACGACTCTGTGTAGCGAGTAGTCTGATTACAAGCCCTGAGTCATTCGAAGTTGGGAGACTCATTGGCAGCTACGGCTTCATGAATATTACGAGGTGTACATATGTATACTTATACTCTTTTTTTTTTCTTAATACAATTGATTAGTTCTAAATGGAATTACATTTGTTTTCAGCTATTCGGCAGGAGGAATGGATTTTGAATATTCAGGTGGACAGCTGAAGGTTCAAGATGTAGGAGAAGGCAGTGTGAAGATCAGGTGCGCCTTTATTTTATTTTATTTAATCACAATTATAACTAAGGGTTTGCGTGTTGCTCTGATTTGTAGTAACTATTATATATATTCATGGCAGTTATTTTTCAGGCTTTACGAAGGAAGAATAGCGCAGGGTTCACTTAGAGGCACTCCTGTTGTTTTCAAGGTGATTTTTCTTTAAATACTAGCAAGTGAGTGAATCATATACCGAGTAATATATGCTTTCCGACTTAAATCAATGCACATCGTCTAATATTTATTGTAATTCACTCGGTTGTGGTAAGGATCTTGCAGTGTATTTATATATTTTGCCAGGGGCTGAATATGTTATTCCCATTTCCCGAGTTAATTAATGATTAAAGGAGAAGAGTGTAGCTAAATCTATATTTTCTTTTCTTTTCAAATTCTAATTTATTATGGAATTTAACAACAACATTTACTAAATGCCCCCCTAAATCGAGAGCAGTTGAAAATTATAGCGACTGTGCCATCTTCAATTTGACATTTCTCTCTTCCCAGTTATCTTTGATCTTCCTTTTCCTCCTTGTGGAACTTGAATGGATGTTGTTGACCCGTCACATCGCAAAGTTTTTTTTTTTCTTCTTTTCTTTTCACACCGAGATTGCTGGTTATGAAGGTATATCCTGGACAGCGAGCTGGTGGCATAGAAGCTGATATGATGGCTGCAAATGAGCTCAATGCCCATGCTGTACTTCAGGTTGGATATTGAAGGCTTTTCAAATATTAGTGACATGTTATTTTCTTTTTTATATACCATGGAAGGTCTTTTCATGTACATCTTTCACAGAGCAGTTCAAAAGGTGCCTGTCAGAATCTCCTGATGCTTGTTGGAGGATTTGAGACAAAAACTGGAGAACAGGTTTGTTATACCAGGTCAAATAAGAAAAACTAGTCATAGTTGTTTTGGGAATTTTCTTATATGATAAAAAATTGATGAAATTAATGTATACAGTGGCTTGCTTTTCGCAATGGTGGGAAATATAGTGCAGCAGACTATGCAAAAGTTACTAGTGAAAAAATTTCAAAAAGCATTTCGACCAAGGAAAACTCCTGGAATCATTTTGAACAAGAACAAAAAATAAAGCGCAGAAGATATTTTGTTATCAAGCTACTTCAGGGGGCTATTACTGGTCTAGCCTACATGCATTACCATGACAGATTGCACCAGAGTCTTGGACCATCTTCTGTTGTTCTCAAGTATGATCATAGATTTTCATGTTTCCTGTTTTAACTGTTACTGTCATAGTTGTCTGCTTACTGATATTTCACACAATGTTTTACTTGAATAATGGCAGCACTATAGCAGAGAGAGAGGCTCCTTATTTAGTTCCACGACTTCGAGATCTAGCCTTTTCTGTTGATTTGAGGTGCTATTAAAATTCCTTTTCTTGCAATTACTTCTCAGCAGGCTTTTGTTTTCAACTTAGAAATGTTATCTGTAGACAAAGCTCATCGTCCTTGACATTTAGAAACAGATCATATAAGTGATTCCTCTACATGCAACAGCATTGTGGGCAAGCTCTTTGAAACAAACGTGGTTTAGTGAACCACAACTGAATGAATTCAAACATGTCAAAAAAGTAAAACAGAGAGAGAGTGAGAGAAGGAATTAATCGCAGTTGCTATGTTCTTTCTTCTGTGATTGTAAATCTTGTGTAAGCTGTAACACGTATACGTGTTGACCTGTATGATAGGATGTAGCACATTGGTTCCTTTTATTTTAGTAACATGGATGCGCTCAATTTCTCACCCTTTTTTCACCACTATAATATTTTGTGATTAGTGAGAATGTAACAAGCCAATCATTTAAATCTAGTGCTTCGTGAAGGAAGGAATTTAACAGTCAACTGATAATCAACCAGTTGTTCCGTCGCACTCAGATTTCTTATTATTAATATTATTATTCACATAGATGCATACTGGCCTTCAGACAATCTATCTGCAGACTCTTGCAGAAAGGGATGGAGTTAACCATCAATCTTCATCATACAATATCCCCAATCCAATGAGGATCTGGTTTTCCCCAACTGTCTCCCAGATGTTTCCTCAGATGGCAAACCGAGTTACGGAGGTGTTAAAGGTTTTCTTACTTCCAGGAATAGAAATTCACGAAAAAACATTTAGGGATTTTCTTGGTGAATTGAAGGCAGACCAAATGATGTACACTTAAGAGAGAAGGGACTTAATACCATTGTAGATTCTTGTATGTGCCATCCATGAATCTTAATGCTTATAAGGAGATTTCTTACTTGTGACTGTAAGAGGCTTCTTGATATTGCAGTATAGTTTCACAGGTTTGAACACATTAGCGCATTTTCACTTCCAAACATGACTTATCAGGATTTCAAATTTAGAAGATGGCCGTGGGACATTATCAGAAGGACTTTGGAGAAGAGCAATTGCTGCTGGAGCCTCCACACCTATGGAGAAACGAGCCTTTGGAATTGCAGATGACATGTACTGTTTCAGAACTTGATGGTTCTATCATTAGTTTTTTCAGCTCTTTAGGTCCTTTGACCAATTTCTTTTCTGGTCCTACATAGATATGAAGCTGGTCTTCTTCTTGCATACTTGGCTTTTGTTCCATTTTGTGAAGCAGGCATTGTGGATGCTCTTTCTTTGCAAGTAAGCAGAAATATGACTACCTCTGATTAATTATTATATCATTTGTAGGCAGGCGTTTCTCTTCATCTACGTGATATAAGCAAGTCCAGAGCACCCAAAATCCTGAGCACACAATGCCTTTATACACCTTCATATTCTTCAGAATGTGTTTTCCTGACACTAACAATTTATGCATGAACCTGCAGAGGCTTTTAGAAAACACTTTCCGACTCGATCTTGAAGCTATGAGAGAGTAAGATGATTTATGTACCTTATTTTGACTTGCTTAAAGTCCATTAGCCAGTGCATGCATAAGATGAATTTGAGATTATAGGAGTTTAAAAGGTAAGAATCAGATACATTTATAAGCACCCTTCGTTTGGCTGAGCTTCACTTCAGGAGTTATGTTATGGTCTTATGCATCAAAACTTGGCTGCTTCTTATCTAGTTGAGTCCATGCGTAGATGATGATGCAGATGATACTTAAACATTTGTAGATTCAACAAGAGCTACAGACACATTTTAGCAGATTCTTTCTTAGTGGGGATCTATCTTCGACACTATGATTTTTCAAATATAGGATGAAATCCAAGTGAAAAGGTGGTTTGTATGCCAAAGGGAACAGCAAATAATTCTCAGTTTGGCTCTGAGCAGAACCTCAAAGACTCTGCTACCCGTAGAACACAACGAAGATAAAATGCAAAGTAAAAACGAAACTCTACATTATATCCAAAATTTAGGAAGTTAACTTGTGTGTTTTTCACACATACTTGAATACTTAGATTCCTGCAGCTGGTTGTTTGTTTAAACGCTTTTTAAACACTAGTTTTCTACAGTGTATTATTTAAATATGCATTGCATATTTTTATGTAATATTTAATTGATTGTTTAAATTTTAATAAAAGAACAAATTTAAGTATCGATTGAATTAATTTCTCGTGTTAGATTCAATATTGAAACAGTATTATTTAAATTTAATAGTTTGATTATGTTTTTGGCATATCAAACCATGGACAATATCAATTATATGGCCAAGAAATAGACAAGTTTCCAATAGATTAGGAACTAAGCTCAAGCTTGTCATGGATCTTGAGGTGTCCGAATGCTAACACACTTGGTTTTTCCTCCTCTGTCTTTGCCCTTTCTGGCACACAGATATTGTATAGCAGATGATCGTTTGGAAGAAGCTGTGAAGTTTCTGGATCTTGGTGACCGGGCTGGATGGCAATTACTTCAGGTTTTTTATATATATATGCAAAGCTATAATGCCTAACATTTGGTCTGCAATAATTCTGTGTCTTTCCGGTGTGCAGGCAATGCTAAATCCAGACTTCCGGAAGAGACCAATCGCAGAAGCTGTGCTTAAGCATCGATTCATGATCGGAGCTGTTGTTTGAGTGGCGAAGAGCAAGTTAAGTGTACATGATTGTAATTATCAAGAGCAACAATTAAAAAAAGAAAAAAGAAAAAAGAAAAAAAAAGGAGCATGTGCGTCCTCTTCAACATAGTATTTCTGTTTTTCCTTTGGAAAAAGTGACGCTGTCTCAACTTTTGTATTGGTAGATGGTAACCAAGAGTGATTATTTTTATATATATAAAAAATTAGCACGTTTAAAAATAAATGGTAAATTAATATCAGGATTCTCAATTTTATTTTGATAGCTATTTTGTTTTTCCAATTATAATGAAATATTTTAGTTTTAAAGTGTTTCGACAAAATTGTATTGTTTATATATATATATATATATATATATAAAAACAAACATAATTTAAATTTAAGATAAATTAATTATAAATTATGCAATACAAATATAATGCGAAACAAATATAATTTTAAAATTTAAAATATTTCTAAATAGTCAAGATTAAATAGATTTTTAACTTAAAGTAATTCAACTTAAACAAAATATCAAAATATTATGAAAGTAAAATGTTTTAACACAAATATTTTAAATATAAAGTTAGGTTAATGTTATCAAGGCAAATGGAATCTAAAGCATCCCTTGTTTTGCTCAAATTCTTACAAAAGTATAAACATGAAATAACAACATGAATATAAACCATATATATTAGTGATAAATCTAATTTTAAAAAATTAAAATCATTGTTAATGAAAATAGCAATAATAATTTTTAATATTATTATCAATATCATTCTTATTGAAAATAGTAATGAAGAAGAGTTTTTTATAATTATGTGGTTTAATTAATAAAATTGAACAAGGTTCAATTTGATTCAATGACTTTTTAAGAGTGGAACGTGACATGTGGAATGAAACCGGAACGTTCCGGGTGAAATTCAGCCGAAAAATCCGGAACGGATCGAGATTTAAAATAAGATGAAATTTATTCTGTTTTGTTCTGTTTTTTGAATTAGTATGGAATGTTTCAGTCATTTCGGGCGAAACAGAACGGAATTGACAACCTTGATCAGCACTTCTAAGTCTCTTTTTGAAAAATAACATTCTTCATTAAATGTTTGCTAGTGAAAATTGTGATTTCTTAAAAAAAAATTAATATTTTAAAGAAAATTTTAAAATCCTGGAATAATTTTTAAAAGGAATTAAATTTTTTTTATTTTTTCTTTACTTCAATTTAATATTTTTTGGTGTTTTTAGATCATTTTAATGTGCTGATATTAAAAATAATTTTTTAAAAATAAAAAAATATATTATCTTGATGCATTTCAGAATGAAAAACATTTTAAAAATAACCGCAACCACACTCCCAAACAAGCATAATTTTTTTTTAAAAAAAAAATACCAGTGCTAATTTATTAACATTTTTTAAACTATGTTATATAGAAAAATACCCATCAAAAGTTGTGATTTTATTGTCATCAGGGGGTGGAGGTCGGAGTACCTGCAACTGTATGATAACTGGGATGTTTGTATGGCATCGGAGTAATACTTTTAAAAATGTTTTTTTGATTATAAATATATATTAAAATAATATTTTTTAGTTTTTTTTATTTTTAATATTAGAATATTAAAATCATTAAAAAAACATCTAAAACAATATTTAATATTTTTTAAAATAAAAAATAATTTAAAAAAACATGCTGTAACCAAAAAATAAACACTCGATTCAAGATCCACACAAGGAAATGCAAAATCTTCTTGTTTCACGCAGTATTTTCAAATTGTTATCTTACGCAGATCTCAATGACGGGCTTGGTCAGCCGGCATTTATACTAAAAATTTCACAGGAGTTTTCTATGGATTATTTTTTATTTAATTTTTACTTATAAAAATAATCAAATTAAAATTTTATAAAAAATAAAAAATAAAATTAAAACCAAATCAAAATTAATTCAAACTAACCAGTTTTGATTTAATTCAGTTATTTTATATTAAAAATCAAAACTCAATCGACCAGTTTTGATTATGTGAGATTCAATTTAGTTTTGTTTTGATTATGTGAGATTCAATTTAGTTTTGGTGTAATTCAGTTCAATTATTTTATATTAAAAACAAAATATTATATCATTTTTTAAGGGTTTTTTACACTTTTTAATAAGTTTGGTTTCGATTTAGTTTAGTTTTTTTTGATGTGGTTTTTTTTTTGGTTTCAAGTTTAAGAAACCGAAATCAAATCTGATCAAATATTTTTTAAAATATTTTAATAAATTTAATTGATTTTTTTTATAATTCAGTTTTTTCAGTTTATTTTTTTTAAAATTTTCTCAACTTAATTGGTTTGGTTTTTCAAAGTTTTTACTGACCCTAAAGTTGCCTCAAAGCCTCAGTCCTCCAGAACATTGCCTGTCATGGGAAATGCAAATGTGCAAAACCAGACAGTAAATAATCAGGTCTAAACAGGCCTAAGGCAAAAGAGCCAATACAGACATACTGGCCTAAAGCCCATTACAAATATAAGTCTCCTTACTGACCTTGCTTAAAGATTCTGACGAATTTCTCCTCTATCTAGGCTCTAGCACGTTCTTGCTTTCAACATAGTAATAATCAGAATCCAAAACTGCCTGCAGAATCAAGCAGGTAATCCCTTTTATTATGTTTTTCAACATTAGATTTCATTTGGGTGTTTCTTAAATCTCACTGGAACGTAGCTTTGTATGACTGTTTTGCTGTATTAGTAGTTTTTTTTCTTCTCTTTTCATATGAATCAAGATTCTATGAAGAACTATGGTTATAATCTAGTTTAAAGAGAATTATATGTGTTGGTTTGTTTCTTTCTGTGGGAATTGCAAGTTTGATATAACAATAACTCATAACATGACTTGGTCCCTCCTCCCCCTCTCAATTTGGGAATTTTGAGTTACGAAGATTTGGACTGCCATGATTTCAGCATGGAACACAGCATAAAATCTTATAATTACAAAATGATAAGTGCAGTTAGCCGCCACGTGGCTTATAAATCCACGCTGCTTTGGACTTCAACGTTTTCCTGTTGGTATAAAACAAGTGATTTTTCGGTTAGTTGCTCAAATGATCATAGATAAACAACTTGGGATTTCTTTTTGAGCTACAATTTGCTATTTAACCAGAAATGTGCTTGTTGTTCTTTAGATTGGTGCTTGTTTTGCTCACTATAATGTCTCGCGTTTATGTTGGGAATTTGGATCCGCGCGTCTCCGAGAGGGATCTCGAAGATGAATTCCGGATGTATGGTGTTCTTCGAAGGTAATTTCTTTGGCACCTTGCATTGTTTTGGCTGATTTGAGTGTTTTAGGCGTGCTGGATATTTGTTGTTTCTTCCGTGGTTATTATTGTTAGCATTTAATTTTTCTCAGTATCTGAACATGCTAGTTGACTTTTGCAATTATTTTAAAATTCACGAGTATATTTATGCGTCACAAATCTGCATATGGATATGTAGCTACTAGTATTATCACAAGTTGCCAAGGCACTCTCTTGGGCGCCTAAGCTGAGCAAGGGGCTACTTTGGTGCCTGAAATGCCTGATGGCAAGGTGTTTAAATTTTTAGGTGCTTGGACTCTCGCTTAGGTCATTTTTATTTCTATTTGTACATTACTACCCTTTTTTAAGCTTTAGCTAACTTATCATAGAGAGTTTCAATTGTTAAATTCTGAGAGTTGGGTACTTTAGGATGATGAAAGTTGCCCTTAGAATTTTCAATAATCTTACTATTTGGAGAAAAAATAGAATTTTTAAGAGATGAATGGACTTTAAAGTTTTGGCTAGTATGTTAAGTGGGTTGCTAGCTGTTGACTCGTAAGTTTCTAGAATTTTCAAAGAAATTTTTCTAGAAATTTAAATATCCTACTACCTATTCCAAAATGCCTGTGTTTCTTTTTGTTAGTTAGGATTATTTTCCATGTAGTGGGCATTAACTCTAAATTGATGGATTAGTGGATAGTGGGATGTTATGCATTAATGGGCAAACAACTAGATCATGGAAGAAGTAACCACCACGTGCAGTTATTGAAGTTAGTTTTCAAGTATGGGTCTATAAAAGTTACAGCAAAGGAGGATAACAGTAGAACAATCAACACAACTGCAAATTGCAACTGCACCCAATGCAATTCTTTCAAGGTTCAGGTATCCTGAAACTTAAGGCTGTAATCTCGCAGGTTGAATCTTATAGACTATAGCTCTGGGGCATATAAGCAACTAGTAGGCTGTAGAGTTGCTTTATTGTCTTATTTGGTTCATGTCTGTGTGCAATCAAACTGTTCAAAGCAATTAACGCAAGGTTCCAATCCATGTACATAAACCTAATGCCATGGATGTAAGTTCATACTCTTATTTCCATGTTGCTTTGTACTTAATGAATTAAAGTTTGCAGCCTCAGTTCCATTTGTTATTTGTTATTTGTTATTTGCCATTTCAATTACTGTTAAAAGTAGTTTAGAATTGCTTTGAATTGAATTAGCCCAGTTGTGAATAATAGAATTTTAGTTTTTAAAACTTCGCAACCTAAAGGCTGCACCGCTCTGACTTTGGTCAAGGGGAGGTCTATAGGATTAATATTAGCCATCCTAATTTAGTAGTTTACAAACTGACAGTGAAAACTCTATCTGTACATGAATTATTAGAAAAGTGCTTATTTGGACTTGAAAAGATAGAAAGAACGGTAGCAAAACTTCTCTACAGGCTTCTACTGAATGTACATTTAATTTTAATTGAACAAAGTCCTCTCAGTTGAGGAAGGCACTAAGAACCCTCAACACTAGCTAATGTCATTCAGTAGAAGCCTCAACACTAGCTAATGTCATTAGGTACATAAAATATATATTTGAAAAGTGCTTAGTTTATTTGGACTTGAGAAGATAAAAAGAACAGTAACTAGATTGTTTTACTGGCTTCTACTCAACTTACATTCAACTTTAATTGACCAAATTCCTCTTAGTTGAGGCAGGCACTTAGAACCCACAACACTAGCTAATGTCATTAGGTGGGTTGGATGCTATTACTAGCTTGTGCTATTTAACCTAACAGGAAACCATGCAACAGGGTGTTTGAAGTGTTCATGAGATCCTCTATTCTCTCTGCATCTCTCCTTTTGTGTTCCTTCTTGGCTTCCTTTTTCTCTTCTCTTCATAGTTTTTCTCTGTGACAATTTCTTTCTTTAAATGATTGTTCATTCTTCCTTGATTCTTAATTTTTATCTTACATACTACCCCTATAAGAGCCAGTTGTAAAATGTCAACAGACTGGGTTCTTTAGATGAGAACATTTCCACACTAAACACGCAAGTCCAGTCAGCCAATTTCTTAAAAGCATTTTACATCAGATCGATTAATGGAGTCATCCTAAGTTTTCAGTTGGTTTAATTTATAGTTTATTTAAGGTATTCTTGACACTTGTATTAAATGCATGGTCATCAACAAATGACATGGACATCAATATTATTTTTATTTATACCAACCGTATCTATTGATTTTCATTGTTTGAGAACTTTTAAGATTTGAAGTCCTGCATTTAACTTGTGTTTGGATTGTATATAGCGATCTGAATAGTAGTTATGAGGTGTCATTTGGATTGTATATTATCTGAATAGAAGTCATGAGGTGTCATCTGTGTATCGCAAGAGTATGTGAGTGTATGGAACTGAATTTTGTATGCCTAGGGGAAGTATTTCACATGTACAGGGAAGTGTGAAGTATCCATACTTGATATGGCATGATATGGATACATGACAGGTTTGATAAATTCATGCTAGGATGTCATTTTAGGAGATTTGAACATGTAAAACTCTGCTGATACTTCAGATCCAGCATAAGACCATAAGTTGCTAACATGCATTTACAATATACTAATCAGTAAGTTCTATAGCATTTTTGTGTAATTCAATCTCCTTTTCTTTTTTTCAGTAGGTGCATGCTGATTTTTTCAAATTTTATAAACTAGACCAGGCATAAGTATTCTTTGCTGAAGATAATCTTTGCAAATTGCCATTTGGTTTTAAGTCAGTAATCATTTTTTGTCATTGCCTGAGAAGGACAAGGGTTGTTTTATTTTTTGAACTAAAAAGGTGCTGATATGAAAACTCTGTAGAACAAAGGCTAGGGACTGGTGGCAGGGGTGGACGTTGGGATATGTCTTTGTGCATGTTTGTTGTTGCATTTTTCATTGATAACAAGATTTTTCCAATTCTAATTTCTAAAAAAAAAAATCCATGCAGTGTCTGGGTTGCTCGAAGGCCACCAGGATATGCATTTGTTGAGTTTGATGATCGCAGGGATGCTATAGATGCAATTCGCGCATTGGATGGTTTGTATATTTTTGTTTCCTGTCATTTGTTACAAATGCAGACCCTTTTTCTTTTATGAAAATTTTAATTTATTATGATGTTTGCCATCTCTTGTTTAAAATGATTCCTGCTTTTTATTTATGATTTATATTTCTTATGTTCAGTGTTGGCTGCTATAACTTCTATTATTTTCTGCTCATGCTTAGTGAACTGTATTACCGAACATGGAAATTAAATTGTTTTAGAACTATAGTGTTGCAAGCTGTATTATATTTTAGAGAGTTCTGTTAAGATTCTGGCTCATTTTACAGGAAAGAATGGCTGGCGTGTGGAGCTTTCTCATAATTCTAAGGGTGGTGGAGGCCGTAGTGGCGATGGACATGGACGTGGTGGAGGTGAGGACTCAAAATGTTATGAGTGTGGTGAACCTGGTCATTTTGCACGAGAATGTCGCCTGCGCATTGGCTCACGAGGCTTGGGAAGTAGTCGTCGTCGAAGCCCCAGTCCTCGCCGCCGTGGAAGTCCAAGTTATGGGTATGGGCGCAGGTGCGTCTAATGTGTTTATCCCTCTTTGGGGTTATATTTATTTTCTGGATAGAACACTTGTTAGAAATTTTCTGGTTTGCTCTCTTATTTTCCTTCTTTGTTTACATTTGCATAGTCACAAACACAATGCTTACAAGTCAAGTAATAGGCTTGAATTAGAAACAGATCTTGTGGTTTTTTTTTTTTTCATACAGAATAACCTTATGATTTTGCATGAGGAAGAACGATGTCGAAGCATTATGAAATCAAAGCACTCTCTCTTTATTAATTGACTTTTACGTTTCCTTGTGATGATTGTATGGCCTGCCATATACTTTATTATCATATTCCATGGTGTGCTTCTTTTCCCCTACCATATATATAGGACCAAAACTGGTTCTGGGCGGGGCAACTACTGTTTTCAAAAAGGAATGGAATTGGAAGGATAACTGCAACTGCTACTGCTACTGGAAGCTTTGAAATTGCAGGATAATTTTTCCAGATGAGAGGTGGTAGAATCAATATTTTTATAACAGATGACTTTTGAGTCTCTGTTAGCCGCTTTAGCTATAATAAAGGAATCAAAATGAATATGCTGTGCAATAGGAGCTGGGCAACACCATTGACCAGTAATGAGATTCAATGCAATATTTTATCCCGGGTTATCTTGTGTTTGCTGATGAGGAGAATATGCTCACAGTTGACGCGCTAGATTATTTACTGTTGCTATTTTTGCTTTGTCCTTGGCAGGAGTTATAGCCCCCGTGAGAGAAGATCTCCAAGACGCCGGAGCCTTTCACCTCGCCGAGGTCGCAGCTATAGCAGGTCCCCTCCATATCGTCATGGCCGCCGCGATTCACCTTATGCTATTGGGTATGTTGTGCTTATGCATATTTGGGAAAAATAATTTAGTTGTTATTCTGCTATATACTATCCAGCTAGTCTTATGGTACATTGTTGTTGGGTCAATGATACTGTGAGCTGACACTTTGACTACTTGGAAAAACAAAAGAAAACAATTATCAGAGCATAACAAAATTCTGAAGTACAAATTTCATCTGTTGCATCTGAGTGCTTGTTGGTCTGAACAGCTGAGTATTAGAACCATTGCACAACCTTCTCAAAAGAAAATATATACATGTAATTTACAGAACAGTTGATTATTTATTTTCTTCAATGTTTAATAAGATGAGGACAGACTTATTTGCTTGTTTCTCCCTGCAGCGACTGAGGCTGGAAGCCAAACTGAGAACCAGCAGGCTATTGAAGAAAATAATCTGTTATACTTTAGTTCTAATAGGACCATTTGAGCATAGAAGGTTATGTTAAGTTATGTTCGTCTCATGACAATGAGGTTTGTTAGAAACTTGGTTTCGGGTGGCTTCATCGAAGTGTTTCAACTGCAAAACAGGTGCTTGGACACTGTTTTATGTCGGCTTGCTGTCTACAACTTACTGAAATATGTAGGTCTCTTCCATACTTTTAAAACTTAAACTGCAACCTTTTTGTTCCTAAGTTTAATATTGACTATTCATGTTATAATTATTATGTTTGATGTAGTTGTTTCTAAAAGATTTATATGTTTTGTTTTTGAGGTGTGGTTTTCGGCCAAAACAGCATCCTTTCACCACTTAACTGCATCATAGTGCACGGTTTTCTCCATCTCTGCTTCTCTGCCCGTTATCTACTCGTCATTCTACATGTTTTTCAGCCTCGATCATGTTGAAATTGCAGTGTTCAGAAACTTGGTTGTCTGCGACACCTTTTAGTGCATCCTTCTGCAACAAAGATTGTGTTCCATTTGCCACGTTTAAAATTACCACGTTTGAAATTTCTGCTAACTGCAAGGGGAAGCTGTTTGTACTGTTGTCCCCATCCTTGATTCTCTGTGATTTATCATTTCCCACTGTTGCTTCTTCGAGTAGTGTTGAAACTACAATTTCTCTGGAAAACATGGTCGCACACAACCTCTGCTGATATGGTATGCAGCATTAAAGCATCTGATGTAGTTCAGTTTCTACTTTTTTCTCTGGTGGGTTCAAGTAAGTTGCTCTTTGGATCCTAGATTTCCATGTACAGGTGAATGGCTTCAGGTTATTGTTTGCAGTAATTTCATTTATGCATAATAATGTGACTTTGCACCACCCCCGGAAGTTCTTATTGCTTTGCTGCGGTTAGAAATGCAAACTTGAATTCCTGTAGATGCAATAGTCCTCTTTGAATCAGCATCAGAACATAGAAGTGTTTCATCCTCGCCAATGCTCTGATTGTTGTCCACTTTGCGTAGCCAGGAGAAATCTCTTTTTATTTTTTTTACAAGCATGGTAGGAATCCCCTAGAACCGTGCTTTTCTTTAATTGACTGTTTGGAATCTTGGAATTGAATTCTCTTCTAAGGATAAGTTAATTTTTATGTTTGGAATATTTTTTTTAGAGTATTGATTTGAATTCCGAATGGAATTTAAATTATAAAAAGTGAGCAAAAATAAATTAGAAGGAAGATACTCTAATATTCGACAATAATTTTAAATAAAAAAAATACTATTATAAAAGTTTTTTTTTCAAATATTATATTTTGAAAGCGTTTTTAAAAAAAATTGAATTTTTTTTAATTTTAAATTAATATGATTTTTATGGTGGAAGCTTATGCTTTTAAAAATATTTTTTTAATTATTTTTTATTTAAAAAATATTAAATTGATATATTTAAATGTTTTTTTTAATAATTTTTATGTTTTCATATTAAAAAAAATATATTTTAATATATTTTCAATTAAAAATAATTTTTTTAAAATATCATACATTATTATATCAAACAGACATCAACTAGCTAATAGTAGTTCATTGAAGCAAAGCACCACCATATAAACAACGACTACTAATTTGTCCTCCCTCTCTGATCGTGACAACAACCTTCCTAAATGACCAGCAACAACCATATCTTCGACCATTTGGTTAAACTATAGCCTAATTGAACCATATATTCAACCTCTACCACTAATACAACATCAAGCCACACCTAAATTAGTCATTGAGTGTTTTTGATTTAAGTGTGTTTGGTATTGTTATAGCTTATGT
Organism: Populus deltoides; assembly: GCA_015852605.2. Taxonomy (NCBI): domain Eukaryota; kingdom Viridiplantae; phylum Streptophyta; class Magnoliopsida; order Malpighiales; family Salicaceae; genus Populus; species Populus deltoides. Next base: position 8,800,575 of record CM027588.2, on the reverse strand, counting down.
GATTGTGATTTGAAAAAAATTATTTTATAAAAAATATTTTTAGTTGAGATTGTTTTGATATTTATATATATTTGGTTAAAACTATGATTGAAATTGAGATTAAATAAAAAATAGTTTAATGTGTTTGGTTAAGAATGCTTTTTAAATTGATGTTAAAATAACTAAAAAAAGATATATATTAATATTGATGATTTTTAATTTAAATATTGTAGATTTAACTAATGCTATCATATCTTGAAATAAATAATGCTTTATATAAAATATTTTTTATTGTTCCATTAAACTATTTATAATTCTATTACGTACGAAATTCATCCGACAATGACTACAATTTTCATAGTTTTTTTAGCATGCAACAAAATCAGGTAAAATATCATCAGGAAGAAAATTACAATTACGATCAAATTCTACAAATTCTACAAATGCTACGCCATCATGCCATCTCCTTCTAATTTATGTAGTGTCATTGAATAATGTTAAACACTAGTTTTTTTTTAATAAAACACAATTAAAAAAATGGATTTTTTTACTGGGTCGAATCCGGTTCAATACATTTACATTTACATTTTTTTTGGACTGTACCTGGTCCGACCATGAACAGTTTTACGATTGCAGTTTAAAAAATAATAATTTAATTGTGATTTAAAAAAAATATTTATTTAGTTAAAACTATTGTGAAATGGATTTTTGCATACAAAATAAATGAAAAACAGGTGTCCATGGATAAAACACTCTTCGAGATCATTTGGTATTGTGATAGCTTCTACTTTTTGTCCAACCATAGATAAAAAATTATTTGGTTAATCAAATAAATTCTACGTTTTATAGTAGGCCCCATGTATAAGTGTGTTTCAAACTTTAGTTTTGTATAAGCTAAAGTAACTTGTTCTTCATTCATGGAGATCAATTTTTCATTTATTTTGCATGCAATAATCAATCTTACAACAGTTTTAATCAAACATATATTTTTGTCAATGTAATTTTTTAAATCATAACTGCAAAAGCAATCATAATGTCAAGCACACATGAAAAACATGTTATTTTAGTTTCTACAAAATCAATGTTTGAAACACAATTATTTATGGGTCTAAGTGCAAAAAGAAAGAAGCTATTTGGCTAGCCAAATGATTTCTTATCCGCGGTTCGGAAAAAATAGAAGTTACCACAATACCAAATAGTTTCGACTACCTTAAAATTTGAAGTGGCCAACATGAATTTCAAAGGAAGAGAGACAAAAGAGAAAAAGAAAAAGAAAAATATTATCAGTGAAAATCTTCCAAGAAACAATCAACATGCGTCGTCACCTGAGAAAAAGGATGTTGTGAGGAATTCAATGACATGACAAACAATATTTTTTTAATCATCATAATTATCTTTAAGTAGGCCTTAACATGCTTCTTAGACCTGAAATATATTAGGTATCGAGATACCTAATATATGAAAAAAGTAGCATGCTCATATTAGGTTAAGAAGTTTCTTTCTATCCTCTGATTTTAGAAGAGTGTCATACTCATGGATGCTTACTAACAAGTCTTTAAATTGACTAGGAAGGACTTGTGAAGAGCACATAATCTATTAACACCTGAATAAAGGCTTTCAAACATGACCACATCAAAAGAAGTTACAATTTATATCCCATACCTAAAGATAAAGATGTTACCGAAAATTAATAAGAAAAGTAAGAGAGAGAACAATTGATATCTTTTTATCTAGCTTGGTATTGATCCTAAGCAATTGAATGATGTCAAAAATCCTTTAGCATTTCCACTCATAACTAAAATGTTGTTGCATTTAGTTGAGTTAGTTGATGTAATAAAAAAAAGACAATGTGGAGTCATGTTCTAATTGAATTCTTCCAAATATTAAGGTTGACATGGTTATCTTGAAGTGAAAGCGTTTCTCTTTCAATGTTCAGAAGGAAGAAACAAGCCCCTTTAGGGATAATTTCTTCTAGGTAGGGCCCTAGACATTTCCTAATTATACCTTTATGCATTACTTATAATTGCCTAATTAATATCGGAGACAATCAATGATGTTCTGGAAATTAGTAATTATAAAAGGGTTTTATTAACAAAGAGCTACTAAAAGATGTCATTTTTTTAAGAAGAAAACTTAAGGTTTCTAAGAATCCTTGATTTTTTTAGAAATAAATTAAGGATTTCCTAGAAGAAGCTGAAGAGCTTGGTATTGATTGATAAACAAAGACTTAGCATGACAATTCTTATAATCTTAAGTATCATCCCAGAGCCAAACAATGTTTAGTTTTGAAATTGTTTAGCTAGCTAAAACATCAAGAAGCTAACACATGGTCAATATTTTAAAAGAATAATGCTTGATTTTTCATACATCGATGAATGACCTATTAGTCGATTTAATAAGAAGTCAAGTTAATATTCCTTCATTTATTCTAAATAAAATAAAGGGTATTATTTATACCTAAAATAAACAATCATTTGTCATTTGATTAGGAGTAGTACTTGCTTGCTTTGTGTTTTTGAGTAAACTAGTGTAGATTTCTAAGATTGACCATCAATCAAGAAGATGAGGATTCATGTAATTGATTGACAATCAAGTCCTATTCTTAAATAGTTAACGTTAATGAATGTTATAGTATAATTAATGTTCTAACACATACAACTGCTAGAAGAAGAGGTGTGAATAAAAAGTATTAATTGAATTAGAATTCAAATTATAAAATTCTTATTTGCTATAGATAATTTTTATAGGACTATAATTTATAATTTATATAGAACTCAATCTATATAACATTATAATAAAAATGATGATAAAGATTATAATAATACCAAACTTATTACAATAATAATATGATAGAGGTGTTCGTAATAATTTAGTAGGAGCAAAAAATAATTATTATATGTTTGCGAAGGTTATGAAAATAGTGATTACAGTGTTGTTGGAGTTAGTGATATAGACAATGTTAAAAGAGAGGGCGGTGATGAAGAAGAGATAATTAAAATGGTGGCTGTTGTGACTATAACAATAATGATGGTTGTGAAGATAATAATGGGGTGATGGTGGTGATGTCTAGGTGATAATAAGGATATAATAGTAATGTTGGTAACATGATGTTATATAAATAAAAAAAATTATAAAACAGTAGAAATCCATTTTAATTTTCATAATCTTTCATAGAAAAAACTAAATGCAAATATACGACCAAATATGTTTTTTATCTAGAAAAAGAAATAGCAAACAAAAAGTATTGTCATACCATACAACACCTTAACTTTGATTTTGTTAGGAATGATTTAGAGCCTGTTTGGGAATATAGTGCAAAACCGCGTTCCAAAAAATTTTGAATTTGTTTTTTTAAAAAATAATTTTTTTGTGTTTTCAGATCGTTTGATATGTTGATATCAAAAATATTTATAAAAAATAAATAAAAATATTATTTTGATGTATTTATAAGCAAAAAGTACTTTGAACCGCAACGACTACCACAATCCCAAACAGGCCCTCATGACGTGAAAAAGTTGAATTGAAAATACCTTTACAACTACAATTAAAAAAAAAATAATAATTATCAATTTAATAATAAAAATTAAATTATTATTTCATTGATGAAATTAACATGACATGGGAAAATATTTATTTTCCTTTTCAATATGCCATTTTCTCTTTTGAGAAAGCTATATAATTTTATATTCTAACCTTTTATTATCTTTATATTTGAGTATATTACCTTTCATTTTATCTATTTGGGTTACCAACCTTTTATTTTTTTATTTAATTTATGTGGCTTATTTAATTTGTTAAGTATTGAAATGGGTTTTTACCAACCGAAAGTGATGTGCATCATGGGAATTATAATCCATCTTTTTTATTTAATTTATGTGGCTTATTTAATTTGTTCGGAGTTAAAAATTAGCAATCAATTTGAAATTGGTTCAAGGATGTTTATTTGCCTACAATTGGAACTTGGAGATGGGAAAAGCCCTTAATGGTTCTTTTGATCTGGGCCTACTTGAATTTAGGTTGATATGCAAATAAGTGAAGGAATTGATTTTTTTTTTGAAAAACAAATGAATTTGGCCCCGAATTTGAAGTCATCCATTGTATGTGAAAACAAGACTAATCTAGGTGGATTTCAAGTTCAAAACATGTTCTTTCTAAATTGTCCAACCATGATTGCATTGGACTTTTGTGTAAGAAGATATGGTTGTTTTAAATTTGGTCGTTTATGTTAGAAAGGTCAAAAAGCGTGTGTTAGTTAATTTGTCTAGGTTAGTTTGTCAAAGTCTATTTTGGTTGGGCCCTTGCTGTTGAATTTTTTCCTAACTTTGGAGGGATGTTCGTTATAAATATTAATCAGTTATGTAAGGACTTTTGGCCAATATTTGAAACTTAATTCCCGGAATTACGAGTTGTTCTTCCAAATTGATTTTGTGAAGAACCCCCCCACTTATCACTCTTCAATCACAAAGAGTGTGGCGTCGAAATCCTAGATTGATCTTTGTGGCGTCGGATCGACTTATCAAAATATCATTCTAGTCTATCCCCATCTATTTTTTTACCTTAAAATCACTATAATCCGGCCTAAACACCAAAGGAGGCCCGACCCCCATCCTTCATTCATTTTCGCCGATTCATTGTTTACGTTTTTGAATCACTCACGGCCACCGGCCAGGTTGATGGAATTTGGCCTCAAGCTGTAGCTGGTTCCGGTTGAGACTCTTTTTTTTATATATAAATAAAACGTCACCGTTTTATCCTTTTACTATCAAATGTTTTGACAGTAAAAGACTAAAACAATAAAGACAAAAAATCTAATCTCTTCAATCTTCAAAGCCATATCACAAAGCCATATCACTTGCGAAGAAGAGCAGAGGAATTTAAGTCACACGGAAAAAACTTCAAGGCAAGCCATACCAGGTTTTGTTCCCGTCTCTCTTTTAGTTATTAAATCACCAATGGATCTACATTATGGCTTTCAAGCTTTTGTGGTTTCTGGCTTTTCTAGTTAGTTCTTTATCTGCATTTTCCTAGTTTTAGGCAAACTAGTCTTAATTAAGTCGTGCACGCTTCTTCAATCTTTGACACAACTTCTTTTGTGTCACTTGAAGTGGAAACAAAGAGATTTGGGATTCCTTCATCATTTTTGGGCAAACTTTTTTTTTTTCCAGTGAAAATAGAGAGATCAATAACTGGAATTCCTTCTTTGACACAATTTTTTTTTGGGAAAACATTGAAAATGGACAATTTCTATTGATTGCAGGAGTGGATTAAAAAGGGGGAAAATGGAGGAAAAAGTGAACGGGGCAGGCAAGAGGTGTAATAGATTCTGCTGTGATTCAAGTGTAATAGATTTTGATGTGATTCAAGATAACTTCTGCAGCTTTTCAACGCAAGGGATTGTTGGATCCAATTACCTATTGATATGTATGGTTTTAGAGATGTTCAGGAACAGTTTGCTCAAGGACTGCGATTTATTAAATATTTTTAGCTTTAAATTATTTGAAAAAATATATATTAAGTAGTCTATTAATCAAAATGTTTGTGTTGCTATGTGGTTTTGACTCTAAATTAAGAGGAATGCTTGCTTTCCACAACCAATCTAAATAATTTATTTTTTTGGTTGACCCGGGTCAACCCATCTAACTCGTGACCCGATCATTGTACCGGGTTGATCACCGGGCTGGATTTAAAAACTATGACTGAAATGTTCATTCGTTATCTCCTAATTTGTAGGAAAAATGGGTCATAATAAAAAAAAATTATGAAAGATAAAAATATATATATTTGTTGCCTAATATTTTATTATTTTTTCCATTGGAGTATATTGTAATCAATTTTACTTGTTTGAGATACTAACCTTTTTCTTTTCTTTTCTATATTTGAGTGTTTACTATTAATTTAATTTCTTAGGCATTATTGATACACAATAACAAAAGGAGCCTTAAAATAAAATTTGTCAAAAATTATCAAAATTAAAAAAAGAAAAAAAGAAAAGGAAACATCAAAAAAAGGAAAAGGAAAGGAAGGTAGAAATTGAAACCGGCTCAAACACCTATATTTTATAAATTAAATTAAATTAAATTAATGCTGCTCGTTTTTTTGAACTATCATGAGCCATTCAAGCAAAAAACCCAATATTTGATGATGGTTGATAATAATGGATTTAGCTATTATATGTAGATTGACAAAAATGTTAATTTTATTTTATTTTTAAGATGTAATTTTCTAATATCCACACACTTTAACTTCAATTTAAAGTTTAAACCATCCTTTTTCCTTTTCAATTTTTCCTTTCCTTTCTTTTTCTGATTATTTAATTTAAATTTAAATATTTTTTACAATATTTTCATTAAAGACCTACTTTTTACACGTCAATATCTAATAAGTTGAATCACAAATATACATTCAAATAGAAAAAAAGGTAATAAAATATTAAATTTAATAATTAAGTTTGATTTCTATCCAATTTTCCATTGTCAACTTTGTGCATTAATTATGCATTGATTATTTCTTCCATGTGAGGTTAGTGGTTTTGATAACCCTTTTCACTTGCAACTCATTTTGAAGTTTGTCAACTACTTTGAATTGTAGAGTCTTTACTTGAATGTTGAAGCATAATGACACTATCAACATGTTGAATTTGAGTTTTGTAAAAAATAAAATAAAATAAAATAAAATTCAAGCTACTTTATGCATTGCTCTATTAATATTTATTTATTTGATACAAGATTGGTAATTCTAATAATAATTCAATAGAAATTTTAGTATTTAAAGAGTAATTAATGGTTCATTTAAAAAAAATAACGAACACAAAAATAAGAGAAAATATAAAACCTTTGAGCACACAAATTAATAAAAATATCTTTATATATAATTTCTTTTCTATTTGTATCTATTTTGTTTTATAAAAAAAAAAAGGTTATAGAGAATAAAATAATGAATAATTAATATTTGATTTTATTAGATTGAATTACTTATAAGCATTAAAATAGAAAAAAATAATAACTTAAACAGATAAAATTAAAATTGAGACATAAAAATAATAAAAAGTTAGACACCATATTTATACAGTTTTTTTTTCTTTTCTTGATACACAAATTTATTTCTTTTAATATATAAAAAAATCACGAAAAAAAAGTGACATTTTGGTGATAGTGAGAAAAAAGTAAAATAGAAAGAAAAAGATCAGCAGAAATCAAATCAAGAACCATTTTTTTCCCCAATCAAAAGCAAGGCAAAAGAAAACAAAGTCTCTGATTCCTTTCTCAGACCCTCAACTTCCTTCCTTCTCATCTCTGTACACGTTCTTTATGCTTTCAAGATAATATTATCAGCCTCCGAAGCAGCCCTGCAAAATCAGCTAGGTAGTCCTTTTATTCTGTTTTTCAACATTAGATCTCATCTGGGTCTTTGCTTTTTCTTCCAAATTTGACAACCTTTTTGTTATCGAACTTCTCACTTCAACTTCGCTTTGTTTATTAATATTCGTTTGAATTTGTTAATGGTTATGCATGGTTGATTTCTTGAGACTGTCTTTCTTTGGGATTGGGAAATAACATGACTTCCTCTCTTTGTCTCTCTCTCAACCCTGGTTTTGTTGCTTAAGAATTGAATTGAATAATATTCTGTTGTTATTTTCAAGATGTGGGTTTGTGGTGAAATGGTGCAATCTCTTCTATTTCTATTCGCTTAATTATCTGTACGTAGCATATCCCCTCTCCTAGGGGGGGATGAGTGATGTCTTAGCAATCAATTGTAATCCTTTTGTGTCTGAATCTTCTTATGAATTACATGATTTGCACCACGATGACTAGCACATGGGAACGCAGCAACAAATTTGAAGAATCTCTATTCTCGAGGAAAGCATTTTTGTATTAAGACTCTGTAATCCTTACTACCTATGGACACAGCATAAGTTCGAAGAATTTATTATCTCAAGGCAAGATGTTAATTATGAAAGTTATACGAAGTTGGCTACACATGGGATGCAAAACATGATCAGTGGGGGGTCCATGTTCTTTTTATTTTTGCTTTAACCCTGCGGGTTCATCAAGTGGCAAAGTGATTGAGCTTAAGATGCGTGGAAGGCACACGCTCATGGTTCATCCCCTCATGTTTTTGAGGATGAACAAGCTTGTGTTTTGGCAACCTACTCATGATCCAGCTTTTCATGGGCTATCATGATTCTAATGGATCTGGGGTTTATGTGCCTTTGATAGGGTAAAAAGATAACAAAACAAAAGAAAACAATATCTATTCTTTTATGCTTTGTCATCTCCTGACTTTTGTTTCTTTACTGTACTCCTGCGTTGTAGTACTTTCTTTGTTTTTTCTACTGTAACAAACTGAGGACAGTATAATTTTCTGTGTTCAAGCACCTGATATACAGAGGCATGACTAATGTGGTATAAATGGAAGAAGTCCAGCTGCAACTTCTACAAATTTACCATATCTTTGTAGGGGATTAACAGAAAAGCCATCAATGGTGAACCAAAAAATTTCTCATCGTCCAACCATATGCTACAGACCTATACAACCTTCTGATTTGGAGGTATTAGAGCGATTACATGCTGATATATTCCCTATCAGGTTGATTGCTTCATCTAATGCTCCTTTTCTTTTTCTTCTGTTTTTCTCTTTGTTATAATTTATAACATGCTTTTCTTGCTTCTGTATGGAAATGATTTCCTCCTTTCAGGTACGAGGAAGAGTTTTTCCAAAGTGTTGTTCATGCACGTGATATTGTTTCCTGGGCTGCAGTTGACCGCAGTCGACCTAATGGTCACAGTGATGAACTTATTGGATTTGTTACGGCGCGGATTGTACTGGCAAAAGAAACTGAGGTGAGTTTTCTACTTTTCCAAGGGGCATTACTTGTATCTGTGCCTCACACTGGCATATTAGGCATACCCCTGTGTGATGCAGCAACAAATAAAAGATGTTCCCAAGAACCATTGAGCCAGTTATGACTGGATAACCAAAGCTCACATCTCTACGCAACTCCTGTGACAAATATGGGCACACAAATTTCCTTATTTAAATGTTCAGGTTATTTTAATGTTGCATCTGAGTGAGATTGGGCTATAAATGTTTTCTAACAAGGTAATTGCAACCCATCACATTCATCAGATGTAGGGTGCAGCTGGATTCTTCATTCAAGCTTTGTTCATTTTTCATTATCCAATATGTGTAATTTTGAAATCATTATTTCATTCCACAAATTATGTCTCTCTTTCTACTAATTCATGTGAACCTACACCTGCTTTGTAGATAGGAGATTTACTCATATACGACCCCTTGAAACCAGATCAAACACTAGTTTACATCATGACACTTGGAGTAGTAGAAACTTACAGAAATCTTCGAATAGGTAGGATCTGCACCACAAAGGACTTTACTTTGAAATGCCTGCTGAAATTTGTCTTGCTTTATAATTGATTACTTGGTTGTTTAATTTGCAGCAAGGTCTCTTATTCGTCAGGTCATTAAATATGCTTCAAGTATTCCGACATGTCATGCAGTTTACCTGCATGTGATCTCTTACAACATTCCTGCTATTCATTTGTACAAAAAAATGTCATTCAAGTGTATACGAAGGTTGCAAGGCTTTTATCTAATCAACGGCCAGCATTATGATTCATTCTTGTTTGTTTACTATGTAAATGGTGGTTGTTCTCCTTGCTCACCATTGTAAGTATAAATTAGTTTTTATAATGTATGATAGATATCCTTTTATTTCATAATTTGCATTTGTGTTTTTCTGTAAGAAAATTGCCTCTTTTTTGGTGGTGTGTGCTGTTTTGAGGGAATCATAAATTATTTAAAAGGTAGGACTGTCTACAAATCTTCCATCTTGGGCACCCTTACTTTGCAGAACATGATTGGGTCATATTATTTAACTCATCTTGGTAGTTGAGGTTGTTTCACCTGCTCATAAATTTTTGAAGATGAAGTAATATTGTTTGTTTCACTCTGACTGGGTACATGATTCTAATTTCTTATGTCCTTGTATTTCCTTTTCTTTTTGCATGAATATCTTGTATATTGTTTTTTCATCCATGGATTGCTGTTTTGCTTTTTCACTGTTAATTTAATGATCACCATATAAATAAAAGAAGGCACCATAGAGACAGGAAATAAAATTTGCTATTTCACTTCTTAAGTATAACCGGAAAAGGAAAAATTGTGAATACCTCTTTTAAGACAAAACAACAGTTCAATGAAATAAATTTACTAGTGAAGATTGGTTTTTGTTTATGTATACTGATGATCATACAGAACTCTTGTAAAACAGAAACTAGAGGTATTGAGCTATAAATTGCATTGCATTTGTTACTTTCTTTTTACAAATTATGTGTTTCTAGAACGATGATATGAATTGTAATGCTCACAACTTAAGAAATTTCTGGGTTCTATCATGGGGGCATGAGGCTGAAAACTTGTTTGGAATCTGACAATATCGAACAACATCCATATTTATTTCTTTGGCCACGTGCATCATAAGCATGTAATGATGCCAGATTCCATGATGCACTTATATCTTCATGTCATGTTGATTGCCTTATTTTCTATTTGTAAGAATGAGATTCTTGCAGCATGCATATGTCCTGTTTGATACGGCCAGGAAAATATCCAGATTTCTTAATGTTGAGCAAAATGTTTAATTTGTGTGCAGAGAGCTTCTTGTAGCTGCAGTGAGTTACATGACAAGCAGTCTCAAGACTGTAGCTGCGAGGCTAAGGAAAAATGAAGAGGAGTCACCAAAACTGCCTAAATGTAAAGAAACCAATTTTCTTATATCAATGCAAGCCAAGAGAAACCTCACAACTGAATGCACTGGTTATGAATGTGTGTAATCTGTGTTCACTTTGTTGCATGATAAACTGGGATTGAAAGAAGACGAGGAAATAAATTGATTTACATGCAATGTTCTCCCCTTCCCTGCGCCTTGGAGTTTCTATTTTTATTATCCACTCTCCCTCTTGTTGGCTGTTGCAATTTTTGGCTTCTTCATTAAGGACTTGATCTATTTTTACTTCTTTCATTGTTTTGCTGCGAAAAGTCATTGGTCAATATACATGTTCCATGTATGATTTACTAATTTTTCCATTGCAGGATATGTGTGCTGGGACGTCTATGCCTGGTGGTTGACTGTTTGTAATCAGTGTTGCAAATATTATAACACCTTATGATTTTGATTACCTTGCTAACTTAATGAATGGATGTAACAAGTCATTTTGCATCTCCATCATGTATTGCAGTAGATGAGTTTGTTTCCTAGATTTTTCTTTTCTGTAAGAATGAAGGGTAAGAATGGTTGTTCCGGCGGGTTACGAGGCTGTGATAAATTTCTCACAGTTCTCTTGACGACAGGAAGGACCGAAGGAGTTGTCTCTCCTATCCCTATCCATCCAAAACTAAATGAATAAAAAGCCTTTCTTCTGCCTCAACCGAATTGTCTGCAAAAATTCCAAGGACAGAGGCAATAATCTCCGGGAAATTTAGCCTTCAACAATTTACGTAAGAACAGCTGTCTGGTGGTAACCTATTTTTAGAGCACTAACAGCCTTTACATACATGCAAAGCCACCAAAAGTTTTAACGTGTGATAAATGGTGACCGAGGGAGTAGATAGGCAGAAAATCTGGCAATAGCGTCGTCTCTCCCAAGTCGCCCTCTTGATCTTTCTCTCTGCTTGCTCCTCCTTCTCTTCCCTGCTTGTCTTGGCACCGATAACACTCCCATAACCTACCATGGGGGCTCTCTTCTGACAGGAAACCTAAACCTCACTCTTATTTGGTACGGTCAATTCGGGCGTGCCCAAAAAACATGCCATTAGAGCCTTTGTTGAATCCTTACATTACAATGCGGGGGCCAGCTATCAACCTCAAGTCTCATCATGGTGGGATATTATTGAGAGCTACCAAGAGGTTGCCGGGAAGGGAAGTTGCCCTGTCAACGTAAAAGTTGTGAAGCAAGTGACTGGTCCAAAATATTTAGCAGGGAAAGTTATTACGAGCGATTTTATTCAGCAACTTTTGCAGAAGGTGACCGATGGAGACTCTAACGCCATCCCTGTTCTTTTTTACGGATAGAGATGTTGGAATAAATCAAAGAAATTAATTTAATAATTAATTGATTTATATTTAAAGATTACGTGCAATGTTTATGAATTTATCATGATCCTCTAAATATTAGGATAGTTATAAGTGATTTGACTTAACCTCTAATTAATTTCTCAGTGTAATTATTATTTATTCATCAACAATGTTTCAATTTAAACATTATAACATAAAATGTATCTATTCTGTCAAATCATGTTTGTTCTCAATACCATAATCATTGATTATTTAAATAAAATTTGAAACTTTTTTCAGATCTCATTTCACCTTATGTAAGAATATACAATTAATACTATTTGAGAATATATTGAACATTTTCCCTAATTCACCTAGGTAAAGAATTATTTATTGATTATTTAAATACATTCATATATTTCATGTTATACTCAATATCTGCTGTAAGGTTGGATGTTACATCTGCTTATTTTTTATCTTTAATTAGAACAATGTGTGGTAGGATCAAAATATAACACTCCCTATATAAGATAACTTAGTTATCTCAAGTTTAAATATCACTTACACAACCTTTATGTGAGACTTTCCATAGACACAAGAGATCACTCTATATGAGATTCTCACGTGGGTCAGTTTAATATACATGTCATCTGACAAACACCTACATATTAGTTTTAGGTAACCCTCATACCTTAATTTATAAGAACAACTATTTTCTTTCATAAAGAAAAAACATAATATATACTAGTTACAACAACTCTAATTAATGTTCAATTTTAATGAAGCATTGACTAGAATATTTAGGAACAATGCTTTGATACAATAGAAATCTCATAATTATAACAACTTTATAATTTTCTTTGCAAAGCATTTTTGTCCAAGAACTTTATCTTTACTCTAAATTCATTTATTAAATATTAATTTATTAATAAAATATTTGATGAATATTAAAGATAAATAAGCCTTTATTAATAAATTAAATATATTTACTTGAACAAAGTCAATGCCACGTATAACCAATCGATTGGCTACAAGAAAAAAAATGACGCATCGTTTGTTCATCCTTAAAATTTGGCCTCTATGGTGGCCACAAAAACAGGGTCTTTTATTTTTTACCTAAAAATCTATTCCCCCCCTCAAAACACCTAGGAAACACCCTAGAGACCTTGTTAAATCAATCCGTGACCACAAAAAACGTATAAACCCATCCTAAAACCTGAAATCCACTTAAAACAAAACAAAAAAATTTCTCGAGCTCAGATATGATTTTTTAGGTGTTTCAAGGTAGGAAAAAAAAACATGTAATCTTAACTCTCATCATTATATGAACCATTTGACACAAAAATGATCGTTTTGGTGGCCAAATTCCTCACTATCAGACACTATCTCTCTCTACTAGAACCCGATGACCTCCTCTCTCTCCTCCAACCAAAAAAAGAACTAAATAATGAGTAAAATGAAGTTTGATATCAAAATTGTATTTTGTAAAATTCAAGGGACTAATCACCTAATAGTTAAAAAAAAATGGGATACTCAAATAAATTATTGACTAAAATTTTCAATCTGCAATCTGTGTTATCCACTTTCTTTACTTCATTCCCCTTTCTTTTAATTCAACCCTCTCTAAAAAACCATGCAATTCATCTAATAGCTAAAAAAAATGAGGGACTCAAATGAATTCTTAATTAAAATTTTCAATTTGCCACTTGTATTACCCGCTTTCTTCACTTTATTTCCCTTTCTTTTAATTCAACCCTCTCTCATAAAAAAAATATATGCAATTAACCTCTAATTTGATCTGAAAAAAGTTCAATTGTGCAAAAATAAAATTAACGAGCAAATTAAAAATTTTAAAAAATTATACTATTACAATTCATAGTAAAATATGAGAGGGTAAACAATGTTTTTGTAAACAGTAAAAATACCACATTTTAGCTTTATGTATAATAATCCTAAATATATGTCTTGGTTGTATTTTTTTTTTAAAGCAAAATCTTGTTTTGTTCTCCATAGTTTTCAGCTAGCTTTTATTATTTTGACATAATCCTGATTGATTTTTTTTATATATATAAAAAGGAAAAAAACTCGAAGTTCATTATCTCTGTTTACATGCTTGCATGTGATCTGTCCGTGCACTTTTCACCTTGTATAAGCACTACTTGTCTACCTGCTTATATTTACACTTGCGCGAAAAGACTGTTTTTCATGGTTTCTTTCACTAATATCTTCCCACAATTATCATGTCTTACCTGCAAAATAGGCAGAAACTCCATATATATATATAATCCACGCATAGAGAGAGTGCCAGGTTAAATAAATGGACATAATGAAGGTATTATTTCTCTTTAAATATAGTTGAGATCGAGATATGGATGAATTTATTTTTTAAAGTGTTTTAAATTATTTATTATTTGAAAAGGTATTAAACTGCTGCTTTTTTTTGTGTGTTTTTTTTATATATAATTTTAATGTAAAAAAAAACTTAAAAATATTTTACACCACATTATTAGATACGTATATTTATTTATGTTTTTTTTTTATACGTATCCCTTGTCTCTAGCTATTAAGATTTCATTTTCGTACCGTCTCAAAACATGTTTATTGGGGCTCCAAGTATGTATTCACATATAGTTTTCGCCGGTTGAATTTCAGACCATTGCACATCTATTGGGCCCTGAAATACTCATTTACTCCAGTTATTGGGCCCTGAAATAAATAAAAAAAGCCGAACAAAGCCCATTTAAAACCACAGAAATCAAGGAAAAACAATAGCCTGTCTCCTTGTGATGTGGATGCAAATTACGAAACCAAGATTAACAAATCCAATGCAACGAAAACCTGCAATTCTCGCCTGCATAGATTTGAAACCTGTTCTGCCCGGCGGATGAATTCGGGATTTAAATCAGACTGAGTTGATGAAAAATAGATGTCGGCTGATTTGGTAGATTGATCTAGTGACCTGACAAAACCTGGTTAAAAATTCAGTTGCAACCCGTTGACTTTTGTTTTTTTTACTAAAACGATGCTGTCTTGAATTTTTTTTTTTTAAGATAGAGATTGACCTGGCCAACCCGGTCACAACTCGAAACCCGGCCTTTAAACTAGATCGGGTTTAAAAATTATGCTCAAAGATATTGAAATGAATAATATTTTGTGGGATGATGTAAGCATAACTCTTTTTATTTTATTTATTTATTTTATAATATTTACCGGAACAAGATAACCTCCCGGTTGAAGTTGAATAATATGAAAAAAAGGATATTCAAGGAATATTTATTGATTTTAATTTGCAACTCTGGTCTGGTTTCTTTCTCATGAAGAGTAGGGGTGGGAGTGGGAGTGGGAGTGGGAGTGGGTAGCAATTAGCATAAAATGAAAATGGTCTGTGACTTGTGAGAGTAGATAATGATGTAAGGTTTGGAGGAAACTCCGGGAAGCTCCACCACCCCACTTTGACTAGTTCTTCATACGATGTATGTAATCAATCATGTGCTGTATACAACTTTCTGACTGCCGCAAAGAATTTGTGTTTTTTTTTTTAAATATTTTTTTAATATTTTTAGATTATTTTAATATACTTATATTAAATATAATTTTTAAAAAATAAAAAAATATTATTTTAATATACTTATAAATAAAAAATACTTTAAAAAATAACCACAACTATAATCCTAATCAGATTAGAATACTTGTAAATATGATTAAAAATTTGAAGCCAGATAGAAATTGAATGATGATTCGAATAAAAAAAAATTAATTATCCAGTAGTTAATACATAGTCTCTGGAAGGAAAGCAATCGTACAACACAATGAACATTAATGGTCGAGCAATTGGGTTGATACCGCAGAAATAATCAAATGTTAGTGGTACATTTTATTATACTAATTTCTATTTATTATATCGCACAAGTGATATTAAAAATAAAAAGATAAAAAGAAGAGGGGTTTTTATTTTGCTTCTCCTCGCAAAATAATATTTATTATAATAATATTTTTTTTATTAATCTATGTTTTTTTTCCAGTTTTAATTCCATTCCTTGACATTAAATTATTAAGGATTGAATTTCATGACTTTTTTAAATTTATTTTTTATGAAATTATCTCAATTTCATAACCTAAATCACAAGTTTGGTGGCTTAACTTGATTAACTCAAGTTTTTTTTCTAATTGATTTTTTTTAATTTCATCATTTAATTGATTGGTAATTAAACTTCATGATTTATTTCATTTCACTTTCTATGAGGCTGTCTCCATCTCATAACTCTGGGATATGAGTTTTGTGGATTAACTTGGTTGAATTAAGTTGGTTTTTTATGCTCTTTTTTTATCATTCTTTTTTAATTTCATCTTTCAACACTGGGTTGATTAGAAATTGAACTTCATAATTTATTTTAGTTTGTGATGGGTTATCCCGGTCTCATGATCCGGGTTGCGGGTTTGGTAGGTTGACTTCAATCATTTTTTCTAGTCATTTTTTTTAAAACTTTTTAATTCATCATTCAATATTGGGTTTATTGAAAATTAGATTTCATATTTTTTTTTTATTTTCTTTCCACGAGGTTATTATAATCTCATGACCCAACATGCTGATTGACAGGTTAGCCCAGATTTACCCAAATCAATACAATATATTGTCCTTTCAATATTTATAAAAAATATCATCTTAAATATTTATTTTGAGTCAAAATATGTTTTATCGATCGTCTGGGTTGCTTTTAGACATGGTAAGTCGACTAGGTCATATTAGATCAATCCCCACATGATTTAAAATTATTTTCTACTAGAAAAACATTAGCAATGCCTCGATATTTCTTTATGTTAAAAAAGCCTTCGTCTTACTCGCAATGTAGTGCATACCAATAAATAATATTCAATGGAATAGTTGTCTGTAAAATTTTTCCATGGCTAAAAAAACCATGGAGCTAGGATTTAGAGGCAGAATGATCTTTTTATCATGATTCAATGTCATTTTTAAATTGTTTGAGGGTAGATTAGTTATTTTAAAACAATTAAATTACTTAAATACCTTTTGAACAAAAAAAAAATGATGGCATTAACCCAAGGGTGTATAGGTTTTTTTCTTATATTCAAATGAAGTTACTTAGCTACTCCTAGGTTCAAAATTAACAAAACTATCTTTTAGGGGTGTTTAGGTCTTTTTATCATGGTTTTTTTTTTGTTAACATCAAGTTAACTTATGAGCATTTTTGTATTTTAATAAATGTTTAAGAAAAAAAACATTTGTTGGTGCGTGCCAAGCACACGCAAAAGCGTCTCCCGCGCCCTTCAAGCAACATATGTGAAGTTGTCTGGTCACCAAATATCGTATTTTCTTGTGATGTTTGAAAGGTGTTGGTGCCTCCTCCATGATGAGGTGGTGCGTTTGCCAAATGAACATTCAATTTAGCACCGACAACAACTTATTTTTCCCCCTTCTCTCTATCAACCTCGAATTCCAGGCCAACCCCTTAAAAATTATAGACTAGCCCCTTGAAATTTTTTCCTTGACAATTAGCCCCTCCCTTTTGATGACGATTAGTTTTTTTTCTATAGATTCCCCATCTTTTTTATTGATTGGGTTTATACCTCGTGTCTCATTTTTTAAAACCTTTTTTAAAACATGGTTGCATCTCTCGAGTAACTTCTCTTTTACCAATAAGAAAAATATTATAGTCCAAGGCATAGCACGAACCGACAAATCCTGTTTTAAACTAGTTTGCAACTAATTAGGTTTACTTCACCAATAACGTATGAAGGGAACGTAGATATTTAATTGAGTTTATTGTTTTCAACTATTATAAGTATAATCAGTTATATATATATATATATATATACACACACACATATAGAAAATAACTACAAGGCATTGTTAAGTTTAACTGTTAATATAAATAGTGAACAGATTTGATTTAATTTTTTTTTAATCATTTAGTTATAAGTTTTGTGTCGTAACTGTGAAATTAACTTTGTGTTTAGAGTTCAAAATCTAGAGGCAATTTATTTTCTTTTAAATAGTAGACGAATTGTTATTTTTTATTTATTAAAAAAATAAAAATAAAGAGAGGCCAACATGTTGCTCGGGCTGTCTCAGGCCCACACGCCTGGACTTTGTTATGAGATCCTTTAATTTTTTGATCATTTGAGCTTTAATTTTTTAATTTTATTTTGTAATATGAATTTTTTTAGGTTTATTTCGTTTTTTTTAATTTTTTGTTTTTTATTTTAATTGCATCATTTAATATGAAGTTTTTATGTAATTTTATCTTTTAATATTGTTTTTATGGTCAATCAGTTCTTGTATTTTTTTTATCAATTAATAAAAGTATTTTGGCATTTTGTTTTATCTTTTATATTTTTAATTTCATCTTTTAATACGAGACTTTTATTTCCTTTAGGCTTTTTGACCTTTTTTTTATCTTTTATTTTTTTTCAATTTCATCCTTTAATATGTAATTTTTATTTAATTTTATAATTTAGTATTGAGTTAATGGTAAATCGGTTTTTGTATTTTTTATCATATAATTAAAATAAAAAAATTAATTAAACATAAAAAATTAAATAAGTATTTTATTTTTTCAATTAGAATGGAATGTTTTAGTTTTGGAGTGTTTCGACGTGCCGTTTTGAGGTTGTACTGTTTATATATATATATATGTATATATATATATATATATATATATAACAAACATAATTCAAATTCAAGATAAATTAATTATAAATTATGCAATACAAACACAATACCAAACAAATATAATTTAAAATTTAAAATATTTCTAAATAGTCAAGATTAAATAGATCTTTAACTTAAAATAATTCAACTTAAACAAAATATCAAAATATTATGAAAGTAAAATATTTTAACACAAATATTTTAAATATAAAATTAGGTTAATGTTATTAAGGCTAATGGAATCTAAAACATCCCTTATTTTGCTCAAATTCCTACAAAGTATAAATATGAAAAAAACAACATGAATATAAATCATATATATTAGTGATAAAACTAATTTTAAAAAATTAATATCATTGTTAATGAAAATAGTAATAATAATTTTCAATATTATTATTAATATCATTGTTATTGAAAATAGTAATGAAAAAGAGCTTTTTATAATTGAATGGTTTAATTAATTAAATTGAATAAGGTTTAATTTGATTCAAAGGCTTTTAAAAAGTGGAACGGAACATGTGAAATGAAACCGGAACGTTCTGGGCGGAATTTCGCCAAAAAATCCGGAACGGACCGAGATTTAAAATGAGATGAAATTTGTTCCGTTTTGTTCTGTTTTTTGAATTAATATAGAATATTTCGGCTATTCCGAGCAAAATAAAATGAAATTGACAATCTTGCTGCAATCAGTATGGCTGTTCCTTTTCTGTGTTCCTTTTTTCTTTCCATTTATTTATTAGCTAAGGGCAGCATAATTAAAAACTTAGGAAATCTTCATGCAAATGGAAATCAATGATACGATATGATGATGACCTACAAGAGATTCTGTTTACGTCTTTTTCTCTATCTCCATGCAAATTAAAAACCAAAAGAAAAAAAATAAAATAAAATAGAGTTTGGTCTGCACTTGTCAACTGTCGATTCCAATTCAAGCACCATCTTATTTAATATATACCCATGGACGCTTCACAATAAATATACTCTTTTCTTTTTATTAATAATATTTTTTTTATTAACAAGGGTATCCGACCAGCTTGTATGTACCTCGACTAATCCCATGAACCCTAAAGTTAACGACCATATAAGTTTTTAATAACTTTAATGTTTGTGAGACTCGAATTGATGACTTCTAAAAAACAAATCCAGAATCTGATCAATTAAGTTATACTTCTCAGAATTTTATTATTATTAATTATTATAGTTTAATGATAATAGTTTGAACTATGTATTATGATATTATGATGATTTATTATTATTATTAATTATTATAGTTTAATGATAATGGTTTGAACTATGTATTATGATTATGATGATTTTTAATCTTTTGAAAGAAGATATCGAAATTTAAATTTGAGAATTTATTTGTATAGCTAGCAGCCAGTTAAACTTTGGCTAATGTTGGTACCCTTGATTTTATGGATGTTCACAATTAAAATAAATATTTTAGATTGTGAAATATATTATTAGCTAGTTTCACAATTAATCAGTGCCCGATTAATAAATGAAATCTGTCGTCGAACTCGATTAATAAGAATCTTGCTCGACTAATTAATATATTAATAAATTTATAGTTTGTTCGACTAATAAGAAGATTATGTGATAAAAAAATATTCTAGATGATTTTTTATTTATCTACGTGTATTATTAGATATTCTTATTTAGTTTTTGTAAAGGATTCAATTCTTATATACTATAGATTATTATTTTTTATTTGTTTTGAACATCATAAACGGTTCAAAATAAGGATTTCTTAATTAGGAAATGACTTTTGGATCCATTTTAATTCTTTTTTTTTTTGTTGTAAAGAAAAATAGCTTTAGGTTTGATAATAAGTATTTAAATACAGTCTTGTTCATTTTAATTAATTTGCTTATCTCGTATCAACAATTAAATACAATTTTAATTTTATATTTTAAGAATTATTTTCAATTCTTGCAATTTATTTTTAGTAACTTTATAATTTTAACTTTATGCTTAATTATCCTTATTTAGAAGTTTTATTATAACTTTATATATGGCTTTCTTTAAATGCTTTTCTTAAAAAGATTTTATTTATTTATTGTATTTCTTAGCATGCATTCTTATATTAAATTTTAGTATTTGTGTTAGGTCTCTGCTAAATACAAACTTGTAATTAATTACTCAATGTAAACTCTTTTTTTTTTTTTTATTGCTCTACTCTAATTTGAGCTTTATAATTCAATATTTCATACAAACATCTATGATGTATTACTCAATTTGAACTTTATAGATTACTAATTATACAAGGATTTCATAATCAAAACAATTTAAGAATATATGGAATATTTTTTAATTTACCTAGGGTGATCAATCCTTTCTTAATTATTCAAATACCTTTGTAGAGCATTGACCAGGAGTATTTAAAAACAATGCTTTGATGTAATAAGAATCCTTATAATTATAACCACTTTATAATTTTCTTTGTAAAATATTTTTGTCTTACAAACTTTGTCTTTACCCTGAACTTGTTAATCATACTTAAATGAAAGATGCCTTATAAAATTATAAATAAAATAAATTTATTTTATGAATAAAGCTAGTGCAACATATAACCGCTGGATTGGCTTTAAGACACAACCAATCCAGGTAGAATCTAGTAGAGATGAATATGATAATCATAATCATCCCACTTGATTTAGAAAAAGAATCTTAATCAATATATTTTTTTAAATCTAAACCAATCAATTATTAATCTTTTTTAATCTAGATGGCAGTATAAAGATTACAAGGAGACATGATAAATATTTCGTTGCGACTTCTTTTAAGAAACATGCATGGTAGTATTATAAAGATACTAAAACTATCTAGTTTGTTAGAAGGGATAACTTGGATAGTCAATAATTTTTTCCCCCCCAAAACTCTTTATAGAATGAACAATTTCGTGCATCACTCTATAAGACTTAAAGCTCTTACTTTAGAGAATTTCAACTAAAAGAATAAGGACAGAGCAATCAAGTGTTCAAACATGCTTATAGGCCACCATAAAGGTGAATGATTTTCTTTTTGAAAAATTTTTAGATGAGTTTCTCCATGAAAGAAGGTCATTCAATGCCACCATTTCCATCTATTTAATGTTTTTTATATTATCTATAAAAAAAATTGATGATAGAAATGCTGAATTCTATGATCATTTAAAGAAGATAAACTTAAAAATGGTAGAGCACCATCAATTAATATTTATAGGACTCTACTAGAACATGTATATAAGGAATACCTTAATTTTATAATGTCCAAATTCAAAAATTCCTTACTTTTAGGTCTGACAATTTTAGAATTGAAAGAACACTCATTGTTTATATAAAACCAGGTTTGAAACCTCTTAAACAACATGTAAGAAGAATGACTTCAAATATGATCGATCAAGTCAAAGAAGAGATTAAAAGATTACCTCAAAAGGAATTTATAAGAACGAATAGGTATGTAGAATGACTTTCAATCATTGTTTTGGTGGTTAAAGATGATGGTAAGTTCATGTTATGGATTGATTTTGGTAAACTAAACACTAACTTCTTGTCTAAGGATATGTAGTGTAAGGCCTGACCCACTCCCCCTTGTAGAATATTGTCCACTATGGCTCAGCTCAACCCGGCTTCCACGCCTTATGGTTTTGTTCTTGGCAGCCCACATGCCCCAAAACGCGTCTTACAAGGTTAGGTACCAATTGCTTTAATATACCCTGGCTTTGGACACTCTTCTCTCGATGTGGGATGTTACAATCCCTCCACCTTAAGAACGAGCCTTCCTCGACTTTGATACCATATGTAATCCCTCCAAAACGCGTCTTACAAGGTTAGGTACCAATTGCTTTAATATACCTTGACTCTGGACACTTTTCTCTCGATGTGAGATGTTACAATCCCCTCACCTTAAGAACGAGCCGTCCTCGGCTCTGATACCATATGCAAGGCTCGACCCACTCCCCCTTGCAGAATATTATCTGCTATGGCTCAACCCAACCCGACTTCCACGCCTCACGGTTTTGTTCCCACCAGCCCACATACCCCAAAACGCGTCCTACAAGGTTAGGTACCAACTGACTTAACATGTCCTTGCTTTAGACACTCTTCTCTCGATGTGAGATGTTACATGTAGCCAACATTTGTAGCTAATATGCTGGTCGATTTTTCTATTAGAAATGAATATTTGTTTAGTTTTATGAAAGGTCATTTGGGTTATAATAATGATATTATTGATGAAGAACATATCTTCAAGATTGTCTTTTAGTCTCAAGAATAATAAATCTAATATGCTATGATATCATTGAGTATTTTTTAGAAGTATACATGGGTGATAAGGTGATTTAATGAGAAGCAGGATTGCTATTGTAGGGATTGACTTTTATTTTGATTTTAATTCCTTTTAGTTAAGACAAGTTGCTCAAGGCCAAGGCTTTAGAATATGTATTTAATGAGAGCTTTGTTCATTATAATATTTATCTACAATCTATCTTTTAAATATTCTTTACTCGTTTTTTACGTACCTTTTTTCACAATTTTTTTATGTTATTCACTTCTCTTTTTATCATGTAATCTAATATTTTCTTTTAGTTTGTGTTAGCTTTCTATTCAATTTAAACTTCACGGTTTATTAATTACTCAATTTAAACCCTTTTTTTATTTATACATATAACTAAAAATTAAAACTTTCAATTAAAATGTTCAAAGTATATTTTTTCTAGCACTGATATATTTTTTTTATTTTTCTTTCAATATTTTTTTTGTATTTTTTATTTATATGGAGCTCCAAAATGGCTAACAATGGACACTAGTATAGCGTGATGCTTGATGTGGACATTTCTTGATTATATATGGGTTTTGGATTTGGGTTTAAATTCACTAGAGTTAATTTAAGTAAATTCTTTCGTTAGCTTAAAGAAAGGAGTTAATTGATTTTGATTTCATGAGCATTTATCATTTTGTTTTAAAAAAAATAAAAACGTTTACCTTGTAAGAAGAAAACAAGGAATTAAGAGACATGAATCGGAATATGGTGCCCATAAAGGGACAAATGAACAGGTCTGAAATATTAAAAGGCTTGTTTGGTAAAGGGGAGATGAACTAGAACTGTCATGTCTGCAATGACGACACCTACATAGGATTAGTTAGCAAATTGCTTCTTCCGTACTCTACTTTTCTGCTAGAAAAGGAAAATTAATCCCTCAAGCATTTCTGAAAGTAAAAATAATTTTTTAAAAATAAAATAATTTTATTTTAATATATTTTTAAATAAAAATATTTTAAACTGTTACCTAATAAAAAATATACAGTAAAACAGTTGGTTGAAGAGGTGGGCTGGCTAGTATACATGCATTGAGGAACAAAGTATACCATTAAATATACCAAATTTACTTCTTTCCATATATAAAAATATTAACACCACACCATAATCAAGAATTTCAAAGAAGTTTTACTCTCTCGCATTCTATTCTTGCTTGTGAACCCTAATTGATATTAAGATCTTTCAAGAAAAAATCAAGCAAAAAACCCATCCCTTATTCTAGATCGATCAACAGATATTAAGATCTTTCAGGTGCTTTAAAAGTTTATAATATTATAGGAGTTCACTTATGTATTATTTCATTTTTTTTTATTTCTTAGTTAAGCCTACTTTCTTGATAAAATTACAAAATCAAATGATACCATAGCATTTCTTTAAGAAATCAAGAATAATTAAATTCAATATGCATTGAGAAAATAAAATATATTATATAGTTTGTTAAAAAAAATATTTCTTTTTTTTTATATTAGTTCCTGGATATAAATTTTCTAAATTAAATTTCAGCATAGAAAAAAAGAAATATAAGAATGTACTAAGTTTTTTTTTATATAAGAAAAATGCTATAAAAATCAAAATTTAAATAAAATATCTTTATAAATACTAAATTTATTAATATTTTTTAAATATGTATAATTATATTGATTATGATAACACTATTATTATAATATAATCAAATTACAAAACAATTGTGATGCAAATCTCGTGATAACGTGGTCACGCAATCCACAATTAAGATTGAGATCTGATTTCAGAAAGCCGAATTAAAGAGATCTGATAGGAGTGTGACACAATGAAAACCTGCCCCAAGACACCAACGCTATTGGAATGAAGTCGAATGACATCACGAAGCTAATTAATCTTTGATAAGTCAGATTCAGTTCGTTCAAAAACCAAAGAATGCAAAAAACTCTCTCATACGTCAAAAATAAAAAGTTCAGAAGGATTATTCATCTATGACTGCCGAAATTTAGGCTTACATGTGTTTAAATAATTATAAAAAATTAACCTTAATGGATCAACCCTTGTGGATTGAATTGACCCACATAAAAAAATTAATCCAAAATCTTTACTACTAAGCCCATACCCTGAACCAAACAAGCCTTGAATCCTAAATAAAAATAAAATATTAATTAAGCTCAAATAAGCCTTGAATTGTTGCTAACAAAATAAAAATAAAGCTCATAAATCCTAAATCTTTATCTGCCATGAGAAGAGAAGAAGAAAAGAAAACATTATAGGTCTGATACAAGACTTATTTATAACCTATAATGTTGCCCACTAATTCTAGGAACTAAAGGAGAAGTTGCCACCCCTTTGGTTTCCAAGTTAGAATAAGATTCTGATCACATGCTTGTATTTATCCTTTTTTTTTAAAAGGAAAATGATGCTGCCTTTAATGCAATATTAGAAAACACAATTAAGTTGCTGAATTATTATCTTTTCACAACAAGAAGATTGTACCGGCCATGTGTTTTCTAAGTTAGATTAGATTCCTTTATTTTCTCTATTGTGTTTTAATAAATCCTAATATTTAAAGAAAATAATCAATGTTCTCACATATAATAGGAAATCCAATACTAGTTAGGACTCTACAAAACACATGAAAACATCACATAATAAGACTCGCCGAAACTGATACAAAATTGACAGCCTTGTTGTCGAAACTTCATGGTTCATATAAGGGTTGATTGAGCCCCTTTTGTACAAGGATTAAATATACTAAGACCTTCTTTTGATGCTTTAAAGGATCCCAAGTTCAGTTTTGATCGAAACTTGCACAACCAGTTCATTCAATACTTCTTTCAATACCCCTTCGCTTTGGGTCTTGTTATGGACTCATTTAGAACGTGTAATAAATTATTGGTCTTCGCATGCCAATCCACATTAAATTGATTATATCCCAATAATCGAATAACTAAATTATATCATTTTTGCAAGGTAAGGTATATGATTAGTGGTATTATTTATAACCATCAAGACTTATTGCCAGCTTATGAGTTGTGAACCAATTGGAGAGCTACTAATAATAAAATCCAAACTAATAATATCAATATCACCATAATATATATCTTCCATATGGGAATTAAGTCGTTAAAATGTTAGGGCTTATTTGATCCCACCCAAACACTGAATATTATATACTTATGCGTGTACACTTGTGCTTAGAATGAACTTTGAAATCAAAGCGAAATTAGAAAGGGAATGAGGTTTCTTGTCCCAGTGATTCAAGAAAATTAGCTGTTTGACCTCCTTGATGGGTACTTCGTGGGAAACCTAACCTCTGTATTGGTATAACTTAATTGCTGACATGTCCCTGCTCAGCGTGAATTGCACAAAACCTTGAGGAAAGCAAGCAAGCAAGCAAGCCTACGTATTTATTTTAGCATGTTCACCAAAATACCCCTAAAAAAGCTATGCATTTCATATAGTTTTCATAAAATATAGGTCATTGCTATTACTGTAAACTACCTGTAGAGAGAGCAGCTATTTTTTACAAGCAAACGACAAAAGAAAGAAAGAAAGAACATTGCATGAAGTTTTTTGCTATTTAATCTTTGTAGAAGGAATCGAAACCCTAAGGATTTTTCTAGTTAGAAACGAACTCCTGATCAATTGATTCTTTGTCCTTTCTAACAAGAAAGGTAATTATGTCTTAGAATTATAATACTTAAGGAGAGAGTATCCCTCATGTACGTAGTTCTTTGGCTTGCTGTCCCGTATGCTTTAACTTTCTTGATAGTTCTATTTACGTGCTTTAAATTTATTTATTATTTAATTTTTTCTCTGTAATAAGATTTAAATTTTTCTCAATTTTCTTTTATATATGTGCTGATAGAAAACATTATTCCTCAAGTCACAAGGCATACTTGACTTTTCCTTCTTATAAATTGAACCGGAAGCCCTAGTGTGCGTGCCTTTATATGCATATAGACAAAAACTCGATCGCTCCCATAAATTAATTTGAAGTGAAGGACGCATGTGGAATTTCCAGTTATTATAAAGGCATGCATGTCTATGTTACCCTAAGCTGGTCTGTTTCCAGACGTGATCCACACTCTATATATATAGAGGGCATTCTCTCTATTTTTTTCCAGCAATATTTCATAAACGTATAGCCTCTCCCCACCTGCAGCTAGGTTTGCCTTGCTTCACTTTCTTCTTTGCTTCTATGTACATCTTTAATCAATGAAATGCATTACGAATATTGAAGAAAACAAACACCCGAACTACTTAAAGCAACGATTTAGTAAGCTAATTAATGCAGTTTCTCTTATTTTATTTTATTTTATTTCAGGAATGATGGCGGAATCACCATTCCAAGATGAAAGTGCCCTAAAGAAAGGGCCTTGGACGCCAGAAGAAGATCAAAAGCTCACTGATTACATTCAGAAACATGGCCATGGGAGTTGGAGAGCGCTTCCAATGCTTGCTGGGTTGAACAGGTGTGGAAAGAGTTGTAGGCTAAGGTGGACTAATTATCTGAGGCCTGATATCAAAAGAGGAAATTTTTCTGAGGAGGAACAGAAAATTATCATAGACTTCCATCAAGTCCTTGGAAATAAGTAAATTTCTCTTGCTCCATTCTGCTTACGTTATGTCTTAAATACACTAGCTACAATACTATCTTGCCAAGTAAACACTGTTTTCCCTTCATTAATGCAACCTGGACTACGTCGAACCTAAAAGCTTGACATGTGCTGTGTTTGCAGGTGGTCAGCAATAGCACAGCATCTTCCAGGGAGAACCGATAACGAAATCAAGAACTTTTGGAATACTCATCTAAAGAAAAAGCTTCTCCAAATGGGGATTGATCCTGTCACCCACAGGCCAAGAACTGACCTTAACATAATTGCAAACCTACCACAGTTGCTTGCTGCTGCTGCAAATTTCAGCAATCTGATGAATATTCCCTGGGATAACGCAATCAAAGCACAGGTAGATGCCACCAAACTCCAATTGCTGCATAACATACTGCAAGTCCTAGGCAATAGTCCACCTCCAAACATGGAAGCGCTTAATAACCTCTTTGCATCACGGGACCATCAGCTATATGAATACCTCAGAATGAACTCTCAGTTAGAGGGACTACTAAAATGCGGCGAGGATGGTCTTTCTTCGCAAGGTATCAACGCTCAGGCTCAGTCCAACTTTCCAAATATAGATGCTCCTCAGCAACCATTCAGTGATCACAATCCAATAAAGGACTCAAAATCACGTACCCACAATAGTGACCAATTAGTCTCTTCATATGCTTTTCCAACTTCAAACACACTGCCCCAGTTGGTTTCAGCCTCACCTGAATGTTCATCAGCAAACACAATCAACCCAAATGATATTATTTCTAACCCTTCTAATGCCACTTCAACCACATTTGAAGCGTGGAGGAATCTTATGGATGATGGGGCAAATGACAATTATTGGATAGATATCATTGAGTAAGTAAACATCCTTTTCACAATTAATTAATAACTTAAGTGGTGTGTATATATATATATACGTACTTAATTAAAATCTTAAACTTGCTTGTGTCAATGTTGTGGTTTTAAGGTCTTAGTTTTTATTGATTCATGAATGTAATGTTTTTTGCAGCCAAGCATCTTCGCAGCCATGGCCAAACTAAAAAGAAAAAGCTCAAAGGAATTAAGAAGACGTATTTGACTGTAAATTCTGAGTTTCTTCCACTGTAGATTCTCACAACTCGTCAACAGATACACACACATATGTTACCAATGTATGAAGAAAGAATACCCCGACACAAGGGATCGTTGTATACTCTCGATCTGTTTTTTTTTCCTTGCATATTATTGGTCATACTATTTTGGATTTTAATATTGTATCTTATTGAGTTGTTATCAACTTCTTCAGTTATGGATTCGTGATCTTGAAAAGAAATATTGTATGGCAGCTTATTGCTCATATTTCGTTTGCACTTGATCAACAGCTAGCAGCACCGATCATAATGTTTCATGATAACAATTATAGGTTAAATATTAGGCTCTTAATTTTCCATAAGAGTTGATGATCGAGAGTGAGGGATCCAAGGATTTCAAAGGGTGGATGGATATAAAATGAATTAGTTGTAGAGAGCGTGGAACACGAAATTGATGTGGTTGCAGAAGAACCACTACACTTCTGCCATTAGGAGGCTTGACCTTTGATAAGGTGGAAACCCATGTCAACGACCTATACAACGTGGGCGGACGCAAAGCTAAAGACATAACGCCTAGACCCTTGTCTACTTTGTTTTACGTTAATTCTCTGTCTGATTCGGACCTTGCAAAACTATACAAAAAAAGTTATCTTAAATAGTCCATTTGTTAAGCAGCTAATGTGGAGTTAACTAGTTATATATATATATATTTGCCTTTTGATAAGAAGTCAAGACAATTTGTTGCTAATTAGGTAAGATCATTTACTTTTGTTCGAAGCTATTGATGCAAGATTAAAGAAATTCAACTTGCAAACCTAACAGTACTCTCCTTCCTATTTGTTAGTTTCTAGAAGAACTAGCTAGCTAGGGTGCATGGAACGGGAATGGAGGGCTGCTGTTTCCCGTTGAAAATCTTTCCGCGTATATGTAAGCGAAGAAATTTCAAATTGAATTGTACAAAGATATACAAGGATAAATTAAAAATTGTTATTTAACTACAACGCAGCTTGAGAGAAATCACAACGTTTTCAAGCTAGCTAGATAACATTATCCGACAAGAGAGCATGCTTGATCATGTGATAAATTCTTGGTAGGTGCTTTTTTGACCTTCAATGAACAACTAACCTACCAACCATGCCAAATTTAAGCTCAGATTCCAACCTAAATAGATACGTACTTGTGTATGAAAAAGGGACAGGA
The DNA here is from genome assembly GCA_015852605.2 of Populus deltoides. Taxonomy (NCBI): domain Eukaryota; kingdom Viridiplantae; phylum Streptophyta; class Magnoliopsida; order Malpighiales; family Salicaceae; genus Populus; species Populus deltoides. Next base: position 8,770,704 of record CM027588.2, on the reverse strand, counting down.
TAATTTTTATTTTATTTTATCATTGTTTCATAACATCACATCAAAATATTATATATATATATATATATTTTGGTAAAGACCAAACGGACCAAAACTATATATATATATATATATTTTGGTAAAGACCAAACGGACCAAAACTAATAAATCCACATGTTGAAATATTGAGTTAAAACAGACAAATGCGTGTGTGTGTGTGTGTGTGTGTGTGTGTGTGTGTATTCTTTGACTTTCGGGGCGTTTAGAGTGATGGAGGCTCGTGTAAGTTACAGTACTATAGGAAACCAATCCAATAGCCAAACTAGCCCACCAAATAACCAAAATGACAACTGCCTATGAATTTTTTTAATAAAAAAAAAAAGAAAGAACAATTGTCATCTATATATTGTCAATATTACCAAGTGAAATGTATCGCAGATTGTTGGGTATTGATCAAGTTGCCCCTACTTCATTGACCCCATTGCAGCCACCATCCCTAAAATGGTACATACCAAATAAAATTTAGATAATATGAGAGGGGTGAAATTGGATAAAAAAAAGTGATATGGTATAAATTATTTCAGAAGGAAAAAGTTGTGGGAAAAAATGGAATATATGAGATAAATATTGAGGTGAATGTGTAAATAATAGAAATTTTAAACTATAAATACCCTTTTTTTCCTCTTATGGCCGGTGGTTAATTTGCTTCCAAAGAGCAGATGAGAATTGTTTGAATTTTCTTCTTGTTTCTTGCTAAATTCATCAAAGAGAGGCTAAATTAAAGTGAATAAAGGATACATAAGTAATTAAAAAAAAACGAGATTGAGTGTTTTGGTGGGTTATTTTGAAGGAAAAAAAATTAAAAATTAGGGTTTTGAAAAGGGATTGAAGAGAAGAAAAGGGAAAGTGGAGAGAACCTTGATTTTCTTGCATTCAAAGCATCACTTAGTTCAGATTGAATCAAAGAGTTCCAAATATGAGAAAATAACAAGAGAGGAAGGCTATGACCACATTAGATTTATTGTGGAAATGTGCGGCAACAATGTGTTGGTCGCAGGGGTATTTTACATGGAGTATATAAAGATTGGTGGTGATTTTATTGGAAAGATGTAATGAATTGTTTTTTTATTTATCAATTTAAGTATGTATAAATTAGTTTGTGTATAACTCGATTAATTTTATGAGTTTTAAAATTAATAAGTATATAAATTTTCAATGATTTTAAGATTTGTAAAACTTAAACTAGTAATTTTTTTAAAAAAATATAGAATGTGACTAGATGAAATATACCTTCAAAATTTATTATGCGGGAAAGAGTAAGCTCGCCACCGGTTGCTCTTTTAGGTCAAGGATTTTCTTCATGGACTAGCGTTTTATGGCAGTAACAAATTGCCGGGCTTCAGGATATACGAGCTTCTATCCAAGGCTTTAAAGCTTGTTCAGCCCTTGGGCTTTGGCCTGTCGTTAATTAAATTCAGATCTTTCTTTCCAAAAGTAAACCCAAGGAAGAAAAAACACGTGCGAATTCCCACCTTCACAAGTTCATTGCAAATCTTTAAAAAAGAATAAAATAAAAGAACTCCTAACCCTTTATGTGTTCATTTGTGAGCATGATAAAATAAGTGGATATTTCCGAACCTCCTCAAGAATCTCCTCAACGCAGCTTTTGTAACGATGATATGCTAAATGTTCAGATTCAGTAGTCACCGTGATGTTTATTATAGCCTATATGATTGTGGTGAATTTCGCTTGAATAAATTGGAGAGAGGAGAATTTAGCATCTGATATCTCATTCTTTGATAAAGATGGTAGTGGTTACGCAAGTATTGATGAGCTTCAACAAGCCTACGAAGAGCTTGGCTCAAGTGAGTTCCACCTCTCTGAGATGATTATAGAAATTGATCAAGATAATGTAAACCCATTCTTTACTGTCATTTCAATCCATATTTTCCACTCTGATAAATAATTCAGAAGCTAATTCCGTTTGTTTTGGGAGTTTTTGACAACCTGTATTCATGGAAATTTGTTGCAGGAAGGAGAAATAGACTATGGTGAATTAACTGCATTGATGAGGAAGGGAGACGGAGAACAATGAGAAGCACAGTTAATTTGGGAGATGCTTTAGGAATGGCTGCCCTTTTATTATCATGTGTTTTGGTAAATAAACTACCATCAACAAGAATGGTATGATGATTTACAATTTGTTGTTAGAGTATCGTCTGGAGGAACAGTAGCTAGTCTTGCAAGGTGTATTCTTGAAGGCATTGATCATATTCATAGGCAGGGTTACGTTCATTGTGAATTGAAATCCGAGTACATCTTGCTCGTGGTGCTGGCATTAGGAGTGTTGAATTTGTGGCAAAGATCAGGGATTTTGGCTTGGCAAAGAAAGCGGAGAACAACAAAAAAAGCAAGTTTCTTCTTCCTTATCTCAGGGGGGCTGCTTTGTATGTGGATGCTTACAGGGAATCCAGTTTGGGATTTCAAGAGATGTTCTTGCCAGAGAATCCTTGGCACAGGTTTCAGCTTAGCTACTAGCAGCAACATTGCTGCTGTTGTACAAGAGGGAGATTTTTCTCCACTGAATTGGTTGGTTGCTTAGATCAGTAAGCACTAAAAACACAGAATTTGTGTGAGATGTTGAGTGTATACTCTTTTGAAAAAGCAGAGCATATATCTTTTATTCCTTCTTCTTTAACAGATTGCTATGGTACATAAAATGTTTTGTCGTATTGTTAGTGGTAAATAAAATCTGATTCCAAGCATTGCTTTCACTTGTTCTATCAGCCACCACTCATATCACTGAATCTTTGAACAAATAAATTACATAAGTTTCCATTGTACTTCCATATCCTCCAATTTACTTGGAGGAAATTCTTACCAGAGACGTGAAGAGAGAAGCGCGGGGCGACTGCAGCACGTATAGTTTTTAAACCCGGTCTGGTTTGAGATTCAGGTTCTGGATTTTGATCGAATCATTAGGTTGTCCGGATCAATTTTTTTTAAATCAAAACGATATTGTTTTAGTAAAAAAAAAACAAAAATTAATGGGTTGCAACCGGATTTTGACCGGGTCTTACCGGGTCATCAAACACCTTAAGTTTTATTTATTTTTTTTAAACCTAGCCTGGTTTCAGCTCCATGTTCTTGAGTGGACCTGTTTAAAACTATGACAAAAAATGAGATTTATTTTATTTTATTAAAAAAATAATAAAAATGAAAGGTGTTAAGTTTTTCCACGTGCCCATCCCTTTGTTTGGGGTTGCCCCATAAAGTCTAGATAGGTCCCAGCCCGTTCTCAACAACATGGATAAATTAAATTAAATTATTAAAAAGCAATTAAAATGTTTTGAGGTTTTATTGTACCTAAACACATAAAAAATATTATGGATCAATAGTTTTTTTTTTTTCCAGTTACTTTACTCTCTTTTTTTATGATTTAATATTTACATTGAATTGAATTTATATAGAATTAAACCTTGTAATTTATTTCAGCTAATTTTACGTTGAATTCTCGCGATATCAAAAAGATAATCCGTTTAAATTGATAAAATATAATTTAGTTTATTTAAAATAATTAAAGTTGTAAAAACTGAATTTTCTACAACGATGATGAAAGACAACGGAGCAAATAAGAGGAGAACAATGAGAAGCACATTTAATTTCACTTAAATCGTCTTAGTAACCACTCCATAGTGGAGAGTTTGGCACGGTGGCTTTATATTTTTTTTTTTTACTTTCTTTTTTCTATCTTTAATTTTTACGCCTTATATTTTAAAATTTCAAAAATCTTTTAATTTTTTATTTTAAATTCAATCTCTATTATTATTATTATTATTATTATTATTATTATTATTTATATGAAATAATTTCTAAAATTAGTTTTTTTTTTCAATTTCATCCTCTAACTATTTTCATATATCATATTTGGTTCTATTCTTTTGATTTTATTTGTTTTACTTGACATAAATTTTAGAATTGAATTTTTTTGCGATTTCTTCTTCTGAATTTTTTTCCTATCAAATTTGATCTTCATTCTTGATAATTTTTTTCAAATGATATTATTTTTCTGATTTCATCTTTTAACATTAAATTAGTTAGGAATTGAGCCTTTTGATTTAACCAAGGCTTAAGATTTTATGAATTGTGAATTTGAAGATTAACTTAAGTTTAAGAGTTTCACCCAAATTTGTTTTTTTAAAACTCATATTTTTTTAGTTTTATCCTATAACATTTATTAAATTGGAGATTAAGCTTCGTTTTTTTTTCTTTGTTTTCTATTGGATTTTTCATTAATTTTAAAAATGATATAGGTTGTCTCGCTTTTTAACATTAGGTTATTTAATAATTAAGTTTCACAGTCTTATTCAATTTGCTTTTGATGGGGTTACCCTGGTATCATAATCAGGTTATAGATTTTGCATGCTGACCCATGTGGTCTCGGGTTGGATTTTTTTTAGTTTTTTTTTTTAATTTTGTCCTTCAATATTTTAGTTGCTAGAAATTGAGCTTTGATTTTTTTTTCATTTTACTTTTTATGGAGTTATCACATTCTCATTTAGTTTTTTCTTTGTTATCAATCAAGATTCTTCAATATTTGAATTTTTTAAAACTAGTTTTTTATTTTAATTTTATCATTCGTCATTTGATTGATTGAAAATTGATCTTTATGTTTTTATTTTTTTTCTTTCTATAAAGTTATCTCAATTTTATGTCAATGATAGCGCGGTTAGTGGGTTAACTTGATTTGACTCAGACTGTTTTTTTTTAGTTTCACCATTAAATATTGAATTATTTGATAATTGAAATTCATGACTTTATTCAATTTGCTTTTACAAGGTTATCCTAGTGTCACAACCAAGTTGTATATTTGACATGCTAACACGGATGGACTCGGGTCGAGTGTTTTTAAACTTTTTCGTTGTCAATTTTTTTCACTTTATTTATCATTTTTGTAGTTTTTTTATTCGTGTTATTAAATTAGTTGAGCTTATTAAACCCAATCAAGTTAATAACTTGAGTCTTAGATTTTTTTTTAATTTTTTATGAATACTTGCATTGTCTCAGCATTCTTTTTTATATTGAAAAAAATTTGGATTGGCCTACCAGATAACACACAACACACAAATCACTTATATAGTTAACAGTACAATTAATTGCTTGCTCCTACCAAAAACATTTTTTTAAAAAGAAAATTCGATGTGAAAACATTGTCAGGTTAAACTTTAGCAAATTTCACAATAAATTTCAAGAATAGATAATTATTTTGTGCAAATTGTTTGAAAGTTGTTGGTTAAAATATATCATTACTATCTCAATAGTTTTGTAATTACTTTTATAGTAAAATAAATGACACAAAATAAGTGTAACAACCAGGGATGAGAAAAAACCGAACCGTAAAAAAATCCGATTAAACCGATTAGAATTTTAAAAAAACTGACCAGTTCGGTTTGGTTTTATAAGCCTGAAACCGAACCGAACCAAACAAAAAAAACCCGAAAAAAACCGAGCCAAACTGGAAAAAAACCGAGCCCAACCGGTTTGGACCAGTTTTTTCCCCAAAATAACCGAAACCAGTCGTTTGAACCGATTTCAGTTTTTTTTTTAAAAAAACTGGTTTTGGTTTTTTTGTAAAATTCAAACTGAATCGAAAATAATCATTTCTAGTAATAGCAATAAAAGATGAGAAATGCTTTTTTAACGGAGTAGATATACCATCACAATTTTTCTCAAAATCACTCTCTTAAAGTTGCTATTAAAAAATTTCAATTTAATAGTAGAGAATCCACAACATTTTTCTCAAAATAACTTTAGATGAAGAAATATTTTATTTTAATAGAAAATTTCAAAAAATATATATTTCTAACTTCATTAAAAAAAAATTACAATATTAATTTGTTTTCGAATAGCTCTATAAATTTTTAGACACAATAATATATTCAAACATTCACTGCAAGTTCCATTGAATCTCATTTACGAATCCTTTCCTCTCTTTTTCAAGAACTCTTACCACAATCCTCTACTTCCAAGTTCTTTAAAACCATAGGGCGACGAAAATATTAGCATTTCTGCTTTCTATCAATGTCCAAATGACTGAGGCAATGACGAGTGCTTCAACTGTGTGAACACACTCTCTAAGGTATCAAACAACCCGTGTAAACAAGCACTAGCAACCCATAAATTCAATGCATGAATTGCTTCATAGAAACTAGGGTTCGTCGATGAGAATTCAATGCATGAATTGCTTCATGACATATGTAGCAAAAAAAGGTGGCGGTAGTGGTTTCAAAGAGGCAAAGGATCTTGAGGTGCCGAGTATAGCACCCCATAAATTTTACACGTAAGAAAAAGGCTTCATAGAAACTTGAATTCAGAAAATTAGGGTTGTTTTTTTTTTTTTTTTATAGAATAAAAGACTATTATGATCTATTCTTTATATTATTATCTTTCTTCATTAAGCTAGAATATAAGAACACCCTACAATGTTCATAATATTTTATCTTTCCCGTTCTTAAGAGTCAAAATATAATATTTAAAATCAATTATAATTTGATAATTAAAAACTTAATTTATGCATCATTTTCTTATTGACATATATACACTCATCAACTTAACCATTCTTAATTTTACTATTTGTGTCCAATTTATTATTTGAACTTTTCACACCGGATTTGTATAGGTATATTTCTATACACCCATCATGTCATCTAATAAATAATGTTTTTTACTCACAATGTAATAAGCAACATTATCAATATAAAAGAAACACCAAGGAGACTCATTCCTTTAAAAACAAAAATTATATCATGCAATTGACTTGTCTCATACATTAGATGTCAGTTGCATTATCACCATTATCTCATCGTTAACATATTTGCACCCTGCCGAGTAAGAATATATTTAAGGTTTACTTCACCTTTCAGCTTAATGATGCATTACATCACACGATCGAAATATTATTGCATTTCTTTTTCTTTGTATACTTATGTTTGAAATGGATTCTCCTCACATAATTTTATAATTTTAGCCACATTTTTTTCTCACCCTTTTTGTGTTGGACAATATAACCTTATTTTATACTTTACTTGACTTCCCAAAGCAGTCATGCATTTAATCTAGTTTTATCTCCAAGTCATCCTTTATGTTATAACATCACCTTCCTCATCACAGAGATCTTTCTTATTATCACAATTTTAATTTGCTTGATTATCTACCCTTTCATGCATTCTTCTCGGGTGATACAATCTATTTCTTCATTATTCACAATGGTTGGGCATTTATAAATTCAACAATCTGTATCATGAACTCAATAACAAAATTCTTATCAATCCAACGCTAAATACCATAAACATAATTTACCATTTTACTTAACTGTTGGGTTCACCAAACATTTCATTAACAATCCAACAAGTCGGTCATTTAATGAAATATGTGTTGGTGAAGGCATCATCGTTGGGCTTCGGTGGGTTTTTTTCTCTCTCTCTTCTCCTAAAGAATCGCATTGGCTTTCCAAAATATTGGTGTCCTTTATTTTTCTTTGTATTATATTTGATCTTTATTCTTTTTATTTTTATTTATTTTGTTTTGAATATTTTATTTATTTATTTATTTATTTTTCAATTTAATCTCTTAGCATTTAATTAGTTTCATTTAATTTTTATATCAAATTTAGTCATCATTATTTTGTTATTATTTATTTGTTTTTTTTTCTTAATTTCTTTTTTTTTTAAATTTCATCCCTCAATATGTTATTTCATTTTATTTTGTATTTCTAACTTGGTTCTTATTTTTTTTATTGCTATTTATTTTGTTTTTAATTATTTTTTGATTGATTTTTTTTCAATTTAATCCATAAATATTTAATTGAATGAGGATTTTGCTTCATAATTTTTTTGGGTTTGACTTCTATGGGGTTAGTCCTAATTTCATGACTTAGGTGATGAGTTTCAAAAATTAACTTGAGTTGACTTCGATCATTTTTTCATGTTTTTTTTAAAACTTATTTTTTCTCAATTTTATCCTTCAACATAGCGTTACCTGGGGATTGGTCTTCATGGTTTTTGTCACTTTCCTTTCTAAAGGATTGTCGTGATCACATGTCCTAGATTGCGGGCTTATTGGTTTGACCTAAATTGATTCGAGTTTTTTTCGTTACTTTTTTTTTCATAGGATTTTTTTTAGTTTCACCATGCAACATTGAGTTGTTATTTTTAGTTTTGGCCTTCAACTTTGGATTGTCTGAGATTTGTGATTATTTGTTTTTTTCAATTTGCTTTTTATAGATTTATCTTGATCTCATGACCAAGTCTTGTATTTAGCAGGCTAACTCAAGAGGACTCATGTTGTTTTTTAACGTTATCATTGCATTTTTTAGTTTGATTTATGTACTGTTCTTGCCTCTTTCCTTTTTTTTTAATCATATAGTTACATTTACCAAACTTATTAAGCCAAGTTGAGTTAATAACCTAAGCCTCAGATTTTTCTTACTTATTTGAAAATGCTCGGGCCATCAATCTATTACTTACTATCGAGATGGGATACCAAGTGACTCATATCAAGTTTAAAGTCTAACTATTTCTTAAACCTCTTTTTTTAAGACTTTAAAGGATATACCCAAATAGAACCATGCACATCTCCATTTTTATTACAACAGCTCTTTCAATTATTGTCTTCGGGAGTTCTTGCTACTCAAAAGAGTAACCAAAATAACAAGCTTCTATTTCTCTCTTCTTATTTTCTTTCTTCTTTTAGTAGCTGGGACAACAATATGATCTTTTTTTATGAAGTAAATCTTGAACATCTCGATTGAAATTTAAACGAGAAATATGGAGTGATTCGAGATCTGAAACGAGATGAAATTTGTTCTATTTTGTTTTGTTTTTTGAAATATTACAAGGAATACCAGCTATTTTCAACATAATTGACAACCTTTAACAATACCATTTCCTTTAGCCTACTAGGTTTGTGGGGTTGACTTAATATTTATAAGTTTGTGATGATGCTAATTTATTCAAGTGATCTAAAATAATGAGTGGTCTCTTTTTTATGTAAAAATTATTATTATGAATGTAATAGGTACTTTATACAATGTAAATGGACTATTTTCTTAATGAATCGGATCTTTACCCAATTGGGTGTAAAGAGAAACCTAAATTAGGGAGAGTAAGAGAAAAACCAAACACAACGGTCGAAATTTTGAATTCCCTAAATTTCTCCCTTAGAGTATAAATCCAACCTCTTTGTCTCTCTCAATTTTAACATTTCTCTTATCTCTCTTTATAAAAAAAAAATTCTCTCTTTTAGATTTCAATTTTTCTTCGTTTCCTCTCTTTGAAAATTTTCTAGAAAGAAAATCATTGATCAAAGTGTTTTTGAAGTTTAAATTTACATGTAATCATATTGGATCTCAAAGATAGTCTTCACATTATTCAAAATGGCGTCTACTTTCTATGTGAGTACCCGTTTGTCTCTTTATCTGTCTAAATATTATAATGAGTTTTTTTTTTTTGTAGTTTGAAGTTGTGAATTTTGTTCTAATTTTCATATAAAGTTGGTATCTTGATGTGTTTTTTTTATTCCGTCTAATTGTACTCTTTATTAATTTTAAATTAATTATGATTTCTTGATTTTATAAGGGCTTGAAGAATTTTTTTGTTTAAAGGCTGAGTCTTTTAGCTTTTAAGACTGGTTAAGCATGGTTTAGTGTCTTAATGAATTACGAATTAAGAGAACAAGAAAAGTTTCTTGATCTTGATAGATTTTTTTTTTTCAATAATGCTCATGTTTTAATTTGCAGTGAAATGCAAAAATATTGCCAAGTAATCTGCTTTTATGCAATTGTAGATATTTTTATTTCTCTGTTTTATGCCTTGAAAGGCTTTATTGCATATAAGGCGTTAATAATGTTTTAGCCTTCTTGCAACTATCAACTGATTTGTGATTGCAGGAAATAGATAACATTATATTATTGATATATATATATATATATATATATATATATATATATATATATTTAAATAACTAATCTTTTGGTTAAACTTGGGTAAGAAGACAATTTGATATAGAAGAAATTAATTATTTTTAAAATTATGGGTCTCATCAACAATAATAGTGTTAGTGAATATACCATGTAACCAATTGACTGGTTATACGTAATAGTGATTTTATTTATGTAAAACATATTTGTTATTAATAAAAGCTTTCTTTATCTTTAATATTTAATTATATTTGATTAATGAATCTAATGTTTGATAAATAAAACCAGGGTAAAGATAAAGTTTGTGGAACAAAAATACTTTTCATTAAAAATTATAAAGTTATTATAATTATTAGATTCTTATATTATCAAAGCATTGTTCCTAAATATTCATGGTCAATGTTCTATTAAGACTGAACATTAATTAGAATTGTTGAGACTAATGCATATCATGTTTCTTCATTTATGAAAGGAAACAACTATGTTATAAACTGAAGAATGAGAGATGCTTGTAACTAATATGCAAGTATTGTCAGATGACATGTACACTAAACTGATCTGCAAGAGAATTTCATATGGAGAGATCACTTATGTCTGTGGAAAGACTCCTATAATAGTTATGTAAATGATCTTTAGACTTGAGATCACTAAGTTATCTTATATAGAGAGTGTTATTTTTTGATTCTGACCATATGTTGTCCTAATCAAATGTAATAAATGAGTAGATATTAAGTATAATATAAACTATATGAAGGTATTTGAGTAATTGAAAAGGTATTCATTACCATAGGTAAATTAGAAAAAAAATACTTCAATTGTTTTTAAATAGTATTGATTGTAAAATTCTTGACCAAGGTGGAAGCTAAATTAGAAAAGGGGGTGTGCTCATTGAGCTTCATCCCCCATCAAATTTTTGAGAGTATACCTTATTAAGATGATATAGTTTTCTCCTCTAGATTGTTGGCTTCTTTTCCTTCAATATTAGCTTCTTTTCCACCTGAAACTGGATTGGATTTTGTTCTTTCCTTCTCTCTCGATTTAGTACCCTATTTCTTTAGCTTCCCTCTTAATCATTTATAGGATTTTTTTTATCAATTCTTTAGTCCGATAGACACTTTTTCTTTACAACCTCACCATGAAAAACTTTGATGAGATTTTTCTTTGTAAGCATTGTAAAGAGGGTATCTGTTGTTACCTATTTTTTACCCCATAAAAAATCATGAAAATAAAAAAGAAAAAAATAGAAAAACAAGATCCAAAATATAAGAGGATATACATGAAAAAAGCGTACATGATTGCCTAAGTTGGTGGTGAAATACCAAAACGACATGTAGAAAAATTGGAGGATGATGTATAAGATTGGTGAAATTGAGTACCCAATTCTGATTGACAAAGGGCTCATTTGATAAAAATATTTTTATTTGGGGTAAAGAAATATAAATTTGGATAGTTAAGGACTCAATGAGAATTTTGAAAAGCTTAATTAATTTTATTGAAGATGTAATTGCAAGAAAAATTGATATTTGAAGTCAATTTAGGCTTTAATTGGAAGAAATCAAAGTTTGGAGGTCAATTTGCAATTTTAAAGAGTTAATTTGATCAAATTAGGGCTTAATTGCATAAATATTAAAGTTTGATGGGAAATTAGGGACTTGATTGAAGAAATCCAAAACCAAAGATCAAATTGAGAAAAGGCATGTTATTGTAAGGGTTGAAATTAATCAGATCATGGGCCAAATTGAAAAAAATTAAAATTTTGGTGGTTAATTAAAGGTCCAAGTGCCCAAATTGAAAACCAAGGACCAAGATGAAAATGACACTAAACTTTGGGGCTGATGATTGAGTTTGACAAGGTTCAAATTGCATGAATTTAAAGGTTTGAGAGGCAATTACGGGTGCAATTAAAAGCAATTGGAAGAATAGAGATTAAAATGAAATATGTCAGATCCCAAATTAATGACTACATTTTCAGATTCTAGCCTAATCAAGTTGACACTTTCAAATGAATGAATATGAAGTTATAAACCTTAAAATTGAGTAAGGTTGAATCTAAATGAAAGGTGTACTACCAAGATCAGGTGGTTTTCAACGACAATGAAATCAGAGTTGCTCGGATAAAACCTTAAAAATGATCAACTCAGTCATCAATGGTTAGATACTCATTTCACAAAACCACTAATCATTTTCATGTATTCGTACTTCAAGCCTTATCAGTGAAACTTTATCAAAGGTTATCCCTGTTTCTCTCAAGATCAAAAGACTAGAAATAAGCTATTTGGTCTCTAAGTTTGGAAAACCACTAAAATCTCAAGAAACCAAATTTGTTGCAAAACCACCATTGAAAAACCAGTATAGGTACAGAGGTCACAATTGTGAAATGTTCTCCAGGATCCTCTTATTTTGATCAAAGGGTTAAAATTTGATCAATATATGTTTAAACCTATAAAAAAAACCATAGAAAAACCCTATATACACCCTCTAGAAAATCAGAGCAGAAAGAGCAAAAGAGATGAGGAAAAGATTAATAAAGAAACTATAAAGACTGAAGGTTTAGAGGCCTAACACAAGGATTTCCTGAAATTTGAGAGAAAGTAACAAACTTAGAAAAGAAGGAACTGAAGGGCAACAATCATTATTTGAGCTTGAAAGATATAAAACATTCATTTATCCTTGTAAATGATGTCCATGAGGCACATTTCTAGCCTATTCTTTCATGTTTTATGGTGTTTTTGAACGTTTGTTGCATTATATTGCTTTTAGCTTTGATTTTGATTAAAGTACAAAATATTATTTTTTTTCTTTTTTTGATCTTGTTTGGAGTTTTCTATTATTGTTGCTGGATATTTATAATATACTTGGATGTTTAGAATAAATGAAACATAATGATTTGGAAATCTAACACCAGGGTAATTGATGTTTTTCTAGTTTGTTAGTGTGTGTTTTTGGTTCCTCCTAGGCATGGTTTTGGTTTCAAATGTTTAAGGAGTCAATTTTGAATCAAAATTTGATGTTTTTATAGGCTGTTTTATGTTGGCAGTTTTAAAATTTGAAACCTCTTGTAAGATTTTGATGTTTTGATATTATACGTCAATTGTTTTTATTCAAATATGTTTGGTTTTGGTAGTGTAACTTATTAGAATGAAGAAAGCATGTTTTAGAAGTAAAAATGGTCAGTTTTGGAGGCTCGACAATGTGCTGGGTTTCTAGGCTATTTCTAAGTTGTTGGGCAGTGTTCTTCCTATTCTTGGAAAGAACATTGTCTTAACTCCATGATTTGGACCAATTTTGATCCTATTCTTTGCACAAAAATCCTTCGGATGATTTTATTAGTCAATAATCTAGGGTTTATTTGTATCAATAACATGGTTTTAGTAGGTTTTAATCTTAGGGTTTCGGTTTTGAATCGAAACTCATTTTGACAAAACTCATGTTGAATGTTCTTAAATGTTCTTTGTTTTTCTGGGTTTTAATTTGTTTTCATAAAAGTTTTTGATTTTTTTTTAAGTTTGATTTTTTTTAATTCTAATTTAGGTTTTGGTTAGTTTTTTGGATAAAATAAGTGGAATTTGGTTCGGTTTATGGTGAATCAAAAATTTCAGGTCAACCTGGTCGGGTCAAAATTGAGTCAAAGGTTAAGACCTTGTTTGGCTAACAATGTTTTTGCTAAAGGTTTTCTTTGGTTTAAGGGTGTGTTCGGCAAACACCCCCCCTTAGCCTACTTTAACAGTTTTGATTTTAAAGGAAAACGAGTTTTTACGAAACATGGCCTTTAAAAAACAACATTTTTGCTTGTTACAAATGCCTAATCCTTACAAAAAATTGCATTTTATTTATAAAAAAGAGAAAAAAAATGTTTTAGCATTGTTTTAGAAATTTTTTTTTTTTATGGAATTTACAATAAGTTTGTACAATTCCTTAAAGATTTTGTTAGTATTTCAATAACCCTATGTTTTTTTTTTTTTTTGCTTACTCTGAAAATTAATAGTCAACATTCTGCTATAAATGTTGGACCTACATGTAGATTAGTATTTAAATATTAGGAGTTGACTAGGAAATTCTCTTATTTTTTTTATATTCACCAATATTAATTGAGAGTATTTTTCACCATAATATACGAGTTGTGAGAAACACTTTCGTCTTCTAGGATAGGTGAACTTTGTTAGTGAACCTACATGGATTCTTCCTATGAGGATTTATTTAGGCATACGAGCCTATAATAAATTTGAAATGTCAGTTTTGTTCATGAACGTAAATCTTTGTTCTGGGCAATAGACGAACCATCAACTAGAAACCAATCAACACTTTTAAACCATGTCCAGACCACATAATGCAACTTACCTCAAGTAAGGTACGATAGGGGTGCTAATATCTTTCCTAGTCACAACAATCATTTACCTTGAAATTTCTAATAAGATCAGTCCACCAGGGTCTGCTAGTGACCTTAAACCAAACAATTAGGTGACAACTCGTTGACTCTGACATCTCACCACATCGTGCGTGGATGTGCGATAGAGAGGATGACATTGATGTTTGGTTAGGTGCGAGATCAAATAAAGAGGCAAGAGGCTGAGATTGCTAGATTTCAAAGTGGGGTAGGTAGGAGATATAAAGGGCATGCTAATCCAATTTTTGATGAAGGAGATGAGAATTATGATAATGCATCCATTGACTACAGACATAGGTTTCAGTAGCCTCAAAATCAAATGGAATAGGGTTTTTGGAATGGTGGTTAATTTGTCCATAGGGAGATTTTAGGAATTTTAGGCATTATGATTGGATAGGAGTTTCGGTAGCATTAAGATAAGGATTTTTGACATTTCAAGGGAGGAATGATCTCAAGATTTATTTAAAGTAGTAGAAGATGAAAACGGATCTAGGGGCTGTCAAATCTCAACCAAACATAGAGAGTAGGTCTGATCTTTTTAAAGACAAGAAAGTCATCTTCATTGATATCAGAGGTAAAACTAAAACTCTAGCATCTTGTAAGCATAGTATAAAATGTTTTTGTTGTTTATGCATAAGTCATGTTGCTTTGTAATGTCTAAACAAACAAGCAATAGTTATAAAAGCTCACTAAGAGGTAATGACTAATAGTGAGAGAAGTGATAAAGAGGAGATGTCACCACTTGAAGATGCAAATGATGATGGTGTTCAATATTTGGTTAAGGGAGAGGCGTTTATGGTTAGACGAGTATTAAATGAGCAAGTTAAGGTAACTGATTTAGAGGAGCAAAGATATAATATCTTTTACACAAGATGCCATGTACAAAATAAGTTATGTAGTATGATAATAGATAGAGGGAGTTACACTAATATAGCTAGTATTGCTCTAGTGGATGAACTAGATTCGCATACTACAAAGCATTTTATGCCTTATAAACTTCAGTGGTTGAATGATTGTGGTAAAATAAAGGTGACAAGCAAGCTTTAGTTTCATTATTTATTAGAAAATATTGTGATAAAGTGTTATATGATGTTGATGTTGTTTGATACGATCCAAAAAAATATTGAACAAAGAAATTTGAATTCTAGCATAATTGTACCTACTATCCAGTTTCATGCAATCGACTATAACTCTCAAAATTAGGTTATTTCCTTTTTTTTTGTTTTGTTTTGATTACATATCAATTTTTTTTTTGTTTCTCTTCTTATTTGCTTTGGCTCAAGTTTCTTAGTGTTAAGCATTTATGATACGAGTTTTTCTTTCTTTCTACTGTCTAGTTTATGTTATTTGGTCTTTTCATAAAATAAAAAGAAGCTAAGTCATTTATTTTTGTTCAATTTATCTTTGTAGAGTAAAAGAAATAATAAGAGAAGTAGTTAGTTTGTAACTAAAGTTTATAGGGGTTGATTCATTCGGGTAACAAGGTAAATTAAAGTTTTTAGATTTGGTATCATTAAAATTAGTTGGATAACTATAGTTTTAAATTTAAAATTAGGTCAGAATTTGTACTCCATAGTTTTTTTATATCATATCTTGCTAGTCATCCATCTCATTTTTCTATTTGTGTCACGTATTCACCAAGAAAGAGGGAACGAAGAAGGGTTCTCACTCAAGAGCACAAAGACCTACCTCATATGTTAGGGGTTTTTAGGCAAGA
This sequence comes from Populus deltoides, assembly GCA_015852605.2. Taxonomy (NCBI): domain Eukaryota; kingdom Viridiplantae; phylum Streptophyta; class Magnoliopsida; order Malpighiales; family Salicaceae; genus Populus; species Populus deltoides. Next base: position 8,754,648 of record CM027588.2, on the reverse strand, counting down.
ATTTGATAAGTTAAAAGAACTAGTCTATGAATGGCAAACTTTAGAAAAAGAGGAGCAACAATACCGAAAGGATTAAAAATGAAAAAGAAAGGCTTTTACTTTCATACAAAATTGTTAAAGGCAAGTGTTAGTTAAAAAAAGAGCTTCTAAGGTTTAAATAAGAGGCCTATGAAACATCCATTATATATATTAGTGATTTGAGGAAAAAATATATTGAAGAGAGAAGAAATGATATGATCTAAGAAAAAGTTGAACAAGAAAATTTGAATTCTAATGTAATTATGTATATTGTTTAATTTTACACTATCAAGCATAATTCTCAATCTAACTGTTGGATTGAACTAAAAGTTTATAAAGAGTTTCCATAAATATTGTTCTATATTGGTTTAAATGTTCAGATCAATCGAAGTTTGCAAAGGTCTTGCGATATAGGTTAACAGATGCAATACTGATTTTGTTATTTTATGCCTTTTGACTTGTGAACTTACTATTCGGAGATGATCATTTTTCTAATAATGCAAGGATATTCGGCAGCTAATTTTAACATTTTTTTTCTAAAATGAATATTAAGGGCAACAATAATGGTTTTCTTGTGTGGTAGATATTATTTGAACAATGAAAACAAAAAAAAGATAGAACTTTATTTTTAGAGCGTAACTCTAATACCAATTAATACGAACCTTATAGATTTAAAAATCTAGAAATCCACAATGAAGTAGATGTCAAAGCTAGAAAGCCAAAAATAAAGTTTATGATAGATAAACATTAACCTAAAGATAACCTTGTTCATAAGAACTAAGGTCAATTATACCTTGGTGAGACAATTGTTGATCTTTTTCCCAACAAAGAAAATGATTCGCACTAAGAAAAAAAATGAATGATTCAAATTAATAGGATGCCAAAATTCGATAACCATTAAAACATATATAGTCCTCTTAAATAACCCTAATGGATCCTTTTTAGGTTGCAAGTCAAAGGGCCCAAGATAATTATTAGCTTAACACAAACCTAATGCCTAAAATAGTTTTAAAACATTGATTTTTGGGCCAAAACAAACTCAAACTAAAACACAAGTCATAAACTAAATGTAAATATCCGATAATAAAACAAAACAACAAATAAAATAATGAAATAATTCAGCCTAAAAGTCATCCCTTCTTGCTTGAAATCCTTTATAGTTGAAATCTTAATCCTTGTATGTTTAAGGTTGTCTTAGCTGTTCCTTGAAGTTCTTCCCTTGCATGGAAGATTCTCAATTAATTGGTTGATACTTTTTCCTTGTTTGTTACCCTTAAACCTCTCAAATTTAGAAAGGAATAAGATTGATTTAATCTCTTTAAACAGCTTTGCATTAGAATCCTTGTAGACTAGGAAGTCCCAATAAAATAAGGAAAAACAATGGCAAAGAATTTGTCTCTCTTGTAGTTGTCCTTTTCTTTCCAAGTTATGCATTGAATCCTTGCAAATAAAGAAAATACAATAATTACTCATCAATTCAAATTTTGTTGCCACAAATAAACTCCTTTTTGCACAAGAAAATTTCCTTCCATAAGCATCCAAAAAGCCGCTGGCCACAAGTCCGTTTTTAGTTAGGATTTTTGGCAAATCCTTATAGAAAAAGGATTATAACATTTTAATTAATCCTAGACTAAATAAGACCTGATATTGCCCAAACCAACATATATAATTAAGTCTCAAACTAGACCCAAAATATACTCCAATTAAGTATCATTTGTTGCCCAATATAAACCAAACATGGGTTAATCTGTTTTGGCCAAAATCAAGCTCAATAGATATTGACTGAATCCGACAACATAAAACTTTCAAGGTTGGTTAAAGTTAATCTAAGAAATAATCTCATATTGGTTTAATGGTCTCTTTACCAAAACTAAAAACAAAATCATATGCATTCTTGAAAAACACCATGGTTAAACCCTATCAATAAATGAAGTTATTGTCTTTAATTTTTTTTTAACAATATCTTAATGGAATGTTATCCAAGACATTTAAGATATAGAAAGCGATTTACAATTAAGCTATTCAATTATTACCTACCTATACTAGCCAACGATAACCATTAAAGCTTATTCTGTCATTTATCGGTGCCAAATTTCTTGAGTTAGAATTTATCTAAAAGGAATAGGAAAAAAAGCAAAAAAAAAAGACAAAGATTTACATTTATCACAAAAAAATGGAGAATAGCTTGTGAGTAAACATGGAATAAACAAACACATACATATATATGTAATATGTTTGGGTATGACTAACTTGATAATGGGTGTCATAACCCAATTCTGGGTTATTCTCCAAAATTTATTTTTTTTTCAAAGTAAAAATCAAAAAGTAATAATAAAGGCTGGCAACGTGGAGTAAGCAAGTTGGGGAATCAAGCTGCAATTTTAGAGGAAATTCAAGGCCTAACTGCACCCTATTATGTCCTAAAATATAGAGAAAATGCAAATTTAAGGTCAAATTAAATGATTATTGGACGAATTTGCATAAAAATCAAGTTCAAGGACATAATTAAATTTTTAATAGGCCAATTTGATTTAATTATGGGCCAAATTGAATTTTAATTATATTTAAGAATTAATTTGGGTCAAAGTGAAGGATTTAATTAAGTGCAAAGACTTAATTATACTTTAAATGGGTCAAATTAATTTTATTTAGGGTTTAATTGGTGAAAAATTAATTTTGGGAGCCTAATTTGGGAGCTTAATTGAGAAGATTAGAATTTTAAGAGACCAAATTTAATTTTTTTTTCCATGTGAATTTATTGAAATCAAGGGCCAAATTGCAAGAAAATTAAAGTTTTAGGGTCAATTAGAGGTGCAATTAAATCAAATTTAAAGAGGGAGGATTGAAATGAACTGTGGCCAAAAACAAAACTTAGCACTGTTCATTATCTTCTTCATTCTTTCTGAAAAAAGGTGGTTCAGTTGCCTACTTTATGTTTAGGTATGGTCATCACCGGCGCACTAGCAAATAAACGAACGTGGCACCACCCCAAATAGGCTACCTCAGGCAGCTTGCAGTTGCAGATTTGATAGTTCACCAATGGCTACTTTAAGCCAACGGTTGGGATCCTTCCCAACTGAATCAAGGACATAAATTTTTTTTTCATTGTAGACAAGATTGCCCTCTTCCACCGCCTATAAATAGAGGCAGATTTGATGGCCGGGGGAGGAGAAAATCATGTCCAAAGTGAGCCAAAAAACCATCTTTTCTAGTTTCTACACAGTCCTCTCTCTTCTTTTTCTCTTCGTTGTGGCCTTTAGCCACCACCACCCTCATCACCGGTCTTCCCACCATCAGCTCCACCACAGGAAGCCAACATAACCACCAACCGAACACCAAGAGCCACCGTCGGTTTCTCTCTCTTCTCAGCAGCTCCTCCCGTTTTCTTCCTTTTCTTTTGCTTCCTCTGCCATCGGCCGCCAACTCTTCCATCGTTCCTCACGATGACACCGCCCGGACCATCAGCTCAACCTCCTGATCACGACCATGACCACAGACCCTGGTAGCCTTCTCCTTCGCCCGCCTCTAGCTTCTGCAAGTATTTGGCTGCATGCAGAACATGAACATTAATTGTTCACGTTCTGCAACTAATTAATTTATATGGTAGGCTGGACCCGATTTGGCCCAGCCCATTCCAAAAAAGAAGAAGAAAGATTAAAGCGGGCCAAGATCGGCCCAATCCTTTGTGGGTCGAGATTGGTCCATACTTCTTATAGAGTAAAAAATTCTTCTCTTTATATTTTATATTTTGTTGAATTTGCCTCTTAATTTTTAAAATTGATTTCTTTTGTTTTCTTAGCTTTTGAAGTTGTTTTTAGTTAGAGTGGATCACAAACAAAATCTTAATTTTAGTTATTTATCATTTTAAATTGTATATTAGTTAATTTCATTAAACTAATATATTCAGTGCATCTTTACTTGATCGTAAAAGGCTAGATGAGTGAGACCATGCATCCAAACTTTTTAGCATGTCACTCTTTCTTCTACAATCTAATAATTTATATCAAGAAAATTTATATATATATATATATATATATATATATATATATATATATATATATATATATAAAAGATTCGATGAATTAAAAAGAGCTATTGCTTGTTGACTAGAGGCATATTTGATATTAAGTTTCACCTATATTTTGAACAAAAAATTGTTTGAAACTCAATACAAAATGGGACCTACGAGATTAAGACGAGGTTTCAATTACATCAATTCTCCATAAAAAAATACTAATAAATATATTCATGAGAAAAAATAACAATTAATAAAGTTACAAAGGCAAACATGAAAGAAAAAACAAATTTCGATCGAGGTCAAAGTGTTTCCTACAATTGGGATTAGTACTCACAATAAAAATCAAGTGGCTTTCGATGGTAGTTGATGAGGTTGGAGATCCTCACGTAAGCGATGAAGTGGCTGATATTTTGAGTTGTAGAGAGATTGCAACGGTTGAGAATTTGCAAAATAAATCTTCTTGAAGGGTTATAAGAACTCTTCGATCATCATCTTAATAAAGAAAGGAGCTTCAAAGAGCTAAAGTAAGCTCTGTATATACGCGCGTGGTGGATAAAGAAACCTAAAAACTGGTAATGAAATGTTAAAGAAGAAGTATAGAAAAATGCAGGGCTTGAAGGGCTCACGAGCCATAGTAACTTGCATGAAAATAAGAACAAAATGATCAATCACCTTGGAGGATGAAATGGTTAATGGAGTAATATTTAAGTGAAAAGATGCTCTATCACAGTCTAGTTGTTTATTGGTGGTGGGAGAACGCGTGAGGGCATGACCTCAACTGCAAAAAGGTGCGACTGAGACCTCATTTGGATTCACTCACTTGGCCATATTTTATTCAGGTATCTTATCATTAGGATTGGTCATCACACTGATCATCCAATAAAACTCTATTTGAACACAAGTGATTCTCGGACATTACCACCTCGGATCTTGTCATAACGCAATTAGCATCTTTCCTATATGATATATTTTATTTAAGCATGAACGTAGGATCTATCGCACAAAATGAAAGTTGAGAGGCACAAGTACAAGACCAATAACCGTTGAATTTACAGAAACGGTATGTGCTAAAGAAGAGCAATGTGATTGCTGTAATGTTTGACTTGGCTTTCTGAAGATACATGTAATATGATTTTTTGAAATCGTATTATAGCCTTTTTTTTATGCTAATCTTGTGATTATGTGGTGTCACACAACCCATAATAAGATTTATAATGAATCCTAGAAAGCCTAAACATGTTTGATACAAACTCATGCGAACCTCGTGATCACACAACCCACACGCAAACGATACAACTCCTGAAAATTAGAAATCATGTTTAGAAGTATGACACAAATATTACCTTGAATCTAAAAACTAGCACTATTAGAATCTAGAACCCCCACCCAACAAATAGCAATTCGTGAACGAAAAATATAAGATGACACCACGAAGACAGTTTTTATTTGATAAGTCAAATTTGTTCTTTGTCATAGCAAATAATATGTGTTGCATCATGCAAAATACGAGTTTATTTCATAAATCCATTGCTGCTTAAAATTTCAGCTTACAAAACCTTATATAATAGTTAAACTAAAAACCCTAATGGACCCAAAACTTGTAGGCTAATATTTACCCACTTACAATAAACCCAATGTTAATTAAGCCTAAATATGAAGAAAATAATAAAAATAACAAATTTAACATATAAACTAAAGTCGTTGCACCTAATTAAACAAAATTTTTTAAGATAGATAAATTTCTTAGTTTAAATAATGTCATGAATGAAATTTTTATACTAGAAACATTAGGATCTTTGTTGCCTCATTTAGATATCCAAAATAAACTAAAAGATTGATTGCGGAAGTTGTTACCTCCTTTAGTTTCCTTGTTTGTTTAGGATAATCAATTGTAACTTTAAAGAATCATCTCAAAGCATGCAAATTATTATTGTCTTCTTTTAACCTTTCTTATAGGATTAGAACTACCCAAAATAAGCTCAGATATATCATTAAATACCATCGACCCTTCTTTCCTTACGTAGCTAGGAGAATAAGATATCATTCTAAGAAAATCATTTTGGGACATTAATGAATCTTTTGCCACACTTGAAAATTATATTGCAGCCCATTAAAAATCCTTGTATAACTAGAAAATTCCCAAAAAAAGTTATCACATCCTTGTAGGAAAATGATCATTGCCAAATATAAAGTCTATTAGTCAAAAATAAATAAATAATAAAATTCATACAACCTATTCTGATTTATACTGCAAAGCCTTCTTGAACTAAATTTTACCTTAATATATAACAATATTTCTAAAAACTCCTATGAGAATTTTAGCATGATCCAATAATAGAGTAAAAAGTTATGCTTGATAGCGTTAAATTAGACAATATAAAATTTTACATCAAAATTCAAATCTAACCTTGCTTGTATTGTATATAAGCCTCAATGTAACTTATATTAATACAAATTAATGAATTTTCATACCTCCCATGAAATAAAAAGGAAAAAAAATTCTTTATACCGGTCACAATCATTTTTCAAGGGCAAAGCATGAAAGGAAATGGAATGGTAGAGAAAAATAATTTATGTCTATTCCATGTAAATTAACTTATTATGAGAAAATAATAAAAAGTATTTGAACGGGTTATTTCCACTTTATGAATTAACAATTATTACTAGTTTTATTAATTTACTATATTATCCCTTATTTTCACTATATTTATGTATCGAAGTATCTTCTTTTGATAAAATTAAATTTTATTAATTTATTATTTTTGAATTATTAAAATTGCAAACCAGTTCAAATGAAAATGATATGATATATATAAAAAAAATAAAACATTTCAAAATTATAATTTATAAAATAAATATTTTATTAATGAATAAAGTTGGAAACAAAACAAAATGATTAAAAAAATTATAAAAAAAAGTATTGTGACCAAAAATGTTATTTTGAAGAAAATGATATATATTGTTAAAAAAAAGTGATATTTTAATATCTTGCTGGACATGATAAATCTAAATATGTTTCTAAAATAATTTACATTTAGATTTGATGTGAAAAAATAAATATATCAAAATATATCTTCTGTCATTGATGAAAAACAATCATGATTTTTTTTAAGGTTTTTGTACTTTTAAGCTCTAATACACTCAAATTTAATCGTGTATTTGTGTATTTTTGTAGGTAAAAGTTTATATTTTAGTGTGTAAGCCTAGGGCAAAAGCCTATATTTATAGAACAAGAGTCTCATTAACTTCTTAATTGATATATAACTTTGTTGCCGTTTAATATATATAGGAGTTAATTTATTAGACCAAATTAAAGTTATTGAAAAAATTGAATCTCATATTAATATGAATTTAGTAAAAGCAACTTTAACATTCTCCCACTTTGTCCATACTTTAACCCAATGTCTTAACTTAACCTCATCCTTTATCTTTTTTATAAAACAAATGCATAAATCATGGTGATAAGTTCTCTAAAAACAAGTATTACATTTCATGTATTACAACGCATATAATTTCCCAAGTATTATTTTATGTGTGGCAACCTTACTTAACGAATAAACCTTATGTTTATTCTTGGTCCTATATGGATGGATTTTCTCAAATAAACTAAGGTGCGCATAAATATAAGAAAACATCACAATAAATATAATTTGTTTAAAAATAATATAGTTCATACAACTAAAATCATATAATTGAACTAAGTCTCATTTTCACTCATGATCCTTGAATTTTAATAGTGGCATGCTCTTAGTCAAAGGATCTGCGATCATCAATTCAGTACTAATGTGCTTAATAACCGCTTTCTTTTCCTTAACACATTCTTTTATGGCTAAATACTTGATGTCGAAATGTTTACTTCAACTATTATTTTTGTTGTTCTTAACAATAAAAACAGTAACTGAATTGTCGTAATATATTCTTAATGACTTAGAAATAAAATGCATGATTTTAACTTTTAAGCATAGATATGAAACTCTTTAACCATACATCATGTGCAATAGCCTCAAAATAGGAAATGAACTTAACTTCCATAGTGAATGTAGTAGTCCAAGTCTGCTTAGCACTTCTCCAAGATACAGCTCCGCTAGCCATCATAAAAATATATCCTTATGTTGATTTATATGAATCAATATAGCTAAAAAAATATGAATCTGAGTAGCCAATTACTTTCAGATTGTTCGTTCATCAACACATAAGCATGTAGTCTTTATTCCCTTGAAGATACCTCATTACTTTCTTTACAACTCTCTAGTGGTCTATACTTGGATTACCCAATATCGTCCCAACATTCTCATAACAAATGCAATTTCAAGCCTTATATAGACCTGAGCATACATCAAGCTTCCTACAACAAAAGCATATATAATGTTATTTATTTGTATTTTTTAAAGATCATTTTAAGCATATATAATGTTATTTATTTGTATAGACCTATCATTTACTACTAAATGTTAGTAGTGGGAATGATATGTGAAATAACATTAAATTGTGAAAATCATATGTAGTAGATTGAGGGGATGTTTTGAATAACATGTTGAATTTATGAAATTTGTAATCCATGTATACTTAATTTGTTATGTTATAAGGTAATGGCATGATTTTTCTTCTAAATTCTTAATATTTATATTTTGATAGTTTTTTCATTTGTTCCTTGATTCTAGATTGGCATGATAAACTTTTTAATTGTTGGTTTTTAACCAATTTCTATTTAGTTGTAGGATTTCCATATTGTATGGTACGATATGCATAAAGCTTCTTGAGAGAATGTAATAAACATAATTGTTGAATTTTTAAGCATTATTATTTTATTATGGTGAAGTTGTAATAATAATGATGGAATTATGTGTTTTATTATTAATATGAGATTTTAATGTTTTGCCTTGTAAGTCATTTTGTTGTGGAATTATATTGTAAAATTTAATATATGATTATGTGATATGGAAACATATATGGATGGTATGGATAATGTTCTCGGGTAGGCATAAGTACACCTGAGATTGTAATTCAAACAAACAATTTCACAATACTTATGTAGTCTGTTGCTAGTTATCTTGTATGATTACATACTGAGCATATAGGGGTGTTACAGTTGTGATTCTGAATGACCCTTCTTAAAAACTATATTCTTGATTTGATAACCCCTGCTGATCAAGTTATTTTTAAGAAACTTTGCATTTCTTGATTCCATAATTCTAGTGTTAAGAGATACCTAATAAAATTTATACCCTTTAGACCTTTCAACATATTAATAAAATACCCTAGTCTATAGGTCTAGCTTCTTTTCTCATGGATTCTAAATTCTTACTTTAAACTGGTATCCCTAAACACACGCATGGTTCAAACTCGATTTCTAACTTTTCAATAACTTAAATGGTATTTTTGGAACAACCATGGTTGAAACTCGATTTAATATGTACATTGTCATCTTTATTTCTTTAGTCTACAAAGATTTAAGGAGATTAGATATTTAAGCATACCCCATATCATATCCAATAATGTTTGGTTTCTTCTTTCTATGACACCATTCTAGTCTGGTGAACTAGATATAGTGTTTGTCCATTTTTTGTGTATCTACCATAATATTATCCACCTCTATTTAATCTCACAATCTTAATTTGTTTCCCAGATTATTTATCTACTTCAACCTTAAAAATCTTAATGTTTCATTGTTATTATAAAGTAAATAAAGATACAGTATCATGAATAACCATCTATAAAAGACATATATTAGTATGAGTGATTTCTAACATGTTTGAACTCTTAATAAGACATTTATTTGACTTGTTGGTTTGCTTTCTCTTAATAAAATACACGCAAGTTTCAAAGTTTATAAAATCAAGAATACTAAGCATTGTATCATTTATTAGTATTTTAATTCTCTCTATGGAGATATGTCGGAATCTCTGGTTCCATAACATAGAGGAATCCTCATTAATATTATATTTTTTAATGCTAATGTAAACATACATTGAACTATAAGTAATATTGTTTTATAAACTAATGTAGTAAACACCATCATATAAAATATCATTTCTAATACTATCAAATTTATAAAATAAACTGAAAGTTTTTTAAAACTTAATGGAATGTTCAAAAGGCATAAGTTTTGAAACTGAAATCAAGTTTCTAAAAGAACTTGGAACATAAAAGGTTATTTCCAACTCTTAAACAAAACCAATATTTAAAATTAAATAGCATATTCATATTGACTTCACATGTGAACATATCTTGTTTCTTGAATAAATATTTTCCTCAATTCGCATTGCTTTCCTTAGGTTTTCTATACACTAAATGTATTTGAAATATGGATTGTAGAATCATAATCAATTCACCATGTGTTATAATTAACATCAACCATATTATATTTATAATAAACAAATGAGATTGGAACACATTTCCTTTCAAGAAATTTTTTATATTTAACGCATTCCTTCTTTATATGTCCCTTCTTTTTATAGAAGAAAGATATGGATTTCTTTTCAATGTCAACTTGGGAAGACATGTTACATTTTCCCTTTTTATTGACTTTAGTTTTGTCCTTCCTCGTATTGCCAGCATTGCACTTACTTTCAATTCCATTACTAGCCTCTTTTCCTCTTAAACACACATGGTTATCAGTTCATTGATTTCTCATTTATCTTTATGTGTGTTGTATAAGATTTTAAAGGATATGTGTTGTTGTGGAAGAGTATTCAAGATATAGTGCACAAATAAAGATTCTGACATCACAACCTCAAGATTCTTTAATTGAGCCACAATGTCCCTCATTTGCATACACTAGTGAGCCTCATGGGTGAAAACTTCATGATTAAATTACTTGCTAGTATCTTATTTAAAGTGACAAATTGATCATCAGTTGCTTTTATCAAATTACATATTTTCCCATGCTGATCAACCAAACCACATATACCAGTTGATATTTTAGTTTCTATGAATATCCTCATATCATTTATAAAGTGCAATATCCTCTAAAGTGTTAGTACTAGTAACTACAGATGGTTCATCTTTTCTAATTGTATAATCAATGTCCATCCACCCTAAATAAAAGAGAATTCTTTCTTTTCATATTTTATAATTATCACCCTTTAGATTGGGAATGTAATAATGAATATTAAAGAAATTACCAGGTTGTATAACTACAAAAATAAATTTAAAGTACATGTTTATATCAAAATTGAGGTGTAAATAAAATTTCATGCTTTACCAATGTAATTCATGCTAAAATTGAATTTAATAACATAAAAATTGCTTGTGGGCTAAATTTTTAATTCAAATAGATTCAAAAATATGGTATGATAGAATTATCAAATTATGTACTTAATTCATAATTTTGTGTATATATATTATGAGAATAATTTGATATTCTATCATAAACCTTACTATAAAACTATCAAATTATGTACTTAATTTATAATTCTTGTGGATATATTATAAAAATAATTTGATATTTTATTCTAATCAATTATATAAATATAATGAGAAATTCTTGTGGGATTAGATTTATTATATTTAGTATAGTTAATTATAATTAATGTCTATAATTGTTTATATGATCCTAACATAGCATAATATATAATGTTAGTAATTAAAGATATTGTGGCTAATCCCTAATTAATTAAAATTATATAGATCACTGGACATTAAGTTAAGACATAATTTTATATAACATAAAATAACATGATACCTTTTTATTCATAAAAGAAGCACAAAATAAAAAAAATAAAACCATGAAAATAAATCACACAGATAATCAAAGTGACAACCATACAAATTAAAATTACACAACCCAGAGCAAACTAAAATGGAAAGCCCAAACATTGAATGATTAGAAATTAATTTTTGTAATGATTTATTATTATACAAAGCATCAAAACAACTCATAAAACAAAAACCCCAAATGTTTGTTTTTGGAAAAAATGGTTTTCAAGTTATTCTTATGCTACTGAGCATGTTCATGAAAATTATTTTCTAATGGTAATTATTAAAACTCATCATACTAATGGTAATTATTAAAACTCATTTCACCACAAACTAAACTTTTAAGCTATATATAAAGTCAAATTAATCATTAATTCAATTCAAGAGCTAAGGTTCTTTCTAAAATTCTTAGGACATATAAAATATGGTGGAATAAAAAAATCAATTAACCACTAAAATTTTTTATGAGAAATATAGTTAAGCATATCAAATAATTTATTTGAGCACAAAGATTTTTAGACATATATATCAACATAGATATTAAGGAAGATAAAATCTTATTCATCCATAAAGAAAATTTTATCAAGTCAAAGGTATTATTACTGGTGTTGATATCAATTGTTCAATTTGATAGATTTAAACATATTTTAAAAAAAATTATATTTAGATCTAATACAAAAAAAAAAAAGATCAAAATATACATTCTATTATTAATGAAAAAGACTACGAATTTTTTTTTTTTTTTAGGTTTTATTACTTCTAAGTTTTTAGACACTCAAATTTAATAGTATATTTCTACAAGTAAAAGTTTTTGTATATTAGTGTGTAAGGCTAGAAATGAAAAACTTGTATTTATATAATAAGAGTTTTATTAAACTATTCATTGATATATAATTTTGTTGTCATTTAATATGGGAGTTAATTTATTAGATAAAATTAAAGTTGAAAAAGTTGAATCCCACTATAATAGGATTTAGTAAAACATAATTTTAACGTATGCAAATCATAAAATGAAAGATTTTTTTTTTTTTATTATTTTATATTATATATATATATATATATATATATATATATTCAATGTCACTATTTGGAAAAAAATCTAAAGATAAGTATGTTTATCAATTTAAATAATAAAGTAGATTATAGTATGTGAATAACACCGTTCAAATATGTTTTTAGAAAATATGTTATTTTTTCATTTTTTTTTAGTAAAAAAGATAACTTTTTTCTAAAATATTTTCATCTTTCCGAATTGTTAGTTATTTTTCTTATTCCATAATTGTTAGTTATTTTTCTTATTGTAAGTATTTTTTTTTATCGTAAAATATTTTTGATGATCAAATCTTCTCATACAAGTAAAGATAATAAGAACCATATTTCACGAATTATATATATATATATATATATATATATATATATATATATATATATGAAGGAGGCCAAAAATAACATAAACAGTGGAACAAATTGGAATAATATACGCAGAATTCTAACTTGGGTATCCAGCCAGCAAACAAATCCAACAGAATTATTTTATTCTGTACCTAACAGCATCCACAAGTTCTCCTTATTGTCAGGTACTCTTTTTCTTTTTTCTTTTTTCTTTTTTTCTTTTTTTTCCCCCACATTGCGAAGCACTGTTTTATTCTTTTAGGTGGCAATACCAAAGTCCCCCCTCGGCACCATACGGAATACTTGTCCAACACGTGGCATCTTTCTAGTTTTGCTTAATCATCCACTCCTCCTTGTGTCAAGACCACCAAAACCTAGCTGTGATGCCCGATCACATAAATGCAAATATTAAATTAAATTTTATGGTGTAATTCAATTCCTGAATTTAATTTTTTAATTTTAAATTTATTTTTAAAGATTATTAACTTGAAAGTTATAAATTTTAAAACTATTGAAGACTTATATAGTTATTAATTTAAAAATTTTAAAAAATTAATTGTGGTATGTATAAATTAATCCGGATATCTATAATTAAAATAAAAAAACAAGAAGAAGGAAGAAAAAAAATGCAAATATTAAATTTCAAATTAGAAAGTCTAACAAAAACAACATGGAAAGGAAAAAGGAAAAGAAATGGAGAAGAATTAATGGCGAGTTCCTTGGACCAAACGCATCTAATTTTTTGGTTTAGGTTCGGATGTAGAGGTTCGGTGGTAGACTTTTAAGCCCAAAGATAAGCACCTCCCACACCTCATCCACCACCCACCACTACAATCTCCTACCCCCACCTCTCTCTATCTCTGTCTCTTTCTTTCTGTGACAAAAAGCTCTCTTTTCTTTCTCCAAAACCGTCCATAGATGATCATCAATGATCAAGAAACCACTGTGAGAGAAATCAAACCCAACATCAGAAGAATCATGGTAATTATAATTAATTGGCTACCACTAGTGCTGTATCTCACATTTATATATCTTGTTGGGAGTAGCATCTGTAATCAAGAAATAGAACACAAGATTAACATCAAACCACATACGTATGTATGTGGTTTGTGTCCATCTTGTGTTTTAATTATTTCTTGATTACAAATGGTGCTGAAATCAAATCCATGTTAATCTTGTTTGAGTATATTATAGGGAGGTGGTGGTCCTGATGATGATGTTGATGATCATAAAGAAGATATCAAGTGGCCACCATGGCTGCATCCACTTCTTGAAACAAGCTTCTTTGTTCAATGCAAGCTTCATGCTGATGCTCATAAGAGCGAATGCAATATGTACTGCTTGGATTGCATGAACGGTGCCCTTTGTTCTGCTTGTCTTTCACTCCACAGTGACCATAGAGCTATTCAGGTATGTGCAAAGTGCTGAGGATTTTATTCACCATTCTTATAAAGTAGCAATACACACACACACAAACACTGCAGTCTTCATGAGGCACTGTTCCTTCTTCCCGAGATATCCCCATGTCTCTCATCTACTGATATGTCCAAGATCACATGAATTTGCATCGGTTTCAGCAATGGCATGTGTCTCTTTGATTTGGTGTGTTCAATCCTGAATCCATGGCTTTTTTTTAATTGAGACAAGGGCATCTAGCACATGATTTTTGTCTATTATGGTTTAATCAAATTACTCATTGATGGCATTTTGTCGTTGTCTTCTTGTAGATAAGGAGGTCATCATACCATGATGTGATTAGGGTGTCTGAAATTCAGAAATACTTGGACATAACAGGAGTCCAGACATACATTATCAACAGTGCTAGAATTGTGTTCTTGAATGAGAGGCCTCAGCCTAGGCCTGGTAAAGGTGTTACCAACACTTGCCATGTCTGTGAGCGTAGCCTCCTGGATTCCTTCAGTTTTTGCTCTCTTGGTTGCAAGGTAAAATTAATACGCCCGCACATATTTCCATTTTTTTTTTAATTCTTATTTCCACTCCTTTGCTTTTTTGTCAACTGAGATTTTAATCAATATTTTTCTTTTAATAGATTAAATTAAATATTTTGCCTTTTTCTTTTGTCTTACTTCCGTATATATTGACTTTGTTTAATTTTACTTGGGAAGAGAGTTGATTCACTTGTGGGAATATTTTCACCCATGGAAATTAAGAGCTTTATGGTACTTTCTTCTTGTTAACACTCCGCCAGCCCCCTCCCCCCTCAGAAGTTAATGGAAAAACATTTAATTCTCCATTTATTTGAGGAGGAGGAGGAGAGCCCGAGCCTTACAAACTAACTTCCATGTAGCTAGATCAAATAAACCTAGCTCGATCGATTTGTCTTTTCTTATTAAAAGAGGGTCCTCCCGCTATAATTACTTTTCTCATGCTCAGTATCGTTGTGCCAGTTCTAATTGAATAACATTTCAGATTGTTGGAACATCAAAGAATTTTAGGAAGAAGAAAAGGTACAAGGAGATGGATGGTTCAGACACTGACGAATCAATGAAAGGCAGTGGCAACGGAGGTGCTAGAAGCAAAGTACAAAGCTTTACACCATCAACCCCACCTCCAAGTGCTATGAATAATTATAGGACTGCCAAGAGGAGGAAGGGGGTTCCACACAGATCTCCAATGGGAGGATATATCATAGAATACTAGCTAGTGATGAAGAAGGCTACAGCAAATATATCAATATAGTGGTGACCGACGTCCATCAAAAAAGAATATTATTACTCCAGCAAACTACCATAAGTTATTACCATCTTATATATTATGATCAAAGAGCATCACTGTCGACTCTTTATGTTACGAAGTTGCTAACATCTGAGCCTTTGTACCTTGAGGCCGGTGTTGGGCACTGATCAAATGTTCTATATATTTATTTAGAACAAAAGAAATAAGTGATATAGGGAGATACAGCTGAAATGAGCAAAAGAAGCTGGCGATGGTAAGATATATGGGAGCATGAGTAGGGTTTTTTCTTTTTCCAGCTTTATTATACTAATTTGTCAACTTCACTATGTAAATATTAGTTTGTTGAGAGAGAGTAATGTACTGTAAAAAAAATATATATATATATTGACTGAATGGGAAGTGCATATTGTGTTGTTAATTATGGTGCCTGCCTGCCTGGTAGTGGTTAATTTCTCGTGATTATTGTTTAGTGTCCCTGATATATATATATTGCTTTTTTATGTCTCTACGCGTGCGATATTGAATCTTGAAATTTTGCGAGGTTACAAGTAAAAAAAACAACATAAAATCTTACAATTTATTTTACATTGTTAATACAATATTTGAGTTTTAAAATATTACAAGTTGTATCGCATAATTTAATAATTTTATTAGAAAAGAATCTAATTGTAAATAGCAAGATTATAATGGGCTCATATTTTAATTGATATAATATGATAAAATTTCAAATAAATAGGGATTTTAATGATATTTCTCTCCTATTAAGTTTTTTTTAATATTTGATGTATATAAAAGATTATGTAATATATATAATATTAATTTTTTAAAATTAGTTTAAGTAAAAATAATAAACGATAAACTTATCATAAGAAATTTGTTTTAAAATTCTTTATTTAAGAACTTTTTTTAAATTTGTTAATATTTTAGAAAAAATTTATTAGTTACACACATTTATATAGGTGGCAATTTACTTTCTAAAAATTTAAAAGGCATTTTTTTTCTAAAAACTTACTAAAATAAATGTCAGATGCATAATGGCGTTTTACAATTGTCATTATTATATCTTTAATATTGAATTATTTGTTTGAATTTTATTGGCAGTTTTGATATATATATCTCTACCAAAATTACGAAACTCCCATATAACCTCACCTCATGCTAGCCATGCCAGTATTGCCTTCGTAGCATTTCTATCACAAATATAGCTAGCCACCCATTTAGCTACCTTTCCACCATCTCTGGAAGATCAAATCTATTAACACTAGCTAGTCCCAGCAGGAGTCAACACAATTTTGTATCACCGTGCTCGTAGATGCAATTATCTAGAAATTTTACTATAGTTCAATCTTTGTATTGAAAAATGGGGTTCTAAAATGAACCCAACTACTCATGTTTGATTCAAAATCACTCAATCAAGTATTCGTTAAAGCTCGATCGATTTAGATAAACAAATCAAGCTTAGTCACAATTTTAAAGCTTGATTATATATCTTCATAAACAAGTTGTATCAATTCACTATTTGGTTTGAAATGTTTGTAAATTTAAAATATATCTTCAAAAAGAAAAAAATTTAAAAATATAACTAAAAACAATATTTATATTATATCATGAATGCAAAACGATATATGATTCAAAAAAAGCTTGAATAAGCAAATCCGAGTTCTAGTATAATTATATCTTTTATCTAGTTTTATGTTGTTGATCATAACTCTTAATCTAATAATTGGATCGTACTAAGATTTTATTATAAGTTTCTAGACATATCATTCTATATTGAGTTAAAATTTTAGATCAGTCGAATTTCAAGAAGATCTTGTAATATAGATCAGTAGATGCATTACGAGATTTGTTATTTATTGCATTTTGACTTATGAATTTCTTATTTGGAAATGACTCTTTTCCTAATGATATAAGGATATTCAACAACTGATTTTTGGGAATTTTCTAGTTCTTCTAGGATTTTTAATGGGTAAGAATATAGTTTTCAAGTGTTGTAATGATTCCTTAATGCTCTAAAATTATTTTCTTACAAGAATTTTTCATTTATTTTAGCTACGCAAGGAAATGAGCAATTCAATATTTAATGATAGAATATTTTAGGAGTTTTCATCTTCTACAAAGAAACTAAGGGGCATGAGTTATTACAAAGATTTTCATGCTTATTTAGGATAGTTAAAGTTGGTTTTGAGTAATGCAATATTGAATAAACCTTTATTTCACGTGATGCAACACTTTTCTCTTTGTTGGGACAAAGAACAAGTTTGACTTGTCAAGGTATAACTAGTCATGTGACGTCTTCCTTATACTTTCCGTTCGCAAATTAATATTTGCTGAGTAGGGATTCATTTCAATAGTGTTGGTGCTTTAGTTTAGGTAATCTTTGTATCACACTCCTATCAAACTTGATTCTTTGGCTTTTGCAATTTGTTTTTCGTGCTTGTGGGTTACGTGACCATATGATCATGAGGTTCGCGTCACAAAATAACTTAAAAATCACATTTGATGATGTACCGAAGGAGTTTTATATTTAAATCGAAGATAGTTCATGAGATTAAGATAAGAGAATTAATTCTAAAATAATTATTGCATTAAAAAATCCTATTTATTTGACTTGTTATATTCATAAACAAGGTCGAAAATTAATAAATCAAATTTGAATGCTACTTTAAAGTTTAATATGATATAGAAGCTTAACTCGAGCCTGATTTAATTTATGTGGGCCAATCTTGAATATCATAACACTTGACTTGATTCCACTCAGTCACATCTCTAGTTGGAATGCAAAATAATTCCTTGCCATCCAAATTCCCAAAGAAAGTGAGATGAGCAAGCATTGATTAGGGTTAATCGTTGTAGTAATTAGCCCCTAAACCTTCCATCATAAGCTAGCTAGGAGGGATTGAAACCAAACATCTCTTGCCATAGAGCATTGGGCAAGAATGCATTGTCGGCAGCCGACGACCTGCCGTTTCTTCCCTCCCTTTTTTCTTTTTAACAAACGTTGTAAGAAACTGAAAACTTTGAGCATGGCGTTGTAACATTGTAAAGCCGAGTGGCTCGAGTGGAGCATGGGAGGAATGCCTTTAATAAAGTGATTAAAGTTAGTATATGGGCCCCAAGTCGTTTATTAAGATAAAGTTATTGGAGAGTCACGAGCGAGGAGGATTTCCAATCTCTGGAAGTTACCTGATGTTGACACGTATTTTGTTCTTTCTCACCGGAAATACCGGTCGAGCAAACCTTTTCATCTTCTCGCCCTTAAAAATTTCTTGAGAAAGTGACGCCGTACACGCCGCCCTTTACAAGTTGCCAAACCCGAAACTTGCCGTCACTTTCATGAATCATGATTCCCTTGTTTACTATGTGATTGCCACGTGTACCATTAACTCCAATAATTGTACCTTCCTTGGTTCCTAGCCGTCCACCCATCGTTTGCGTTGTACTTTGTTGAAAAAATTGGCAAGAACCACTAGAGAAGATGGGTTTAGTGTGAAATTTGGGGATTGATAAAGGATCAGTGTTCTGTATAATATAGTAATGATTTGTGGATTTCCTTTGGGGGTTGGTGGTGGTGGACAGAGTTTAATAAAAGAGAAAGAGAAAGAGACACTTTAAATCAGTAAATATTTTTGGTCATTTTATGAATGCATTATTATGAATAAACATCAGATTATTGTAAAATTTGAAGAGCTTCTATGATTGTAGAGTTAATTTCTAGATCAATTTTGAGTTGAATTATTATCATTTTATAAAATCAGATTAATAAAAACTATTTACCATTACATAAAGCAAATTTCTCATGGCTAAAACTAGGGATGAATATGCTTGTATCATCTACCATTCAATTCTAGATAATACAAAGACTAACTTTAAAAAGTTTACTTAAAACCATAAATGTTAAACTAGAATGTCTTAAATATCTGTATTTCATAAATAATCAATTAACAACATCAAGTTTTATTACAAATCTTCAAAAATATTAATAATGAATGTCTAATAACAAGTCAAAAGATGTTTTAATAAATCTTTCAGTTCAACTAAGAACTTAAACTAATGATGTATACTTCATAGCTCAAAACCCATTAACACCTCTATTAATCCTTTACCTGTGTACAGAGGGGCGAGGGGGTAAGCTAACAATGACTTAACAAGTAAATCTCCACATATACACATTGCATTGACAATAATGAAACAACAACTTAATGTAATTAAAAAATATATTGATAATTCATAGTTCATAAAAACATTCCATAAAACAAGTCATCAATCCATGCTTTTACTTGGGATTCAATTCCATAAAACATGACCTTACTTTCAGACTAAATTCCTACGACCACATTATACTTGTGACTAGACCATTAGTCAACTATTCCTAAACAACTATTGTAACATGTTATCATGGTCCATTGTCAATATTATAACTCATTAATAGGCCATTAGAACTAGTTATAGTGTGAACAACCCAACTCACCAAAGGTCATTACTTCATTTATAGCCATCTGAGTCATTATGCAACAATGACTTAATAAGTAAAGCTCCACACATGCACACATTGCATTGACAATAATGAAACAACAACTTAATGTAATTAAAAAATTGTTTATAATTCATAGTTCATAAAACATTCTATAAAACAAGTAATTAATACATGCTTTTACTTGGCATTCAAATCTATAAAACATGACCTTACTCTTAACCAAATTCCTACAACCACATTATACATGTGACCAGACCATTTATCAACTATTCCTAAACAACTATTGTAACCCGTTATCAAGGTCCATTGTTAATATTATAACCTATTAACAGACCATTAAAACTAGTTATAGTGTGGACAGCCCCACTCACCAAAGGTCATAACTTTATTTATAGCCATCTGAGTCATTATGCAACCATTTGCAAATCCAATCCAAAAAAACTCTCTTTCATAAATCAATTTATAAAACATTCTTATAAAAATTATATACCTTGCATTCACAAACATCATATATAAGAAAATCAATTACAACATAGCAAGAGCTTGATCTTCTTTTAAAGAATTTAACATATAATAGAGGAAATATGCATAATTAAGAAAAATAATATTATTTTATTTAAAGATAATAAAGTGTTTGAAGATTTAGTTATTTCCCTTGCTTAAACAACTAATATCCAAAATCTCGGCTCAAACAACCTATTCAAATCATATAACCCATTAAAATCCATCCAACACTTAATTATAATAATTTGTCAATTGCATACAACCTGATAAACTGATCATAGTTCTTTCTAAAAGCTTCAAAATTCCATTTCGCTTTTAGAATTGTAAACTAATCTCAATTACCGTTTTTATCTATATATAATTCACCTAGTAATTCTTTTATATAATTTTTTAATAAGCCCTTGAAATCTAAGGGTTAAATCATAATTTTAAAATATTCAAGGACTCAACAGAAAATGTCATATATCAATGACCAAAGTGGAATTCATCATCTTTAACCTTACAATCAGTAATGTTCATAATTTCAAAATATGTTTCGGGGGTCAAATCATAATTTTCCAATTCTTAGAGACTAAACTATATATAGTTTTCACAAATCAAGGACTAAAGTGAAATTTGATCATCTTCAACATCAAAACTAATCTTTTTAGAATTTTCAGCAAAGATTGTTACAAATTTCTTAACCCTTCATACTCATAACACATCAATTAAACAAATATATCTCAAATCACAATTCCTAACAATTCACCCAAAATCAATTATTTCAACTATTAAACCATATTAATCAATCAATCACACTTAAAAACATATACTTCAAATCTCCATCAACCTAAAAAAAATTCAAAATCATACTTAACAATAATAATCATGCATATCAAAATCTAATTCTTATATTTACTTATTAAAATATATAATTCATCATCCATCTTCCCCTTCCTTTCCTTCTTCCTCTCTTTCTCTTCTTCTTCTTTTGGTTTCCTCTTTTCTATTTTTGGTTTCTTCTTGTTTTTTATCCATGTATACATTTATCCAATCATGTGGAATGCCCAATTTACCCCTTAATCATTTTTGTTACCCACTTTTGACCCCATAAAAAAAATCCAAAATACAAGAGGATATATATGAAGAAAACCTAGAAGATTTCCCAAGTAGGTGGTGATGGACCAAAATGAGAAGTGGAAAAGTTAGAGGACTAAAATGTATAAAATTGACAAAATCGACAACCTATTTCTAATTGATAAAGGGTTTTATTGGTGAAATTATTGTTATTTGGGGTAAAGAAATATAAATTTGGATAGGTATGGACTCAATAAGAATTTTGGAATGCTTAATTAATCTTACAGAGGACTTGATTGTAAGGAAAATCAATTTTTGGAGTTAATTTGGGTGTTAAATGGAATAAATTAAAGTTTGGGGACTTCATTGGTGTTTTGAGAGGATTAATTGGATGAATCAAGGACTTCATTGTAAAAATATTAAATTTTAATGGATAATCAGGGACTTGATTGAAGAAATCAAAAACTAAGAACCAAATTAAAAAAGACATGTGATTATAGGGGCTGAAATTGACCAAATCAGAGGCCAAATCGAAGAAAATTAAAAGTTTGATGGTCATTTAAGGGTTCAAGTGTACAAGTCAGAAATCAAGAACCAAAATGAAAATGAAGCTGAACCTTGGGGCTAATGATTGAGTTTAGAAAAGAATGAAATTGCATGCAATTAAATGGTGAGAGGAAATTACTGGTGTAAGTAAAAGAAATTGAAAGAGTAGGGACTATATTGAACTTTGTCAAATCCCAAATTAAAAACTCTAATTTTTAGGGTTTAACCTAGATGACGGGTCACTTAAGTTTAATGAAGGGATTGAGTGACACGTCGTTCAACCATTATTTAGTTTCTTCTTTAGCAGTTTTGACTTGTCAAGTGAATGAATGTGGCATCTCCGACCACCTCAGAGGATCTAACCATCATCATTCGACCGAGAAACATTTCATCTACATAGATCAGCTACTCCCATTGAATATTTACATCATATTATTTTTAACAAACTCAACAACGTTTTAAAATTTTTAGCTAGTCGAGTTGGCACCTTCAAACGAATGAATGTGAAGCTAAAGACCTCTAAATTAAGCAAGAATGGATCCAATTGAAATGTATGCTTCTCCTTTACCAATTTCAGGTGGTCTCAGATAATGTTTATATCGGAGTTGCTCTAGCGAAACCTTGAAATTGGTCAACTTAGTCAGCCTTAACTGAGATACCCATTTATGCAAAACAACTCAACTTTTTCGTGTTCACACATAAAAATTCCCAGAGGGTTCTTATCAAGGGTCACAAATCTTTCATCCAAAATCAGAAGGTAAGGGATGCATGCCTTTATCTCCAAGCAAAAGAAAACCACCTAGGCAAATTTGCTACAAAACCACCATCCCAAAACCATTGAAGGATATAAAGAGAAGATAAGAAGCAGATTAATGAGATAACTTCACACACTTTTTCATTTACATTGTGCATGTATAAATACAAGATTGAAGAGCTTATTAAGCCTGACATTTTGCTATTATGTAACTAACTGCAAGCTGTTCATAATTCAAACATTCAAATTAAACATAAAGATTTGATTCTGGTGGATGAGGATTTTGTGGAGGAACTGATGCTGTTGGATGAGTGATTTGTGGAAGAGTGATGACTTTTCTTATAGGATAGAGGTTCCGACTGTTAACATTTGTCCATAATCCTCTCATTTTGATCAGGGGGCTAAGCTTTGATCTATCTGTATTTGAATCTATCAAGAATCCATCAAAATTTATTGCGATGTCACGGTCACACAAATTAATTACCCTAGCTTAAATAAATAAGATAGTTTAGAGCAAGTAAGGGGTCAATCCCATGAGGAAGGTTTAGTTCAGATTATTATGTTATACGATATGCAAATGAGGGGGGATTGAGGTTATCTAGGCTATAACAGAATTAAACAATCAAGCTAAATTAAATAAATCAGAAAATATTAAGAGAACAAACCTTTGTTTCAAGTAGACGTCCACCTACGGAAATCAGAACCGATCATTGAAACGATACATCAATTTATATTCTAAATATTTATCTCTTCTTAATGTTTGTTAGTTAGCAGATCCACCGTATAACTAACCCTAACCATCAAACAACCACAGTGTGCGTACTAGTAATTTAATTGAATGGCAGCCTTAAGAACTAGATAAGTTGATTAATCAAGAAAACATAATTGTCCGCAATCCATGTTTGATTTGATCGAATGTTTTCCCTAAGACTAATAACATAGATCCGCTACGATTATTAAACTCAGTTTTTCATAATTTTATATACCACAACTCCAGTTTTGATAGCAAACTTAGCAATAGATTATTTACAATAACAACTTAGAGTCCGCTCTAGCAATTAAAATAAACAATCATAGAAAATAAGCATAGGAAAACAAACATGTTCATCATATAAACTGAAAAGAAAAGGTAAAATAAATCTCACAGTTCTTGAAACCGAAGGTTTCGTGTCCTTGCAACCAAGAAAAAGCAGCCTTGCATGTCTACTGAACAACTAATTGAAAAGAAAAAAGAATGCATGATTTAGGGTTTTGGAGGAAAGGCTATGTTTTTTCTCTTTTCTAGTCACCTCCTCTCTTCCTTTTGTTTTTTCTTTTTATTTGATAGGAAACCATAATTCCTCTTTCTTACAAAATAGTCCTTACCTAAGTAGACAATTTACATTTAAGTAGTTCAATAACTATTTTTCTAAAAAAGGAGAAATAGCCTTGCATAAAATCCTCAAGCTTTGACTTTGGACTTAGAAGAGTTAAATTGCTAAAATAAAGACTTGGATGTCGGTTTGGATGCTTTGGGAAGTAATTTGGACTTGTTTCTTCACAAAATCTGTCTGTTGGTAGAATTTATTTGTCATCTTAGAAATATCATATCTCTCTTATATGAGCTCGTTTTCTGCTGAAATTTGGTAGGCTGATAGGTATTTAAGTCAGAAATCTAAAACAATTGAGTTTGCCTCAAATGGACTTCTCTAACGCAAGATATTAAAGTCGGAAGGCTATGATTTGTATGCTCTTTTGTTTTTCTTGACATAAATGCATAGAAAGGTATGGATGTTAGATTTCTAATGCCACTAAAATCACTTTGTTTTGACCTTAGGGCTCAAGTTCTGCACAAAACATTGACCCGAGGTTAAATCTGTCAATTATCTCCAATTTACTTCTTTTTTAATCTTACATCCAAAAGTGCCTTTAAAATATAAAATAAAGAATATCAAGGCATTTTATATATAAAACATAGGCAAAATACTATATAAATGTGGGTAAAACTATTAAATAACATGGTTGCATCAAATACTCCCCACATTTAGCTCTTGCTCGTCCTCGAGAAAGGAGAGATGAAATCAACTTGAATTAAATAAGTAAAATAACTATAACTAATCTCTTAATCTCCTATCAAGTTCCAAGAGTACATGCATTATAAACAGGAATACAATCAAGAAGGATAAAAAACATAAATTTTCATGAATTTATTTACATGTGAACTTCAAAACTCAATTAATTGTTGGGATTTAAATGAAATCTATGTCATACCAAAGTGATAGGTCCTCTAATTGATATACACTCCAACACTTATGTGTTTAGGGTTTATATGTTTAAATCTCTCAAATTTAATCAATGAATATGTTCTACCATAAGCTTGCTCTTTAATCTCATCTCCATTACTAAAATATTACAGACAATGCATGAATCAAAAGATCTTACTTTTTGGTTGTAATGGGATTAAGGCTAAAACCAAAGGAAACAAAGCATTCTATAGAAAAGCATTTTTGAAACAAGATATCTCATCAAGGCACATAATTTTTCTATCTTTAAGTATCAATACTTAACTTCTTTTGATTTTAAGCTCCATCTTTTCTTTTCTTTCTCTGTTCTCCTTTTTGTTTGGTTTTTTTCACCTTTGGCAACTTTGCCCATCTTTTCATCAAGAATCACTTCTTTTTTTCACGTAATTTTCAACCATAATTCATGAGATATCAACAAGTATATGCTCCACTAATCCTTGGCAAGAGGAAAAGGAAAACATATAAAATGTTAAGGCTTACACATCGGTAAAGCAAAGAAAAGATAAACAAGCTTAAAATAGCTCACTAAGGATAATATGCTTTAGGTTGGATTTTTGGCTCAAGTGGTTAAAATTCCTAATGCCTTTATCATCTTTATGTACACATGTAATGTGAATATAATCTTAACAAGATATGAAGCAAGTTCTTGAGATACATATCATTGAAAGAATGCACAATCAAAGAATATAATGTTGAAGGCTCAAAAGATTCCATTGGTACAACACTATAAAGTCAACATGACATAATTTCAAAGTTAAGCTCTAAACTAATTAAACTTTTAAAATTTGAATGCACACTGATTCATTCGATTTATATTTTTATCTCTCTCAACTAATTCTCATACATAATACTCTTATTCTCATAAACCAATGAGAGTTCAAGAGATAAAACTTAGACTTTTTTTTTTGTTTTTTTAAACAAAAAAAAAAGAAAAACAAAATTCTCCTTATACCTCCACACTTTAAACACAACATTGTCCTCAATGTTGAAATAAAAGAAAAGAAATATAAGAGAATGACAAAAATAAAGTACAATGTGAAAAATAAAAGATAAGGGAAAAAGAAAGCAAATATGATTTTTTTTCCTGGGTTGCCTCCTAGTAAGCGTTTTTGTTTTATATCATTGGCGTGACACATCGCAAGCTCATGCTTCATAGATTGGTTCAGCTAACTCCATAGAAGCGATGAGTTTTGTCGTCCAAGCTTCATAGAAAAGTTTCAAGCAATGCCCATTGACCTTAAGCACTTTGTTGGTTTCTAAACTTGTAATTTCAATTGCACCATAAGAAAAAACATTAGAAACAACAAAGGATCCAATTCAACAAGAGCGCAACTTTCTAAGAAAAAGTTTCAAACATGAATGATAAAGAAGGACTTTGTCTCTAACATAAAACTCCTTTCTTGTAATCATTCAGTCATAAAGACTCTTGGTTTTTTCTTTGTAAATCCTTGTATTCTCATAAGCATCATTATGTATCTCTTCCAACTCTTGCAATTGCAACTTCCTTGCAATCCCAGCAACATCAGAATCCATTTTACATTGTTTAATGGCCAAAAATATTTTTTTTTTCAAGCTCCACCGGTAGATGACATGCTTTCCCGTAAATCATTCTATAAGGTGACATTCCTATAGGTGATTTTTAAGCAGTCTGATAAGCCCAAAGTGTATCACTAAATCACAGACTCCAATCTCGCCGGTTAAGTTGCATTGTCTTCTCCAAAATAGACTTGATTTCTTGATTTGAAATTTCAGCTTGATCATTCATTTAAGTGTGGTAGGTTGTGAAAGTTCGATAAGTCACATGGTATTAGCGTAATAATGCTTCCATTTAACAATTGCAAAAATGAGTGCCACGATCACTAATGATAGCTTTAGGGATTCCAAACCTGTCAAATATATAAGCCCTGATAAAATCTAAAACAACCTTAGCATCATTAGTTCGTGTGACTTTCATCTCAATCTATTTAGACACATAATTAACAACAAGAAGGATATAAAGATTACCAAAAGAAGAAGGAAATGGACCCATAAAATCAATACTCCAAGCATAAAAAATTTCTCTTACAAGAATATTCGTTAAAGACATTTGTTTCTTATGAGTGATATTACTTGTTCTTTGGCATTTTTCACATGATTTGCACAAATGATATGCATCCTTAAAAAAAGAAGGCCAATATAGACCACTTTCAAGTACCTTATGGGCTGTTCTTTTTGCTCCAAAATGTCTGCCACAAAAATGAGAATGACAAAAAGTGAGAATGGAATGAAATTCATCTTGTGGGACACATCTTCTAACTACTTGATCCACACAAAATTTCCACAGATAAAGAGTATCCCAAAAATAATATTTAGCATCAGCTCGTAACTTGTCTTTCTGGGATGTAGACAAACCTAAAGGGACTTTTTTAGTGACTAAGTAGTTCACCAAATCAGCATACAATGGTCTTATAGAGGAATGTAACACATACAACTGCTCGTCGGGGAATGTCTCTCTTATTGTTTCGGTTTGTATATCCTTGGTCTAGTCAACTCAAGTAATCAGCCACATGGTTTTTGGCATCTTTTTTTATCTTTGATCTCAAGATCAAATTCTTGTAAAAGCAAGATCCACCTAATCAATCTTGGTTTGGACTCCTTTTTCTTCAAAAGATACCTTCAAGCTGCATGGTTAGTAAAAACAACGATTTTTGTACCAAGTAAATATGACCTGAATTTTTTTAGAGCAAACACCACTGTAAAAAGTTCCTTTTAGTTGTATGGTAATTGCATTGCTCTCCGTCCAACATGCGGGAAGTATAAGCGATAACATGCAAATTCTTCTCTATTCTTTGTCCAAGTAGAACCTTTACCACGCATGCGGGAAGTATAGGAGATAACATGCAAATTCTTCCCTATTCTTTGTCCAAGTAGAACCCCTTCCACGTAATCACTAGCATCGCACATTATCTCGAAAGGTTCATCCCAATTTGGTGGTTGTATGATAGGGGCAGATGTGATACGTCTCTTAAACTCATCATGGATATCTTTACATATTTGATCAAACATAAAATCCACTACTTTGGCTAGTAATTTGCACAAGGGTGCTGTGATCTTCAAGAATCTTTGATAAAACATCGATAGAAACCTGTATGGCCAAGAAATAACATCTATTTTAGTTTTATCAACCTCTAATCCACGCGAAGACACAATATGCCCAGGAACTATTCCTTGTTCTACCATAAAATAACACTTTTCATAATTCAAGACAAGGTTAGCTTCACTGTATCTTTTTAGGACCAAAGATAAATTTTCTAAACACTTATCAAAAGAATCATCATACATCGTGAAATCATTCATGAAAACCTCAATTATTCTTTCAACATAGTCAAAAAATAATCAGCATGCATCTTTCAAAAGTTGTAGGTGCATTACAGAGATCAAAAGGCATTCTCTTATATGCATATGTACCAAATGGACAAGTAAATGTAGTCTTTTCTTGATCTTCAAGATTAATAATAATCTGATTATATCCACTATATCCATCAAGAAAGAAGTAAAAAGACTTACATGTCAGGCGTTCAAGCATTTGGTCCATAAATGGTAATGAGAAATGATATTTGCGTGTAGAAAGATTAAGCTTTCTATAATCAACACATATTCTCCAACTACTCGAGATGCAAATAGGAATGAGTTCATCATTTTTGTTCTTTATCAACGTGGTTCTGGTCTTTTTGGGCACCACATGGATTGACGCCACCCATTTACTGTCCATGATAGGGTAAATGACTCTTACATCTAATAGTTTTAAAATTTCAGCTTTCATTACCTTCATCATAGGTGGATTCAACCTCCTTTGCATTTCCCTTGTTAGTTTCACATTGTCCTCCAATAATATGTGATGCATCCACGTCGAGGGACTAATGCCCTTGATGTCGGCTAAAGTCCATCCAATGGCTGTTTTGTGATCGCACAACAACTTCACAAGTTTTTCCTCTTGCACACTTGTCAAACCTTTTGCTATAATAATGGGAAGTGTATTGTTGTCACCAATAAATACATACTTCAAATTATTGGGCAAAGGTTTCAATTCTAACTCGGGGGCTTGTAAAATAGATGCCAAAAGCTTTTTATGTGAAAGTACGAAATCAACAAATACATAACCATGGGGAATGGTTTGCAAAGCTTGCAAAGCCAATGCTGATTTGGTTTCTATCTCCTCTTCTTCCTCCATCTTAATTTGTTTCGACCTTTGCTCTTCAAGTTCTTTCCTATTTTACAGCGTGATCACACTAACATTCCTTTTTGGATCAATGCTTGGGAGGGCAATTTTCCATTCATTTGTGCTTCCAATTTCCCTACACTTGAAGCTACTAGCCCCATTTACTTCTCTAAGATGTGAATACTTGATCTTGTTTTTGCTATTGAAAAGACATGATATTTTATTGTAAGGTCACTGTGTTAGAAGCCAAGGTTTTCATCATCTCACGAAGATCATCACTCGATGACCCCATAACATTGGAATTTGTGAATGCAGGGGGCTGTCTCACTTGATAATTCTGTTGGGACTGAAATCCACATGGATAGAACTGTCGGCCTTGATTGCCTTGTTGAGGCAAGTTCCCATAACATAAGTTCGGATGATCTCTCCATCCAGGACTGTACGTGTTAAAAAAAAGATCATACTTATGTTGGGGATGTCCATTGAATGCTCCATCAATTGCATTAGCTTGTTAAATGTAATCTTCTTGCATGCTTGAGCACATATCCGAAGCATTTCCTTATAATGAGTATATGCTACAAACTTTCACCTGCTGTACATTTCCACAAGCCAAAGAACGCACAAGAGAAGTAAGATCATTAACTTTATTCTCAAGTTTAGCAATACTTACCTCATTTACCCGTTTGCTTGAAAGGTCTCCATGCGTGCCAAATTGTTTCGAGTTGGCTGCCATATTTGAGATCAATTAGCATGCAGCCTTAGGTGTTTTTATCTACCAATGCTCTTCCACTTGCCGCATCAATGATACTGCGGTCAATAGGTATCAGTGCTTCATAGAAATATTGAATGAGCAACTGATCAGGTATCTGATTATGAGGGCATTGAATGCATAATTACTCAAATCTTTCCCAATACTCGGAGAGTGTCTCCCTATGAAACTGTCGAATCCCACATATTTCTTTCCTTATGTTGGCAACTCGAGAGGCTGGGAAATACTTTTCAAGGAAAATCTACTTCATACCATTCCAAGTTCTAATGGAACCGGGAAGAATAGAGAAAAGTCATGCTTTTGTTGTCCCTTTTAAAAAGAACAAGAAAGCTTTCAACTTAACCTGTTCTTCATCAACTCTGTGCGGTTTCATGCTAATGCAAACCATGTGGAACTCCTTGAGATGATTATGAGGATCTTCTCTAGCAAGTCCATTAAATGTTTGCAGTAAGTGTATAAAACCAGATTTGAGCTTAAAGTTGACATTGTTGTCGATGTTTATGCATAATGGTTGATTCTGCATGTTAGGAGCAGTGAGCTCCTTGAGTGTTTGTTGTCATGCAACAGCCATGGTGTTGGTGCGAGCTTCCTTTCGTAACCTGCGTAAAGTGTTTTCTATTTCGAGATCTACCTGCACTTGTCTTTGATTAGTAGAATGGGTTACAAGCATAAATCGCCAAGAAAACTTAAAAGAAATCAACCACACAAGAGATTTAAAGTAGTACAAATTGAATGAAAATCCAACACTAGAACGTAAAAATTGCCTAAAAACCCTAGAAAACAGTGGAATTTGGCCTCGATGGGGTGGGGCTAGTTGCCATAGGCACCTAGTCTTATTCAAAACGTTGTTCT
Organism: Populus deltoides; assembly: GCA_015852605.2. NCBI lineage: Eukaryota > Viridiplantae > Streptophyta > Magnoliopsida > Malpighiales > Salicaceae > Populus > Populus deltoides. The sequence continues at coordinate 8,723,387 of CM027588.2, read as the reverse complement.
CCTTCAAGAAACAAAAGGTCGAGGCCTAATTCCACTAGAAAATCTGTTTTAAACATTACGTCCACCATAATTGCACAGTACCGCAATCAACACCTTTTTTATCAACAAAATAAATAGCAATCACACCGCAAATAATAATCACAGCACAAGAATCAACTAAAATTACTTCCCCTGCATTGGCGCCAAAAATTATTATGATGTCGTGATTACATAAATTAATTACCCTAGCTTAAATAAACAAGATAGTATAGAGCAAGCAAGGGGTCAATCCCACAAGGAAGGTTTAGTTCAGATTTTTATGTTATACAGTATGCAAATGGGGGGGAATTGAGATTATATAGGCTATAGCAGAATTAAACAATCAAGCTAAATTAAATAAATCAGAAAAATATCAAGAGAACAAACCTTGGTTTCAAGTAAAAGTGCACCTACGGCTATCAGAACCGATCATTGAAATGATACATAAATTTATTTTCTGAATATTTATCTCTTCTTAACGTTGGTTAATTAACAGATCCCCCGTATAACTAACCATAACCATTAAACAACCACAGTGTCCGCACTAGTAATTTAATTGAGTGGCAGCCTTAAGAACTAGATAAGTTGATTAATCAAGAAAACATAACTGTCCATAGTCCATGTTTGATTTGATCAAGTATTTTCCCTAAGAGTAATAACATAGATCCGCTATGATTATTAAAGTCAGTTCATTCACAAGTTTATATACCACAACTTCGGTTTTGATAGCAAACTTAGCAATAGATTATTTACAATAACAACTTAGAGTCCGCTCTAGCAATTAAAATAAACAATCATAGAAAATAAGCATAGGAAAACAAACATGTTCATCATATAAACTGAAAAGAAAAGGTAAAATAAATCTCACAGTTCTTGAAATCCGAAGGTTTCTGTGTCCTTGCAACCAAGAAAAAAAGCTTAGCCTTGCATGTCTACTGAACAACTAATTGAAAAGAAAAAAGAATGCATGATTTAGGGTTTTGGAGGAAAGGCTATGTTTTTTCTCTTTTCTAGTCACCTCCTCTCTTCCTTTTGTTTTTTCTTTTTATTTGATAGGAAACCATAATCCCTCTTTCTTACAAAATAGTCCTGACCTAAATAGACAATTTACATTTAAGTTGTTCAATAACTATTTTCCTAAACAAAGGAGAAACAGTCTTGCATAAAATCCTCAAGCTTTGACTTTGGACTTAGAAGAGTTAAATTGTTGAAATAAAAACTTGGATGTCGGTTTGGATGCTTTGGGAAGTAATTTGGACTTGCTTCTTTACAAAACCTGTCTGTTGGTAGAATTCATGTGTCATCTTATAAAAATCATATCTCTCTCATATGAGCTTTTATTCTAATGAAATTTGGTAGGCTGATAGGTCTTCGAGTTAGGAATCCAACAAAATTAAGTTGCATCAAATGGACTTCTCTAGCCTAAGATATTCAAGTCGGAATGCCGAAGGTCAACACTAGCAGAATACGAGATTTGTCTTTGAAGGCTGCAAATTCTATGCTTTTTTTTTCTCTTTCCATATATGTATAGAAAGGTATGAATGTTAGCTTTCAAATACCACTGGAATCACTTCGTTTCAACTTCTAGAGCTCAAGCTCTACACCAAACATCGATCAGAGGTCAAATCTGCAAATTATCTCTAATTTACTTCTTTTTTAATCTTACATCCAAAAGTGCCTTCAAAACATAAAACAAAGAATATCAAGGCATTTCATATATAGAACATAGGAAAAATACTAGGTAAATATGGGTAAAACTATCAAATAATATGGTTGCATCAAGACTTCATTAGTTTCTTAGAAGGATTAATTGGATGAATTAGGGACTTAATTGTAAGAATATTAAAGTTGAATTGACACTTGAGGACTTCATTGAAGAAATCCAAAACTAAAAACCAGACTAAAAAAACCACGTGATTGTAGGGGTTGAAATTGACCAAATTAGAAGCCAAATCGAAGAAAATTAAAAGTTTAATGGTCATTTAAGGGTCCAAGTGCACAAGTCAGAAACCAGACCAAAATGAAAATGAAGCTGAACTTTGGGGCTGATGTTTGCGTTTGGAAAAAGGATGAAATTGCATGCAATTAAAAGGTAAGAGGCAATTACGGGTGTACGTAAAATAAATTGAAAGAGTAGGGATTATATTGAACTTTGTCAAATCCCAAATTAAAAACTCTAATTTTTAGGGTTTAACCTAAATGATATGTCTCTTAAGTTTAATGAAGGGATTGAGTGACACGTCGTTTAACCACTGTTCAGCTTCTTCTTTGGTAGTTTTGAATGGTCGAGTAGGCATCTTTAGGTGAATGAATGTGGCATCTCCGACCACCTCAGGGTCTCTAACCACTACCATTCAATTAAGAAACACCCCCTCTACATAGAAAAGCGACTTCCATCGAACATTTACATCCTATTGTTTTTAACAAACTCAACAACATCTTGTCCCTGATCAGTTATCACTGCATTTTAAAATTTTTTGCTGATTGAGTTGGCACCTTCAAATAAATGAATGTGAAGCTAAAGACATCTAAATTGAGCAAGAATAGATCCAATTGAAATGTATGGTTCTCCTTTACCAATTTTAGATCATCGCAGATGATGTTTACATCGAAGTTGTTCTAGCAAAACCTTGAAATTGGTTAACTTAGTCAACCTTAACTAAGATACCCATTTATGTAAAACAACTCAACTTTTTTGTTTGTTCACACTTAAAAATTCCTAGAGGGTTCTTATCAAGGATCACAAATCTTTCATAAAAAATCAGAAGGTGGTGGATGCATGCCTTTATCTCCAAGCAAAAGAAAACCACCTAGGCAAATTTGTTACAAAACCACTATTCCAAAACCATTGAAGGACAAAGGTTCCAACTATTAACATTTATCCAGAACCCTCTCATTTTGATCAGAGGGCTAAGCTTTGATCTATCTATGTTTGAATCCATTAAGAACTTTAGCAAAACCCTATAAATACCCTTGGAAAAAGAAGAAAAGAGGGGAAAAAGAGGAAAAACATGGAGAAACACATTGTTAAAAGATCATAGTGTGAAGATTCAAGAGCCTAATATAGAAGCTCTAACAAGCTTTGGAAGGAAAAGATAGTGAAAGGGAAAGAAGGATAAAAAAGAGAAGGAAAACAGCAGTTCATAGCCAACAAGCTTGGAAAAGTTATAACCATGTAAAAGTTCAAGGGTGGAGTCCATGTGGCCTGCCTATTCATGCTTTTTTAAAGTTTAAACCTCTTTTAATGTTGTTTGAGCGTATCTTGTATTTTGTTTTTGATTTTTTGCTGGAATAATCTGATATTTTTCGTTAGATTTTGTTTTGTTCTTGTTATAAGCATGTTTTAGATTATTCAAGCTTTTGTTATGATAGTTTGTTTTAGTTTTGATTAATAATGTGTTAGAGAGGCTTGTAAAAAGGAATGATTCTTTGTTTTGATGCTTGTTTGATTTTGTGTTTTTAGCACAATAGCATGTTGATGATGTATTTAAGGTGTTTTGATTAGTGTTTGAATATGTTTTGTAATAAAATAGTAAGTTGCTCTTATTTGTGGGTTAAGGATTTTGAAAACATGTTGATCAATTTGATTTCTTTTAGTGTAATTTTGTAGTTCATACAAGTATGTATTTGCATATAGATGTAAAAAACATCAAGTTATAAATCCAATCAACATGAGTATGCTTGTTGTTTAGCTTTGGAAGTTTTGAACTTTGAAACCTGTTGCATGATTTTGATGTTTTGGTATTATTTGTTAGCTTTGGAAGTCTAAAAGGCCAGTTCTGGGTTTGACAGTATATTGGGTTTTCTAGGAAAAAATCTAGGTTGGTGTTTTAATGTTCTTCCCAAGAATGTTGCCTTTGTGATTCTAACTTATTTTGGTTCATTTCTTTATATCTTCACCTTTTTATGCATCATTAGTCAATAATTTAGAGTCTTCATTCATCAATAACAAGTTCTTAAGAGTTTTAATCCTAAGTTTTTTATTTTGAACCGAAACCTATTTCTAACAACATTGTGTTGATTATTTGATAATCAAAGCAAATGGATATTAGATTACTCTTTCTAGAATGATTTTGAATAAAACCCTCGCCTTGATTGCATAAAAACTTATCTAAATTGAGATTTGTGTTTGCTAGGTTCTTGATGAATGTTCTTCGTGTTCTTCACAGCTTGAGTGTTTGATCCATTTTTCTGTGAAAATTTTTATGTTTTGTGTTAATTTTCAACTTTGATTTTGTTTCAGTTTAAAGCTTTGTGTTGGTTTAGTTTTTCGGTCAAATCTTGGTTTTTGGTTCGGTTCATGATTGAACTAGTGTCTTTAAGTCAATCTGTTTGGTTTTATTTTGGGTTAAGTACTTAAGACTTTGTTTGTTTGGACAACTTTTTTATCAAGGAATTTTTGATCTAAATAGGTGTTTGGCAAACACACCCTTAAGTCCATTTTGGTAGTTTTCTAGGGAAAGAAAAGATTGTTTTGCCAAACATGGTGTTAGAGAAATAAATAATAAAAAAACCAAAAAGTAATTTTTGCTTGTTGCATATGACCTAACCATTACACTAGAAAATGCATTTTATTTATAAAAAGGAGAGAAATGTTTTTAGCATTGTTTTAGAAAATTTTTGTGTTTTTGTTTTTGTATTTTTTTAGAATTTACAATAAGTTTGTAAAATTTCTTAAGGATTTGACTAATATTCCAATAACTCTATAAAATTATAATTCGTGGAAATTAATGGTCAACATTTTGGTATAAATATTGTACCTACTTGTAGATTGATATTTAAGTACCAAGAGTTGACTAGAAAATTCTCAAAATAATTTTGGATATTCACCAATTTTAATTTGGAATATTTCTCATCACAATATACAAGTTGTTGAAAATACTTTTGCCTTCCAGAATAAGTGAACCCTGTCAAGGTACCTACATGGTTCTTATCTGGTGGTTTAGACAAAGACCATTGGGGACCTTATGTTTTTTATAGTATTGGATTAGGATTTGTGTGTTTTATATGGTTTGATTTTTGTATTTGGCTTACTTGTGATATATCATTTTGGAATGCATACACATGGAAACTTTAAGTTAGGTAGGGGGTAACGGCTTACCATATAACTTTCAGTTAGGATTTAAGTTTGTGAAACCATCTGACTATTTGTTGAGTACTTGGACTAGTAGTGACTGGTGTACGTGCAATCTCACTACCTACTGAGCCCCTATATTACCTTCATGAGGGCAATCATCGGGACACCAAGAAACCCTTTTGAGACTACATAATGCTTACCTTCATGTCTCATGTAAAAAGATATTGAACCTACCTATAGGATATATGTTCTACAAATAAACATCGTTGCATTAAGACATGCTCAACCTTTAAAAACATCTTGAATTGCAGGACTTAGGGCTGATAAAATGACCATCATTAAAGAGATGACTTTTATTAAATACAGGTTGGATTATGAATCCTCTCAGCTGTTAGAAGGGGATTGCTTGAAACTAGATGATAAAATATGAGTTGCTCTGAAAAAGACTCAAAGAAGCTCATCTCACACATGAAAAGCATCCATGTGGATAGGTTTTTGAAGAAATATGAGAGGATAATGGAAATCATAAACGTGTCTATGCACAATTCAAAAATTAAATCCTTGATGTATTTTTAAAACTCCGAGTATCGTTGCTTCACTTTTAAGAATAAAGACAAATATCCTACTTTGGAAGAATATGGTTTACTAACCAAATTTGCTTAAAATCTATACAAAGTCTACTTCCACTAATGGCGTGGCAAAATGCTAACTGAATTGATCAAAGTTCCAAATCTACATAAGATATTAGAGAAAAGTGATATTGGCCTAAAGTGGAGGAAGATTGAAGAAGTATTTGAAAAGAGGAAGAATGACTCTAGATTTGTTGAAGAAAAGGGTATAATACTTGCTTTAGGAATCTTCAGGTTGGTGTTATTTCCAAACCTCACTGGAATAATCAATTTAAAGGCAGCTGCAACCTTTTTTGCATATGAAAACACAGATAAATCTCATCACGGCGATACAAGCAGAAACTATCTTGACGCTCAATCATTGTAAGAGAGTTGGCAAGGGATCAATAAGATGTTATGAATAGTTATTGTACATATGGATAATTAGCCATATAAAAACCAAGAAGCTGATATTTAACAACTTCTGGTGGTTTAGTAAAAAACCATTAGAGATAGTTAAAGAAGAGGAGTGAAAGGACCTGAACAAGGAAAACTGAAAAGTAAAATTGCAACGAATTCTGCAAAGACAAGTGAAGTTGAAAGCCCTATGGATGAGAGCAAAAATTGTTAGATAAGTTGTGGGAGATGACAACAGGTGCCTCTGATTGGAGTGATTAGATATGTTAGTTACTGCACCTGCTTTAGCTGTAAGGCAACTTAGAGGCATACAAAATGTGCTAAGGATGGTCGGGTTATTCTAATTCTCCTGGTTATTCAAGGACCAGTCTTCTTTGGAAGCTTCTGGTATTGGTCAGGAAGGAATCAAATGGTTTGAGAGATCCGGTTACTAGTGAAAAGTATATAAGATAGATAAATCTATCACTAGTCACCATCCCCACAAGTCTGGAATTTGAAGCCAAGACTTCGCAAACTGTTGAACCAACTAAAAGAAAGAGGATTAGCAATGAGGAAGAGTTGAACGTACAATTGGAAAAGCTCCAAATAGAAGTGGACACTAGTATAGCCCTTAGGATATCCCTCAAGGAGCAACTCCTCGTTGAATAGAAATTGAGAAAGTTCATAGAACAATAGTGATGCAACCATATTATTCAATAGTTTCACCCACATTTAACTAGTGTTTTGCCTATTTTTTATATATATAATGCCTTGATGTTCTTTGTTTTATGTTTTGAAGGCAATTTTGGATGAAAGATGCAAAAAGGAGTAAATTGAAAGTAATTGGCATATTTGACCTTCAATCGATGTTTTGTGCAGAGCGTGAGTTCTAGAGGATGAAATGGAATGATTCTTATGGCTTTAGAAATCTAACATCCATACCTTTCTGAAAATCAAAAGCAAGAAAAATAAAAAAAGGAAGAGCTTGGAAATCGCAGCCTTCAAAGTCAAATATCACAATCTGCCAGTGTTGACCTTCGTCCATTCCGACTTAAATATCTTGAGCTATAGTAGTCCATTTGATGCAAACTCAATTGTTTTAGATTCCTGGCTCAAAGATCTATTACGTACCAAATTTTAGATGAAAAAGATCTCATATGAGGGAGATATGATTTTTCTAAGATGACAAATAAATTCTGCCAGCAAACAGGTTTTATGAAGAAACGAGTCCAAATTACGTCCCGAATCATCCAAACTGACATCCAAGTTTTTATTTCATCAATTTAGATCCTCTAAATCAACGCTTGAAGATTTCATGCAAGGATATTTTGTCTTTTTAGGAAAATTGTTATTGACGTATTTAAATATAAATTGTCTACTTAAGGGAGGACTATTTTGTAAAATCTATGTTTGATCTTTTTGAACTCCCATTGGTTTATAAGAATATGAGTATTATGTATGAAAATTAGTTGAGATAGATGAAGATATAAATTGAATGAATAAGTGTGCATGCAAGTTTTAACGTTTAATTGGTTTAGGGATTGACTTTGAAAATATGTTATGTTGACTTTATAGTGTTATACCAATGCAAGCTTTTGAGCCTTCAACATTATATTCTTTGATTGTGCATTCTTTCAATGATATGTATCTCTAGAACTTGCTTCATATCTTGTTGAGATTACATTCACATTACATGTGTACATGAAGATGATAAAAGCATTAGGAATTTTAACCACTTGAACTAAAGCATAGTATCCTTAATGAGCCCCTTTTGAGCTTGTTTATCTTTGCTTTGCTTTACCCATTGTAATCCTTAACTTTTATTTCTTTTCCTTTTCCCTAGCCAAGGATTAGTAGAGCAAATACTTGTTGATATCTCATGGATTATGATTGGAAATTATATGAAAAGAAAAAAAAAGTGATGCCTAATGAAAAGATGGGCAAAGTTGCTAAAGGTGAAAAAAAAAAGAGAAGAAAAGAGAAGTGTTCCATTGTGTTCATAGTTCTTAAAATTTTATGTTGATGGAGTTTGAAATCAAAAGAAGTTAACTATTGGTACTTAAAGATGGAAAATTTGTGTGCTGACGATGGAATATCTTGTTTGAAAGATCAATTTTTTTTAGAATGCTCTACTTCCTTTGGTTTTAGCCTTTTCTTTTACTTTCTTTTACCTCACCATAACCTTAGCCCCCATTACAATAAAAAATTAAGACCTTTTGATTCATGCATTAGTTGTAATATGTTAGTAATAAAGATGAGATTGAAGAGCAAGCTTATGGTAGAATATATTCATTGATTGAATTTGAGAGATTTAAATATATAAACCCTAAACACATGAGTGTTTGAGTGTATATCAATGAGAGGACCTATCACTTTGGCATGGCATAAATTTCATTTAAATCTCAATGATTAATTGAGTTTGAAGTTAGCATACAAATGAATTCATGAAAATCTATACTCTTTATCCTTTTTTATTGTATTCTTGTTTATAATGTATATATTCTTGGACATTGATGGGAGATTAAGAGATTGGTAATAGTTATTTTATCAATTCAATTTAAGTTAGATTTTATCTATCCTTTCTCATGGACGAGCAAGAGCTAAGTGTGGCGGTATTTGATGCAACCATATTATTTGATAGTTTCACCCATATTTTAACTAGTGTTTTGCCTATTTTTTATATATAAAATGCCTTGATATTTTTTTTAAATTTTTTGAAGGCAATTTTGGATGAAATATGCAAAAATAAGTAAATTGAGGTAATTGGTAAATTTGACCTTCAGTCGATGTTTTGTGCAGAGCATGAGCTCTAGAGGTCGAAAGAAAGTGATTCTAGTGGTAATAGAAAGCTAACATCCATACCTTTCTGTACATATAAGGCAAGAAAAATAAGAAAATGTAGAGTATGGAAATCATAGTCTTCAAAGTAAAATATCCCAATCTGCTAGTGTTGACCTTCGTCCATTCTGACTTAAATATCTTGAGTTACAGAAGTATATTTGATGCAAAATCAATTGGTTTGGATTCCTGACTCAAAGACCTATCAATGTACAATATTTTAGACGAAAAAAGATCTCATATGAGGGAGATATGATTTTTCTAAGATGACAAGTGAATTTTGCCAACAAACAGGTTTTGTGAAGAAACGAGTCCAAATTACATCCCGAAGCATCCAAACTAACATCCAAGTTTTTATTTCAGCAATTTAGCTCCTCTAAGTCAAAGCTTGAAGATTTCATGCAAGGCTATTTCTTTTTTCTTAGGAAAATAGTTATTGAAGTACTTAAAGGTAAATTGTCTACTTAAGGGAAGACTATTTTGTAAAATACAGACGAGGGTTTCCTAGGGTATAAAAAGAAAGAGAGAAGCAAAAGAGGAGGAGAGAGGGGGACGGTCAGAAGAGAGGAACACAAACCCTTGCTCCCATAAACCCGAATTCATGCATTCTTCTTTCTTTTTGGTTAGTTGTTCAATAGACATGCAAGGCTAAACTCTTTTTCTTGGTTGCAAAGACACAGAAACTTTCAGATTTCAAGAACTGTGAGATCTATTTTACCTTTTTTTTCACTTTATATGATGAATGAATATGTTTGTTCTTCTATGCTTATTTCCTATGATTGTTTATTTTAATTGCTAGAGCGAACTCTAAGTTATTATAGTGAACAATCTATTGCTAAGTTTGCTATCAAAACAGGAGTTATGGTACATAAACTTGTGAAGTAATTGAGATTAATAATTGTGGCGAATCCATATTAGTAATCTTAGGGAGAACATTCGATTGATCAAATCAAATATGGACTGCGAACAGTTATGTTGTCTAGATTAATCAACTTATCTAGTTCTTAAGGCTGTCATTAAATTAAATTACTAGTGCAGACACTGTGGTTGTTTAATGGTTAGGATTAGTTATACAACGGATCTATTAACTAATCAACATAACAAAAGATAGATATTCATAGTATAAATTGACGTCTCGTTTCTATGATTAGTTCTGATTTCTGTAGGTGGATGTTTACTTGCGACCAAGGTTTGTTTTCTTGATAATTTTCTGATTTTATTTAATTTTGCTTGACAGTTTTCTGTTTACTTTTGCTTTAGCCTAGATAACCTCCGAAACCCCCCCAAATTCCATATCATCTAGCATAAAAATCTGACTTGAACCTTCCTCATGGGATCGACCATTTGCTTGCTCTATATTATCTTATGTGTTGTGTTTTAAGCTAGGATAATTAATTTGTGCAACCGCGACATCACAACAAATTTTAGCGTCGTTGCTGGGGAAGTGATTTTGGTTGATTCTTGTGCTGTACTTTTTATTCGTTGTGATTATTATCTATTTTGTTGAAAAAAAAGAGATTTTTGTTTGCGGTGGTATTGTATAGTACGGTACAGTTACTGTTCAAAACCAATTTTTTGACGGAATTAGGTATCGACCTTTTGTTTCCTAAAGGGAAACGACGTTCTGAATAGGACTAGTCGTTTTTTGCCACTAGCCCCACCCTATCGAGGCCAAATTCCGCTGTTTTTTAGGGTTTTAAACCAGTTTTAGTTTTCTAGCGTAGGATTTTCGTTCAATTTACATTGTTTTCAATCTCTTTTATGGTCGATTGTTTTTTAGTTTTCTTGACAATTTATGCATGTAACCCGTTCTGCTAACCAAAAAAAGTGTAGGTAGATCTCGAAATAGAAAACACTTTACACGGATTATGAAAGGAAGCTCGCATCAACACCATGATTGTTGCACGACAACAAACACTCAAGGACCTTGATGCTCCTAACATGGAAAATCAACCATTATACATAAACATCGACAACAATGTCAACTTCAAGCTCAAGTATGGTTTTATACACTTACTGTAAATATTTAATGGACTTGCTGGAGAAGATCGCCATACACATCTCGAGTTCCACATGGTTTGCGTTGGCATGAAACCGAATGGAGTTGATGAAGAACATGTTAAGTTGAAAGCTTTCCCCATCTCTTTAAAAGGGGCAGCAAAGACGTGGTTTTCCTCTATTATCCTAGGTTCCATTGGAATTTGAAGTGCCATGAAGAAGATTTTCCTTGAGAAGCAAATGCCAACATAAGGAAAGAAATACCTGGGATTCGGCAATCTCATGGAGAGACACTCTTCGAGTATTGGGAAAGATTTGAGCAACTGTGCATTCAATCATCATCAAATACCTTATCAGTTGCTCATTCAATATTTCTATGAAGGATTGATGCCTACTGACCGTAGTATCATTGATGCGGCAAGTGGAGGGGCATTGGTAGATAAGACACTCGAGGCTGCACTCCAATTGATCTCAAATATGGCAGCCAACTCCAAATAATTTGGCACTCATGGAGACTTCCCAAGTAAATGAGTAAATAAGGTAAGTATTTTTAACCTTGAGAATAAAGTTAATGATCTTACTTCTCTTGTGCGTTCTTTAACCTGTGGAAATGTACAACAGGTGAAAGCTTGTAGCATATGCTTTTTACAAAGACATATTCGGATATGTGCCCAACAATGCAAGAAGATTACATTGAACAAGCTAATGCAATTGATGAAGCATTTAATGGACAGCCTCAATGAAACAAGGTCAAGAATTCACAACTTGGAGAAGAAAATGGGGCAAGTAGCTTCAAGTGTAGGGAAATTGGAGGCACAAATGAATGGAAAGTTGCCCTCCCAAACATTGAATCCAAAAAAGAATGTTAGTGTGATCACGCAACGAAATGGGAAAGAACTTCAAGAGCAAAGGTCAAAACAAATTGAGATGGAGGAAAAAGAGGAGATAGAAACTGAATTGAGTATAAAGAAGAAACATCATATTCCTCTACAAATTGAAAAAACGACCAATACTCCAAAGGTAAGTACTAACTCATTGAATTCCAGTTTTAAAACAATTTCACCCTTTCCTTTGAGTTCTTCTAGGTCTAAGAAAGAGGACAAAGAAAAAGAGATTTTAGAGGTTTTCAAGAAAGTGAAACTCAACATTCCTTTGATTGATGATATCAAGCAAATTCCCAGTATGCCAAATTCTTGAAAGAGTTGTGTACTACCAAGAGAGCCTACAAGCTAAAAGGTTATGAAATGGTAAGTATGGGTGAAGTTGTATCTACTGTTGTTTAAAAGAACATGCCTTTAAAACAAAAAGACTCAGGTGCATTTACTATCCCATGTGTTATTGGTAATTCTGGTTTTAAAAGGGCCTTATGCAATTTAGGTGCATCCATTAGTGTTATGCCCAAACATGTTTATAAATCTCTTAGTCTGGAGACTTTGAATAAAACTAGTATTGTAATATAACTTGCAGATCGTAGTTTTGTTTATCCACTTGGTGTGATAGAAGATGTCCTAGTCAAGATTGATAGTTTGGTTATTCCATGTGATTTTTATATTCTTGATATGGAATGTGATTCTTGTGATTCATCAAACAACACTCCTATATTGTTGTCACACGTCCCTCGCGCAGCGTCCGATGGTGATTTTTTGTTTGTTTACTTGATTGGTTCTTTGGAGTCGCCACCTAGTATTATGGCCACTAGGAAACCTAAACTGGTCTTTCAGAGATTCTAAGGTAAGGGACTGTTGCGTAAAGGGAAGGTATTAGCACCCCTAGTACGCCCTACCTAAGGTAAGCTGCTTGGTATTTGGTTTGCCTTATAATTGCTATGGTGTTGGTGTCTTCTAATCCCATCAGTTTTCCTAGGATAAGTTTAGTTATAATTGCTATGGTGTTGGTGTCTTCTAATCCCATCAGTTTTCCTAGGATAAGTTTACTATGATGAATAAACTTGGACTCAAGGTCTAAAAGAAAGAACCCTTGGTCAATGCGAATCACACCCTTAGATATGTCTACAAGGTACCAATGAGAACTAATGCAGATTTCTTGAAATCTGTGTTTGATTCAGACTAAATTTATAACCTATGATTTATGAGATAGGTAGAAATCTAAGGAGATTCCATGTGCTTTAAAAGCTCATTTTTCCCTTAGTATTTCAAGAGTTTGCGACTCGTAAATCACAAGGCGAGGGGAAAAAGATTCAGAAATCTAAGGAAATTCATAGCGCTTTAAAAGCCTCTTTTTCCCTTAGTGTTTCATACTCATGGCTCGTAAACCATGGTGTCAAAAATTGAAATGCCCTCGATTCTAATCGAGGCTTCTTTCAAGGATGTGTGATGACTTATTATTCCTAGAAAATTATTTTGGATATTTACCACTTAGGGTTTCTTTATCCAAACATTAACAGCGAATAATAACAAGTTATTCCCAATAATATTTTGAATATTCATCCCTTTAGGATTTCATTATCCAAACATTAACGGTGAATAATAACAAATTATTCCCAATATTATTTTAGATATTCATCCCTTTAGGATTTCTTTATCCAAACATTAACGATGGATAATAGATGAATTCCCTCAAAATAAGATTTTTGTGTTTTTTTTTGGAATATTGGCCAATATCCTTTGGAGTTTTACAAACATGTTGTAAAATCCAGAAATGTAAGAAAATAAATTTTTTATTGTGTTTAAGAAATCCATGCAAAAACACATTTTCAAAACTTCAAATATTTATTTTTTTATAAAAAAAACATTTAAATTATGTTAGAGTATTAGCCGTATACAACACACAAAAATATTTTTTATATTTTTCTTTGTCAAAAAACACAAACATCACAGTTAATCACAATTAAAGTTAACAAACCACATATTAGTCAAATTTTTAAGGCTTTAACAAATCAATTATTAAATTCCAAAAAATATGTAGAAACCTGTTCTTACATTTTCACAGGAAATACAACATGATTTTATTTGTCTCTAAAATACTTGATCATATTCAATTAAAACATCAAATTCATTTTTTTTGTCTTTTTTGATTTTTTAATCCAATAACATAAAATAAAAAAAAGTACAACCATACACACATCCCTTTTTATTATGTTTTTTTCTCATACACCCATATATAATTACAAATAACAAAAATTTAAAATAAAACAACACATCACACAAATAAAAAATTACAAAATAGCCCCAAAACAATCTGGAATTACAAGGAAGGCCTTCTGCACCACCGAAATAGTGGCGGCGCGTCTCCTCCACACGCCACCGCCACTGGTGGTGCGTGGGTTCACGCGCCTTCGTAGGGAACGTCTCGAAACGGGTGGATCTAGCTTGGCTTCTTCTCCTCTGCCTTCCTCGCCGACGGTGAAGATCATCGTCACCTGCAACAAGAGTAAAACACACAAACAGTAGTTGATTTTAAGTTTTTTTGTTTCTTGTTCACGGATCTGTTTTCTTTCCTCTTCTTCTCCGTTTTGGATCTGCTTCTCTCTACAGATCTATTCTTTTCTTTTCCTTTCCCATTCTTCTCTGTCTCAGGTGGCGGCAAGACCAAGGGGGCAGCCGACTGCTAGGCTTTGGGTTTTCGTCCTGTCTATGCAGCTATCGGTGGCCGGTTCGTGTCTTGGCGGAGACGACGGCCTGCAAATTGCTCCCTTTCGGTTGGAGGGGAATGAGCAGATCGGGGTGAATAGCCTGTGGGGCTGTTGTCCTTTGGCTAGTTTCGGGGCCGGTTGAAGGAGATGAAGGAAAGAACGGGGGTGGTCGGGTCTTCACGAGCTGCGCAGTGATGGTGAAGAAGAAACGGCTAAGTGAGAGATGGGAAATGGTAGCTCTTGTTCTGTGAGCTAGAGGATGACAGATCAGTGAAGATGGAGAAGGCTGGTTTGGGTGGTTTGTGGGGGAAGATGGAGACGACTGAGAAAGGGAAGAAAGGCTGAGAGAGCAGAGTAATGGGGGCTCGGGTCGGCTAAGAGGAGACTATTGATCTATGGCCAGCTGAAGAGGGAAACCGAAAATTCTCCAAGGCCAAAGCAGAGTTTTCTCTGGTTTGGCTAAAGGGTGGAGAGCTCGTGAGGGAGAGTCAGCTAGATGAAGGAGAGGGGGGCTGGTCTCCGTGTAAAAAAAAAATCAAAGGCCAAGGGTGGGGGTGCGGCTTGGTTTCGGCCGAATACAAAAAAAATTAGGTTTAGGTTTTTTCGTGGTTGCCCTAAATTTCTCTCTTTAAAAATTGTCCTATGTCAATTTTTCTTCCCCCCTTTGTGCATATGGCTGGATGTTAACTTATATAGAAAATCTCTACATGTTCTATTTAAGAAAATATTGCAATAATTATTGCAGAGATTGTCTTCTATAACCAGCACCAACAAATCCTATATATATGGTATTCTTCATTGCAATGATTATTTTCCATAACCAGCACGAATCAAATCATATATCTATGGTATTTTGTATTGCAATAATTATATATGATTCAATAATTATCTCCTTCACATATTGTTTCCTTAACCCTGATGCTCTATGTTATCGCCACATGTAAATCCTTATTTATAAAAAAAAAATTATTAAAATATGGGTCAAAAATTGGGTGGCAACAATTGTTTGGGAGACCATTCTTGAAAACTACCAATACGAAAATTGATTGTGGTAAGGATACTTTGTCCATGGAAGTATGAGATGAAAAGATTGAATTTAATTTTCATGATGCAATAAAATATCCTTACAACAATGTTTATTCTATCACATGTTATAACCAAGTTGATAAGTATGCGCAGCAAGTTTGTGATTTTGATAGAATGGATGGATTAAACGTGGCTTTGAGCTATGGCTATGATTTTACTAAGATAGAAGAGATGGAGAGGCACCTATATGTTCCCCAAAACATGTAGGAATTCGCATTGGCTTTGCAAGCTTTGCAAACCAATCCTCTTGGTAATGTATTTGTTGATTTAGTATTTTCATATAAAAAG
The DNA here is from genome assembly GCA_015852605.2 of Populus deltoides. Taxonomy (NCBI): domain Eukaryota; kingdom Viridiplantae; phylum Streptophyta; class Magnoliopsida; order Malpighiales; family Salicaceae; genus Populus; species Populus deltoides. The sequence continues at coordinate 8,707,486 of CM027588.2, read as the reverse complement.
TTGTTGCCATCTATTTTACAGGCCCCCGATTTAGAATTGAAACCTTTGTCTGATAATTTGAAGTATGTATTCATTAGCGACAACAATACACTTCCCGTTATCATAGCAAAAGGTTTGACAAGTGCGCAACAGGAAAAACTTGTGAAGTTGTTGAGCAATCACAAAACAATCGTTGGATGGACTTTAGCCAACATCAAGGGCATTAGTCCTTCGATGTGTATGCATAACATACTATTGGAGGACAATGCAAAACCAACGAGGGAAATGCAAAAGGGGTTGAATTCGCCTATGATGGAGGAAGTAAAAGCTAAAATTTCAAATCGAGAAATCAAGTCTATTTTGGAGAAAACAGTGCAACATAACCAGCGAGATTGGAGTCCACAACTTGGTGATGCATTTTAGGCTTGTCGGACTGCTTACAAATCACCTATAGGAATGTCACCTTATAGGATGATTTATGGAAAAGCATGTCATCTACCGGTGGAGCTTGAACACAAAGCTTTATGGGCCATTAAACAATGTAACATGGATTTGATGCTGTTGGGATTGCAAGAAAGTTGCAATTGCAAGAGTTGGAAGAGATGTGAAATGATGCTTATGAGAATGCAAGGATTTACAAAGAAAAGACCAAAAGTCTTCATGGCCGAATGCTTACAAGAAAGGAGTTCCATGTTGGAGACAAAGTCCTTCTTTATCATTCATGTTTGAAACTTTTTCCTGAAAACTTACGCTCTTGTTGGATTTGACCCTTTGTTATTTCTAATGCTTTTCCTTATGGTGTAGTTGAAATTACAAGTTTAGAAACAAACAAAATGCTCAAGGTTGATGGGCATCGCTTGAAACCTTTCTATGAAAGTTGGATGACAGAACTCACCGCTTCTGTGGAGTTAGCTGAACCAATCTATGAAGAATGAGCATGCCACATATTAAGCCAATGACATAAAATAAAAGCGCTTACTAGGAGGCAACCCAGCACAAAAAGAAAAAAAATCAGATTTGCTTTCTTTTTTCCTTACCTTTTATTTTTTGCATTTTACTTTATTTTTATCATTCTCTTACATTCCTTTTCTTTTATTTCAATATTGAGGATGACGTTATGTTTAAAGTGTAGAGGTATTGAGAGAGTTTTGGTTTTCTTTGTTGCGTCAAAAAAATTATATATGTTTGATCTTTTTGAACTCCCATTGGTTTATGAGAATATGAGTATTATGTATGAGAATTAGTTGGGATAGAGAAGATATAAATCGAATGAATGAGTGTGCATGCAAGTTTTAACATTTAATTGGTTTAGGGATTGACTTTGAAAATATGTCATGTTGACTTTATAGTGTTATACCAATGCAAGTTTTTGAGCCTTCAACATTATATTCTTTGATTGTGCATTCTTTCAATGATATGTTTCTCTAGAACTTGCTTTATATCTTGTTGAGATTACATTCACATTACATGTGTACATAAAGATGATAAAAGCATTAGAAATTTTAACCACTTGAACCAAAAAGCCAACCTAAAGCATATTATCCTTAGTGAGCCCCTTTTGAGCTTGTTTATCTTTATGTTGAAGTTCAAGGTATACTCATATTTTTTCAAATTAACATCTTATGCTGCAGGACATGAATGGAGTTCATAGCAAATATGGCTAGAAAGAAGGCCTCTGCTCATGGCATGAAAGGCTGACAGCTATTGGGTGCTATTGAAAGATGTGAGGGCAGTGAAAAAAATTAACAATGCAGTTGAACCAAAAAGGAGATTGTCTTTTGTTGATTATTGAAGGCGTTGATGCTGCTGTGCATCACTGAGGAGAGGTGTGTCACTTCAATGTTTTGGCCATTGCTGGTGGAGTGCTAAGAAAAAGAGTTCATTATTTTTCCTTGTATGGGACGTGGACTGACAGTAATTCCACAAGAGGCTGTGCAGACATTCCTTTTCCACTCTTGAAGTTCAGCGCTTGTTCAAGCAGATCAAAGAGTCTAGCTACTTCATATTTGATGCTCTTAATTTTTGTTAGACAATGACCCTCTTATTAAACCCCATTCTTTATTTTCCAGCTTTTCTCAATCCAGTATAGTAAACCTCAGGTGAGGGAACCAACTTTTCATCCTGATACATGTTTGACAAATGTACAAGCATGTAATCTATATGATGAACTCGCCCTTCGAGGGGTGACATAAGGTCATAACTCTTGTATGATGAAACAAGAATCGTGATTTTTGCCCAAACTCTACAATGAAAACTTTCTGAGTGGCGGCCATTGGGTCACCCACAAGTCTTGAGTACAAGATGCTTCAAGAAAGGTTTGTCCTGATGCAGATAACGATGGCACATACAACTTAAGGACGGGTTCTATTCATTATGTGAACATGGGTAGGTTTTCTACCTGGTCTCAAAAGGGTCTCATATCTGCCCAGTGACGATCTTCGTAAAGACAGTATAGGGGCGTTGCAAGAAATGGTTAAGGTACGTATACCTACCATTACCAAGCAGACACTCAGATATGAGTTGGGTGTTTCACGCATCTGAACCCTGACCAATAGTCACAAGGCAGATCGCTAATTCCCCACCTAACCTAAAAACTTGTGTGTGCTTTCAAAAATAAAAACATGTGATGCATGAAACAATTCTAAAAATGCATGGATAAAACAAAAATAAAATAAGATAAAAATGCCAAAACATAAACACATCAAATACACAAAGCTTGGTCCAATATCGTTAGAAACAGTACCTTCCCTAGTAGAGTCGTCATTCTGTCGCACATCACCAGCGCGGCGTTCGGTTGGTGATTTTCATTTTGTTTGCTTGATTTGTTCTTGGGAGTCGCCACCTGGTATTTAATTGATGGCTACTAGGAAACCCGGGTGTACTGGTCTTGTCAGAGATTCACGGGTAAGGGACTGGTTGTGGTTAGGAAAGATATTAGCACCCCTAAAGCACCCTTTCTGAGGTAAGCTGCTTCATGACTTTGATGTGTTAAGAAAGTTTTAAAAATTTTATCTTTTCATCGGATATTAGAAATACGACTTACGAGTAAGTTCTTAATTCTTGACCGTGAGCAAATCAAAATATTAAATTCTTCTTTATTCTTTGCAATTTTATCATAATAAAAAAAACAAACATCCATAAAACAAATACAAACACACACATACACTTTTACTATATTTTTTCTTTTTTCTTTTCTTTTCATTTTTTTTTACACACTACAAATTATACAAATTCAAAAACTGCTAAACAAAAATTACATTAAACACTTTAAAAATTACAAAACAGACCCTCAAAAATCTATAATAGAGTTGGGAAACCTTTTGGACCTGTATGAACAATAGCGGCGCGTCCCCTCCATGCGTCATCGCCACTAGTGGAGTGTGGATTCATGCGCCGCCTCGAAAGCAACCAAGAAACAGGGCAATCGAGATTGGCTTCTTCTCCTTTTCCTTTCTGCACCAGCGGTGATGCCGTGACCTGTAAAACAACAAAAACACAACAACACAGTCGATTCTCTCCTTCTTAGATCTATTTCTTCCTGTTTTGGATCTGCTTCTCTCTCTTTTTTCTTCAGATGGCAGATCTACTGTAAGGGTGAGGCCGCTATGTTAGGCTGAGGTGGTGTCGCTGCTGCTGGAGGGTCGGGCTCGATCGGGCAAACTGGCCGATGATGGTGTAGAAGGATGAGCGGCGGACAGATCTGGACTCGTGGGCGCCGCTGTGCTTGGGCTACTGCTGGAGAAAGAAGGCACATCGATTTGGGATCTATGGGCGTTGCTGTGCCGGGCTGCTATTGGTCGGTTATGGTGGTGGCCGGTGGCGGTGCTGAGGTGGAGATATCGCCGGGGAAGGCCGGTCTGTGATTCTGGTGTTGCTTCTTTGTCACCAGTGGTTGAAGGGTTGAGGGAAAAATAGAGTGGGGAGAGCTCTCTAATTTTCAGCCAAAATAAAGGCGCGGCCAAGAAAGGGATGAGGGAGATCAAGGGCGGCTGCCCTAGCTGAGAGGGGAGAGGTCTGGTGAGGGGGACGGCTATGTTTGGCTGAGGGAGAAGGAAATGACGTTGGGTAGGGGGAAATGGGGGAGGCTAGAGATGGCTGAGGGGTTTGTGTCCGGCGGCTAAGGAAGAAGAAAATCAAAAGGGAGGGGCTCTATGTTATTGGCTGGAAAAGGAGAAGAAGATGTGGGAATCGTGTGAATGGGTGTTGCGGTGAGGGTTTCCTTTTTCAAGGGAGGGAGCGGCAACTTGGAGAAGATGAAGTTTTAGGGTTAGGGTTAGGGTTAGGGTTAGGGTTAGGGTTTTGTTTGTGTTGCCTTCCAAATATGCAAATTGCCCCCCCTTTTGTGTGTGTTGAATGCTACTATTTATAGGCAAAAATATTGATAGGTCTCAAACTTGGTCCCTCAACTTCTTTTTTGTATTTTCTCATTTTCATTTTTTTTGTGGGAACCCAAAAATAAGTAACAACAAAGATATGACTTGCTTGCATTGGTACCACATCGCACAGAACTTCATCAACATATTTCCCAATCGAAATGGAACCATAACATGTTTAGTCACTTTCACTTCACCGTTATCATTCAGCCATTGCAATCTATATAATTTAACATGGTTAACAATACACAAATTCAGTTTACTAAAAAGGGTGGTACTACAAATATTAACACAGCTTTCCCTATCTATAATTAAACTACATATATTACGTTGTACATAGCAACGCATATGGAAGATGTTCTCCATGTGTTGATTAGTTTCATCTTCCTTGACCTGAACTTGAAGTGTTCGCCTTATAACCAAGGACTCCTCAATTGATAATGCTAACGCATCCCCATCACTATCCTCAAATGGTGGCATGCCTTCACAATCAGATTTGTTTCTTTTAGATTCAATATCACCATTATCTCTAATCATCATGATTCTCTTATTTGGACACTCTGAAGTATAATATTCATGTGCCTAACACCTGAAACATTTAACATCACGAATACATTTAGGTTGAGTTTTAAATTTACCTTTGGCACTAGTAGGGACATCAACTTTAGCCTTTGGTGGTTCGGCTTTGGAAGGAACAAAGGACCTCAACTGGACAATACCTTCTCTCCTTAGATTCGGCTTCCAAGATGATGAAAACCCCGAATTAAATGTTGGCCAAACATGTCCCTTCCTAAGTTGTCTCTCCATCTACGTAGCCATATGAACCATGTCCTCTAGCTTCACATAGTGTTGTAGATCAACAACATTGGTAATGTCTCGATTCAACCTGTTAAGAAACCTAGCCATGATGGCTTCTCTATCTTCAACAACATTGGCCCAAATCATTGATATCTTTATCTCTTTGTGATATTCATCTACTGACTTATAACCTTGATTCAGACCTTGAAGCTTCAAATATAAGTCTCTGTAATAGTGGTTTGGCACAAATCATCTCCTCATTAAGACTTTTATCCCCCTCCAAGTCCGCACGAGTCGATCTCAATTCCTCCTCCTACTGATTACAATATGATCCCACCAAATCAATACATACTCTATAAACTCAATTATCACCAATTTCAACCTTTTTTTTGTTCAAAATAGCTATGGCAATAAAAAATTCAATCTACCTTTTTCTCCCACTCCAAATAAGCCTTGGGGTCGTTATTACCTTAAAAATTAAGAATTTTCAGTTTAATTCAAGTCCCCGTCCACATCTTCATAATTCCCCATGCCATGAAAATTCACATTCCTCCTAGCCCTATTTGGTCCAGACTTGATTCCTTGGCCAGCAGATGCAAAATCATAGTCATTTTCACCCGCATCTGCGTTTTCATCAACAAACTCTTCAAAATCAAATCTGACATTTCATACGGCCATCCGAACCGTATTCCCTTGGCGATCAACCCCACTATTATGTTTCTTTATCAAATTCACCTCCCCTTTCATATCCTTGAATGTCCTAGACAACAACTCGAGTTATTGGCCTATGGCTCATAATTGGAAAGCGACATCAACGTTTTGTGTCACTGGTTCGTTGTTTTCAGATATTCTTTGAATGTATAAAATTTGGTTAGTAACACAAAATATATCCTCACACCTCTTGTGTATCACACAAAAAAAAATCAAGGCTTTCCACTCTAATAAGCTCACTACGCCTTTTACCTCACAACTTGCTTTCCTTTAGTTCTTTAGGAACTGAAATCAACAAATCAAAGTCAGTAGCCTTCACAATGCACTCTAATTATAATTTTCAAACTCAAGAATCAATAAATATACTAAAAATAAAGCAAAATGAAACTTCAATTATGATTTTGCAAGTAGCAATCCAAATTCATACGAATTGTGGATGAAACGAAGACACGAAATAAAACAAAAGCCAGTATTAGTGAAAAGAATTACTTGACTCTTAGATAACCCAATTATAATAAAAATAAAAAGATTTGGATGAAAACAAATAGTAAGGATCTCGTTTTGAAACTTCATGCAAATCTGACCTGTTACGCAATTTTTACGTAACAGAATTGAAACCCAGACCGAACAATCTTGAAATGACCTAATATTCAATATTTAGTATTCTAATACCAAACAAACAACAAATCTTAAGCAAACAATAATATAGGTCGTTCTTTTATGTCTAGGTTCCCAAACCCCTTGTATGATCAGTTTGTGGCAGAATTGAACCTCCAATTAAAACCCTAAGAAACTAAAATCAAAATAATCCCAAATTTAATATATGGTTCAATCACACCCTCAATACATAGAATATAAAGTTTCAATTGATTCTAAGGTGGTTTGCTTATGGTTCACTAAAAGTAGTGTTTCTGCGACAGAATTGAACCTCGAATTAAAATCTTAAGCAAACAATAACACAATAAGCCTAAATTTTATATATATTGCGATCTCACCCTAAAAGATAGAATATGAAGTTGCAATTAATTTTGAGGTGCTTTGCTTATAGTTCACAAAGAGTTGTGTTTCTGCGGTAGAATTGAACCTCGAATTAAAATCTCAAGCAAACGATATCACAATAAGCCCAAAGTTTATATATGTTATGATCTCACCCCCAAAAAATAGAATATGAAGTTGCAATTGATTCTGAGGTGATTTGCTTATAATTCACTAAGAGTTGTGTTTTTACGGCAGAATTGAACCCCGAATTAAAACCTCAAGCAAACGATATCAGAATAAACCCAAATTTGATATATGATGCGATCTCACCCCCAATAGATAGAATATGAAGTTTCAATTTATTCTAAGGTGGTTTGCTTATGGTTAATTAAGAGTTGTGTTTCTACGGTAAAATTGAATCATCCTTCAAATTCATCTAATCTCTCTCTCTTTATATATATATATATATATATGATTAGAGACATTAACAAGATGAAATATAACCTTTTTTTTTCTTATATGATGTTGACACAAAGAACAAGATAAACGATGCAAACACTGAAAAACTTAAAGGAACACTAAAAAAAATGAAAATAGCAGAAGGATATGACCTTGTTTCAGAGCCTAGCTCTAATACCAAATGATGCGAACCTCGTGATCACATGGTCATGCAACCCACAATCAAGATTAAGATCTGATCCCGGAAAACAAAAATAGGTTTGATAGGAGTGTGACACAATGGAACCTGCCCCAAGGCACCAACACTATTGGGATGAAGTAGAATGATGCCACAAAGCCAGTTAATCTTTGATATGTCAGATTCAGTTCGTTCAAGAACTGAAGAATGCAAGAATCACTCTCACACATTAAAACAAAAAAAAATAAAAGTAATATTCTTCAATGGCTGCCAAAATTTTGGTTACATGAGTTTAAATAGTTCTTGAAAAATTAACCCTAATGACCCCTTATGTGGACTTATATGAGGTCCACTCAAAACTTACCCAAAAACCCTAAACTGAAAAGTCCATAACCTGATCCAAATAAGCCTTGAATCCTAGCTGAAAACAAAGTATTAATTAAGCCCAAACAAGCCTTAGGCTATAGCTAACAAAATAAAATAAAGCCCCTAATATTAAATCTATATTCTGCCATGAGAAGAAGAGAAGGAAATAAAATATTACAGAACTGATTCAAGGCTTATTTATAGCCTTCCATGCAGCCCATTAATCCTAGAAACAAAAGAAAAAGGTAGCCACCCATGTTGTTTCCAAGTTGTAGTACGATTCTTTTGTTTTCTTTGTTATCCTCGTCTCATGGCCTAAAAAAGGTTGTATTTGGCCCCTTTTGCACATGGATAACATGTATTAGGGCCTTCTCTTGATACTTGATTAATACTTAAAAGTGCATTCTCATTAAAGCTTTATATCATCATATTGCACTTAAAGTATCATTAAATTCCATAACTTAAGCATGTTTTATAATAACAAGTCTGATAATATAAGATAGCCTTAATTAATGGTAAATGCTCATTTTAAATGCAGTCATATCTCACAATTCAAAGGATTGATTGATGTGAGTAACTATTGAAAGTGAAAGGACAAAGAAAAGGCTAAGCTTATAAAAGAGATGTTGGTTCAATTCAAACTAGAACACCATTCAGTCATTGGGTCATATCTGGAGCTGTAGATCTTGGATTTCAGTCTAGTTTATATGGATAGAAAGCTAAGACATAGGCCTAAAACATTCATGAAGAGTCCAAGACTCAATTCTGTCATTTGGAGTCCAAATCTTAGCATCAAAAGAGAAGTCTGAATCTATCCTGTAGCCCAGACACTGTTCAGTGTTTAGTCCATATCTTGGGTTCTAGAAGTCCAAATGAGCTCATTCTTCTTTTGGTGGAAAGTTGATACAGATTCCTACAACTTTCATGAGACCACTTTGCCAAATTCTGATTGTGGCAATGTCATTTCATCCAGAAAACAAATCCAGACATAAACCACCAAGTCCACTAAGTCATTAGTTGGCCACTAATTTAATAGTTAATTACCAAATGAATAGTTCTTTTGGCTTATAAAAGGAAGCATTCTTGGTTTTCAGATCAAGATCATATTCTTGCTTGCTCTCTCTCTTTGTAATGTTCAAGTTTTATTTCATGTTATATTTTCATTAATATCTTGTTTATGCTTTTCATTTCCTTTACTACTCTTAGTTAACTTATATCATAATTATGTTCTTATCTTGTTTATTTATGTTCTTCTTCTTCATTATGTCTAGCTAAGTTAATTATGTCAAGGTGAAAAGGTTTCACTAATGGTGTTATAATAAGTATAATATAAACTCAACATGGACTTCAATGGTTATATCCAAGAAAGTTTGCTATTAACATGTCTTATCATTTTTATCTTACCAATTCTTAATACCTTGCTTGTTAAATGGTTAATACTCCAATGGATCCTTCAATTCTGACTTGGTCGAAACCTTCAAAACCAATACATTCAATGCCTCTTTCAATGCCTTTATCTTGGACCGAGTCATTGGACCATTTGGAATATTTAATGGGTCATTACTGGTGTTTCTGGGCTGGTCCACATCAACTACCCTCAAAACAAAATAATCTTATAAAGAGAAGACTACCTTTGATGTGAAAATTAAACGAATCACCTCACGAGGCAACTAACCTCGACATCAAATTTAAATTGGCTAACTTAAAAGGCGACCAAACTTGACAATAAATCTAAAGGGGTTAACTCAAGAGACAACCAACCTCAACACAAAACATAAATTATTTAACCTGAAAGGCAACCAATCTCGACATGAAACTTAAATGGTCCATCTCAAGAGGTAACGAACTTGGACAAAAAACTTTAATGGTGTCTTTATTATATAGTTTAGTTTGATATATATGAAAGATTCAGCCAAAGATGTTCTGATTGCAGACTCAACTTGTTAATATTGAGTGTTTAATATTCTAATCCCTAGAAAGGAATATTGTTTTGGGTAATTCCAGGTAAAAGAAAAATAAAAGGTAAGAAGAGAGAAAGAAAAAATATACTATTTGGAATGTGAAGAAAAGTTGTAAATAAAACAATAAGGAAAAAATAATGATACATTGCAATAAAGTTGTAGATTGCATAAAGAAATTGTGTATATGGAGTTGATCATCTTTTCTAATAACTAGATGACTTATTTAAATTATTACAAAGTCTGAATCTTACATGAACAATAATTCCTAACTCTATACAAATTATTCATAGCATATATCAAGAGCTTACAACAAGAATACTAATATAATTTATATTTCTATAAGCACCTCTCTTTCTTGACAATCACATATTTCCACACTAATTTGTAATTTCTTCTAGTATAATATGTTATAGACCTTATTTAAAGTAGGACTTGATCTTCTAGTCAATCATAAGAACCCTTATTTTTATGGCCGGTTGCTTTTTTCTTGATCGATCAAGTGTTTATCACTTTTGGATGATCATGACTCTTAGTTTCCTTGATCGATCTTTTTCTATCTTTCTTGGTCGATTTGGACTTTTTATATACCTAGTTAATTTCATTATTAATGATCAATTTTAACTTTTCTTTCTTGGATTGGTGTTGCAATGTCGCGGTCGCACAAATTAATTACCCTAGCTTTAAACACAACACACAAGATAGTATAGAGCGAGCAAGGGGTCGATCCCACGAGGAAGTTCAAGTCAGATTTTTATGCTAGATGATATGCAATTTGGGGGGGTTTGGACATTATCTAGGCTAAAGCAAAAAAAAAACATAAAACTATCAAACGAAATTTAATAAAATCAGAAAATTATCAAGAGAACAAACCTTGGTCACAAACACACATCCATCTACAGAAATCAGAACTGATCATGGAAACGAAACATCAATTTATATTCTGAATATTTATCTCTTCTTAACATTGGTTAGTTAACGGATTCGCCGTATAACTAACCCTAACCATTAAACAACCACAGTGTCCGCACTAGTAATTTAATTTAATGGCAGCCTTAAGAACTAGATAAGTTGATTAATCAAGAAAACATAATTGTCCGCAGTTTATGTTTGATTTGATTGAATGTTCTCCCTAAGATTAATAATGTAGATCCGCCACAATTATTAAACTCAGTTGCTTCACAAGTTCATATACCACAACTCTGGTTTTGATATCAAACTTAGAAATAGATTGTCTACAATAATAACTTAGAGTCCGCTCTAGCAATTAAAATAAACAATCATAGGAAAAATAAGCATAGGAGAACAAACATATTCATCATGTAAACTGAAAAGAAAAGGTAAAATAAATCTCACAGTTGTTGAAATCTGAAGGTTTCCGTGTCCTTGCAACCAAGAAAAAGTGTTTAACCTTGCATGTTTGTTGAACAACTAATCACAAAGAAGGAAGAATGTGTAATTTAGGGTTTCTTAGAGGAAGGGGGCTTTTTCTCTTCTTGGCTGGCTGCTCCCCTTCTCTTCTCTCATTCTTTTTATATCTTAGGAAACCCTAGGTCTCTATTTTACAAAATAGTCCTCCATTAAGTAGATTGTTTACATTTAAGTACTTCAATAACTATTTTCCTAACAAAGGAGAAATAATCTTGCATGAAATCTTCAAGCTTTGACTTAGAGGAACTAAATTGCTGAAATAAAAACTTGGATATCGTTTTAGATGCTTCAAAACGTAATTTGGACTCGTTTCTTCACAAAACCTGTTTGCTAGTAGAATTCAAATGTTATCTTTGAAAAATCATATCTCCCTCATATGACATCAGTTTTGGCTGAATTTGGAGCATTTATAGAACTTTGAGTCTTGAATTCATAAAAATTGAGTTTGCATCAATTAGACTTCTGTAGCTCCAGATATTCAAGTTGGAATAGCCGAAGGTCAACACTGGCAAATTGCGAGATTTGACTTTGAAGGCTGCGATTTCCATGCTCTTCCTTATTTTATTTTCTTGCCTTAGATTTCCAAAACATTATGGATGTTAGCTTTTTAATGCCACTGGAATCACTTCATTTCAACCTCCAGAGCTCACGCTCTGCACAAAACATCGACTGAAGGTTAAATCTGCCAATTATCTCCAATTTACTCCTTTTTGCATCTTTCATCCAAAAGTGCCTTCAAAACATAAAACAAAGAATATCAAGGCATTTTATATATAAAACATAGGCAAAACACTAGTTAAATGTGGGTGAAACTATTGAATAATATGGTTGCATCAAATACCCCCACACTTAGCTCTTGCTCGTCCTCGAGAAAGGATAGGTAAAATCAAATTGTAGTTAAATTAAATGAAATCACTATGACTAATCTTCTAATCTCTCATCAATATCCAAGAATATATGCATTATAAACAAGAACACAATTAAGAAGGATAAAGAGTATAAATTTTCATGAATTTATTTACATGCAAACTTCAAAATTCAATTAATCGTCGAGATTTAAATGAAATCTATGCCATGCCAAAGTGATAGGTCCTTTCATTGATATACACTCCAACACTCACATGTTTAGGGCTTATGTGTTTAAATCTCTCAAATTCAATCAATGAATATGTTCTACCATAAGCTTGCTCTTCAATCTCATCTCCATTAATAACATATTACAAACAATGCATGAATCAAAAGGTCTTATTTTCTAGTTGTAATGGGGCTAAGGTAAAGGTGAGGTAAAAGAGAGTAAAAGAAAAGGTTCAAACCAAAGAAAGTAAAGCATACTTAAAATGATATTTCAAACAAGATATTCCATCAAAGCACATAAATTTTCCATCTTTAATCACCAATGCTTAACTTCTTTTGATTTCAAGCTTTTTCAATATAAAATCTTAAGAAAATAAAGGAACACTTTTTTCTTTTACTTTTTCTTTTTCTTTTTCTTTCCTTTTTTTTTTTTACCTTTGGCAACTTTGCCCATCTTTTCATCAAACATCACTTCTTCTTTAATTTCACATAATTTCCAACCATAATTCCATGAGATATCATAAGTATATGCTCTACTAATCCTTGGCCAGGGGAAAAGAAAAACATATAAAAAGTTAAGGCTTATACATGGATAAAGCAAAGAAAAGATAAACAAGCTCAAAAGGGGCTCACTAAGGATAATATGCTTTAGGTTGGCTTTTTAGCTCAAGTGGTTAAAATTCCTAATGCCTTTATCATCTTCATGTACATATGTAATATGAATATAATCTCAACAAGATATAAAGCAAGTTCTAAAGATACATATCATTGAAAGAATGCACAATAAAAGAATATAATGTTGAAGGCTCAAAAGCTTGCATTGGTATAACACTATAAAGTCAACATGGCATATTCTCAAAGTCAATTCTTAAACCAATTAAACCTTAAAACTTGCATGCACACTCCTTCATTTGATTTATATCTTCATCTATCTCAACTAATTCTCATACATAATACTCATATTCTCAAAAACCAATGGAAGTTCAAAAGATCAAACATAATTTTAAAAAAAAAATAACAAAGAAAACCAAAATTAGAAAACCAACATTCTCCCAATACCCCACACTTAAAACATGACATTGTCCTTAATGTTGAAATAAAAGAAAAGGAATATAGGAGAATGACAAAAATAAAGTAAAATACAAAAAATAAAAGATAAGGGAAATGAAAGCAAATCTGTTTTTTTCTTTCTTTTTGTGCTGGGTTGCCTCCCAGTAAGCGCTTTTGTTTTATGTCATTGGCTCGACATGTTGCATGCTCATTCTTCATACATTGGTTCAGCTAACTCCGCATAAGCGATGAGTTTTGTCGTCCAACCTTCATAGAAAGGTTTCAAGCGATGCCCATTGACCTTGAGTACTTTGTTGGTTTCTAAACTTTTAATTTCAACTGCACCATAAGGAAAAACATTAGAAACAACAAAGGGTCCAATCCAACGAGAGCGTAACTTTTCAGGAAAAAATTTCAAACGCAAATGATAAAGGACTTTGTCTCCAACATTAAACTCTTTTCTAGTAATCATTCGGTCATGGAGACTCTTAGTCTTTTCTTTGTAAACTTTGCATTCTCATAAGCATCATTTTGTATTTCTTCCAACATAATTCCAATCTTTTTGGGCACCAAAAGAATAGGCGCCACCCATTCACCCATTCACTGTCCATGATGGGGTGAATGACTCCTGTATCATGGTGAACAATTTGCAAAGCTTGCAAAGCCAATGTTGATTCATGCACGTTTTGGGAAACACATATATGCCTCTCCATGTCTTTTATCTTGGTAAAATCATAGCCATAGCTCAAAACTACGCTTAATCCATCCTCTCTATCAAAATCACAAACTTGCTGCGCACACTTATCAACTTGGTCATAACATGTGATAGAATAAACATTGCTACAAGGATATGTTATTGCATCATGAAAATTAAATTCAATTTTTTCATCTCTTACCTCCATAGACAAAGTATCCTTACCACAATCAATTTTTGTATTGGCAGTTTTCAAGAATGGTCTCCCAAACAATATAGGAGTGTTGTTTGATGAATCACAAGAATCATGTTCCATATCAAGAATATAAAAGTCGCATGGAATGACCAAACTATCAATCTTGACTAGGACATCTTTTATCACACCAAGTGGGTAAACAAAACTATGATCCGCAAGTTGTATTACAATGCTAGTTTTATTTAAAGGCTCAAGACTAAGAGAATCATAAACATGTTTAGGCATAACACTAATGGATGCACCTAAATCGCACAAGGCCCTTTTGAAACCAGCATTACCAATAACATATGGGATAGTAAACGCACCTGGGTCTTTTTGTTTCAAAGGCATATTCTTTTGAACAATAGCAGATACAATTTCACCCATACTTACCATTTCATGACCTTTTAGTTTGAAAGCTCTCTTGGTAGTACACAACTCCTTCAAGAATTTGGCATACTTGAGAATTTGCTTGATAGCATCAAGCAAAGGAATGTTGAATTCTACTTTATTGAAAACCTCTAAAATCTCTTTTTCTTTGTCCTCTTTCTTTGACCTAGAAGAACTCACAGGAAAAGGTGGAAATGTTTTAAAATTGGAATTCATTGAGTGAGGAGTTACCTTTGGAGTGTTGGTCGATGTTTCAGTTTGTGGAGGAAAAGGATGTTCCTTCTTTGTACTCAATTCAGTTTCTATCTCTTCTTCTTCCTCCATCTCAATTTATTTCGACCTTTTCTCTTCAAATTCTTTCTCACTTCGCAGCATGATCACACTAACATTCTCTATTGGATTCAATGCTTGGGAGGGCAATTTTCCATTCATTTGTGCTTCTAATTTCCCCACACTTGAAGCTACTTGCCCCATTGGCTTCTTCAAGTTGTGAATACTTGACCTTGTTTCCTGTTGAAAAGACATGACATTTTGTTGCAAGGTCGCAGTGTTAAAAGCCAAAGTTTTCATCATCTCACGAAGATCGTCACTGGATGACGACCCCATAACATTGGAGTTTATGAGTGGAGGGGGTTGTCTTGCTTGATAATTCTGTTGGGGCTGAAATCCATGGGGATGGAACTGTCGGCCTTGATTGCCTTGTTGAGGTGGGTTCCCATAACATAAGTTTGGATGATCTCTCCATCCGGGATTGTACGTGTTGGAAAATGGATCATATTTACGCTGGGACTGTCCGTTGAATCCTCCATTAACTGCATGAACCTGTTCAATGTAATCTTCTTACATTGTTGGGCACATATCTGAGGTATGTCCTTGTAAGGAACATATGCTATAAACTTTCACCTGTTGTAAATTTCCACAAGCCAAAGAACGCACAAGAGAAGTAAGATAATTAACTTTATTTTCAAGGTTAGAAATACTTACCTTATTTACTCGTTTGTTTGCGAAGTCTCCACGCATGCCAAATTGCTTCGAGTTGGCTGCCATGTTTGAGATCAATTGGCGTGCAGCCTCGAGTGTCTTATCTACCAATGCCCCTCCATATGCAGCATCAATGATACTACGATCAGTAGGCATCAATCCTTCATAGAAATATTGAATGAGCAGCTGATCGGGTATTTGATGATGAGGGCATTGAATGCATAGTTGCTCAAATCTTTCCCAATACTCGGAAAGTGTCTCTCTATGAAACTGTCGAATCCCACATATTTCTTTCCTTATGTTGGCAACTCGAGATGCTGGGAAATACTTTTCAAGGAAAATCTTCTTCATGGCATTCCAAGTTCCAATGGAACCTGGGAGAATAGAGAAAAACCATGTCTTTGCTGCCCCTTTTAAAGAGAAAGGGAAAGCTTTCAACTTAACTTGTTCTTCATCAACTCCATTCGGTTTCATGCCAATGCAAACCATATGAAATTCCTTGAGATGAGTATGAGGATCTTCACCTGCAAGACCATTGAATGTTGGTAGCAAATGTATAAAACCAGATTTGAGCTCAAAGTTTACATTATTGTCGATGTTTATGCACAATGGTTGATTTTCCACGTTAGGAGCAGCAAGCTCCTTAAGTGTTTGTTATCGTGCAACAGCCATGGTGTTAAGGTGAGCTTCCTTTCGTAACCTGCGTAAAGTTTTTTCTATTTCGAGATCCAACTGCACTTGACTTTGATTAGTAGAATAGGTTACTAGCATAAATCATCAAGAAAACTCAAAAGAAACCAACCACACAAGAGATCGAAAACAATGCAAATTATACGAAAATCCTACGGTAGAAAACAAAAACTGCCTAAAAACCCTAGAAAACGGTGGAATTTGGCCTCAATAGGGTGGCGCTAGTGGCCACTAGTCCTGTTTAGAACGTCGTTTCCCTTCAGGAAACAAAAGGCCGATACCTAATTCCACCGAAAAATCTGTTTTGAACGATCGCATTGCCGTAATGAAGCGATCGCAAGCAAGCAAAAATTCTATTTTTTTTCAGAAAAAGAAATAACAATCACAGCAAATAAAAATAATAGCACAAGAATCAACTAAAATTACTTCCCCGGCAACGGCGCCAAAATTTGTTGCGATGTCGCGGTCGCACAAATTAATTATCCTAACTTCAAACACAACATAAAAGATAGTATAGAGCAAGCAAGGGGTCGATCCCACGAGGAAGTTCAAGTCAGATTTTTATGCTAGATGATATGCAATTTGGGAGGGTTTGGACGTTATCTAGGCTAAAGCAAAAGAAAACAGAAAACTATCAAACGAAATTTAATAAAATCAGAAAATTATCAAGAGAACAAACCTTGGTCACAAGCACACATTCACCTACAAAAATCAGAACTGATCATGGAAACGAAACATCAATTTATATTCTGAATATTTATCTCTTTTTAACATTGGTTAGTTAATGGATCCGTCGTATAACTAACCCTAACCATTAAACAACCACAGTGTCCGCACTAGTAATTTAATTTAATAGCAACCTTAAGAACTAGATAAGTTGATTAATCAAGAAAACATAATTGTCCGCAGTTTATGTTTGATTTGATTGAATGTTCTCCCTAAGATTAATAATGTAGATCCGCCATAATTATTAAACTCAGTTGCTTCACAAGTTCATATACCACAACTCTGGTTTTGATATCAAACTTAGAAATAGATTGTCTACAATAATAACTTAGAGTCCGCTCTAGCAATTAAAATAAACAATCATAGGAAAAATAAGCATAGGAGAACAAACATATTCATCATATAAACTGAAAAGAAAAGGTAAAATAAATCTCACAGTTGTTGAAATCTGAAGGTTTCCGTGTCCTTGCAACCAAGAAAAAGTGTTTAACCTTGCATGTTTGTTGAACAACTAATCACAAAGAAGGAAGAATGCGTAATTTAGGGTTTCTTAGAGGAAGGGGGCATTTTTCTCTTCTTGGCTGGCTGCTCCCCTTCTCTTCTCTCATTCTTTTTATATCTTAGGAAACCCTAGGTCTCTATTTTACAAAATAGTCCTCCATTAAGTAGACTGTTTACATTTAAGTACTTCAATAACTATTTTCCTAAAAAAGGAGAAATAGCCTTGCATGAAATCTTCAAGCTTTGACTTAGAGGAACTAAATTGCTGAAATAAAAACTTGGATATTGGTTTAGATGCTTCAGAACGTAATTTGGACTCGTTTCTTCACGAAAACCCGCTTCGCTTGTAATTCGGGATGTTATTTTTGAAAAATCATATCTCCCTCATATGACATCGGTTTTGGCCGAAATTTGGAGAGTTTATAGAAATTTGAGTCCTGAATCCAAAACAATTGAGTTTGCATCAATTAGACTTCTGTAGCTCCAGATATTCAAGTTGGAATAGCTGAAGGTCAACACTGGCAGATTGCGAGATTTGACTTTGAAGGCTGCGATTTCCATGCTCTTCCTTATTTTATTTTCTTGCCTTAGATTTCCAGAAAATTATGGATGTTAGCTTTTTAATGCCACTGGAATCACTTCATTTCAACCTTCAAAGCTCTTGCACAAAACATCGATTGAAGGTTAAATCTGTCAATTATGTCCAATTTACTCCTTTTTGCATCTTTCATCCAAAAGTGCCTTCAAAACATAAAACAAAGAATATCAAGGCATTTTATATATAAAACATAGGCAAAACATTAGTTAAATATGGGTGAAACTATTGAATAATATGGTTGCATCAATTGGTCATGAACAAGTACTAGTTTTATATAGTTGACACATAAATGTTTATTTTTAGTGTTAACACTCTGAAAGTTGCTCAAAACCATGAATGTCCAAGCAACTCAATTGGCAAGGCTTAGATTTTAAAATTATTTGTTTAACTTTTCATACTTTCAAGATATTGAAATAAGAGTAAAAAATTTAGCACCCTAAAATTTCTAATGTTTTATCATGGTTGTCCAGGTATTGTTTTCAACAAAATACTATAAAACCTCACTTCAAAAACTCATATAACATATGTTCATCAATCAAGTTAAAACACAAGAATAATATTGGTACAATATATATTATCTTGATTTCCTCTTCTTGAATCTATTCTAGATTTTAACCAAACTCCAAAACTCTTTAGACTTTAAAAGTTCAAACAAAGGTATCTTAAAAAATAATTTGTGCATCTATTAGAAGTTTATTTCACCTCTAAGCTATCTTGTGGATTGTTTTAAATTAAAATAAAAGGCTAATAAATAATAATAACAATTTTACAAAAATCAACCACAATAAGAAACAAAATAAAAGAAATATAACACTTAAATAAACTTTGACCACTTGTCAATTAAGTACACTAACTTTAAGGATCAAACCAACTTCTTTATGTTTAATAAAATTATCAAATTCTCGCCTACGGGTTAGCAAACAAACTAAAAAAAATTATTAAACTAAGAAAACCAAAAAAATTAACAAAAAAATGAGAAAAAAACTGATAAAACAATTAGAAAATCGAAAAAAATTTGTTTTGATTTAGTTTCGAGATCAAATTGGATCGATTTAACAAAAAAATTACAAATATTGTTAAGTTAACAAGAGAATAAATAGGCCATTATAAGCAAACTCTAAAATTAAAAACACTCTCAGAGATCACAGTTGCATGCCTCTTCCTATGCCCCTTCTCCTCCTTGCCTTTTCTTTATCAATCTCCTTCACCACAGCCCCCCCCCAATCTACTTTTCTAATCTCTCATGAAAACCCCTTCATCTATTGTTGAATGTATCCTTATTTACTTGTATGAGTTTTTCTTTTGTTTTGACTTGTTTCTCGTTTTTTTGTTTTTAATCCATATTTGTTGAATACATACACAATTTTATTAGTAATCTAGGTTAGCTCTAAATGTTTCAATGTTAATATGTTCTTTTCCCTTTCAAAGGGATACTTGAATAGGCTAGAGGGACATTAACTCACATGGATGGCGGAAATTTTGTATATTTGATATATATGTTTTGGTGTCTAATGGTGTGTTGCATGCCAATATTAGATTTCACTTATTTTATTTATTTATTTATTAACGTGGGTGTTCGGGCTACCTTGCATACACCTCGACTAATTTCACGGGCCCTAAAGTTAACGACCATATAAATATTCAGTGGCCATCAAATTAATAACCACAAGGCTCGAACCTGAGACCACAGGAGGATCAAATCTCTTAGTCCCAATCTCTTACAACTAGGTCACTTACTAGATGGTTTCACTTTTTGTTTTCTCATGAATTGGTTATGTTTATTTTAATTTTTAATTCTTTATTCTCTCTTCTAAACAGGTTTGGTCATTTTATTAATCTATATGCTCGGAATCCACACTATAAATACCTTGATGACACTGGTCCTTCAAGTACTTATAATAATAGTAATTTAGTTTTAATTGTTAATTGGAGGGAAAAGGTATGTTTGTATGGTATAAAAATGATGGAACTACCTTTAAAAGAAAAAAAAAAGTGGGATGAAGCATTAACCAAAATGATTAGAATGAGCATAATCAAGATGGCTTAGAATTCATTACATGCTCTTCCAAACCAAAAGCTTTCTTTTTATAAAGTTGTCCATTTCATGCTTTATTGATATTGAAACTCACCTTAAGACCTTTTCAAATATCTCGATATGTTAACCACTTCATATCAAGATCTTTCAATTTCATGCTTTATTGATTAGAATTCATTTCATGCTTTGTTGATTAAAACTTTCAATTTGTTAGTTTCCTTTACTTTCTCTTTGTAGGAGGAAATATAAATGTTTCTTACAAAACATTTTACGAGCTTCATTAAGAAGTTGTGGGATGATATTGATAATATAAGCCTCTATGCTATTTTAAGATCTAGTTCATCTTATTTAACTTTCTCTAATTTCTCTATTTTTTTAATTAACATGAGTGTTTGGGTCAACTTGCACGCATCTCAACTAATCCCACGGGCCCTGAAATTAACGACCATGTAAACCTCAGTAGCTATTATATTAGCAACCACAAGACTCGAACTTGAGACCACAGGGGGAGCAAACCAATTTTCCCACTCTTTAATTAAAGACATAAAACAACTAGCATAAAAAATTTCACCAAATATAATGGCTTCCAATGTAAACATAACTTCTAAAATCACATTTTGAATAGATAATTGCTGGGCTCTCTTGTTGTAATTGCAAAATTTTCGGTACCTATTTATAAGGGATCTTGTTCTTTCTTCCATCAAAACATATGAGAACAATTTGGTTGTGGCTGTCAATTAATTTTCTTGTTCCAACTTTTCTTTCAGTCCCTTTAATTCTCCACCTTATTCTTTTTTGGTTTTATAAATTGCATCCTATTACTTTCTCTCTCATTTCATCTTCTTGGAAATCTCCAGTTTCTTTTAAGCCATATAAAGATCAATATCAAATGGCCACCATTTTTCAGGGATTATAAGGAGTTGTTGTTGCATAAACTTTAACCAATTCTTTTGATTCAAATAAATTACTTTTGCCTTCCTCTTGAAGATGCCTCTTAGGTTTGTTTCCTTTCATTCATTAGTTAATGCTTTCATTTCCATTTTTTATACAAGATTTGTTCTAACATGGATTTTGTGTTGTTTGAATTCAAAAAGGAAAGCTAGCAACAACTTTTTAATGGTGAGATCTGATGGTAGTGTGATCAATTGATTACAAATGCAGTTGCAGTTAATTATAGAAGTGAAGGTGGTGTTTAGTTAGAGAATAATGAGAATAGGTGTAAATCTTTTTTTATAGTCTCTAGGGTTTTTTCTTTGGGAAAAGATGGAAGAAAAAATGGGTGTATTGTTTAAATGGAGAAGAATTCTAGATAGAATTTTCAGAGAGAAAAGTTGATAGGAAAATTTGTTGCAACGAAGGTTGGCTGTGTTGTTTTTGTTCCTTGTTATTATTATTTTTTATTAATGTGGGTGTCCGGGTCAATTTGCACGCACCTCGTCTAATCTCACGGGCTTTAAAGTTAACGACCATGTAACCCTTCAATAGCCATCATATTAGCAACCACAGGGTTCAAACCTAAAATCACAGGGGGAGCAAACCCATTGCTCCCAGGTTCTTACCACTGAACCACTTACTAAATGGTTTCTTGTTATTATTTTTTTTCTTGTGATGGTTTTCTTTAAAATTTATTGTGAAGAATAGTTGAATTTATAGGATCTAGGTTTTTATTTGCTGGATCAATTAATTGAAAATTGTTGGAATTAAGAGGATCAAAATCTAGGATTTTAATGAGAGAAAGGAGTTTCCTTATTTGTTGTATCATTGTTTTTTTTGTTCATGTGACAAAATTATATAAAGCTTGATGAATACAGATTGTATTTTGATATTCTCACAAACAGTATGATTATTCACTTCCAAAAAAAAATTAAAAACCCAATAAAATATATATAAAAAAAGATTAGGCAATTGGAATACGTTTTTTTATATCAATTAAAAATCTTTAGAAAGCCAAAAAATTATATACATTTTACGAGCATAAAATAAATAAATAGCTATATTTTTTAACACAGCAGCCTATTGAACATTGTGTTGAAATTAAGGTTAAAAATTAGTGTTAAAATTGAATATGCTAAATTATATCATTAATCCATCGAGTTCTTACTGTGTCCATTCCCAGCCCCCCCTCCACGTGTCTTCTTTGTTCTGGAAACACGACACGTCTTCCCTGTCTGATACTGCTGACTGTGGAGGAGAGCCCCTAATTTGGGGGGAAAAAGCAGCAATTCGTTCATCGAATTAAGAATGACCAAATATCATCTTTCTTTACAACTACTCATCCTTTTTCAGTTCTCGTCTACAATTTCAGCAATCAGGTAGGCTAATTTCTCATCCTGGCTGATAAAGATGAGGGAAAAAAATTCAGACCTTATAATTTTTTTGGCATTGATGTAGGAAGGATATCGGGTTCGAACAAATCAGAAGTTGCAGGAATACAGTTCAAGGAAGATATCTGCTCTCTGACGATAATGGTCGGTCTGTCTGTCTGTCGCTCATCGATTTCCCATTCTATGAGTTCTATGATTAAGAAAGCTTGCTAGTAATAAATTAAAGCAGATATACATTTTTTTTTTTGTAGGGTATGTATGTGATGCGCTATCAGTGGATCCACCATCTCGTTGCTGCCCTGTAAACGGATTGAGATTTTCTTGTCAGTGAGTTTTTTTTTTTTTAATTCTTTGTTTGTTTTGATGGCAATCAGAGAAAATAAATAAATAAAAAAGGTGCTAATTAAAATTTATTATTGCAGGGGATGCAACCTTGTTTCACAGTGTTGCAACTCCTATGAATTCTGTGTTTCGTGCTGCCTCCATCCTTCAAGGGTATTTCTTCTTCAATGCTTGTTTATTTGGGTTGGTGGGTAATGGATTCGGTTGCTTTTATCTTGTCATGTCACGATCTGTTCGTTACTCCGCAGACACAAGAGGCACAAGTTCTCAAGGTCAAGATAGCCAAGCCTTCAACTGCAGGTAAACTTATCTTTCTTGCTCTTCCAACATCCTGATTTCTAGTCCGCTTATATTGTTATTCATACAATCAACTTTTAATTCAATTCAATTTTTTAACTAAAATTGGATGATCGTATCTAGTCTACATAGCACTGAATATTTAGACCAACCTCTGTACCAATCCTTCTTCTGATTGTATTTTGCCAAATCAGTCCCCATTGCTATTCATGCCTGCACTCTTTTAGGGTTTGTGTAATACAACAAACTGAATATTCCCTCTTGTGAAATTTCAAATTTTACACGAGTATCATTTGAAAATAGTCAAATTTTACACGAGTATCATTTGAAAATAGCTGGTGCTTACATTTCCTTTTAGCAGTGAGTTATACAAGTGTTTTTGATTTCTGTGCTGGGAGGTGCCGTCATAATTCGGAGAGTGTGGTAAGTTGTCTTTTGACATATTTGATTTTTCTCAAGTTTTATCTATATGTTGCATAGAATGATGATGATGCAATCATATATTGAAATCATGAAACCGAGAGTGACCAAATTTAGAAAAGATTTGGACCAATGAGCATTGCATTGTTTGACAAAGTACAACTATAGAGAAAACTCTTTGAAAACAAAGTTTCAATAAGGAAAAGGGTGGATAGGAAAACATGCTAAGAGATTTACACTGCTAGGTATGAACTGTCATGAAATGATGATGATAATACTGAAACTAATTTTTCTTTTATTTTATTTTTTTAGGGGGGGTTGCTACTGATTGTTCTTAGAGAATTGAACAATAATGAAAATGAGTAGTTATGCAAATACTCTTTGATCTGAATGTGTCAAATTGTAGAGTTGATGGGTGGAGAAGAGGACATAGCCTTACGATTCAAATTGACAGGAGTTACAAAAAATGCACTTATTCTCTCTTGAAAAAAATTATTACAGTTTTTTAAATAAACACACTAGTGAAAATAATCATTCTGTTAAAAAAATTTGAAGATTAAATGAAAAAAACTGAGAGAGATGGAAACTGATTTGTGTGGTCATCTTGAATTGACATTAGCAGTGCAACAGAATTATAAAATATTTGTAAAGTTAACGTGGATGGGAATTCAGAAAGTATCGCTATTAAATAAGGTTGCTAGTTGGACACATTTTCCTTTCTTCTTAAACTACACTATTTTCTTTTCACTGTCTTCGAAACGGAACGAGATCAACTTTGCATATTGGAGACCTTCCAGTTGGAACTTGTCTGGAATTTCCAAGATAACCCAACATCTCAAACAAGATTAAATGGAGGGCTCAGTGTTCCATTTTTTGCACAGATATGAGATAATCCAGCCATTCTGGGCGGAATGGAACAGATCTGACAACACTGACCTATATATCTTCCATTGTGTCACCTTATTAAATTCTAATGTAGAGGCTGAGATTATTAGCTGCTTTTGTTTCTATCCTAATCGTACCACTTTGTTCTGGTCTAATAGTGGTATACTGCACCTGAAATTGGTATGAACATTGCAGGTTCATGAAAATGCTTATCGGAGTGATTTCCATCATTGCTTTTCCCTGCCATCAAATTCTTCAGGTAATCTATATTTTTATCTTGTCAAAGTTTGTTTACTTACAAATTATGAGTTGCACTCTTGCCCTTTCCCTTGTTTGTCAGATTTGAACTTATGTCACACCCCAGTAACATGAATTCTTGAGTTAAAAGGATGATAGTTTTGTTCAGCAGAGTATTTTTTTTTTTTTACGATTCTGCTTATCTGTAACCTTTATTGCTGTTCTCATTGTTTTGGAGATTTGGGCCCTGTCCCCATGTCATCTTTATTCTCTTTAGCCTCAGTTGGTTTCATGTTCTTAAAGCTTCGATATTGAGTGACTGGAGATTTTGTTAATGTATAGAATATGCTGATAGCTCATTCTAAAAGAATCAAGTTGCAATTTCCTTTTGCATTCTTTAATTTACCACTTAGAGAAATTACGAAGGCCATTCATGTCTTTGATATAACAGATTTGAGATCAAATAATGAATCATACTATTCTTTAATTCTCATCTTGGAATTGTCCCCCAAATTTCTTTTCACATTTATCTCTTCTGCAGTCCACTAACCTTTTTTTTTTTTTTCTCCTGTGAAAAAAAAATTGTTTTTTTCTGTCCTGAATTTTCTGTGTCAGGGGCCAATTATACACAATTAGAAGCAAGGCTGGGTGGAATTAATGTTGTAATTGGAAAGTGAGTTATCATCATAGTTGTGTCTGTTTGTTAATTTCACTAAATTAAATTCTCTTGTAGAGCTTATTCCTTTCAAATTTCTCATCACTGGTTGATAGGCAAGGTGAGTCCTGTGATTCAGTTTGCAAGTCAAATGGACAGTCATGCGTCTTAAATAAGCTCCTGGTGCTTAATCAATGTGACGTGTAAGCAACATTCTTTTTAAACATATTTGTTTAAGTATAGTTTGATATTGTTATAGAATATCTGAAACATTTTCTCCAATGAAGAAAAATCTTTGGTAATATTGTTTACAATGTTGAACTACATAAGGTATCTGAAACATGCAAGTGAAATCGTTGGGATTTATTGTTGACATTTGGTGATTTCAATCATATTTCCTTCAGTGTAAATGCTTCCGTAACCAATGTTATGATCACTCTTCTTCAAATTCTCTCTTTTGGACAAAAGAGAATTGGAATTTTTACTTTGTTCCCTGATGCAGGAGCTTTGTTCATTTATTTTATTATATTTCTGGTATTAGTGTTACTGAATTAAGGGTCATGTGATTAGCATGTAACTTCTTAAAGTGTTTCCTTTATTGGCTAAGTAGTTCTACTTAGGGACCTAGACTAGGATGTAGGGCTTAAACTAGTATAAATAGGCTGTCAGGTTATTCTAAAAAGTAGTTCTTTGTTATTTTATCAATCTATTCAGATTTTAGGGGTTTCTTATAAACCCTAAATTCTATTATCGTGTTCCAACTTCAATTTTATCCTAGTTTTAACCATTTTTCTAATTTCTGTTTCTTCCCTCTTTCCATACTACGCCATTCCTACTAGTAATGTATACCACGTTTCTTTGACGCAAAGTCAGATGTCGTGTTATTCTCAATCCAAGTGTCTGTGGGGCAGAATTTGTGGTAGTAGCAGTTTTATATGAATGGTGGTGGTGGTGGTGGGTTAAGGTTCATGACTAGGTGGGAGTTGGTTGTTGCAAGATAGAGGGGTGTCTTTTTTATTGTTTTTTAATTTAATTTAATTTTACCTTTATCATATAAAAGAATATTTTGAAATGGTAGAAAATTATAGGCGTGCCTTTAGTTATATCTGATCTCATAAATCAATGTCACCACTTAACAACACGTCAACCTTTAACTTCACAGGCTTCCAATTTTGCACTCAATTGTGTGCTTTTAAAATGTTGACAACCTTAATTGTTAAAAATTAAAGCTGAAACACTTGATTGTGAATTTGGTACAAGTTGTGACATTGAAAAATGCCTTTTCTCGAAGGGTTTTAAGTTTTAACAATTAAACATCAAGAGTTTTCTAATTACTCGATTGTGAATAGTGAGTTTTTCAATTTTTTTTTTCCGTCAATGCTGTGGACACATAAAAATGATGCCCTGATTTCATCTTCCCTTGGGAGATTGTCACTGGTAGAGAGCACAATTTGGAATCCGATGTGATGCAAGTCTCATTTTGCTTTATGTTTTTTATATAAGATGTTTTTCTGGAATCTTTCTTTGTGGACAGTATGCAGAAATATATGAGTTGCAAAGGAGCTTGTTTAGCAAGCATTGGAACAGATCAACCTGCTGAGGTTGTTGAAGATGCTCCAAGACACTTGGTATATTTTCCCTTCTTGACAAAGTTATAGCAATTTACTACAAGGGAAAATTTGCAGTACCTTTTGAGCGGTCTACTTCAGCAGCTCTTGCTTAAATCTCTTCTGACCAATTGGCAATTTACTAATGGTATTAGAACTGGCAGAGGTGGAAAGATCTTAGATCAATTTTCATAGAACATTAGAAATGATTGTTTTTCGAGCCCTGTACTATTTACAATCAAAGAAGAATTGATGCTGTCAAAATCAGAAGTTAGGATTCTAAAAATGAATTGATTTCTTGAAGCTAATGTATCAATTATGTTTTTTCTGTTTTTCATCAGAATCCAGGAGCATGCTTGTATACTCGAACACAATCATTGCTTTCCTGTGATGGTTCTCTTTGGCATACCAGGAGACTTTGCCCATGTGCTTAGTGTATGCTTGGTAAGTTTCACAGTCTATGAGTTATGGTGGATATTGTAGATTCATTATATATGTCACTTCAAGCCTTCTACAGCATCAGGATCAGTCTTGTAAATAGGAGCATATTGATTATTATCCAGTATAAGATATATGCATATGCAAGAATGCAGATGTGTTCTCACATGGACACGCATTCAGATTTTGATTGCATGGACTATCTTTCTTGCAATACATTTGACGTGAATTATTACTTGAGGGCTTTCTTCAACATTGAACCAAGACATAGGTAGCTTAATCTAGGTATTGTGGTTCCAAATGATAAATGTGCTGTTTTAGAGTAAATGAAATGTGACTTCTGAAGACTGAAAGTACATCTCAAATTTGGTTCCATAATCATGATTGTTTTAGTTCTTTATCAGATAATAATAATTGCATGATGTGCTGGTCAATTATTCTGATTCTTAGTTTTGAAAACGATTAAAAAGTTTTCACTATCTTCACTTTTTATTTCCAGGAAGTTCTCTTGGTGTCTTGATTCTCGGGCATGGAGGATTGTGATCACTTTTGTTGTAATCTTCGCGAATGTTACTGTTAAGTGTAGAGGTTATGGGCGGCTGAACGAAAGGCAGGAATGATTGTTCAGAGAAGTTGCTGTTATCTTTCTTTCTACCTCCTTGTTGTTTTTTATCAAGATAATGTGCACCACATCCAAAAGAGATGTGGGATTGGCTGGGAGCTTAAAATATTTGTCCTTAAAAGGTTACAAAATATTAATGGAGGTTTGATGCTCTGATGGAGAAGGGTTTTTCTTTTTTTTTTTTCTTTTTTTTAAAGAACACATACAACCACTCAAGCCATATGTTTCGATGCAACTGGAGTATTCCTGCTCTTCAACTCTGCTGAACTTCTTATCTCTTCAATCGTGGATTGGCTTTCAACTTGAATTGACTTTGTAGGAAGGCAGAAGGTAGTTTGCGTGTGCTAATACCTGCCTGTTCTCAGGTTATTGGCCCATTTTGCTCCTGTATTTTTGTTTTTTCTTGTTTTTTAATTTTTTACGTGTCCATGTACAAGGATCTTAGTTTTGAAACTCGACCTGACCTGGCGGGTCAATCCGGGATCAGAATCGAGCGAAAAAAAAGGAAAGGAAAAACCCAGTGTGACCCGGCTGACCCGGCAAGATCCGGTTGCAAAATTGTTGATTTTTTTTTTTTTACTAAAATGATGTTGTTTTGATTTAAAAAAAAATTGACCCGGCCGACCTGGTCAAACCCGGTGACCCGGTCAAAACCAGGAACCCGAGCCTTGGACCGGGCCGGGTCTTAAACTATAATTTTGATGGATTTTGCCTTTGTATGATAAGTTTTGTTAGGGGTGAGGAAAAAAACTAAAAAAACTGGTTAAACCGAGAAAATAAAAAAAAATAACTGAAAAAACTGAATCGTAAAAAAACTGATTAAAATTTAAAAAAACAGACCTGTTCGGTTTGGTTTTGGTTTTATAAGCTTGAAATTGAAAAAATATAAATCGACCCGAACCCAAACCCCAAAAAAACCGAGCCAAACCGGTTTGAACCGGTTTTTGTCCAAAAAAACTGAACCGAACCGAAATCCATCGGTTTGAACCGGTTTTAATTTTTTTTTAAAATTTCAACTTGATTATTTTTTTATAAAAATTAAACCGAACCGAAAATAATCACCCCTAAATTCTGTGAGGGTTTTTTTATTATTATTAATCTCTGGTCTAATTTTGTTAGGTTGCGTACCACGTGTTAAAAATCCACATCCACGTGTTTTATTTTAATACATTAAAAAATAAATAAAGATCTAAACTGAATGGAAAAATGATTTTATTTAGAACAAGCGGAGTTGAATTGAAAAATTAAAAAAAAAATAACGTTGATGTTAGACACTACTACCCGTACTTGTTTAGACACTACTACTACCCGTACTTGTTTTCTATATAACATAACTATATATGCAGGGGCGGAGTAAGAAAAAAAAATCAAGGGGGGCCAAATTAAAACAAAGTAGGTCCCCCTTGAAAAAAATCAACATTGGCTCTAGATGGGGCTGGGAAAAGAGAAGAAGTAGGTCCCTCTTGAAAAAAAAAAGAAGTAGAGAAGAAATGGTTAAAATTTTAATTATTTTATACAAGAAAGGGGCTGGAAAAAATTTCCTTATAGGAACCGGGGCTTCTGTCAATTCCCACTATCTCCGCCACTGCCTATATGGATACTGCAGATTGTGGTGTAGAATACTGTTTAATTGAAAATATATTAAAATAATTTTTTAAATTTTTTATTTTATTTTTGATATTATCATATCAAAAATATTAAAAATATATTAATTTGTCCTTAAAGGGATAGTTAATATTTGAGATTTCTTCTTGAAACTTGTATTGTTTAAATCTCCGGTGTTTTTGAAGCATAACTATTGTTGGTTTGATATCATTCAAATGAATTTATTGTTTTTTTTTCAAAATTGAAGATGGTAAAGAAGTCGAGAGAGAGAGAGAGTGAGGGATATTTAAGAGAAGCAACTAATGTTAGGTTTGTTTTAATTGAAAGTGAGCTTCTTTTTTCTTATGTGAATATCTAGTGTTGTTTAGTATTTATGCGAAGATTACTTGATAATTAGAATTTTTTTTTTTTAATGTTTGCTTCAAGGTTAGGTTGTCGCAAACCACAAGTCGTTTAAGTATTCAGCCTCTAATGATAATGCACATGAACCACCAGTGAAAAATCTCCTAAACTTTTTTAAGAGAGAGATTATTATATCTTAGAGTGCTACTATTTTCATTTGTATTTTAGGTGTTTACTTACTGTGCTTTTATCACACTTCTCTTAGGAAATAATAGTCATAGCATTTTATTTATAGAGAAATCTAAAAACTCTATAAATGATAAAATATCAATTTTTCCTTAAATAATATCACATATATTATTTTAGGATAATTTTAGAAATTTATTCAATACTTCTCTGCTTGGTTTTTTCTAGGTCTAGAATTGTAATCTCCTATATTAATTACATTCTAGTCTTCAATTTCTAAAATTTATTTACAGTTAAGTCACGATTGATTAATCATCTCATTTTAATTCCTGATCAATGGTTCTTATGTGTGTGACCTATTAGATTCCCTAATAAATTGGCCTAACTATAAATCATAATCCTAAATAAAATAAGATTAAGTAAATTAAACAATTTAATTTATTATCAATTCAATAATTAATTAATTTATATTTGAAGATCAAGTACAATGTCTATCAATATGTCATGATTCTCCAAATATTAGAAAAGTCATAAGTGATTTGACTTAACCTTTTAGTGACTAGTTTCTTGGTGTAATTATTATTCATTTATCAAGAATGTTCTAATTTAGACACATGGAGTATGTTTGCTTTGTCAAATCATGTTAGTTCAAAACATTATAGTCATTAATTTTTTGAATAAGGTTTTGAAACTCTTTTCAAAACTCATTCCACATTGACCAAGGATTTCACAATCAATACTATTTAAGAACATATAGAATTTTTTTTTTTAATTCACCTAAGGTGATGAATCTTCTCTTGATTACTCAAATACCTTCATATAGTTTATGTTATACCCGATATTTGCATGTTTGTTACCCTTGATTAGGATAACATGTGGTCTGGATCAAAACATAACACTCCTTATATAAGATAATTTAGTAATCTCAAGTCTAAGGATCTCTTACAAAACTACCAGGGAGTCTTTTCATATAGAATTCTCTTGCGGGTCAGTTCAGTAAACATGTCATCTAACAAGCACTTGCATATAGTTACAAGTATCCCTCATGTCTCAGTTTAAGAAAGCAATTGCTTCCTATCATAAAGGAAGTAACATAATATGCATCAATATCAACAGTTTTAATTAATGTTTAGTTTTAATAGAACATTGACTAGAAATATTTAGAAATAATGATTTGATGCAATAAGAATCTCATAATTATAACAGCTTTATAATTTTATTTGCAAATCATTTTTATCTCATGGACTGTATCTTTGCTCTAGATTCATTAATTAAACATTAGATTCATTAATCAAACATTAGATAAAGAAAGCTTTTAATAATAATAAATATGTTTTACATAAATAAAATCAGTATTACGTATAACCAACTGATTGGATACATGGCATATTTACTAACACAAAGATCACGTACTATAGATTATACTAGCTATTTGACCCATGCTTCGTCGTGGCTCGAATAGTTTTTTTTCTTCAAAAAAAAGTGCTTATGCAGACTTTTACGACGTGTTTTTGTACGTAAAAAATTGCAGGTGAAATTCAAAAAGTTTATACATATATCTAATTAAATAAATCAAGAACTATTTATACAATAAAAAAAATGAAACTCAATCCCTTCCTAACCGAAGTTAACTAGCCAAACTCGTGGTCCGAGTATTGACTCAATTGGGTTCAATAATTTTTTATAATTTTTTTATCTAAAATAAATGCTTATAAAATTAAGAACCAATCAAATATCAAGATTGGAAAAAAAAAATTAATCTGAAACAAATTATGTTATCCATTTAATAATCAATCAAATATTAAATGATGAAATTGAAAAAAAAATAAGTAAGAAAAACTTAAAAAAAATCCAATTATAATGGATAAAAACGTGTGTGTGTGTGAGAGAGAGAGAGAGAGAGAGAAAGAGAGAGAGAAATGTTCAGTTTATCAGGCTAGGAAGACCTAGAGCTCCTGGGCCTCTAGAAAAAGACTTGGAGGTCCTCGATCTTCAAAAAAAAGCCCAAGCATACGGGCCTGGAGCAGCCCACGCGCCTAGGTCTTATATTTTTAATTTTTATAAGGGGAGGATGACAGGTCATCCTCCCCTTATTTCTTTGGAAAAAGAATTGTGGACGACGCGTCACGTGCCTTTCCCAAATTCTGACGACCTATGGTCGCTGAAAAATCAGACTAGTCTATTTCATACCAATAAAAACTCATTTTCAACCATATTTTGACCTTAAAAAAAAAAACATTTTAAACACTTTGTAAAATATATCCATAACCTCTAACAACCCAAAATTTGGCTCCAAAACTCACAATCAACTTGAAATCAAAATTCTTTTCAGGTTCAAATCTATTATTTCAAGCAAGTTTAAGGGGGAAAACACTTTGGATAAACTTTTCCCATCCATTGGAACCCATTGACATCGAAATCACACATTTTCGTGGATGAAATCGGTCTCAACTAAGACTCTCTCTCTTCCACCGGAATCTAGCCACTTTCTCTCTTCTCTCTCAAACCAGAAACCAAAATATAAGGAAAATAAATTTTAGGACCAAAATTGAATTTCATAAATTATTAAGGACTGAAAGTTTATAGTTTGAAAAGTTAGAGGACTATGCCCCTGTTTGAGAATGCATTCTAAATGGAGGTTAGCCAAAATTCAATTTTTTCTTTGTTTAAAATTATTTTTTATATATTTTCAAATCGTTTTGATGTGCTAATGTCAAAATTTGATTTTTAAAAATAAAAAAAAATTATTTTAATTCATTTCTGAGTGAAAAACACTTTGAAAAGCAACCACTACCACACCCTTTAAATTGTATGTTTAGCCCCAAGTTTAAAAAGCCATTTCTTTTTTCATGTAAGCCATTTCTTTTTTCATGTTTTTCAGTTTAGTTTCTTATCTTTAAATCTTGTCATTTCTTAATAAATATGCTTTAATTGGGAATCCCAAATACTATTTTAATTTTAACCAAAAACAATTATTTGAAGTAAAAAAAAATCATATTAAGTGAGAATAACAAAAAAAATATCATGAGAGTCACATAAAAATTATTTTAGAAAGATCATATTAGTTATAAAAATTGACAAAGTGAGAATATCAAGTTGAGAAATGGGAATAAAATCATCATAGAATAAGCCTTCACAAAATCTTCTAAGTTCTTTCTTTTCTTGATTACTAGAAAGAGGATCTCAAATGCCAAAAATGAATTTTTCATCTTAGGTTATGTTTGATTCGAAGTTAAACATTGGATACTCTACATTACGGGTATAAAAAACAGTGATTGAAGGGTATATCTTTGACTTTAATTAAAAAATTACACGTGTCGTTGCGTAAAAAATAATTAAATTAAAGCATATCCTCCTGCTGGAGTTTTTTCCCAGAGGAGCACAGTGAAAAAATATTTCTCAAACAACCATTACAGCTGATAAACAATTCTTAAACTAATAGTGTAGTTGATATGCGCTTGCAGTATATGCGCAATTAACTCATAAATTTCAATTCCAAGTTTTTGTTTTCTCAAATAATTCACCCATGCAAGAGTCAACATGCTTTTTTATAAATATTCAACAGCATGAAAGAAATCAAAATAATCTAATAACTATATAAACCTTAAGTTGAAATTTGTTACTTGACACTACACACCTAATTACGCATATGCACATGCTTCCAATGGAAGTGATATATACTTGGGTGTTCAATGATAAAAAAACCAATACCAATGGACTCGGTAGTTCAATGATAACGCATATGCACATGCTTCCACATAGCCATGATTCAAACTGAATATCATCAATAAAATTATTAAAACTTGCTTTGTTCAAGGCTCTTGCAGTGAAGCGAACAAATCAAAACTTCGAGGCTCCAACAAAGTACACAACATTTATTCAATCAAATTGGTTCTGAATATCATGAAATTGGTGGACTCAAGGGATTACTCGGTCTTAGTGGGTTGCCAAGATTGGTATCTGGTCCAGTCTTTCTGCCTAGGATTGAGGGTGTGTCCTTTAGAATGGTATATGTACTCCTCTCCCTCTCCAGAGAGATTTTCCTTGTGCTCAACACTGTACCTCTTTGGTTTCAACATCAGAAGCTGCAACAAAAGCCAATTGTTTTTGTCAAAATCAATTTTCACATTATATTTCACCAATTACGTAAAAGAGGGTTACCTCGTCCCCAGTATGATCAGTTATGAAGTGAAGCCAACCATGCCATTCTGGTGGTACTTGAGAAGCATTGTAGCGACTCTTCTCAGCGTATTCAACCCACCGGTGCCTTCCTACAAAATGCCACATCAAGTCAAAAGCAAAGCGCTTAAGGCATAAAAGCAAACCTTGAAGACCTTGAATCAGTAGCTTTCACATGACTTTATTAAACTCTACAGGACAGTCTAAATTTCCTGAGGCGTTAACACTTTCCAATAGAGTCTTGGTGATGGCAATAACTGGACCACACATTTAAATAAGCCACAGAAACATTAAATCTAATCCGATGGAAATAACTATATGATTCAGGACATGTCCCTACTGGTTGCTAGTAATATCCTAGTGGCAAGTAAATCATAGCTCAAGTAACTAGGAAAGTACCAAAGTCACCATCCTCCCATTCTTCTCATTTTTTACTTGCCTCTTTATATTCCTTTCTTCCAAAGGCAAAAGATGAGAGTTTTTTTTTAAAAAAAGGAAAAACCTGTTCATATAGGCTAATTGTAATAGTCAATTGGATTTTAGCATCGAGTGCATTCATACACTAATGGAATTGGAGAATGACATCATAGAGGTGAGACTAATAACAGTCAATTACTGATAAAACACCAACAAAGCCTCAGCCTCCAAAATAGTTGGATTCGTCTATATGAGGCGAGGGATACTCCACTCTGGTTATCTTATTTCCTTTAACTGATAAAAAAAAAATAGTGGTAAATAACTAAAATAGGGAGAAGCCAAATGAGGAGAGGGATAGTCCACTCCACTTCCCACTATTGTTTTCTTCATCTCCTAAAGTGAAGTTCTGAAGAGCCAAAGACATGCATGGAAAACTAAAATAAAAACCCATAAAAAAATGAAACAATCTAATTTTCCAAATTCCAAAAACAAAAAAAAATAAAAGGCAGGAATAAGAATCCATCATAGAGATATAAAGAATCTACACGTTAGGTCCTAAAAGAGTGATATATATCTTGCACTAATAACACTGAAAAGAAGAGCTTTCGGAACCAGGAAGAGGATGCACTTTCCAGCAATGGATTTGCAAAAGAAAAACTCTCTCTTTTCATTTTTTTTCCAAATGGGAAAAGGTTCTTACATGAAGAAAAAAATACAAAAAAAAAAAGTGAGGATGAGTCACCATCTAAATTGAAAAATAAATCCTAATATAGAAGCTCTTTCCAAATCCCATTAAATATCAAACTAGAGAAATACCTCAGAAAGCTCCAAATGTCAAACACCATAAGGAAGCCAAGAGACTTAGCTTATTACATAGTAACTTAGTAAATATTGAGGAAGGCATCCAAGTGTTCTTCTGACAAACACATCAAATTGATGATATCATTCAACATAGAAACAAAACCTTTGTTGATAATTTGAAGAGAGGAAATGTAAACTTGCAACCTCCTCTTTGAAGACAAGGTGTAACCATCAGCTAGACGAGGATTTGTGCAACATAATGCCACAAAACCCATCTCATCACCCAGAGGCAGATTATTAAAATGTCCTCCAAAGTTTGTGGACAATACCACCCTGCCTTATCCTCTCAACATTACAATCAAGAACGAGCGGTCATAAGCATCAGGGCTCATTTCAATTTCAACACCCAGTGACAAGACATCAGTTGCTTATGATAATTGCCTTAGTTATGAGAATGAGTTCGTTTAGATGGTGTGCGCTTTAAAATTACAGGAATGTTGTGCAGGAAACTGTATTTTACTGAATGAGAATAAGAACAAGATTACAAAAGGACAATATAGCATCCTCAAAAAAAAAAAAAAAAAAAAAAGCTACATGAAAAGGCTTGAAAAAAAAGATAAGAAAAGAAAAATTGGACCTTCAACAGAAATGGGATCTCTTACACAACACATATCTTAAGGTCGGTGATAGATCCTAGAATTGAAACTGATGAAAAAGTTCAACCACACGTGAACTATAAATTTACATGAATAATCAGGTAAAACTCTTCAAAATATTGTCATGGTAGGAATAACACATGTCACAACTGCACAGTGAATTGACATAGTTGTCATCACCTTGAACATGCATAGATCTGACAGTGGTAAAGAAACGCATTATATGAAAATGAGAAAGAAAAACTCACCATGTATGGTTTCGAGATTCTGATAATACTTGTTACCAAATTTGTCAACGCCAACAAGCTTTGCACCAATGTTGTGTATTTTGGTTTGCCTAAAATCAATCAAATTACAAATATAAAAATCAACTAAACATTAAGAATAAAAACATTCATAAAGGCTCCTATAAGATATGGAGATATAGCTGAATGCAGCAATAGATAGAAGGCTCACCCAGCTCACAAGTGAAACAGAAATAGGACGTGACAGGAAAAATTGCAAGACCAAGTTTACCCAAATATGTATAATGAAAAGTGGATCTAGAGTGGGTAAGGAGATCAAAACGCAAGAGTGGGGCTACGAGGGCTTATTGGGACTCAAGCGGTGAAAGGGCACATTAATTCAACTAGCATAATTTTCACCAATGGAAATGCATAAACAAGAAGACTAATTTGTTGAATTGAATCAAATCTTTGCAACAATCTTCGGTTATTTTTTAAATAATAAGAATTTAGAATTTTTAAAGAGCTTTTAACTTACAAAAGATTTCCATCGGCAAGAGCATTCCTGAAACAAGAAAGCAAAGGAAATAAGCAGTCAATATCCTCTTTTTATCTTTTCCCATTTTCTCATTCAGCTTAATCAATTCCAAAACAACTAACAGAAGTCTTCAGTTCCTCAATCGATTTATATTTCACAGACAACCCATTCAAAATATAAAAATTCTTATTCCCTTGCTCTCAGAATCTGTAAAACCCAACACATCAAGAAGAAAAGGGCATCTTTTAATTGCAATTAAAAAAAATATGCGAAAATAAATAAAAAAAGTCAGGGTTTTGTTTGGATTGATTGTTCTCGAGATTAGAAAAATAAATAGATAGATAGACAAAGTTGGTGAGTACAGGTAGCCTTCTTCTTTGAGCTCGCGTAAGAAAGCTCCGAATCCTTTCTCTCTGATCGACTTCAATGCTCCCTTCACCACCGTCAATGCCATCTCTCTGCTTCTTCCTTTTTTGCTCGCCTCTGTTTCTTGTTCTTGTTAATGATAAAAAATCATGTTTCTGTCGTTCGATATTTATTCATTTTCTTATTTGGTTTGGCCAAGATTTATTTTACCCCCTCAAGTATATGCTTCCTACCAATTCATTACCAGGAGTTTACTTTCCATCAATTTACCTCCTCACGTTTTATCCGAAAATCCGGCTTCACTTTCATTAAGGATGATTTTGTAAGCTTCAAATTTGTATTGTTTATCAGTTAACTCCTTAAACAATTTTTCACATGATTCATTTTTAAATTTTATATATAAAAAAAATATTTTGAAAGAAAATTCACTAAAAAAACACAAAAAAAAATTATAATAAATGTTAATTTAAATAAAAATTTAAAATCTAAGAAAAAATCATCATTTTCAAAAAAAAAATTGATCAACTAAAGCATAAATCTGGTGAAAATGCAAAGCAAGAAATCGCTTAAAATTCAACTAATAAAGAAATCATACATTTAATTCATTCAGATTTATTTAAAGAGAGATAAAAACAAAAGTTCAATTGGCTAACTATGAATATTCTTTATATATATAAGTAAAAATCAAATTCACATGTATTTTCTCTTGATATCTCTATATTTTTCTTTCTTGATTTTTTTTTTTAAATATACGCAGATGATGCATTGTGTGGTGGCCTCGCTTTTAACAAGTAGAGAAGCCTCGAAAAATTAAGTTATTAGTATTTTATGCCTAAAAAGTTAGATTTCATCCAAATTTTGACTCAAAAATACCCTATAGACTTTAATAAACCCTTTTATTACCTTAAATAACTCTAAAATCGATCTAAAATGTAAAATTATCTTGAATTCAAAAATATTCTTAAGCTTAGATATGTCATCTCACACGATTAAAATGCTAAAAAAACATCTAAGTGAAACCCTCTTCATCATAGAACTCATTAACATAAAAAGTAATCTTTTAATGGTAGGAAACTATGTCAACAATGATTTTTTTTATTTATTGCTAAAATTTAGTGATTTCTTCTCTCCCCTCTCTTATCAAAAACTAAAAAAAATAAAAATAAAGTTTCGAATCAAAATAAAAATTTCAAAAAGAAAAGGGACCAAAAACTAATAATCTAAAACGTACAAGGACCAAAGAAAAACTTTGTGCGCCAATTATGAAACCGCCATCTATGTTCCCTACCTTTTTTACTTGGATCCCCATCTTTTAATCTTGCCCTTTGTTAATAATTATAAGCAATTAGGCATCAATTGACCTCAAAATAACTCAATCAAAGAAAAAAAAAAGATAAATAGCTTTTAAAAAAATGATCTATTAAAGTCCACAATGAATCAAGGCATTTTGTACAGTGTATATACACTATGCAAAACCCTGATACCTTTTAGCTTTTTACTTAATGAAGATTTTAAAGAAAAAACAAATAAATAATAATAATAACATGAATAAAATGATGTTTTTTCTTAGTTAATGTTTAGTTTTGTGCCACGGGTTGAATAATTGTTTTAAGTAAAAAAATAAATATACAAGCTTTTCCAATATGTTTTTGGATGTAAAAAGAATTCTCGATCATTAATCAAAATGCTTATAAATGTATCTAATTAAATAAATTGATATTTGATCAAAATATAACTAAAATTAAGATATTTGATCTCGCAACACGGGCTATATACTTTATTGTGTTTCATAACTAAGTTTATTATAATGTGTTTTTTATTTAATCAAACGATTATATGTGCCAATAAAAGGTAAACAAAGTCATAAGTGAAAGCAAATTGAATCAAATTATGAAGTTCAACTATAAAATAATTCAATATTGAATGACAAAATTTAAAAAAAAAAACATATAGGTCAACCTACGTTAACTTGTGAACCACACAACCATGGACACATAATTGGTATAACCCCATAGAAAAGAAAGTGAAAAAAAAAAAGCATAAAAGACAATCCTGAAAAAAACATATTTAAAGATGGAATTGAAAAAAATAATTAAAAAAGAACCTAATCAACAACCAAAATCAACCAGTGTTCAGCTTCAAAACTCGTGACCATGATCACGAGGTCAAGACTGACCACGTAAAAGGCAAACCAAAAAAAAATGAAGAAAAAAATTTAATAAAAAAAATATCGAGGCTTGAAACTAAAAACAAATTAGTTTATAAAAAATCAATGAAAAAAAATATTTGAATTAACCCATATTAAACCACTAACTTCACGACCATAGACACATAATTGGGATAATCCTATAAAAATAAAAGTGAAAAAAAAAAAGAAGCATGGAGAACAATTCTCAAAATAATAAATGTTGAAGAATAAAATTAAAATTTTTTAAAAAAAAGGACGATAAAAAAAGTCAACCCATGTTAACCTTAAAAAATCATGATAACGGTCATGAAGTTGGGATCGACTGTGTAAAATTCAAACCCAAAGAAACAACGAATCAAAATTCTTAATATAAAAAAAAATATTGAGGCATTAAAATACAATAAAAAATAATTAAAAAAATAAGGATCCAATTCAACCTATGTTAATCCACTAACCCCGCAACCATGGGCACAATATGGAGATAACCCCGTAAAAATAAAAGCGAGGAAAAAAAACATGAAAATTAATTCTTAAAAAATAAAATATCGAATGATAAAATTAAAAATAAATTTAATTTTAAAAAAAGACATAAAAATATCAAAGTCAACCCGTGTTAACCTTTAAAAGTTGTGATTGTGGTTATGAGGCCGAGATCGATTGCGTAAAAGGTAAACCCCAAAAAATACAAATCAAAATCTCCAATAACAAAATATTGAGGTATGAAACTGAAATAGAAATATTTTTTTTAAAAAAAGCAACAAAAAAAATTACGAGTCAATCCGGGTTAACCCGCCAATCCCACGGCTATAAGCATAGTAAGATAACCCTATAGAAAGAAAAGTGAACAAAAAAGCATATAAATCAATTAAATATTAAATATTTAAGGATAAAATTAAAAAAAAATCAGTTTTATAAAATGACCTTAAAAAATATCAAAGTCAACATGTGTTAACTTTTAAAACTAATAACTCAATAAAAAAAATCAAGGGATGAAATTACAAAACAAAATGCAATAAAAAAATCCAAAACAAAATAAGTATTAGTAAAAAGAATGATGGCCAAATTTGACATAAAAAATAAAATCTAATGTTGAGGGATGAAATTGAAACAAAATTCAATTAGTTGGATAAAAAACTATTAAAAAATTAAGGACTAAATTTGATATAAAAATCAAATAAAACTTAATGTTAAGGGATGAAATTGAAAAAAAAAGATAAAAAACAAAACAAATAGGAATCAAAAGAATAAGGACCAAATTAAATATAATAAATAAATGAAAGGACACTCTTATATTCTTCCTTTTTTATTAATATTTTATATTCATAAAAAGACAAAATTGCCCCGAAGTCATCTCGATTATAACAAAAAAAAATCATATTTAAAAGTAAAATATGCCTCTAGTTTTACTCTTTTTTACTTCCAATGGCAAATAAGTAATTTAACTATGCTCATAGAAACAAAAGATCTAATAGGCCCCTAGATCCAAGTTAATGTTTTCTTTTTTTGCTTATAAAGCTAATTAAATCATTGCGCTATACTCAATAAAATTTAAAAGTCACCTTTGCCCCAAACAATTTACCAATGACTAATGTGTCCCGATAAAAAGACAAAATTAACCCTAAATGGCTAGTTAAGTGGAGGTTTATACCATGGGCAAAACGGGGAAAACACTTTTTATTGTGACAATGTTTCTCCCATGTGGCTTGGTTTCTTTTAATGATTAAGAGTAAATTGTTAGACCTTAGAGGGATAGCTTAGGTGAACCTAAAAGGAGGGTGAATTATATATGCAAGGTAAAACTATAATTTAAAAACTTTTTACTTAATAATATGCAATTCTAAACACTTAATTTAATACAAGAACAATGAACAATATAAATACAATAATTAAAGAGTTAGAGTTTAGAGAAAATGCATAAAGTTTTATAGAGGTTTGATAAACCACATAGTCATCTTCTCGAACTTTTGTTTAAGAGTTCCACCGTCACACATCGATCTTCTTAACGGGTGAAACCAAACCTTTTACATGATCTGTTTTACGAGTGCAAGCTCAAACCCAATCCCAAAACCCTTCTTCTTTTTCTTTTTACAGGTTAAAGACTAAAAAATCTTTCACTAATACTTGTTGAAGGACAAGTGTTAAACCACTTATAAATTTTTATCTTTAAGAGACTTTTCCATGTGTTTAAAGTGTCACTAACACTTTTCATAATATATTCTTTTGGTAGAGATGATTGGAATAACAATTAAGCTATTTATGATGATTTTGCTAATTCACATTTAACCTTGCTTTCCAATTACAAGTGCCACATGAGTGTTAGAAATTGTTTTTGAGAGAGAGTATGCTTAGATATTTGTCTAAGAAGTTTCACCACTATTTTGGCCAATGACTATTTATAGACTTAGAAATGAAACTAACCATTAGACACAGTTTCTTGTTTATTGGAGAATTGGTTAGATCGTTTTTAGAATCGGTCAGACCCTTTTAAAATTGGTTAGGCCATTTTGAAAATCTAAAGTAGTTTCTGGAAAATTTTCAGAAATGCAAATTTCCAGAAATGAACTAACTGTTTTGAGAAATGACAAGACCATTTTAAAAAAAATAGTTTAACCGTTTCTCAAATTGGATGGACCATTTTGGCTATTATCCAGCCAATGTCTTGTTTTTGTGTTTCAGTCTTTTCTTGGTTTTCTTTGGTTCTTTTGAGTTTGTTTAGATTGTGTGAATGTTGCAAGGTGTCCTAAACAAGTCGGGTGTTATTGGCAAAACCCTATTACAAAATCTTAATTGGTGAAGTCGATAGCCATTTTATATACAAGTTCTTTGTGCTTGACTTTCATGATTTCTTTCCTTACTTATTTGATGATTTCTTGTTTATTTTAAACTTGTCTAAATCATCGCAAGGATATGTGCAATATATAATATACATATTCATATTTATATGGCATTAATTGTGTTTTACTTAACAATTAAATGCATGTGGCACACAACCATGTTTCATATAGCATATTGACATAGACATATTAAATCATTTAAGCACTATAGCATGTCATTTAAAAGCTTCATAGAATATATTATTATTTATCAATTTATCAATATGGCATACTTATATGTATGGATAAAATTTAAGAAAGAAAAAATTAAAAATAAATATCATGAAGGATTGTACAAAAAAAGTGTTTGTTAATATTAGAAAAATATGTTATAATCTTATTAAAAACAAAGTAGAAATTGAACAACATTCTATTAAATAATATCTCAGACACATCTTAATTAATTTTTTAAAATGAATTTCAATTAAGAAATTTCAAAACTTGGCTTAACTTAAAAAAAGATAGAAATATTGAAAAGGAGATCACTTAACCTATTTTAAAAAATTATTAAGAAGATAATGTTTTGAATCGAAATACATTAGTTTAGATAACAAATGAAACACATGATTAGAATCATTAACTTTCTTGGATTTAATAATATTTTTTAGATGCCACCTTTCATTTAATTATACTATAGACATTTTCAATAAAATAATCAAATAAAATTAAGGATAAGAAAATGATTTTATTGATTTTCAATTTAAATTAAAAGAAGGAGAAAAAAAAGACTATGTGATTGGGTTTAAGTGGGAAGCCTGAAATCTGACCATCAAAGAGGTGGTAAAAAATCAGGATTGATGATTTTTTTTGTCTAAACAATAGATTTTCAACATATTTTTACTTATAAACACTCTTATAGACTCAAAAAACTAATCTATCAATTTAAAGCACGTTTAAATTGATCCAAAAATACAAAATTAAGCTAGGTAAAAACAATTCTTTGTCAAGCCCAATATTTGTTTTTAGTGAGATAAAGGGAAAAAACACTTTAATGGAACTCTCGTTTTCAAATGAAATCATTTAACATTAAAAAAAATTAGTTTCGTAGTAAAACGTTGGTCATTCATCAACTTTCTTTCACATTCGTTATTTTTAGGTAAGTTTCTCTTATTTTTTAAATACGAAGACTGAAAAATAAATAAAGTAAAATTTTGAAACAAAATGTTCAATTGAAAAAAAAGACTAATTTGTTTTTGAAAAAAATCTAAAGGAATAAAGAAAAGGAGAAAAGGTGCATTATGAATAATGGGATAAAAAGAAAAAACCATTTATTTAAGCCATAACATTAAATTAGGTCTCAACTCTTTTATTTTTCTTATTTAACACAACCAAATTGTTTTTTTATAAAATTAAATATTAACTAAATATTAAAATGTTTTTTACACTTTAAGAACCCTATAGAAAACTAATTAAAATAAATTATGAGTTTAAAATTACATATAACGCAATTATTAAGGAATAAAAAAGTAATTTGATGATTGAAATAAAAAATCCCAAAAGTTAAAAAGAAGTTCAATATCATTTTAGAATAGAGTGCATTACAAGGGAGTAACAAATGTTTTTACAATAAGTTTTGGTTTTTGTTTTTTAATAATTGTAATGTAATTTATTGATTTTTTTGGCAGCTGTTTTTCTTGTTGCTATAATTCTTTTTCCTCATTTTTTTTTATTTAGGATAGTAATGTTATATTTTATTTAAATGCAGACTATGGTAGAAGTAGAACATTAACAAAAGCTAAACCGCGTGGGGGGTTTCACTGTAGTTATACGCACATATTATTATGGATTGCTATAATGAAATTACTCTTTCACCTTTAAGCGGATTAAATTTAAGTCTTTGATCTAGGGTTTTTTGGTCTTTTTCTCTGGTTTAATGGTCATTAAGAAATTATTTGAGGGTGTATGTGTCTTTTCAATTTGTTTAACATGGTAAAAATACTTTTTTAACACTAGAGTCAATAAAATTTAGAACTATTGATCAAGAGTTTTCTTTACTTTTCACAATCTTCAAAACAATAATATTTCTTTGCCCTTAAGATAAAAAAAAAATGTGGGCTGCTGGACAAGGATATTTCAGGTTTTTCCACTTTCTATATACAGTAAAATAACGTTTTTAACCTTAGAAAATACAAAAAAAAAAAAGCTTTGCCT
Source organism: Populus deltoides (assembly GCA_015852605.2). Lineage (NCBI taxonomy): Eukaryota > Viridiplantae > Streptophyta > Magnoliopsida > Malpighiales > Salicaceae > Populus > Populus deltoides. Next base: position 8,662,928 of record CM027588.2, on the reverse strand, counting down.
TTGGGGGTATTTTCACATAAGTATGTTGTGTTAAGAGGGTCATGGGGGTTGTTTTGGTTTTTTTACGTTTTGTTTTTTATTTTTTAATCAAAAAGCTGTTGGTGCATGTTCAACACATACCAACGAGTGTGTAGCGTCTGCGTCATTCAAGTGACACGTGTAACGTCGTCCGATAACTAAATCAAGCTATCCACCGTCTCCCTAAATGCGCAACCGTGACATCTTCCACATGGTGTGGCGTGTGTATGCTTATAATGATTGGATTGCCACTGATGATCGATTTTTTTTCTTTCTTTTCTCTCTTTGACAGCTAAAGTGCACAATTATCTTCTTTATTTGTTGTTTTTCAATTTCAGTCCTCATTATTTGAATTTCTTATTTTTTCCTTATTTTTTTTATAGAAGTTTTGTTTTGTTTTTTTTCAATTTTATCATTCAATTACAATTTATCATATGTTTGGTTTTTCATTTCAATCTTTATTATTTTAATTTTTTATTTTGTTTTTATTCCTTTTATAGTTTCAGTTCTCCTAAATCTGTTTCTATTTTTGGTTGATGTTTCAGAATTCATCCTCTTTATTTTGATTTTGGTAATTTTTTCTTTCGTTTGAGTTTTATTTATTTACAATTTAGTCCTTCAATTCTAATTTGTGTATATTATGTTTTTCAATTCGGTCCTTTTAGTTTTGATTTCTTATTTTTCTCTTAGCTCTTTTATCAAAGTTTTTATAGTTTTTAATTTTACCTTTCAAATCAAATTTATGGTTTTTTTCAATAATAATAATGTTTATTTTAGTTTGGTCCTTTTTTGTTTGATTTCTTATTTATTTCATTTTTTCTTTTGTCAAAGTTTTTTTGATTTATGATTTTATCATTCAGAACAAGTTTATAATTTTTGTTATTTCAAAAATAATAATAATAATTTATTATAATGGTTGTAGTGGTTATAATACCAATAATTATGGTGATGATAATAATAATAATAATAGTATATTAATAGTTAATAGTAATTGTGATTGTGATAGCAGCAACAATAGTAATAGTAATAATAATAATAATAATAATAATAATAATTGTGGTTATAATAGTAGTAATAATAATAATGATAGTTATAAAAATAAAAATAACGATAATACTAGTTATAGTGACGGTGATAATAATTATAATAATAATATAAATAACAATAATAATAACGATGATAATAACAACAATAAAAATAATAATGATAGTGATCGCGATAGTAATATTAATAATAATTATAATATTATTTATTAATAATAATAGTAATAGTAATAGCTGTAAATATAATGACAATATTAGTAATGATGGTAATAATAATGAGAAAAATAATAATAATTATTATAATAATAATGATAATTCATCATTCAATGCTATATTTAAAGAAAATTGAATTTTAATATTACATATTATTGGTTTGAAAAGTTTACATAATTTTATTTTTTATATTATTATTTTTTTAATTTTATTATTCATTATTAATTTTTTAAAATATCTAATTTTTTTTTAAAACCTTATTAAATAAACCAATTCACATCAAATATCAAATTAATGAATTTTATTTAACAAAATTTCCTAAATCAGATATGCATATCCTGTCCCTTGAGAGAATTGTTTTGTTTGAGAAACTTGTTATTCGGACCCGAACCTGTCAAACGGGATGAGGAAAAGCCAACTCCTAAGAGACGTGGCTTCTCTTAATTGGGTAGGGTGACTCGACATATGTATCATCATTACGGATCAACGAACAAGTTCTCCTTTTTCTCCTGGAAAATCTAAAGCCACAAACACCACCGCATAGAGTTCGAAAGCAATCTTTTAATTTTTTTTGATTTATTAGCGTTACAGGAATAGCTATATTCTTACAAAGGTAACCAATTTCATTTTTTCCTTGCAATGATTTAAATTTTAACTCTCTAATTCTATATCCTTCGATTGTTGAATCAGTGCTGATTTTTTTCTTTATTTTTTCAAAATTAGGATCTGTAACGGATTTTGATTTTGGTAAATAGTTGTGTTTGATGGTTTCTGAGTGATTTCGATTTTCTTTTTAGATTCGTTAGGGTTTCATTTGTTATGTTCTGTTGATTATTTTTAAGTGGGGAATTGTAATTAGGGTTTGTTTTAATCAATAATTTATGTGTTGATTATGTAGATTGGGACGAAAAAATGATGCGGCTGCGCACATACGCGAGTCTCAGTTTGGTGGGTGCTCTAGCTGTAACTTATCATGCATTCAACAGTAGAGGCCAGTTTTACCCAGCTATGGTTTATTTATCCACCTCTAAGATCACTTTAGTCCTTCTTCTCAACATGGGTTTAGTCATTATGTGCATTTTATGGCAATTCATTAAGCGGCTATTCCTTGGTTCCCTCCGTGAAGCTGAAGTTGAGAGGTTGAATGAGCAGTCGTGGAGAGAGCTCATGGAAATTCTCTTTGCCATTACTATTTTTAGGCAGGACTTCTCCGTAACCTTTCTTGCCATGGTCACCACCTTGTTATTAATCAAGTCTCTGCATTGGTTGGCTCAAAAGAGGGTTGAATACATTGAGACAACACCATCTGTTAACTGGTTATCTCATGTTCGGATTGTTTCTTTTCTGGGTTTCCTTTTTCTCCTAGACAGCATGTTTTTGTACAGTTCTGTAAAGTATTTGCTTGAAACAAGGCAGGCTTCAGTGTCTCTCTTCTTCTCGTTTGAGTAAGTTAACTATGCTCATGCCTTTTCCCTTTTATTTATCTTCTATTTCATCACAATTACATTATGTTCTTACATTCAACTGCCAGAATTGTTGAGCCATCTAGATGTTTCCCTTATATGTTTTTGTTTATGCTGGCTCTTAATAGCTTGTAATCTCATACCCTAACTGGTCAGCTGCATTAATGATCTCGTATTGAGTTGTGTGGAGTATATTCCAAGGAAAAATAGAATAAGAAAAAGAAACCAAAACCAGAGCATATGAACAAATGGTATACTCATTGATTTTCAAATTATTCAAATGGTATTTAGAGAACACATGGAAGTTAAGTAGAGGCTTGAGAGATACAATCTTAAAATATAGAGAAACTTGCTCATATAGCAATGCAATTGATCATTACTGTGCTACAAATAGTTATCTTGCAGCTTAATTGTTTTTAACTTTGTATCTTCAACTCCAGATTGGTCAATGTGGGACAAGTTTTGGTTAAAACTGGAATTGTGGTTGGTTTCAATTTTCAAGTTTTGGTTAAATATGACTGTTTGCGACTTACTAGTTTTCAGCATATGGGGGAAGTGCTTGCAGATTTGATCAAAGCTGCATGGGAGTTTTCAGCTTGAAAAAAATTTTGATCTGATTTTAATTTGCACACATGCTGCCAAAAGTGTGGTCCTGGAAAAATCAGCGGCAGCCATAAATGCTGTGTTCTAATTGGTGTTTATTATCTTTTGTTTGGATGTCATCTAGATGTCCCTTCTCAGGTTACCTGGATTCTTGAAATCAATTCTAGAAAACTTGGATGTTATTGTAAGAAAACCAAGCAATATTGATTTTGATCTCTCCATGCTTGTGAAATTACTCAATTCTACACTTAGGAACACACTTGTTTGCAGTTTGAAATTCCTGTGTTCATGTTTGCATTCATTTATGTCTACCATTTTGAATCTCAGGTACATGATACTGGCGACAACAACAGTGTCAACATTTGTAAAATATGTTTTCTATGTGAGCGACATGCTTATGGAAGGACAATGGGAAAAAAAGCCTATTTACACCTTTTATTTGGAATTTGTTCGGGACTTGCTTCACTTGTCTATGTATCTGTGCTTCTTCCTTGTCATTTTCATGTAAGTAATCAAGTTTGACATTAATTATCATTCTGGCATCTTGTATATATGAATTTTTTTTTTTTTGTATTTTACCCTGTTCACCCACATGAAAATTATGTTTCCATCAACTATGATATTGTTGGATCATTGAGAGAGTATGTAATACATGCAAAGTTATATACATTTACATTCTGCAATGAGAGTATTTGATCACGTATAGATCTAACACTTGTGAATGATGCCATGTGATGTTGACTTGCTTCCACAATGATGAGTTATAGATAGACAGTTTTTACTTGGCAACTATTGTAACATCTTCCTGCTAATTTTCATTGGAGAGATGTTATCAGGCCCTTGGAGTTTTTGACTGGTAGGATGTATTCCAACTATAGTATCTTTCCTACTATCGATCTGATTTTTAATGGTTATTTTCATTAATATCTCTTGCAAAATGGTTTATTTTTCAATTTTTGACATGTGTGTGTACATGCGCTCATACACACACATTCATTTATATATGGGCGTTTTCTATTTGCATTTACAATTATTTTGGAACGCAACCTTTTAATACCTAGAAAGGAACGTCAATGGCAGGAGTTGCATTTCTATATTTCTAGAAGGGAATGCTAGATAATTTCTCCTCTAGATCTTGTTTGAAAACTGTTATAAAGGGAGGATTTGGAAAACATGGAACTGGTTTAACAAGATAGCGGTTGTGCTATTGGGTCTGATTTTAATTTCTGCAGCACCCCTTTCCTGATCCATTATAACATTGCATGCCCACCCATGGACACATGTTTCTTCTTGGAATGACATCGAGATTACACCTCAGTTTGACCTTGTTATTGTCGCTTCCTTAAACTGATTTTCAACCTATTTATCTTGAAGTCCCTTATGGGATTGAAGTGCATTAGAAATTTTGTTGATGGTATAGGACATTGAAATTGTACTTTAGAAACACTTGTTTCGATGTGTAGATTGAAAGACAGTTGAAAGTGGGTGTTGTAGAAAGCACTGTGGGTGGTGGCCAAGAATCATGTTTAAATATTTTGAACTGTTGGGATTTTTGTTGAAATTGTTTGCTTATATGGAGTTTTGTTTTAGACTGTATTAATTTGTGTTGCAATCAATCAATTTGTTTATTTATTTTGTTCCTGTTGAATTTCTTTTCTCTTGCTTGTTTATAGATGTTTTAATACATTCAAAGTTATACACTGCACTTCAATCCTATATTTTTTTGATCTATTTGTTCCTTGAACACTCTCTTGTTCCTTGACTAAATCTGAGTTTGTTTCTGCAGGAACTATGGTGTGCCTTTGCACTTAATACGGGAGCTTTATGAGACACTCAGGAATTTCAAAATTCGTGTTGCTGATTACATTCGTTATAGGAAGATCACTTCCAATATGAATGATCGGTTTCCAGATGCAACAGCTGAAGAGATTGATGCGTGAGTTCTGCACCTTCTGTAGCTCTTATGTTTATGACATGTTATTGAATATGCATGTCATTCTTAACTTTTTTCCTCATAAATTTTCAGAAGTGATGCAACCTGTATTATTTGTCGTGAAGAGATGACCACAGCCAAGAAGTTATTATGTGGACATCTTTTTCATGTTCATTGTCTGCGTTCATGGTTGGAGCGACAACATACTTGCCCTACATGCAGAGCCCTAGTTGTACCACCTGAAAATGGTGTCAGTGCATCTGGAGGACAACATGGAGCACAACCAGATACTCACCAACAGGGTAATTATGGTGACATATCATCACAAATCCTCTTCTTATTGAAGCTTATTCTACAGAGCAGCTGTTATAATAAATCATGTTATTTGAGCACTGTTTTGGATTGAATGCACACACATAAATGACAAATTGTGTTTGCAGACAGATTTATTATATGTACTGATCTGACAGCTTTGTAGAAGTCAGCAAATAGGTTATATTTGTTTACTTTTGGAATATTCACGTACATGCATGCATGCATGCCTACTTGCACACCTCTATGTGCATATGTTTTGTACATTATAGACATTTATGATGATATTGCTTTCTTTTCTCTAGGTCATAATCTTGAAATTGTAGTTGTTGAACAAGAAACTTGTTGAATTTTGAAGAAACATGTGGGAAATGAATCATTTTATATCCGTATCTTACTCATTAGGTAGAGGCTGTCTTGTAGTTATACTAGCTTATATTCACCATTTTTTAATGAAAACATGAACAATGATATTGGTATCTTCAGTGTTATTATTAGGTGCCATCTTGCTGCCTCAAAGGTCTCAAGGTGAGGCGATTTGATTTGGTGCTGTGCCTCATGCCTGGTGCAAGAGGCACTCGTGTGAGGTCGACCTCGACATTGCCAACAAGCCAGTTACTTAGGATGAACACATTTCCATCCTAACCCTGTCTAGATAACACATCCACTGATTCAAAAGTTGTGGAACCTTCAATTATGGGAATAAATGGGCTCTCGCAATCCTTGTTGCTTTAAAGCCCCTTTGTGCCTTCAATGACTGGCTTTCTATTGGATTCAATGTACAGCTTCATTAATTTAACGGAGAAGGTAATGGAGCAAATGAAAAGTACATTGAAAACCCATAGAAAGAAAATTGAAATGAATCTTACCACATGGGATGTGGCAAGAAAAAAGGCTTTTATTCTACACAGGCAAAACATGATTTACCTGAAATGAAAGAAGAAAGATGACTTCAATCATTGAGGATTTCAACTATTTTAGGAGAACAGATGAATGAAGTGATTTTAGCTCATTTCCCTCTTTCTGTGCATATTGTGTTACTGGCTGTTAGTTGGATGAGGTCTGAAGCCAGTTTCATCCAAAAGCATTATTAATAAGCTATGGAATCGTGCTGTGTGATCAAAATAGGAAACTAAGCTTTTGTATAGTTATTTTCTTGGATGGAAATAGTATCACATGGATATAAAAAGAATCACAGTTTTCCTCATGGGTTGTTTTTTCCGATTTTGTTCTTGTTATTCAGTGTTCTCATTTTTTCAGTTATCTTGTTGGAGCAAGCATTGAAACTTACCCTTTATGGTTTTATATTCTTTCAGTGAAGCTGACTTGATGCTTTGGGTTTCATTAGCTAATTTTTGTGGTTTTGAACAGAAACTGGCACTGCAACATCTGCAACTCGGATTTCAGCTGGTGGAGTGGCTGATGATAGTTTGAGCAGGAATCAGGTCAGACTCCAAGCTGCTGCCGCTGCCGCTTCTGTATATGAGAAGTCATTCACATATCCTTCAGCAAACACTATAATGTGGTATGCTCTTCTTTGCAGTAGCAATATTTTTATATTACCAAGCAGCATGTGCACGATGTCTGATCTTAATTCCTTTAACTCATCTTATGTTTGGTTTCTATGCCTTTGGGTCTCTATTGTCACGCACACGCATGCTTCTCGTATTCTTGTTTGCAATCCATGTCAAATTTGAAATGGACTCTAAACTTGGCAACTCAGAAACATATTCATGTAATGCGTTTGTGTGTTGAAACCAAATCGAGTATTAAGTTTTTGTTCATGAACCAATCTTGGTTTGACTGCATTGAAGACGTGACAAATATCTGAGGTCTAATATGCTAGATTACTTTCTTCATTCCCAATTCTACTATTTACTTTACAGACATGATGAAGGCCCAGCCTATATTTATGTCCTCTCCTAATCAATCTGTGTTTCCAACTAGTGGCTCTGGTTGAATTTTGGAAAGAATTAATCCTTCTTTATTTGTAGGTCACCTGGATATGCCTTAGTCCCTCAGGTTCAGAGGCCTTTGGCTGACTCCACCAATATGGAGCCAAGTGGAGACCAAGGTGTCGTTGGACAACCACGGCTGCAATTTTCTATCCAAGGTGGACCCTCAAACTTGACCTTGCCTCAACTTCCCCACTGTGTCTTTGTCCCCTTTCAGGCACCTGGTGCTCGTGTGTATCAGGGAGAGAGAGCGTGCAGTACACCAAACTCTGAGTTGGAAGCTCAGAAAAATTTTCTTCAACATCAGATTGAGGTATCATTGTGTGCACTCAACAGATTATTATTATTATTATTATTATTACACAATGTTCAACGGGGAGTTAATCTTATTAGTAATATTGGCAAGATTTTGATTCCGCACTCTTTTCGAGGTTAATTGATATGTTATTCAATGCATAACAATGTTAATTACTCAAATACTGTGGCACAGAAAGTTACACAATTTCATACAGCTTTGTTTATGGGAATTGATTGCTTTATATGCACTATATTAGCAAGAGATTATTAGGTACCCCTGATGTGCGCCCCCTGAAGTGGAAGCCATGGGTAGTTATGATGTGGGTGACGGAAGTTCCTAATCATTTTTCTAGCACATTAGCAATGCATTTGTTCTAGTTGATTGTCTTCGAGCTTAAATAATTGACATTTTAAGCAAAATTACGTTGGTTTCTCATTACCATGTTTCTCATGCTCTGTCTTTTGCCATTTTCAATAGGTCCTGCAAAGTCAGCTCCAACTACTTCAGAAGCCGGAGACTGAGGAAAGCATGCTTTTGGCTCCCACAACATCATCAGATAATAAGGGCAAGACTGTTGCATCATCACCCTCTGTATCGGAGTCTGGTTATGACGCAGAGATTGGCCAGACTGATGCTGACTCGGCGAATAACGTAGATCTCAAGCCTTGAGGTTGCAAACTCTAGTATTTTTTTTTTTTTTGAAATTTGAATAATAGTCTTGATCTCAATAAAATAAACTAGATATTTTTATTTATATTAGTTCTTAAATTCTTTATAGAAAATGATTCTAATTAAAATTTTCTAACTAATTGTAAATATAATGCCACTCCACGTTGCAACAAATTATAGAGTTTTGAGAAACTTATAAGCCAAAGGAGATAGATATTGTTGTGATCCCTCGTCTTTGCCAACCATTCTATTTTAACGAGACGAGTAATGCATGGAAGGTATATCTACCTCTGCAAAAGTGGGATCAATAAACATTTATTAAGATTCCGTTTACCATAGATTTAGAAACCATGAGAAATCCAAGCTGATTTTTTTTTTTTATCATGGAGTCATGAACAACCCGCCAAATTTTAATTTGGAAGAATAACCTTAGTTTAATTTATTAGTCAGTTTTGTCTCAATTAAGGATGTAAATTGAAATAATAGGGATCATATTGAAGTTTTTCAAATTCCAATTAAAAAAGCTATAATTTTTAGGGTTTAAAAAGATAACATGTCACTCTCTTGTAATAAAGATATTGAGTGGCATGTCTTGTGTCCTTATTTTATTGTTTTCTTCGATTAAAAAGGCTAATTGAGACATCATCTTCAAGCTAATAAATATAGTATCTTCAACTATCTCAGGGGCTTTAATCACCACCAATAGATTGAGAAACATCTTCTCTATAAGAATGAGCCACTCCCATAAAAAAATTACATCCTATTTCTTTTAATGAATCAAACAACATTTTGTCTCTAGTCAGCCACTCTGTATTAACAAATTAAAGTTGATAATGGGCCAATCTTTCAAGTAATAAATATGGAGTTCTGAACCTTCAAATTGGGTGTGTTTGTTTCTAAGGGTAGATATGCATCCCCTCTACATGGTTCATGTAGACCAACGATATGATTATTTTCCAATTTTCTCAATGACCTCGTTAAAGAAGCACACTTAGTCAGCCATAACTGAAGAAGAAAAACTCCCTTGATTGACTAACTTCGTGACTACTTTCTCTTGATCAAATTGAACCCACAAGATGACAAAATGAACTAGAACCTTTTTTTCGAGGGAGATTATGAAAGGATGAGAGGAATCTTTCCAAAACCACTTTTTTTTTTGAAAAACCATTTTGGTTTTAGCAACAGTTTTTGAAAGGATTTTGGTTATAAAAGAGCAATTGTTCTTTAAGGAGAGGGGTCTGGAAAAGAAAAAGGAGAGAAGAGAGAAAGAAAACACTGAAAGAATTGAAAGAAATCGTATAAGTGATTGAGAGAACCTAAAGAAAGAGTGCACCAAATTGAGAGAGAAGGAAGGAACAAAATCTAGACTAGTTAGAGGCGAAAATGAGCTGAAAATCAAAGAGAAAGAAACCAATGATCTAAAGGAGAAAGCTATATCACTCTTATTGTAAGGTAAACCTTCAAACTTTAAGGAGGAGGTGAAGCTCAATGAGCACACTACCCTTTTTTTAGTTCATGTTTTAAACTATTGTTTGATGGCTTAATGTTCATACATCATGCTTTAAGTTATTAATATTTGTGTCTAAATGCAATTTGTTTATGTTTGGACTAATATACACGGGTGTTCAAGATCGAATTTGATGCATATTTTGTTGTTTTAAAGCTATATTATGATGTTACTAATGATGTTAAAAGGGCAATTCGACATGTATTTTGTTGTTTTAAAGATGTATTTTGATGTTATTAATGATATTTAAAGGACAATTCAACATGTTTTAATGTTTGTTTTAGTGGGCAAGTCTATTTTGATTCTTCTCATTTCTCAATAAAAGCATGGTTTTGTGTTGTTCTTGATGGAATGTTGTATTGTTGAAGATATGTTTATTATAATGTTAGTAAAAAATAGATATAAAATCACCAAAAACAGTATTTGTAGCCTAGAATGTGCTCCTCTAAACTTTCTATGATTTTGGATTGAATACTTGTTTCTATATGGTTCCTTACATGTTCTAGAGAGTTTTAGTAGGTCAATACAAGCATGCTTGAGGTTGTTTTGATTAGGTTTAAGGCTTGCTGCTAGGACTTAGTGTTTTTTTGGGTTTTAGACATTTCTAGGTTTGCTGGCATTTATGGGATGATGTTCATCCGTTGAGCATTGTCTTAGGTTCCTGATTTTCATGCTTTCTTGGTAGATTGATGGTTCCTACATATGCGTGCATATTGTTAAGTCTTTAATATGAGGTTTTCATGACCTAAAACATAGATTTTATAGCTTTTGATATTTGTTTGTCTTTTTTTTGTATAAAATCGAATAATCGTGACTTTTGTTGGATTATTGTGATAATCTAGCTCCAAAACTTTTTTTCAATGATGTTGGTGTATGATTCTGTACCTTTAATTTTGTGCAATCTGGTCTGAAATCGAACTTACATTTCTAGGTTTATTTATTGTATCCTTCATCAAATTTAAGCAAAAAAACCCATTTGATCTTTAGTGTTTCTTTATTGTTTCTGGACCTTGTTTGTGGGCTTAAGTCTGGGCCCACGTGGCTAGGCTGAGCCCTTTCTTTAAATAAGACAGCATTTGGCAAGTTTAGTTTTTAACAAAAGAAAAGTGTAATTTTTTGTCCTCAAGACATGTTTGCCAGAGTGGAAAGAAGTTTGTTTTTTTTCCTTTTTGTTTACTTATGGTTTTGTGATTTGGAAATTTCTATTGTGCTGACGACATTTTTTTTGTTGAAATGCCATTGTTTTTACCTGTAAATCTTTTTTTGAATATTTTTATTGGTGACTTTTCCTCTAAAAATTGTTGATGTTTATCCTGCCTTAATTTTTCATTGTCCATTCTTTGTGTTTTATTATCCTGCCTCAGTTTTTTCATTGTCCATTCTTTTTCTTGCAGATGCATGTGCATGTCTTTTGGATTGTTGTATTAATTCCTTTGTTCATCACAGTTGATGTTAGGTCGGTGTCTTTCCTTTTCTCTGTTAATTGTTAAGCTCTGTTTTATTTATTTTTTTAGATTTTTTTATTGTTTCACTTTTCTTTATCATTTGTGACCATCATTATGTAGCAATCACTGCTCCACTCTTTACTACTGAGTATTATCAATGGAAAGTAGGGCTGGGTAGCAAAGTTATTATAATTTTCAAGATGGATTTTATAATAGAGCATTTCATTTTTTAATAATTCTTTGGTGTCAATTTTATTTGTGGAGTTATATTTCTAGGTTGGGAGATTCGAGCATATACGTACAATGCATGCATGCATATCTATTTGATAATTATATATTACTTTAAAACGTGTGGGAAAATCATTATATTAGTAATGTATATATAGAGTGTTTATATTATCAACCATATTATAGATGTTCAGAAGACTATGAAGAGTGTTGTCTTTTCTATTTTTTTATTCTAAAAGTTGCTAGTGCATATTGGGTCAAAGCACGATTAGGCTATTGAATCTGTCTAAACCGTCAGATTCAAGCCAATATATTTAAAATATTTTTTATGTTTTTTTAATTTTTTTTAAATTATTATTTACTTGCTGCGGAGCGGGTGAATATGCTAGTTTCAATGCATTTATTGAAAACAAGTGCCTTCTTGTGACATGGCTGGAATATGATACTAAGTACCTCGACTTTGAGCTTTTACATTTCAAGGAAAATCAAGTCATCTGCAATGAGAATTTTCTATGCAATGATTCCATTAGTGAAATCAGTAACTCGAACTCTGAATCTCAATCCATTGTATTTGATCAGGTGTACGTAGTGAACACTTAGCTATTAGTTTAATTACACATTTTAATTAATTGAATATGCATGCCTCTATAGAAATGAAAGTGTATTTATTTAATTCTCATTCCAGTTTTTCAATTCTGAAATTAATAAAAAAATAAAAAATTATTGATTCCCTTGTTCTTAATTATCACTGTCCTTTTCTTCCTTCTTTTTTCATTTTGCAGTTATGTTTGAAATTTCAATTCATATTTGATTAATTAAAATGTTGAATTAAATTAATAAGTTCTTTGATAGACTTTATTAGCCAAGGAAATAAATGACAAATTAATATCTTTCATATGCTTAGGAACAAAACATCATAAAATGCGTTGACCTTTCAGTTACCTAATTTCTCCTTAAAAAAATGTCTATGTAACCAGGGCCTATAAACAAATGAACAAAAAAAAGAAGCATAGTCTTTCCCTCATATTATTATTATTAGATTATACCATTGTTATAATTGCTACTACTCGTTAAAACAAGTGAACTTGTTTATAATTGCCACTACCCGCTTATTCGTTATGTGTTTCGGTTTGTTTTTTATAAGATTGTCGCAGTCTCAAATAAATATCTTGATATTTGGTTGATGTTCAATTTTGCAAGCTTCTATTTTGTTATCCTATCATTAAATAAAAAATAGTTTAAAAAACAAAGTTGTTAAACCCAGCAGAGTTCATGATCGAAGTCGTGGGTTTGGTGAGTCAAGTCACAAAGCCAAGATCTATTTAATATGTTGTCGTCTCAATATAAAAAAAATGTCATCTTGAAATTGTTTTAAAGCCAAATTACTTTTTTTTACCAATTGTCTAGGTTGTCTTTGAACTCGTCAAGTTGATTAAGTCATGTTAAGACACTCTCACACTATTTAATTTGAAACTCAAACCAGGCATGGAGTTGAGTCAAGAATTTTTAAAATTAACTCATTAAATCAAATTTAATAACTATCAAAAACATTTACGCATCCTGAGCATTTTTTTAGGTTCAAAAAAACTTTAATCCAATTCACACCATAACGAGGCTAAGAAACTAGTTGTAAACTAAAAAGATTTTGTTTTTTTTGCTATTACCATATTATTTATCATCTCACATTTCAAATTTATATTTGATGTAACCATTTATAGACAACTCTTTTACTCTATGTCGTTGGAATTTTTTTGCCCATGTTCGTAACTAACCTGAGGATAACTGAAATCTTGAGGAACTATCGGGGGTGGAGCAGCTTCAGACTTTGGTTGAGCTAAAACCTCGTAAACAACAAAATTATTTTACAAGTAAAATATTTTTTAATATTTGGCTTAAAAAATATTATTATGTAAAATATTTTATATGCAAGTAGTTTTTAGTAGTGGTGGTGGTGAGGTGATGAAGATAATGAAAATAGTCGTGGTGGTGATGGGGAAAGAGGTGATGAGATGGTCGTGATGTTGATGACATGATGGTGGTGGTGGTGAAGAAGGTGGCCACGATAGTAAGATGATAGTGGTGGTTGTGGTGACGTGGAGGTGGTGGTGATGTGACCATGATCATGGTGGTAGTGAAAAAAAAAAGTGGTGGTGATGGTGGTAAAAAAAGAAGTGGTTGTGGTGTTGATGGTGGGGGACGTGGTGGTGACATGACGGTGATGATGAATGAGATGATGTTGAGGTGGTTGTGGTGGTGGAGAAGGTTATCGTAGTGACAAAATGAAGATAATATTTGAAATAGTTAGAAAATATTGTAAAAAGATTACTATTTATAAAATATCTTACGAAACTTAATGAGTTGAAAATATTTTCTAACAAATGAACCAAGTTTGAAGGTTAACTATAAAATATTTTATATTGATCAATTTTTTTGTAAAATATTTTACAAAAAAACAAATATAAGAAAATATTTTTCAAAAAACAAAACAGAAAAATCTGAAAAATATTATCACGCAAGATATTTTTTATTTTTTGTGAAAAAAAATCCTAAATAAGTATTAATTGTCAACTAATATATCATTGTTAAGAGAAAAATTAGAAAATTTTTTTTCTATATTAAAAAGGCCAAGTTTTTCCAGTTCCGCTTGGGTTTATTATTTTTCTTTACTGTATTGTGGATGTAGTTGGGTTTTATTCTAATGAAATCATCCCTTGGTAAGTATAAACTTGAAAACGTCCATTAAAAATAGCATACACAAGAGTAGAGAAGAGAACCTTTCTGCGGGTGTTGTTTTCTCAACTAAGAAATGAAATACCAAATTAATTTAATGTGCAGAATGATGGAAAACGACGAGATTGAGATCTTCACGATGAACAAGGACTTCCTTCACCTGATGCGTTGCTGTCGGCGTCTACTTCCTTCCTGTGAGTCCTTCTGTACATAAGAAGAAACACTCCCATCAAGTGATACCTTGCTGATGTGATCCGCTACTATTGTGACTTCACAGATCCAACTTCATCCTCTAATTCCTGGCCGCTGCTGAAGCTTAACGAAGCGTTCCTGTCTTGTGACTTACTGCTGCTGCTGCTTTTGCCGCTGGTAGAAACAGTGCTTCCTTCCAGTCTTGATCCCGCGCTGCTTTTGTGGCTCAAAGAATTTTTCGATATTTTGCTGCTCTTGCGGTGGAAAGAGGCATTACAATGCGAACTCCTGCTGCTAGCGCCATTTGAGGAAACACTTCCATATTGTGATCCTCTACCATTCGACGTGAACTCCTCCAATCTCCTGCTGTTTTTACGAGCGGAAGAAACACTGTCATCCATTGATTTCATGCTGCTGCTTGTGGTGAAGTTTCTGCTCCCGGTAACAGTCTGTTGATCTCTACAGTCACTGTCCCCATCCTCATTATCTGAACTTTCATCATCATGGTGATCTGAAGTATCTCCATCATGTTCTTTTTCTCTGTCCTCGTTATCTGAACTCTCTTCGCTCTGACTGCCATCACTAGCCTTATCATCGTCATCTGAACCGTCTTTCTCCTCTGAAGGAGGGATCAATTGGGGCATATCAGTAGCTGTTGACAGAAAACTTAATGCTGTTACAACGTCGCTCATCAAAGGACGGGCTGATGACTCATCTTGCAGACACATTGCTGCTATTGCAACAACTTGATTCAGGTCTTTTTCGGGAAATTGCTTGTTAAGAAGTGGATCGGCCATATCTGGATACTTTTTGGGTCCTTGAATTTCGGTTGTGCCTGCTTGATGACAAGCATATAACGATTAGTAAATTATTACAAGCTGCTGAAGCTGATTTATACAAATACATCGAATGCGTTAACGAAGAATGATTAAGAAGTTAGATTACTAACCCAAGAAACTAGATTTTGCTCGTCGATGGGTTTTGTAGTGTCTATGGCTCTTCTTCCGGTAATGAGCTCCAGCAAAATAACTCCGAAACCGTATACATCTGATTTTTGTGTGAGATGACCTGCTCTAGCATATTCTGGAGCACAGTAACCATAAGTTCCCATCACTCTTGATGAAGGATGCATCTTGTCCCCAGAAGGCCCAAGCTTGGCGAGTCCGAAATCAGAGAGCTTGGGGGTGAAATCTTCATCCAGAAAAATGTTGGAGGGCTTTAAATCGCGAAATATAACAGCGGGATCGGCTTTTTCATGCAGGTATTCTAGTCCTTTAGCGGTACCAAAAGTTACTTTCATTCTGGCAAACCAGTTCAATGGCTTTCGTTCTGCTGCTATATCTGCAAATTCGTTAAATTTTGTACTCATTAACACCTATTCTCGTGCACAAAGAATTCTGAACATAAACTTACTCTTTCTTTTCTTTCAAAAATAAAGCACGAGGAGAATCGAGATCAACACAGGATTATAGTTTTGAAAACTTGTGAGGTGCACACAGCATGCGTGCGACGTCTTAGAATCTTGATAGTTTGTGAGAGAACGACTACAGATTATAAGAATATACGTGCACATATTTATGTTTGAACAAGGGAAAAAGAAAGAGAAATTAATACCAAGGAGATGATCCTCCAGAGAGCCTCCTGACATTAATTCATGCACCAAAAGCCTCTGGTCTCCATCAGCACAGTATCCAATGAGGTTGACCAGGTTTGGGTGGTGTAAACGACTAAGCGTCAAGACCTCACCGAGAAACTCGTTTCTTTGCAGTCCATTCCTGTCAAGTTGCTTCACAGCCACCACCTATGTTTGCAATAGTAGTAGTAGTAACAGATACAACAGAAAAATAATGTAAGCTAGATTTTGTTATGCAGTTTATATAAAACACCGGAAGTTGAAATCCTCAATGACCTGCCCGGTTGATGCCAGTGTCCCTCTGTAGACTCTTCCAAATCCACCTTCACCCAACAGGCATTCTTGACGGAAGTTCCTGGTTGCAGTGGCAAGCTCACGGAAGGTGAAGGATTGGGTCTCAATATCTCCTATTTCGACATTATCTCTATCTTCCTCCATCTTGTTTCCATCTCCGGGTTTTTGTTTCTTGATCTCTACAGCAAACAACATGAGAATTAAGATCAATTCCTGCACGCGAACTAACCTTGGAAATCAATCAAGTGTTAGTTTCTTTCAAGTGGAAGTCATTAATTTGAGGCAATGACAGACCAAACTAAAACCATAAGAATGACTCATTAATTCAAGAATGTATCGAAATTCGTTAAAAGATAATGAGGGTTCCATTTCCCTTCCTCCATCTTATGTAAAAAGAAATATTTAAGCTGAAACTTAAAAATCACTCCTAAAACCAAATCAAGATTAAAAAAAATTAAAATAAAGGCAGTAGGAACAACATGTATAGGAAATTAAAGCCATGATTACTTTAATATTTATCGTTAGGACAATATCAATCTGTATTCTTCTCCCTTGGTACGTACGTATCCGTTTATCTAATTTCCACATATGTTGTTGGGTGAGATAAATACCTTGTACTTCTGGAAAATAGATAAACATATAAATCATTTCATGGTACGTGAAAGAAAAGAACAAAGCGCAGAATTTAATTACATTTGATTTAAGATTTCAAGACCAATATTTGAACTTGTTTTCGACAATTGAGGGACATATTACCAGAAAACATTGGCGACCCATTCTCTCTTTTGCTTTTCTGAGATTGGAAGCACGAGAAGCAATTCATCTCTTGATCGTTAAAAGCCTCTGATCAGGGAAATATTGAGAGCAGCACGGATTCTTGGACAAAATGCAACTTGCCAGGCCTTACAAGCCTCTGCGTCAAAAACCATAAAAGCTTGGGAGGGAGCTGAGAGATTGGTGAAGGAGGAGGACAGGGTCCTTCAAGGGAATTGAAGGACCCCACGGGTGGGAAGGAATCAGGCAATGAGAAGGGAAAAAAAAGTTATTGAAGGGAGCTAGTTTTTTGGGCAACGAACATGATGAACTCTTTCATTGGAGCTCTCCAAGAAAAAGGTGGAGAATTTATTGGAACATCTTTGACAAGTGTGCTTCGAGAGGAGACCAGGAATTGCGGAGTTTATATTGTTGTCTTCCCATGCTACTGGAGAGGGTATCCAACCATTTTGTGATGCTAACGAACTAGTCTGCTTGGTCTGCTCTCCTGTCTTATATCATGAGCTAAATCCTACTTGTTATCAACTTTCAGACCAAATATATACATCAAGAAAAACATTATCATTCAGGACAAAAAGGAAAAGAAAACTTCGTATGATATGAATGACTAGGTATGATACAAGGTTTTAGGTGTCCAGTTAAGTAGACTATGTATGGTATTTTTAAAATAAATAAATAATATTCTTCTCATTATATTATCATATAAGTTATTTGAATATACATTAATGAAGAGAAAAAAAAAAAAAAAAAAAAAACCCATCTGTTAGATCATAGGAGGAGCCATTATTAACACCTCCAAGTTAGAAGACTTGCCAGGACGCATCTCAAGATCAATCCTTAGCCTTTAATGCATT
Organism: Populus deltoides; assembly: GCA_015852605.2. NCBI lineage: Eukaryota > Viridiplantae > Streptophyta > Magnoliopsida > Malpighiales > Salicaceae > Populus > Populus deltoides. The sequence continues at coordinate 8,644,764 of CM027588.2, read as the reverse complement.
ATCCCAAGATCAAATCTATACTCGTCACCAATCATGGGACCGAACGTGCATGTGCATGTGTTAAATGAAGGCATGCCTTTTGGTCATGTGTTCTTTAGAGATTTTGTTCTTATAATCATCATCAATAATATAGAGTCCATAAATCCCAAAATTCAAACAACTTTTATAGAGGTATGTTGTCACTTTAAACATATATCTCTAACTAGTCTAAATTTATATGTAGCATGCATATATTGACCATTATATCTTTTACGTGGATACAATTGCATTGATTAAGGTTGTATAAATATCATTAAACCCCAAGACAAAATATATACAATCATCATTTTTAAGTTTGTAAACACGCACATACAACATAATTTTTTTAAAATATTTTCTTTATAACCGGTGATAACTTAAGCATTAGAAGGTTCTCTAATCTTAATAAAATAAAAAATTAATAGGTATCCATGATATTAAGTCCATCATTCTCAACCTTTCAAGGTTTCTATCAGCTTTAGAATGTATTTTATTAGTATAGATTGTTTTGTGAACCTCATCATTTATGATATTCAAACTTCATATTCATATAAAGCTTAAAAAATACATAATTTTAAGAAACCTAATAGTCCAATGATATCCATTACTCTTAGTTTTGATGAACTCAACCATTAATTGGCTACTAATTATTGCCTTAAGTTTATGTTGTTATAGTTTTAATTATCATTAACATTATCCCAAGGATTTTGAAATGTCTTGAAGTTGTGCAAATATTAAAATCATAGTGATAAATCTTTTGCTTTAAGGTTAGCTTTAGATTGTTTATTGTTACTCACATATTTTTTAATAATAACTTGACTCTTGAAAACAAATTAATATACTCAATAAACATATCAAAATAACTAAATAACCACGCCATACACAAAGACTAGGACCTTTGATAAATAAAAAAGTTAATCATACTTGATACAAATTCTAAATTATTCGGTAAACCAAATAATCATACTAGAAATAAAACCTCTAGTACAACAAATGACTTTATCTTCTAGCTAAGTGGCTGGCCATGTGCTTTCATATGAGCTAAAAATTATCTTTGTCTTATATATAAAGTGTGTATGAGATGTATCTACCTTGTTATTACTTTAAAATTTGAATTTAAAACATTCATGCTATTTTTTTTTTTTTACCATTTGAAACAAACAAGACAAGCTCTCTTACACATCTAGTCGTTATTTAGTCTCAGTATAACATATTTATTACATCATTTAGTACAAACTATATAGTATAACAAACCTCTCATTTATTCAAAAATTTTGTCCTTGTGCTCTTCTCTTTTGAACATCTAGTTTAGCATTCAATTACAAAAAGACCATTATTTTACCTTAACAACATCATGCAATCTTTATCCAATCATTAATATGATGTTGAGAATTATATTTTTACTATTTTAAGCAAACACTTTTATTATTCTCTCTTACATGTTGATTGCACCCTTCACTTAACTTAAAAATAGTTAGATTAAATCCTTACTAAAAATTTAATCTTTTTAGTGTTGATTTCATTCCTTATGAGTAAAAGATATTGTGAAAGTGTAAATGATACTTCAACTACTTGGGTATTTGGTAATGTGCTTTTGATTAAGTTATAGTGATTATGTTTCGGTCTTAAGCTTGCAAAAAAAAATTATGAGGGTTTCAATCTTAAGATCATGAAAAAAAATTGTGTTGGCTTTAATCTGGAACCCATGAAAAGGATCATGTGAGAGGTTTCATTTTTAATCTAGGAAAAAGATGGTTATTATAAAAAGGTGAGTACTCACCTTTGAAAAAGACAAATTAACTAATTGTAGAAATTCAAACTTATCGCTTAAAGAGTGGAATAGACAGTTAATGTCAAACTATAGTAAGATCTTCGAGTATTTTCTTCTTTTCTACTATTATTGCTTGTTATCTATGATTATATTTGTATGGTCGGTTAAAAACTAAGCTTGTTTATACTTTGATATTGTAATTAAATGAGAAAAAAAAAGGGTTAAGTTTACTTAAATTTTAAAAAACATAATTCAATTCTTTGGATCTATAAGTCAAAGAAGGATGGATCATAATATGTAACTTTACATCAAAATGAGAGAACCCTTCAATGAACAAAGAAGAAAAAAATACTATCAACAAACAATAATGAAAAAAATTAAAATATTTCTTATGGAATCATCACAATGAAACTTATAAACATATTATCCAAAAAAAATTGTATCATAATTTTGTACAACCTAAGAATTGTATAGGACATATCTAAAATAAGGGTCGGAAAGATATGGGAGGATATAAATGAAAATTAAAATTCATTGGCTTTATACATAGTCATATGAAATGTAATATTTCTAATGTTTATCATAATATTATTAAAATCATAATACTATCAATTTGAATACTGATAAAATATCAATAAATAAAAATAATGATAAGCAAAACTAATTATTTATTACTAATTTGAGGTACAGAGTATGCATTGTATATGAAAGAAAATTTTTATTTGGCTTATGCTATAACTTTTTGTTCTCTCCTCCTCTCTAGTTTATTTTTATAAGTATTACAAGATATTAAAAAATATAAATAATATTTTAAAAATTATCTTCTTTAATATTAGTAAAATCATCCTTTAAAAAAACAAAAGATTTATGCAAGTTTTCATGTTTAGCTATTAATATCACATGTCATATAAAAGAGAGTAGTAAGTGAAGGAGAAAATTATAATAGAAAGTTGAATGTCATTAGAGGAGTAAGATCCACCATTTTATTACTAGTATACATAGAAAACTATTAAAAAGAAAATACTACAACAAACTTAAGAATGAGTGACTATAATTGAATGGGACACTATAAGATTAATTGGGAAAATTCCCTTCATCCTGTAGTTTGGTCCGGATGATAAATGTCCATATAGGCATTAGTTAAAGGGACTTGGCCTACACTTAATATTATCAAGTTAAAATTTAATTTAAAACTCTTATTTAATAGAGTCCAAAGAGACCTATGTCTCTCATATAAGTGGTATATATATATATATACACACACACACACACACATACCACATAAATTTTACTGAGGGCTTGAGAGTGATTGTTTGAATCTTGAGCCTTGAAAAAGGATTTAGTTGTAAAAAGTAAGGCATCATCTATAAAGAAGGACATGAGTGATAATAAAAACACTAATTAATCATTTAGAAAGTGAAATAAGCAGTTAATGCCAAACAAATATAAAATTTTATGCATATATGTCTTCCTTAATCTTTTTACTTTTATTTGTTCTTGCATTATGTTTATGTGTATGGATTGAAATGGCTAGTTAGGGTTTTGAAGTTGTGATTGTTTAAAGAACTAAAAATTGAACAAGTTGCACTTCATTTCTAAAAACAATTAATTCATCCTTTTCTTTTATGCCCCTGGGATAACAATTAGTAAGTTGTTAGTTTATTTTTAAGTGCAACTAATTGTTAGGATATGTTTGGCATGAGGGTCAGGAAAGGGATAATTTTTCATTGTCTTTACTTGTATTTGACACAATTTAGTTGAGAAGGGAGAGTTTTTAAGGAAGATAACAATTAGTTAAATACTAGATTGATAATCGATTTAAATTTTGATTAATTTGATAATATGATAAAAAATAAAGCAACAATAACAAAAAATAAATAAATGAAAAAATATAGCTTTGGGAAAAGTTAAGTTAATTCGCAAAATTCATGATTTGGACATGAAATATATCAAGATTACGTGTCTATCGTGCATTTTAAATCATGAGGTCAGGAAAATTCTATAGAAAAGAAATTGACGATAAATAGAAATGAAACTACAAAAATTAAAAGATAAATATAGATTAAGATATTTAATAACACAACACAAGTCATTTACACGGTTATGTTAAATGAATTTGTTTATTAAAATTAATTTGTAATAGAAGTTGATAGACACATAAAAATTATTGAATAAAATAAAATGAAAAAAATACTATGTAAAAATAAACATTTTTAATTAATATGAAATATATAAAAAAAATTACAAATGAATCATATTAACCTTATGAAAAATTAAAAACACACAATATAAAAAGCAAACTTAAAAATATATTAAAAAAGACATAAAAAAGATATTAATTGGAAAAAAAACAAAGAAAGGACAAAGAAAGGAAAAGCTCAGGCTTGTGCACCTGAGTCTGTTATTTTTTTTTTTTAAAGAGGTATATGACATGTCATTCACCCTTATTTATATATATATATATATATATATATATATATATATATATATATAGGCAAACGACACGTAGCTCGTTGTGGTAGATGACATGTCATTTGCCAGCTTAAAATCCAGCCACCATTGTGGTGGCTGGAAAATCACGTCTACGAAGTTTTTTTTACCAAAAAACTTATTTTTTAACCTAGTTCAACCATACAGCTCCCTACAAACACCCTTAAAGCACCAATAAACCAAACTATCAACCTAATAAACCCAAAAGCAATCCAAACCACTAAATGAAATCGAAAAACATATTGCATCCTTGACCTAGATATGGTTTTTTAAGCTACATTGAGGCTTGAAACAACCACCATAAAGACTCCTCCAGTGAAACCTATTCGCATCAATTTTAATATGTTTGGTGGTCGAAATCATTGCCAACGAAGAGCTTTCTCTCTCTTCATCAGAATCCAGCAACTCATCTTTATCTTTCCATGGAAAAAAAGACTGAAAATGAGAAAATTAAAATTTGGTACAAAATGTATTTTTTAAATTAATTTGTTTAAATGTTAATTTTTTATATTAAATTTTACTTTTATCACATAATTTTTCAATTTCTACTAAATATCTTTAACATTTCACTCCTAACACTTTTTACACTTTAACTTCTCATCTTTAGATTTTAATTCCTTAATATTTTTCCTCTAAATTTCTAATCACATACAAAAAAAAACCTTGGTATTAGAAGGAAATATGGATAACTAAACAACCAATCACCCACCAACTCTAAGGGGTATCTCAACTAATTAGGTCTTCAGTTTGTTTAAATGTTAATTTTTTATATTAAATTTTACTTTTATCATACAATTTTTCAATTTCTATCAAATATCCTTAACATTTCACTCTTAGCACTTTTTACAATTTAACTTCTCACCTTTAGATTTTAATTCCTTAATATTTCCCCTCTAAATTTATAATCACATACAAAAAAACAATCTTGGTATTAGAAGGAAAGATGGATGATTAAACAACCAATCATCTACCAACTTTGAGGGGTAGTTTAACTGGTTAGACCTTGAGTTTGCTTCCCAGTGATCATGAATTCGAGTCTCTTCATGGCCATTAGAGGCTTGCATGGTTGTTAACTTCAGGACCCGTAAAATTAGTCGAAGTGCATACAAGTTAGTCTAGAAACCCACATTAATTTAAAAAAAAAAAGAGATTACTAATATATTTATCAAGAATTGAACAAATGGAGATATAGAGATTTAAAAAAATAGGATAGAATAATTGAATTAGTAACATAAAACATTAAATGAAGAACAATATATATATATATATATTAAATGCCCTAAAGTGATGGGAGGAAATACTTTAGTAATGTTAATTGTTTTTTAATGTATTTTTAAAAAAATTAAAAAATAAAATTTTTTTAGATGTTATCGAAAATACTTTTAAAATACAAACCGGCTCTTATGATGATTGGTGGATTTACATGGAAACTAGATGGACATTTCGAATTCGAATATAAATAACTTGAGATCGATTTACATGTTAAATACTATATAATCGGGCTGGCAGGTGGAGAGTGAGGAGCAGAGGAAGCGACGGCGGAGAGAACGCGGCCAGCAATCTCTCGACAAACTGTGGACCTAGTCAAACTTTTCTTTCTTTAGAAAGCAGAGGGGGAGAAAGAGAGAGAGAGAGAGCTGATATTGCTTAATCAGTAATATAATAAATAAATAAATGGATGGATGATAGATGAGAGAAGATTGGATGAGAACCACACCGCCATCGTTACTTTCCCTAACAATTGACACAGCTGTCCTTCACCTCTCCAACTTTTCTGATCTCTCTTCCATACCTGATCACATTATCCTCGATCTCTTGCTGGTACTTCTCTTCTCTTCGCTTCCTTTATTTATTTATTTATTTTCAGAAGAGGTGATCTCTAGATTTAGATCTATCTAGAAGTTTGCCCCTTTTTTAAAATTTTGTTTTTTGCTTCACTTATTCCGTAGCTACATCCTGTATTCTGATTTTCTTTCATGCTCTGTGATTTTATGGTGATTGCGATGAGATGAGACTTGGAGTGTTTGTTTCTAATTTGATATTGATCCATGTAATTTTGTCCTGGATTCTTATACAACACGAAGCTCACACATAGAAGTGATTCACTAGTAGTTTATTTATTTACAATATAAAAGCACAAATTTAAAAGGTTTCAATATGCTAAATGCTCTTTGCTTGTTGCTCTATCATGTTCTCTTTTAAGTTGGAATAAAGAAAGCTATGGTGATATCAGTTCTCACAAGGAGTTGGACTAGATCAGTTATAATTTCAATTTTCCATGAATTACAAGCATGGAGATTTTCATATTTATATCAAATCAACCAGAGAAGGGAATAATAATGAGATTAAGCCTTTTAGGCTGCGGCATTCCATAGAGGTGAAGTTTTTTTCCCTTCCATGGAGAGCAGCCGTTGAGATTTACATTTAATTTTCTTTTAGTTATTTGACATGATGGAAGTGGTATCAAAGATTTGAGATCCCTTGATTTTGAGGCAGATTGGTGTTTGATTGTTTGGAATGGTGCAGAAGAATCCTTGTATCCAACCCCAACTAGTTTGGGATTGAGGCTTGGTTGTTGTTAAAGTTGTTGTTCTGTAATATGACCTGACATGCTTTGTTCTGTTTTATAATGGTAATTTTTTCTTTGTGCACTATCTGGTAGTTACCTTTTGCATTATGCTTTTATGAAAGCTGAACATATAACACAACATAAGGCAAAGCGGTTACATGATCATTTTGTATTTATTGGTTGCATGATGCACATTTTTAATTTAAAATTATCAAAGAACTATCTCAACCCAAAGATTAAGCTCTTAGATCAAGCCCCAAGAATTGTTTTATATGCTCTAACATAACCCCTCAAGTGAAAGCTCTTTTATCTTGAAATTTGCACATGCCTGCAACCACCTTATGCTGAAATTTTTAATTTAATCTGAAGAATAGGGGTGTGGTGGGATTTGAGCTCGTTATTGTTTGGTCATTAAAGTTTTGATACTATGTCAACAAGCCGTCTCAATTTAAAAATTTAAGTTGTTAGGTGGGTCTCAAAAATAGTTTTATATGCTCTAACAAGAATTTACTTTGAAAGGTTGCGTGCAACAAATTCATTACTGACATCGTGAAATGTCTATGTTAATATGTTACTCTGGAACTTTTGATGTGGTAATGGAATAAAATCACCGGTCACGTTGATACGAGTTTGAAGTTCTCTTGCAGCTAGAAGAGTTACATTTCACCTAGTTTATCAGATTGCTGGCAATCCTATCTTGGCTTTTTTGTTTGCAATATTGCTTCTGTTACACTGAATAGAATGTTTTGAGAGGAAAGTCATAAGGTTAAGTGAAGTGAAAGTGAACATCTTGCTTAGGCAATAGCAATTTGATCTGCTGCTTTGTGACCATTGAGCTCATTTGATGCTTTCATAGTTTTGTCTTGGCTGATTTTCTAGCATTTCCTTTCCATCTAATGGTTTGATTCAATGTTTAGTTCCAAGCTATTGTAATTTTTTTCCCTTGCAATTTGTGCTGCTATAAGTCATGCAATGCAAGGCATAGATTGTCACTTAAACCAAAGCAATAAATATTCCGTTCACATCTGAGCTATAAAAAGTCAATCTGTTATCTTTTGTCCTCAGTTCTAACTGCTCTTCTACTCTTTAACTTCTTTTGGTCCATTTCATATCCTATTGTAACACTGTTTTTTCCATGTTGAGCAGAGAACACTGAAAGCTGGAAAACTGAATGAGAAAGTTCTGAAATTGTTTGTGGCGACAGGAAATGATGAAGTCCTTGCATTCATCCAGGCATTGAACATCCAACATGTCATAACCCCTGTCCTTCCTACTAGTGAGTTGCATTTGAAATTTTTTCATCCTATCCTTCCAGATGTTTTGAGCTGGATTTTGAAGCTTTTCTCTTACATTTTGATTGTCTATTGATAGGATGTTCTGAGAAATTCTAAGATAGACAAAATTGTGCATGTACACTTGGATACATTTTAAACCCAAACACCAGCTGCTTTTAGGAGACAATCTCGTGGTTCTGGATCTTCATTTTTGTAACTTGCGAAGATGTCTCTAGCTAACATCAAAGACAGTGAGGTTGACATTGTGATAGGAGCACTTCACTCAGACCTGACATCATTTATGAATGAGTGGAGACCCATATTCTCCCGATTCCACTTGATAATTGTCAAAGACCCTGATCTCAAAGAGGAACTCAGGATACCAGAGGGCTTTAATCTTGATGTCTATTCCAAGTCTCATATCGACCAGGTGGTGGGCTCTTCTTCCTCCATAGTCTTCTCCGGCTACTCATGCAGGTATTTCGGCTTTCTTGTATCTCGTAAGAAATACATTGTCTCAATCGATGATGATTGCATCCCAGCTAAGGACAGTAAGGGTTTTCTAATAGATGCTGTTGCCCAGCATCTTGCTAACCTGACAACTCCAGCCACTCCTTTTTTTTTCAATACTCTCTATGATCCTTATCGTGAGGGAGCAGATTTTGTTCGTGGGTACCCATTTAGCCTGCGTAGTGGGGTTACGTGTGCTCTGTCATGTGGACTCTGGCTTAATTTAGCTGACTTAGATGCTCCTACGCAAGCCCTGAAGCCAGGGCAGAGAAATTCTCAATATGTTGATGCTGTTATGACCATTCCATCTAGGGCCATGATGCCCATCAGTGGAATCAACATTGCTTTTGACCGTGAGGCTGTGGGGCCGGCTTTATTGCCAGCTTTGAAGTTGGCTGGGGAAGGAAATCTTAGATGGGAAACAATGGAAGATATTTGGAGTGGAATGTGTGTTAAGGTTGTGTGCGATCACCTTGGTCTTGGTGTGAAAAGTGGGCTACCGTATGTGTGGAGAAACGACAGAGGTAGTGCGATAGAAAGCTTGAAAAAAGAGTGGGAAGGGGTAAAGCTGACGGAGGAAATTGTCCCGTTCTTTCAGTTAGTTAGGCTGCCACAAACAGCAGCTACAACAGAAGACTGCATCCTTGAGATGGCAACAACAGTGAAGCAACAGTTAGGACCATCAAATCCCGTTTTCACTCGTGCTGCTGAAGCCATGGTTGAATGGGTCAAGCTGTGGAAGGCAGTTGGGTCTGGTTCCTCTCCTTTGTAGAAAAGGGTAGTTTTGATGGTTATATTTCTAGTTCCGATTACTGTGTTTGCTTCCAACTTATGCCCTCTAAAATCACTGTGATTATGTGAGGTAGGATAAAAGATGTTAACTATATTTATGGTTTGTTTTAATTTTGTGTTTGAGGGGCCCGTTATGACAATCTTCCCTCTTACCATATAATTTAAACAAAAATGGCAGAAAGCGAGCAAGCAATTGCTTTTGAGCTGTGACATGTGACTTAAAGGGGGCTGCTTTTAAGATAGTACAAGACCTTCACAAGGTTGTTATAACTCATAAAATAGAAGATCCTTTTTAACTCCACCAATACTTGCAAAATCCTCTTCTAGGAAATTCATGTGACTCTATCTCGTACATTTCTTTATTAGGATGTTTACCATATATAACATAGCCCTTAAAGTACTCAACTATTTAATAAAAATATGTTTGCTTGCTCTAAAACCTAATTTTCCATATTTATGAAAAGATTTATGAGCCTGACTTACAAATTCTCATTGGCATAAGGGAATGGGTTTTAAGGATATATGGTTAAGAATATGGGAAACAATCAATAGTGCATCTCTCAAAAATTAATTAGAAAGTTAGTTTATGACATTATAGACCTAATTGTTTTTAAAAATGTATAATTCTTTTTCTATATAAAATACCATTTTTATTTTTTATTTTTGCAGAGTGTAAAGGATTGTTAATTGTCCATATATTTTTTTTTCCTTACATAGTTCTTTGAACTATTCTAATAAATGCTTTCGATCTCTATCAATACGAAGAACCTTTAAGTTCTCTTTTTTACCCTAAATTCATGTACAAAAATGTCTGAAATAATCTAAGGCCTCTAACGGGTGAGATAACATATACACAACACCATACCAGAAATAATCATTTGTGAAAATTAGAAAATAAGAAGCCTCATGACATGCCTTTATATTCATAGATCTATAAGTAATTGAATGGACTAAATCTAATGAGTAACTTTCCTTTCTAGCCTTACCGAAAGGCTTTTTGCATGGTTTTCCTACCAAATATGGCTCCCACATAAGCATGTTTATTTTAGTGAGTGAGCCTATAAGTCATCTCTAGCTAGTCTAGCTAATCTATCTTGTTTTATGTGTCATAATCTTGTATGCCATCTAATTAAATCATATGTAATATCAAAAGAAATAAAACATGTCATTAAAACAATGTCATTATTAAAATGCAAGTCCAAATCCAACATAAAAGAACCTTCACCAAATTTACCACGTCCAAAAAAACTTCTACCTAAACAAATATCCATTTAAGTACCTTCCAAGTAAAAAAGAAAAACCTAAAGGGAATAAAGCTAAACTAATAAGATATTACAATAGGCATTTGGGGCATACAACACGTCATATAAACAATAAGTTGCATTTAGTGCACATCCTTAAACGATATGTGCCAACTCTAACGACATCAACCTGAGTGCCATTACCCATAGTAACGTAATGACTACCTACTGATAGACACCAATAATCTATGTATCCAACTCAATCTTTAGCTATATGTTTTGTTGTTCTCGTGTCTATGATCTAACCAAAGATAATATGAGTAACAAATATGTGTGAGCATATATACCAATAAGAGGGTCAGGATAGGGTTGTACCTTTTTTGGCTCAGAGCAATCCCAAGCGAAGTGATCCATGTTTTCATAGTTATAGAATTTAACCTTGGTCATGTTATTCTTTCTACTCTTACCTCTATGGCATTTGGTTACTTTGCCAACTCTTGGTGCCAAATTTGCAGCATCATCTTGTAGAGCTTCGCTTCCTTTTGTTGTTCTTTGTGTTTAGGCTTGAATGCCCTACACCGTCTAATTTTAACTGCTAAAATTGTAGTATAATTTGCCTATCCACGCTTAAACTCAAGTTCAAGATGTTAACTAATATGATTGTAGGTCTTAATACCCTCATTCTGTATTAGCACCATCTTTATATGGTCCTAAGAGGATTCAAGTAAGGATCTAATGACAACCTGGACTTGTTGTTCATCAGTGATTTTATTACCAGTTGCTTGCAACTCTCTAATCATAGAGGACATCAAGGTTGTTAAAAATCGCGATTTTAACACAGCATGGAAAATGTAAAACAAACTCGGATCGTAAAAACGAATCGTAAAATTATAAAAAATTTTAAGATTATGCTATTTATTTTAATTTAATTTAATTTTTATTGATAAAATAGTTATTTGTGCGTTGTATGTACTTAGGATTAAGGTTGGAAGTTTTTAAAATTATATTAATTTCAATTATAATGAATTTTTTCTTTTCACGTATAAATATCAGTATAGTTGAACCAAATATCTTTGTGTAAATTGGAATGATTCTCTTTATAAGGTATAGATAAAAAAATAGAGTTATTTTAAAAAAATTATATATCCAATTCAAACCTCGATGAAAAACTATTATGTTTTGCTTCTTATTATACCTCTCTATGATTATAAATAACTGAATTTTTAAATAAATAAAAAAACAGATTAACACAACTAAATCAATGCATGTATGATGTTCTAACTTGATTTTAATCCTTTATTTTGATTAAATTTTTAAAAATACAAAAAATACCAAGTTTTATAGTTATTGTTATATTCAATTAATCTAATTAATTAGTATTTTAAAAATAAACATAAAACAGTTTATTTTAGATATAATATATATAATTATTGTTATATTTCCTATCGTACAACTGATCTCTTTAAGTAAGATTCTAAAAAATTCGTTAGAGTCTTTATATCTATCATAATACTAGAAAACAACTCCTTTCACTATGTTATACTTTTATATATATATATATATATATATATATATATATATATATATATATATATTGTCTTTATGTCGAATGCCACACATTAAGTAATTTTATATCTATTATAAAACTAGAAAAGTCCTTAAAGTTTAAACCTTCTAAGATTGGAATCAAAGTCCTTGTGCTTTGAAATCATTTTATCAAAACTTTCAGCCCAATTCTTATAGTTATTTTGACTATATGGAAGCCTGACATTGTGTCTTTTACATAAAAAATTTATGACAACTCATGGTTTATTTATTTTGACAAGAATTATCTACAAGATTTTCCAATATGGTTTGCCAGTGGTTAGTAAGAGGTTTTCTCATTAAAAGCTGATATTATTTTTAACAAAATCCTAGAAGGACAAAAGGTTTTTTATGAATTCAAGCAAACCAATTCCATTCTCCCTTCACTACATTTTATGTCAACCTTTGGCATACTATGGATAGTGTGTTGGGATTATCAACTAAGAAAAGATGATGTCATTGGGCTTTCCTATAGCTATCTAGGATTTCCAAAGTAAAATAGTGGTCCTAGTTCAATGAAGATCAAGCTTACCCCTATGCTATAACAACCTGGGTACAATTCCCAAAATCTTAACAAATACAACCTTTTTCATCTTTAGTTTAATATATATTTTTAACATTAAAAAGAAAAATTTAAGCTAATCTTATATCTTTCAACTTTGAATCTAAATACAAAAAGAAACTTCTGCCATAGATTTCAAGTTCATCCGGTGAAGAATAAGATCTTACCCTAGCTAACGAAGATCTAGATCATGGTCCTACTTGATGGAACTATTATATGATCTTTAGACTCGTCAATGCTCATTCGCTTCAATAGTAACAATTCATTAATTTAGAATTCTCTATGACATTAGCATCTATTTTGATAAACTGACAAAACTTTAATGATAATTTCAAGAATCTTATCCTTAAAAGAAAACAATAATTTTCATGTGGTAGATAACCATTAGCATCAACTTTAAAAAATTTCATGTGTAGCGAATTACCTCTTCTACTTGGCATGTGATGTCTTATTCAACAAACATAATTTATAATGATTTCAAAATTCAAGAAAATCTCAATTATATTTTAAGTCTAGGTACTCAGCAATATATATACTATGTTTCTTATATGTTGATCCAAGTGTTTTTAGAGTTGATTTCAATTTTAGTTTGAGAGAATAATCATCCTTATAACGTTGATCCAAGGTTTACATTTTTGTATTTTTATTTCTAAATACTATAAAAAAATATTTTCAACTTTAGTTTTAATATCTTCAATCAAAAAACACATTTGATCCCATATATATTATATATATTTAAGATTAAAAATACAAAATTCTTAAAAAAAGTAATAGAATATATATCATAATAAAAATTAGTAGAATGTATGAAAAATAAAATTATATGAAAAAAAAGAAAGTTTACTATAAAGATCATTAAACTATAAATAAAAAATATAAATTATTTTAAAAATCAATAAAAGCTAAACCATTATTTTTAAAAGATTTTTTTAATTAAAATGACACATTTTATTATGCATAATTGTCTTTTAGATTGCTAATTTGAGATTTAAAGGAATGTTTGCAACTTAACCCAACAAGAACCTTGCCTTAAAGAACCAAAGTTATATGCAATTGATCACTCCATCCTTCGCCCATGACGAAACGTGAACGAGAATTACAAATCACAACAAAGTTGATCAATCTTTTGAAGAGTTTGCATGTTCAATCAAGAATTTAATATGATAATCACTCAACCACATGAAAAGAAAAGAAAGACTCACAATATGTGACAACCTTAGATAAAAATTCATCAATCCCAAAAATAATATTAACAATTGATTTATATAGTAAAAAGATAACCCTAATTTCATGTAATAGACCCAAACTTGATAAATAAGCCTTAATATATTAAAAGCCAAGAATAACTAAAATAATAAAATAAAACATAACCCAAATAACCTTTAAATTTTGTAAGTCATATAATAAACTAAAAGATAAATAAATAACAGTCGAACTAATTAAAACAAGACTAGAGTTGAATTTTGTAATTTATTGGCAAAATTGAAGCCTAACTTCAAACGAATAATTACCCATAGTCTTGATGAATTAGAAGGTCTACCATTTATTATTGGAAATGTATAAATGTCTATTTTTCAATGCAATTAGAATCACATCAAAATTTATTTCATAGCTCCAGATATGATCAAAACAATAATAAAAAGTTAAAATTGACATATTTGAATCTTTTTATTTCATCTTTTTACGCTTCCCTACAAGTCTTTTTTGAATATAAATCAAATTAATCAAGACTTGTTCTTTATTCTTTGATATCCTCTTGAAATCTACTTTAGCCCATGTATTTTGAAAAAGTCCATTAATTGAATCCTTAAACAATTTTACTCAAAGTCTCCGACTGATCCTTTAATATACTTTTATTTTTTAGAAAAAAACTATTATAATAAGTTAATTTAATTAGTTAAAATTTATATAACATCATGTTGGTTTTATCGAATATATTGGTTTGTTAGTAAATCATCCTTATAATAACATAAAATTTTAAAATTAAAAAGATAAATTTACATTTTTATTTTATTTTTTTAAATACAAATAATGCACGTGATATCATTTAGAAAAAAAAAATCTAATTTTATCTAATTATATTTTATGAAAATTTAAAAATCTAGAAATCGAAAAAGCTGTTTTCCATTAGCTGGGTTCACGTATTGGGAAACATTAATGTACAATTAAAACTTTGGGCGGAACCTTAGGAGAAACATGATAGAAATAATTTGAAATTAACTCCGTAAATAAAATAATCCAATATTCACAATGAAAACCCTATTTCATTAAAACCAGCCAAAGAAGGCCAAATCACCCCCCCGCTCCTCGTACCGTAACGTGATGAATTAGTGAATTAAATGAGGAAAAAAAGGCCAAGAATTCAAAGTCTATCACTCTCCCTCTCTGCTTAAAATTCAAGCAGTCTTTCGTGCGTATATATAAATATAAGTTATTCCTTCTCTCTCTGATTTCTCTCTCTAAACTGTTTGCTCCCTACAACAAACATAAAACCCTTCCCCTCTACCTTCATTCTCTTTTTTTTTCTCTCTCTAGAAGCTTCGCCTTTTCGTTTAATCTCTCTCTTAGGGTTTGGTGGTAGTAGTAGTGGAAGCAGCTAGGGTTTTGTGTGGGTTTAAAATCAGGAGTAATGACTTCTTTGGTTATGGCGGCAGAGAAATTTAGGGATTTAAGTCAGGCGATTGATGTTCCTTTACTTGATGCTACTGTTGCTGCCTTCTATGGCACTGGATCTAAAGAAGAGGTCAGGCTTTCTTTATTCCATTTCAAATGCTAAGCTTATATAACAATTCCGCTCTTCTTCAATCCAAGGGTTAGGGTTTATTAAGAGTGTTTGATTACTAGTTGTTAGCAGTGAGGCAGTAATATATTATTATTATTATTATTATTATTGAATGTAAGTTTATTAGATTTTATTTCAGATATGGGTGAATTTGAAATCTGGCAATATAATTTTTATTGTTTTTCTGAGCGTCTATTGCACTGGGGGTTAGGGTTTCCCATTGTTTACTGGACGTCTTCTAATTGGGCATCTTGTTTTTTTATTGTTTACAGAGGGCAGCTGCCGATCGCATTTTGCAGGACTTGCAAAGCAATCCAGATATGTGGCTTCAAGTGGTGCACATTCTACAAAATACAAAGAACCTAAACACCAAGTTCTTTGCCTTGCAGGTTAGTTGTCACATAGTCTATTAAGATACTTTTTTTTTATTACTTAGGATGATCCCCCCCTCGAAGCTATGAAGCAAGTCATCATTTATGGTTGTTGCAGATGCTTATAGTCATAATTTGACATCTAGCTGTAGGCATCAATTCTGAAAGCTCTAGAAAACACACGCACAAACTTGTTTAATCTAGTTGACTGCGACATTCCTCTGTTGTGATTCATCAAATATTATGGTAGTTTGTGTTTTACAAAGGCTAGTCTTTTCTTTTATACCAGGTTTTGATATCTAGATAAAGAGCCTAATGGCACTTCCCAATAAAAACTCACTTATGCAGTATTATCAATCTTTAATCCAGCATTGCAGTAATAGGAAATAATGTTTCCAATCATATGAAAGAGACTTGTGCGGCTCAGTGTGGCAATTGAAGAAGAGAGTCATTTGCTACCTTGAGATTTGGGCCTAATCCTGTCCTCATTTCAATCATTCCTCCAAAGAAATTGCACTTGCTTGATTGTTATACATGCTTATATGAATTGAGTAGAAGGTTCTTTTAGCCATTTGCATGATGATGAAAAATCTTTCTGAGATGTCATGGGAATAAAAACATTTCAAGGCCAATGTCAATGGCATTGCATTCCTGGATATATGCCCAGGTGCTGGTATATGCACCAAGGCCATGCAAGGGTGCGGTCCTAGTATATGCACCAAGACCATGCAAGGGTATAGGAGGGTGGCCTCGTATACCCTATCAGAGGCTGAATGGACTATGCAGAGCGTAGACTTGATAAAATGTTTGTAGATGAGTCCTTATGCCTTCTCAGGGTCTGAATTATGGATGTTCGTCCATTGCTTACACATCAGATGATCTACTAAAATATGAAATTGTTTCAGTATGGCTAGAAGTAAAGTAAAGAAATATATGAATAATCTTTTATTTTGGCATTAACCCACAGGAGTATTTTATTGGTTGCATTAATAAAATGAAGGATTTAAAGGCTGATGTCTTCAAAATATACAGCAAGCTGATAGACTGCAAAGGTGATGTCTAGAAAATGTATAGGAAGCTCATTACTCTCAAGGGAGAAGGCACAAATTAATGATGTTAATCAAGGCTCAAGTCTGACATTAAATAACGTTTTTCCTTCCTCTGCAATAGAAGTTAGGGAGAATATATGTTCATTTTGCTTTGACTCTTCTTTTTCCTCTTTTCTAAAATAAGTCTACAGCTACCCTTTTCACATGAACGGAGAGTTCCGTAATTTATGCAATGAACACATACATTATGGAGTTGTTTATTTATTAATTTTTGTTTACTCCCATCTTGGTGATGATTTTACAAGAGATTACTTGCTGTGTTTTTTCTGGAAGTCTTGTCCAAGAAGTGGACAGATGGATTTACTTTTGTGGCATGGGCAATTAACTGGCTGATGATTTAGTTCATTGGAGAATCAGTGACTGAGCAGCTGTTTTTGGACTTGTTTTTAATTTTTGTGCAGGTCCTAGAGGGTGTTATAAAATATAGATGGAATGCATTGCCTGTTGAACAACGAGATGGAATGAAAAATTATATTTCAGAAGTCATTGTACAGGTAGCTACTTCTAAAAGTTGTGGGTTTGGAGGGAAGTGAGCTTCGCTAATTTTCTTTCATATCTTGAACTTCCCTTTACCTGTTATATAATTTAACCATTTTGGATCTCTTAAATAGCTTTCAAGTAACGAGGCGTCTTTTCGAATGGAAAGGCTGTATGTAAACAAGCTCAATGTTACTTTGGTCCAGGTATGATTTGAATAAGAATCCATGGACGAGTTAGTTTTGGTTTTTTGGATATCCTATCTTGTGTGATGCATTATATCTATGACAATCGGAAACACTTATGGTGGGATTGCTTTTTATTTATAATTAATCTCTCAAGTGTGATCTTTCCAGTTATCATTGAATTCAAGAAATGCTTGTCTCAGTTGTTTTTTAGATTGAAATTTTAAGAGTTCTTTTTATATTTTGTGTCAATTAATGTAAGTTTTAGTTTGTTTTATTCGAACATATATTATAACATGAATAATTATGGTACTGATCCCATGTAGATTCTCAAGCATGAGTGGCCAGCTAGGTGGCGAAGCTTTATTCCTGATCTTGTTGCAGCGGCAAAAACTAGTGAAACTATATGTGAGAATTGCATGGTTATATTGAAAGTAAGTCTCTCTCTCTCTCTATATATATATATGTGTGTGTGTGTGTGTGTGTGTGTGTACACATTTGAAAGATTCTCGGTTTTTCCATATGTAGCTAATGTAAGCTATTCTGTCAGCTTCTAAGTGAAGAAGTTTTTGATTTCTCACGAGGAGAGATGACTCAACAGAAGATCAAAGAGCTTAAACAATCATTAAACAGGTGACTGCTTTGGGCTTTATATTTCTAGATGGTAGTAGGGTTGTCTATTTGTGTGTGGAATTGTTAAGTTACCGGACACAGTCAAATATAAAACTAGTTGCTCTTGTGCGGTTTGTTTTTCAATTGGGTCATCACGTACAAGTTTCAGAAATCTATCACTTAGCAGAACTAAAATCCATGGATATTTTCTAATGGAAACTATTGTAAAAATTTTATAAATCACGGCGTCAATAATTTGATGAGAAATTATTTTTTTATGTGAAAAACCTTTTAATGAACTATACATACTATTCATGTAATATAATGCTGAAGGACATATAATTGAAATTCTCTACTTAAAAAACTCCCACTAAGCATCTCTGTCAATTTTTTTAATCATAATTCCAAGAAAATAGAATACAATGAACACTTAAATATGCTATATGCCAAACCAAAGGGAGATGGTTCTTATTCCACATGTCTGCCCTACACAAAAGGCTCCCTCTAAGCTTCTTTATATGTTTATATGTGTGCATGTGCGTGCACACCAAGGCAGTTAATATTGGCAACAAGAGCTGCTGAGATCTGGAGGGATTCTAGCTACTTATTTGATTTTTGTGTTTTGTTTTCCTTCTTGAATCTTGTTTGTTAGCTTATTGGCAAATATGTTGTCAATAATTTAACTCTGTAATGATTCTTTAGATTCTGCCACCTCACTATTCTTGGTGCTAGTGTTGCCTGGACTTCATCTGACATGTTATGTTATATGCAACTGCAGCAATACTTCTAAACCTCTTCTCTGTTATCATACCATCTGCTTTTTTGATGCTATGTATGTGTTTCACCAAGAGTTGTCTTTTGTTGTTTACAGTGAGTTTCAACTCATCCATGAGTTATGCTTATATGTCCTATCAGCCTCCCAAAGAACCGAGCTTATTCAAGCAACATTGTCCACCTTGCATGCTTTTCTTTCTTGGATTCCCCTGGGCTATATTTTTGAATCTCCCCTGGTATGTAAAATCTTATCAAATAGCTTTCAGACAGAAATAGTTTTTGGTACAGTAACAATTGACTTTAGGTGTCAACTTGCATTAGTTATTATAGTTGTTAAGGGATGCTCTCATGGTATGTGCTTACATCACATGTTTTCTTCCTGCTATGCCTTACAGCTTGAAACACTTCTGAAATTTTTTCCCATGCCATCTTATCGGAACCTTACCCTTCAGTGTTTGACAGAGGTATGCTGTTAATGTTTTGAAAGAAAAATGTTTTCTCTTGAACCATTACGTGTTGATTGGTTTTTTTTCTGAAATTTACAGGTTGCGGCTCTTAATTTTGGGGATTTCTATAACATGCAGTACATTAAGATGTATAATTTTTTCATGGTCCAGTTACAGGTACAGTGGAGCATTGTAGTTCAGATATGGGAACTCCGACACAATTGGAATATGCTTATGAATTTATATAATTCTGTTTCTAAGCTACTGTTATTTCTTCTTTCTTCTTGCTATCCTTTTCCAGGCCATTCTTCCATCAACCACCAAGATCCCAGAGGCTTATGCAAATGGATCTAGTGAAGAACAAGTCTGTGTTGGCAATAAAATGCATTCTGTTCTATTAAGGATTAATGCCCAACACTAATTTGCTCTACTCTTTTGTTGCATGTTTAGGCATTCATTCAGAATCTTGCACTGTTTTTCACTTCGTTTTACAAGGTAATATTCATTTCTCAGCGAGCTAATAATTCTTCTAATAAATTCTTGAGGGATTAACCTAGTTTTAATACACTTATGTTAGATATAATTACTCTTAGATTTCAGTGCTGGTTAGCAATGTGTTTTGTTTTGAATAGAATGGAATAAATGGACAATGAGTCAGTGGAAGACTTCTGCTTGTGTCAGGTTAAATTTACAAGATATATAGTTTCTGAACCTCTCATAGAGAATATGGACAAGATAAGACAAATTGGGCATATAAATGATTCCAAATGGTTTCCAACTACTGTTCTGTTGAATTGAGTGATCTCTGTTGCGTTTCATAGAGCAAGCCAAAAAAAATCAATGTGCTTTCATTTAAAAAAAAACAGATTAATATTGTCTATGGGCTCGGTGCTTTTTAATGTTGGAATGTTTTGAGCTTTACTGTTGATGACTGCAATTTCAGATCATGGTGAATTTGAAAATTAGATCCATCTAGTAGAATTTTTCTGTCTGGTATGCGATATTTGTGCTGTCTCTGTTTTTTTGCACCGAGGCCTTTTGGCATTGTCGCAAGACTGCATGTTTTTCTTTGTTGAAAAATGATGTTACAGATACCTTCATCTCTTTGCAGTCTCATATTCGGGTGCTGGAGTCTTCTCAGGAGAATATATCTGCTCTGCTAATGGGTCTTGAGTATCTAATTAATATCTCATTTGTTGATGACACTGAGGTTTTTAAGGTGGTTATTTTCCTTCTCTCACTTTACTCATCTTTCTCTATGTATGTGTAGAATGTATGTATATATATGTGAATTATTTTGTAATTCTAAATCCTATAACATGACTAATTTTGCTGCCTTGTATGATTTGCAGGTTTGCCTGGACTATTGGAACTCTTTGGTTTTGGAGCTTTTTGAGCCACACCATAATTTGGACACTCCTGCAGCCACTGTAAACATGATGGGATTGCAGGTAGAATGTATTTATTACCAGATGGTGGTTGTAAAGTGGATTAATGTGGTGGTCAGCTAATGCATCATTTTGCTGCATTATTTTCTTCTTTATACTAATTGTGGCTTCTTTTTTTGTTGCTTTAGAACAATACATAGGATTAAATCCCTTTGCATCTCTTGCTTGTGATACACCATGATCCATACAACACTGCAGTAGCTGTAATTTTTCTAGGAGTCTCTTTAATGGAGAGATTGGATTGTCCTTTTTTTTTTCTTGCTGGATATCCTTTGCTATGTATTTCTCCTCCCTTTCTCAAAACACTTTTTCCCATTTGAGAAAAAAATTGTTTACTTAAAAAGTGTGGGTAAATATCCAATGAGAAGCGTGACAATGTTTTAGCTCATTGAAATCTTTGTTGTGTTTTTTGTTTTAGGTCTTGCATTCTTCTTGTATTGGTGGCCAATCTTATCTGCTTCTTGTAGTTCATTGTTTTCTCATTTTACATAGACACATTCATGTGCAATATTAGAAATTTTGCATTTTCTTTGGCATGGAGTGGCTACAAGTTTCTTGTTTCATTATTTTAGAGTACTTCCATTATTTGAATGGAGATTAATTATTCCAGACTCTGAATTCTCGGAATCTGCAGATGCCTTTGCTACATGGCATGGTTGATGGTTTAGGGTCACAAATTTTGCAGAGGAGGCAGCTTTATGCTGCTCCAATGTCCAAATTGAGAATGCTTATGATCTGTCGTATGGCTAAACCCGAGGAGGTTCTGATAGTTGAAGATGAAAATGGTAATATTGTTCGTGAAACCTTGAAGGACAATGATGTTCTTGTTCAATATAAGGTGATATATCCTTACTTGGCTGAAGCTTTTGTGTAATCATTTCATATTGGCCTTTGAATATGGATATGGAGTATTTTTGTGAAATCAATTTATGCTTCTTTAGGGCTTCGTGCTAGCTCAAATAGTATGTCGATTATACTGGTGATTGGTTTGAATTTTTCAAAATGAAACTCTGATCTCTGTGATTAAACCATGGATAATTAAGGTACTTGAGGGGCATATGGCATTATTTGTAGGCTTAGCTTCATTTTACATGTGGAGAAAGGTTGGTTTATATTTGTACTGATGTAAATACTGTTAGTTTTATATAATGTGCATCATTTTCTGTTGTACTTTGAATTTTTTGAATACTGGAGTTCAAAGTATATATAGTTGTTAGTTCTAACACTTGCTTTGACACTGACCAAGGCTAGGCCCGTTATCTGTTAATGGGCTGGATGTCAATTCAAACTGCTTTTCAATATCAGTATATTTTTGATTTGGAGATCTAATGTCGTATTAGGATTAATGCATTGGAATTAATTCTCTGTTTCTGGATATTTTATGTTACCAGTTTCAATGGTTAATTTGAATGCAATTATGCAGATTATGAGA
This sequence comes from Populus deltoides, assembly GCA_015852605.2. Taxonomy (NCBI): domain Eukaryota; kingdom Viridiplantae; phylum Streptophyta; class Magnoliopsida; order Malpighiales; family Salicaceae; genus Populus; species Populus deltoides. The sequence continues at coordinate 8,622,317 of CM027588.2, read as the reverse complement.
GAAACATTAATCTATTTGTCACATCTTGATCATGAGGATACTGAAAAGCAGGTAAGAGCCGTCACTAAACGCATTTACTATAATTTATTCTAGGAATTTTGTCCTTGCAGTTATCAATTATCTTGTTTGTAGTCTATAGCTGTAGATCCATATGTGCAATTAATAAATGCATTTTAAGATCCTATAAATTGATTGAAAACCTCAGATTCATACTAGAATCATGATGATTCAATAAAACCTTAAAACTAACTAAGTAATCAATATTCGATTGATTGGTCCGAGGTTATTGACAAAAAAGATTTGTCTAAGTCACTTCCTTTCTTTGTTTATCTTTCTTTAGAGCTTTGATTTGTTAAAATATTCACTGTGTATATTGGTTAACCTTTTGAAGTGCTTTGCTTTGTAAGAAGACAACTTTCTTTGCTATTATGTTTTTTGATTGCCCGCATTCTCTTCTGCCATGGTTTTTCCTGTTTATTTGTTGCTAGTTTATTGCTAACTTTCATGATCATATTAGGTTCCTTGCTTTAGCTTTTTGCCTCTTAATCTCTCTATTATGAATATTAAACAAGACAGATGAAAGAATGAATATATCTCTAGTGAATGTATGTTGGTGCTTAGTTTGCTTCTCTTTTGCGTGATGGAGTTTGATATCTTAAAATGGATGTTGCTGCCTTCCCTTTTTGGTGCAACACAGATGTTGAAGAAATTAAGTAAACAACTGAGTGGTGAAGATTGGAACTGGAACAACTTAAACACTTTATGCTGGGCAATTGGATCCATTTCTGGTTCCATGATGGAGGAACAGGTAACTACCTTTTCTGGACCGATGGAGCCTTAGTTTGCTGAAATATCCTCTTGCAAATGAAATAGGAAAGTTTATCTATTCATGTTTGATCTGTGTTTTTCTATAAAATTTTGGAGTGCGCACAAATGAAAATTTTCTGGCATGAGTATGCATTGTTTTCTATCCCAGACCTGATAGGAAAGTGATGGAATTCTAATTTCTTATTTGCTAATAACTTCTTGATGATGATATACTGGTAAATGTCAAAAGAACTCTGTTTTCACTTTCTTGCAATATTAGAGGATCTTAAATCATTTCATGACTTGTTAAATTCTTCAATGGAAACCAATTGTCTTTTGTCCATTTCCTGATGTTTTGGGATGTCATATGTATGAAAGAGGGTGCTCCATTTCCATGCTCATAAAGTTAATTATTGCAATTAGTTTATTAACTTGTTAGGATGTCAGGTCAGCTGTTCTAATTTTAGTTTAGTATGTAAAAACTTACTGGTGGCTTTTGTTTTGGTTTTCTAAGAATTTAGTTCCATCCTTGTTGATGAATCTTTCTTTCTACTCTGATCTGTATCTTTGGCAACTCTTCTTTTACCTTTTCTCCTAGTTTCCACTTCCTGTAAATGGGTTGATATTATACTTGTCTTAATACCCAACAACTTGATGATAAGGGGAGCTCAATTCTTCATTGATGTATTTTTATATAACCCATCCATTTTAGATTTCAAGGATTTCTTAATTGGCTAATGTTTACTCATTTGTTGCAAGATCACTTGCTTCTCAATAATACATTTCTTGACATTTTCAACATCTCTGTTTTGCGGCAGGAAAACCGATTTCTTGTGATGGTCATTCGTGATTTGCTGAATTTATGTGAAATCACGAAAGGGAAGGATAACAAAGCTGTTATTGCGAGTAACATCATGTAAGAATTTATGATTTCAAAAGGGGTTTGAAAGTGTCTTTTTCTGAGTTAGAAGCCTCGGGTCTTTTTCACTTAACAGTTATTACCAATTTGGGCTCTCTACATTATGATTGTTTCTCCACCACAAAAAAAGAAGAAGGGAACAAATAGGGATAGAGTAACAGAGAGAACTTCTCTACGGTCTATTTAATATTGACTACTCGTACTTGTTTTATTACTAGGGATGTGCCCTTTGAGACTGATAGCTGGAAGCTTAAAGTAAATTTGTTGGGGATATGGTTGTATAAGTATGCACAATTCATATTCTCTTGTTTCAAACTTGCTCTGATTGCAGGTATGTCGTTGGCCAGTACCCAAGATTTCTCAGAGCTCACTGGAAGTTCCTGAAAACTGTTGTCAATAAATTGTTCGAATTTATGCATGAAACTCATCCTGGAGTTCAGGTCATTTTTGTTGCTCTATGATATTTATATTATTGTCTAGACAAGCTGCATATACTGAGACATTTTATTATTTTTGTATCGCATGTGTTAGTGTTACATAAGCTCCTGAGTTTTTGTGAGTACTTAGCAGTTATACAATTTAGTGTTGTGTTGTATGTGTTATATCTGGTCCTTTTCTTGTATAGCTTGACTGTAACATGCATCTTGAAATTTTCCAGGACATGGCCTGTGACACATTCTTGAAAATTGTCCAGAAATGCAAGCGGAAATTTGTTATTGTGCAGGTGACCTCTATTTTCCAAAGGCACTTAGCCTTCTGGGTTGTAATTGTGATGCATCAAAAATTCATTGAGAAGATGCTTATCTGGTTTTTAGGTTGGAGAAAGTGAGCCATTTGTATCTGAACTTCTATCTGGCCTTCCAACAACTGTTGCTGATCTCGAGCCACATCAGATACATACATTTTATGAATCTGTATGCCACCATAACTTCTGAGGACTAAGTTATTGACACCAATTTGTGAAGTTTATGACCCTTGTTTTTCTTTTTCTTTTTTTTTGCTACAGGTTGGCCATATGATTCAAGCAGAATCTGATCTACAGAAGAGAGATGAATACATGCAGAGGTTGATGGATCTCCCTAACCAGGTCTCTCCCCCCCCTTCCCCCTCTCCATCCCAATTTTGTAAAAGAAATCTATATGGTTTAAAGTAGCTCAAGCATAAATTCTATTGAGAAAAAGATAGATCCCTAGGTTTTGCTAGATTGTTACCACCTTATGATTAATGATTGGGCCCTATACATACAGTAATAAATCCCTCACTATAATATGAAAGCTCCTTATTAAATTACAACCCTACTTTTTCTCCTGTTTTCTTAGTTTGATTACAATTATTTTCTATTTAAAATCTTGCCACAAAAATATTGAAACAAATTTTACGTCCATATTTTGCAACCATTTAATCAATCAAAATTTGATATTTTATTGGCATTTGGTTTTTTTGAAGATCAAGTGTCTTCTGATGCTTTTCAAAACTGTTCCCTTTTTTTATGAGCAACCATTATGTTTGAGATGTAGTTTTTAGTGATGGTTTTTGTTGGAGAGTAGAACGATCAACTCTTTTACTAGACATATTTTAGGACCAAACAAAATTGAAGCCTTGATACAGTCAGAGAGGAGTATCTCTTCAGTTTTCATGCCATGTCTCAACCATGGGGACTATACAGAATCAGTTTTATTTTAGTATTTTCATTCCCGTTTTAAATTTAAGAGCTAAGAGGCTAATAAGACTATTGTTTTGCAGAAATGGGCTGAAATTATAGGACAGGCACATCAAAGTGTAGATTTTCTGAAAGATCAAGAAGTGATCAGAACTGTGCTTAATATATTGCAGGTATGGCTCTTTATTCGTCATGAGATGTTATGTGGAATCAAACCATATCTCTGTGGGGTTTTTAATTGTATGTTGTTTCAAATGACCTCAATGATTCTCCTTTACATCATAGTTTGCTAATTTGACATACTTGGTATCTTATTTTTCTGGAGTCACTCTCAAAATATTAATACTAGATACAATTGTAAAATATAGAATTATGTCATTGAACATCACCAATGATTAATATGACTATACATGAATCGTGAAAGCTCTCTTTATGTTAGAATAATGTATATAGTCTTGAATTATGTTCTATGACTTATGCTGTATGCTTCAACTACCCAATGTACATCATATACCAACTTATTACATGAAAGAAAGATGTTATATATAAAACAAAGGCACTTCAGCATACTATTTCTACATGTTTTTAATTAATAGTCATTAATTAACATTTCATTAGTATCATGTATTCACAATTATAAATTAAACTTCAACTATTAGATTGTATTTCATAGGCTTTGCAATATAATATTGTAATAATAATTATGTATATAGGAAAATTAAAGAAAAGAATTTTTGCCATTTATATAGTACAATCGAGTTAAAAAAGGAGTTGGACAATTGTGTTTGTTTTATAGGGTTTATGAACACAACAATAAAAATAAAAAATATTAAAAATATCATATTGGGTATGGGTTGGGAGATAGGGTGGGCGAACCTTCACTTGATCCTGTACCCAACATAGGTGAAACAGGGCTGGGTTTTCACTAGCCTTTGACCCTGGTAAAAACTTGACTCAACTGGGTTGAATGTTTTTCTATCTTTAATGATCTTGTTGGGTGTTTCACTATTAATTTTACTGCTATGTGATGATCTAATCTCGTCGACTTGTTTGTTTGCAGACCAATACAAGTGTTGCAAATTCTCTTGGGACATACTTTTTATCTCAAATTTCTCTTATATTTTTGGACATGCTTAATGTGTACAGGTGTGCTTTTCACCGTTATTTGCTAATGCTATTTTGGAAGCATCTTCGAGGTTGTCAGAGATGTTGCGAGCTCTTATTAGTTAATAACTTTTTTTTTTTTTTTTGCAGAATGTACAGTGAGCTTATATCAAGCAGTATTGCAGAAGGAGGGCCTTATGCATCTAAAACATCCTATGTGAAACTTTTGCGGTGAGTCATCATTTGGATCCTGTTTCAGATGTGGACAATTAAAAATTTCTCTGATTTTTAATGTGATTTTACTAAACAGGTCTGTTAAGAGGGAGACACTTAAGCTCATTGAGACATTTTTGGACAAGGCCGAAGATCAACCACAAATTGGGAAGCAGTTCGTGCCCCCAATGATGGATCCTGTTCTTGGTGATTATGCTAGGAATTTGCCAGATGCTAGGGAATCAGAAGTTTTGTCACTTTTTGCAACAATTATAAACAAGTATGTTGCACTTTCTTAATGCTCTTTGCTTGCAGCGCAATGATTTTGGTGAAAGATCAGATCAGTATTTCTTGAAACTACCAACATTTAGTACTTAAATCTGCAATCTGTTCCATAGAGCATGACTAATTAATATTAACTCAACTGAATGTCGATCTCAAACATCTAGTTAGTAGTGTCTTTGGTGGATGGTGAGGGTTAGATTCTCTAGTTGTCGAATTGTAAATGCATAATGGATAGAGTAAGAGTTGCCTATGTTGCAGACTTTTGCATTACATGCTTCTAATCATCACTGTTTATTAATACATTATTGGTTTTTTATTTTTTATTTTTCATTTTTCAGTCTTGGCCAACCCACTAGTTTGGGATTGAGGCTTGGTTGTAATATCAGTCTTGATATTCATAATCTCTGCTGCGCTTGCAGCTTGGAGGCAATATAGACCACTGCAAAATGCTCTATTCCTAATTATTATGCTTTCTGTTAGATATCTCTTTCTGATATTTTTCTATCCTGGATGGAGGTACAAAGCTGCAATGATAGAAGATGTACCTCGAATATTTGAAGCTGTTTTCCAGTGTACATTGGAGGTAAGTATGGAGGTTGTAAATCGTTGTTCTCGTTTATGTGTCTTCTATATGTGATATTTTCTGTCAACACATCATCTTTCATTTCGTTGCATCTTGCAACAGCATTTGAGGACCAATTTTCTGCATTATATCCTAATGTTTAATAGGAAATTGTGAAATGGCCAGTGATAATATAGTTGATGGAATGATAACCAGTAAACTATTATTTTTGCATGGAATGTGGAATTCCACAGTGTTCACGTATTGTGTTTTAATAGTTGTATAAAAGCATCCAACACTAATAGATCCTTGTATAATATTTGCTGGTCGGTCCTGCAATTTTCTCTTTATTTGTGGTTTGTTTATGCAACACGTTTGCTTCATTAAGATTATATAGATACTGATTGGAAAGTCAGTATAGCAACAGTACAATGATTCTTGTTTCAGAGTTCAGATGCTATGTTCAATCTGCTGATATTCACATGTCATTGAAGATCAATATATAAGATTAAAGCTATTTTTTTTTGGAATTGTGTATTAGAAGCTGTTCAACTGAGATGAGTAGTTCTGTGCTGCAGATGATAACAAAAAATTTCGAGGATTATCCAGAACATCGCCTTAAGTTCTTTTCATTACTTCGTGCCATCGCTGCACATTGTTTCCCTGCCTTGATTCGTTTGTCTAGTGAGGTTGGTGTTTGAATTTATTTTGTTTCTTCTATTGATCCTAATGTGTTGCTCAGTTCCATAGTGATTTGTGAGATTAGCCTTGCAATGTGATCTTACAACTTAGAAGCACTCAGTTTTGTTTCATTAAACTACATCAGAGAGGTGGATAAATAATTGAAGGAGTGGACTGATAAGTTGGACTATAATAGTCAGCAAAAGGGTAAACTTGAGGGGCAGCCTTTTTACAATTTTTTCCCCATTGAATTGAAGTCTTCTGTCTCATGTTCAATACCAGCAACTGAAGCTTGTGATGGATTCAATTATATGGGCATTCCGTCATACAGAGAGGAATATAGCTGAGACTGGTCTAAACCTATTGTTGGAGATGCTGAAGAACTTTCAGGTGTGTCCCCCCCCCTATTCTGTTCAATCATCAATATCATGCCATGTGAGATGCTTACTCTTCTGTGTAATTTGACAGGCGTCTGAGTTCTGTAATCAGTTCTACAGGTCATACTTTTTGACAATTGAGCAGGAAATATTTGCTGTATTGACAGATACATTTCACAAACCTGGTTTTAAGTTGCATGTTTTGGTGCTACAACACTTATTTTGCTCGGTATGTGTGTAGCAGTTATCTTTTTCTTAGTTTTAGGCTGTACCAACCATGGTTAATGAGGATGCAACATTTCAGGCGGAGAGTGGTGCTTTGTCAGAGCCTCTGTGGGATACTACAACAGTCCCTTATCCATATTTGAATAATGCTATGTTTGTTCGTGAGTACACCATTAAACTTCTGGGCACATCATTCCCTAACATGACTGCATCAGAGGTGAGATCATTTATTTAGCTTCTTCCCTGTTTCATTATTATGGTCTTTACTCCAATGCCATCCTTTGGAGTTCTCACTAATAGTAAGGCTTTTTCAGGTCACTCAATTTGTTAACGGACTATTTGAGTCAAAAAACAACCTGTCCATATTCAAGAATCACATTCGAGACTTTCTCGTGCAATCAAAGGAATTTTCTGCTCAGGTAAAAACTCCTTATTCCTACAAATTAGTGGATTGTATAAAAGATGTTGATGTTTGTGGGCACCAAGTGGTCATGATTGTCTCTGCGCAATTATATGGTTTAGTGGTAGCAAACCCATACACACCCACCCATCTATTTTAAAGGGGACATGGTTACAGAAAGTGTCTGATATAAAATTTAAATGAGTAACTATTTGGATTGATTGGGTGAGTTCATCCATTTGACTCATTTAAAAATACAGTTTAGAAAAAAAAATGAATTTCTTTTGCAAATGTTCATATTAGCCCCGTGAAATATCTATTTTGTCTCCATATTTTATTCTTATTGCAAATTAGTCCTTATTTGGATTCTTTTTTGCTCTCATAATTGATATAATAAATATTCTCTAGTCCCTGTAAGAATGTTTTTGCAATCAAGTCCCTGAAAGTCTAATAGTAGAATTTGTCAAACTTAGTTAAACAATTTGTCTGAGTTGATTTGTAGGATGAGGGTTAAGCGGGTATGGGTATCCATTTAGAAAATAATAGGATAAAGGGTGAAGTATTTCCCGGCAATCCATATCCATCCCTCTGCCACCAATATCGGTCTAGTAAAATCTGAATGCTTGGTTGTTTGTGCAGGATAATAAAGATCTCTATGCAGAAGAGGCTGCTGTTCAGAGGGAAAGGGAGCGACAAAGAATGCTTTCCATTCCAGGGCTTATTGCCCCTAATGAAATACAAGATGAGATGTTAGATTCTTAGAGAGCTATTTTTGCAGCAGAAGCTAATTTCATGAATACAACTCGGGGAGTTGCTGTGGGCGTCTTGATTTGTTTACCTGGCAGTGGATATGAACAGGTACAGCATTTTTTTCCCTTGATTCTCCAAAGTTTTCCTTTGTGTTGAACCAGGTACATCACAAAGGTGCCTTGCTTTGGAGGTTTGGCAGCTGGCTATGGTGCCTATATATCTAGTAGCTATGCTGGGTGTAGAATATTTAGGGGCTGATGTAGGAATATGTTGAGTCATTTTACGGTTTGTGAATCCAGCTTGAGACTTCTCACGATGATGGATGGGATCAAACTGTTTAAATGACTCCTGAATTGTTGATTGATTCATCCTAGTGCATGCTAATGTTGGCGAGTTGTGCAGGAATTGTTTTGTTGGGAATTCTGTTTTCGAGATTTTTATTTATAGTTCCCGACTTCTTCAAAAGTATACTGTGATTGTGTTTTGATGATATATGGCTTCTTATTTGACTCGATTGCGATGCGAAAAATGCTGCCGTCATCCATTACGAAGGCCTTTAAACATAAAAACATGTTCCTTGTCAGTGGATGGATGGATGTTTTTTTTCTTTGAATTGTTTCTCGAACTCTATGTAAATTCAGACTCAAAACTTAATTCTTGCTTCTTTAGAATTGCTTACATTTTATTATCCGACGTCGGATCTTAGGAACAAACAAAATTAAAATTTGAAGGAATGTTATTTGGACTCTGTTTTCAATTAGGCTCTACATCTCTCAAATCTTAAACTAGGTGCACTCCCTTAAAATCACCATCTGTTTGTAATTCCAAACCTCTATAACCCTTAAAATGACCTGCCTTTGTCGTCGAAATTGTTCGTGACAAACGTCTCTTGAATCTCCGGGCAGTATAGGAATAGACTAAGATTTACACTGAAATTCCATCTTTCATTTGATTTGAACCTCCCTTTTCCTTCTTTTTTTTTTTCTTTTTAAAAAGGAAGTGTTGGATTTTTCCATTTTTCCTTTTAGCCTGTGACAGGATGTGAATATAGAGGTATTTGGTAATGAGGTCAAAACTCTATTTGTTGAAGTTTAAATTATTTTTGTTTAAAATTACTTTTTTAATATTTTTATATTATTTTTATGTGTTAATATCAAAGAAAACAAAACAAATCATGCCTCTTAAATTATTTATATTAAAGGACAGAGGGTGTGTCTTCCACCTTTTATTTCTTATTTTTAAAAGATGACATGTTATTTATAGCCCTATAATTTAGTAATCAGAGAGTCCCAAAAAAATCGAGGGAGGGATATTTTGTGCTAAAGAATTTAATTTTCAACCTATATTGACCTAACACACTAAGAAAAAATTACTGAGATCTTGATAAATCCATTTATTGTCTCAAGTAACCTTAAAATTGATCCAAAAACCCAAAATCAATCAAAAAAAAATTTTCAAGCTCAAATCTATGTTCTCAAACGATGAGAATGCAAAAAAACACCTTATCTCAAAAGAATACCTTAGTAGAACTCCTCATAAAATAAAGCCCGTTGACATAAAGATTGAAATCTAATTTTTGGCTGAAATTGATATTAATTGAGATTTTCTCTCTCTTTAACTAGAATCTAGCAATAGTCTTTCCCTCCTCTCAAATCATGGATTAAAAGATAAAAAAAATAAAGTTGTGGATTAAAATGGAATTGTTTAAAACTAAAATGACAAAAAATTTATAATTTGAAAATTTGGAAGATCAAAGTGAACTTTTCATATCAATTCTGAAGTCCCCACCTATTTTCCCTATCTTTTCATTTTGGTCCTATGCCTTTTAATCTTGCCCCCTCTCAACAAATTCATTTAAATTGGCCATCAATTTGGTTTTACAAGGGCAAAATCAAGAAAAAAAAAAGTTTGGAGATGAAAAAAAACAGAAGCATTGTTATAATCTACAATGCTTTATGTCTATAATTATAATGACATGAGTCTACAGTGAAAACCTCATGTTGTTTTTTTTTTTTCTTTCTATAATGTGGTTTAAAAAAAATCAATGATTAAGATGTTTTGGGTGTGTTTGTTTAACAATAAAAAATCTATTTTCTTTTCCTTTTTATTTTTTTATTTTTCATTTTCCAATGAAAAATTGGAAAATGTATTCATTTGTTAAAAGTGAAAACTAATTTTTTCACTAAAATACACCAAAGATTATAACTACTTTTCATAAGAAAAACAAAACCATAATTTATAATATAATATAGTACTCATATTAATATTTTGTATTTGTGATAATCTAATTATTTAATATTTATTTTTATTTTATGAAAAATTAAAAACTATCATGAAATAGTTTATATTGTTAACTAAAAAGATTTATTTATATTAGATTTATAATAAAATTAAATTTATGACAGTAACTGATATAAAAATATATATAAACAAATTAATTTTTACATTTCTAAAAGTGCTTATATATATTAAAAATTTTTATTGTTCATGTTTATTCTTCATTTGAAAAACAGTGGAAAACTTGTATTGTAAAATTGTGAAGAACCTATAAATTGTGTTTTCCAAACTCAGTACAAATTTGAAAAATCTCTAATTATTAATTAGGGATTGTTAAAAAAATATTTAATAATTGTGAAAAATTTAACTATTTATGGTCGATTTTAACTTCTTTATATATATTTAATCATGGATAATTACTTTTTTTTTTTTATCTAGTTGAGACGTTGATATTTATTTTTAATATAAATAAGTAAGTTATCAGTTACTTTTAAAATATTAATTATTTTTCCACAAGTAATTAAAATCTCTAATTATTAATTAGTGATTGTTAAAAAAATAACACCAGAACACATGGAAGCACAATTCAGGTTTTTCTTTATACATGTTAGAACTTGAGAATCCACAGGGTGCAAAGGAGGGTAGAAAATTCAAGGAGAATGCTACTGTTTTACTATATAAAACTACCTGTATGTTCCATATTTCGAGGATAATATAATTTTAGTTATTTATATATAAACAATTGTTTAGTAATTTAATTATTTCATTATAATCTTGTCTCTGTGTTATCATAATCATTATAATTATGTATATTTGAACATAAATATTAATAGATCTCATGCTTATTAAAAAATTTAATCTAAATTTTGTATAAATTTTATAGGTTTTTTCCAACTTATTATTAGTTTTTAAATTTCTTTTTTTTTTTATTATTGATTGAATTTGAATATAGAAAATTTCTATCTAACACTATAATCAAGAGGCAGTAATTTTTTTAAAAATATATAATATATTTATTTTCTTGAACCATATAAAATTTAAAATTTTAATTATTCTTTATTTTTTTAAGAAAGCTATTGTATCATTTGATTTTATAAATTTATCAAGAAAAAAAGCTTAATTAAAAAAATAAAAAAATCACAAAATATATAAGTGAACTCCTATACAATTATAAACTTTTGAACAATTTGAAGGATGGTTTATTTAAGATAAAAGATGAGTTTCTTGATTTTTCTTTTTTTATATCTTACCAAAAAAATATTCAACATGCATTTTAAACTAAAACTTATGATATGAGCTTTCTATTTATTAATTTAACAAAAAGATTTTACAATAAACTTAAGTCAGTTGTTACTCAAAGTATTTAGTTGAAAAGTTTCTTTACAATTTCTCTTCTTTTAATTGTGATTCAAAGTATTTTGATTTTTTTTAATTTTTTTTTTACTTACATGACAAGATGTACCTTCTCCTAAAAGGGGTGTTGTTAACTCCTAACTTGGCATTCCTTATAGATATGCCTAAAAAACATGTGGTGCTGAAGTTATATTAGTGTATATATTTTATAGTTAATTGATTGGTTATTCGTGATATTAACTTTATTTTTATAAATGTATTTAATTTATTAATAAAAATTTATTTACCTTTAACTTTCATCAAATATTTTATTAATGAATCTAAAATAAACATAAAGTTCATGAGACAAAAAATGCCCTGCAAAGGAAATAATAAAGTTATTATAATTATGAGATTCCTATCGCATCAAAGTATTGTTTCTAAATAGTCCTAGTCAATGTTTTATTAAAACTGAATATTAATTATAGCTGCCGAGACTGGTGTGTGTGTGTGTGTCTTGTTCTTTTCTTTATAAAAAGAAACAATTATTTTCATAAACTAGGGTATGAAGGATATTTAGAACAATATATATGTGTTTACAAATGACATGTATACTAAAATGACTCGTATGAGAATTTAATATAGAAATATCACTTGTGTCTATGGAAATGCTTACGAGACAATTGTGTAAGTGATTTCTAGACTTGCGATTACCAAGTTATATTATATAGGAAATGTTATGTTTTGATCCTGCTATACATTGCTCTTATCAAAGGAAATAAATTGGTAGATATTAGATATAACATAAATTATATGAAGATATTTAAGTAACCAAGAGAGAATTCATCACCCTAGGTAAATTAGAAAATTTTTTTTGTCTGTTCTCAAATAGTATTGATTGTAAATTCTTGCACAAAATAGAATGAGATTTGAAAAGAGTTTCAAATTTTATTCAAAAAACCAATGACTATAGTGTTATAGTTCCACCCTTAGCTAAGGCCATAATTATCTTCAAATAGGAATTAATTAGTTTTTTTAGACTAGAATATATCAAGTTCCTATAAAACCAATATAGAAGGAAGGCTACATGTTCACATTAGGTTGGAAAATTTTCTTCTTTCTTCTCTCTTTTTAAAAGGCTGATATTTATTCACCCCTAGGTATAGACCTCTTATCATGGACAAATTATACACAGTAATGATCTACATGCCATACTTGAAGATGAAGACATTGCTTGATTGACCATAAAAGAGAGAGTTTCCATTCCTTACTAAAATGATGTTGAACTCTTATTAGCTAATTGATGTAGTCAATGATGGCAACATAAGGCCATATTGGAATCCATTTCTTCTAGATATTCAAGTTGATACGATCATTCTAAAGTCGAAGCTTTTCTTTGTTTTTTTTGTTGATATCAAGAGAGAAGAGGCTATCTTTTTTTTGGGATAATTTCTTCTTTGAAATGGCTAGGACATTCCTCATTCATTCACTTCTTATGACTTCTCAATTTACTTTAGGGATGCAATCAATGCATTTTTTACAACAAGTGATTAGGGATTATTTTGGTTGAGAAGCATTAGAAGATGTTATTTCTATTGAAGAAATAAACTTATGTTTTCTCCATCTAAGCCAAACAACATTTCATTTTGAAGTTTCTTAGTTTGATAACATGTTAGGAAGTAAGACATGGTCAATATTTTAATAAAACAATGCTAAATTTACCACATCATCAATGGTTGATTTGTTGATCAATTTAAAGAAGGATTATGGAGGGTATTTTTTACATCTAAAATAAGCAACCACCTATAATTTGATTAACAATAGTAGTTATTTCATCAGTTTGAGTCCTACAAATCTTAGGATTACCGGAAACTTACATGGTTGTTAATTTCAGGGTCCGTGGGATTAGTCGAGCTATACGCAAGTTAGTTCGGACACCCATGTTAATCTAAAAAAAAAAAACAGTAGTTATTCACTTTGTAAATTAGTGAAAATAGTTGAGATCAAACATTAACCAAAGAGATTAATGTTTACATTATTAATCATCTACATGCAAAACAAGAGTATTTAACAATTAGAGTAATGAATATTGCAGTGTAATTGAAATTCTAACACACATCACTGCCATGAAATAGATGAGCTCATAAGTTGTATGAATTATGAATTATTCTTGTAATAACCTATCCCTAACCTTTAGATTTTTCAAGAAGGGAAATCTTTTGAATTTTGTGTCTTTCTCTCTCTTTTTTTTTGTTTTTTAAGATGAAGGTGTAAATAAATAGATTTCTCACCTTGTACAAAAGAAATGTTAGGAGCAAATACAAAAGGCAAGCTAGAGGCAACATGAGGAACTTTTGGAAAATACAAGGGTAGCGAAGAAATAAAGTGGAAATTGACAGTGACGAAATTTAGCCTAAAAAGACAAAAGAGAGAGAAGAAAATGAATAAATGAAATTCCATATGGACGGAAAGAAAAGAGAAGAAAAGCAGAGGCCATGCCGTGCGATCATCTGTGTCGTGTCATTATTCTCTCTGTTTGGAGAGAAAGAAGAGCATAAACAAGAAGAGAGAAACAGAACCCTGTTAGATTTAGATCAGACAAGAAATACTAAACAGTAAGTGATAGAATTGAGGAACACCTGGGAAGATCATCATCATAGAGAGGGGATGGGTCAAGCCTTTCGCAAGCTCTTCGACACCTTTTTTGGGAATACCGAGATGCGGGTACTCTTCTCTGGCATATCCTTTTATTTTACTCAAATTAATTTCGAATGAGAAGTGAAATTCAAGAGATTTTGACTGTATTCTTGAAACTCGGCAATCCAAAATTGTTTGGAGCTGACTTAGGTTGTCATGCTCGGACTCGATGCAGCCGGTAAAACTACCATACTTTACAAGTTGCACATTGGAGAAGTGTTATCCACTGTCCCTACTATTGGTTGGTCTTTTTTCCTTGCAACATCTTTCCTTGTATTATAGGTATGCTTCCATTGATCGGAGGAGCAGCGCTTAAGTATTATATAGGTATGCTTATCCCTCCTTTCTCCCGCAGGGTTCAACGTGGAGAAAGTTCAGTATAAGAATGTGGTGTTCACCGTTTGGGATGTTGGTGGACAAGAGAAACTAAGGCCGCTCTGGAGGCATTACTTCAATAACACCGATGGGCTGGTAATGGTTATTGTCTGCGTTTCTTATTTTGCGCGGTTATGCTTCTTGCAATCCATTGTTTCTTTCTAAATCTCGATTTTCGCTTTGCATTGATCCACATATACGTCTGTGCAACTCATATGCTTTGTCTTGAAGCTGAAGGGTCTTGTAATAGTACAACTGCTTGTACCTTGTTTTCAGTAGTAACTAGTAAGTATATTTCTCTATGCAGATATATGTTGTTGATTCGTTGGACCGGGAGAGAATTGGAAGAGCTAAGGCAGAATTTCAGGTTGTGTATTCAGAAAGGTATGCAGGTTTTACCATGCTAATGTTAGAAAGAGTTCTAAGTTGACCACCACCTTTTCTTTCAGACCATCGTCAAGGATCCATTTATGCTCAACAGTATCATCTTGGTGTTTGCCAACAAACAGGACATGGTAAGTTCTATTAATGGTATTTGATGTGCTTTCCCACACATATAAAACTCATTAAACGAGTATGATTCTGATGAGCTGCATACGAATTGAAATATCCAAGTCAATGTCCTGCACAGATACAAACTATCTGACCCTCCCAATCTTGCAAAGTAGAACAACATCACAGAGAAAATTGTCTTTCTGATTTAGATGTAGAGCAGAGAGGATATAGAATCCCAGTACAAGTTTATAATCATAATTCAAAAGACTAAAACACACAGACGCACGCACTCATTTTACCTGCTACAATGATTAATCACCATGTCTATTCATATCTAAGCGGCCCCTTTGCTGTGACTGACTTCTGGAGCCTGTTGTGCTAATCATTTATCCTGCGATTCTCTATATTTGCATTGACTGAAACCATGCAATGCAATTTGGTATTCATGTTTGGTTTCTTGCTTGATGAACTTTGTATATGAATTGTTAATTTCCTTATTTTATTTGTAGGGCAGGTTATCAGTTATTTTGTTTCATATAAAAAAGCCTCGTTCTGTTTCCAGCTTTGTTCATTACCCACATCAGTAATTTATTGGATAAACTATAATCTAGGCAAATCCACCTACTTTTGTTTTCTCATTACTCAAATAAAATAAATGAGCTACCACCTGAATACTTTTAAGATTAAAGGAAGTTATATTAAAGGACAAAAAGAATTACAAAATCATGTTAGATAATAAGACATCCTCTAAAATATAAAAGCAAAAAAGCAGAATCAGCTAACAATACTCACCCAAAAGAACCTGAATCATGACGTCATACAGAGAAAAGGGAAATTATCCTATCCCATAAAATTTGTCTTCCTGCACCCCTATGCAATTGTAAGCTCATCAACATGGGGGAATAGGGAAGAGGTTTGTGACAACCCTTATTTCAGCATATCTGCATGAATGGATCTCTAACTTTTGTGCTGACATCTGTATATTTCTCAAGGTGACAATCCTTTGAGCTACATGCTTCTAAAAATGTGAGGCTAATGAAAGATGAAATATGAATTAAGATGTATGATACCGGAAATATAGTCTTTTCTGCATAATAAACTTTCTGAGAGTTTTGAACAAGGACTGTTCTGTACCGTTTGAATTCATTGCAGTGATAATGATAAATCTTTTCTTTTTGGCTGTAAAATAGTATTTGCATTTGGTAAATTTTTTAGATGGTATTTATTTCCTCATACTTATTCTGGATGATATCTGTATTAGAAAGGTAGATAAGGCAATCTTTTTTTTTTCCTTCTAATTTTAACAACATCGCAAAAAAAAACAAAAAAGAAAAGAAAGAAAAGGTATCAAACCCGGATATGATACCTTGAGAACAGTGTTGAAACATCAGGATAATATTAAGACTCTTTTGGTCAGAAAAGATGCATCTGAACTTGATGCTGAACTTAGATATTTGGGAAGCTGCAGCTAGAAATTTGAAAAACTTTGCTTATTCTGGAAATATATAGGTTTTAAAACTTCTGTTCAGATCAATCTCTTGTTCTTTTAAACAAGAGAATCACTTGGTGAAGCCTCGTTAATTTTGAGTAAAATTCATAACATCAAGCTATTAACTTTCTCTAGTAGGGATTTGATTAAAATACTTGACTGCCAGACTGCTTTCTAAGTTTATCAACTGCACTAGATGTGAGTAGTAATTATGCCTTCTCAGAGTTGCTTCTTATGTCATGCATCAAGGCTCTTACATCTCATGTGCTTGCTGAAGAGTTCTTGGCACTTAGATTTTTGGACTTTAGAAATTTGCAAGGTGAAATGAAGCTTCTATAAAAGGGCTGATTTATTAAATCTGCTTTAATGCAAAGGAGGCATCCATATGTCTGAAACAGTATTTAGATACTTCGGGGCCTGTTTTCATGTCTTTCAATCTCCTTCCCTTTCCCCCACCCCAGGGCCTTCTGTTTTGATTTGCTAAGAGCACATGGACATTTGAATGAAAGCACAGCAGGTTGCTGTTTCCATTTTTTCTGCAAGTTCTTTCTGAGTCTCATGATGGTGTTGGTCAATACATTAGAAGAAGTTATTTCAGTAAATGAAGTATTCCAT
The DNA here is from genome assembly GCA_015852605.2 of Populus deltoides. Classification (NCBI taxonomy): domain Eukaryota; kingdom Viridiplantae; phylum Streptophyta; class Magnoliopsida; order Malpighiales; family Salicaceae; genus Populus; species Populus deltoides. The sequence goes on along the minus strand of CM027588.2, from coordinate 8,605,054 downwards.
AATTTCCCAATTGTTCTCTAACGTTGGCAAGGAAGCAGGAACCATCAAATTGAGTAGAGATCCGATCAAACACTGCTCCAGTGATGTTTTGTTTTGCCAATGCCACTCATACCCCAACATCCCAGAGAGTGACATCTGATGAACAAATGCATAATAATGATTCTATTTTCTCAATGGTTAAATAGTTTAAAATTGGAATTAGAACATTCATTAATTCAAGCAAACAATATCAATCAATTTTATGCACGAACAGATGAAGTGAAGGGCAAAAACTCTCCAATATAAGGAGGACAAACTAGAGGAGGCTGAGAGGAGCAAGTGCTTTCTATATGTTGAGGTCCATTTTTTGTCCTTTGCTAGTTGCTTCATGTTGATGGCCAAGACACCACAGCCTTTGCTATATTTATACCTCACTCTATAGTGATTTGTATCATTGTTTATAGATTTGCCGTAAGCATGCATAAGAATTCAATGAGAGTGTTGCATTGAAATGCAAATAGATGTTGATTTTTATTGCATGCTTGTTCAATGGTTATATCTATAGTGATATGTTGGACTCCATTTTTCTTGTTCAGAAAGGAGCAATGACCCCGATGGAAGTATGCGAAGGACTAGGTCTTTTCGAACTCCAGAACAGAAAATGGCACATACAGGGGACTTGCGCTCTCAGGGGAGATGGACTATATGAGGGCCTGGACTGGTTATCTGGAACTTTTAAAGAGATGAGAGCTGCAGGATACTCTTCAGTGGGCACCTCATCATTCTAACATTCCAAGGTCATTTATTTATTTCCCATTTACCGTTAGGATTCTGGAAGCAGCATCGTGTCAAATTTGTCACTTAATTTTTATTTACTTCCTTTCGCAGGTTTGTTGGAAGCCTCGAGTTCATCTCGATGAAGCTGGAGAGTTGGCAGTTGCTTCTGGGGAAGTCCTGAACTAATCATTTGTAGGCTGCCTAAAGCATGTGGATTTCTTAGGTCGCTTACCTTTGGCTTTGGCTTTGACTTCCCTCCCGTGTATATGGAAATACAGAGTCTGAATGGGATCTTTATATGCTTTGGGGTGCCCATCTCATAAAGTAGATTGCTTTTAATTCAGTCTCTTGCTGTATTGTATTTGGATGGAAGAAGGGTAGGGCTATTAAAAACACGTAAAGATAGGGAAAGGAAGGGGATAATAGGGTTAGAAAAATGAGATTAATTGTTGAATCACAAAAACATCCCTAAAGAGTGAAAAATAGGGTATTTTATTTCTTTAAAAGTAAAGGATATATGTGTCATTTAATAATCTTCATACTTTAAACACCTCCATTTGGAGACTACAAAGATTTTTAATTATTTGGAGGTTTGAACTCTCCCAACAAAATCCATCTTCTCCTTTGCTTTTATTAGTAAAACTAAACAAGGATGGAGGACTTTGATCCCATCTTTAGCTTCCTTTTCAAACCTTTCTAAACAAACACGTTATAATTACGAACACATTGACTTGCAGATCTCAGTTGGACATCTAGATCATTATGACTTGTTGAATCCAAAACAAAAACCAATTACCTGGGCGGAGCCGGGAGATGGCTAACGAGAGCCTCGGCCCCCAGCAAGAAATTCGAAATTTTCTAACTAGGGTCTTGAATCTTCAAATGCATCATCGTTTTCAAGCAGGGATAAAAATCCATACTTTAATAGACAATAGCCACACCAAACTTGCAAGCCATTTTTCCATAACCCAAATCCTTCAATTGAAGCCTTCTTCCTATACCACAACAAAAAGACTTCAACTCCAGTTTGGATTGACTTGAAAGTGCATGTTGAAAGAGAACTGGTCTCTCAAACCGAGAAAGAGGATATGAAGGCTTTTCTTGGCGGGTAAGTCTTCCTCTTTATTCTATAATTCAGTTACCTTTTTACTTTTCTTGTTTTTACGTTTTAAAAATGTTTTTTAAAAAATATATATTTTTTATTTTTTATTTCAAATTAATATGTTTTTAGTATTTTTAGATTATTTTGATGCATTGATATCAAAAATAATTTTTAAAAAATAAAAAAATATTATTTTGATATATTTCTAAGTGAAAAGCATTTTAAAAAGCAACCGCTACCACACTTCCCATATAGATTTTAGGCATCTTTCTTCACCTAAAAAATAGTCTCTAACAACTCTACCATCAATACTTTTTTATTGATCTCTAAATCAACATTTTGGATTATGCTTGCTAGTTTTATTTGGATGTTCATAATAAATCTTGTGGCTTATCGGAGTTATAATTCTCTTTAACTTTTCTTGGTTAAGATCTTTAACTGCTGTTTTGACCTTGAAATAAACCTTTAATGGCTATGCAATCAAGACTACTATATGAAGCATTAAATCATATTTTTGGATTAGGTATAGAGATATCAATCACTTAGATAAACTTTATGACTTATTGAATCTAATTTGATTTCTTAGGATTTCTTGACCTTAAAACTAGCCTATAATAACTTTTTTATCAATAAATCTATAATGCTTGTTTAATAGCAACTTTTATCTTTAATTAAAAACAACCTCTAAAAACTTTAATATCAAGAATACTCTATAAAGCTTTGAATCAACATTTTAGATTCTGAGCTAAAAAAATATTTTAGACACGAGCATATTCAATATAGTTTAATTCAAGAAATTATGTCAATATAGAATTATAACATTATTAACATATAGTCAATGGTAACTTTAAAATGTCAAAAGAGTTGTTATACTTCAATATCATGAATAATGTTTATAAATAAAAAAATTATTTCACCAAAGGGTTAAATACATAGTTCATTCTTTTGGTTTGGATTTTTTCTTATCACATTTATCCCAACGGTTTTGCTTTGGTGATCGTTGTCCTTATACATACAATTATTGGTCATGTTTAGCCTTATAGTTTTGATGTTTGGTCATATTCACCCCCTATAATTTCTACTTTTAGTCATATTTGCCCCTATGATTTTGATTTTAGTTTGGTCATTACATTGAGGCTTTATTTATATTTGTGAATACTGCTTGTAGGTTAGTTACTACCGTCGATAATTTTTTCCTCCATCCATCGTTGGATCCTGCTCAATTTGAGACATGTTGGTCATATGGATGAGCTCTTCATTCAGAATGATGGAGATTAGAATAAGAGACTTCGACAAGAAGTTGTTTATCAGTGAACAATTATACTATCAATTTTCAAGTTAGTTTTGTTTTGTTTTGATCTAGAGGGATTTATCTGTTAACATGCTTTGATTTTTTAATATGTGTCACATGACATAATGATGGTTAACTGCATTGTTTGGAATTGATCAATTTTGATTGAGTTATGAGAAAATTTAACTTTGCTGAAACTTTTAGTTAAATTAAGTTAGCAAGAATGAAATAAATGGAAAGTGTGGTGGCTTGATTTGTGTTTAACCGTGAAAAATATGCTAATTATAATTTAAATTGAAGAAAATCCTTGGTGTCTTTTCTTAGGCATGTTCGACCAGATTATCAGTAAGGAAGATAAGATTGATAAATTGTGTAGACAGTACGTACATTTGTTGGTGTTAGGTGGAGGACTTAATGAAAAAGTGAGGACTAAATTATTAGGGGTGGGGGCCATCTATAAAAGGGACCTTGTGACAAATATGGATTCTTGAGAAGTTTGGATAAGTTGTAGTAGAAACATGAATAAGTGTGATGATATATATAAACTTTAGGATATTGATGTAAAAACAAGATGATAGTAGGAAAAGTGAGATATTGGTTGCCCAAGTGAATAGTTTGGTTACTCAACTTCCAGCTGAGGTTAGGGCATCCAAATGATAAAAATTAAGATTGGTTTCTTCCTAAAGATTGTAGGTATAAATGTTATCTTTTAAACAAAATTGATCTTGCTTAATCTAGAGTTATAGAACTCCGGATATAGACTGATCTCTTGTCCATTTTTTATTTTTTTCATTTGATTTATGAAAATGACGCAAATACATCAAGAACATAATTTTTGGTTTTTTTAACAAAATGATTTTTTAGGTTATGACATCCTTTATGAAGAAATTCTTGGAAAAAAAATCTTTATTGATTAGAGTAAAGATATGTCATTTCTTATTAATATGTCAACTACATGTAAAAAACAACTTTACCCATGTTATACTTTTTATAAACACCAGGTTTATTTAATTTTTTGATGAAATTAAAATATTTAATTATCTTATTAAAATGAATATTTCATCTCTTTGAAGTTTCTAAACAACCCATATCTTTTCTTTTAGCGCTTGGTTTGTGCTATAGATCTATTTAGTTTTTTAAAATTCACTAACTAATAAGTTTTATTCGTTCAATCTATTACAAATTTTAAATAATTTTAAAAAGCTTAGATATTGCCTTCCATTATTTTATTAGCAAATTCTTTAAATTCAAAATCTTCAGGCATGTCATGTATGTATGTGTGTATGTGTATATATATATATATATACATTTTAATATTTTTTTTAAAAAAAAACAATAGCATCCTCCAGAACGGGTGACCTAAAATGTGGAACAACGGTGTATATTATAAATCCAACTATCCAAGGGATAAATACAGAATATGAATTTGAAATCAATACTACAACAGTAAAAAGCCAGACGGTGGGAATGTCGTCAGCTGTCAGGATAGAATCCCGTTGAAATGCGGAAATTAACCCTCTAAATCATATTATGTTCCACATGTGAATTATGAGCATGCACGGTGCCAGGTCTGAGCTTGAATCTAACACCTGTATATTTGAATCTCTAACGCGTGTCAAACAAAACCTCCCCTGCATGCAAAAGTAGACAATCCCTTCACTGACGAAGTTTTTACTTTTTAAAACCATATCGATGCGAGAGTAGTCTCAATCGCACTTGCTTCTGTCTGTTCGCCGCTCAAACCCCTCCTCGTACGGCTACACCTGCAGGTCAGTGCTTATCCATCAATCAAAGAATATTAGTGTTCCGATTATATTAATTACGTATATATAGCTGGTCCAATTGCCATCTCTTGTTAATTCGTCGGTAGTATAATGGAAGAACCAGACACGGAGATGGAGTGGGATGAGATGATGAAACGATCAGAAGAAAATAATAGGTGTGGAAATGTTAGCTGGATATTGAACAAAGGATTGTTGGTGGGAAAGATGATTTTGGTCACAGGTTTTGTGATATCTTCAGCACCTGTGTTTCTTCTTCCATTTGTTGTTGTCTCAGCAATTGGCTTTGCTTGTTCTGTCCCATACGGGCTTTTCTTGGCAAGCTATGCTCTCACCGAGCAGCTTATGTCTAAACTTCTTCCAGCATCTTCTCACATTTCCCTGGAATATTATGGAACAAATAAAAATATCATTGTCGATGATTATAGAGAAGACGACGCATGCGCTGATCAGTTCGGAGGAGATATTATTGATATGGGAAAGGAAGGAGAGCCAAAATTATCAGTGGAAGTCAACAGTGCCAGGGGTGAGATGATTTTTGACAAAGAAAACGACTATGAAGTGCCCCAAGGATTTTGGAAGGATGAGAAACATCCATTGGATGATAAAAATAACGCAACTCTTGTGGATGAAAATGGATATGAGGAAGATGTTGAAGATCAAGATCATAAACCTCCATCAAAAGTCCAACAAGCCGAGGAAGAAAAACCAGTCATAGAACAAGGCAGGGACGCAATAGTTGGGGCGTCCCAAGTCATGATTGTAATTAATGAGGGAGATGAGGGAAGTGGTAGTAATCTTCGGAAAAAAGAGGAAGCACCATATGAATTAGCGAGGAGTTTGGCTGTAAATTTATCTCAGGATCATGATAAGGACGAAGATAAGGAACGGGTGATAGAGATGGTATCCGATGTCCTCATGGAGAAGCAACCAATTCAAGATGTCAGAGGGTTGTTAGAGAAGAAGGATTTTGGTGACAGTACCAAGGGAGGAGCGCAAGGGAATGTTGCCTATGTTAAACAAAACCTTCAACTGATTAGAGAGAAGGAACTAGTTGTAACTCCTCCAAACGAGGATGCAAGAGAAATTGCCGATGAAAGTGGTTTGGACTTGTTTGATGATAAACAAGCAGTTGGTCCTCAGTGTTCTTACGCAGATTACCGAATTCCTGAAGGTAAATTAATTTATACTGTAGTAATAGTTGTTGCACTGTGAGAAATTTAATCTGTAACTAGCGTTCTTCAATTTAGTCCATTGTTTCATCTGCAGGGAGTGGGCAATTAAGTTACAAAGCTTATGAGGTTACTCTTCCAACAACGGTGGATGACTCCAAATGTACTGGAATTACCTCTGAAGATGACATCCATTTGGCTGCTGGTAATGTTAAGGTATGACTTGCTATGGATTGCCATAAACAACTAAAACAAATATGAGACTCCCATGCATGCCAAAATGTGTTGTTGGTTAATCTCCTTTATGCATGAGATTTGTTTGAAGGGTTGATTAAGCTGCTATGTTCATTATGGTCGAGTTATTTTACTGCTCTTTCTACTTTCTTTCTTTTTTAATCTGTTATTTCTGGATGACAAACCAAGTTTTGAATGGAAAGGCCTAGGTTTCCCCCTCTAACACAAAAGGACTAATATATCTGTAATCTTCTTTCCCTTTTGGAATTAAGCAAACTTAAGTAATTATGAGGTGGAATTTTGCATTTACATGTTCTGAGATGTCTGCCTATCTTTAATTTTGAGCTGGAATTGCATTAGCTACCTCACAGATAGATTTGGCACTAGTTACAAGATCAGGTTTTAGCTGAATTAGAACCATAGTATTTTTCATGGATCTATGAAGTATTTGACAACTATTTTACACTATTCCATATATTTGGTTATATATTTTCTAAAAATGTATTAATTTAATAATACTATATTTACAAGCTGAGTCATGGATATATAAAGAAATATTTTACATACTACAACATTAATTCCAGAATGGAAGGCTGAAGTGACTTGGTTTAGATGAAAATACTCCTAAAATGGCATTGACAACTTTGGGTTGCATGGTTTTGTGGAGGGTTTATTCATCAATTAAAGTTATGGGAAGATTATCTTATGTTATAGATGGCCTCATAACATAGATTAGAAGAGTTAAGTTGAGAGATGGATTCAACAACTCTTGCGAGAGCAATTATTAGTGCTAAATGTTCTGGTTTATGTGATCAATTATCTCTTAATGTTGATTCCATAATGTTGTAGATGTTGTTGGGGCTATCTTGCCCTGTTTGAGGTTTTCTATTCTTAGACTTCAGCTTCATTTCTTACCAAAAGAGCAAAAAAAAAAAAAAAAACTTTGGAAACTATTTTTATTGGCATCTGATATCAGTGAGAAGTCGGCCTTTCTCTTAGTTTTCTTTCTAATGAGGTTTTATGGAGGTTCAACCCAAGCTTTATTAGGCAATCATTTGGGTTTTTGTTGCATAATCCTTTTGGAGCTCGAAGCCTCTAAAAGTTCGCCTAGTCCAAGTGCCGTCTCTGTGACAGTGTAAAATTTAGTGAAAGTATTGTTGCATACATTGCATTGCATTCTGCCATGAGTTTTCCCGTTTTGGCTAAAGCAAGATTGAGAATTTGAACAGTATCCTCTATACAAAGTTTGTATGAGATGGCTACTGAAATTTTGCTAGGTGATTACCTCTAAAACCTCACTTTGCATAAATGTTTAAATTGATGATCATATTCACCAATGTCTATGCTCTGGTCCTGGTTTTGAGTGTTAGAAATGATAGAGCTCTGGAAAAGGGTCAGCTTTCCGACTCAGCAAGTACCTAACATCAAAGTTGGTGAAATCTCAGAAATAAAACTCCCAGCATATTTTGTCAAACTGAATTGTATAAAATCCACATTGATTGCAGGTGTTGTACAGTGAGGACAAGATATGGAAACAAATTCATGCAGTACGCACAATAGTGGGGTACAAAGCTTCTGTGCGAGGAACGTGTACTGAGGAGCTCAAGGCACTGTATGTTTTCACCGGAGTGGAACCACCTGCCTCATTCAGGGATCCTTCCGATCTGGCGGAGGTCAATGACAAGCTTAAATTTCTTATGACCATTGTTGGAGTGAAGTAGAACTACAGTTAGTTTATCCTATTTTTCTGTCCTAACAATGTCTCTGATTATGTTCGTGCGATGTTATGGATATTTGCTTCCCTGAAGAGAAGCTGCAGATTTTGCAGCCTGTGAATCTTGCAAATCATGTACGTGTTTAGAGCTATTAACAGGAAATCTTGAGAAGACGTGCATTCAATTCATTGGCGATTCTAGCGCTTCCACGTCCACAGACAAAATAAAATATAGTACTTATTTTCTTATTTTAGTTGCAGACTGCTTGGATGCCCGCGATATATACTGGGTTCATTTTTTATTTTCATAAAAAAATACAGTAAAAATCTATAATATAAAAAATAATTTTTTAATATTAATAATTTTTTTTAAATTTATTAATTATTTTATTAATAATATTAATTATAATAAAAATAATAATATTTATAACACAAATAATACTATTTTTTATATGAATATTTAGAATTATAATAAAAATAATAATATTTATAACACAAATAATACTATTTTTTATATAAATATTTAGAATTATAATAAAAATAATAATATTTATCACATAAATAATTATATTAAGAATTCCAAGGATGATTATAACAAAAATAATAATATTTTTTATATCAATACTTTGAGTTATAATAAAAATAAAAATAATTATATCAATACTTTGAGTTATAATAAAAATAAAAATAATTATATCAATACTTTGAGTTATAACATACATTATTATATTAAAAAAACTGACGTGGGGTTAGGTGTGGACGCGTCCAGGGCCAACATGGGGTTCGACACGGTCACGTCCAACCTAACATGGAGGTGGACGCGGTCGCGTCCAGCCCAACATGGGGTTGGGCGTGGACACGTCCAGGTCCAACATGTGGTTGGGCGCGGTCGCGGACACGTCTAGGTCCAACATGTGGTTGGGCGTGGACGCATCCATATAGTACTTATTTTCTTATTTTAGCTGAAGACTACTTGGATGTCCGCGCTATGTAGTGGGTTCACTTTTTATTTTCATAAAAAATACTGTAAAAATTTATAATACAAAAAATAATTTTTTTAATATTAATAATATTTTTTCAAATTTATTAATTATTTTATTAATAATATTAATTATAATAAAAATAATAATATTTATAACACAAATGATAATATTTTTAATATTCATAATATTAATTATAATACAAATAATAATATTTATAACACAAATAGTACTATTTTTTATATGAATATTTAGAATTATAATAAAAATAATAATATTTATCACATAAATAATTATATTAAGAATTCCAAGGATGATTATAACAAAAATAATAATATTTTTTATATCAATACTTTGAGCTATAATAAAAATAATAATATTTATAATACAAATAATAATATTTTTTATATGAACACTTTGAATTATAAGAGAAATAATAATATTTATAACATACATTATTATATTAAGAAAACTGACGTGGGGTTGGGTGTGAACGCGTCCAAGGCCAACATGGGGTAGAGTGTGGACACGTCCAGATCCAACATGTGGTTGGGCGCGGTCCTGTCCAGACCCAACATGGGGTTAAGCGTGGACGCGTCCAGGTCCAACATGTGGTTGGGCGCGGTCGTGTCTAAACCCAATGTGGGGTTGGGCATGGATGCGTATAGGTCCAACATGGAGTTGGTCGCGATCGAGTCCAGACCCAACATGAGATTGGGTGTGGACGCGTCCATATCTAACTTGGCGTTGGACGCGGTTGCGTCTAAAACCGACGTGGGTTGGGCATGGACATGTCTAGGTCCAACATGGAGGTGGACGCGGTCGCTTCCAGACCCAACATGGGGGAGCGGGTCTGGCTCACGCCAAGGTAAGGGCAAGCCAACCCTAGCGCCATGTGATGCTTGGCTTAACCTAGCGCAAGGGCAAGTCAGCTCAAGCGCCAGGTGTCCTCACATGGGGGTGCAGGCCTGGCTGACACCTAGGCAGCCCCACCAAAATTTGAAGTGACCATTTTCTCCCTAACCATCCATTCAGTGCCAAATGCATCCCAGTGAAAAGACAACCCCACCCCTCCCTTACTGCCCTTGCAACTCTTTGTGGCAAGAGCTGAATTGCCATTACACTGCTCCAATCCACAATGCTTTGAGTATAGGTAAACAGTAAGAGGGGCATTGAGCCCTTTTAGTATATTTTATAATTATACCTCTATGCTAAATATGTGTTTGAGGTGAATAATGGCGCACGGGATTGAGAGAAGTAAAAAGAAGAGGTTAGAGGGTATTTAGTCAAAGTCGTTTCATGTAAGCTATGCATAAATTATCATTATTTTCCCAACTCTTCAAGTTATTATCTTCATTTTGAATTGATTTTTTTCTCAAATTTAATAATTTGTGTTAGGTGGGACAATAATATAAGGTAATTAATATATTTTTGTCATTCTTAATATGCTTTAAATCATATCCATTTATTTTTTTATTATGTAAAATCTAGATTTAAGAAAATAATCAAAGCGTAAACTAGCTGGTAACAACACTAATGTCACTTGGCCAACATAGTTTTAAATATATTTGATTAATTAGTTTTATCAATCATGGTGATTCCACATTGATAATGGAATGATAATGGGTGTTATAACCTAATTTGTTTTAAATAATAGAAACAATAAAAAGTTCAAAAAATGTGTTTTCAACTATTTGTGTGCCCATTTTATGATTTAAAATATGTTTTAAAATCAAAATAAATAAATAAAAATATGTTTTTGACTTCATTTTCATGATTTTCAACGTCTTTTCAAAAAATTTAAATTTCAAAAATATGCTTTCAATGTGTTTAGTTTTTAACGCGTTCATTTTAAAATCCTCGATTAATCTTTCTCATCAAATTGGCATTAACAATGTCTTTTTTTATTAAATAAATTAAAATACAAAATAAAAGTAAAATGAATAGAGAAATCAAAAGCACAACAGGAGAAAATAAGACTAAAGTAAACCAAGTTGCTTAAACCAAGCAATTAAAAGGAAGGGACAAAAATACTTGGTCTATAAATACTAAAAGGAATCATTGCTAATAGGGGATCCATAATTAAAAATACATACCAGAAAAAAAAAATAAAAAGTGGAGATTTTCTCTTCTACACACCAAAAACAACCATGGACTATTCTTCCTAACCTAGTTGCCACTCTCATAAAATAAGGAGATATGGTCATTCTCTCTCTTTGACGCTCACCACCCACGCAAAAAACACTAGCTAAGCCACTGTGAAAACCTCCATCACCTATTGAGCCTCCCTCTTGTCGGCCACCAACACCGACAAGGTTGTTAACCACCACCCACAACTTTCTCCCTCTCTCTTTGCCAACCTCTCTCTTCTTGACGAACCTCCTCTCTCAGCCAATGCCATAAACTCGACAAGCCAAGACTCACCAACCCAAAGTCCTCATCACCGGCCAAACACCAACCTCATCACATCAAATTTCCTATGTCGCTGCCAGACGCCATGGAAGTTAACCATGACAACAACAAACATCAATATTTGAAAAAAGGAAACCTAGTGGAAGAAGAAAGAAATAATGAGTACCATAACTTTAGGGGCTCCGATCTCCTCCCTCGAGTAATAGTGGGAGACACTGTCTATACCAGAAGGAGGACCAAGAAGAGTATTGAGCGGAGTGACTCAAGTAATTCCATCCCTTGCCAGCGCATGCAATAATGCGCCACTGGCAATTGTGCCCTCCTAACATATGTCAGGCACACTGTCACAATTCATCCCACTTCCAATAACTCCTTTACTCTTAATTGTTCTTAAAGGTTGATTTTAAACCTTAAACATGGTTTTTTAGTAATATTTTTGCATGTTGATTGACTTTAATGAGTATTGACTGATTATGAAATGTTTGAAGTGTGTAGATTGTTTTTGGACGTTTTGTAAGTGTTGTTCTTGATTTGTTATGTTATAAGGCGATGCTATAGATTTTTTTTTTTGAAGTTACCACTTACACAGTGATGCTGATTTTGATTTGTTGTTGTTGTTATCTTTTATTTTGTGGGTTTTGATTTTTGATGATTGAATATTTGTTGATGGTTTATTATTGCAAGTTGCCATAGGATTAGAAAACTCAATGGTTTTATCCTTAGAATTCAACCTAAAAATGATATCAAAACCAATTCAAAAGATTATATGTGTATGTAGTCAACACATAAATATTCGGTGGTAATTTTATTATCCATTTATTATCCATTAATCGACATAATATAAATAAACATTTAATGGATCCTTAGAAATCGATCTAAAAACGATAATAAAATCATTTCAGAAAATATATTTTCAATACATAAATTTTGATTGTGATTTTGTTATCTATGGATTGACATTGGAGAAATAAACCCTTGATGGGGTTTATCCTTAGAAATTGATTTAAAAGTGATAATAAAATCACTTCGAAAAATATTTTTTCAATTATCCATGGATCGACATATGATAAATGAGTCCTTAGTAGGATTTGTCCTTAGTGGGATTTATCCTTAGAAGTCGACCTAAAAGTGATAATATAATCATTTTGGAAAAATATTTTTTCAATGTACATTAGACATTTTTTTTCATTAAAAACAAACATTAATGCTACTTATCTTAGGTAAGATGTATAAGATGATAGCTATCTTCTTTATTATATAATCAATCCCTTACTTAAAACCTTCAAAAACCAGTTAGGGTTCTTAGTTACCATAAAATTAGGTGATAAGTTCTTTTTCTATTTTTATACATAGTGATGTCCCCTGGGACAAAATGATGATTCTATTAGGGATTTTGAGGCTAAGCTATGTTGGTTTATTTTGTGATGATAATGTGCATTTTCTATTATTATTTGTTTGATATGATGTTTATTTATGCGAGTGATCCTGCATCTCATGCATTTTGTTCCTTTTATTGCATATATTAGATATGAATTTATCCCTTCACACCAAGTCCAACACACTTTGATCACACTCAATATCAACTTTAGGTTAGGTGAGCGAGTAGTGGTACCCTAATAACTTTAGTATGGGTAAAATTCATGAAACCATCCAACTCTCATTTGATTATTTACTAGGTAGTGGTTAGTATGCTGACCAGATATTATCCATGGTCTTTATCTTCACATTCCTTATAAGACTCATGTGGACTATCACATCTCAATTTTAGGTTTCTCCCAAAATCATCTTTTTTGTTTTAAATAAAATTTTTTTAAAAATAAAAATAAAAGAGGAGCAGCAAATTGATTGGTAAAGATAGGTTGAAGCGGGATTTAAGTGAAAAATTGGAAGCTTAATTGCACTATTGAAGAACCTAAATGTGAAGAAAAACACATATTTAAAACTATTTTAAGTGCATATCAAATGAATTTGCATAAAAAAATCAAATCTAAATACTTAATTAGATTTTTAATAGACCAATTTGATTTAATCATAGGCTCAATTAAAGATCTAATTGAGTTTAAAATTTAATTTAGGCCAAAAGTAAAAGAATTAGTTAAATGTAAGAACTTAATTAGACTTTTAATAAGTCAAATTAATTTTATTAAGGACTTAATTGGTGAAAAACTAAATTTCAAAGCCTAATTTTGGTTTAATTGAGAAGATTGAAATTTTAAAAGACCATATTTAATTTTTACAAATTCAATTAGATGAAATCAGGGACAGAATTGCAAGAAAAATCAAAGTTTAAGGGTCAATTAAAGGTAAAATTTAAAAAATTTACCTCTTTACAAAAGACGTGCATATGCGAGGACCAAATTCGATTGAAAATAGGGATAAAATTGATGAAAATAGATTTTTGAAGGTCAATTGAGGACAAAATTAAAAATATTTGAGATGAAAGACCAAGTTGAAAAACGCATTAAATTATGGGGTCTTTCTAAAATTTTTGAAAGGAGAATTCTTAAAATCAGAATTTAAATGACTTAAATGAACAAATTAAAAGATTGAGGGTTGAAATCAAAAGAGGAATTTATGACCTAATTTACTATAGAAATGCCAAAACAATATCGTTTTATTTAAATGAAACAATGTGTTTTGACCATGTTTTGGTTCAAAACAATGTTGTTTTGGTCAACGCCTTGTCAAAAAAAATATAAATCAAACGACATGTCGTCTAACATTGTTCATCATCTTCATCACCTTTCAAGTCGATGGAGATTGTCTCTGAATCCACCTTTCAAACCGTATTTCTCTCTCATACCCTTTCCAAACAAGAAAAAAAAAATACACCCCTGCACCCCTCTGACACTAAGCTCGGTCTGCAAGCCATTTTTATTTGTCTCGACCTTGCTAAAGCTTTATCATGACAGACAAAAAGCACAACTTAAGTAGCAGATTACAATCTACAACTACAATGTATTGAGAAGTAGCTTTGCAAGGCAAGAATCAACAGCCAAGATGAAGACTTGATCATCAACCATGATGATCTTGCCAGCTCAAGGCCTTAACATTCCTTAAACCCCTATAAATACCAACCTAGGGCAGCCATGAAAAACAAGGTGAAAAAAGGGAAGAAAACTAAGAGAAAATCGAGAGTGAAGGATATAAAACCAGCAAGAAAAAGAAAAAAAGAAAACCAGTCCCACCCTTTGCTCATTCCTACCAAATTGAAACTCAAACACATATAATTTGCCACCTCTCCTCTCCACCCTTCGCTTTACACAAATACAAACACTTTCAATTTCCACCCTTTCCTTTCCTTCCCAGCAGCATTGTCGTGTCTATCCTTTCAAGATTCCAGCTTCCATTAAAGCAACTCTAGCAGCCCAAGGTCATTTGATGATATCCAACCATCAAAAGATCCACTGGAGGTTCCAGTTGGTCCAGTTACTAGGCTTAGGGCTAAGAAGTTCAAAGAAGCTTTCAATGAACTTCTTCAAGATACATGAGCTAAGGTGGACTTCAAAAAGATTTGTAATAATAAAGAGCAAGCCTTGATAATCTGATTCATGTTCAAGAGGGGCTTGTTGGTGGAACCAAGACCATTACACAAGGATTGGGAGAAGAATACTAGATTCGGACAGTTTGACCTTTTGTTACTTTTTTAGCCATAACTGGAGCTACAGGTCTAATTTTTATGTGATTCTAGTTGGTTTGGAAACTCGACTTCCATACCTTTCCAACGGTATATGGCAAACCTTCTAATTCATTAAGATGAGAGAGAACCATCCATTTTAAGTTGAGTTTTTGCTGCTGCCAGACAGAATACGGAAACAATGAACTTGTCTTATTTAATTAGTTGGGCTATCAAACTTTATTTATTTTGAGATGAGACATTTTATTTAGGTTTTAGACTTCTTTATTTTAATTAGTTTGGGCTAGTTTTAGCTTGGGTTGATTATTATTTAAATTGGACTTATGTGAGACCCATTAGGAAACTAGGGTTTTGACTTGGAGTTTAAATACTCTTTAGGAATAATTTTAGGACAGACTTTTGATGATATTTTCAGCATTGTAGTCGACTTTTTGGTTGCTCAATCTTGGTTCTTGATTGAACTTTCAACTCTTCAAAGAATTGATCGTTCTTTGTTATGAATTTATACTTCTTTTACTTCTCTCCAGGTGTAGGCGTTGTGATCGAGTTGGTTTATAGTCTTGTTACCTTGGAGCAACTCTTTTATTGTGATAAGCTCATTCAAATCTCAACAAACTTGGATTAGATTGATCTTGAGGTCATGAATTCCATTAAATTTCGCTAGGGTTCGCATCATCAGTATACTCCCTCCACTTCACTGTCTTGTATATTTTACCACGTTTCATGTTTGAAAGTTGGGAAGAAATGGGAGATTAATTGAATCTGGTTGCTGGCATATATCATTTCTTCTTTTCTTTCCTGTTAATGCCACAAGGCCTGTAAGGCCTTTGAAGGAGTAGAGATTGGTTGATCCAATCCCAGCTTGTGTGTTTGAGCTAGGTTCATATAAGAAAAAAACTAAAGCCTTTTAGGTTGTCTACCGACCCAACATAATTAGGTTGAGTTGGGCCTAATCCCAACTTATGTGTGGCTTGAGCCTTAGGCCTTATAAGCCTAGCCCAACCCAATCTTAAAGGCATGTTTAGAACGCCTTATTTTTGTCAAAGGAAAAATGTTATTGTTTATCCTTAATGCATGTTTTCCAAACACGGTCTTAAAACATTTTTTATGCCTTTAGTTTTAAGCTGGTTGGGAGGTGTGATTAGTACTTAAAAGTGCATTTTTATCAAGGTTTTATATCATCATTTTGCACTTGAAGTATTAATAACTTCTTAACTAGAGCATGTTTTATAATAATAGATCGGATAATATAAGATAGCTTTAATTTATGGTAAATGTTCATTTTAAATGCAGGCATATCTCACAATTCAAAAGATTGATTGATGTGATTAACTATTGAAAGTGAAAGGACAAAGAAACGGTTAAGATTAGAAAGGAGATACCGATTCAATTCAAATTGAAACACTGTTCAGTTATTGGGTCATATCTGGAGCTGTAGATTTTGGATTTCAGCTTAATTTATATGGATGGAAAGCTAAGAAATAGGCTTACAATGTTCATGAATAGTGTAAGACCCAAATCTGCCGTTTTCAAATTCAAAGTTTGGCCACAAAAGAGAAGTCAGAATCTGTCCTGTAATCCAGCCCAAACACTGCTTAGAATTTTACCCATATCTGGAGTTCTAAAAGGCCAGATGACGTGAAATTTGGTGGGTGGAAGGAAAAGACAATTTCCAACAACTTTCATGACGACGATTTGCTCAAATTCAGATGGTAACAATGACATTTCATCCAGACAAGAGCTTGAGGTCTATCCACCACGTCCACCAACAGTATTACTCAGTATTTTAGCCATATCTCGAGCTCTAGTGATCCAAATGCTCTAAAATGTTATGGGTGACAAGATAAAATGATTTCCAACAACTTTCATGAGGAACACTTTGCCAAATTCTGAATGGAGCAATGTCATTTCATCCAGCTAAAGTGCTTGAGTGCTGCTGTCCACCAAGTCCACTAAATCAATAGTTGGCCACTGCATCAATAATCAATTACCAAATGAATAGTTCTGAATTTTAGCCTATAAAAGGAGGCATTTGCCATTCATTTAAGAAGCTTGGTTCTAAGATAAGATCATGTTCTTGCTCTCTCTTTATTGTTGTAATGCTTAATTTTTATTTTCATTAATCTCTTGTTCATGCTTTTCATTTCCTTTACTATACTTGGTTAACTTATATCATGTTTATGTTCTTATCTTGTTTATTTATGTTCTTCTTCTTTATTATGTCTAGCTAAGTTAATTATGTCAAGGTGACAAGGTTTCACTAATGGTGTTAGAATAAGTATAATATGAACTCAACATGGACTTCAATGCTTAAATCCTAAACAAGTTTGCTATTAACATGTCTTATCATTTTTATCTTATTAATCTTTAATACCTTGCTTGTTAAATGGTTAATCTAGATTTATGTTGTATAACACTTGGTACATCAAATACTTGATCCTTCATAGTCTTCGGCCGATATCGTTATTATGAGAGGAACTTGATTTGTTGTCAACATAAGTTAGCATCATGAATACCTGATAAAATTTGTAAGTATGGTATTATGTAAATAAGATGATTAATATTATCATGTTGATAATTTATAAAGAGTTTATATTTTACTTATCTCTAATACTATTAGTGAACCCTCTAACCTTGACATTTGTTTTTATCATTGTTTAATCTTTACATTAATCTTCCATCTCAAAGTTCTCATTAATTTCTTCCTCTTCTTCTTTATTATTATTAGTACTACTACTACTACTACTACTACTACTACTACTAATATTGCTATTATTATTATTATTATTATTATTATTATTATTATTATTATTCGTGTTATATTTTATGTACTTTAAGTATGCTCTGTGTTTGATCAAGGATCCTGACATTGTTGGTCTTGCCTTGTTCATTCGCATCGTAAATCTGTTTATATTATATAATATATCTCTTTGATCTTTTCATAAACTCAGGTATATAGGTTGGAAACACGTGACCCGATCTTTGAGATCATTCTCGGGTATAACAACGCCACGTACTGAGCATTATTATTATTATTATTACTATTACTATTAATATTATTATTACTGTTACTATTATTGTTGTTATTGTTGTTGTTGTTGTTTTATTAATTATAATTTATATAATTAACCTCTCTGTGGTTCGCCCCCGGTCTTGCCGGGTTATTTATTACTGTGACACTCCTGCACTTGGGATAAGACATCAACTCTTTGATCGTGTCAAGTTTTTGGCGCCGTTGCCGGGGAGGTAAATTCTTGTATAAATTATAATATTTTTTTTATTTTTTTTATTTTTCACTTCTCTTGTATCTAACTTTTGTTTCTTTTATTTTGTTTCTTTTTCTCTTGTTTTCTTCTTCCTTCTATTCTCTTTCTACACGTGCATGAGAGTTTGGTCACGTACATTAAGTGGTAGACTTTGTAGGGTATCTTCATTATTTTCAGAAAATATGGCTGAAGAAGATAACCAATTACTTCATAATGAGAATAATCGAGTTAGAACACTAAGAGACTACATGAATCCAACAAGAACAAGTGCACCCTCATGTATAGTTTTTCCTCCTGATGCATCTCACTTTAATTTTAAGCCAGGCATTATTCAACTTTTACCTTCTTTTCATGGCTTAGATCTAGAAAATTCATACTTGCATTTGCAAGAATTTGAAGAAGTCTGTAATACATATAATGACTTAAATTGTAGCATGAACACCATCAGATTAAAGCTTTTTCCTTTTTCATTAAAAGATAAAGCTAAAACATGGCTACAGAATCTTAGGTCAGGATCCATTCGTGCTTGGGATGAAATGCAACAACAATTTTTAAAGAAGTTTTTTCTATCTCACAGAACAAACTCTTTCAAAAGATAAATTACCACTTTCACTCAAAAACCAGGAGAAACATTTTATCAATGTTGGGATAGGTATCGAGATTTGCTTAATACTTGCCCTCATCATGGTTTTGAAACATGGAGATTGGTTTCACATTTTTATGAAGGATTAACACCTAAAGATAGGCAAATAGTGGAATTGATATGTAACGGAACTTTTGAAAATAAAAACCCTGATGAAGCAATGGAGTACCTAGACTTGCTAGCCGAAAATGCTCAAAATTAGGACACTACAGGCACTTATGATGCACCAGGTAAAACTCAACCTCATACATCTAGTTGAGGCATGTACATCCTTAGGGAAGATCATGACCTCCAAGCTAAATTTGCATCTTTAGCTAGAAAAGTCGAGGCACTTGAATTTAAAAAAAATGGTCAATTAAAATCTGTTCAAGACATTGTGTGTCAAATCTATGAAACGAATGAACATGCAACCAATGACTGTCCAACTTTGCCTTCTTTCAAGGAATGCCTCCATGAACAAGCCCATGTTTTAAACAGTTTCCAAAGGCCCAGTCATAACCCATATTCGCAAACATACAATTCTAATTGGAGAAATCACCCAAATTTCAGTTGGAAGAGTGGTAACAATAATGCACAAACTTCACAGCCACCGTTTCAAGCACCCCATAATTTCCAAAATTCTCATGGATATGCACCTCCTTATGCTCCACCTCCTAGAAGAAATCTTGAGGAAACATTGCATGCATTCATTGAAAAGCAGGAGACAATCAACACTCAAAATGCTCAAACCATGGCAGATCTAAAAGATGCTCTTGCAAAAGTCACATCTGCTCTCAGTTTTCAAGAAAAAGGTAAGTTTCCATCTCAACCACAGCAAAATCCCAAGGGGCAATACAATGCAAACACAAGTAGTTCTGGAAGCCAACACATGGATCAAGTCAAATCAGTCATCACTCTTCGCAGTGGTAAGGTTATTGAAAAACCCACTCTTGAACCTTGTGAGAAAGATGAGTAAATCTCCGAGGGTAAGGAAGGGGTTGAATCTAAACATTGCAAAGAAAAGACTGATTTTCCACCAGCACTTTCATTTCCTCATGCCATGACCAAACAAAGGAAAGTCAATCACAACTCTGAAATCTTTGAAACTTTCAAACAGGTAAGGATCAATATACCTTTGTTGGATGCTATTAAAATGTACCTTCTTATGCTAAATTTTTAAAAAGATCGTGCCTCGTGAAGAGAAAACCCGAGTGTGAAAAAGAAAGCCTTTTTAGCCGAACAAGTAAGTGCCATTCTTCAGAACAATAATGCTTTGAAGTATAAAGACCCTGGTTGTCCTACAATTTCTTGCTTTATTGGAGAACATAAAATTGAAAGATCTTTACTTGATCTTGGAGCTAGTGTGAATTTACTTCCATATTCAGTCTTTCAGAGTCTCAATCTAGGTGAGTTAAAACCAACTTCTGTAACTCTTGTCATCACCCAATTTTTGGTGATTCCCCAAAATTCATTTTTTTTCCAAAAAAATAAAAAAAATAAAAAAATAATAAAGGCTGGCAATGCGGAGAAACCTGACCAAGAAAGGCTGCAAAATAGGCGAAAATCAAGTTGCAATTTTCGGAAGAATCTCAAGGCCCAAGTGTACGCTGTTACGCCCAAAAATAGAAAAATGCAAATTCAAAGGTCAAATGAAATGAATATTGGACGAATTTGCATAAAAATTAAGTCCAATGACATAATTAAATTTTTAATAGGCCAATTTGATTTAATCATGGGCCAAATTGAATTTTAATTATGTTCAAGAGTTAATTTGGGTCCAATTGAAGGATTTAATTAAGTGCAAGGACTTAATTATACTTTAAGCGGGTCAAATTAATTTGAGGGCTTAATTGGTGAAAAATTAAGTTTGGGAGCTTAATTTGGACTTAATTGAAAAATCAGAATTTTAAGATACCCGATTTAATTTTTACCAAGTGAATTGATTGAAATCAGGGGCCAAACACAAAACTTGAGGGACCAATTTTGAAGCCCGAAAAAACTATTTTGCCTATAAATAGCCTTCATTTTCAGCTAACAAGGGGGGGTATTTTTGACAAAAAAAAAAGGGGAAACAAACCCTAAAAATCTTAACCCTGCAAACCCTTTTTTTCAAGGAGAGCCGCCGCCCCCCTCTCTCCTTTGGTCTTGTAGATTTTTCCTCTTCAGCCGCCTACACAAGCCTTCATTTTCCTTCTCCCTCTCCAGCCGGTGCCAGCATCTTCTTCCCCCTCAAACCGGCACCGTTTTCCAGCCCTTTCCTCCACGCCATTTCACCATTTTCCTTTCATCTCCCATAGCCGGCCACTTCCCCTCCATTCATTAACACAAGGCAGTCGTCTCCCTTCACTGCCTCCACACAAGCCGCTGCTCCCCTCTCACAAATTTTTCCTTCGGTTTCTCCTTCCCTTCAGCCTCCTCCCTCTCAATCGGTTCCACCGTCTCCCTTTCTCCTCAGCGAAAAAACCAAGGGCTGCCTCTCCATCTCTTCCAAAAAACAGAGACCGATCTCCTCTGCCTTCGGTTTCTTCCTTCTCCAGCCGGTTCCAGCATCTTCTTCTTCCCTCACCGGCCAGCAGTAGTCCTTCCTCAGCCGCCGAACAGCCTCCCGGCAAGAACCAACCAGTGATGAGTCCTTCCTCGGTAGCGAACAGCCTCCCAGCGGCAGCAACCAACCCAGCAGCTCCTCTCTCACAGACCCGATCTGCCACCCGAAACAGAGGAGAAGAAGGCGATCCCCTAACCCGCAGACCGGCCTCCAGCGGCAAACTCCGCCAGCCTTGCAGCGGCGTCTCTTTCCCATAACAGCGGCGCCGCCTCCTCACCCACGACGCTGGGTCCTCCACGGCGGATCTGCCACCGAAAAAAGAAGGAGACGACCGATCTACAGAGGAGGCAGGGAAACGGGACAGATTTGAAAAAACGGGAAGAACCCGAGAACCGATTTTAAAAAAGAACAAAGAAAAAAAACAACTAAAATCGACTGCCTATGTTGTGTTTTTGTTTGATTTTGCAGGTCACCGTTGCAGAAGGGAAGAGAAGGAGAAGAAGCCAGTTTCGGCCTGCTGCTTTCCCGGCGGACGCGCCGCCAGTCGCGGTGGCGCGTTGCTCCACGCGCCGCCACTGTTCCAAAGCCCGTTCTTTGCAATTCCAGAAGTGTTCCTTTGCAATTCCCGGAGTTTTTGGGACTGCTTTGTAAATTTTGGATTATTTAATGTAATTTTTATTTAGTTTTGAATATTGTAATTTGTATTGTGGATGTAAAACAAAAAAAAACAAAAAGAAAAAAAAAGCAAAAACAAAAAAAAAACAAAAAAAATATGAAAATGCATGTTTGTATTTATTTCAGGGATCTTTTTACAACGAGACGGCAAAGCATAAAGAAGGATTTAATATTTTGATCGGATCACGGTGTAGAAGTACAAACTTGTACGAAAGTTGTATTTCTAAATTCCGACGAAAAGACAAAATTTTTAAAACTTCTTTAATACATCACATCCACGAAGCAGCTTACCTCAGGTAGGGTGTGTTAGGGGTGCTAATACCTTCCCTAACCACAATCAGTCCCTTACCCGCGAATCTCTAACAAGACCAGTCAACCTGGGTTTCCTAGTAACCCTCAATTAAATACTAGGTGGCGACTCCAAATAAAATCAATTCCAATAACAGAGAGAGAAACCGCCATCGCCCGGGACGGTGGCGCCTACGGGTGTTTTCCGACGTGCGACAGAATGGCGACTCCACTGGGGAGGTATTGTTTCTGACAATATTGGACTAAGCTTTGTGTATTTGATGTGTTTAAATTTTGCCATTTTTGTCTTGTTTTATTTTATCCATGCATTTTTAGAAATGTTTCATGCATCACTTGTATTTATTTTTGAAAGCACACACAAGCTTCTAAGCTAGGTGGGGAGTAGCGGTCTGCCTCATGACTTTCAGTCGGGGTTTAGATTCGTGAAACATCCAACTATGAGTTGAGTGTTTACTTGGTAATGGCGGTCACAGGGTGCCCTAACCATTCCTTGTAAACCCCTATTCTGTCTTCACGAGAGGTGGTCACTGGGCAGCTTATAGACCCTTTTGAGACCAAGTAGAAAACCCACCCATGTTCACATAATAAATAGAATCTGTCCTGAGGTTGTATGTGCTATCATTTATCTGCATTGAGGCGAACCCTTCTTGAAGCATCTTGAATTCAAGACTTGTGGGTGACAGAATGATCGTCACTCCAAAAATTTTCATTGTAGAGTTTGGGCAAGAATCAAGATTCTTGTTTCATCATACAAAAGTGACGATCATATGTCACCCCTCGAAGGGCAAGTTCATCATATAGATTTTCATATTCATTTGTCATGCATGCACCAAAATGAAAGGTGGGTCCCCTTCGAGTCTACAACCCCTGATCTTGAGTGAAAAACATTGGAGACAAAGAGCGTGCTCGCCGCAGCACCCATTTTCAAAAAGAGTTGGAGTCTCTGAACAAAAGCTTGACTCACCTCTAGCTTACTCGAGCAAATACTGATTCCTTCCAGTTGACCTATCATCTTTGTTCAAACCCCAACAACAACTCAACCCAAAGAAACTGGGGGGCAAACATGATCAAAAGCCTCAACACAATCCAAAGGGGAATTGCACTGCAGAATGGAGCCAGTTCTTGTCCTGCTCAAAAAAAAAATATATAAAAATTCGAAGGCTACTCCTGCTTGATCATGCCTGCAAAAATTTCTTGATTTTTTCAACATATTCCAGTTTTTGTCGGTAATTTGGCTCAAAATTCCACAAGGTTTTCCCTGTCCAATGAGCCTTTCCTGTTAATAAAACATGTGTTTTCTTTTTTTGTGTTCATGCAAATAACATACTGAGCACACCTTTGTACTTACAAAACCATTGCGCCAAGAATCTTTGGGCGTGTTTTCCTTTTTTTCCAAAACCATGCATGTTTTCACAAGGATTTTTGGGAATTCAAAGTTTAGTACAAAACAGAAATCATGTTGGTGTTTTTTCAAACAAACAAGTTTTGGAAATTCAGGTGATTCCTTAGAGAGGTAACCATACACCTAAAAAACCCAAAAAAAAAAAACAACAATGAAGTGACTCCAAAAGTGGAGTTTTATTTGCATGAATAATGAGAAATCACTCTGCATATTCGCATGAAAGCAAGGCTTACTGATCCTAAATGCATGCATTTGAGATGAAGAAAGGCCATCTTTGATAATCCTCTCACAAGGCTGAAATATATCCTTTGCAGTCCCCTTTTGAGCCTAGTAGTGTTTTTTGGAAATAACCTTGGCTAGGATCACACCCTACACTGGGGGGCAAGTGCCAAAAAAATCCTTAATGATTGAAAGTGCCCGAATAACTCTTGGGGGCATGAAAAACCTCAACGATTGAAAGTGCCCGAACAATACTGGGGGGCATAAAAGAAAATTCTCAATCATCGAAGGTGCCCATGCAAAGCTGGGGGGCATAAAAAATCCAAAGGATCCAAAATTCTGAGCATAAAAAAAAAGCCAATGCAATGATGCTCAAAATCAAATGAAGAAAACAAAAAAGAGAGAAAGAGCCCAAGCCCAGCACTGGGGGGGACCGTGGACCATTTTACAAATCAAATCCAAGGTCCACAAATGTATGAACAAAAAGTTTGGGATACAAGCACTGATGATCCTTAGTCTTAAAGTCCCTTAAACACTTTTTGAGCTTGTAAATATCCCTTTTCTTCATAGCCAAGAGCCCAAGCCTACGTTACGTGCCTAATCAAGCCCTTTCTAATCAAAGGCAAGCAATCTGGATCGGTGGGCAGTGCTCTCTCATGCGAAACAAAATCATTATTCATGCAAATAAAATGAATGCTTTGAAGACGGTTCTCAATGACCCTCAAATTGAAATTTAAACCTTTTTGTGACCAACCAGATGTCATTTCGTGTTCTTCACATTTTTGTCGAAAGACGGTTCTCAATAACCCTAAAATTGAAATTTCAACCTTTTGTGACCAACTAGATGTCACTTTATGTTCTTCACTTTTTCATCAAAATAAAAACAAAAATTTTCCATCATTTCTAAAAACCTCTCCATAGGAATCACTTGAATTTTGTCAGAATGAGTTCTGCTTTGAATCGATGTCAAAATGATTTCTGTTTGAGGAATAACTTTGAAATTCCAAAAATTCTGCATGAAAACAACTCCTTGTAAATAACCAAATTTTCCTTCACATAGCCTCATCCCCAAACCCGAATTGAATACTTGCGGGCATGATCAAGCTAGTGGGCAATCAAAAACATCTGGTAGAGCTGGCTCCATGATTCCTTTTCTAAGAAACTATTGGGCAAAATTGGCAACTCTTGAGATAAAGGGGCGGAGGACAAAGAAGTATGATGATATCAAGTCTTTCCCAGGGGTTAATATCACAAGAGATGACTCGAGTAAGCAAGAGCGAAAAGAGCCATCGAAGCTTACTATCAGAGACTCAAACTTTTGAGGAAAGGAGAACTCCATGAAGAAAAGGGGACCTACATTTCTCAGGTAAGTATACATGCATATTGATCATGATACATTACTTTCATCCTTGACAGATCATTGTCTCACCATTGCCTCCTTTTTTAGTGGGCTTTCGAGCCCTCACATCTTAGGTAGTGTGCTTTCAAGCCTTATCTACCTCCTTTTTGAGTGGGCTTTCGAGCCCTCACATTTTAGATAGTATGCTTTCTAGCCCTATCTACCTCCTTTTTAGTGGGCCTTTGAGCCCTCACACCTTAGGTAGTGTGTTTTCTAACCCTGCCTCCTTTTTAGTGGGCCTTCGAGCCCTCACACCATAGGTAGTGTGTTTTCTAACCCTGCCTCCTTTTTTAGTGGGCTTTCGAGCCCTCACATCTTAGGTAGTGTGCTTTCAAGCCTTATCTACTCCCTTTTTAGTGTGCCTTCAAGCCACCAACCACCTTAGGTAGTGTGTTTTCCAACCCTGCCTCCTTTTGAGTGCGCCTTAGAGCCATCAACCACCTTAGGTAGTGTGTTTTCCAATCCTGCCTCTTTTTTAGTGCGCCTTAGGGCCATCAACCACCTTAGGTAGTGTGTTTTCCAACCCTGCCTCTTTTTTTAGTGCGCCTTAGGGCCATCAACCACCTTAGGTAGTGTGTTTTCCAACCCTGCCTCTTTTTAGTGCGCCTTAGGGCCAACAACCATCTTAGGTAGTGTGTTTTCCAACCCTGCCTCCTCTTTTTAAGTGCGCCTTAGGGCCAACAACCACTTTAGGTAATGCGTTTTCCAACCCTGCTCCTCTTTTTAAGTGCGCCTTAGGGCCAACAACCACTTTAGGTAATGCGTTTTCCAACCCTGCCTCTCTTTTTAGTGCGCCTTTGAGCCAACAACCACCTTAGGTAGTGTGTTTTCCAACCCTGCCTCCTTTTTAGTGCGCCTTAGGGCCGACAACCATCTTAGGTAGTGTGTTTTCTAACCCTGCCTCCCCTTTTTGAGTAGGCCTTCGAGCCCTCACACCTTAGGTAGTGTGTTTTCCAACCCTGCCTCCTTTTTTAGTGCCTCTTCGAGCCACCAACCACCTTAGGTAGTGTGTTTTCCAACCCTGCCTCCCTTTTTGGTGCTCCTTCGAGCCACCAACCACCTTAGGTAGTGCGTTGTCCAACCCTACCTCTTTTTAAGAGCTCCTTCGAGTCCTAACCTTTTAGGTAGTGTGTTTTTCTAACCCTACCTCCTTTCGAGTGTGTTTTCTAACCCTCAAGAGGATTCGTCATTCCTCAACAAGATGAGTCAATCATATCTCATCCTTGTTTTTCTTCTTTACAATGCTTACTATCTAAAGTCTCTTACGAGACTTTCTACCATAAGCATTGTAAAGAGGGGGGCAACTGTCATCACCCAATTTTTGGTGATTCCCCAAAATTCATTTTTTTTCCAAAAAAATAAAAAAAATAAAAAAATAATAAAGGCTGGCAATGCGGAGAAACCTGACCAAGAAAGGCTGCAAAATAGGCGAAAATCAAGTTGCAATTTTCGGAAGAATCTCAAGGCCCAAGTGTACGCTATTACGCCCAAAAATAGAAAAATGCAAATTCAAAGGTCAAATGAAATGAATATTGGACGAATTTGCATAAAAATTAAGTCCAATGACATAATTAAATTTTTAATAGGCCAATTTGATTTAATCATGGGCCAAATTGAATTTTAATTATGTTCAAGAATTAATTTGGGTCCAATTGAAGGATTTAATTAAGTGCAAGGACTTAATTATACTTTAAGCGGGTCAAATTAATTTGAGGGCTTAATTGGTGAAAAATTAAGTTTGGGAGCTTAATTTGGACTTAATTGAAAAATCAGAATTTTAAGATACCCAATTTAATTTTTACCAAGTGAATTGATTGAAATCAGGGGCCAAACACAAAACTTGAGGGACCAATTTTGAAGCCCGAAAAAACTATTTTGCCTATAAATAGCCTTCATTTTCAGCTAACAAGGGGGGGTATTTTTGACAAAAAAAAAGGGGAAACAAACCCTAAAAATCTTAACCCTGCAAACCCTTTTTTTCAAGGAGAGCCGCCGCCCCCCTCTCTCCTTTGGTCTTGCAGATTTTTCCTCTTCAGCCGCCTGCACAAGCCTTCATTTTCCTTCTCCCTCTCCAGCCGGTGCCAGCATCTTCTTCCCCCTCAAACCGGCACTGTTTTCCAGCCCTTTCCTCCACGCCATTTCACCATTTTCCTTTCATCTCCCATAGCCGGCCACTTCCCCTCCATTCATTAACACAAGGCAGCCGTCTCCCTTCACTGCCTCCACACAAGCCGCTGCTCCCCTCTCACAAATTTTTCCTTCGGTTTCTCCTTCCCTTCAGCCTCCTCCCTCTCAATCGGTTCCACCGTCTCCCTTTCTCCTCAGCGAAAAAACCAAGGGCTGCCTCTCCATCTCTTCCAAAAAACAGAGACCGATCTCCTCTGCCTTCGGTTTCTTCCTTCTCCAGCCGGTTCCAGCATCTTCTTCTTCCCTCACCGGCCAGCAGTAGTCCTTCCTCAGCCGCCGAACAGCCTCCCAGCGGCAGCAACCAACCCAGCAGTAGTCCTTCCTCAGCCGCCGAACAGCCTCCCAGCGGCAGCAACCAACCCAGCAGCTCCTCTCTCACAGACCCGATCTGCCACCCGAAACAGAGGAGAAGAAGGCGATCCCCTAACCCATGAGCCGGCCTCCAGGCAGAACTCCGCCCGACCTTGCGCGGCGTCTCTTTCCCATAACAGCGGCGCAGCCTCCTCACCCACGCCCCGGGTCCTCCACGGCGGATCGCCACCAAAAAAAAGAAGGAGACGACCGATCTACAGAGGAGGCAGGGAAACGGGACAGATTTGAAAAAACGGGAAGAACCCGAGAACCGATTTTAAAAAAGAACAAAGAAAAAAAACAACTAAAATCGACTGCCTATGTTGTGTTTTTGTTTGATTTTGCAGGTCACCGTTGCAGAAGGGAAGAGAAGGAGAAGAAGCCAGTTTCGGCTCTTTGCTTTCCCGGCGGACGCGCCGCCAGTCGCGGTGGCGCGTTGCTCCACGCGCCGCCACTGTTCCAGCACTGTTGCTGCAATTCCAGAAGTGTTCCTTTGCAATTCCCGGAGTTTTTGGGACTGCTTTGTAAATTTTGGATTATTTAATGTAATTTTTATTTAGTTTTGAATATTGTAATTTGTATTGTGGATGTAAAAAAAAAAAAAAAAGAAAAAAAAAACAAAAACAAAAAAAAAACAAAAAAAATATGAAAATGCATGTTTGTATTTATTTCAGGGATCTTTTTACAACGAGACGGCAAAGCATAAAGAAGGATTTAATATTTTGATCGGATCACGGTGTAGAAGTACAAACTTGTACGAAAGTTGTATTTCTAAATTCCGACGAAAAGACAAAATTTTTAAAACTTCTTTAATACATCACATCCACGAAGCAGCTTACCTCAGGTAGGGTGTGTTAGGGGTGCTAATACCTTCCCTAACCACAATCAGTCCCTTACCCGCGAATCTCTAACAAGACCAGTCAACCTGGGTTTCCTAGTAACCCTCAATTAAATACTAGGTGGCGACTCCAAATAAAATCAATTCCAATAACAGAGAGAGAAACCGCCATCGCCAGGACAGTGGACGCCGCGCGGGGTGTTTTCCGACGTGCGACAACTCTTTTACTTGCCGATAGATCTGTAAAAGTGCCTAGAGGAATAGTTGAAGATGTGTTAGTTCAAGTTGATAAATTCATTTATTCTGTGGATTTTATTGTCTTGGATACACAACCTGTTGAAACATGTAATTCAATTCCTGTTATTTTAGGACGTCCGTTTCTTGCAACTTCTAATGCATTGATTAATTGTAGGAATGGACTGATGAAGTTATCATTTGGAAACATGACATTGGAGATGAATATTTTCAACATTTGCAAGCAACCTGGAGATAATAATGATTTACAGGAAGTGGACTTTATTGAAAAATTAGTTCATGATCAATTTGAAACTATTTCTAATGAAATTGAGTTTAATGAATCTGAGAATTTGCAAATGATTTATTTTCAGGAAGAATCAAAGGCAAGTAATTGGAGACCACAAATTGAGGAATTGCCATCACAATCAATTGAATTCATATCTTCCAGTGTTCAACCACCAAAACCTGATCTGAAGCCGTTACCATTCAATCTCAAACACTCATTTTTAGGAGAAAATGACACTTTTCCGGTAATAATTTCTTCCAAACTTAATGCACATTAAGAAGGTAAGTTATTACAAACTCTGAAAATGCACAAAAATACATTAGGATGGACCCTAGCTGACATAAAAGGAATTAGTCTTTTGATTTGCACACACAGGATTTATTTAGAGGAAAATGTTAAACCCTCTAGAGAAATGCAATGAAGGCTTAATCCTAATATGAAAGAAGTAGTGAGAAATGAAGTCATTAAGCTTCTTGATAATGGAATCATTTATCCTATTTCTGACAGCAAATGGGTAAGTCCTACCCAAGTTGTACCCAAGAAGTCTGGAGTCACTATGATAACAAATGAGAAAAATGACTTAATTCCAACTAGAACCATTACTGGTTGGCGGATGTGCATTGACTATAGAAAACTTAATTCAATGACTAGAAAAGATCATTTCCCTTTACCTTTCATAGATCAAATCCTAGAAAGAGTTGCAGGTCATGAATTTTATTGTTTTCTAGATGGCTATTCAGGTTATAATCAAATTGAAATTGCATTGGAAGATCAAGAAAAGACTACTTTCACATGTCCATTTGGTACTTTTGCATATCGAAGGATGCCTTTTGGTTTATGTAATGCACCAGCCACGTTTCAAAGATGCATGCTTAGCATATTCAGTGATATGGTTGAACGTTTTCTTGAAATTTTTATGGATGATTTTTCTGTTTTTGGTGATTCATTTGATGATTGTTTGACTAACTTAGAAAAGGTTTTGAGCAGGTGTGAAGAGAAGAATTTTGTGCTCAATTGGGAAAAATGTCATTTTATGGTAACAAACGGCATTGTACTTGGTCACATTGTTTCATCAAAAGGAATTGAGGTTGACAAATCTAAAATTGAGTTAATTGCCAACTTACCAACACCAAAATCTGTTAAAGATGTTAGATCATTCTTAGGACATGCTGGTTTTTATAGAAGGTTCATCAAAGATTTTAGTGTCATATCTAAGCCGTTGTGTAACCTTCTAACAAAGGAAAATGTTTTTGAATGGACTGAACAATGTGAAAAAGCCTTTGTTAAACTTAAAAACTTGCTTATCCGCTCCGTCATTCAACCTCTCGATTGGTCATTACCTTTTGAAATAATGTGTGATGCTAATGATTATGCCGTAGGTGCTGTCTTAGGACAAAGAAAAGATAAGAAACCCTATGTGATTTACTATGGAAGTAAAACTTTAAATAGTGCTCAAATGAATTACACCGCCATAAAAGGAATTATCGGCATTAGTATTTGCATGTGACAAGTTCAGATCTTATCTTGTTGGCTCACCTGTTGTTGTTTTTAGTGATCATGCAGCTTTGAAATATCTTCTTTCAAAAAAGGATTCTAAGGCTAGATTAGTACGATGGATTTTGTTACTTCAAGAATTTGATATCACAATCAAAGATAAGAAAGGCACCAAAAATGTTGTCGCGGATCATTTGTCAAGATTAACAACAGATTCAAGATCCGACATCACACCAATCGATGACTACTTTCCTGACGAATCTTTATTTTCTGTCTCTACAATGCCTTGGTTTGCTAATATTGTTAATTTTCTTGTTTCAGGATATTTGCCAGCTCATTGGAGCACCCAAGACAAAAGAAAGTTCTTGAATGAAGTGAAGAACTTTTATTGGGATGACCTTTATTTATTCAAATATTGTCTTGATCAAATATTTCGAAGATGCATTCCTAACAATGAGGTAAGTAGTGTCATTAAGTTTTGTCATTCTAAGGCATGTGGGGGTCATTTCTCATCGAAGAAGACAACTGCAAAAATCTTACAAAGTGGATTTTACTGGCCCACCATGTTCAATGACATGCATGCATTCTGCAAGATTTGTGAAAATTGTCAAAAGTTGGGGTCTATTTCAAAATGTCACATGATGCCTTTAAATCCTATCCTTGTCATTGAAATATTTGACTGTTGGGGTATAGATTTCATGGGTCCATTTCCTCCTTCATTTTGTTTTATGTACATATTGGTCGCAGTAGATTATGTTTCAAAATGGATAGAGGCAATTCCAAGTCGAAATAATGATCACAAAACAGTGATCAAGTTTTTGAAAGAAAATATCTTGAGTCGATTTGGAATTCCTCGAGCCATGATAAGTGATGGTGGAACACATTTCTGAAACAAGTCATTTGAGTCTTTAATGAAGAAATATGGAATCACACACAAAGTTGCCACCCCTTATCACCCTCAGACAAGTGGACAAGTAGAACTTGTTAATAGGGAGATCAAACAGATCTTGGAGAAAACAGTGAACCCTAATAGGAAAGATTGGTTTTTAAGACTTAATGATGCACTTTGGGCTTATCGAACTGCTTATAAAACATTATTAGGTATGTCACCTTATAGACTAGTCTATGGAAAACCTTGTCACTTGCCTGTGGAACTTGAACATAAAGCTTATTAGGCTATTAAAGCTTTCAATTCAAATCTTGATGATGCTAGTCAGCTGCGAAAATTACAAATAAATGAGCTTGAGGAAATAAGAAATGATGCATATGAAAATTCAAGAATTCATAAAGCAAGAATCAAAGAGTTTCATGACAAGAAAATACTTAGAAAAACATTCAATGTTGGTCAAAAAGTCTTGCTTTATAATTCTCGACTCCATTTATTTCCTGGAAAACTAAGATCAAGATGGAGTGGTCCTTTTATTGTGAAACATGTGTATCCATATGGGGCCTGTGATATCGAGAATCCAAAGAATGGTAATGTTTACAAGGTAAATGGACATCGTTTGAAAGTTTACTTTGACAATTTTTCAGTTGAAAATGACTCTATTGAATTGGGTGATCCTGTATATAAAGATTGATTCTTTTTCTCATATTGTTTTTGTGTTTCTTTTTGTGTGACTTTTGTTTTGCTAGTTTCTCTCACCCCGGTCAAATGGCGGATAACGGTACTCGTGACTCTTAAAGTCGGTTCTTTCAGTTTCCCATGATAACTGATATCTGTGTATATATTTGTGCAATTCTTTGCTGTTTCTCCTTTCTTTGCATCTCTTTTCCAGTTCTCATCGAAAAAAAAATGGACACCACTCTTGAAAAATTGAAAAAGTATTTTCCTGCTCTACCTCAGAATGCGATTACAAAAATTTACCGTGCTAGATGTGCAAGATTGCGATTGTTAATGAACCATGGAATTCCTGAAGATATTCGCTGGCTAATTGAAGCAAAGGTCCGATTATCAGGTGAGTCCTCCAATTCTTTTATTTCATACATGCCTGGAACAGGTAAAAGCACTTTTGCAAAGAAACGTCGTGCAAAACGATTGCAAGTTTGTCACAGATGTGCCAGATGGACTTGTAATGCAAAATGTCGTTCCTTAGGAATGGTATCTATAAATCGTGAAGATAAAATACAGTTCATTAAGGATGGCCTGAGTAAGGAGTCTTTAGATAATCTTCTATTGACTCTTGAGACGCACCCTACTGGAGATGTGCATCGTGCAATTCATGATTTATGGCCACAATTCCATAAAGAACATACTCGACATAGTCTTGGGAATCTAACTAAAAAAGACCATGTTTGTCAGTTTTTAAGAAAACTGGACGGGAAGCATATCCCCGACCCATGGAGGGCGTTTAAGCCGTTCTTGGATGTAAAACCAAGGGACGATGTGAGCCACAATCACAACTGCTTGTACATACATATTTTTAAAATAAAAAAATAATAATAAAGAGAGAGAGGCTGCAGCTGGCCTCCATATAGGTGGTATGATTGCATTTTCAATTTCTCATCTATAAATTCTTCTCTTCCTTCCCTTTATTTCTACTCAACCCACACATTCAACAGATATCGAAGTGTGTAGAAATGGCAGGTTCCTCGAGTCATCAAATAAAAAATATTTATGTTTTCGGTGGATCTAGTCCTGGGAAAGAAATAGAGTTTTTAGAATCAGCAAATCATCTTGGTCAGGTATTAGCTGAGAGAAGGATTCATTTAGTGTATGGCGGAGGCAGTCTTGGGTTAATGGGAGGTGTGTCAATAGCTGTATTTTTAGGAGGCAGTCAAGTTTTGGGGGTCGTCCCCAAAGTTTTAGCAAAAGAGGACCTCCTTGGAAAAACAATTGGAGAGGAACTACAGGTCTCCACAATGTCTGAAGGATTGAATACAATGTTTAAACATGCTGATGTCTTTATTGCCTTACCAGGTGGTCTGGGTACATTGGAAGAGATCTTTCATATTTCCTCTTGAGCCCAACTGCACATTCACCATAAACCTATAGGTTTGTTAAATGTTAATGGTTTTTACGATAAATTGTTGTCTTTTCTTGATCAAGCTATGGAACAGGAATTTCTAACATCTTCGGCACGACGAATCATAATCTCTGCGCTCTTCTTGAACAATTGATTGACCAACTACAATCTTTCATCCCTATCATTGATCCCTCTATGAGTCGCATACATTGGTCAACTGAGAAAAGCCGTAAAAAGCTTAGATTAGATTTGAGCCTTCATTTGTGAAACCTAGTGTCTTTTGGTTTTATTAATATCTTATTATTTTGTTTTGTTATTTCTTATATTTGTTTAAGTGTGTTTCAGGTTTGTCAGTATTCGTTGTTTTAGGTGATGTCTTCTGACACGATCAAAGAGTTGATGTCTTATCCCAAGTGCAGGAGTGTCACAGTAATAAATAACCCGGCAAGACCGGGGTCGAACCACAGAGAGGTTAATTGTATAAATTATAATTAATAAAACAACAACAACAACAATAACAACAATAATAGTAACAGTAATAATAATATTAATAGTAATAGTAATAGTAATAATACTCAGTACGTGGCGTTGTTATACCTGAGAATGATCTCAAAGATCGGGTCACAGGTTTCCAGCCTATATACTGAGTTTATGAAAAGATCAAAGAGATATATTATATAATATAAACAAATTTCTGATGCGAATGAACAAGGCAAGACCAACAATGTCAGGATCCTTGATCAAACACAGAGCATACTTAAAGTACATAATAATAATAATAATAATAATAATAATAATAATAATAATAATACTAGTAGTAGTAGTACTAACA
Organism: Populus deltoides; assembly: GCA_015852605.2. NCBI lineage: Eukaryota > Viridiplantae > Streptophyta > Magnoliopsida > Malpighiales > Salicaceae > Populus > Populus deltoides. The sequence goes on along the minus strand of CM027588.2, from coordinate 8,570,347 downwards.
ATAATAAAGAAGAAGAAGAAGAAATTAATGAGAACTTTGAGATGGAAGATTAATGTAAAGGTTAAACAATGATAAAAACAAATGTCAAGGTTAGAGGGTTCACTAATAGTATTAGAGATAAGTAAAGTATAAACTCTTTATAAATTATCAACATAATCATATTAATCATCTTATTTACGTAACATTGTACTTATAAATTTTATCAAGCATTCATGATGCTAACTTATGTTGACAACAAATCAAGTTCCTCTCATAATAACGATGTCATTTGAAAACTATGAAGGATCAAGTATTTGATGTACCAAGTGTTATACAACACAAATCTAGATTAACCATTTAACAAGCAAGGTATTAAGGATTAATAAGATAAAAATGATAAGACATGTTAATAGCAAACTTGTTTAGGATTTAAGCATTGAAGTCCATGTTGAGTTCATATTATACTTATTCTAACACCATTAGTGAAACCTTGTCACCTTGAAATAATTAACTTAGCTAGACATTATGAAGAAGAAAAACATAAATAAACAATATAAGAACATAAACATGATATAAGTTAACTAAGTATAGTAAAGGAAATGAAAAGCATGAACAAGAGATTAATGAAAAAAAAACTTAAGCATTACAACAATAAAGAGAGAGCAAGAACATGATCTTGATCTTAAAACCAAGCTTCTTAAATGAATGGCAAATGCCTCCTTTTATAGGCTAAAATTCAGAACTATTCATTTGGTAATTGATTATTGATGTAGTGGCTAACTATTGATTTAGTGGACTTGGTGGACAGCAGCATTCAAGCACTTTGGCTGGATGAAATGACATTGCTCCATTTAGAATTTAGCAAAGTGTTCCTCATGAAAGTTGTTGGAAATCATCTTATCTTGTCACCCATAAACTTTCAGAGCATTTGGATCACTAGACCTCGAGATATGGCTAAAATACTGAGTAGTGCTGTTGGTGGACGTGGTGGATAGACCTCAAGCTCTTGTCTGGACAAAATGTCATTGTTACCATCCGAATTTGAGAAAATCTTCTTCATGAAAGTTTTTGGAAATTGGCGTTTCCTTCCGCCCACCAAATTTCACATCATTTGGCCTTCTAGAACTCCAGATATGGGTAAAATTCTAAGCAGTGTTTGGGCTGGATTACAGGACAGATTCTGACTTCTCTTTTGTGGCCAAACTTTGAATTTGAAAACGGCAGATTTGGGTCTTACACTATTCATGAACATTGTAGGCCTATTTCTTATCTTTCAATCCATATAAAGTAAGCTGAAATCCAAGATCTACAGCTCCAGATATGACCCAATAACTGAATAGTGTTCCAATTTGAATTAAATCGGTATCTCCTTTCTAATCTTAGCCGTTTCTTTGTCCTTTCACTTTCAATAGTTAATCACATCAATCAATCCTTTGAATTGTGAGATATGCCTGCATTTAAAATAAACATTTACCATAAATTAAAGCTATCTTATATTATCAGATCTGTTATTATAAAACATGCTCTAGTTAAGGAGTTATTAATACTTCAAGTGCAAAATGATGATATAAAACCTTGATAAAAATGCACTTTTAAGTACTAATCACACCCCCCAACCAGCTTATTACTAGTCCCTAGTAATCAAAGCGTTAAAATAGAAAAACAATTTGCAAGTTCCACAAAGCAAGGCATTCATCATTTAACTTCCATTAATCTATCCAAGTAAACAAACTCTCATTAAATTTATATATCTGCTCAATACCTTTTAAACAAAATATTAATAAACCTTCCTTTTTATGTGCTCAATATATGAAAACATAGATGATGGGGCTTTTATTGGAAGAAAACAAGATTTTTGTTCTAATGTTTCAGGTTAACTTCCTTGGGTTGGGATTATTATCTTCTTTTTTTTTTCTTTTTTTTCTTTTTTTTATATTTATACACATATAACTTAAAACAGAATGCTGCTTTAACCCATGTAACGAGCTTTCGGCTAATGACTCCCAGACCAGTTGGTCTTAGGGCATTAGGTGTTGAGACACCCCTTCGAGCTTAATAACTCGGGTCGCAGATACTGATACGTAGATAGTGCAATGTTTGATTCCCTTAAGCTTTTCTCCTTAACCCATGTAACAAGCTTTGGGCCAATAGCTCCCAAGTCAGTTGACTTTAGGCTATTAAGTATTAAAACACCCCTTCGGGCTCAATTGCTTAGATTAGGGAGGCTACGAAACCAAACTTGTCTACGTTTTTTTTATTATATATACGTTTTGTTTTGTTTTTTTTTCATACTATCCCTTTTTCTTAGTTGTTACCTTTAACAAAAGAACATAAATAATGTAATAATCCAATATGCAACCCACAATCATATGTTAAAGTGTGTGTGTGAAAATGAAGGTTTACGAATACTTGTTAAATAAGTACATCAGCAGAGTCAAGTGATAACAATGCGAGAGTTTGTAAACCTGAATATTTCAAGAAGTGTAATAATAGACCTTGTTATGAATGTTTACTAAGATGCGTCTCAAGAGTCAATACTCATTACTCTGCCATCTTAATAACAGTTTTGCAAATAGTTTATGAAAAAGAAAACACATTAGGTTTTTTTTTTTTTCAATATCAACTACTACCCTTTCCCCCCAACCAAAATGAGACATTGTCCTTAATGTCCTAAGGTAGAAAGATAGAGTATAGAAGACATCACCTGAAACAATGAATACTGACAAACCTGAAACACACTTAAAAAATTTATGAAATAACAAAACAAAATAACAAGATATTAATAAAACCAAAAGACACAAGGTTTCACAAATGAAGGCTCAAATCCAATCTAAGCTTTTTACTGCTTTTCTCAGTTGACCAATGTATGCGACTCATAAAGGGATCAATGATAGGGATGAAAGATTGTAGTTGGTCAATCAATTGTTTAGCAGTAGCAGCAGAGATTATGATTCGTCGTGCCGAAGATGTTAGAAATTCATGTTCCACAGCTTGATCAAGAAAAGACAATAATTTATCGTAAAAACCATTAACATTTAACAAACCTATAGGTTTATGGTGAATGCTGATTGGGCCCAAGAGGAAATATGAAAGATCTCTTCCAATGTACCCAGACCACCTGGTAAGGCAATAAAGGCATCAGCATGTTTAAATATTGTATTCAATCGTTCAGACATTGTGGAGACCTGTAATTCCTCTCCAATTGTTTTTCCAAGGCGGTCCTCTTTTGCTAAAACTTTGGGGACGACCCCCAAAACTTGACTGCCTCCTAAAAATGCAGCTATTGACACACCTCCCATTAACCCAAGGCTGCCTCCGCCATACACTAAATGAATCTTTCTCTCAGCTAATACCTGACCAAGATGATTTGCTGATTCTAAAAACTCTATTTCTTTCCCGGGACTAGATCCACCGAAAACACAAATATTTTTTATTTGATGATTCGAGGAACCTGCCATTTCTACACACTTCGATATCTGTTGAATGTGTGGGTTGAGTAGAAATAAAGGGAAGGAAGAGAAGAATTTATAGATGAGAAATTGAAAATACAATCATAACACCTATATGTAGGCCAGCTAGAGCTTCTCTCTCTTTATTATTTTTTTTTTATTTTTTTATTTTTTTATTTTAAAAATACATATGTACAAGCAGTTGTGATTGTGGCTCACATCTTCCCTTGGTTTTACGTCCAAAACGGCTTAAACGCCCTCTATGGGTTGGGGATATGCTTCCCATCCAGTTTTCTTAAAAACTGACAAACAGGGTCTTTTTTAGTCAGATTCCCAAGACTATGTCGAGCATGTTCTTTATGGAATTGTGGCCATAAATCATGAATTGCACGATGCACATCTCCACTAAGGTGCGTCTCAAGAGTCAATAGAAGATTATCTAAAGACTCCTTACTCAGGCCATCCTTAATGAACTGTATTTTATCTTCACGATTTACAGATACCATTCCTAAGGAACGACATTTTGCATTACAAGTCCATCTGGCACATCTGTGACAGACTTGCAATCGTTTTGCACGATGTTTCTTTGCAAAAGTGCTTTTACCTGTTCCAAGCATGTATGAAATGAAAGAATTGGAGGACTCACCTGATAAGCGGACCTTTGCTTCAATTAGCCAGCGAATATCTTTAGGAATTCCATGGTTCATTAACAATCGCAATCTTGCACATCTAGCACAGTAAATTTTTGTAATCGCATTCTGAGGTAGAGCAGGAAAATACTTTTTCAATTTTTCAAGAGTGGTGTCCATTTTTTTTAGATGAGAAGTGGAAAAGAGATGCAAAGAAAGGAGAAACAACAAGGAATTGCACAAATATATACACAGATATCAGTTATCATGGGAAACTGAAAGAACCGACTTTAAGAGTCACGGAGTACCGTTATCCGCCATTTGACCGGGGTGAGAGAAACTAGCAAAACAAAAGTCACACAAAAACAATATGAGAAAAAGAATCAATCTTTATATACAGGATCACCCAATTCAATAGAGTCATTTTCAACTGAAAAATTGTCAAAGTAAACTTTCAAACGATGTCCATTTACCTTGTAAACATTACCATTCTTTGGATTCTCGATATCACAGGCCCCATATGGATACACATGTTTCACAATAAAAGGACCACTCCATCTTGATCTTAGTTTTCCAGGAAATAAATGGAGTCGAGAATTATAAAGCAAGACTTTTTGACCAACATTGAATGTTTTTCTAAGTATTTTCTTGTCATGAAACTCTTTGATTCTTGCTTTATGAATTCTTGAATTTTCATATGCATCATTTCTTATTTCCTCAAGCTCATTTATTTGTAATTTTCGCAAGTTGACCAAAGATCATCAAGATTTGAATTGAAAGCTTTAATAGCCCAATAAGCTTTATGTTCAAGTTTCACAGGTAAGTGACAAGGTTTTCCATAGACTAGTCTATAAGGTGACATACCTAATGATGTTTTATAAGCAGTTCGATAAGCCCAAAGTGCATCATTAAGTCTTAAAGACCAATCTTTCCTATTAGGGTTCACTGTTTTCTCCAAGATCTGTTTGATCTTCCTATTAGCAAGTTCTACTTGTCCACTTGTCTGAGGGTGATAAGGGGTGGCAATTTTGTGTGTGATTCCATATTTCTTCATTAAAGACTCAAATGACTTGTTGCAGAAATGTGTTCCACCATCACTTATCATGGCTCGAGGAATTCCAAATCGACTCAAGATATTTTCTTTCAAAAACTTGATCACTGTTTTGTTATCATTGTTTCGACTTGGAATTGCCTCTATCCATTTTGAAACATAATCTACTGCGACCAATATGTACATAAAACCAAATGAAGGAGGAAATGGACCCATGAAATCTATAACCCAACAGTCAAATATTTCAATGACAAGGATAGGATTTAAAGGCATCATGTGACGTTTTGAAATAGACCCCAACTTTTGACAATTTTCACAAATCTTGCAGAATGCATGCGTGTCCTTGAACATGGTGGGCCAGTAAAATCCACTTTGTAAGATTTTTGTAGTTGTCTTCTTCGATGAGAAATGACCCCCACATGCCTCAGAATGACAAAACTTAATGACACTACTTACCTCATTGTCAGGAATGCATCTTCGAAATATTTGATCAGGACAATATTTGAATAAATAAGGGTCATCCCAATAAAAGTTCTTCACTTCGTTTAAGAACTTTCTTTTGTCTTGGGTGCTCCAATGAGCTGGCAAATATCCTGAAACAAGAAAATTAACAATATTAGCAAACCAAGGCATTGTAGAGACAGAAAATAAAGATTTGTCAGGAAAGTAGTCATCGATTGGTGTGATATCGGATCTCGAATCTGTTGTTAATCTTGACAAATGATCCGCGACAACATTTTCGGTGCCTTTCTTGTCTTTGATTGTGATATCAAATTCTTGAAGTAACAAAATCCATCGTACTAATCTAGCCTTAGAATCCTTTTTTGAAAGAAGATATTTCAAAGCTGCATGATCACTAAAAACAACAACAGGTGAGCCAACAAGATAAGATCTGAACTTGTCACATGCAAATACTACTGCAAGTAATTCCTTTTCAGTGGTAGTGTAATTCATTTGAGCACTATTTAAAGTTTTACTTGCATAGTAAATCACATAGAGTTTCTTATCTTTTTTTTGTCCTAAGACAAAGACCTACGGCATAATCACTAGCATCACACATTATTTCAAAAGGTAATGACCAGTCAGGAGGTTGAATGACAGGAGCAGAAGTAAGCAAGTTTTTAAGTTTAACAAAGGCTTTTTCACATTATTCAGTCCATTCAAAAACATTTTCCTTTGTTAGAAGGTTACACAACGGCTTAGATATGACACTAAAATCTTTGATGAACCTTCTATAAAAACCAGCATGTCCTAAGAATGATCTAACATCTTTAACAGATTTTGGTGTTGGTAAGTTGGCAATTAACTCAATTTTAGATTTGTCAACCTCAATTCCTTTTGATGAAACAATGTGACCAAGTACAATGCCGTTTATTACCATAAAATGACATTTTTCCCAATTGAGCACAAAATTCTTCTCTTCACACCTGCTCAAAACCTTTTCTAAGTTAGTCAAACAATCATCAAATGAATCGCCAAAAACAGAAAAATCATCCATAAAAATTTCAAGAAAACGTTCAACCATATCACTGAATATGCTAAGCATGCATCTTTGAAACGTGGCTGGTGCATTACATAAACCAAAAGGCATCCTTCAATATGCAAAAGTACCAAATGAACATGTGAAAGTAGTCTTCTCTTGATCTTCCAATGCAATTTCAATTTGATTATAACCTGAATAGCCATCTAGAAAATAATAAAATTCATGACCTGCAACTCTTTCTAGGATTTGATCCATGAAAGGTAAAGGGAAATGATCTTTTCTAGTCATTGAATTAAGTTTTCTATAGTCAATGCACATCCGCCAACCAGTAATGGTTCTAGTTGGAATTAACTCATTTTTCTCATTTGTTATCACAGTGACTCCAGACTTCTTGGGTACAACTTGGGTAGGACTTACCCATTTGCTGTCAGAAATAGGATAAATGAATGATTCCATTATCAAGAAGCTTAATGACTTCATTTCTCACTACTTCTTTCATATTAGGATTAAGCCTTCATTGCATTTCTCTAGAGGGTTTAGCATTTTCCTCTAAATAAATCCTGTGTGTGCAAATCAAAGGACTAATTCCTTTTATGTCAGCTATGGTCCATCCTAATGCATTTTTGTGCATTTTCAGAGTTTGTAATAACTTACCTTCTTAATGTGCATTAAGTTTGGAAGAAATTATTACCGGAAAAGTGTCATTTTCTCCCAAAAATGAGTATTTGAGATTGAATGGTAACGGCTTCAGATCAAGTTTTGGTGGTTGAACACTGGACGGTATGGACTCAATTGATTGTGATGGCAATTCCTCAATTTGTGGTCTCCAATTACTTGCCTTTGATTTTTCCTGAAAATAAATCATTTGCAAATTCTCAGATTCATTAAACTCAATTTCATTGGAAATAGTTTCAAATTGATCATGAACTAATTTTTCAATAAAGTCCACTTCCTGTATCCAAGACAATAAAATCCACAGGATAAATGAATTTATCAACTTGAACTAACACATCTTCAACTATTCCTCTAGGCATTTTTACAGATCTATCGGTAAGTAAAAGAGTTACAGAAGTTGGTTTTAACTCACCTAGATTGAGACTCTGAAAGACTGAATATGGAAGTAAATTTACACTAGCTCCAAGATTAAGTAAAGCTCTTTCAATTTTATGTTCTCCAATAAAGCAAGAAATTGTAGGACAACTAGGGTCTTTATACTTCAAAGCATTATTGTTCTGAAGAATGGCACTTACTTGTTCGGCTAAAAAGGCTTTCTTTTTCACATTCAGTTTTCTCTTCACAGTGCATAGATCTTTTAAAAATTTAGCATAAGAAGGTACCTGTTTAATAGCATCTAACAAAGGAATATTGATCCTTACCTATTTGAAAGTTTCAAAGATTTCAGAGTTGTGATTGACTTTCCTTTGTTTGGTCATGGCATGAGGAAATGGAAGTGCTGGTGGGAAATCAGTCTTTTCTTTGCAATGTTCAGATTCAACCCCTTTCATACCCTCGGAGATTAACTCATCTTTCTCACAAGGTTCAAGAGTGGGTTTTTCAATAACCTTACCACTGCGAAGAGTGATGACTGATTTGACTTGATCCATGTGTAGGCTTCCAGAACTACTTGTGTTTGCATTGTATTGCCCCTTGGGATTTTGCTGTGGTTGAGATGGAAACTTACCTTTTTCTTGAAAACTGAGAGCAGATGTGACTTTTACAAGAGCATCTTTTAGATCTGCCATGGTTTAAGCATTTTGAGTGTTGATTGTCTCCTGCTTTTCAATGAATGCATGCAATGTTTCCTCAAGATTTCTTCTAGGAGGTGGAGCATAAGGAGGTGCATATCCATGAGAATTTTGGAAATTATGGGGTGTTTGAAACGGTGGCTGTGAAGTTTGTGCATTATTGTTACCACTCTTCCAACTGAAATTTGGGTGATTTCTCCAACTAGGGTTGTATGTTTGTGAATATGGGTTATGACTGGGCCTTTGGAAACTGTTTAAAACTTGGGTTTGTTCATGGAGGCATTCCTTGAAAGAAGGCAAAGTTGGACAGTCATTGGTTGCATGTTCATTCGTTTCACAGATTTGACACACAATGTCTTGAACAGATTTTAATTGACCATTCTTTTTAAATTCAAGTGCCTCGACTTTTCTAGCTAAAGATGCAAATTTAGCTTGGAGGTCATGATCTTCCCTAAGGTTGTACATACCTCCACTAGATGTATGAGGTTGAGTTTTACCTGGTGCCTCATAAGTGCCTGTAGTGTCCCAATTTTGAGCATTTTTGGCTAGCAAGTCTAGGTACTCCATTGCTTCATCAGGGTCTTTATTTTCAAAAGTTCCGTTACACATCAATTCCACCATTTGCCTATCTTTAGGTGTTAATCCTTCATAAAAATGTGAAACCAATCTCCATGTTTCAAAACCATGATGAGGGCAAGTATTAAGCAAATCTCGATACCTATCCCAACATTGATAAAATATTTCTCCTGGTTTTTGAGTGAAAGTGGTAATTTGTCTTTTGAAAGAGTTTGTTCTGTGAGATAGAAAAAACTTCTTTAAAAATTGTTGTTGCATTTCATCCCAAGCACGGATGGATCCCCGACCTAAGATTCGTCGAGCCATGTTTTAGCTTTATCTTTTAATGAAAAAGGAAAAAGCTTTAATCTGATGGTGTTCATGCTACAATTTAAGTCATTATAGGTATTACAGACTTCTTCAAATTCTCGCAAATGCAAATATGGATTTTCTAGATCTAAGCCATGGAAAGAAGGTAAAAGTTGAATAATGCCTGGCTTAAAATTAAAGTGAGATGCATCAGGAGGAAAAACTATACATGAGGGTGCACTTTTTCTTGTTGGATTCATGTGGTCTCTTAGTGTTCTAACTCGATTATTCTCATTATTCTCATTATGAAGTGATTGGTTATCTTCTTGACCATATTTTCTGAAAATAATGAGGATACCCTACAAAGTCTACCACTTAATGTACGTGACCAAACTCTCATGCACGTGTAGAAAGAGAATAGAAGGAAGAAGAAAACAAGAGAAAAAGAAACAAAACAAAAGAAACAAAAGTTAGATACAAGAAAGGTGAAAAATAAAAAATAAAATAAATATTATAATTTATACAAGAATTTACCTCCCTGGCAACGGCGCCAAACACACTAACAAGATCAAAGAGTTGATGTCTTATCCCAAGTGCAGGAGGGTCACAGTAATAAATAACCCGGCAAGACCGGGGTCGAACCATAGAGAGGTTAATTGTATAAATTATAATTAATAAAACAACAACAACAACAACAACAATAATAACAACAATAATAATAGTAATAATAATATTAATAGTAATAGTAATAATAATAATACTCGATGACATGGCGTTGTTATACCCGAGAATGATCTCAAAGATCGGGTCCACGGGTTTCCATATATATATCTTGAGTTTATGAAAAGATCAAAGAGATATATTATATAATATAAACAAATTTCTCATGCGAATGAACAAGGCAAGACCAACAATGTCGGGATCCTTGATCAAACACACAAAAATACTTAAAATTAACCATAATAATAATAATAATAATAATAATAATAATAATAATAATAGTAGTAGTAGTAGTAGTAGTACTAACAATAATAAAGAAGAAGAGGAAGAAATTAATGAGAACTTTGAGATGGAAGATTAATGTAAAGGTTAAACAATGATAAAAACAAATGTCAAGGTTAGAGGGTTCACTAATAGTATTAGAGATACGTAAAGTATAAACTCTTTATAAATTATCAACATGATCATATTAATCATCTTATTTACGTAACACCATACTTATAAATTTTATCACGCATTCATGATGCTAACTTATGTTGACAACAAATCAAGTTCCTCTCATAATAACGATGTCGGCCGAAAACTATGAAGGATCAAGTATTTGATGTAACAAGTGTTATACAACACAAATCTAGATTAACCATTTAACAAGAAAGGTATTAAGGATTAATAAGATAAAAATGATAAGACATGTTAATAGCAAACTTGTTTAGGATTTAAGCATTGAAGTCCATGTTGAGTTCATATTATACTTATTCTAACACCATTAGTGAAACCTTGTCACCTTGACATAATTAACTTAGCTAGACATTATAAAGAAGAAAAACATAAATAAACAAGATAAGAACATAAAAATGATATAAGTTAACCAAGTATAGTAAAGGAAATGAAAAGCATGAACAAGAGATTAATGAAAATAAAACTTAAGCATTACAACAATAAAGAGAGAGCAAGAACATGATCTTGATCTTAGAACCAAGGTTCTTAAATGAATGGCAAATGCCTCCTTTTATAGGCTAAAATTCAGAACTATTCATTTGGTAATTGACTATTGATGCAGTGGCTAACTATTGATTTAGTGGACTTGGTGGACAGCAGCACTCAAGCACTTTGGCTGGATGAAATGACATTGCTCCATTCAGAATTTGGCAAAGTGTTCCTCATGAAAGTTGTTGGAAATCATCTTATCTTGTCACCCATAAAATGTCAGAGCATTTGGATCACTATAGCTCGAGATATGGCTAAAATACTGAGTAGTGCTGTTGGTGGACGTGGTGGATAGACCTCAAGCTCTTGTCTGGACGAAATGTCATTGTTACCATCCGAATTTGAGAAAATCTTCTTCATGAAAGTTGTTGAAAATTGTCTTTTCCTTCCACCCACCAAATTTCACGTCAGTTGGCCTTTTATAACTCCAGATATGGGTAAAATTCTAAGCAGTGTTTGGGCTGGATTACAGGACAAATTCTGACTTCTCTTTTGTGGCCAAACTTTGAATTTGAAAACGGCAGATTTGGGTCTTACACTATTCATGAACATTGTAGGCCTATTTCTTATCTTTCCATCCATATAAATTAAGCTGAAATCCAAGATCTACAGCTCCATATATGACCCAATAACTGAATAGTGTTCCAATTTGAATTGAATCGGTATCTCCTTTCTAATCTTAGCCGTTTCTTTGTCTTTTCACTTTCAATAGTTAATCAAATCAATCAATCCTTTGAATTGTGAGATATGCCTGCATTTAAAATGAACATTTACCATAAATTAAAGCTATCTTATATTATCAGATCTATTATTATAAAACATGCTCTAGTTAAGGAGTTATTAATACTTCAAGTGCAAAATGATGATATAAAACCTTGATAAAAATACACTTTTAAGTACTAATCATCTTCTATACTCTATCTTTCTACCTTAGGGCATTGAGGACAATGTCTCATTTTGGTTGGGGGGAAAGGGTAGTAGTTGATATTTCAAAAAAAAAAACCTAATGTGTTTTCTTTCCATTAAACTATTTCCAAGTAAATCAAGACTCTCATTAAATTATATTGACTCTCGAGACCGCATTTAAGTAAATATTCATAACAAGGTCATTATTATGTGCACATTATATGAAATATTGATGGGGCTTTTACAAACACAAGATTTTTGTTCTAATGCTTTGATTAACTTATTTAACAATTATTATCTTTTTTCTTTAATTTTCTTTTTTTCATACTTTACACATAGGACTTAGGTCGCATATTGGATTATTACATTATTTATGTTCTTTTGTTAAAGGTACCAAACAACTAAGGTAAAAGGGCATTAGGTATGAAAAACCCGAGCTTAAAAAAAGTATATATAATAAAACAAAACGTAGATAAGTTTGGTTCCATAGCTTTCTCCTAATCTAAGCAATTAAGCCCAGGGGTGTTTTAATACCTAATACCCTAAAGTCAATTGACTTTGGGAGCTATTAGGGCCCAAAGCTTGTTACATGGGTTAAGGAGAAAAGCTTAAGGGAACCAAACATTGCACGTTTTGTTTTATTATATATACTTTTTCTGTTTTTTATACTATCCCTTTTCGAAGGGGTTGTCTCAACACCTAATGCCCAAAGACCATAACTAGTGTAATTGGAGTCCATTATGCAAACCTCGGTCATATGGGTTAAAGCGATTGTGTTTTAAGGTTCTATGTATATTATATAAAAAAATAAAAAAAAAAAAAGAAAAAAGATAATAATCTCAACCCAAGGAAGTTTGTAACCTGAAACATTAGAAGTAAAAAACCTTGTTTTCTTCCAATAAAAGCCCCATCATCTATGTTTTCAATATATTGAGCACATAAAAATGAAGGTTTATTAATATTTTGTTTAAAAGTTTATGAAAAGAAATATAAATTTAATGAGAGTTTGTTTTTTTGGATAAGATTAATGGAAGTTAAATAATGAATGCCTTGCTTTGCGGAACTTGCAAATTGTTTTTCTATTTTAACGCCTTAATTACTAAGGGACTAGTAAGATAGAGCTGGTTGGGAGGTGTGATTAGTACTTAAAAGTGCATTTTTATCAAGGTTTTATATCATCATTTTGCACTTGAAGTATTAATAACTCCTTAACTAGAGCATGTTTTATAATAATAGATCTGATAATATAAGATAGCTTTAATTTATGGTAAATGTTCATTTTAAATGCAGGCATATCTTACAATTCAAAGGATTGATTGATGTGATTAACTATTGAAAGTGAAAGAACAAAGAAACGGCCAAAGGAGATACCGATTCAATTCAAATTGGAACACTATTCAGTTATTGGGTCATATATGGAGCTGTAGATCTTGGATTTCAGCTTAATTTATATGGATGGAAAGCTAAGAAATAGGCCTACAATGTTCATGAATAGTGTAAGACCCAAATCTGCCGTTTTCAAATTCAAAGTTTGGCCACAAAAGAGAAGTCAGAATCTGTCCTGTAATCCAGCTCAAACACTGCTTAGAATTTTACCCATATATGGAGTTATAGAAGGCCAAATGACGTGAAATTTGGTGGGTGGAAGGAAAAGTCAATTTCCAACAACTTTCATGAAGAAGATGTTCTCAAATTCGGATGGTAACAATGACATTGCGTCCAGACAAGAGCTGAGGTCTATCCACCACGTCCACCAACAGCACTACTCAGTATTTTAGCCATATATCGAGCTCTAGTGATCCAAATGCTCTGAAATTTTATGGGTGACAAGAGAAGATGATTTCCAACAACTTTCATGAGGAACACTTTGCCAAATTCTGAATGGAGCAATGTCATTTCATCCAGCCAAAGTGCTTGAGTGCTGCTGTCCACCAAGTCCACTAAATCAATAGTTAGCCACTGCATCAATAGTCAATTACCAAATGAATAGTTCTGAATTTTAGCCTATAAAAGGAGGCATTTGCCATTCATTTAAGAACCTTGGTTCTAAGATCAAGATCATGTTCTTGCTCTCTCTTTATTGTTGTAATGCTTAAGTTTTATTTTCATTAATCTCTTGTTCATGCTTTTCATTTCCTTTACTGTACTTGGTTAACTTATATCATTTTTATGTTCTTATCTTGTTTATTTATATTCTTCTTCTTTATTATGTCTAGCTAAGTTAATTATGTCAAGGTGACAAGGTTTCACTAATGGTGTTAGAATAAGTATAATATGAACTCAACATGGACTTCAATGCTTAAATCCTAAACAAGTTTGCTATTAACATGTCTTATCATTTTTATCTTATTAATCCTTAATACCTTGCTTGTTAAATGGTTAATCTAGATTTATGTTGTATAACACTTGGTACATCAAATACTTGATCCTTCATAGTCTTCGGCCGACATTGTTATTATGAGAGGAACTTGATTTGTTGTCAACATAAGTTAGCATCATGAATACCTGATAAAATTTGTAAGTATGGTATTATGTAAATAAGATGATTAAAATGATCATGTTGATAATTTATAAAGAGTTTATATTTTACTTATCTCTAATACTATTAGTGAACCCTCTAACCTTGACATTTGTTTTTATCATTGTTTAATCTTTAAATTAATATTCCATCTCAAAGTTATCATTAATTTCTTCCTCTTCTTCTTTATTATTATTAGTACTACTACTACTACTACTAATGCTATTATTATTATTATTATTATTATTATTATTATTTTATTATTATTTTGTGGTTATATTTTATGTATTTTAAGTATGCTCGTGTTTGATCAAGGATCCCGACATTGTTTGTCTTGCCTTGTTCATTCGCATCGAAATTTGTTTATATTATATAATATATCTCTTTGATCTTTTCATAAACTCAGTATATAGGCTGGAAACCTGTGACCCGATCTTTGAGATCATTCTCAGGTATAACAACGCCATGTACTGAGTATTATTATTATTACTATTACTATTATTATTACTGTTACTATTATTGTTGTTATTATTGTTGTTGTTGTTGTTGTTGTTGTTTTATTAATTATAATTTATACAATTAACCTCTCTATGGTTCGACCCCGGTCTTGCCGGGTTATTTATTACTGTGACCCTCCTGCACTTGGGATAAGACATCAACTCTTTGATCTTGTTAGTGTGTTTGGCAAACATGCTCTACTGCCTTTTGTTTTTAGTTTTAGTTTGTCTATATTTTAGTGTCTAGCTAAATAGACCCTAAATAATTTTTTCTAAAATCTAAAAAATTCAGGAACCATTTTAAAATTATTTATGGGTCTCTTATGTGTTTTTCTAATAATTTTACCTAACATCAAACTATAAAATTACACTGTAAGATACTGAACCAATATTAAAAATACTTGTTTTTCTCTGAGATTTTGAAAAAAAAAAAAGAAATCCTTATTTAAAAAATACATAAAATATGTTTTTATTTGCATGCATACAACTAAATTTTGAAAAATATTTCATATAGGGGTGAGCACTTTCAGTTCGGTCCGGTTTTGGACCAAAATAAGCAATCAAACCAAAATTATTTTTTTTCAAGTTTTTGAACCGAACCGAAAACCGGTTCGAACCAACCATGTTCGGTTCGGTTCGGTTTTTTTCCCTTCCAAACCAATTTAAACCAAAAATTATTTCTGGATTTTTTCACTGATCATATTTTTTCAGGGATTTTATTTTTGTTTTATTTCTAATTTCACAGATCTATGCTTTCTGTGCTTATTTTCTGAGAAATCTTGGCTTTCTCAACAAGTATGACTCTTTTTTTAACTGGTTGGCATGCATGATATCCAGAAATTCAATCCCGATTTTCTTTTTGTTAGATCTTTGCCCAAGAATTAAACTTTGCAAAAAGATACACAAAACAAAAGGAAAGAACAAAAATCATTTGACTGGAGGAAAAAAAAAAAAGAAAAGATCAAAAGATATCTATTATTAAAATGTAAAACCATCAAAACATTATTATTTGAACAAGAGAAAAAAAATCAAAGAGGAAGGGTCAAACCCTTACACGCTAGTTAAAAAAATCACATTTTTTCCTCTCTAATCTTCCCTCCACTTCGTTTTGGAGCCGCCACCACACACCTACAAAGAAAAAACCCTAAACTCGCTCTAATGGCGACCGATCCAACTCTATTGCATCAACTCAGTCTCCTTCTCCAATCAAAGAGGAGAGATACAAAGAGAAAGGGAGGGGAGAGATGCAGAGAGAAGGGGGGAGGGGCGGCTACTTTTGTGTTTAGGGAATGCAGAGAGCAAAGTTTAAGCTTTAGGTTTAGGGTTAGAAAAGGCATCCTATTTATAGTTTTTTGTTCAAGTGCTAGTCTAGTTGAACCGGTTCGGTTCGGTTCGGTTCAATCGGTTTCAGACTTTGGAAACCGAAACTGAACCGAACCAGAGTTTTTTTGTGATTTTTTAATCGATTAATTCGGTTTTTTTTTCCAGTTCGGTTTTTTCAGTTATTTTTTTTCTAATTTCTCGGTTTATCGGTTTTTTTGCTCACCCCTAATTTCATGCATATTTTTATGAAAAACAAAAAAACAAAATTTGTATTTTTATCATGTTTTAGAAAATATAAAAATGAGTACCATAACCAATTTATGATTATCTATTAGGATTTGGTTAAACTTTCAAAAACATTATAAAAATTAATTTGTTTAATTAATATTTAGGGTATGAACTTTACAATATAATGCATACTACCGGTATTAAATCAAATGAATTAATAAAAATAAATATTAGGAATTAGTTGTAGTCTTTATTATTTGAGGGTATAAAATTACATTGTAAGGTATATCCTCAAATATTAAAGATATAGAGTAGAAAATAAATACGATGCTAAAATTTGAGCCTTAGAACAATTAAGATTTAATCCAATAAGGTATAGACTTCCTCATGAAGGGAGATATGTCTTAAACATTATATATGACCAATGAATAGAAACACAACCTAGCATAACAACCAATCAATAATGCAACCTAACATAGGTAGGGTGCATAAGGAGTGATTTCCCCTTACACAATTAGTCTCTTTACCTGGACTTTTGTAGACTATTACATTTTCTAGTGACCATAATACTAGGTGGCTCCTTTAAAATTATAATTAAACCCAAACCCCTTCAATCCATGAGAAAAACTCGTCATTCAACACTGTGCATACCATAACAGGATAGCAAATCCACCGAGGAATTGTCTTGTTGGACTAAGCTTTGTTGATTTTTTATGTGTGATTGTTTGTTGTCTTGTTTATTTTGTTAGTCTATATAACTTAATTTTAGCATGCATTTTTTTTTACATATTGCTCATGCACAAGTACATCGGGTATGAATATGCCTTCATTCATTTTTAATTTTGAGAATGAAACTAATTCTAGGCTTGGTGGGGGAGTACCAGTATACCTCATGACTTTCAGTCAAGGTTTAGATTCGTGAAATACCTAACTATGAGTTGAGAGTTTACTTGGTAATGGCGGTTACATTGTGTGTAAACCATTCCTTGTAAATCTCTATATTGCCTTAACGAGAGATGGTCACTAGGCAAATTATAAACCCTTTTGAGACCAGGTAGTACGCCTACCCTTTATATAGTGGCTAGAAACTACTCTTAGGATGTCGACTTCATAATAATTCATTTTAGATCAAAGCAGGCCTGATCAAAATCCTGAACTCTGTAGGATTTATCCAAGTTAAGACCATGACTTTTATGACCTTTTTTCGATATAGACAAAAGTCCAAGATGAGGCAATTAGTTAAGGGGAACTTTGCAAGAACCAAGGCTGGGGAATTACCACGCATGACCAAAGTACATAGCTCGGTGAATAACATGGAAAACCTTATATCATTCCTGGGATATGTGGACGAGACCCTTTTTAAGAGAAGTTATGAGAGAATTGCTCATTCGATAAGCTTTCAGTATAAATTTCTGTAGTCAAAGCCCTGTTATATTTCTAGGACCTAGGTTACAAATGCTTCACTTTCAATGATATCAACATAACCCCCACTATCAAAGAATATGCTCAGATCCTGAATTTTCCAAACGACTCTCACAAGGTGTATTTTAAACAAAGAATTGGGGAGATGACTATTAAAATTGCTAAATTACTGCACCTAGACCAAGTTGACCAATATAGGACAACTAATGGTGGGTTTAACTGGAAGCTCATTGAAACTAAGCTAAAGGCAGATAAAAACGAGGGAAAGTTAGGAGAAAGAGATAATAAGCGGTCACTTTTTCCATTTTTGATTTTTTTTTATTTCCTTCAAAAGCTGCTAGGATCATTAGTGTGGAAGCCATCAATGCCTTTGTTGAATATGAACAAATAAGGAATAACCCTACTACAACTATATTGGTTGAAACTTTCTTGTCACTGAACCACTATAGACTACATAGAAAGGTAGTGATGCGATGTTGCATTTCCTTGTTATTCATATGGATAGTGAGTAATTTGGAAACCCTAAGAGAATTTTCTTGATAATTTTTAGTGGTTTAATATGAGGCCATTTAAGCTAGTCCTGAGTGAGGACTTGAGTAACTTGGATGAAAAGCCATGGGTAGAGAAATATATTGTTGTCCCTTATAGTAACTTTAGGTGGAAAGCTCTTTGGGTAAGAATTCCTCATATATCATAAGTTATGAAAATAAAGCATGGGTCCAACTGATTGGGTTAATTGGTTACATCAGCTATTTACTTTTATTAGTTTCCAAGAAATTTACAGTGATTCAACATGTGCCAAAGACTTGGGGTTTAGCTGAATATACTGGGTTTTTCAAGAATTCTAGCTCTCTAGCAGAATTAGAGGCTATCAGATATGATTGGAAACAGTTTGTACTAGTCCACATAGATGAAGATGAGGTTGAATCCTCAATTAGCTTTAATTACTTAGTTTGGATAAATGGTGGATTGTTCGAGTTACTTGAAGGTTTAGGAATACAAGGCCCAATGATAGTTAGCAAAGTTGAACCATTTATCACTAGGGAACCCAAGAAAAAGAGGGTTAGCAATGAAAAGAAGTTGTGATATGAGTTGGATAAGCTAAGTAATAACAAGAGTCAACATAAGTTCTTAAAAACTAGCTATTAGAAAAAGAAAAGATGAAGGTCTTTTTGGACTAGTAGTTAATAGAAAAATATGAACAAATATATGTATTAATACAAAACTTGAAATGGGGAAAGAACAATTAAGAGATGATTAGTGAAAGACAGGACATGACCAAGAAGTCCAAGAAAATTACATAGGGAATCCAAGAATAATTGAAGGAAAGAATGGCCAAGTATAATGATCTGGTGAACAAGCATATGATGATGGAAAAAGAGCTAGTTGCTCTAAAAAAGGTCTCCAGAAGCAAAGCAAATGCTAACAAAGAACTAGTTGCTTTTAGAAAAAAAAAGGTAATAAAAAAAGGTTAAAAGCTGAGAAACAAAAGAACAAGTTGACCAATCTCAACATTGAGAAAGAAAAAAGCGTAAAAGCTTAGTACAAGATCAAATCTGATGATGAAAGAGAAGCTAGAAGGGTAACCAAATTAGACATGAAGGAGTACCAGGATAAAGCAATTACCTTGATAGAATGGGTCTCCATAGTTTAATCCGAGCTAGAAATCCAGAATGAGGAATTTAAGAAACTGAAAGAGCAATATCAAGTAGTTAATGGAGAACTAAGCGAGCTGAGACAGAAGTTTAAAGAATGGCAAGATCACATCAGTAGACTCGATGTACAAATGAGCACGAAGATAACTAAGCTTGAAATTGAACGAGAAGAACTTTATGGGGCTAGAGACCAGTTCCAACAGCTTGAAAGGATAACTCAAATGATGAATAGGAACAACGAGTCACTAGCCACAAGCAACAATGCATTGCTTCAAGACAACACTTTATTCCATTGCAAAATAGAGCATACAAACAAGTACCGATAAAATGTTTTAAGGGTAAATGAATTGCGAGTGGAGGCCTCTCTAATCCACAACAGTGTTAACAAATACGAGAAGTACTTAAATGATGTTTCAGCTTTCATAAAAAATATATCTAATAAGAGGATTGCTTTTGAGAATAAGTAGAGATACATAGGAGTCTTACCTACATATGTAAAAAACTCCTTGTAAGAATTATTTGCTTTTGTTGAATAAAAAGAGCTTCGATCTATTTTTTATGCTATCATTTCCAATGTGTATGAAATTCAACTAAGATAAGGACTTAGGAAAGATCTCCTCAAATTCTTCAAACTATGAATTCTACTCGTATTCAACAAGAAAGTCATAGATTAGCTTTTTGAATAGGTTAATCCATATTCAATGTACATGTAAATACACTTACATCCATAAGCATACATGTATTCATTCTTTGGGATTTTAAATGTCATGTATACATATTCAGGTAGAAATATAGATCCCTAAAAAGCCCAAATCTATAGAGTTCACAACACGCGACTTCGACAAACAAACATGATAGATGAAGAACGTGCTCACCGTGGTGCTCACTTCCAGGAGTTGGAGTCCTTGAAGATTAACATGGCCCGCATCACTAGCTTGCTTGAGCAAACGCTCAAAAACATCTTTGGTAAAGGTTTATCCAATCGGCTTGTGACTTTTGCCAAAACTCAGGCAATAATTCAACCTGAAAAAAGGATAGCTGGACAGGATCAGGAACCCTAGTGTAATATAAAATTTGTATAGTCAATAATACATACACCAACCCCAGCAGCCATGGATGCATTCACTAACAAATCTAATAAGACAAAGTATTTTGAGGATATTGATTATAATAAGATAGTAGCATTAGAAGTGAGAGTAAGGGTTATCAAAGGAGTGGACTTGTATGATCTCGTACAAGCCACAAAGATGTGCCTAGTTTTGAACATGGTTGTACCAAAACATTTTTATGTACCTAAGTTCATAAAGTACACCAGAACTCAATACCCTGTCACTCACCTCAAGTCTTATTGCAACAAGATGGTTGAAGTCATGCATGACAAAAAAAATATTGATACACTTCTTTCAGGACAGTTTGAGTGGGGCAATTCTAAGCTGGTATATAAAACTAGATAACAAAAGGATTCAAAAATAGAAAGACCTCGTGGATGTTTTCATCAAGCAACAATGTGGATATTGTTTGTGATAGATCGAGTATGGCTATTTTAGAGAAGGGAGACAAAAAAATCGTATGAGAGTACACCCAATGATGGAGAGATCTGGCTACACAGGTACATCCTCCACTTTTAGATAAAGAGATTGTCACCTTATTTGCAAATACGCTCAAGGCATCGTACTATGAGTATGTGATGGGTAGTTCGGCGTAATAATTTACTGATGTTATAGATGTTGCTGAACGTATATAGCAAAGGATAAGGAGTGGTAGAATATTCATGTCCATTGATAAAAAAAGGCTTCGAAGGGAAAAAGATGTTGATCATATCGATGGTGGTTATAGAGTCAAGAAGAAACATTTCCAAAACCACAGTCCTCTAACCTTTTTATCCTAAATTGTCAACATTAACTTCAACTCACCTTTTTTTATCAAAAAACTTGAAACGCAAAGCGACCAAGTCAACAACCAAGCTAAAAAATGACCAAGGAAAAGTTATCAAAGAACCTAGGAACAATTACCCCCGTTACCACTACCCTTAAGTGAGATGTACTAGAAATTACTAAGCATTAGACATGTAACTCCAGTACCACTTGCGCCACTACAACCACCTTATCCCAACTAGTATAAACTAGAACTCACATGTGAGTATCACACTAGCATCGCAGGGCACAACATTAACACTTATAATGCATTTATAAACAAGCTCTTACATTTAATCAAAGTCAAATGGATAATATTTGAGGAGGCTCTAAATGAGAACATAAATCCACTACTTAATCATGCTACGGGTAGCAAATCTATAAACTTATTGGAAATTGAAGGCCCGGTGAGCTTAAATGTGTCTCTGGATAGGATTTATGAAATGCTGGTAGAAGCTGAATACAAGAAGGGTAGTTGTGAGAAGGGTTGAAAAGCAAGGACTTCTAGAAGTATCACCAAGAAGAAGGGCATATGATCAACCGATATAAAGATTTACATAATGAGGTGATACAGATGTTGTTAGGTAGAGAGGTTTCCATGGTAGATGAACCTAGCAAGAACAATGAAGTATACCGAGTATAATTTACTGTAGACAGGTTGCCCAAATTGATTATGTCTAAACCTATAGTGGCAAGTGATGAAAACTACAATGCCTTTTCATATAATTATGGGTATTCCTTCCAAAACATGCAACCAACATCCATTTTTCAAGTAGAAGTTAGAGGCTTAACCCACAGCGGGGAGGTGTTTTACCCTAGAGGAACTTGAGAAACAAAGGAAAGCTAAAGGGAAAGAGGTAGTTAACCTGTTAGAGAAAGTAAATAAGCTCACCACTGAGGAAATTGATGAAACATAGTGAGTACAGCGTTGTTGAGCAACTCAAGAAAACTCCTACTAGAATATCAATGTTATCTTTGATTTAGAGCTTTGAACCATATCGAAAGGCTATGTAAAAGGTATTAAACGAGGCATGTATGCCTTGCGTATCAACCAAGAAACCATAGAGCACCTGGTAGGCAGGATCCAAGCCTCAAATTGTCTATATTTTACTAAAGATGAGGTAGATCCCGATGGTACTGGGCATAATAAACCATTGTACATCACAATATGATGCAAGGATGTCTTAATGGGAAAGGTACTGATCAACAATGGTTCGACTTTGAATGTGCTGTCAAGACACATGTAGAGAGAGATGTCTGTCAAAGATGCTTGTCATTGAATCACATATAAGGCCAAGTACTATAATGGTGGGAGCATACGATGACTCGCCAAGATGGATAATAGGGACCATGTAAATGAAGTTGTATGCGGAGCCGCAAGTGTTCTCGATGACACTGCAAATGATGAACATTCATTCTTCCTATAGTATATTGTTAGGAAGACCTTGGATCCACGCGACTAAAGTGATAGCTTCCTCATTATATTAATACTTGAAATATATCATGAATGGAATGTTGGTAACTATCAAAGTTATAAAAACAATTTCCATGATAAGAGAAAAATTGTCCCTCATAACTTCGCATAATCCATGGTTCTGATCAAAATGTTGTGATCAAATTAGCCTTGTGAAAATCTTTTACTAAAACAAGTCTGAAAAATTAAACTTGTCTTTTGATTTCAAAAATAATTTGATGTTTTCTCTAAACAATGTTTTAGCATCTTGTTCATAGGATGGAAAACAGTTAATTAGACAGCCTCCACTCTAAGATGATCAACGAACCTGAACTAAAAAACATGAAATTTAGAGGAAAAAAACATACAGGCACCCACACACACACTGTCTTTTAGGTCGTGTTTTAAATGTATGAATAATGATATGTAGTTGATTCGGTAGTCATAGACTTGCAAAATACATTTCTTTACAAGCTCAAACCATTATACTAGATTAGATATAAATTTATGAGTTCTAACAAATTATGCTTGAAATGATAAAGGGTAATGTTTGTTATCGCTTTCAAATTTAAAAACAAATATATCCTTTACATTTTTGAGCCTAGGATAAATTTTCTTCATGAAAACCTTGAATAGTTTACCCATCTACAACATCAACTTGAAAAACATGATCAGTAAAAGAAGGATGTTTAACATCTTCAAATAAATTGAACTCAGCCTCTTTTTCACCAACCTTTAAGATCAGCGTACCATTCATAACATCTATGAGAGCTCCAGCTGTGGCTAGAAAAGTACGGCCTAAAATGATAGGAATCTTGGTGCCCTTTCCAATCTCCAACATAATAAAATGAACTGGAATGATAAACTTCTTTACTTTGATCAGCACATTCTCAAGAATATCCACATGATATTTCACCGATGGGTCAGCTAGCTGTAAGGAGATAGTTGTAGGTTTCAACTCCTTTAATCCAAGTTTTGTAGACACATAAAAGGGCATTTGTGAAATACTAGCATCTAAATCACACAAATCTTTAGAAAAACTAGCATCACCTATACTAGAAGGGATAGAAAAACTCCCTGGATCTTTTAGCTTTGGTGGAAGCTTATTTTGGATGATGACACTGCATTTTTCTGTCAAGGCAACGGACTTAAAATCCTCTAATTTCCTCTTCTTAGACATGATCTACTTCAAGAACTTTGTATAGGCAAGGATCTATGCAGGCATTTGCAATAGGAATATTACCTAAACACTTTTAAAAACGTCTCAAACTGTTGGTCAATTTTATTTGAAAAAGATGACCGCATAAGAGTAATTTATAAAAACGAACTGCCAAGTAATTTCTTCAACTCCAGAGTGCTATGGCAGGCTCATGCATAAAAATGTGCTTAGGCGCAGCTATATAGTAGTTCCACCAAATAATACCAATCAGAATTTCTCAAGACAGCTCAAACATGTTTTCAGATATGCCGAACTATGTGGTGTTTACAACATTGAGTATAAATAGAGCACTCGAGCAAGAGATAGAGACTCGAACATCGTATTAAATTCAAATGGCATGTCTATGCTTTCCCTCACAGCCGCTAACATGGACAGACTTGAGACTCATGAGCAGAAAACCATGGCCCACCTCATTGTCCATAAAACATATATGAATCTTGTCTTTAAGTTCCCTCTCTAAAGAGAAATATATCAATGTGAGCTTAGTGGACTGACTTGTACTGACGGATAAAGACAAAAAAAACTCAAGAATTTCCGGTTGATGTAGAATTTGTTTCTGATGATGCAACTATTTCTTCCAAGGCTTCCATGTCAATGGTCATATCATCATCAATGTCAGCCTCCTCAACCTCAGTCATTATTTCATCACCATCTCCTACCACAGGTTCAACCCCATTCTGTACCGCGCTGGATTGCACCTGCAGTTCTTCACTTGGTTTATCAGATTCACCCGGCTTTTCTAATGCTTGTGGATACGGATCAGTACAGACAGCCAATGTGGATGTAACCAATAAATTCTAGAAACAGGAATTGGGGAATATTAGCATATCTATGCATCGGGAAGATAAGCATAAAGGAACAAAATTTAAAAAAAAAATCATTCAGTTGATAGGGAAATTTTTCATATTAAACATTTGAGGTGAAAATAATCTCAAATTATCAACATAGATTCTATTATTCATTTATGTTTTTTGTATCATATAATGGATGCAAAGGATACCATTTCCCAGTATTTCTCCCAACACAACTTCCATATCCAACACGCCAATCAAGTACATAACAAGATGTGCATGTGATGATGGAAGAGAGCAAGAACTCCCCAGTCTACCAGAAGTCATTGTACCAACAAAATGCTGTTGAATATATCCTTCCTGAATAACAAATTTGCTATAAATGTTTCCAATCCATCCAAAGCTTTATGCAACCAGCCAAATAACGGTTTACTAATAATTGGAAACTGATTAGAGAAAAAGAAGAATCAGAGGAGATGAGAGGACAACAACCCACATCCAGGGCTCAAAGGAAAGAGTAAAGTGAATGAGAACTGGCTCTCCCACAATTTTATTCAATCAAAATTCATCACCTCCATTTGCAATCCAGATAGGAGCTTTTCAGTAAACAAGAAGCCATCTAGGGCAAAGGGGAGTCCTCAGTTACATTCTCACCTAAAGCACGAATATTTTGAAGAATCCTAATTAGTATATGCACCTAATTGGATATAGCATTGTTTCAGGGCTTGTTTATGATGTACAGTTTCTAATGCTTGGGTAGTTTTCCTCAGTGGAAGTTGAATGAGATCGACGAGCTCTTTTCTATTAAAGCTTTTTGTATTAATAATTTGAAAGATGCATCATCCTCCCTATTCTACTATGTCCTCTTCTCTGAAATCCCTGGGGTTAGCTTTTATCTTTATTTATTTTAAACTGCAATTGGGAGGTGCTTTTCCAGCCATGGCACTGCCAAGAAACATTTCATAACCTAGGAATACATACTTTTTGAGCTTTTATGGTGCAACATTTGCAGAAAATAATTAATTCAGTGCTGTTTCAAACTGCGTTTTAGTTTTTACTTGACAGCAGACAAACGTCTTCAGCTTTTCATATTACTATTATATGACCATTTTATTAAACAAATTGCAAGTTATTGATATTCAACAACACTATCATGATTGTTATATACACTTTTCAGCATTTCTCTGACAATTTTATCCAACAAAAATAGTAAAAACAGCATCAATCCAAAAATGGGTCTCTTCGTGACTTTATAGGTACTGTAGAAACTAAAACAGTCTAATAAATAAGGTGAAATTAAGAAATCTAAAAGCTCAAACAGGAAAATAAAAGTTGATCTTCCATTTTTAACTTAAATCAAGTTTCCATAATCATCTGTTTTTTTAATACAATTTACTTTAACAACAATGAGAAAAAAAAAGAACAAAATCACATCAAGGAGAACAGAACAACATCAGTTGAGAAAACTAAGAAAATACAAAAATATGACTGAAAACTATTAAAGAGAAACTGCCCTTCAATAGTTCAAAAGTCTAATCCCTTGGAATGTCATAAAAAGAAACCCCAAAAATTTTCCCCAAGCGGAACACTTCAACAAAGCCAAAAATACAATTCCATCCCACAACTGCTCATGTTGAGATCAATCCCCAAATTTAAGCTCTGCTTTCATCATTCATTAAATAAAAACAGCAATGTTTAAAAAACCTGCTTTACTTGTGTCGATTTAGAAAAATATCCAGAAACATGTCCTATAAAGGACGGAGGTTGAAGAACTAGAATTTTTTTTTTTTTTTTTTTTTTTTTACTTATTTGCAAGTTAAGCTCTGGTTTATGATAGTCGAGTTCATATGAAATCTAGACTTCAAGAAATCTATTTGTGCACAAATTACACTTTGACAACAGATCAAAATAATAATAAAAAACAGGTAAGCATAATTTAGAAACAGGTAACAGGATATTGAATAATGCAATTAGACTTGGGGATTAAATATTACTCACTCTACATATCAAGAAAGGACTATAAAAGAGGTTAACATGAGCGTGAAAGCATGTAACCTCTAGCAAATCATTATATTCAACAAACAAAGTGTCAAAGATCAACGAACACACCTTTTCTAGGGCTAGGGCAAGCTTTGAGAGATTTGGATAGAGGTGTCTTGCTGCCAACAAAATCTGTTGAAAGCATAGAATTAAATCACATGATGTTGTTCAGTAGTATTTGGACAATGACCAGCAATAAATAGGATGAACGGGTGCAAAAGGAAGAACAAGGAAATATAGTTTTAAAATCATGATTTGTATCAACTGATGCACCTTTCTGTCTCTTATTCAATAAGATCAACTTGCCACAAAGATAACATTGAATATATGAGTAAAATCATACATCACACATGACTAACAACTAGGATTTCATCGTGTAATAGATAACATGAAATAGCAACAAAAAAGTTGATGGCACATACTTCACTAACTCCATCACATCCAACTCTCATTGAATTGCTAGTTTAGATAACAAAAACATAAAGGGAAACCTATCAATGTACCCTTATATGATACATGTTTACTCAATTATATCCTTGTTAAAAAAATAATCAATTGCAACACTTAGTTTATCAATATTCTCTAATATGCTCATTCGATAATTTTTTTTTTTTTTGAAATTAATAATCATAGGCATTGCACATGGTAGCTTTCTTATGAATCAACGTAAATTCCCTTACAAGAGTATGTAAAAGGAAACAACGAATGTTTTAAATGAGCAAGTTTTAACAGAAAAAAATTGATAGATGAGCATATATCACAGAAAATATGGATATCTAAAGGTTATGACTCGTAGATTTTTTTTCATACAAGTGTACAATTGAGAAGATGTGTATTATATAAGGTGGCATTTGTTTTATGTGAAACATTTTATGTTTTCCTGATTTTCCCATGTTTGTTTGGCATAAAGTATTTTATAAGGAAAATTGGTGAACGAACAATATTTGATATTCCTATTCTCAATCGAAAAGGCCCTCCAAATGCCATGATTTTTTTTTGTTTACTTTTTCGATCAACCTATAAACTTGGTTCATTTCTTAGACAATATTTTCAGCATAGGAAGTTGCATAAAATATTTTACTAATAGTGATCAACTCACAATATCATACAAATATTTCTACCACCATCACCACCCCACTGCCAGCACCCAACACACCACCACCTTCAACACTGCCACCACCGTTCCACCACCACCACACTATCACTCTATCACCAACACCACTGCCACCACCACCTCATAAATGCACTTAAAAGACATTAATCAGTTTAGAACAAGGATGATCTGCCCATCCTAAGTATTTCTCAATCTTTCATGTAGAAAAAGAATTCTGAATATCTTCACTACCTTTATGAGGATGGAGAGTAGAAGGAAAACATTTGGGAGCAAGGAAAGTGAGGGGGAGGAAGTTACCTTCCATTGTTTGGGAAAGAAGGAAGATGAGAGGAAAGGAAGTGAGGGCATATACTTCCATGGACTCACCAAATAAGTGCAAGGAAAATAAATACAATTACTCAATTTACCTCATAATAAATTTTCTTCCATCACAAAAATAAAGGATGAAAATGTAATCTCATAAACTTACCCTACACTTCCATTCCCTTCAAAAAAATTTCTATCCAAACAAAAAAAGAGAGTTCTTTCCATTAACTTTATCTCCCTCAATTTCAATCCTTCCACTTTCATGCTTGTCTTTTTTGGTTCCCAAACAATGTGTTAAGGTTCTCTCTGAAAGCTAAGTGTGACAATCAAAGAGTAAGTTGTCATACTTATTCTCCAGACTCATGAATCACCATACATGTACCCTAAGAATCACCCAACCTAAAATATTCTAATCATAGCAATTTCTGAAATTTACATGGGTTTAGGTGATGCACAAATCTTCATGTGTTCAAACAATGGCCAAAACAAGTCAAAAGGAACAAAAGCTACTGAATAGTCAACTTTCATCATTATCGTGGACCCAAATTGAAATCAAGTCATCATTATCCTAGGCCTCACATTAAAGATCCCATTACAGGTACACATCGATTTTGAAGCCATAACCAATGCAAGACTACACTTGGTAAACTAGAGAGATGCAAACAGCAAAGAAAGATCAAAAGAAACATAAAGCCCAAAAATAAAAAGTAAAGCACCTCGCAAAGTCTCTGTAGGGTAAAAGGAGGACCTTCTTCGAAGTTGTGGAGAGCTGGGGAACAAGAGACAAAAAAATTACAAATTATCTCATCCAAGGGCAATAATAAGACTCAATAATTTAGAATATTCACAACGCCTATCAATATAGCTAATTAAACACCCTGTATCAAAACCAAACAAATTGCATGTCCATTCACAGATTAAGAAGAAAAAAAACCAAATGTGAGCACCATGTCTACACTAAAGCTACAAACCAGCCCATTAAACACCCATGGAAGTTGATAGATACAGTTTGCTCATTACAACAAAGCTCTCTTAAGACTCTCTCATCTATTATTTAGATTTCTTGTTTTAATTCACTGTTTTCACTTCTGATAAAAGGTAGATATTTAAATAATAGTTTTATGGTGAAGAGCTCGTAATTCTAGCTATTCCATAGCATTTAATTTCTTCATTTCCCTTCACAATTTTAATTTCTTACATGTTTATGAAATTAATTTTCTGTTTTCAAGCTCTTGTTGTTGTGACATTAACTCAAATTTGTGCAATTTAAGTTGAAAGACAATAAAAAATGTAGAAGCACACATTTAGTCAATAGTGCAAATTTCAAGATATTTCTCTCAGAACTGCAAATTTCAGTTTCAAATTGTAGGATCTTTAAATTACATCACCTGGTAAAAACAGGTGCGCTATGGGGGTGCCTAAGGAGATGCTCTTTAGGTGGGGCCATCTAGCCTTTCAGCTATTATTACTGTAGTAGATGACCATCAACATTTACAACATTACACATATCAGACAAATATTATAGAACTGCCAAGGCAGTTTAGGCCCCCGAATCCCAAAATACGAGCTAGTGAAAAACACTACATAAGCTGGTTCCAGCTGGGGTTCAAGCCAAATAGATTTGCTTGATTTAGTGTTATGTTTCCCCATTCTTCCATAAACTTTGTGCACAATATTTGCATCACAAATTTGTGGCCCCTTACCAAACTACATTTAAGCAAGACTGGAACAATCTGAAAAATATAAAATTTCAGGCGGTCATCAGTTATATTGATTTTATGGCTAATTATGGAGCAAAGTTTCTATAAACCCAATTATAATTGGACGCTTAATTTAAATATTAATGCATGAGGCCCAAGTCAACATCAGGGAATGCCATTTTATAAAAGGTAATAATGTGGGAAGGGGAAAACAGTAAAAAACAGAAATTAAAGCAGCATAATGGCTAAAATTAGGATAAATAGAAATTGGAACAAGATAATAGCTGACATTTGATCATGCATGTAAACATGATCACTTTTATAATGAAAGAGATCAGATAGATGGGCATTCCTTTCAAACAATCTTCAACAAGTTGATGCTTCCTTTTTTTTATTTACTTTGTGAGTAATATCATAAAAGACAAACAAGAGAAAAAAAATCATTATAGTATTTGTACAAAATTTCCATCAGAAAGAACTTTAGGGTACAAAAATTTGGTCTACAAACTTAGTCTGAAAGTTGAAGCAAGAAAACAAGGACCATGTGTTACAAATACAGATTCCTGGCAGCCTTCCAGAGTTGACCCTATATCTAATGCCATATAGACACAAATTTATATTTCTTTGCCCATGCTAGTAGGTTTAGTAAATTACAATTGGTCAAATAAGAAAGCATGAAATGTAAAAACAAGGAAATGAGGGATGATTTCCTAACATGCATGATGCCGAGAATTCCCGCATTAGAAAATGTCAAGCGAGGTTGACCTCTTACTCAACCACATAATTGCATTACTAGACTAATTCATAAGTTTTAATAACAGTAACATAAGAAATTCAAATTTGCAATTAGCTACGCTACTACAGTTTTAGGTCTTCGAAACTAAAATCATGCAAAAAGGATTTGAATCTTTTATTTTATAAACTGAATGAAGCAAAAAGTTTTTGATAGCCATGATGTGTTAAATATGTTGGGTATTTTAATTCCACACCACTGTAAAAGGGGGGAATTTAAAAGATTTTCTTGCATGGTCCGTCTTGCAATGACTTGGATAACCCAAAAAAAATCATTGGACCAAATCATTTTTTGCTGACTTTGATTTATAGAAATAATGAAAAAATCCAGATGCTGCACAATAAAGCCACATGCTTGATGCAGACACTTTCTTCTCCACTTCTATTCTTCTGATCCCTAATTGACAGTCTTTTTTTGTACAATCTTCCTCTCTGCCAAGATCTTCCTTCTTGATGAACTCCTAGATAGATTCCAAAAGTTGACACAAATATAAAACATCGTTGATGAAATGGACAAATGATTACATTGCCAAACCATTTGTACCCCTCAGATTTCATTTCAGTTTAAAAGGAGCTCTTTTAATGGCTAAGCTTTCTCTTTTTATACATCTTTCACCTTCTTTATTCACTGCTTATCAAGAACTTGGTCGCCATGGCTCCCCTCGTTCTTTTGCACAAGCTCGATTTTGAAGGATCTAAAGACTTTCCAGAAGATGTGTTGGGCTACTTAATTTGTTGATGAAATGGACAAATAATTACTTCGCTAAACCATTTGTACCCCTCAGATTTCATTTTAGTTTTAAAAGAGCTCTTTTAATGGCTAAAGCTCTCTTTTTATACATATCTTTCACCTTCTTTATGTATTCACTGCTTATCAAGAACTTGGTTGGTGGCCATGGCTCCCCTGGTTCTTTTGCACAAACTTGATTTTGAAGGATCTAAAGACTCTTTCCAGAAGACGTGTAGGGCTACTTAATCCAAGAGATATGGCCAATTTAGAAAATCACCTTTTTCAGTTAAATTCAACCTTCAAGATTTAGAGTTTGGAGACATAAAAACTGACCCCAAAGATGGTTGTTTTTCCAAGCATTCCAGCATCAGTTGCTACTTTTCTGATCAGAAGATCAAGAGAACTTGGGTAACAGAATATTAGGCTACAAAAGCTCAATACTAGAAACTTATGAGAGAAGTGTTTTATGTTAAGCTGGGATTCTTTGGGATTTTGCACTGGTAGATAGAAGGGGTTGCTTATGAGATCCAAACTACCAAACCTGAGGAGGGGGGTTTCCCCTGATACTGGTGCCACACTGCTGAGTCCTCAAGGACATTTGTACCTAAGAACCACCATCTGTCTCACAACCAGTTCCACTCAAACTGGCCAAAACCCACCAAGAAAATCCTAGTTCCACTTTCACCCCATCACGCATACAATTGACGATCTCTACTGCAATCAACTACACCAACTTTACATTCCCAGTGGCAACCCCTCCACATTGACAAGCCATGTAGTCACCAAATCCCCCTGCTCTAGATCTACATCTCTTCCAAAACCCATGGATTCAATTTAGTCTCCTTTCACCGAATCATAATACTAATATAAATTTAAATTAAGTTTTGCATGCAAACAACTAGTAACTAAGTTTTATGGTACATTTGTTTCAATTAAGATTGTGGTTTTGAAAGGCAACTAGGCTCTTATTTTATGCATAGCATATTAGCTTAATAAACTGCTCCAACCACAAAAAAAGCGATGTCAGTTATTTAAAAGGGATCTTTAAATCTCTAGATTTCTTTCTTGCAAACCTAGTCTATTTAGGAATTCATCTTACTTAAGAATCTTAATACTATTTAGAAATTATGGTTTGCTTGGGAAATTAGCATATTAATTTGGAGTCTTCTGTTATTTTATGATTTCCTTTTCTTGTTGGCTTTTCTATTTGATGTAGGACACAGGAAAATAGAAAATGCAGCCAAAGGATAGTTTTTTGGATTGTACAGCCAGGAAAGAGAACAAAGCTCTTTATCAAATTCTCAAAATATCATATCATTCTTTTTTACAGCAGTAGCAGCCTTAAATACTAAGTAAGACCCTAAATAAAAAGAAATTGTGGCCCTTGAAAATAACCAAAACCTAGTCGTCCAAAACTCCATATTAAGCAGCACACAAATGAACAAGGAAAAATCCCTAATTATGAGAAAGCAGCTAGAGTCAGGTGAACAACAACTAAAGATTTGTCTTGCATCATATTTCCTCTCTGGTTTAGAACTATAGGGCTTTGGTGCCTATAAAGAAAAGGACATTCTGTGTGATTGTAAGGACATAGATAATGGAACATTATTGAGAATTTGAGTTATCTTGAAGGCTTCATGCTTAGGATTTTGCCTTCTCTTTTCCTCCTATATACCCCTTGTTCTTCTTCTGGCTTCTAAAAGTCTGCTTGCTGTTACAGTCCCACAATTACCATTCACAGCCTTGAATTCAGTCCCACATTCTTCTAAAACACATAACTAAACAATTCTAGTTCCTTAGACATCAATTCTAACCCTAATTCCCACCTAAAATCCTCAATTATCTTAACCTAGCTTCTTCCAACTCTTTTGCAAGACAAATCCAAAGCTGTCCTACATCATGACATGCCTGTAATTTTTTGAGGTTTTAGCATGGTTCAAATTTATTCAGCAAGGTTTAGGGGAGAATAATGAGCACAAAGGTAACTTCAGCACATTATAAAATGCAATGAACCGTATTGTTGGTTTAGAAACACAAAAAATAACATTTTACTACACAAAAAATCAAAAATAAAATACACTTCTCTTGTCCATGTTCAGCTGCACTCATTTGGTTTGTTCAGTATAGGGTAGACAAGTCTTAGTAGGAAACTTTCGACCATATAGATTAGAATTAGTTCATATGTGAGTTTGCTGTAACCAGTGCTTTTACAAGCAATCCATCAGGTCACTAATATAAAAATTCTCACTACATCATGTTAATGTCTTTTACACACTCATTTATTTTGTTAATTAGCTTGTCAGTTTTACTTTGTTTTGGATAATAAAATGGGCCATAAAACTACATATTTAAACATTAAATTTGACCTCACACTCTCAGAAGAACAGCCCATGCCCAGCATATGCATAGTTGACCCAGCTAGACCATTGTCATAGACTTTGACATTTTGCGTGGAGTTATTTAGGGACTTCTCGGTGTTTTCTTGTTGATTGTCATTTTATCTTTCCGTAAAAAAAAAAGCAAATGCTTAAAAGAAAAAAAAAGAGAGAGAGAGAGAACTTTTTAAGGCTAAACCAAAGCCATTTCTGGGATTTATAGCCCCAAGAACCATGCATCTGAGTCCACAATAATTGCTCCCAGCCAAACTCAATAAGAGGCTTGGTGCAGCATAGTCATTATCCCCATCCTTAATTCATAGTTTCAAATTGTATCACAGATGCAAGCGAACCTTATAGACAGCTGAGAAAAGCAAAGCAAGGATAAAGATGAGATACCTTCATCCAACTTTTTCACCAGCTCTTGATAAGTTTCCTCCTGCTCCTTAGTTGTCATTTTTGCCTCGGGATATTCTGACAGAACCTTCATAAATTAGAGAGGGAGGTGAGCATCAACACCAAGGAAACAGATATCATTCAGACAATGCACTATCATTAGAAACAATAGATATCTTCAGTTATCTTGCCATTGCAAAGTTAGAAGAGGACCACATGCAAGCATACCTCCCCATACCTGCTTCAGCTGAAAGGATAGCACACTCTTCAATTTTTCCCAATCATGCCTGAGATAAAAATCATGAAAATACACATGTGATTAATGGGAGTTGGTAATTTTATTAATCATTTTACTTCTCAGTCATAAAATGAAGAAGAAAAGAACATGAAGCAATAAACTTCTAAACTATAACATGCTTAAGACTAGTTGGAGTGTGATACAGTAAGAGATATGTTGTTGATATCTAACTAGCAAGACTATGCATATCCAATGATGGATTTAAAAATTCAACGTTTACTAACTATATAAGGTAGTATCTTATTTTTTTTCCCTTTGGATTTCATTATGAATGTAATGATCATGTACCTAAAGAACTAATTCAATCATGACAAACCTTTAACTGAAGAGAGAATGGAAAAAATTCAATATATAGTGTAATTTTTCTTATTTTGTGAGTGGTCAGTGGAACAAGAAGGAAAGGATTAAGGAAACTACACAGACCATATAAATCACTAGGAGTTCCTTGAAACCACAAGGAGAGGGTAAAAAGCACACCCAATAGGTGAAAGATGACTACTGTATGAACTTTTAACTAAGCTGGTTCATAAAAATATAGCTTACAACAAAATACAGTTTTTGGATTTCTCTTATGTAGGCATATCTAAAGAGCCATTAAACTCCCAAAAAGAATAGGAAAGAAATAAAACTTTATTTCAAAGATCCTACATAAGATAAAATCACAAAAACAAGGAAATTCCTAAATCATGCTGAAAATTTATAAAATTATTAAAATCACAATAAATTTACAATAATTGTTAAAAGTCCTCCTTCTGGACTATTGAGTGCAAATTTTCTAATACTCTCACAATGTTGAAGCATATAACCTCTTGAGCTAGAAACCTACAATTGCATAATCTGAAGGGGAAACAACCACGACACGTAATAGCACAGTTATTAAGCAACTTTTGGTCCAACTTTTAAAAGTAGAAGTTTTTGGTAGAGAATTATTTTTAAAAAAGCAGGCATGTTCATTATAAGGGAAGCATGTATTCTTCTGCTTTTATTACACTATAAACTAAAAGACATGGGATTTTTATTGTTCAAAGTTATTGTTCATTTCACTATAACACTTTGGATTGCTATAGTGTTTTTTCCCAAAAAATTCAATTCGATCCTTGAAGTTTATTTTGGAAATCTAAATCAAAAATTATTATTAA
This sequence comes from Populus deltoides, assembly GCA_015852605.2. Classification (NCBI taxonomy): domain Eukaryota; kingdom Viridiplantae; phylum Streptophyta; class Magnoliopsida; order Malpighiales; family Salicaceae; genus Populus; species Populus deltoides. The sequence goes on along the minus strand of CM027588.2, from coordinate 8,534,625 downwards.
GAGTCATAAGAGAGAAGAAGGAGATTAATAATTGGATTTTCCAATTTGGTGTGCTAACAAGGAAAAGAACAGAAGAGGAGTCAAGACATTTATTTTGGAAATGAAAATGCATTATCAAGGCAAATGTGTTATTAAGTTAAAGAATCCATGATGTATTTATGCAATGCATTGGGCCCCAAGGGGTGAAGGAAGGCAAACAATCCCTGCAACAAAAAAATGGAAAAGTATGCCTAGAAGAAAAATTGTAATGAAACAACTGCAAGACTTCACACAAGGCTCAAATTATTTTCAATAAATATCCATAAAATACATTAATGGACAAGTGGTGAAACCATTTTTCCATCAATTTGCTCAAGAAGGTTGATGGGAGAGTGGAGATATGACTACTTTAGGAACTTTGAAGAATTATTTATGAGGATGATGTGAAAAAACAATTGGAAATGGTTCACGGTGATGAGTAAAAGTACAAGTACAGCCTCAATTATAACAAACTATGGTGTTTCAAATGTAGGTATAAAGCATGCTTGTGAGATGATATATGAGAAGAAAAAATGTAATAACATCATGGAAAATAACCATCCAATAACAGAATGGTATAGGTGGTAATGGCATGAATAAGGATGGCAATGGATACTGACCAGAATAGATAGGAAATCTTTAGGCCTGCTGGTTTCAGGTAAATGCCAAAGGCAAAAATCAAGTTTCAAGTTGGGTACAGATATTGGTATACCTAAACTAAACCCTAACTTGAACCCGGCCCGAAATAAATAAATAACTTTAAAGTTTGAAAAAGATAACATGTATACCAAGTTAATTGTGTACTTAATAGTTGTAAATTATAGCATTCAAGTTTGGGCTCGGATCAGGTTTGGGTTATGGATAACAGATGAGAAGTCAAAACCCGATCAGGCCATGTTCGGGTATCAAAGATCCATACCCGGTCAGGTTTGGATAGTTATTTGGGGTTCTGGTTCAGGTATGGATAGTGCAAACTTGACCCATGGGTATCCATTTCCATCCCTGCGCAAGAAAAGGGCATCATGACACGGTGATTAATGGGTATGTTGAGACTGCTATGGCTCCAGAATCCGGTGGTTTATGTGATAAAGGTGACGGATTTAGTCTTTAAAATCAAGCACGGGTAACTAAATTTGTTTGTGCAGTTGCATCTATCTAGCATGTGAAAAAATAAAAAGCACCAAATCTATGTATTGAAATCAAAATAAAGGAAACATCAAAAGTGCAGTACCAAAATTTGCCAGTAGATGCAATAACTTGTAGAATGCCTCTCACTTCTTCTTCGTCTTCTTCTCCAGCAATCTCAGCCTTGGATTCTTTTTCTCTACGTTCCAAAAAAACAAAAAGGTTCAAAAGCTCAATGCCTAGAGTACAATCCAACAATAGGGACATGAAGGCCTGTGCCTTAGCAGTTTGATATTTAATTTAAGAGTTCAATCCAATAATTTGGTTTGTTTTCTTAGCAAATCGAAGAAAAACAAATAATTCATGACCAAACATAAATTTCCCCTTTTTTCTTTTCTAGAAATCCAAGTGGAACTAATAGAAATTACAAGAAAGTAGTACCCAGGATTTATGGAGGACGCATCCTCCGGATTTTCATCGAGATTGCGAGGGGAGATGGTGTTATCAGCAGCGTCGTTTGCAATTGAAGGTGGCGTTTCCATATCTACCATTTGTGATGAGAAGAAGATATTTTATATCTCTCTGTTGCTTTTTCGCACTGGTAGCAAGGAACCTAGGTTACAGCCACTCGGACCAAGAACGCCTTCTATATTCGCTTATTATTATTACTTTTTTTTTTTTTTTTGAAAGGAACTATTAACCAAAAAAAACCTGAAATATTACAAATTTATCATTATAATTAATTTAATGCCACGAAATGTCTTTCGTGAGTCTTGTATCTTCCTACTCCCACCACCGTTTACGCATCTTTCCCTTCACAATCCTGCCTTTTTTTCTTACATTTAATTTTCTAATTAAAAATAAAATTTATGTTCTCTCTTTACATAATGTGATAGTGTTTATGACCTGTTTGGCTTAAATTTAAAAAATATATATTATTTAAAATTAATTTTTTTTTATATTTATATTGTTTTGATGTATTAATATCAAAAATAATTTTTAAAAAATAAAAAAATTATTTTAATGTATTTTTAAGCGAAAAGTACTTTAAACCGCAACCGCTACCACAATTTTAAACACACCCTATAAAAATCATCAAACAATTCATCATATTTTATTTCTCAGCTTCAATTTCATTCCATAATCAACATAAAATCTCTCCAAAAACAAAGACTCGGTCCAAAATCAATACTAAAACACCAAAAACCATTAAAGTAATTATCTACTAGCTTACTGATCCTACAAAGACACAAGTCTAGAAATTCAAACCAAAAAGGTTTCAATTATTCGTATGCGTTTAAATACTGTGCTTGGCTTGAAAAAACTTTAAATTAATGTATTTTTAGTGTGTTTCAATAATTTTGATAAGTTTATGTCAAAAAAAAATATTTTGATACAATTTCAAGTGAAAAACACTTTTAAAAAGCAATATGCACCACAATATCAAACACACACTTAAACATGTAATGGCCTTTCACAGTATGTATGGTTGGATTGTGGTGTTACAGAGGTTGCTTGATATAATCAAAACTACACTAAAAAATCTATTACGAGTTTTAAATGGGCAAATTACAATAGAAAGGCAAAAAAACTCAAAGATGCATTCAGTAGACTTATTTAGAATATTTGGATCAAGGTGGATTTCAAAGAGGAGACATCAACAAGTGAAGATCAGAATTTAGTCAATATAATTCATACACAAAAAGAGCATGATCCATTTACTTCATGGGCTAATTAATTTCAGTAGTTAGAGGTTTTTTTTTCTAATGCATAATTTTACTCTAACAAGTATTATTTTTATCCGACTAGTAGATTGGACTTAAAGTTTACCATAATTTTTCAGAGGTCTTGTTCTATATTGGATTAAAGTTTTAAGGTAATAAGACATTCAAAAGGCCTTGTAATAAGGTCAACAAGCTGTGAGGGAATTGTATTAGTTTCCTAGTTAGTTTATTATTCTTTCTCCTATTTTATTTAGAACTTTTTTATTATTTTTCTAGCATTGTTTAAGATGTTTTTACCTATTATAAATAGGGTTAATTTGCTTGTATTTAGGTTTTTTTTTATAGACTTTAATTTCAGCAATTAGTATTGTGTATGAGAGGTTTCGCTCATTCTTTTTTGTTTTTCATTGAACCACTCTAACTTATCGAAGAATTAATCAAGTTTCATGACGATTTTTATACTTTTTGTTCATATCTCTTTATAAGTGTTGGGTGGGGGTTTAGTTACTTATAGTTTTGATCCCTCAATACAGGATATTGTTATATCAAGCTTAATTTCAAACTTGATCTTAGCTTTATCGAAAAGAGTCAATTTCTGTGGGTTTCTGGATTTTTAAATCCATGAGGTTCTTATTAGTTAGTATTAAAGAAGACCTCCAAATCAATTTATATTCTTTTTTCCTTCAAGTTTTCGTATACTTCATTGTTGTTGAGTTTTTTATTTTCTCTAAAAACTAGTTGCGACATCAAGTTAAAAAAAATTATTTGTATTCTTGATTAAATAAAGTTTTATATAAAAAAAGAACAAATAAAATCGAAAGAAAAAAAAAGGTTCGCTGTAAATTTTAATTCAAAGAAATATAGAGTTCGGCCACTTACTTTAACTCTGGAAAAATCTTAATTCTTGAGGTTTCTTTAAGATAAATCTTAATTTGGAATATTTTAGTCATTTAAATCTTATTTAATTAGTTTTTTTAATTTTCATAGTATTTTTTTCGAGTCTTTATATCATTCATATTTTGCATGAATTCATATTAATACTTGCGATTTCATATTCATAATTTCGTATAGATAGTTTTCAATCATTATAGTATTATATTGAGCTTGAAGATATGGTTCATATGGCTATCAAGATAGAGAGGTAGTCGAAGATATAAGACAATACACGTCAATGAAGTAATTTAGGTTCCTTTTAAGCTTGGAGGCTGAATTATAAAAGAGAGAGGTTGTCACTTTAAAGTTAAATATTATGGGCAATAAAGCCAAATCATATAAGATTTGAAGGAAAGATTTGACCACTCAAACAAAAGATAAAATTAAGATCTCATCTAATCATAACCACAATATTAAATGTTTCAAGTGTTTGGGGAGTAGACATGTAGCTTCATAATATCCAAACAAAAGGATTATGGTTAGGAGGGAGCATGAGGAGATTGAGTCTATAAATGACATATCCGAGAAGGATTAGATACCACCACTTAAAGATTGTAATGATATTGAGTATCTAATTAAGTAAGAGGTTTTGGTGATCAGGAGAGCACTTAATGTTTAGATTAAGAAAGATGGTGTAGAACAACAAAGAGATAACATATTTAGTACTAGATGTCACATAAACAATAAGATATGTAATATGATTATTGATAGTGAAAGTTATGTTAATGTCACTAGTACTACACTTGTTAGAAGATTAAATTTGAACATTATTAAAAATGAAAAGCCTTGTAGACTTCAATGATTGAATGATTATGGAGAAGTAACAGTTACTAGTAGGTTTTGGTTTCTTTTTTTATTGAAAATATAAGAAGGAAATGTTGTGTGATGTTGTGTCTATGCACGCTACTCATTTATTGTTGGGAAGATCTTGGCAATTTGATAGAAAAGCCAAGTATAATGGGTTTAAGAACAAGTATTCTTTTGAAAATGATGGGACTTATATCATTGTCCTCTAGACAATTGTATGAAAATCAATTGAAATTGAAAGAAAAAAAGCGAAATTGAAAAAAAAAAAGATCAACCATGTAAGCATGTGGGGACACGAGGAAAAGTGAAAATAAAGTGAGCTTAGAGAGAAGAAGGTTAAAATAATTCAAAATAAGAATTGATGGGGATTCGATCAAGAGAAAAAAGAAAAAAGTGTAGAAAAATTAAAAAAACATGTTAATTTTTATGTAAAGAGAAGTGAGATTAAGAATGTTTATTTTTCTAACACACCTATGAATTTACGCGTGTATAAGAAGACATATGTTAACACTAATAACCTTGATCATTGTCTTTCTAGTGTTTATGTTTTTTTATTACAGGTTTTTAACGATATCTTTTCTAATGAGATTCCTAGTGGGTTATCACCTATTAGAGGAAGTAAACACCAAATTGATCCTATACCTAGAGCTTTTATACCTAATTAACCAGCCTATAGAATTAATCCCAAGAGGACAAAGAAACTTTAAAGGCTAGTGGAATAATTTATGATAAAAGAGGTATATAAGAAAGAACTTTATTTTGTGTGCAGTTCCAATGTTGTTAGTACTGAAAAAAGATAAGACTTAAAGGGTGTGTGTTAATTGTCGTGTCATCAAAAATGTCATTGTAAAATATAGACACCTAAATCCTAGACTTAATGATATGTTAGATGAGCTAGATGGGTCTTGTATGTTTTATAAGATTGATTAGAAAAATGGTTTGACTAGTTTTTATAGGAGATTTATTAAGAATTTTAGTACTCTAACCACACATTTAACTAAGATGGTTAAGAAATCTATTAGTTTTAAATGGAGCAAATAATAAGAGCATGCTTTAATTTATTAAAGAAAAAAATAGGTTTGGCTCTATTATTATCATTGCCTAATTTTACAAAAACTTTTAAGATTGAATATAATGCCTCATGGATAAATATTAGAGCTATTTTAATGCACGAAAAAAGGCCCATAACTTATTTTAGCGAAAAGTTCAATGGAGTAACATTGAATTATCCTACATATGATAAGAAACTTTATGCTTTGGCAAAAACTTTGGAAACCTGGCAACATTACTTGTGGTATAAGGAGTTTGTGATCCATACCAATCATGAGTCCTTGAAACATTTTAAAAGCACTCTTTGTATATGGGTAATCGAGAAGATGGTGAAGATAAGGATTTATTGTTTTTTTATCCATGAAAAACGGGAATAGGAGTTCCTACCTAATATTTTGATCACTAGAAACCCTAACTGGTTTCAAAGATCGTGCACGGGGACTAGTTACATAAAGGAAAGGTATTAGCACCTCAAATATGTCTTGCCTAAGGTAAGCTGCATTATTTAATTGTTTGATATAGGCTAAGGTATTATTGTGTTTTCTAATTATTGGTCTGTTTAAAGCTTAAGGTAAGTCCTTGGTAAGGAGATCATTATCTTATTCGGTAAAACCTAACCATTCTAAAGTCTACACATAAAAGAACTACCATTTTAATACCGGGAATACATCTTACATATAGGTTCATATTCCAAGATATTAAAAGAAAACAAAATAATTTTTTTGGTATTTTTGAAATATTGACCTAGTTCTCATGAATTTAATAAACTGGTTATTTAAAGTCCAAAATGCATGTTAAGATATTTTTTGAATTTTTTTTGAATGAAAACATGATATGAAATTTTTTTATATTTTTTAGAGACTTGGTTGTATGCATGAAAAAAAATTTGTTTTTTTTCTATATAATTTTTTTGCAACATTTTGGAGAAAACCGGGTATTTTAATACCGGATTTGTATCTTTATAGTATAAAAATAAAAACCAATATTAATCAAAATTGATAGAAAAATACATGAGAAAATCACATATTTTTTTGAAAGGATTTTTGGATTTTTTTTGGAATTTTTGTTTTTTTGCTTTTTATTATTAATATATTGGGATGGGCCTGACCGAATTATATTGGGTTGAGCCCATCTTGGCTGGGCCGAAATCAGCCTAAAAGGAATTGGGTCAACATCAATCTAAGACAGGGTTAGATTGGCTCGGTCCATAAGATATTTTTCTTCTCTTTTTTGGACTGGGTCGACGTTGGTCTGGCCCAGTGAACAGTGGAGTCGCTCTTCACTGTTCATGTGAACAGTGGAGACTGAATTAATTCGTCATCTATTGTTCATTTTGCATAACAGTGAAGACGGGGGTAAATGAAGCTAGGAAAAAGGGGGAGAGGGAAGGTTTTCCTACTGACGAAGTTGGCAGTGCTGGTGTCTCACGGTGTAGTGTTGTGGCAGCAGGCGGTGGTTCATGATGATGCTTCTTCTTCTCTCTTTTGTTTTTCTATGTTTCTTCTTCTTTTTGTTTCTGTTCTTTCCCTTATTTGTTTCTATTTTTCTTTGCTTGGTTTTTCATCTGTTCTTCTATCACTCTCCTCTTTATCTTTATTCTCCCCTGTTTCTTTCCCTTTCTTTGTTATGTTTCTCTCCTTTTTATCCTCTGTTTTTTTTTTCATTCTCTTGATCCTCTGTTTTTCATTCTCCCTCTAGTCCTCTCTAAAATGTCCCACGCCTTCTCTAAATTATTTTAAATCTTTTTACTCCCTCTGTAATCTCCTTTATTTTCTCTCTTTGCTCGTCCTTTCCCTCTGTGTTGTCCTTCTCCAAAATATTTCTCTCTCTCTCAAAAACTCTCTCCTTTATTCCCTCGTTCTTTTCACTTTTTTTCCTCCACTCTCCCCCCTTTTTTGCTCTCCTCTACCTCTCCGTATTTATAAACGGGAGGAGAAGGGGCCACCCTGTCCTGTCCTATGATCGCGCCGAGTAAGGTGGTGTGGGGCGTCCTCTGCATGACATGGCTCCCCTCTCCTTTCTTTAGCGTGATGGCAGGGTGTATGAAGTGGTACGACTTATCAATGTTTGGTCAAGTTGGGGGAAGAAAAGAGAGCGTGGGAAAAAAAACAAATTAAAAAACCTTCTTCTTCCCCTACTGCATGTCCAAAGGAAGAAGAAAAGGAAGAATGCCGTTCAAAACATCATTGTTTCGGGCTTCTTTGTTTTTTGGTATTTTCTCCTTTTTTTGTATGGGGACCCAAAAATGGGTAATAATAATTCTTATGCAAAAGTTCCAAACCATTATGGCTAATTGATTACAAAATCTTGAAATAAAGGAGAATATTTTAAGATAGATTTGGTCTAAAGGGATAAACTAGTCCTATTAGTTAAAGAGATGTTCATGATCATTAGTAAAGAATGATTGTAATGGTTTTCTTCAAAAATCTAGGAAATTATCTCATATTGGAGAAGCATGGCCCAACTAAGGACAACTTAATGGCTATATAAGTACTTATAATGGTTGCTAAAAATGTGCACTTCGATCAATATAAGTTGTTCGATAAGATTAAACGGGCTGAGAGCAATTTATTGTGAAGAACATTAAGCATACTATGAGTAGAAAAATGCATTCATGAAAATGATAATACATGACTTGACAATTCCATAAATGTTGATGGTAATATATGCTTGAAGAGTATGGTTCAACTAGAGGCAACTTCATGGCTAATTGACAATCTAAGATGAGGTCGATACCAGAAAACCTTTTGATAATTATTGGCGGGATGCACATAGCTAATTAGAAGATAATTTTTGAAATAATTTAGGAAGTTGAGTTATTTTTTAAACTTCTTCATGATAAAGCAAGCAATAGCACACTTCGGAGCATAGTCGAGCTTGATAAATAATGAGAGCAATAATCATTATAAACAACCCAAGATGGGCACTTATGTTTAAGTAGACAATTGACATACAATAAACTCGAATGAGATGGTGGATCAGAGGACTAAAAAGGCTTTGGATAGCAAGAAAATGCACTCTATAATAATGAAGAATAAAAAAGAGAGGGCTATGTTTCCAAACCAGGTAAGGCTGCATTCATTTAACCCCAAAGCATTGTATAATGTTTTATTTTACAGGAGAAATCCTTAAAATTAGACTTGGATGAGTCAAATATTGGTAAAAAAAGAAATTCTTGGGTTAGGTAATTAAGAAGGGGGAAGTTAACCCTATAATCATGAAAACGAACTAGCCTTGCAATCAAAATGTTTCGGATTCAATCAGAATAGTTAAGACGCTTTTGGATAGTTCTAGTTGAAGGGAATCACTGAGACACGTGATTTCATGTCAACTGATCTGAAAATAAGAGTTGGTGAAATGACAAAACCCAAATAGTTGTATAAGAGAATAATTATGAGAATACGGTTCTTCTAGTAACTACAAAACCAAGGTTCTAGTTGAAAAGAATCACTGAGAAGTAGGATATCAGGTCAATTGAGCTAAAAACAAGAGTCGATGAGATAATAGAACTCCACCAAATATTTGCACAAGAGAATAGTCATAAGAAACGGTTTTCCTAATAGCTGTGAAACCAAGGTTTTAGTTAAAGGGAATGGCTGATGCATGATTTTAGGTCAATTGAGCTAAAAATAAAAGTTGTTAAAATAACAAAACTCCACCAAATAGTTACACGGGAAAATAGTTGTGAGAATATAATTCTCTTAATAGATGTGAAACTAAGGTTCTAGTTGAAGAGAATCACTAAGATACACCTCTTATTTCTTACCAATGCTTCATGTCTGGATGGTTAGATTAATTAGGAATAGCTTAACAATTAGGCTTATTCACACTAGTTTTTCTTTTTTGGTTCTTGTATTTTGCGCTTTTTTTGTTTATTTTCTAATGGTTTTCACTTATTTCAATTTTGATGAAAGAGGATGGGTTTGTTTTCATGGATGTTGTGGTTTTGTGCTCGTTAAATTTTCTTTAACATTGTTGGAATTGACTCTAATTACATCTATTTCAATGTGATTTAGGTGTTTTGTCTTATCAATTCGATGGGTTGTAATGAATATACATTAAATACAATCCTTACTTGCTCAGATAGGTTTTAATCTTACTAGGATAAGTAGGTTTCTTTGTAATTTATTGATAGGGACGTGGTTGGCTTTATGGGATTGAATATTTCCTTTCCTGTTAAGTTTTTAAGGTTGTTGATTTCAATATTTGTTTAGGTCAAGCCACTTTTCAATTGCATTTTAATTGGATGGCTTTTTGGATATAATCTTGCTTTGTTTTCTTCTTTTTCATTGCACTTTTAACAGTCACCATTGTTTTCCCTATCATTTTATTTAGCCACTTCTTGCCGTGTTTTTTAGGGTTAAGTTAGGTTGGGTTAACATCTTTTTTATCTTTATTTGCTAAGGATTAGGTATTTGAGTGCTATAAGAGACCTATTAGAAGGTTATTTATAATACTTTCTTCTTTTTATTAGCATTTCAACACCTACTTTCTCTATTAGTAAGTTTTTTCTTCGTTTGGTTTTCAATTATCGTGGTTGTTTTTCTTTTGAGATTGAAATTAGTGTTATCATTCCCTTGATTACTATAGAATTTGATTTTTTTATTTTTTTATAATGTTATTTTGTTGCTTTTCCTCGAGGTCTCCTTGCTTTTGTTAGCTACCTTAGTTAGTTTGTTAGTTTTTCATGTGTGATCCTAAGCTCTTAGTTTTTTAAAGGCATTCATAGTTGCTACAATGAGCCACTAATACGCTATGTCTTGGGTTAATTTTGGTTTTACAGTTTTTTTTTATCATGGTTAGAGGCTTTATCTCCTAAATTGGTCATTTTTGGAAGCCTTTTTTGATGTGGTTTCATGTTTTGTTATTTATCGGAGGGTAGTTGGGTTTGTCCACTGCTATATTAGTGATCGGAGTTTTTGGTCTTTACCAACTAATTCATCTTCTTTTATGTTGGTTCATGGATTGTAAGCTTTCTTTCTTCCTTTTTTGATTTCAAGTAATGTCAAGTTGGAGTGGTTTGAGCAATATTTTAGATGATGTCATAAACTTTTTTTTAGTTTGTCTAACAGTTATGGACCCTTTCGATTTCTTTTCATTTTGTGTTTTGGGTTGAGATCAATGTCTTTTTATGATGATTATTTTTTTCTACTTTGCTTCATTGATTAATGATTGTTTTATCATGTTTAGTTTTTCATTTGTTATGCTTTTTACATTCTTTTTTTTTTCTAGTTTGCTTCGATCAATATTTTTTTATTTTTTGTGCTTGCTGCTTTGCTAAGGAATTGTATTTTTTCTTTTTGTTATTTTTAGAGACAACCACACTCTTGCCATGACAGACCAAGAACATGTTATGTCTTAGTTTTGTTTTGGTCTCATGTTTTTTAGTTATCATTGCTTCCTTTGTTCCTTTGGTATGTTTTCTTTTGGACCCTTATATGGTATATTTTTAGTGTTGTTTTTTTATTACAATAATCTTTGCTCATGTGCTGATTATCTTATTTTCCAGTTTGGTTATTAGTTTTTGTGTCTCCTTTTTTTATCCTAGAGGATTGGTCTATGGCAATAAAAGTGAAGAAAAACATAGTGAAATTTCTTGTCTTATATTGTCACAAACACACACTATCAGACATGGATAAGAAAACATGCTTTGATAATGAGGAAAGCCAAAATATATATATTCATGTTAAATTAGGCTAAGGTTAATTACTTCGTACCATAGGATAAACTTACAACTTTAAGTCTAGGGAACATACCTAAATAGCACAATAAAAATCACAATTACTTAAATAGAGAAAAAATAAGTTTTTATACTAACTAAATTGTTTAGAGTCTTTCTTTTATATTTTTTTTACTTATAAGGAGTGTTTAATGATTATCGTAGCACATATTAGAACAAAAGATTTTAAATGTCAACTTTACTTGTAAAAGTGTATGTTGTGTAAATTATAATAGATTGCATAATATATCGATATTTCCCTTTAACTCGATAATGGGAAGGTAAATGATCAATTCTTTAAGTATATGACTTAATTTTGGATGACTTTATATCTTTACCATTTTGTTATTTCACTAGTTTTTGCTTCATCTTCTCTACTCTATCTTTCTTTCCATTGAGCCTCTCTTTATCATATTCAGTTGTTGTTGAAATTTGATCAACCTTTTTCTTTGCTCTCTTTGGTTTTGCCTTTAACCATTTCCTAAAGTTCATATCTTCAATATACTCAGCATTAAACTAAAAGTAAAAATGTTAATAAAAGAGAGTACATGAAAAACTATGAATTTTATGTTGAAATGTAAGGAATTGAAACATGTCAAATGCATCAATCTTATAGCAAAATCACAATTGATTATAATTCTCAGCACAACTTTTCCTATAATAATACATTACCGCCCACCACTAATCTTCACACAAAGCAAACCATTGCCCACAAGATAATGTAAAATTATCAACTCCTAATGCAATCATTTACAACTCTTTTGTTTTTAATCATAGTTAACTAGAGGATTAAGTATTGATGAGAAAGAATGCCTCGTTACTTTTGGTTTATGCTGCATCAAAACCTTATTTTTGTTCATTTTTCCATAAACTTATACTTGTTAAGTTTGATTTCTTCCTATGAACGATCCTATGCAAAGTTTTTGGGACACATCTCTCAGTTTATACCCAAGAATCCTTTAATGGTGAAAGGTTAGTAGTTCTGTCCTTTATGACATTTAATATGGGCATAAATAGTTATGCAAATGGTTATTTGTAATCTCTCTCATTTGAATGTTGTTTTTAATTTATTGCAAGGAATTAAACAAAGGATAATTGCTGCTATGTTATCATATTAGAAAATTAATTATGGTTTTTATTATCCATGATTGATACACAGCTACATTCAAAAGGATTTAATTCATTAAAATGATTCCCTAAAGGCATGGTAGATTGAAAAAAAGTTAATGTATAATTATCTATATAGGTTCAAGATTTAATTGTGATTGTGGATAACACCAAATTCAATTTGGAGATAGAAAATTATTTTCTAAAGCAATTGTCCACAAATGTTTGAAGCAATTCAGCTTGTTGTCATATTTTAGATACATTCAACAAGGAAGTTACTATCTAGAACAAGTGTATTGCTATCTTCTTTTCACATTTGTGTGAAAACAACATTTGGGTATATAAAAATGTTTTATATGTAAAAACTTTTAAAGGGATTTTTTTTGTAATTAATGGACATTGAAACCTAGCTACTACACCTATTGTTGCTACTACATCAACAAGTTTATCTTTTCCTAGCATCCTCTCTTTCATCTTTTTTTTTGTATAAGGTTCTGTACTTGGGTAAAGTACATAAATAAAACATGTCCCAATACTAATCTTGATAGATAAATGATGTAATGTTGGTACAATGATGATCACACAATTGACTTGAGCAAAATCGATCGCATGTTCTAGCAAAATTTTCATTTTGCTTTTTTTTCAATCGTTATGAAAGTTATCTTTATTCAATAAAAAATTCTTATTTCAGTATTTTAAAATGAATACTTTAATTTGTTAGTTTGTTTTTAACTAATTCAATCACTATTTTATTTTCAACAATCTTGTAATGGGTTCAAAAACAATCTAAACTTTTAATTTTCAATAAACCATGTGTTAATGAGTTTAAAGCTAATAAAGAACTTTGTTGGTTGATGGGGATCACAAATTTTTTATGATAGATTACAAGTTCTTCTTCCTTAAAAAACTTTTTCCCTTTTCCTATGTCTTTGATATCTAAAAACAACATCATCTATCTTTTGTGAGAAGATAAAAACTCCAGGAAGGTTGAACTATTACCTTTAATCCAGGCTATTGATGCAGTTATAGCCTTCTACAATTTTTCAACAGCTATTATGGTGGAAATGGTCAATGAACTTCATGTTTGTACCTACGATCAAATAGTTTTGCTTATAATCAAGGCAATCTTTTGATTTTTCTATATGTTTCTTTGTTTCATGGATGAAACTCCATGCTTTACTAGCCTATCATTCTAACCTAAATAAGAAGATTTGTATATCTTGTTGCACTAAGAACCCTAACTGGTTTACAGAGTCTAAATAAAAGGACTAGTTGTGTATAAGGAAGATATTATCACCCTAATACACCCTACCTAAGGTAAGTTGCATTCTTTATTTGTCTGATTATTTATAAGGTCTCGTTGTGTTTTATTATTCATTGGTTTATCTACTGATTAAAGCAAATCCACTTCAGTAAGGTGAATCATAACTTCATGGGTTAAACTTAGCCATTCTAAAGTCAAATAAATTTTTATTATAATTTTATTTTTATTTTTTTTAATACCAGAAATATATCTTACGTATAAGTTTGCAATTTTCATACATTAAAAGTAAGCAAAAGAAGAGAGAGGGGGAGATTATTTTATTATGGGCTTAATTTGCTTTTTTAATATTGTAAATATATAACATAAGTTCGTAAATCCTGATATTAAAAATAATCAAATTAGTTTTTTTCTTGTGTTTTTGAAATTTAGGCCAACTTCTAATGGATATTTACAAACTAGTTATAAAATCAATTAATTGATTTTTCTTAAATAAAATAAAGAAAATATTTTTTATTTTATAAAAAAAATATGCATGAAAATTACCTTAGATTTGGCCATATGAAATTTAAAAGACAAGTCCTTTTTTTAAAAAAAAAAGGATTTTTATTGTTTTTCTATTTTTTTTTGAAAATCTGGTTTATTTAATACTAAAAAGATGCTTTGTGTATAATTTTACAATATCAAATGTTAAATATAAAATGGTAAAAATGGTATAAAAGACCCAAAATTAATTGTAAAATGATCCTCTAAAATTTTAAAATTAAACTAGGGCATGTTTGTTGAAACAATAAATAAAGCTGTGAAAAATGTGTTAGGATGAGCTTGCCATAAATGTCATTTAATTGAAAAACACAAGTTTAAAAATTACCTTAAAGGAATGTTTGTCAGACACGAGTTAATACTCTAAAAATGCACTTTTCTCTTTTACAGCTTTGTCAAACATAATTTTAGATTTTAAAAGGCTCAGTCAGTCATATGGACTAGGCTTCTCAGCTTCATCAATAACTCATGCTAAAATTAAAATTATTGTAAGGCATATATCAACCCATTTGCATAAAGCAAAGACATGCTTTTAAAAAAACAAGCTTGAAAACTTGGAGGCTTGAATCAAAACAAAAGAAAAGGCCCAACCCTTTTACCTTTTTAAATCGAACATTTTTTTATATAAAAAAAAAACCCAATCCATTTTAGGATATTTTTTTATGGCCTCATCACTCCTTTTTTTTTTTAACTATATATTGGCAAAGTAATTTTGTCTCTTCCTTCTAATTGTTTAGTCTCTAAGCAATTTGATTTTATCTTGATCCCTTTATTTTCTTACTTTGCACCTTGGTCCCTTTGTCCTTTTGTATATATTTTTATCAATTTTTAATTTTCTTATTTTTTTTGTATTTTGATTTTTTCAAAAAAAAAAAGAAAATGTTAATGCCAACTCTATGAGAAAATTTAATCAAAGATTTTGAAATGAACTCATTAATAGTTGAACGCATTTAAAACAAAATTTTGGATTTTGAGTTCTTTTGAAACAACTTTGAAAATGATAAAAACAACATAAAAGAGTCAAAAATATATTTTTTGGATTTTGTTTTTCATTATTTCTTGAAATTTTTTGGGAAAACATTTAAAAAAAACAAGAGGGAAAAAATAGATTATGATATGTCTAATAGATTTAAAGGAGATGCAACATATGATATTATTGCCATATTATTTTACATTACAAACTTGCATAGGTTCTAAAAAAAGTAAATATTTATTGAATAAATAACTCATTTATTATTTAAAATTTGAACCCTAGTTATCACCACAATCACAATGAATAAGATTTTATTCAATTAATATCCCTTTAAATAAAAGTAAAACAAAACAATCAAGTGAAAATTATATTTAATTAAACCCCATTAATTAATTTAGCATTAATAATCTGAAATTTATATTAATTACATAAAAAATATATAAAAATCAAAATAACCATGCAACCTATAAAATATGAGTGAGAATTAAACAAGAAATCAAAGGATCAAGAGCTTATCTCAGTAATAGAATGATGGTTAAAACAAGGGAGGAAAAGATCTGAGGACCAAAATATAGTAAAAATGACTATTATTGAGTGTTTGTGAAATTTGAATTGGAGTGAGGAAGAGCAACTCGCAATACCTGCAAAGTTCATTGACTTTTGCTTAGTTGCAATTAAGTGGTGTTATTATTTTCTCAGGTGTCTGATGCTTTATAAAACACTTGCTTGTGTTGATATTTTGAAAATTAAAGATACAATTCTTTTAATTTGGATGGAAAGGAAAGCTAACTAATTGATCAATTAGAAAATGTACAAATTTATAAGAATATAATATATACAATTAAAAATATAAAAATATATTGAAGGCTCGCCCAATTATATAAGAAAACAATAAGCATCCAAGTATCTCAATTTTTGTTATGGTTATTATATATTAGTATTTATCTATAAAAGATAAAGTAGTGTGGTTTGGGATTTATTTATATTAGATATGTGGTGGTTATGATGGTGACCAAAATCATTGATGATTGTTTGTGTATGATAAGATGGAGATGATGATAGTAATTGTTTTAAAATGTATCACATGTTATCACAGTTGATAATAATTATTAGTTGACTGTGATGGAATGGATGACAAATATGAAATTTTTAAAACTCGATGTTTTTTATATTTTGGGGAAACTATACAAATTCTCATATAGTTTGATCTGATTTTTTTTTTTTTTGCCTCCATGTTCTTATAAATTCTATTTTACATCCTGTGTTAAACAAAAAATTTAAATAAAAATACAATATTGAGAATGTAAATTGTTTTTTAACATGCAAACTATAGGATGAAGAGCGTGGTTTATGAAAATATAGATGGAAAATAAAATTCATATCAAACTATATGAGGATTTTTGTAATTATCCCTTGTATTTTTATTATGAGTTGACGTAGATGTAAAATTCCCCCATCTTATTTATTTTTTCAATTTAAATTAATTTTTTTATTAGGTTTTATTTTTTTTATATGAGCTTAATAATTTATAGAACCCTAAATGTATTCCATACAAGTAGTTAATAAAAGAAACTTGACATTTAGTTTACTCTCTTAAAGTTATAACATTTGCTTAAAAACAATTAAAGAAGACACTCAATTTAACAAATATTAAAAGTCAATACACTTATATGCCTATCTATAACATATAATGAATATGGTTAAGATTTGTTGGTACAAAAGCTTGACATATGACTAAGTGAATTATTGCTTTTTAAAACTAGAGTATTAGGGGTAATTTTATAGAATAGAGGAATGTGTATTGAGAATTTATATATTAAATTATTTTTTAATCCTTATTATGTGATAAAATGTATTAATATTGAGTTTGAATTTAATCAGGGTATTTTCAAAGAAAAGAGGAATGTGTATTAAGAATTTATATGTTAAATTATTTTTTAATCCTTATTTTGTGATAAAATATATAAATCCTTATTTACTTTTTTGTAATTTACATGAAAAAGTAAAATAAAACTGATGATTTAAAAAATCAACACAAAAAACTAAAATAGAAAGGGAATCCCTATTCATTTATTGTGTATTAAGAAGATGTTTATATACGCGGTAGCTTTTACTTTTAAAACTCATTGCGTAAACATCATGTTTGGTAATATTAAAATGCAATCGACTGTTTGTATGGGACCTATGTATTTTTTTGTTGAAACGCCGGTTCCTAAGAAGCAGCTGAGAGCTGCTTCTCACGTCTGCCAACCTGGATAAATCACCTAGGCACTGTTCACTTCAATAAGTGAATAGTGCCCAGATGAATTAAATTCACCTGGGCACTGTTCACGTGAACAGTGCCATGATTATAACTACTTATATTTAAAAAAATTATTTTTTAAATTATATTTTACTCGAAAAACTAGTGTTTAATATTATTTAATAACACTACATAAATTAGAAGAACATCGCATGATGACGTAACATTTGTGAAATTTGATCGCAATTCCAATTTTTTTTCTGATGATATTTTACCTGATTTTGTTGCACGCTCAAAAAAACCATGGAAACTATAGTCTTTATCAGATGAATTTCATACATGATGAAATTGTAGATAAGTTAATGGAATAATAAAATATATTTGATATAGAGTATTATTTATTTAATGATATAATAATGGTAGTTAAATCTACAATATTTAAATTAAAAACCATCAATATTAATATATATCTTTTTTAATTATTTTATAACCTCAATTTGAAAAGCATCTTTAACCAAACACATTAAACTACTTTTTATTCAACCTAATTTCAACCACAATTTTAACCAAATATATATAAATATCAACCCAACCTCAACCAAAAGTACTTTTTATAAAACAATTTTTTTTCAAACCACAACCACAAAAGCTACCACAGTACTAAATACACTCTAAGGCACATTTCACTATTCATCTATTGTTCATTGTCATTTTTACTCTATTTTGATGCTCAAAATTATTTTATCTTCCATTGTATCCTTTTATTGCTCAATTAAACCAATTTCTTATAATTTGCAATTAAAAGTCAAAATCCTAAGTTAGAGGACTACATTGTAAAAGACGAAGAATTTAAATGGCCAATTACAACTATGCATATAAAAGTTATCTATGGTTTAAAAGTTTTCTTTTCATTATTTTCTAGTCTTTTTAATTTTTGAAAACTCAATTTTGTTCATTCTCAACCCTCAAGGTTGAGAGAGGAGAGAGAGAAGTTGATGGAAAATAACGTGTTAAGCGAAAATGTTTGTTTATCCACATTTCGGGCTCTAAAAAGGCAAAACTTGATATCAATGGGTTTTTCTTGGAAATAAGAGTTCATTGGTGGTGGTTTTTTCCATCAATAGTACCAAATAAATTAGATCCATACTCAAAAGGTATTTTTAGATCCATTTTAATTCTTGAGTTTTTTAGAGGTTTTAGGTTGTTTTGGGGTTTAAAAAGAAGTCATAGAGGTTCTAGGGTGTTTCAGAGCTTTTTTTTTTAAAGTAAAAATGAGCTTAAAATGAGCATCAAATGTCAAAAACCCTCTTGCCTGATTTTTCAACCACCAAAGGTGGCCAGGAAATTTCTACAACAACCAACAGGTTATCTACTACACCTTTTGTTTTCGTATTTTTGAGATGGCATGTCATCCTTTGATAGTTGCCACAACAAGTGATGTGTTGTTAGCTCTTTTTTTATAAAAAAATAGATGAATGACCCAGTTTAAAAAAAAAACAAGAAGGTCAAATGCACACACCTGACCTTACGTCTCCACACATGCCTCACCATCTCTTTTTAGGCTAAGAAGCGTCCAACCAATTTATGAATTTTTTAATTTTATAAAAAAATCCATAAAAATATATAATTATAATTATATTTATGTTATTATTCTATTAAATGCTTTTTATTTTTAAATTTATTTTCAAATACCATTGTAATAATTTTTGATATTAACAAATGTTTTTTCTAAATTGTTCTTCTTCTTTTCCCTTAAAGTTTAATAAGAATTAGTTATAATTAAATAGATAGTATTATATTTAAGATGTTATTTTGTTAGAAATTTTCAATTGTCATATAATAAAAGAAAAAAAAGATCAAGAGCTCTTAGTTGTGCGGGATGATATATTTTAATATGCATTTATCTTCCACATTTACAATTTAATTTTGAGTTTACATTGAAAACTCTTTTTTGAACTTATTAATGCTTATAATTCTTAATTTATTTTATTAGAAGTATGTATCAACCTTTTGATTTATAGTTAAAAAAATTTCTTGGTGTTAAGAAACACATTGACAATACTTGTGATAAGGATAAAACTCATGTTAATGATAAAGATAAAGATAAACCTCTGCATGATAAAGATAGACCTCAGCATGCAGAGGCTGCCGAAAGACATTGAGTTCTAGTGCAATTATATTAGAATTTTGATTCCTGCTTATCCTTAGCTTCCCTTCTGTATCAAAACACTTGTAATTAAACGATGAATATCCTGTAACAAATTCTTCATATATATATGGCTGAGAGAACACAGTTTCTCTCAAGCATTTGCAGAAATATCTTAAGTTCTTTCATGGTATCAGAGCAGCCCATAACTAACGCTTCCAACGATCCTATGGCTGCTGTAACAAATTCTTCAATGTCTTCCGCTACATTTCATCTTCTAGCTCAAGTGATTTCCATCAAACTTGATGGAACTAACTTTCTTGCCTGGTCTGCTTAATTGCTTCCTCTGTTTCGGAGTTATGGACTCATGGGAATCATTGATGGTTCTGATTCTTGTCCTCCTTAATTTTCCTGCGAAGAACACAAGGCTCAAGGGATTCTTAATACTGCTTATCTAACTTGGCAGTATAAGGACCTAACCTTACTTGGGTGGATTATTTCTTCATTATCTCCCATGGTGGTTTCTACTATTTATGGCCTTGAGACTTCTAGACTTGCTTGGCAATCCCTTGGTGCATGTTTCGCTACACCCTCAACATCTCGCATTTCTCTTATCAAGAGAAAATTACAGTCTTTACAGCAAGGTTCCCTATCTTGTTAGAATTTTTTGGATGAAGTTAAAAATCTTACTGACGAACTCTTTGCTGTTGGGAAACCAATTGCTGATTCTGATTTAATCTTATATGTTCTCAATGGTCTCAATTCGTCATTTCATTCCTTTGTCACTATATATATGCTTCTTTCTAGAGAGAAATTTATGCCCTTTTCAGATTTTCATGCAGAACTGTTGAACTATGATCTCATACAACACTTTCATAGCCACTCTATTCAATTTGAGGCTAGTTCTTATGCTCTTTACTCGCATAAACCTGGCTCTAAACCAGGCTCTCGCAACAACAGTGTTAAATCTCACTTCTCATGAATGCCTAAAGGCTTAGGTGATGCTTCTTCATAGTTTAAGCAGCCATTACCTCGCTTACCTTGCACATCTTCAGGCTTGTCTTCTGAAACTCACTCTCGCTCACCATGCCAAATTTGTAAGCGTGAGGGGCATTAGGCTTCGGATTGTTTCAATCGAATGAATTACTCATTTCAGGGTCGACATACTCCTACAGAATTAACTGCCATGGTTGCGGAGTCTAATACCACTTATCTAGATCAAAATCAATGGTATGCAGATACTGGTGAAAATCTTCATATTACCTCCGATGTCACTAATCTTGCATCCTCTCAACCATATGAAGGGGATGATTCGGTTGGGGTAGGCAATGGAATAGGTTTGCCCATATCCCGCATTGGCAATACTTCAATTAAAACCTTGTCTTCTACTCTTGCTTTAAATAATATTGCCTACTGTCCTTAAGCCTCTGCTAACCTTCTCTCTATCGATAAATTTTGTAACGATAATAATGTTATGTTTGAACTCACTGGTTCTGATATCTATGTGAAGGACATCCTGACGGGGAACACACTTCTGACGGGACCAAGTGATAATGGATTGTATCTAATCAACCTTCGTCAACTTTCTTCATCCTCATACCATGCTCTTATAATGACTGTTGGAGTCAAGGTTTCTTCCTCCACTTAGCATTGTCGTCTAGGTCATCCTTCCACGGATATTCTTCATCGTGTCATTTCTAATTTTTCCCTTCCAGTTAGTGATTCCATCAATAAAAGACTGTATGTGTGTCTTGTCAACTAGGCAAATCTAGACAATTACCTTTCTCGGATTCTTCAAGAGAATCTACCGCTCCCTTTGAAATAATCCATTCTGATGTCTGGTTTACTTCAACTCCGTTTCTGAGTGGTTGTCGCTACTATGTTATTTTTATTGATGATTTTACTTGTTTTTGTTGGATATTTCCTATTTCAAATAAATCCGATGTTTATTCTACCTTTATTAAATTCAAGCTTTTAATGGAAAAACAATTTAAGCCCACCATCCGACAATTTCAAAGTGATAATGATGGTGAATATTGTTATACCTTGTTTAAATAATTTTTTATTGACAATGGTATTTTTCATCGATTGTCATGTCTACATACATCTCAACAAAATGGTCTCGCTGAAAGAAAACATCATCATATTATGGAAATGGGGCTTACTTTTCTTGCTCAATCTGGCCTATCTAAGAAATTTTGGGTTGATGCTTTCTTAACTACTATTTACATAATTAATTGATTACCTACCGAAGTTCTTGATTATTTATCACCCTATGAACGTCTTTTTAACCATCCACCTGATTTCACCTATTTTCAAGCATTTGGATGTCAATGTTTTCCATGTCTTCGTCCTTACACATCTGATAAATTATCATATCGTAGCACACCTTGTATCTTCATTGGTTATAGTCCTCATCACAAAGGCTTTCGTTGTTTAGACCCTTCCTCCAGACGTGTCTACATATCTCACAATATAATTTTTGACGAAGAAAAATTTCCAGCACAGTCCATTCTCACAGATCATGTCAACTGCATTCCCTTCTCAAGTAAGACTCCATGTTTGTCCTTCACTCTTCCCTCACATATTTCCTACTCATCATCTGATCTTTCTCCTCCCTCTGCCTCTTCTTTACCACAATCATCTCCTGCATATAGTTCACCCGTCCCTGCGACATCTTCACCTGTGTTAGTCCCTAATCCCTCTGCTGGTTCTCAGGATAGTGCACAACTTAATCTTCAAGCTGCAACTCTCTCTCCCCTCCTGAGTCTTCCTCTCAAATTATCACCAAATCACAAACTGGTAATCTCAAACCTCGAAGGTTTCCTGGTTTTCATTTATATTCTACTCGTCACCCCCTTCAAGCATTGCATGCAGGTTTGGTTTCTCCTGAGCCACGTACCTATTCACAAGCGGTATTAATACTCGAATGGTATGCAGCAATGGATAATGAATTTCAGTCCCTATTAAAGAATGAAACTTGGTCACTGTGCTCTCTTCCTCTTGACAAGAATGTGGTTCCTTATAAATGGGTTTTTAAACTCAAAAGGCGACCTGATGGCAGTATTGAACGTCACAAGGCTAGGCTAGTAGCTATTGGTTATCTACAGAGAAGTGGGATTGATTTTCTTGAAACATTCAGCCCAGTCATCAAACCTTCAACTGTCTGCATAGTTCTTGCTCTTGCCATTTCTTTTCAATGGGACATTCGGCAGCTTAATGTTTCTAATGCTTTCCTTTATGGCTTGCTAGAAGAGGAAGTTTATATGTCCCAGCCTAAGGGTTTTGTGGATCCAGTACACCCCCACTTTGTCTGTAAGCTTCATAAATCCATCTACGGGTTAAAACAAGCTCCTCGCGCCTGATTCCATTGTCTGTCCACTGCTCTGTTAGCTCTCGGTTTTCACAGTTCCCAGGTTGATCCTTCGTTATTTACCTATCACTTATACTGGTTTACTTGATACATCCATGCATTTCTGTTAGTCTATGTGGATGACATTCTCGTTACCTCTAATGATCAGAATTTTGTTAACTGGTTTACATCTTCGTCAAACAAGGTATATTATAGATCTTCTGGATCGTGTGCAATTAACTGGTATTCGTCCATATCGTGCTCCTTGTGTATCAAGTTCTAAGCTGTTTGAATTTGATGGTGAAATTCTACCAGACCCCTCTGAATATAGGCACACGGTGGGTGCTCTACAATATGTTATCCTCACACGCCCTGACATAACTTATTCTGTGAATCAACTCTGTCAACACCTGCAAGCACCAACCTTTGCTCATTGGACAGCTGCCAAACGTGTGTTGCGATATTTAAAACATACACTTGATCATGGACTCTTCTACAAACCTGGCTCCTTTGGCATCAATGTGATTCTGATTGGGTTGGTGATCCTGATGATAGACGTTTCATTTGTGGTTATGGTGTTTTTGTTGGACACAATCTTATCTCCTAGTCGGCTAAGAAACAACCTGTGGTATTCAAGTCCAGTACTGAAGCTGAATACCGATGTTTGGTTCTTATTACTACAGATGTGTATTGGTTGCGAATGCTATTGCGTGACCTGCAAGTTTCTCTTACTTCTGCTCCAGTAGTATGGTGTGATAACATCAGTGCCTTAGCTCTTGCCTCAAATTCAATATTTCATGCCCGATCCAAACACATTGAAGTGGATTATTACTTTGTCCGAGAAAAGGTGGCCAACAAAGATATCCTTCTTCAACACATTCCTACCTCTCTACAACCTGTAGATATATTTACTAAGGGACATACAGCTGACCGATTCTGCTTTCTCCGAGATAAACTTACTATAACAGATTTCCCTGCCAGCTTACGGGGGAATGATAAAGATAAACCTCTGCATGATAAAGATAAACCTCAACATGCAGAGGCTGCCGAACGACATTGAGTTCTAGTGCAATTGTATTAGAACTCTGATTCCTGCTTATCCTTAGCTTCCCTTCTGTATCAAAACACTTGTCATTAAACGATGAATATCATGTAACAAATTCTTCATATATATATGGCTGAGAGAACACAGTTTCTCTCAAGCATTTACAGAAGTATTTTTAATTCTTTCAACTTACACATTCATTTTCTACAATTAGAATTCTCTTAATTTGGCTTGTAGCGGGGCGCGAGTCAAGAGACTAATATAAACTAAACAATAAACAAAATAAAATTAAAAGGGAAAATTGCCTTTATTTAATTAGCTACAAGTTTGCCATTATTTTTTATTTAATGACTAAATAACTCATGATGCTTGAAAATAACAAATCTTCTCATCAAAATAGCATACTTAGTGATAACTTATCACCCATTTACCATTACACAATAATTATCAATGTCTTTATCAAATCAATTATGGAATTTTTCATCATATAAAACAACTTCATGAAAAAAATTAAGAATTATAAGCACATTAATATCACGAGAAATAGTCCATCAACATTCTAAATCAAACCTAAAAGAGAAATAACCAGAAATTAAAAAAACAATTATTGATCTACTTAATATAACGAGAAATAGTCTATCAATGTTCTAAATCAAACCTAAAAGAGAAATAACCAGAAATTAAAAAAAAAAACAATTATTGATCTACAACCGTTAGAGAAATACAAAACAAAGATCCCACAAGAAAATTGATTTTTCTCTTAACAAAGATAAAAAAAAAAAAAAAACTATAGGATTTAACCCAAGATAACAAAAATCTAAAAAGATAAAAACTTTATGTCATATAGTTAAACAATACGATAAACACATATGTTCAGAAGAAAAGAAAATTGTATCTTCCTGAATTATATAGCTGCTTATAATCTTTAGCCCCAACACAAATTCTAGCCAACTAAGATGTTCACATCTTTGATTTTTTCTTTGTTTTTTTGTTTCTATGTATGATAAGCACTATGACACATTACAATACTAATTCCATCATGAGTGTATACAGAGAGACATAAAATTTGCTAAAGTTGAAGGATGGCAATGTCAACTATGATAATTGTATTTCTTTAGGGGGGAAGGAAAGAGATTATTGCAGATGAGAAAAGAAGTTAAGGGATGTTTGAGAGTGTGATAACGATTGTTTTTTAAAGTGTTTTTTATTAAGAAATATATCAAAATAATATATATATATATATATATATATATATATATATATATTTAAAAAAATTATTTTTGATATCAGCACNTTAAAATAATATGAAAACACTAAANATATTGATTTAAAATAAAAAAATTTAATTTTTTAAAAAGTATTTTTAAAACGCAAAAATAAACTATTTATAGTTACAACAAAAGATACATTCATTATAAGCTACTGGACTGAAGTAGCTTTCAGGGATTTTATAAGGGTTTTCTCTAATTTTGGATTTTTACAAATTCTAGAGAAATTTTTTGTTTATATTAGAAAAAAAAAGAGAAAATGAAATAGAGTTGTATAATGAGTTTTTGGATATATATATATATATATATCCAAAAACTCATTATAAGTGATTTTAACTTCTTGATTCACCGAGGATATTTTCCGTAATTTACCACAGTAAAATATAAAACAGACCAGATGCTCAGTATAATTTTCCATAATGATTTTGCAAAAGTCTGTTTCTAGTTATCTCTTATATAACGACAAATTGATAATTCAATTTGTGAAAGCCGTGCTATGATTCTGACGTGGCAATTAATCGTAGAGCAACTGAGCAAGCACGGGATCGTGTGATGTGACGTGCTGCGAAGCGAGCTGCACCCACCGCAGCGTGAGAAGAACTGTTTAAAATTGAAATAAACATGAGCGGGAAGAATTTACACTTTCGTCTCTCTTTCTTTCTATTTCAAAAGAACTCTCTCTCTCTCTCTCTCCCTCTCCCTCTCTCCCCTCCCGTTTGTTTTCTTAGATCTGCAGATATCAGTTTTTCTTCACTACATTTCTGCGACGCTTAAGGTACCCTCTCCTTCTCTTCACTACAGTTTTTCTTAAACATTGATCAACACCACATCTTGATTGCTGTAGGAACTGAAATCAATCATCGATATTGCAATCAGCTAGGCTAAATTTAGGGTTTTACAAGAAATCTCAATTTCTGAATTTTTTTAATTAAAGGAAAAAAGAAAAGGAAATGGGAGTTGAGAACTATCACGTGATAGAGCTAGTAGGTGAAGGCTCGTTTGGCAAAGTTTACAAAGGAAGGCGCAAGTACACGGGCCAGGTAGCTACTTCAATCCTTCTGTGTTTCACTACTAATAATTAATCTTGATTCTTATCCTGTCTTATTTTTTTTAATGATGAAATGATAGACTGTTGCGATGAAATTTATTATGAAACATGGGAAAAGCGACAAGGATATTCATAATTTGAGACAGGAAATTGAGGTGATCCCTCCTTTCTTTTTTTGATGATATGGAATGTTATTATCTGGAAAAAATAAAATTGTGCATTGTTATTATTATTACTGGGTGCAGATTCTAAGAAAGCTGAAGCATGAAAATATTATTGAAATGCTTGATTCCTTTGAAAGCCCACAAGAGTTCTGTGTTGTCACGGAATTTGCGCAGGTTCGTTATCCATCACAACAAGCTAACATCTATTTGTTATGGATTTTTACTTTTCAGACTAGGCAAGAGCTAAGATTTGTTGATGTGCAGGGTGAACTATTTGAGGTACTAGAGGATGACAAGTCCCTTCCTGAAGAACAGGTTCAAGCGATTGCGAAACAGTTGGTAATTCCTTGAGCTCCCCTCGTTTTCCCCTTCTTCTCTTGATTCAAACTGATTGCTAAATTGCTCTTCAGGTTAGAGCACTTCACTATTTGCATTCCAATCGTATCATCCATCGGGACATGAAGCCGCAAAATATACTTATTGGTGCGGGTTCAGTTGTGAAGGTCGGATATGATAGAGATTATTTTTTTCTTGTTTTATTTTCCACTTAGGTATTGGTGACCTTTTCTTTTAATCTCTTGCTTTGTTTTTCCTATCAAGGGGAGTCTTTCATGGTAACATCATGTCTTACTGTTGCTTCATTTAAATGCCACTGTATATCAGATACTTAGTGTTTGCCATGCTTTCAAAGAGCAATGTATCTTGAGGTGAATTTCTATATGCTCTGTTTTTTTTTTTTGGTTTGTTACAGCTTTGCGATTTTGGCTTCGCACGTGCTATGTCCACAAATACTGTGGTTTTGCGATCCATAAAAGGTAAGGTCTGGTGTTTTACCACTTCTGAGGATTCCTTCTTATCCCACACTTCACTTGCACTTTTATTCATTATTCCCAGGCACACCACTATACATGGCTCCAGAACTTGTACGGGAGCAACCATACAATCACAGTGCTGATTTATGGTCCCTTGGAGTTATCCTGTACGTGCAGCGTCCCTTTTTTTGTGTATTTGTGTGTGCTTGCATGCTCTCATTTAGATGTTGATCTCATGCCATGTTTGAATTTGATTCTGGTGGTCATCTGAATGGTATCAGTGTTGTAATTTTTTCTTCAAAATCTCATGCTGCAAGGATTTTAATTTCAGGCATTTTTTCTGAGACATTTTCTGAATTCAGAGTGGTATGTCATGAAAAAATATATATTGATAAAATTCCTCACATAAATGTTCCAAACTGAAATACGACTTAAAGATATAGGGTTTTGCTAAAAAATTTCAACCATTATGAGTATTTTCTATCACAGAACCTGTGTCTACTGAAGTGTTGCATCTTTTTTTTTTCTTGTCTTCTATTTTTGCTATACATCCTTAATTAAAACTAGTTTGTTGTGGTCCCAACAGGTATGAATTATTTGTTGGCCAGCCTCCATTTTATACGAATTCAGTTTATGCACTCATCCGTCATATTGTTAAGGTTAATAATGCTTCTCCTAGTTCATGCCTGAAACTATGGTGTATGATAGTGGAAGCTAATGTTATATACAAAATCTCAGGATCCAGTAAAATATCCTGATGACATGAGTCTGAATTTCAAAAGCTTTCTTAAGGGGTTGCTCAATAAGGTGCCTCAAAATAGATTGAGTTGGCCTATGCTTCTTGATCATCCATTTGTTAAAGAAACCTCAGAGGAGCTGGATGCCAGGGTAATGTGATCACACACTCACAATTATTTTCGTTCTCTTTTCACCTTGTTTTTCTTAATATTCAAATTAAGGACTACAACTTGCTACAAACTTATATTACCAGTAAAAAAGCTGCATAAACTCATCTTTCTCTACAGTTGTATATACATATATATTATATGTTTTTTGCTGATATTCTTGTCAGTAGAATACGGTATACTTTAGCACCTGATAAAAGAATCTACAGGTAATGTGCACTGCAACGTCTGCATCCAGAGAATGTGATGCAGCACGGAGGGGTGAAGAAAATAATATGCAAGCATCAACTGGTTTGATTGCCTCAAATCCTGGTGGTTTAGCCTTCACTAGTTCTTCAGTTTTGAAACCTTCAATGTGCTAAATAATCATAAATTATTGTTATAGGTAGAAGCAATTCTGCTGCTGCTTTTGAGAACTGTAATCCTCCGAAGTTTCACAGTGATGCTGATTTAAATTGTCCTAAAGCAGTCACAGGCAGCTCCTCACCACAGGAGGAGTTCCCTGGATTTGCAAGTCCTAATGATGTTAAACAATCAGGTAGACAGACTTGTGGCTATCATAATTTCTGTCCAGTTTTTCCATTGATGCTGTAGAAAAAAGAATGTTATTTTTAGAAGAAGGCTCTCTGTTGTTCTATCTAGTCTTGCAGTAATGTCTTGTATCATAAAATCGCTATCAAATGGATGGCTCTAAGCCTGAATTTCTGTCTCATTTAAGTGTCATAAAAACCTGGAAATTATGGTGTTTGGATCATTCATTTCTTGTTCTTATTGAACTTTTACTAATCTTCTTTAGTACATGCAATTGCAGTCAGCCTGCGTTTGTATTCCCCTGTTCATGAAAATGTTAAATTGTATTTTAGTTTTGAATTATGTTTATATGACAGCATGCATAGGAATGCACATTGCTTTGTTGGTGCTTATCTGTTGGTTGTACGAAGTTGTTTTCTTCTAAATGAGGGATACTCCTTGGTTGAAAACAAGAGCTAGCTGTCTTGCAGAATTTGCTAATGACTGTTCACGCACACATATATGTAAAAATGAAATGTAAATTGTATCATATTTATAGCTCTTTTTGTGTATAACTGTGATTCTATCTCTTTATTACTGATTGAAACCTGAAAGTTATTCCTGTAGTTTTTTCTAACTTGACAATGTTGATTCTGAGACATGTTATTTCTCTTCAGGCAATCAGATATTGGATAGATTGGAAAGCAATTCACTTACAGTTAAAGGTGCCAATATAATTGGTCAGGATAATGAAGCATTAACGATTATTCTACTACCATTGAGAAAATGGTCAAAAGAATCTCTGCATTCTTGGAGGTGAAATTCAATATCCTTTTACTTGCATGATCAACCTTACCTTTTGTGGGAAGCATTAGATACGACTAAAACATTTTTACTCTTGGTAGTTTGTGGTTTTGGTAAAACAAATTCTAATATTGTTGCTTGCTCATAGCATTGATGCATCATGCCCTACTTTGCTACTGGAAAAGACTGAGAAAAATATATGGGAGCAGTTGAAATTCACATGCATAGGGGAATACTTCATCTGGTTACATTGCATTAAAGCTTTGTAGATATTTTGATAAAATCTAAATTAATTTTGAAGTAGTTGAAATTCACATGCATGAGGGAATACTTCATCGTGTTACATTGCATTAGTTAAAGCTTCATAGAATTTTTTCGATAAAATTTAAAATAATATCGATTCATTCTATAATGATTTTTTTTTTGCTTAATTTCTCCTTGCATGGTACTCATCAAAGTCCCGTGACATGGTTTGGAAACTATGTTGTGTTGATGAATGTTAAGCAGCACGCAGAATCAGTACTAAACCTGGAAAGGAAGGAAAAATATGCTAGAAATCACCTTTTCTAATAATAAACCAGACACTAATAGCTTTCAGAAAAATGAAGTTTCCTTGGAGATGAAATAATGACCCTCTGTTGGAAGAACTGTTGGAGCATCCCTCACTTCATCTCTCTTTAACCAAAACTGCTTTCATATTCATAACCGAAATCCACCAAGAAGATATGAGATCTCTGAAATAATTCAGTACTTTTCACTCAAACTGTACCTAAGGATATCCATGCATGTGAAACCAATTCTTTGGAGATTCTACCATGTGAACACAAACACCTATGATCACCAAAGACAACAACTCTGTCAGAGCACACTACCTGAGTTGTTTATTACAAATGGGATAAAAGAATGGATAAGCTGATATAATGGGATGTCTAAACCCATCCATAAGGAATTTAGTTTCTAATCATTTTAGTATTACTTAATGCATGAATTAGATGATTGCAACAAGTAACCACTTGCTATTTGGTAGAGTGTTCCAAAGACATGGAAAGACAGAGCAAGACTTTGAAATGCAAATCAGACTTTGGCATGGGTTAAACTGCAGGTTTTTCTGATGATGCAATAAGCTGGTGTTATTTCACACCAAAGATATGCCTTACGAAGACATCATATATTGGGGACTATGCCTTATGAATACATCATAATGTGGGGACCAGGGCGGTGGTTCTTTTGGTGCTCTACTACAATTATTTTACCTCATCTAGTGCTCTAGATAGGAATCATTTTTTCAATAGCTGACACTTGTAATGTTGACTGAATTTAGGCAAGCAGCATATATAATATTTTATTTGTGAGAGAAATTTGCCTTTTCAACTCATGCAGGGATCAAGATGTTCTTACTACAAAGCAGTCACTGAGAATTATTTCAAACTTAACTGCAGCTGGTGCAACTGGTGGCCTAGTTAATGAAATACTTAGTGAACTTCTTAATTTCACTGCCAAAGTAGTCTGCTTGAAATCCTCTGAACTTAGTGACTTATTAGCAAAGGTATTAGGACTTCATTTATTCCAGCCTTTATAGTAGATTTAATTCTGTTATGTGCCATGCTTATATTCTTGTAATATCTAAAATTGAGTTATTGATAAATGTGTTCCACATGATAAAGTAATACAATTTTTGTACAAACAAAAAATTGTAACAATGTTTTATTTCACTTGTTTGTTTAATTAATGCAGTCCACTCTCTTCTTTCACTCAGATATTTTCTCTTATTTCCCAACTGACCTTTGAAGTTGTTGCAAATGCTATGTTTTTTTCTCGAAAATATCTTTTTGTTGATTTCTGGAATAGTGTTCATTATTTAAAATCCAAGTGCTGTAGATCACTGTATGCTGTTGCCATTATAACTTTCCACTCTCTGATGATTGCTGGTTGGCAACTCTAAATTCTTAATTTTGCAGAGTTTCTCTATAATAAAACTACAATTAGACAATATTGGGAGTGCCATTTCAACTTCATATTTCAAGCACTGGGTTGCCTTAACTGAAATTTTTTCACAGGTAATTATGTTCTTTGTTGATTGTTATGGCAAGTTTAAGTGTTAATTTTCAAGTCCCTTATCGTAGTAAAATATATAGATTGTTGGTGGCCATGAAGAAACCTCGGGAAGTGTTCTGTTAGAGTCCTGTGCTTGCATTGCAACCATGTTATCTGCTGTAGATGATGGTCTTAAAGCAACTTCACTGACTTCTGAGGCAGCTCCTACTCCTGTAATGCATGAAGTGATGAAGCAGATTTTGGATCATGCAAAAACATGTGGATTAGTTGAAAATTTATCTCTTTGCTTAGCAACATCAGGCTCTAGTCTCGTTTCAGGTTCTTTGAACATGTTGCGTGCTGCCTGTGAAGCTTGCAGGGCTATGTGGTCATTGATAGATGCGGTGGAAACTCTTTTCAGGAAAGAGAATCTCTATTTATTTCCATTAAATTCTTTGCAAAGCCATTCTTTACCCTGTCTTGACATTCGGGACCAGGAACGAAGTTCATTGGTTGGAACAGATTCAGCAAGAATCATTGAAGCAGTGACAAGAGCATTCTTGAGATCAAAAGCTGTGCAGGTGGCAATTTTCTGTTGCCTCAAGCAACGTATAGAGCCAGCCCTCTCTGCTAGTATTCAGGTGTTTTTCTTACATCATTGTTATTCTTCTTTCTTTTTCAGTTTATTCTGTTCTTCAACATTATTCTCAAAAAGTCAACTCATTTTTAAAAGTTAGTGGTCTCAAATATAACTTCTTAACATCATGCTTGGATGATGATCACTCTACATATAGGTGCCATAAAGTGTGCTCATTTTAAAATGTTACAGATCTTGTCAAGATGTTGTCTACATAATGCTATGGTTCCTGGTGTTCTTTGCGGCTTGCCAAGTTCTCTTCCTGTAACAACTGTTGTCAGTGGTGGAGGAGATAAAACTATTCTTTCAGAAATATTCGCCATTTTATCTTGGTGTACATCTAATAAAGATCCTGAAACAAGTAACTTAAAGAGTAAATTAGCGAATTCTTCCACGGTGGTTTTAAATTCATGCCTTCTCCTTGCAATCATTGCTCAATGTTTGAAGTCAACGGGAAGAAATTCGGCCTTGTTTATGCTGACATCCTCTCCAAAGAATCAGTTGTCCCGGCTTTCTATTATTGGCCATCAGTTCTCTCCTGACGACAAAATGAAAATTTCATTGGAACCTCATTGTGCCTCGGCTATGCTGGCTCTCGCATCAATTCTATCTCTTGAAAGTGGAGCTTCTGTTGAATCTTCGATCTCAGAAATTGCGGTGCCTTTGATTCCTCGAAGTGCCACACTTTGCGAACACCTCAAGATTTCACCTGTCGAAGGAAATGAATTAGGTCCACGCAACATGAATGTTCTCTCATATTGGCATGGCCTTAGGGATGGTTGTGTGGGCTTGTTGGAATCCAGACTGAAATGGGGAGGTCCATTAGCTGTAAAACAGTCATGTGCAAGTGGCATGCCTCTGCTTCTTATTGATTTGTTAAGCAACAACCGTTCAATTACCTCTCATCAAGGAATTGATAGCACAAAGGATCAAGTCGGGTTATCCCCCATTGGGGTTGTATGGGCAGTT
Source organism: Populus deltoides (assembly GCA_015852605.2). Lineage (NCBI taxonomy): Eukaryota > Viridiplantae > Streptophyta > Magnoliopsida > Malpighiales > Salicaceae > Populus > Populus deltoides. The sequence continues at coordinate 8,501,429 of CM027588.2, read as the reverse complement.
TCTTCAATATGTCACTGCCTTTCTGGTGGCGCTCCGATTTTTCGTCAGATTTTACTCAGGAGTGAACATGTCAAGGATATATCTGAACTGATCTCAGATGTGCATCTCAAGCTTGTGAAAAGCTGGAGTGGGCCAGGTGGAGGCAAGGATGGTGTCAGAGATGCTGTAAATGCAGTTATAGATATCTTAGCTTTTCCTTTTGTTGCTATACAAAATACTCCTGGCTTGCCATCAGCTACCGCTTCTGTAAATAGCGGGTTCCTTCTCAACATGGGCTCTCCTGGGGGCAAAATATTCATCGAAGACAAGGACATGGCTAAAGCAATTGAGGAAGACATGGGAAAGTATCTAAAAATACTTATAGAGGTTAGATCTTCTGTTTGCCTTTTCCTTTGTAGTTCTTCTCGGTCAAAGGTTAAAATGGGCCTTAAGTAAGAGAAACTGTTAATATTACTTGTCCTAAAATCGTCTCTAGTATTAATGATACTCATTCTACTACTTTTCAGGTGGGATTACCTGGCATTATACTTCGCTGCGTAGAATATATGGAGTTGAAAGATCTGGGAAGGCCAGTTGCATTTCTTGCCAAAATGATCGGCCACCGACCTTTTGCTATTCAATTAATAGGTAGAGGCTTGTTAGATCCAAACATGATGAAAAGATTGCTCGATAACATGAGTCCGAGAGAGGTCATGCTTGATGTTCTGATGATTGTTTCTGATCTAGCACGCATGGATGAGGTGAGGTTTTAATGTAATTCTTTTCGTATTCTTTTTATGAGTGTTAATCTTCATATATAGTCCTTTTAAAATATTTCCACAGAGGTTAAGTAGCTTTATTTAAGAATAGGAATCTTTTCTTACTAGGATCAGTGCTTTAACTAATACAAAATAGGATGCTAGCTTATTTTGTAGTTGTCTTTTTGTTATTTCATCAAACCTTTTAGGATTCTACAGATTTCTTATGGGCCTTAAAGGGGCGTTTGGTATGGAGACCTAGATTCCCTATACCAAACTATTCAATATCTTGTGTTTATTTAGGGACGGAATGTTAAATGTAAGGGAAACATTGCTAGGACATTACATTTCCTCGAAATTAGAGAATTTGGTTCCCTTCTAAAAGGGGGAATCTCAAATTCTATAACAGAGGGAATGCTATTTTTTTTTACTTAGTTTCCCCTATTTTATATCTTTTAGACTTATATACCCTTGTTTTTACTAATAATAACATAATTGTTATAGACTTATAATTTATTTGAACAATTAATATGTATTTTATTTGTTTTATTATATTACTGTAATTATTAATATAATATGTATGTTAAATAATTTGTTGGTATATTTTTTTTTTATTTTTTGGTAGTTATAATTTTATAAAGTCAAAATTTAATGTTATGGAACATTAAAAACAATAAGTTTTAAGGGTAAAATAATAAATTTGTATAAATTCTTCATGGATTCATTATACGAAGTAAACACAATATAAATACTTTTCATTTTCAACCAAATGCAAAAATCACATGCCACAAGGATATCTAGGAATCCTTATATCAAATGCTCCCTAAACTTTATTTCAACTTAAGCTCTGTTCTATTTTTAGGATCTGTTGGAAAATTGTGGTTTTTAGATATGACTGGCTTTTTAAAAGCTATAAATTATAGCTCTTAAAAATAATTATAAAGTCATGTGAAATTAGCTGAGATATTAACTTATAAGTATTACCAAACATGGAAGCTAAAAAAAAGCCCAAAAATTGATGTTTTCCAAACGGGCACTTAGCCATTATTCTATTGCAATTTTGTTGTATATTGTTGTCCTCTTCCTATAGTAGTCTCTCTCGTTTTCCAAGTTCCAATTTTGGAGAAGCTATCTAAGAAGTTGCTTCTCTTCTAGTGAACATTTTCAAAGAAGATGGATATTGAGCTCTCTTTCCAGCGTTTAGCTCATTTGAACGTTTTCCGTTGTCCTCATTTTTTTTTTGTTATTTCCACTTTCTTATCAATCCTAAACCCTATAAGCGATTCTTGCCTAGTACTTAAGTTCTTGCTGGATAATCGACTTTGTTCTCAGGCAGATTGCAAGCTGCTGAAGTAACTTTATATTCCTTAAGTTTCTTTATTCCTATCTCATTTTTGGCCTGCATTTAGAGCACAGGTTAATTGTAGGGCGAACTCGTAAAAGTCCTCAACGTTTAAGGGTCTGTGTTAGGTCCCTAACCTATTTTTCATCTTGATGACGTCCACAACGTATTACTGAATTCTCAATCTAATCTTTCGTTCACTTTTAGTCAACAAAACTATTAAAAAGTAGTATGAAATTCACATAATTTTTCTTTTTTAATGAAAAACCAGTGAATTATCTAAGATCTTCATTTTCAATAATAACAAACTCAAAATAGACTAAGCTATATAAAGAATCACAAAACCTCTACTTTGCTTTCTATAATTTGTTTTACCGCGTGATATGAGAATCTATTTGAGATTACCCTGAAGGTTGGGTACTTCTTTAGGCTTGCCCTTAATTTTATCTTAAATTCTTCCTTTATTTACTCGTTACTTTCTTTTGGTGCACCTTTCTTCTTCACAGTTAAATTTTGTCTTACAAGAAAGAAATTAGCCCCGTATGCTCCTTTCGTAATGCCCCTAGGCATTTGTAAAGGTTAATTATATTGAGTAAAATTGATTAAACCTCTTGGTTTACGCCATTAAGCCTGTAGATTAGAATCACAACTAAATAATAGAATAGGTAAGGTTAGACCAAGGGTGTATTTAAATTATCCGAGAACAATTAAGGTAATAATGGCTGCAGGTTCCCGGAGGAACAAAAAAGAAAAAGATAACCGAGAAATTGAGTCTAAAACTGAGATGTCCTTTCGTCCTTGTTGGTAACCTGCAAGAACATTCGTGTTTCTGGCAAGGTCAACAGAAAGCCTATATATTTTGTTCTGGCACGTTCAGGTCAGGTCACGGGTTCTGGGTAATATCTAACGTCAAAAACAGAAATTCCCTGCTCAAATCATGTCTTATTAGCTTGGATTTTGTGGGCTTGCAGGGTTTCTATGAACACATTAATGGGGCTTCTATATTGGAATTCTTGAAGAAGTTTCTCACACATGAAGATCCCAATATGCGTGCAAAAACCTGCAGTGCTCTAGGCAATATGTGTCGGCACAGCTCCTACTTCTACGGTTCGTTGGTAAGTACAGATCATAGATCTATTTGGAATCGTGTGAGAAATTATTGGGGATTCACTCACGACGAACCATTGCGTTACGAATAATTTGCTCTTTCTCACTGTTTAATTTGATTTTCTAGGCGAGATCTCGCATCATAAGTCTTCTCATTGATCGATGTTCTGATCCAGACAAACGCACTAGGAAATTTGCATGCTTTGCTGTAAGAACTGTTACTAATGCTCTGTTATCCTTTAAATTTGTTGCCATGAAAGCTCATTTTTACTTTGAGATTTTGCTGGGCACTATTGATTAGTGTACTTTCACGAAAAAGTAAAACTCATGTAAATAAAGAAGAAGCGTTATAATAGTAATTATAAATGTGGCGTTATACTCTCTCCAGATTGGAAATGCTGCCTACCATAATGACATGCTGTATGACGAGCTAAGAAGATCTATACCTCAACTAGCAAATTTGCTGCTCTCAGCAGAGGAAGACAAGACTAAAGCAAATGCTGCTGGTGCTTTAAGCAATCTTGTTCGCAACTCGAGCAACCTTTGTGATGACATTGTGTCTAAAGGAGCCATGCAGGTTTGGAGATATGCGGAACTGAGTTTTACAGCAATATAGATTTCATAATTTACAGCATTTGCATGTTTTCAAACAGCATTATATATCGTATGGTTTATCAAACATGCATTCCTTTTTATTTTATTTTTTATTTTTATATATAGGAAGCTTGCTTAAATACCATACAAGGATAAGTTTTTTTACTGTGAGCCTCGAATGTTCATTTGCTTTAAATAAATCCATTTTATGCTCACTTATTCCACTGTTTGGTTACAATTACAGGATACATACAGTTGTACTGCATACTTTTTTTGAGGGAAAGTAATCATTTGAAATTCTTACTGTAAACATTGCGAAGGACCTCGTAGACCTCACTTGTATTTGGATTTGTTATTTCATGTAGTATTACAAAGACATTTTCTAGTTTTTTTTTTAATATATATAAATATATAGATATCACCGTTGATAACAGTGCTAAAATGACTTACATGGGTGGTTTTATTTCTTCAGGCTTTACTAAAGTTGGTAGCTGACTGTTCAGCAGTAGCCCTAAACCCCATGAGGAAAGATGCTGTGAATGAATCACCATTAAAGATAGCTCTCTTTTCATTGGCAAAGATGTGTGCACATCTGCCGTGCAGACAATTCCTCCGTTCATCTGAGTTGTTTCCGGTGATTGGAAGACTTCGGCAGTCCCCAGAAGCAACAATTGCCAATTATGCCACTGTTATCATCAGGAGAGTGGCTGATAGTTGAAGCCCGAAACAGAGGTCAGGGATTTTCAAAGCCATATTCTCATTAGCTTGATTTCCACCAAATCAGTGCATGAAAGTGAAACAGAAGCTGAAAGTAGTATAAAGCTGCTCTGCGATGAATATTGTAAAACACGATGCTTGTAATATTCTTAAATGCATTAATTAATAATTTTATTATGATAAGATGTGTATTGTCAGAGAGAGAGACGACGTGGCTATTTGTGGTGCCCTTGATGATGGTATTGTAGTTAGGGATGGCAACTAAATCGACGGATACCAAGGCGAACCCAACCAAACAGGTAAGAAAATTTTGGATACGATTGGATCATGGTTAAAATATTAGGTTTTAAGTTGTGTATGAATATTGATTTATCTGATCTAAACCCCATCTGAACTTTAACTCATTTAAAAAAACAAATAATTAACTTTAATTTACACACACACAGATATATATATATATATGTAAATATCAGGTTTATTGTTATAAATTATAACATTTACATTTGGATTCGGGTTATAAATATTTGAAATTAGTCAAGTTTGAGAATTAAAATACAAGGATTTGAGTTATAGATATTTGAAATTTGATTGGGTAAAGTTGGAGTATTAAAAATCAATACCTTAACAAGATTGATTTTCGCCTCTGTAAGAAAAGAGTAAAGCCGAAAGGAAAATCTTTCATTAGTCGGATCTTGCTGCATATGAAGATTGTAGGAGGTAAGGTAATTATTGCGCTAATAACTCAAGAACTAATGGTATGATTTCTTGGAGAAAGTGATTGAGATATTGAAGAAATTTCAAAGTGTTCAAGAAATAATTTATTAATACTTATTTTATAAATTTATAAGAGAAATTATAAAACATATATAATTAATGCTTACTCTAATGATAAATTTTTAATAAAAAGAAAGAGATACAAAAAGAGAAGATGAAAAATTATAATGAGTCTAATCAAAAGTGAATTTATAGTGTTATTAATCTAAATTTTTTTTTTAGGGTTGTTTGTTTACTCGAAAAATAATTTTCTGGAAATTATTTTTAAAATTTTTTTGAGTTTATTTATCATTAGAAAAGTTAGTTAATGGAAAACACTTTCTGGTCAAAGAAAAATTTCTAATAAAGTTTTTTTTTTTATATTTTGAGTGGAAAATACTTTCTAAAAATTGTGAAAAATTTAGAAATATCATATTATTTTCTAATTATATCAAATTTGATCCTCAAACTTTTGATTGATATATATATTTTGTTTGAATTTTTTTTTTTAATTTCATCCCTCAAAATTTGATTTAATTTGATTTTTATATTAACTTTGATCCTTATTCTTATGATTGTTATTTACTTTTCTCTTATCATTTTTTTAATTGAAATTTTTATATATATATAAAATTTGATCCTTATTTTTTTTATTGTTACTTATTTTATTTGAAATAATTTATGAAATTGTAATTATTATTATTATAATCTCATCATCTTTTAAATTTTTTTATTTGTTAGATTTGATTTTTATTATTATTTATTTTATTTGAAATAATTTATGAAATTAGATTTTTTTCAATTTCATTCTCATTTAACTTTTTAATTTGTAAGATTTGTTTCTTATTATTTTAATACACTTAAAAAAATTAAATATTAATAAAATATTTTACATGACACAACCAAACACTACAAAAATATTCTTTAATTTATTTTTTATAATACTACTAAACATTAAAAAATACATCACTTCTTACAAATTTTACTTTTCAAAAAAAACCCACTTTTCAAAAACCATTCCTTTCCGACAAACAATCAGGACCAAGATACCATTTTGTTTTGGTTCTTATCCATGTTCCCGGTGATCTAGGAACTCTATCAAACTACACGTTCTAATTTAAGAGATGGTGTCGTCATGCATTCCAATTACAAAGTCATGCGAGTAAGAGGACCCCTAAATAGATTATACTTGTTGGAGGGAAGTTTTAGGTTGATGCTGTGGTTGAGAGTGTTTTTTTATTTAAAAATATATTAAAATAATATTTTTTATTTTTTATAATTTATTTTTTAGACAGCATATTGATATAAAAATAATAATTTAAAAAAATATAAATTGAATTTTAACGCACTACAATCCCATATAGAAGCTCAGTTCTATTAAAAAAGATTTAAATCATAATTTATCAAATAAAATTTCTTTATATAAGAAATCCAAACCAAACCAAACCGGAATGGATCTTTATCAATTTAAGCTGCGAAGACTTCTTATAGTAGTTTAAAAAATTATTTAATAAATATGGAATTGTGATCAATGTAATAGTAAAAATAGGTTAAAAAATATTTTTAGTTGTTATTTAAGAAAAATATATGTTTAGTTAAAATTAGTGTGAGATGTATTTTTTACATGTAAAATAAATGAAAAATATAATTTTATAAATTAAAAACAAGTCATTTTAATTTTTATAAAAATAAAATTTAAAATACAATTATATACAGAGTACTGTCCAGTGTATAAAAAAAAACTATTTTTCTAACCAAATAGAGTTTTTTCTATGTGCTTATGTGAAAAAAAAAAAAAAAACAGGAACTAGAAACGAAACGGTATCTTCTTCTCTCCATAAAATCAATAAACAATTAAAAATTTGTAGGAATCTATTATTATTGCTAATTTCAAGATAATATATATTATGTTGATTTCTTATCCGGTTCTGGGTTGGATTTTCCTCCACCTACCCTCGATTGAACCGGTTGGATTTTCCTCCACCTACCCTCGATTCTCGGTATTTAAATACATTGCTCATCTTCTCCGCTAATTTGGCTCGACTGATACCTACCGAATATTCGAATCTTTTTTTAAAAAATTAATTTTACAAAAATAATATATAAGCTTAAAAAACAAACTATATCTTTATCCATAAATCATAAAATTATAAAGCAGAGTCTAAACCTCTAATTCATGTATGAAATCATAAAAATTCTTCATGAATCATAAAATAAAAACCCATACATTGCATTGTAAAATAAAGAGTGAATTATAATTTAGTCCTTATAATTTATAAATTTTTTTAATTAATCTCAGTAATATAAAAAAGAATTGAATTGTCCCTTGACTAGGGTTGACTATCCTTAATTTAATAGTATCTTATTTAAAAAGATATTTTCATTTCTTCTCAAAATTCCTATCTTGTTTAATTAGTTTTTACGTTTTCTATTTTTAAATAAAAGATAAATTAAATTAAAAAAAACATTAAATTGATGAAAAAGATTAATTTATAAATGAACATAGAAATATACGGATTAAAAAATAATTTCTGAAACCATGAGGATCAATTAATTATTTTTGCTAAACTACATGGAATAAATTATAATTAATTCTAAAATAAATTACAACTCTAAAAAAAGTTAAAAAAAATTAGGTTGGATGATGGGGTGGGTGAACTCCTCACCTGTTTGTGGCCAAACCGGGTTAAATTTTACTTGTTAAACTAGATAAAAATATAATCAAATTGGATTGGACAACACTAGATATCAAGCATATCAAGTGAAATTGTCATCCACGGGTATCTCAACCAATTTTTACGGTTTAAAACTATATATACTTAGTAAATATTTTTATTGAAAAAAAAGAACATTTTCCAATTTGTCATGATTCATTGGTCCAAATTGCTAAACTTTTGATGGATTGAGCTAAATTGTAACTTCAAGCAACATTACGAGCAAGTCAACCGAACCAAAGTCACAAAAATAGATTCTTACTTGTTTGCAAGCATGCATTGAACCAAAATCTTTTTGAACGTAAAAATCAAATGTCTAGATTTCATAGATTTTTTTTTAGCATGGCTATTAAATAAAAAATATAAGTATTTTAAAATTTTATATTTGTTTTTGTGAAGATAGATTTTCATTGCAAAATAAAAAAAATTAATAGGCATGTTTAATAAAATGAATCGATAACTATATATATTAATAAACAATAACAAATATGTTAATCTAAACCAATGATTAAGTATGGAAGCTAACATAATAGTGCACATTATCTTATTTCACATGTAGCTTTTTGGTTTTTTTTTTTGTTTTATTAAAATGCAAGCATTTTAAATAAGTACAAAACATATATCTTTTAAGTCTAAAATTAATTTTTTTTATTAATATATCTTTTTTTTATCTTAGAGAATACAGTTGTTTTTTTAATTGGAATCATTGTTTTTTTTTAAAAAAAAACATTTTATGATTTTTGAAGCAAGTTAAAAAAATATCAAAATAGCATGTCCATATTCTATGTGTGATTGAAATCTAAAAACAAATAATAATCATAAATGTAATAAAATAAAGTTCAAAATCTATTTAAAAAATAAAAAAACAATTTGAATCCGATCTTTCATGAATAATTTATTATTGATATTATTATTTTAATATCAAATATATAATAATTGAGAAAGATTATCAAAATCCAAATAAAAATTTATAATATTATTTAAGAACCATGTCCAAACAAAAGAGTAAATGAATCAACATGGTAAATATTTTTTTGATATAAAAGAAAAAAAGTAAAAATATAAAAAAAAAAATAGAAAAGGGGTCTAGTCCTAGGCCCTTTAAAAGTAGGCTAGGCATGCACATGTCAGGAAGTTAGGCTCATGTGTTTGACATTATTTTTTTTATTAAAGGACGGATGACATGTTATTTATTTTTTTTATTTCCATAAAAATTTAAAATGAATGTAGTGTCATATGTTGCAGCATATAATGCATCGTAGACTTGTCCAATTTCCAACACCAAAATGGCAGAAATTGGGTGGAAAAGCAATTTTTTTAATAAGCTAGCCATTTTTTAAAAAACAATTCACATGAAAATACACAAAAAAAACATCCTACAAACCTAAATAAACCCACTTATACCTTTAAAATAGCAAAAAATCAGTTAAAAATTCAAAAATCAAACCAAGACTACAAGACTTCCAAGATTCTAATCTATTTTTTTTTCAAGTAAGACAAGAACCAAAAACCATTACTATAAAACATTTTTCATCAAATAAAATATTTTGATATCAAACTTGACCACTTTTTTAGCCAAAATTGTGATAACCAAATACTCCATTTCTTTACGGTCATTTTTTATGATTTTTTTTCTCATCTAAAGATTGAATAATAACAAAAATAAACTATGGAGTCAAAATAAAAATTAAAAAAAAATTAGTATAAGGTATACATTATCTCATTGGCTTATGTTTTAGTTATTTTTCTTTTAATTTTATAGACGTACCATAATTTCAAGGCAAATTTCATCTAATTAGGCCGGAGAGGGACTGAATTGAATAAAAAGATTTTTTTTTTTTTGTAAGGAATCATTAACTTCACTGTTTATTTCCTTGATGTTTTAGGTAATTCCTGCTTTGTGCAGGAATGGGCTGATGTTCATGACAAGCCGTGCAATCTTACTAATTTCTTGACATTTCGCGCAATCGTATTAATTCCTTTGATTAATCTATTTTGGTTTAGTATTCATAATAAAAAAAAAATATTATCTTAGTAGTCGGACTTATATACCTATTTCATCTTACTAAGATTATTTTAATATTAAATTAATATTTTTGTAAACAGAGAAGCATTTGTCGCAGTACATATTTTTTTTATATGATTTATCTTTTAAGTTTTTATATTATAAGCTTTTAACTTATATTTTTCTTTATTGCTTGCTTGGTTTTAATGTTGTTTCTAAATATGGTAATGATTGTTTTTTTAAGGTATTTTTTTTACTAGAAAAAAAATATTAAAATAATATATATTTTTTATTTTTTAAAATTTATACGATTGTTTCTAAATATGAGAGATTGATGTGAACGTGAAAACAAATAACAATCACGTACACATCTATATGAATAGTAAATTTACCTTCCATTGTATTGTTTTTAAAATTTGTATGAGTGTCTATGGCAGCTTACATATGTCTTGATTAAATTCACAGGCTCTAAAATTAATAATTATATAAACTTTTAACGGCTCTTAAAGAACTTAAACTCGTGACTATTCAAGAGTAAATTTAATACCTAACTAGTTGAGCTATTTCTCAGGGCTTGTGGCTTTTTTTTTTGTTATATAATAGCGGTGAATAGTAATTTGAGTTTATGTACATAAATTGACCTTCCGTTGTAGCTTTTTTATAATAATAATAATAATAATAATAATAATAATATCCCATTCAATAAATACTTGCTTATTTTATTACGATAAAAAAACCTTACGTTTCATAATAGGGAACCTAAGTTTTTTTTTTTTTTTTTAATCATATTAATAATAAAAAAAGTGGTAAGTGAGGATGCTGTTAATTTTAGACGGTGAGTGGGAGTCACCTCCAAGTCCAAAGTTAATTTTTTCCGATGTCTATATATATATATTTTTTCCGATGTCTATTGATTCGCCGTGTCAAGATTTAAGTGTTATCAATTTAGCTCTGATATATCTCCGATGTCTCATTCATCCTTTCATTTTCTTTTCTAAATTCTCTCACCTACTTTAATTATTGTCCCAACCCATTTCTTTTTCTTTCTTTTCTACCTACTTCCCTCAATTTTTATATTTAATTAATTTATTTTTATTATTATGACATTAAATGAATTTTTCTATAAAATAATGGAATAAGCTTCTAAAACTTAAAAAATAGTTAGTTTTTGCTTAGCTTAAATTAAAATAAGTTTATTTTTTTCAAAAAAATTACGGTTGAAATAATAATAATAATAGAAATAAATTAATTAAATATAATTTTTTAGGGATCAAATGCATTTTAAGTAGAAAAGAAAGAAATATATTATCAAATTGTAAAATAGTTATATATATATATATATATATTATTACTTTTGATTTTATTTATTCGATCTCATCCACAACTCAGTCTCTCCGTCTCTACAAGGCACAAGCTGACCCGTTTTCACGCAGGCTCTCCTCTCAGTGATCCTCGAAAGAGGGAATAGAGTCACCGAGTTTGATGGGCCTTAACTCTACTGTTTCTTTTCTTTGTCTTCATCTTCATCAATGGCCAAATCTCTCTTTATCTCTGCACCTATAAACAACACTGTACATCTTCTGATTCTCCATAGATCACCAATCACACCTTTTCACCTTCTCCTCATTCTCCTCCATTCCCTCTTATAGCCAACCTGGTTCTTCCGTTTGTTTTCTCTCTGTTAGTTTTGGTTGCTTTCAAGGAAAGAAAAAAAAACCACATATCAGCAATGCCATCTGTGTTTCTTTATCATGTGGTGGGAGATCTGACTGTGGGGAAGCCAGAGATGGTGGAATTCTATGAGACAGAGACGGTAGAATCTGCGATTCGGGCAATAGGAGAATCGACAGAGTGTGGGATTCCAGTTTGGAAGAGGAAATCTCATGTGGGCATGATTGAGAACAGTGAAACGAGACTACAGAGGTTTGTTGGCATCCTTAATTCGCTTGATATTGTGGCTTTTTTGGCTTCAACTGAGTGCTTAGAGGACCGGGATAAGGCTATCAAGACTCCAGTCTCTCAGGTTGTTGTTCCTAATACTTCGCTTCTCAAACAGGTTGATCCTGCTACAAGGTTAGCTCTTTATTCTAATTTCTCTAACGCCACTTAGTATAACATTCACATGGATTTGTGGTTATGTGATTATGAATCTGAATTTTTGGTTGTTATAATCATGCACTCTTCTTGTTGTTACTGTTTTTTAAGTTGTTTATAATTCTTTGATTATCTTTAATTGATCGGTCTGTTCTCTTCTCTTTTTTGTACCGAAAGACTTTCTGATCACCAGCCTTTGACCTTTCACTTGAGAGTTTTGATGTACAACAACATGCCAACAAGCTAACGTACAGTGAGGTTGGTCGTACAAGACCATGCCAACATGCCATTGCTATGATAATGAATAATACGGAGTATGCCATGAAGTATTTCAATTATTTTATGACATATAAAGTTGCCTGGTGCTTGCAAATTAGCATGCCTCTTTTAATTTATTTTTTCACCCTCAGATACATGCATCAGTTCTCGTGGTTATGTTTCCGCCTTCTTGCAAATGCTATGCTTGTGGAATTTTTCATCAACGTTGTTGATCTTCTTCATGGTGGCACTTGAATCATCATGTTCATTCCATTCTTCTATCTTTGTTTCCTCTCTTGTGCGCATGCAAAGTAAGAAATCAAAATACTATGATTAATAACAAAGTATAAGCACTCCCCTTGCTACTCCATTTTGCTTTTGTTTCTTGTCAACATCTGCTTGTTGATGTCATACTTGTTCTCATGTTAAGGGTATTGTTTCTTCTCTATTTGGCCTGTAACCTTTTCCATCTATCTAGTATATCTGCTTTGTGCTGTATACATGCTGCTTTGAGATGGGACAGGGTGGGGGGGTTGTAGAGTGGGAGTAGACTTGGGTGTTCACTACTGTATTTGAACAATTTCTCCATGATAGGCTTGTGTTTGCTCCAAGGAGCATGGTCTGGATTCAATCCATCAGATCCATTGCTTTCTCATGTACATCTCAAATGACTCCTTGATGGTAATCATGATGCCAGAAACTATGAAACCAAGTGATGTGTAACTACTTGGGTACTTACTTTATCCTATGGGAAATACTACTCTTTTTTTTTAGAGGTGAGCAAAAAAATCGAAAAACCGATTAAACTGAGAAAAAAAAAAACCGAAAAAACCGAACCATGAAAAAAAACTGATTAGAATATTTAAAAAAATATTCAGTTCGGTTTCATAAGCCTGAAACCGAAAAACCGAACTGAACTGAAAAATAAAAAAACCAAACTGAACCGAAACCAAACCCATTAGAAAGTCCAAAAAAACCCCCAAAAAACAATATAGTTTTTGGTTTTTAATATAGAATAACCGAATCGAAACCGAACCAAACCGCACCAAAACCGAACTGAATTTGGTCGGTTGGGTTTTGGTTTTTAATATAAAATAACCGATCCGAATCGATCCGAAACCGGTCTGTTTGAACCGGTTTCGGTTTTATTTTTTGTATTTTACAAAATTTTGGTTTGGTTGTTTTTATAGTTAAAAACCGAACCGAACCGAAAATGATCACCCCTACTCTTTCTCACATATTCTTCATCCTAATGCATCAAGGTGTCTAGGTAGGATTCAATAGAAGGTTTGATATCATGGACCAAGTTGTTAAACCGAAAATGATCACCCCTACTCTTTCTCACATATTCCTCATCCTAATGCATCAAGGTGTCTAGGTAGGATTCAATAGAAGGTTTGATCTCATGGACCAAGTTGTTAACTGTGGTTGTTGGGTAGTTGGATAACACCCTTTCCGTCTCAAGAGCTTTTGGAAGAATAAATGTATTCGTAGTAATTCGACTTTTTTTTTTGTTTAGGAATCCTAATACTATTTAGATTCTATACTAGTTATATTACTTTCAATAAGTATTTCTTTTTGAATAAGGATTAGGATTTAAACCTAGAACATGTATAAGTAAGGCTTCTTGGCTTATTTTTCAGACATATTATTATTATTTTTATCTCATCAACTCTCTCTCTGTTAAAGTGTGGTGTTGTTCCTCTCTTCCAGTCCACCTCGCACCAGATGATTTACAACTCCAGCATCATGAAAGGAGTCTTCATCCTTATGACTACCTTATGATTGTCTAAATGGTTGCGGTCACCTTCAGTAATCTCCTTTCGGGCTCCCACTGGTTTCTTTTGTTGCAAAGCATCAATAACGCATAATGTAACATGGGAAGAGAAATCCACTCAAAACAAGAAAGAATAGGAAATTGATGGCTTAAATAGAAGAAAATTTGAAGTTGGAACTAGACAAATAGGTTTATAGTTTGTAGAAAACTTATAATAATAATAATAATAATAATAATAATAATAATAATAATAATAATAATAATAATAATAATAATAATATGTATGAAAAATAAGCTAGGTAGCTATATTTATACTAGTTCTAGACCTTAAGCCGAATCCTTATTGGAAAAGGAATCTTTATGGAAAATTATTTATTTAATATAGAATCAAACTAGTGTTAGAATAATAAACTAAATTAGAAATGTCAAATTACTATGGAAAGCATTTATTATTTCAAAAGCTCCTGTGTCACTTTCCCTTTGTAATCTATCATCTAACTCCTTCCCCACAATTAGGCATTACAGAATCCGCTCGACAGGCTGACCTGTCTGTAAAGGGGAAGGGCTGGTAGACCAATTGGTCATTGGATAAATAAACTAGAGATGTTCTTATATTAGTGTTTCTAGAGTTGGGTACTTGGGATTGGACAAAAGTAGAAAATAAAGGTTTTCTACAAGAATCCATCCTCTGAGCACTAGGAATCCATCTTAAAGGCCATGGGGTAATTGATCTCTATAATCATAATTTTAATTTTCAAATCTCAAATCATTCATCATATGGCTACTCCAAATAGAGAATTTGTGTGCTTTGATACACGTCCTAAAGGTCCCTAATCTCCAAAGAGCATAAAACATCAATTATCATAAAATTCATAATAATACCAAAATGCGCAACACACACACACATCAACCTAAATAAAGAAGTTCTCTAAAATTTATAAACCTCTTAAGTTAAAAAGCATGCCTTGTTAATGGATGGTGTGATCTAAATACCTCTTTCCTTGATTGTATCAACCTAAATAAGGTGAGGTTGGTGGGGATTGTTAAGGTGAAGAGGCTGGAGGCACGATGATTTAATCTGGGATTTATGAAGAGTTGTAGTTTTGTAATATTAAATGGTGGAGAAACTTGGCCTTGGTTGGGATCCTGTCTAAAGGAGTGAAAAAAGAGAAAGGCTGAAAAGTTTGAGGGAACTAAATTGAAATCGATTTTTGGGATTTCTCATTCTATTTCTTGGGGTTGTTATGCCCTTTCTGGGGTTCCTTACATAATTTTTCTCCATATAAATAATCTTTATATTTGTACATGTACTATTTGACAGGTTTTGTTTCTTGTCTCTCTCTTTGTATGGTTGTGTGTGTTAGTATGCATCTAGATACAAGCACATAATCCGGGCCAGAGTGCATCCTTATTGGAAAATACTTTTCCTTAATCATCTTGTAAACTGAGCCTTTTTTTTGTGGAGAAATCCCAAGGGATTTGTAAATTTGTTCTTCCTCAGGTTATATATGTACAAGAGAATAAAGTTTAGATTCTTCGAGATTTTAAAAATGTCATGTGATTTGATAGGGTACCACATACAGAAACTTGTAATGCATTCCTGAGAATAGAGTTCATATAGGAAATGACTTTTTGGTGCTTGTGGTAGGTTGATAGATGCCTTGGAAATGATGAAGCAAGGTGTAAGGCGCCTTATTGTTCCAAAAAGCATGGGATGGAAAGGTATGAGCAAGAGATTCTCAATTCTATACAATGGTAAGTGGCTCAAGAATGCTGATACATCCAACAGCAGCAGCAATAATAACCTGACAATCAACCCCAACCGTCCTTCTTCATCTTCTGGCACTTCCAACCGCGACAAATTTTGCTGTCTCTCTAGAGAAGATGTCATCCGTTTTCTCATTGGATGCCTTGGTGCTCTAGCTCCGCTCCCTCTTTCCTCCATCTCCTCCCTTGGAGCCATTAAGGCAAATTACAACTCATTAGAAGCCTCTCTCCCAGCCATTGAAGCAACAAGAAAGCTGCCTGAAGATCCCAGTGCGATAGCTGTTGTGGAGCCCATTCCAAATGGTCAATGTAAGATCATAGGGGAAATATCAGCCTCTAGATTGTGGAAATGTGATTATCTGGCTGCAGCATGGGCTTTAGCAAACCTCTCAGCCGGGCAGTTTGTGATGGGGGTTGAGGATAATGTCACATCAAGATCACTACCGGATTTTGCTGTTAATTCAGCAGTTGATGATGATAATACAGCTAATGAGGCTGGTTCAACAAGGCTGAGGAAATTCAGCAGTAGGAGCATTGGGTTCAATCCAGGAAACTCAATCGGAATTGGCAGGAGTGTTTATAGGGGTCGAAGTGCTCCCCTGACATGTAAAATTACGAGCTCATTGGCTGCAGTGATGGCACAGATGCTGTCTCACAGGGCAACCCATGTATGGGTGATCGAGGATCATAGTGATGACATTTTAGTTGGGGTGGTTGGTTATGCTGACATCTTGGCTGCGGTAACAAAACAACCTGCATCTGTTACTCATGTGAATCGACCTGAGGCTTTTGCAACTTTGTGTTGAACAACGAAGGTTTTGCAACTGAGTTTTTTTAAATTTTTATTAATTGTATTTTTTCTGTGATTGTAGTTAAGACACTGAAGAGTGGAGATATAAGCTTATGGGAAATTGTTGATGAGTTGAATAATAATGTTTTAAATATCTGTAGTCTGAACGATGGTGTTTTGCAGCAACTACAACTCTACAAGCGTTTTTTTATTTAAAAATAAAATTAACAGAAACTTTAACTCGAGTAGTCAAAATACTGTAGAAAACACCGTACGTACACCTATTCTAGATTTACGTAATGACTTTTTTGCCATTAAAAAAAAAAACTAATGATTTAGGGGTATTTTTTTTTCATTACATATTGACATAGGATATATGATTTGTTTTTTAATTTTTAGAAACAATAAAATAACTTATTTAATCTTGAAATAAAAAAAAAGTTTAATGCTTGACGATCAAGGTTATTGAAGCCTTTTAATTTTTTAAAATAGATATTTTTATCTTTGAAATTAATAAAAAATAAGCCATTAGTTTAGAGGTTTATTGGTGTTCTCACACACATATATATTTTTTTTAATTATATAGCCATGAAGGATAATTTGGTCTTTTTAGGATATTTGATTAATATTTAAATTTAAAAAGTTGTTGGCGTGTGCTGTACACGTGTCAGCGCGTGAGCGGCATGTAAGACGTTTTTGGATGGTCAGGACTGCTTTTCTGTCTTGCCAATGGAAACTCAATAGTCCTCTTCCTCTTAGTGCAGCGTGTGTTGACGATGCTTGAATAGTTTGTTGTCGATGAATTTTTTTTTCTTTTCTTTTTTATCCCCTGAAAATTACAGGTTTATCCTTTTATTGTTGATATTTCAGCTTCAGTCCTTATTATTTTGATTTTTAATTTTTATTCTCGATCCTTTTGTAAAACATTTATTTGCTTTCAATTTAGTTCTTCAATTTCAATTTCTAATTTCATCGTTTGACATAATTTTATTTTAAAAAAATAAAAATTTCATCATTTGACATTGATTGTTATTTTTTTATTATCTTCTTTTGATTTATTTTTTTCTTCAATTTCATTCATAATCATTTGGTTTAATTTGATTTTATATCAGATTTAATTCTTATTCTTTTGATTTTTTTCTTATCCTTTTACTAATTGAGTTTCTTTATCAATTTCATCCATGGAATTTGATTTCAATTTATTTTTATGTTGAATTTGGTTTTTATTTTTTTTATTGTTGTTTATTTTGTTTAGGGTCTTTTTTTATTGCATTTTTTTTTTTGTAATTTCATGCATCAATAATTTTTTTTGGAGGATGTTGCTTTTTGTTTTTTTAGCTTTATATGGAGTTAGTCAAGGCCTTATGATTAGAACCATAGGTTTTGAAGGTTAACTTTGGATTTTTTAGGTCCTTCTATAAAATTATTATTATTATTATTATTATTATTATTTTTAATTTTATCATTCAATATTATATATATATATATATATATTTTTTATATTGGTTCATGTTTTTTTCTTACTTTTTTTTTTCATGTGGGTTTATCCGAATTCCATGCCCATAATTGCAGGGTTGGCAAGTTAACACGGGATGAACAACATTTTAGTTTAATATGTCTTGTAGCCAATTAGTTAATTATATATGACATTATTATATTAATGTAAATACATACTTATTATTAATAAAGACTTAATTTATCTTTAATATTTATATAATATTTGATTAATGAATCTAATATTTGATTTATGAATCTAGAGTAAGGATAAAGTCCTTGTGACAAAAATACTTTGTAAAGAAAATTATAAAGTTGTTATAATTATAAAATTCCTATTGCATCCAAACATTGTTCCTGAAATATTTATGGTCGATACTCTTTTAAATACCAGATATTTATTAGAGCTGTAAAGACTAAGACATATTATTATTTTTTATATATATATAAAAAGAAGCAACTGTTCTCATAAGTTAAGGTATAAAGGATACTTATAACTAATATGCAGGTGCTTGTCATAAGACATGTACACTGACCCGTATAAAAATTTAATATGGAGAGATCACCTATGTTTATGAAAAAGCTCATATGATGATTTTATAAGTGGTCCTTAGACTTGAAACCACTAAGTTATCTTATGTAGAGAATGTTATGCTTTAATCCTATTACATGTTATCTTAATCGATGTAACTATTATTACTTATTTTGGGACCCCACATAAACAAAAAAAAAGAGAATAAAAAAAATAAAAGAAATGATGGAAGAAAAAAAAATATTTATAAATTGAGAAGAACATACTAGGACTCCCATGAAATTGCTAAAGATTGATTGAGGAGAGTCAAAATATATAAAATTGGAAAATTTAACCTTGTTAACAAAGAGAATTCAATTTTTAAGGAGGAAAATTTAATATTATATGTTTAAGGACATAACTGGACTTTTTCAAGGTTTAATTGAATTTATTGAGGGCTTAATTGCAAGAAAAATTGATTCTTGAAGTCAATTTAGGCTTTAATTAAAGTTCGAGGGTCAAATTGCAAATTTTAAGAGTTAATTTGATCAAATCAAGGGCTTAATTGTATAAATAAAAAAGTTTGATAGGTAATTAGAGATTTAATTGAATAAATCAAAGGCTAAGGACTAACTTTCAAAAGGTGCATGACTTTAGGGACTGAAATTGATGAAATCAGGGGCCAAATTGAATAAAATTAAAAGTTTGATGGTGAATTGAGGGTCTAATTGAACAAATAAAAAATTAAGGACCATTTTGTAAAAGACACTTAACTTTAGGGCTGATAATTGAGTTTGATAAGGGTAAAATTGCATGAAATTAAAAGTTCAAGAGATAATTATGGGTGAAAGTAAAAGAAATTGAGTTTGATAAAGGTAAAATAGCAGATATCCTATGTCTCTTAGACCGTGGCAGTCGAAGACATCTAATCTGGTTGATTCCGCTGCCGTTACTTCTACCTCCACACGGGTACTGTATTCTCCCTCTTTTGAGCCTTTTGCATTCTCTGATGCTGACCGATATGCAGTTTGGCATAATGCTATGTGTGATGAGATCGCCGCTTTACGTGAAAATCGCACCTGGTCTTTGGTTCCATTTTATCCTTCGATGAATGTTGTTGGCAGTAGATGGGTATATCGGATCAAACGTCGTGTTGATGGTAGTATTGAGCGCTATAAAGCGCGCCTTGTTGCTAGAGGTTTTACCCAGCAGGAAGGTATTGATCATTCTGAAACCTTCAGTCCAGTTATTAAGCAGGCCACTGTCTGATTGGTTTTCTCTATCACGGTTTCGCGAAATTGAAAGGTTCATTAGCTTGATATTCATAATGCCTTCCTCAATGGTGTTCTTACTAAAGAGGTCTACATGAAACAACCTCCAGGTTTTGTTGACTTTTCTCTTCCATCTCATGTGTGCAGATTGCACAAATCATTGTATGGTTTGAAACAGGCACCGAGAGCATGGTACACTCGTCTAAGTGATTTTTTGCTCTCCATCGGTGTCCGAGCTTCCAAGGTTGACACCTCCCCGTTTATCTTATTTGATGGTACTAATATCTTTTATCTTCTGGTGTATGTTGATGATATTCTGCTCACGGGTAGCAACTCTACTATGCTCCATCACCTTATACAGTTACTCAGCTCTGAGTTCAAGCTTCGTGATTTAGGCGCTGTTCACTACTTTTTGGGTATTGAAGTTCAGTCTACCGGTATGGGTTTAATGTTGCGTCAACATAAATATATTCTTGACATCCTCACCCGAGCTGGTATGACTTCCTGCAAACCAGTTGATACTCCAGTCTCCCCTTCGAAAGTCATTTTATTACCGGATCATTCATTCTTTGATCTTACACGATTTCGTCAAATCGTGGGTGCTCTTCAATATCTTACCTTCACCCGTCCAGATATATGCTTTGCTGTTAACAGAGTCTGTTAGTTTATGCATGCTTCTACAGATTCTCATTGGGCCACTGTCAAACGTATTTTACGCTATCTTAAAGGTACGATATCTTATGGTTTCCATATCACTCGAGGCTCCTGTTTTGCTCTACATGGCTTTATAGATGCAGATTGGGCTGGTAGTATTGATGATCGCAAGTCTACGGGCGGCTATCTTGTCTTTTTTGGTCAGACGCCGATTTCTTGGAAATCCAGCAAGCAACGCACTGTTGCTCGCTCCTCTACTGAGGCTGAGTATAAAGCCCTTGCTGATGGTACCGTTGAAGTCATTTGGCTTCAATACTTGTTAACAGATTTGCAGGTTCCCTCAGTCTCTGCCCCTACCATTTGGTGTGATAATCTTGGTGCTACCTATCTCTCAGTAAATCCTATCTTCCATACTCGTACTAAGCATGTTGAAGTGGATTATCACTTTGTCCGTGATCGTGTTGCCAAGAAAGAAATTCAAATTCGTTTTGTTCTCTCTCGAGATCAACTTGCCGATGTCTTCACTAAACCGCTTCCTGTTGCATCCTTTATTACTTTTCAATTCAAGCTTCGGGTTGATCCCCCACCCTCAGCTTGAGGGGGCATATTATAGAATAGGATTCTAATATAGGATGTTGTAATCATTACAGTTACTGCAGTGTTCTGCTACCTTTATATAAATAAAAAGGTTGGCTAAGACACAACCCAACACATTCTATTATTCTCAACTGGTTTCGATACAACTCTTCAATACCAATTCTTCAAGTTTAACTAATCATGTTGGTAAGAAAAACCTTTCAACTCGGATTGTTGATAGTGGAGTTAGTATAGAATCAAGGACTAAATTAAACAAATGGGCCAAAAATTAGTCTGGCGCGTGCAGGCGAGCTGCCAAATTTGAATGGCGCATGCAGCCTTCTACAGCATCAAACAGAGATCTTCCGTAGTGTCACTGGAAACCTCTCTATGGGGCTTTCCTCCTAAGACAACGCGTTATGGCGGCTATCTCTTGCAGCAAATATCGTATTTCACATACCATCAACAGAAAGCTTTGGAAGAGGAATATAATAAGTGGAATGCATGAGTTCACAAAAATATATAGAGAGCACATGCGCACTTGTTCATGGATTTTTGTCTACCAGCTAGAGATTGTGTCAAGGCCAGCATATGGTAATCCATCAAAAGAACTTAGTTATTCTATGTGCTCAAATTATATTAGGGCAAGCACTTCAACTTTTTGCATTACAGTGGGTAGAGTCTAATATTCCAACAACCAGGCTTGAGAACTATTCGATTATTGTTTTGAAATCAGACCAGGCAAAAAACATAGCGCTTTTACAAGCAATAAAACCACGTAGCTAAAAATTGACTAATTTATAATGGAAGTTTGCGGGCTGTCAATTTGATCACTCCTTGTGTTGCAATAATATTAGTTTGCGACGATCTCAACAATATTGCAAGAATGAAAGTCTTATGCTGGCCATCATCGCTAAAAGCAGCACTAGGAATATATAATAATTTTAGAATTAATATATAAGTACACGAGAACATGAACCCTCTTCGGAAGGTGGGTGGAATAACCGCTGGACCTCATTACTTGTACAAAAAACGATCGCTGACATTTGCTCAGAACCGCCATTTGTGGAAGCAACATCACACTTCCATGAGCACACCAAAAAGAGTTATATCACGCCTTTAAGAACCCACGGCGTAGAATCGTATACACCCACCAAGACTCTTTTCCACAAGAAACAAACAAAATGTAAAATGCATAGACCTTGCATGTGTATAAATACATAACCCTGCTAGTTTTCCAACCACTTCAAAGACATTCTACATTCTTTGAATATATAGTGCGTTCATGCATTCTTGAGATCCAAATCAAAGAAGCCCGAAGGTTCAGACGTAGCTAAATATTGAAGAAAAAGATGATCGGGTGGGCAGATATTTACAAGGTAGTGGTGGCCATGGTGCCACTCTATGTGGCACTGATGTTGGGGTATGGTTCTGTCAGGTGGTGGAAGGTATTCACACCAGAGCAGTGCGGCGCCATAAACCGCTTTGTTTGTTATTTCACTCTCCCATTCTTCACCTTTGAGTTCACTGCTCATGTTGATCCTTTCAAAATGAATTACCTATTTATTGGCGCCGATGCTATATCGAAGCTCATTATAGTGGTTGTGCTCGCCGTCTGGGCTAAGTGGAGTGGCAAGGGAAGCTACAGCTGGTCCATTACCAGCTTCTCTCTTTGTACCCTAACCAATTCTCTTGTTCTGGGTGTTCCTCTGATTAAAGCCATGTATGGGCCGACGGCAGTTGATCTTGTTGTTCAATCGTCTGTCATCCAATCTATTATATGGCTTACAATGTTGTTGCTCGTATTAGAATTTCGAAGATCAGGACTTGGCGTTTCATCCAGCAATCCTGACAAGGATTTAGAAGGAAATGCAGACAGCACGGTAAGCTCTAGGCCTGCTTTCTGGTGCTTGATGAAGACTGTGGGGGTGAAACTTGCCAGGAATCCCAATTCATACGCTTGTATTATTGGTCTTGTTTGGGCCTTCATAGCTAACAGGTCTGTAAGAGTAGTAAGCTTTTTGTTCTATGTTTTCTGAATCCTCATCTATTTATTTAACGCTAGATTTTCCTTTTATCAATACTTTCAGGTGGCGTTTCGAGATGCCGAGCATAATGGAAGGTTCTATATTGATCATGTCGAAAACTGGCACAGGAACTGCCATGTTTAGCATGGGTGAGTTCTTCTTTTCTAGTTTTCTATGTTATTTTTTCCTGAGTTTATAGGATATTAGTTATTAATACTTGTGTTGCTTTGGGTAAATAAAATCCTTTCCTTTTCTTTTTTTTTTATCAATAAAATTATACATTTAACCTAATTTTCAGATATATTATAAAAATATTTTTATATGAAGTAACATTACTAATAAAACAACTAAAAGGTGTAGGATCAGATTAAATATTTATATGAACAATAAATCAAATTAAAATATTTATTTGTTTAGCTAATAGCTTGGCGCCGTAGTGGTTGTCATCTATATCAAAGAAAAAACGGTTGAACGATTGTTGTCTGCTTCTTATGAAAAGCAATAAAATAAATATAGCTCAGATGTGCGGGTTGAACGATCGTTTTTTTAACAGGCCAAGTGTAGCATGAAGAACGAATTTTTTTTTATATCTTTTTTAATTGGCCTTTTGGTTTTTATTTCTTGGGTTTTTTTTATTTCTTTTCAATTTTATTTTTAATATTGAGTTTTTAATTAATTTTATTATTTAATATTAAATTAATTAATATGGATTTTCATTTTTTTTAATTATATTATAAAATAAAAAAATAATTCAATCCCATAATCTGATTGCAAGTTTCTTTGGTTTTTTTTTTATAATCTCATCCTAAGATATTAGAATTTTAATTAATTTTAACATTCAATATTGGATTGATTTTGAATATATTTTTGTATTTTTTATTATATTATATAAAAAAATAATTCAATTTAATAGATTTCATAACTTAGGTTGCTGCAGGTCTTGTGGGTTAACTTGAGTGAACATGATTTTTTTTATTTGATGTTTTTTCTTTAGATCTGTGTAGTGAATAAAGTCATGTGAGGATAATTTTGATACGATTTAATTTTAAATTGGAGCTAAGCAAATAATCAAGGTGCGATTTTTTAAATTTGATACCAAAAAAAACTTTCTGAAAATACATATATTATATTTTTACATTATAAGAAATTTAGGTCAAACCTCCATAAAAAATGCAGGCGATAAACTACTATAATCTAACAGGTAAAAGAAAGGTAGAGATGTCCCATAATAGTTGTAATGAAAGTAGAAAAGGTATTGTTGGGTAATTAATATCATGTATTAAATTAAATTACATTCTTGGTGTTCAATAATTTTATATTGAAGAAATTTCTAATAAAAAACTCATATTACTAATTTACTAAACCAAAACTTAATTACAATCCTAATTAAAAATGCAATTAGTGTCCCATCTCATGAAAAAAGAGAGTATCTTTGCGACAAAATAAAAAAAGACAAATCTATAAAATATCATCAGAATTAATTATATGAATATAACTAATTATTTATGAATTTCATGTCATTATAATACATACTTTAAGAAGGTTTACATCTTTTCTTTACAATCAAAATACAACAAACTATATATAATACATCAATTCTATGTCATTTTTTCAACTATTTAATTACATGGACTTTAATTTATTTTAAAATATGATTACATCAACTTGTTTAAGTCAATTGCTCCAATATTTTCAACTAATTAACATGTCATTTAAACTTTACCAAGGGAAAATCATAATTTCGAACACCAACTTACAATTTTCCTATTTAGAACGAGCACCTTAATTAATGTTTAAGTTCCTAAATAAGTTTGTCTCCCTAATCCAGCCAATAACAAACCGTAAATTGCTAATTAAATTATTATAACCGTACCAAGAGAAAAAGCCCACGCACTTAAAGGAGGGAAAAGTAAAGTTGGTGTACATGAATTAAGATCAAATGATACTTCCGTAGAAAAGATATCAATTGACAAAAGTTGGATATAAATATACTTGATTGAAGGTTTTAAGAAATTATATGTACTCTTAATGAAAAAAAATTCACACACTCAATTGATAATTTTTTTTTTTTTTTAAAAAGTGAAAAGTTGGTGTTCAAGCCATAGTTTTCGGATCTAGTCCAGTGACCTGCCCGATCCAAGAACTAGGTTCCGAGTTTTAATCGGGTCACTGGATCACCCTGGTTAATTTTTTTTTAAAATCAAAACGATGTTGTTTTAGTAAATAAAAATAAAAGTCAACGGGTTGCAACCGGGTTTTTGACCGGGTCTTGCCGGGTCAACCGGGTCACACCGAGTTTTTCCTTTCTCTTTTTTTTCCTTCCGATGATGTTGTTTTTCAAATAAATTTCAATATTATTGAAAGGAACGTGGTCTTCAAATAAATGTCCTATTACGTTTAAATTAAATTAAAAAACAGATACGTTAATGCTATTTTTATTTAATTGCATTTAAATGGTCTTCAATTTTATGAAACTATTTGAAAATTAGAATGAAAAAATGTCGAAATATTGAACTTATTGCATGGAAAAGCTAACTCTATTAATTAAAGACATTAAGAAGACTTTTACTCTGGCAAACATTCCACTATAAAAGAAGGAATAGCAAAAAACTAAGCTTTACAAATCCAAATCTGCTTGCATCACGTACGATACCAACATGCAAGCAAATATATAATCGATAAAAAAGTTTGTGGCAAACCGGAAGTGGGGTTTGTCTCCCTGACTTAATTAAAATATATGCCTGCCCTGCGCCCATGGTTTTCATATGTTTTCTGCCCTAATTTCAACTTGTTATTCCCTAATCCATGGGCTCCCAGACTTGTTTTGGTGCCAAGATCACAGGGTTCCAATAATATTTAATTAGATGACGTTTTATGAATTTTTTATGTTACATTCTCTTGCAATAGCTAGCAAGGTTTTATTTATATTTCTGAGCAAGAAACCACCATACATGCAGGGATCTTCATGGCTTTGCAGGAAAAAGTGATTGCCTGTGGCGCAAGTCTAACTGTTATTGGGATGGTTTTAAGGTTTATAGCAGGACCCGCTGCTATGGCTATTGGATCAATCGCTGTGGGCTTGCGCGGCGATGTTTTACGTGTTGCTATCATTCAGGTACAGTGCTAGATCGATGAGCAAATAACACATAATATAGAGTCGCATCCCCTTTTTTCTATGTTTACATATGAAATAAAGACCCACAAGAAGTTTAAAATCGCATAGAAAATATATAGTTCTCACTCATATCATAAAATTCCTCATTTCAAATCATCCTTCGGATCTTAATTATGGCTATCTAGAATATTTGGAATGTTTTGACGAGTTTCTCTAAATCTATCCATCTGAAAAAAGTAAGAAGAAGAATATTTTCTAGATTTTTGATACGGTCTGGAACGATCCAAGATCAAAGACTCCAAGTAAAAGGTGTTGATTCATACGGAATCATTTTGCAGGCTGCTTTCCCACAGGCAATTATATCCTTCATCTTTGCTCAAGAATACGGATTACATGCAGAGGTGCTAAGCACAGCGTAAGTTAAATATTGCAACTGTTTTCTTTTTCATAAATTATCTAGATTTTATTAAACAAAAACGGAATAGTCTTCGATTGATTGCTATTTTCATGTTTCTATTGCAGTGTAATCTTCGGAACCATCGTGGCTCTTCCGGTGTTAATCGCTTATTATGCAATTTTAGACTTTGTACATTGACCAATCAATCAAGGCGTTTTCAAAACAATCCTAGCTATTATCTTACTTGTTAATAACATTGTTCTTCCAATCAAGATAATAAATATGATTATCATGCATAACTAAGTTTGAGAAGCTTACCATATATTAACATTTTGCTAATACTTGTCGTCGGAATCCGGCAAGAGGGAGTTTTAGCAAGGACATGAACTCATTTTGCGAAGACCCTATGCCAAGTATCGGACAAACTGGCAGGGCGGGGCTAACCTGATGCAGATATTGACAGTTGTAGTTGATAAAACCATCTTACTTGACAGTATTTGTTTCGTGTTTCTTGAAAGACGAACCCTTCATTCAGAAAATACAATCTCTGCCCACAAGTCTCTTTAATCAGAGAAAAACAAATAGCTAGGAACCAATCCCCGCTGCAAAGCAAGAATCAACTAAGTGCCAATGGTAACAAATTTCAAGCAAAAGAGTTTTTCTAATAGCTCATACGAGGGAGATTGAAGATGTCTTTTTTTTAAAATAAAATAAAAGGAAAGGTTATTAATTAAAACATAAACTTAAAAGTTATTAATTAGAAAAAATAAAAAGAAAAAAATTGAGGTAAGATGCTGCTGAGTTTGGTAAACCAATTTTTATCTTTAAAATTAATGGGGCAAGAGAGATGTTTCTTTTGAAAAAACAGATAACACGTCATCAAGATTCTTAGATTTCAGTCACTGTGGTGGCTGAAAAAACAAGGTTCATGTTTTTTATCCATCCAAAAAACCATTTTCAATCTATTTTTCATTTCAAAACACATAGAAAACACCATGGGAACCTTGCAATTCATGGCCTTAAAAAACGCAAAAAAAACACCTCAAAACCCGAAACCAAAAATCTTTCTGAGCTTATTTTTTTAGGCATTTTCAAGATAAAAAAACACGTAGTTTAAACTCATTTTATCACATAGAATCATTTGACATAAAAATTGATCATTTTAGTGGCTGAAATCACCATCAATGACAACTTTCTTTATCCATGCCAGAATTTGGCGAGTCCCTCTCCCCCCATTAAAAAATGACTGAAAAATAAGAAAAATCAAATTTTATACCAAAATTAATTTTTAAAAATTAAATGGACTAGTTATCGAAGGGCCAAAAAATAACAAGGGATGAAAATAAACTTTTAAGACAAATTTCAAAATCATCATCCGTTTCACCTATTTTTTTTCACTTCAGTTTTTTATCTTTCAATTCAACATTTCCTCACAAAAAAAAAAATGCAATTAAGTGCTAATTTAGGCTTAAAAAAGCTAAATTATATAAAATAAAAGTTTGACGATCAAATTGAAAATTCTTACAAAATCAATGCTCGAATCTATAAGTGATACGTGAAATAATGTACAGTAATGATGATATAATAATAAAAAATCTCTTTTAATATATACGAGATGAATGCTCGCGCGCTGCTGCGAGCTTATAAAACAAATATATTTAATAGTGTTATAATTATGAATCAGCGCTAGATAAGTAATAGAAACTAAAGCTATGATGGAGCCAATATTTCATGACAGAAAAAAAAGTTGTGTTGGTGATCAAAACTTAGAGACTGAACAAAATAATTTGTAGCAATCCACAGTGTTTTGGGAGGAAGGATACAGTGCTTTCGCCACATGATTTAGCTTTTTTGTTAATAAAAAGCAAAAAAAATTACAAAGCTAAATTCTCTACCAACTTAATATTAAAAAAAAAACCAACAAAGGTAATTTTGGAAGGGAAAAAAACCCATGAGAAAAAACGTTGTAGCAATTGATAATGTTTTGTGAGGAAAACTACAGTGCTTTCCCTAATAAAATAAAATAAAAAACCATTTAGAGAAATACTGTAGCAATCTATAGTGTTTTGTGAGAAAGATTACAACGTTTTCTCCATATGATTTAGCTTTATTGTAATTATAATTCTTAACCAACTTAATATTAAAAAAAAATGGACAAAGATAATTTTGGAAAAAATAATAAAAAAATCATATGGGAAAACACCGCAATAATTCACAGTGTTTTAAAGAAAAAAATTATAAAAATAAATTCTTAATCAGCTCAATATTAAAAAATCAAATCGACAGAGACAATTTTAGGAAATTTTTTTTTAAAAAAAAACACAAAAAAAGAGGGAAAAAATCATGTTGGAAACACTGTAGCAATTCATAGTATTTTGTGATGAAAGCTACAGTGCTTCCCCACATGATTTAACCTTATTTGTAATAACTTGTAATTGTAATTTTCAACAATATTTTGTGAGGAAAGCTACAATGTTTTCCCCACATGATTAAGTTTTATTACAAAATTAAATTCTAACTAAATCAATATTAAAAAAAATAAAATCGATGAAGATAATTTTGAAAAAAAATATTATAAAAAACACACACAAAATAAACTGGAAAAAAACCATGTGAGGAAAAACTGTATCAATCCATAATGTTTTGTGAGGAAAAACTTGTATTTACTTGTAATTGCAATTCTTAACCAGCTTAATATTTAAAAAATAAAATTGACAAAGATAATATTAGGAAAAAACATAACAAAACATAAAAAAACCATATGAGAAGAAACACTATAGCAATCCATAGTAATTTGCAAGTAAAGTCACTGTGCTTTCCTCACATATTGTAACTGTAATTTTTAACCAGCTCAATATTAAAAAATAAAATAAAAAAAGATAATTTCGGAGAAAATCATAAAAAACCAAAAACAAAAAAAACCATGCGGAGAAATACTATAGCAATCAACAATGTTTTAAAGAAAACAATTACAAAACTAAATTCTTAATCAGCTCAATATAAAAAAAATCGGCAAATATAATTTTGAAAAAATAAAAAAATAAAATAGAAAAACTATGTGGAAAAACATCGTAGCAATCCACAGTATTTTAAAGGAAAAAAATTACAAAGTGAAATTTTTAACCTGCTCAATATTTAAAAAGTAAAATGAACAAGGATAATTTTTTTTAAAAAAAATTAAATGGAAAAAAAAAGAAAAAAAGCAAAGTTGAAAAAAAAATGGAAAGCAATTTTGGAAAAAGAAAAGAAAAAGAAAACGAAAAAAAAGAGGGAAAGTTGGAAAAAAAAATGAAAACATGCAAAAAACAAAAAAAAAGGAAAAAAGCACTATGGATTACTGTTGTAATCTACGTGTGGGGAACAGTGATTCCCCCACACCATTTAGATATTATTAATATACACACACAAACACGTTGTAGCCTACGTATTATGGAGAGGAGTATGGATTGTATTATTCTATTAGATGAAGCAATTCGGTTAGTTAAATTTCTGTTTCGCCATGTGGGGTAAAGAGAAGCACCCGAGCAACCCTAAAAATCATATGGAAAAAAAAATCAATTAATCTAAGGTAATAATCATCTTTTGATTATTTAAATACCTTCATCCAGTTATGTTATACTCAGTAACTACTCCTTTGTAATATTTGATTAAGGCAATGTCTAGTCAATATTAAAATATATTCTTTATATAAGATAATTTAATGATTTTAAATCTAAAGATCATTTACATAACTGCTATGTGAGTCTTTCTATATAAATGAATAATATCTCCATATAAAATCTTGAAACACCTATATATTAGTTCCAAGTATTTCTTATACCTTAACTTATGAGAATAATTGCTTCTTTTCATAAAGGAAAATATATATATATATATATATATATATATATATATATATATATATATATATATATCATTCTTAATGACTCTAATTAATGTTCAGTTTTAATAGAGTATTGATCAATAATATTTAGGAACAATACTTTAATGCAATAAAAATCTTCATAATTAAAATTACTTTATAATTTTCTTTACAAAGTACTTTTGTTCCAAGAACTTTATATTTATTATAGACTCATCAACTAAACTTAAATGAATATTAAAGATAAAAATTGTTTTTATAAATAAAATTATATATTTTATATGAATAAAGTCAATGCCATGTATAACTAATTGATTGGTTATAGAGAATATATACTAATAACCTCTCAATTGCATTAAAACAAATTATTTATGTATCTAATTTCATATCACTCCGCATGGTGACCATGCATCAACTAGGAAAGGATATGTACAATTCTCTTTAATGGTCACTTACTCTATTGTTATATCCTTTTCTTTTATGATTTATCCAAATAGATGGAATCAACTAAATGCATGTTTGGACTGATTTTAGGGTCATTTGACTAGGGTGGACACAAAAGTGATATCGGTTAGTCTAAGTTAAGAAAAAAAATCAATTTTTTGTGTATTGATTCTAGAAACTAAGGAAAATATTTCCAAGTTCACACAAGCTTTACTTGTGTATGAGAAGATTGATAAGTCATACTTCAATAAGAGTTTGATAAGGTATGATCTTGGACAAGCTAAATTTGTTTATTGAAAGTCAAATAAGTGTTTATACTCAGGTCTACATATGACGTGTTGGTTGATGCAACTATATTATTCGATAGTTTTACCTACATTTACCTAATATTTTGCCCATGTTTTATATATAAAATGCCTTGATAATTTATTTTTTATGCTTTGAAGGCACTTTTGGATGTAAAATTTGAAAAATGAGATAAAATTCAAAGCATGTTTCAACCTTTGTCGAATAATGGTAGATTTGATATTTAATCGATGTTTTATGCAGAATTTGAGTTGTAGAGGTTGAAATGAAGTGATTACAGTGGCATTAGAAAGCTAACATCCATAACTTTCTATAAATATATGGCAAAAAAAAAAAAAACAAAAAGTATGGAAATCGCAGCCTTCAAAGATAAGTCTCGCATTCAGCCAATTTTGACTTTCGACCATTCCGAGTTGAATATCTTGAGTTAGAGAAGTCCATTTGATACAAAATTATTTTTTTAGATTTCTAACTTAAAGACCTATCAACCTACCAAATTGTAGTAGAAGAAGAACTTAATGAGAGAGATATGATTTTATAAGATAACTCATAAATTCTGCCAACAAATATGTTTTGTGAAGAAACAAGTCCAACTTACTTCCTAAGCATCCAAACCAACATGAAAATTATTTCTTCGTATAGAAAAGGTATTTATTTGGGCAATTTAACTTATCTAAGTCCAAAGTCAAAGCTTGAAGATTTTATACAAGACTATATTTCCTTCTTTTTAGGAAAGTAGTTATTGTACTACTTAAATGTAGATTGTCTACTATGGAAATGACTATTATTATTTTGGAGGATACAAATAGATTGGAGGGATGTGGGGATTAGGACTTCCTATCAAATAAAAAAAAAGAGAGAAAGAAAAAGAGGGGCGACCAGAAAGAAGAAGAAAAACTCTCACCCTTTTCTTCTATACTCAAAATTATATTTTCGTCATTTCTTTTCCTTAGTTTTTCGATAGACATGCAAAGCTAAGTTATTTTTCTTGGTTGAAAGGATACAAAAACCTTCAAATTTCAAAAATTATGAGATCTATTTTATCTTTTCTTTTTAGTTTATATGATGAGTATGAATGTTTTTCTATACTTATTTTCTATAATTATTTAGTTTGATTGTTAGAGCAGACTCTAAGTTATTATTTTAACCAATCTATTGATAAGTTTGCTATCAAAACCAGAGTTGTGATATTTAAACTTGTGATAATTTTAGGGAAAATATTCAATTAAATCGAGCATTTACTATAGATAATTATGTTGTCTAGATTTATCAACCTATCTAGTTCTTAAAGCTGCCATAGAATTAAATTACTGGTGCAGACACTATGGTTGTTTAATGGTTAAGGTTAGTTATACTACAGATCGATTAACCGACTAATGTTAAAGAAAGATAAATATTCAGAATATAAATTGACATATCATTTCAATGATCAATTTTGATTTTCATAGGTGGACGTTTACTTGAGAACAAGGTTTTTCTTTTAATAAGTTTCAATTTATTTAATTTAGTTTGATTATTTTATTTTGTTTATCATAGCATAGCCTAGATAACCTCGAAACCCACTAACTTTGAATCATTTAGCATAAAGACTTGAACTAGATCTTCCTCGTGGGATCAACCTCTTACTTGCTCTATACTATTTTATTTGTTTAAGCTAGGGTAATTAATTTGTATGATCGCGACATTGTAACATATTTTGATGTCATTGCTGAGAAATTGATTCTAGTTGATTCTTGTGCTGTGTTTGTTATTTATTTCATTATAAAAAAAAATAAGTGGGTACTATTCAAAATGAAATTTGTGGTGGAATAAGGTTTTAACATTTAGTTTCCTGAAAGAGAACAATGTTTTGAGCAAGACTAGTCCCCTTTGGCCATTACCTCCACCCTTTCGAGGCAAAATTTCACTGTTTTCTAGGGTTTTTAGGCATTGTTATGTTTTAGCATTGGATTTTTATTTACTTTCAATACTTTAAATCTCTCTTGTGATTGATTTATTTTTAGTTTATTCAAGTTTTCTTGACTATTTAAGCCTGTAATCTGATCTACTGACCAAGAACAAGTGCAAGTAGATCTCAAAATAGAAAACACTTTACGCAGATTACAAAAGGAAGCCCGCATCAACATCATGGTTGTTACACAATAACAGACACTTAAGGAGCTTATTTCTCCTAAAGTGGAGAATCAACCATTGTGCATAAACATCATCAACAACAACGCCAACTTTGAGCTCAAGTCTGGCTTCATACACATACTGTCAATAATTAATGGACTCGCTGGAGAAAACCCTCATACTCATCTCAAAGAGTTCCACATGGTTTGTGTTGACATAAAATGATATGGAGTTGATGAAGAACAAGTTAAGTTGAAAGCTTTCCTTTTCTCTTTAAAAGGGGCAATAAAAGCATGACTTTTCTCTATTCTCTCTGGTTCCATTGAGACTTGGAATGGTTTGAATAAGATTTTTCTAGAGAAGTATTTTCTAGCCTCTTGAGTTGCCAATATAGGAAAAGAAATATGTGGGATTTGACAATCTTATAGGGAAACACTCTCTAAATATTGGGAAAGATTTGAATAGTTGTGCATTCAATGTCCTCATCATCAAATACCCGATTAGCTGCTCATTCAATATTTCTATGAAGAACTGATGCCTACTGACTATAATATCTTTGATTCGACAAATGGAGGAGCATTGGTAGATAAAACACCAGTGGTTGCATGCCAATTGATCTCAAATATGACAGGCAACTCGAATCAATTTGGCACGCGTGGAGACTTCCCAAGCACACGAGTAAACAAGGTAAGTTATTCTTGCATAGTTTTGTCTATCCACTTAGTGTAATAGAAGATGTCCTAGTTAATATTGATAGTTTAGTTATTCCAAACGACTTTTATATTCTTCATATAGAATGTGATTCCTCAAACACCAACACTCATATCTTGTTTGGAACACCATTCTAGAAAACTGCCAACAATTAAATTGTTTATGGTAAGGATACTTTATCTGTGGAAGTAGGAGATGAAGCAATTAAATTTAACTTTCATGATGCAATTATCCTTACAGTAATGTTTATTCTATCATATGTTCTAACCAAATTGATGAGTGTGTGTAACAAGTTCTTGCTTTTGATTGTGATGACAAATTAAGCATGGCATTAAGCCATGACATTAATTTTACTAAGATAGAAGAGATGGAGAAGAACATATATGTTCCCCAAAACATGCAAGAATCAGCCTTGGCTTTGCAAGCTTTGCAAACTGCCCTCTATGGTAATGTTTTTGTTGATTTGGTACTTTCACATAAAAAGCTTTTGCCATATATTTTATACGCACCCGAGTTAGAATTGAAATCTTTGCTCAATAATTTGAAGTATATATTCCTTGGCGATAACAATACACTCCCTATTATCATAGCAAAAGGTTTGACAAGTGCACAAGAGGAAAAACTTGTGAAATTGTTGTGCGATCACAAAATAACCATTGGTTTGACTTTAGTCGACATCAAGGTCATTAGTCCCTCTGTGTGTATGCATCACATACTATTAGAGGACAATACAAAACCAACAAAAAAAAAATCAAAGGAGGTTGAATTTGCATATGATGGAGGTGGTGAAAGTTGAAATTTTAAAACTATTAGATGTAGGAGTTATTTACCTCATCACGGACAGTAAGTGGGTGGCATCAATCCATATGGTGCCTAAAAAGACCAAAATCATAAGGGTAAAGAACAAAGATGAAGAATTCATTCCTACTCGTATCTTGAGTGGTTAGAGAATATGTGTTGACTATAGAAAGCTTAATCATTCCACATGTAAAGATCACTTCCCATTACCATTCGTGAACCAAATGCTTGAATGTCTAGTAGGTAAGTCTTTTTATTGCTTTCTTGATGGATATAGTGGATCTAATCAGATTGTTATTAATCTTGAAGATCAAGAAAAGGCTACCTTTAAATGTCCATTTGGTACATATGCATATAGGAGAATGCCATTTGGTCTGTTTAATGCACCCATAACTTTTTAAAGATGTATAATGAATATTTTTTTGGACTATGTTGAAAAAATAATTGAGGTTTTCATGAATGATTTCACAGTGTATAGTGATTTTTTTTATAAGTTTAGAAAATTTATCTTTAGTCTTAAAAAGATGCATTGAAACTAATGTTGTCTTGAACTATAAAAAGTGTTATTTTATGGTAGAACAAGGAATAGTTCTTGGGCATGTTGTTTCTTCACATGGTTAGAGGTTGATAAAGCTAAAATAGACATTATTTCATCATCATCTTACCCCTCGAGTGTGAGGGAGCTTTTTTTTCCTTGGCTATGCAGGTTTCTATTGACCCTTTATTAGCTAAAAAAATGGATTTTGTGTTTGATCAAGCGTGTAAAGTTGCCCATAATAAGCTTAAAAGACGTGTTACATCTGCTCCTATCATGCAACCACTAAATTGGGATGAAGTTTTTGAGATAATGTGCGATGCGAGTGACTATATGGTAGGGGTTGTACTTGGGCAAAGAATAGGGAAGAATTTGCATGTTATCGCATATGCTTTCTGCATGTTGAACGAAACATAATGCAATTACCATACAATTAAAAAAGAACTTCTTGCAGTGGTGTTTGCTCTAGAAAAATTCAGGTCTTATTTACTTGGTATAAAAGTTGTTCTTTTTATTGACCTTACAACTTTAAGGTATCTTTTGAAGAAAAAGGAATCCAAACCAAGATTGATTAACGGGTTCTTGCTTTTACAAGAATTTGATCTTGAGATCAAAGACAAAAAAGGTGATGAAAATCATATAGCTGGTTACTTGAGTCAACTGCGGACTAAAGATATACAAACCAACACAGTAAAAGAGACATTCCATGACAGACAATTATATGTGTTACATTCCTCTATAAGATCATGATATGCTGATTTGGTGAAATATTTAGTCACCAAAGAATTCCCTTCAGGTTTGTTTAAATCCTAAAAAGACAAGTTACGAGCTAATACTAAATATTAATTTTGGGACACTCCTTATCTGTGGAAATTTTATGTGGATCAAGTAGTTAGAAAATATATACCGCAAGATGAATTTCATTTCATTCTCACTTTTTGTCATTTTCATTCTTGTGGTGGGCATTTTGGAGTAAAAAGAACAACCCATAAGGTACTTGAAAGTGGTCTCTATTGACTTTTTATTTTTAAGGATACATATCACTTTTACAAATCATGTGAAAATGCCAAAGAACAAACAATATTACTTATAAGAATCAAATGCCATTAACTAATATTCTTGTAAGTGAATTTTTTTTTATGTTTAAGGTATTGATTTTATGGATCCATTTCCTTCTTATTTTGGTAATCTTTATATCCTTTTTGCTGTTGATTATATATCCAAATGGATTGAGGCGAAAGCCACACAAACTAACGAAGATAAGGTTGTTTTAGATTTTGTCAAGACTCATATATTTGATAGGTTTAGAATCCTTAAAGCTATCATTAGTGATTATGACACTCATTTTTGCAATCATTCAATGGAAGTATTACTACACAAGTACCATGTAACTCATCGGACTTTCATAGCCTACCATCCTTAAAAGAATGGCCAAGCTGGAATTTCAAATTGAGAAATCAAGTCCATTTTAGAGAAGATAATGCAACCTAACCAGTAAGATTGAAGTCTGCGACTTGTTGATGCACTTTAGACTTATCAGACTGCTTATCAATCACCTATAAGAATGTTACCTTATAGGATGATTTATGGAAAAGCATGCCATCTACCAATGGAGCTTGAACACAAAGATTTTTGGGCCATTAAGCAATGCAAGTTTGGTTATGATGTTGTTGGGATTATAAGGAAGTTGCAATTGCAAGAGTTGGAAGAGATACATAATGATGCCTATGAGAATGCAATGATTTACAAAAAAACAGATCAAGAGTCTTCATGACTAAATGGTTATAAGAAATGAGTTTCATGTTGGAGACAAAGTCCTTCTTTATCATTCATGTTTTAAACGTTTTCCTGAAAATTTGTGTTCTCATTGGATTGAACCCTTTTGTTGTTTCTAATGTTTGTCCTTTTGATGTAGTTGAGATTACAAGTGTAGGAACAAACAAAATGCTCAAGTGGGCATCGCTTGAAATCTTTCTATGAAGATTGGACAACAAAACTCATCGCTTTCATTGAGTTAGCTGAACCAATTTATTAGGCATGAGCATGCGATGTGTCAAGCCAATGACATAAAATAAAAGTGCTTACTGGGAGGCAACCCCACAAAAGAATTTTCAGATTTGCTTTCTTTTTCCCTTATCTTTTATTTTTGGCATTTTACTTTATGTTTGTCATTCTCTTTTATTCCTTTTCTTTTATTTCAACATTGAAGACAATGTTGTGTTTAAAATGTGGGGGAGAATTTTGGTTTTCTTTGTTGTTTTTATGTGTTTTATTAGAATTAAAAAAACCCATAAACATTTGAAAAAAAATATTTATGGGTTTCCAGTAACACTCTCCTTCTTCCTAGCTTCTCTACCCTTTTTCCCAAGCCTACTTTCAACCTTAGTCTCCAATTTTTCAAACCTATCTTCAAACCTACTCATCATCTCTCCAAACATGAACTCTATCTGTTTTTGCATTTTAGATAGCTCATCCTTTGGAACTCCTCTCTTTTTCGGTGACACATTGGTAGAAGACATTATCTCTTTTTTCTTATACCTGCACGAAATTGTTAGCAATAAAAAAATAATAATACCTCGCACACTCGTGTTTCACATAAACATACAGGCTTTTCACTCTAATATGCTCACCACACCTCTTTTGTTTTTCTTTTTTTTTTTCACTCAACATTGCCTTTCTTTAGTTCTTAAGATCACTTAGCAACAATTTCAGAAAAACAACCAACTATGTAGTGAATTTATAAACTCAATATAGACTCAAGAAGCAAAGAATTACGAAACTAACAAAATGAAACTCAATGATAAATTCACGAATAGCAATGCAAATTTGTACGAATAATATGATGAAACTCGATGACAAATTCACGAATAGCAATGCAAATTTGTACGAATAATATGAAGATTTGAAGACATGAAATAAAAAGAATCAGAAAAGAGCTAAACAATTACGAATTATCAAGAACTAAAAGAAATTTTCAGAAACTCAAGAAATCAACTAACTACCCAAATGTTCAAGAAACACAATCAAGACTACTAAAAGATTCACGAATCAAGACTATCCAATTACCTAATGATCAAGGTTTCTTTAAGCATGTATTCAGCCAAAACTCAAACAAAGTGATTTTTTTTTCTTTTTTTTTTGTGCAGCAGCAATCAAGATTTCAAGATCAAGCCTCCATTATATATATATATATATATATATATAGGTGGCCGAATCTATCAAGAATCAAACAAGAAACAACAAAGACTCAAATTGAAGGATATAACTTGTGATTAGATCAACTTTGATACCAATTGATGCGAACCCTAGCGGAATTTAATGGAATTCACGACACCAAGATCAATCTAATACAAGTTTGTTAAGATTTGAATGAGCTTATCACAATGGAAGACTTGCTCCAAGGCAACAAGACTATAAACCAACTCGATCACAACGCCTACACCTGGAGACGAGCAAAAGAAGTATAAATTCACAACAAAGAATGGTAAATTCTTTAAAGAGTTGAAAGTTCAATCAAGAACCAAGATTAAGCAACCAAAATTCGACTACAATGTTGAAAATATCATCAAAATTCTACCCTAAAATTATTCCTAAAGAGTATTTAAACTCTAAGCCAAAACCCTAGTTTCCCTAATGGGTCTCACATAAGCCCAATTTAAATAATAATCAAATCAAGCTAAAAATAGCCCAAACTAATTAAAATAAACAACATAAACAAGTCTAAGACCCAAATAAAATGTATCCTCTCAAAATAAATAAAGTTTGATAGCCCAACTAATTAAATAAGACAAGTTCGTTATTTCCGCATTTTGTCTGGCAGCAACAAAAGCTCAAATTAAAATAGATGGTTCTCTCTTGGCTTAATGAATTAGAAGATATGTCATATACCACTGGAAAGGTATGGAAGTCTAGTTTCCAGCACAATTAGAATCACATAAAAATTCTATCTGTAGTTTCAGTTATGACCCAAAGAGTAAAAAAAGGTCAAATTGTCCGAATCTAGTCTTCTTCTCCCAATCCTTGTGTAATGGTTTTGGTTCCACCAATGAACCCCTCTTGAACATGAATTAGATTAATCAAAGCTTGCTCTTTATTATTACAAATCCTCTTGAAGTCCACCTTAGCCCATGTATCTTGAAGAAGTCCATTGAAAGCTTCTTTGAACTTCTTAGCTTTAAGCCTAGTAACTGGCCAATTGGAACCTCCAATGGATCTTTTGATGGTTGGATCGCATCACTTGCATTTTGCCAGGTTTAACCTTCGATCATTCCGACTTGAATATCTTGAGTTAGAGAAGTCCATTTAATGCAAACTCGATTTTGTTGGATTCCTAACTCAAAGACCTATCAACCTACCAAAGTTTAGTAGAAAAGAGCTTATATGAGAGATATATGATTTTTATAAGACAACTTATAAATTCTGCCAGGAGACAAGTTTTGTGAAGAAACAAATTCAACTTACTTCCCAAGCATCCAAACGGACATGGTAATTATTTC
Organism: Populus deltoides; assembly: GCA_015852605.2. Classification (NCBI taxonomy): domain Eukaryota; kingdom Viridiplantae; phylum Streptophyta; class Magnoliopsida; order Malpighiales; family Salicaceae; genus Populus; species Populus deltoides. Next base: position 8,461,465 of record CM027588.2, on the reverse strand, counting down.
TTCATATGAAAAAGGTCTTTATTTGGTCAATTTAACTTCTCTAATTCTAAATTCAAATCTTGAAGAGCTTATGCATGACTATTTTTTCTTATTTTTAGGAAACTAGTTATTTTACTACTTAAATGTAGATTATCTACTTTGGAAAGGACTATTATTATTTTGGAGGATACAAATGGATTGGAGGGTTGTGAGGATTATGGTTTCCTATCAAATAAAAAGAAAAAGAGAAAAGAAAGGGGGGGGCAGCTAGAAAGAAGAAAGAAAGCTCTTACCCTTTTCTTCTATATCTGAAATTATGTTTTCATCCTTTGTCTTCCTTAGTTTTTTAATAGACCTGCAAAACTAAGTTATTTTAAATTATTGCGAACACTGTGATTGTTTAATGGTTAATGTTTGTTACACTTTCGATCGGTTAACTGACTAATGTTAATGAAAGATAAATGTTCAGAATATAAATTGATGTATCGTTTCAATGATCAATTTTGATTTTTGTAGGTAGATGTTTATTTGAGACCAATGTTTTTCTCTTAATAAGTTTTAGTTTATTGAGTTTAATTTGATTACTTTATTTTGTTTATCATAGCATAACCTATATAGCCTTAAACCCCATCAACTTTGAATCATTTAGCATAAAGATCTGAACTAGATATTTCTCTTGAGATCAACCTCATGCTTCCTCTATATTATCTTATTTATTTAAGTTAGGGTAATTAATTTGTATAACTGCGTTATCACAACATTGGTTGGATGGATTGATGAAGTAGCTAAAAGTGTGTGTAAGCAATAAGAACTGATTGTTGACCTTCAAACTGAAGTGACAAATCTCCTTTGAATGAACAATGAGTATGTTTCAGATGAAAAGTTGAAAAAAAGGATCCCACCAATCCTTATTGGAATGAATCCTATGTAGTTTTAGAATGCTTGCCTATTATCATGGTTGATTAATTTTATTTCATGCATTTTATTTCTCTTGAACTAATTTATTTAGACATGTGATTTCTTTTTGGTGATGCCAAAACAAAGAGATATTAATAGGATAATATCGATATTTTATCTCTATGATATTTCTATTGGTAAGATGAGAAATGGGTAACATGTATTTGATTTGTATATCATCTCAAATGGTTTCATTTGGTAGCATCAAAATGCTTCTATATCTTGGTATAATATGTTCATATTTCATGAACTTGTGTTTATTGATATTGAAATTCTTATGTTATCGAATTCTCTCACGTATTTCATCGTCCTATAGTATAATTGATAAAGGGAGTATAATATAATTAATAGGAAATGCAATCAATCATGCATAATTGTTGTTGACATGTTAATACTAGTGAAAGTATTAATGGTTTGTCATCGTATAAAAAAAAGGAGAATGTTGGCGGTATCCATTGTTCCTAGTTTTTATAAAACAAACCATTAAAAAGTTACTAAAAATTCTTTTGAAATTATGTTAATTTAGATTCATTATTACGCATTACATCTCAAGGATTATTAATAAAGTCTTGAAGCTACGCCTAACAGTAAGCCACATTAACGTGATATTATTATTCAAAGTTATTCTTTAAGGATGTTATTATATGTGCCTCAATTCCTTTTCGGAATTAATTTGACTCTTAAAATCAACTTTTTAGATCCAAAATACTATCCTAAATATTTAGCCTGAAAATTCCTTAAAACACCTTGTCTACACCTAAATATTTAGTCTAAGACCTCTCGTACACCAGATGACCATACCATACATATTTTTGAAACCTTCTAGTAAGCTATACAATAAGTCAAATAGTAAATGGTACACAAGTTAACCAAACCAAAAACAAAAATCCATTGACAATTGATAAATTGGACATACCAAACCATATAAAAAATGCAAAAAAAAACAGGTAAATTAGACACATCTACCAAATAAACTTGAACCATATGATATACAAGGATGTATCCAAGGTTGTTAAAAACACATTTTTAACTCGGCATGGAAAAGAGATAATAAACTCGGATCGTAAAATCGTAAGGAATTTTAAAATACATAAAAAAAAATCATGCTTCAAATAAAAATTCATACATAGTTCAAGCACCTTAAAATACATGCTCCAAATAAAAATTCATACATAGTTCAAGCATCTTAAAACATATGGTTCAAATAAAAATTCATACATAATTTAAGTAACTTTTCATTAACTAATAATTAACAAACTTAAAATAAAAAATCTACTGGTGTGTCATATAAACTAAAACTAGCTTCATTGCCTTCAGCTTCCTCATTATTTCTCAGATATTCATCAATATCATTAGCATCAAAAGGATTATTAGTGTCACTATTAGTACCAGCACCAATATTATGAATATTAGTGCTACTACTAGTACCAACACCAATATTATCAATGTTATTTAACTCAAAACTCGAATTCTCTAAATTGTCATCAATTTGAATCTCTAAATCATCTTCAGTACCATGACTCTCCATTTCAGCATCATAAGAAATTTCTTCTTCATCACTTTCATCTTTTTTACCATTTTTTCTTTGTGTTGCACTGTCAATAGCACCAAGCAAATCAATTTTTGAATGTTTTTCTCCCTCGGTTATCCAATCATCATCAGATGAAAGATCATCTTCTACACCAAAATCATCAGCTTGCCTTTTGACTTGGTTATCATTCAATTTCAGATTGCATATTACAAAAACCAAGTCATTCATTTTTCTCTGGTGCAAACAATTTCTTCATTTTGTATGAACCTAAATAAACAATTCAAATTTATAAGATTTTTATCAAATATTTCAACATTTAAAATAATAAAATAAAAAACTCACCATTTCAAATGCACTCCAGTTACGCTCACATCTAAATGAAGTACAAGTCAAGCTTAGAACTCAGATTGCAAACCTTTATAATTCTGGACATTCATCCCCATAAGAATCCCACCATTAAGTTGGAGGTTTTTTTTTTTATCTCTTGCTATCTGGCAGCTTCAATGCCAAACAACCCTTTTGCATCCTTGAATGATTCAAGTTGCAAATCAATTTTGCATCTTTCACTTGCATTAGACACCATCCTTTCTAAGCATTTATATAATCCAATTTTAATATTGGCATTAACCTTAAAATTAGGATTATACTGATAATGAGGATTCAAATAATAAGCTGCTGCATGTAAGGGCCTGTGGAATTGAAGTTCCCATCTTGCATCAACAATATTCCATATAGGCATATAACTATATAAAAAAACAATAAAAATATCATTACAATCTAGGAATATCTCAATTGGAAGTATCTCTAAAGACATTCATATTAATAGATGACAACATTTGAAATAAAAATTAGCAAGATATATAACTTTTTTTCACAAAACCAAAATTCACTTGTATCTTCTCTTTTGCTTCATCCATTGCTTTATATATAAAACCTATAGCTGGTTTCTCATTTGAATAAACTAATCGAAGAACTTTAATTAGAGGATACACTGCCTTAATACATATAGTGACATCATGCCAAATTCTGCTGTCCAAAACATAATTTTGAATTCGTTTCCCTTCTTCTATTCTTGCAAACCGACATGAACTCTACTGTTTGGAAGTAAACATGGCCATCAACTGCATTTTATGATCGTTCAAACATCCTAGAGTCAAATATGCAGTAGCAAACCAAGTGGCAGTAGGCCTAATCAAATCCCTTCCTTTCGTAAAGTGCCTTAGCATGGAAATAAAAATAGTTCTTGAATAAATATATGAGGTGATTCTCCTCCCCTTAGAAATAGTTACTTGATGAACCTCTAACTTCTTCTTAAAATCTTCTAATATCAAGTCAATATAATGGGCAGCACATGGTGTCCAAAACAAACTCTTTTTTTTTCCATCAATAATTGTCCCGCTGCCTTATAATTTGCAGCATTATTGATGACTACTTTGACAACATTTTCCTCCTTAATCCTCTCCACAATGACATCTAACATCTCAAATACCTTATTAACAGTTTTGAACATATCAGAAGTATCCACCGATGACAAAAAAATTGTCCCTTTAGGACTATTAACTAAAAAGTTACAAATACAACGTCCATCCATCAGACATTATTGAACAACCTGTTTTTTTTTTCTATTCTAGCTTGTACACCTCAAGTAATTTCATTGTTTGATCCACTTCCTGCTTCAAATACTTCTCTCTAATATCATGGTAGGATGGAGGCTTGAAACCTGGCCCATGCTTTGCAACCAATTTAAGTGCCTTTAGAAACTCAGGGTTTTTTACATAATTAAATGGAATTGCACTAGTGTAGAAAAACCTTGCAATTTGTCGACATGCTTCTTCTTTAATATCCTTTTTTAGCAATTGATTTAGGGTTGTTTGTGTACTTCCACTCCCACTAGCTGCTCTCTTTTCTGTCCTTGGAGCTAATTTCTTTTATTTCATCATCATCATCATCATTTCCACTTTATTGATTGGCCTTTCTTTTCTTTTCAGTTGTTTCTAGATTTTTCACCAAAACACCCAAAATCATTTGCTTAACATTTTTTGGAACTTGCTGTCATGGCTTAACATCCTTACGAGTGCAAGCCAAATGTTGTTTGAAATGAAAAATACCTTCACTGATAATTTTTTAACAATAGTTGCACTGAACTTTTCTAGAATTCTTATCAATATCTATACCATGTTGCCATCCCACATCAAGTCTATTATTAGAAGAATTTTTTCTAGATGCCATAAGTTCAACAATTCAAGAATCAACTCAAATAAGCCTTGTAATCAATCCAAACATTTTATGATTGTAATTAACTTTTTGTTATACGTAACAATTCACAAAACTATAATACTTTCATTCAGCCACTAAACTATTTCATACGAAGTTCCTCAATCTATTATATTACTCTATATTAATATGTTATTTATTAAAAATTCTGAAGGAACTACTTGCATAGAATATGTAATTCCCATGGATGCAGACAACATATCAAAATCAAGCAGAACATATATTGAATAATCCCTTGCTATTCTATATAATTAAACTCTTGATTTTTCCCAAAATATACTACTACCTAGATTGAAAATGAATCTGCTTCAGTGGCATCCTAAAATCATTCTATCATTCCATTAATAACACCACAAACACAGAGCAATCAAGCAGACACGTTCCATCATCCTGAAATGCGAATTACTGGAATGAACTCAATGTACACCAGACAGGCAGACACCACCACTACCATTCGTTGTAGAACCAAGGTATGCAGAAATTCACATTTCACAAAGGTTATATATAATTAATAACACCACAAACACAGAGCAATCAGGATCGGGAAAATCATCATACTAAAATCATTCCATCAAGAAAAACATTAAAGGGACAAATTGTTATTCAAAATCATGGGCAATCAGGACTGGCAAAATCAACATTCAACATCTGTACAGGGGAATATTACATTTTCACATTTTGACTCTGTACAGGCCTACAAGGGAATATTACATCATGGGCAATCACCAAGGTACAGTGAAACAATTTACAGTGAATAGGAAGTCGTTGATGATGAAGGCTGAAGAGGAGAATGATGTCGCGTGCCACTGTTGATGAAGAGAAAGTCGTGAGCTGTTGATGATGGGAAAGAAAGGAGATCGTTACCGCTGTTGATGAAGATTAAAGAGGAAGCCGTGAGCTATTGATGATGGGAAGAAAGGAGATCGTCGCTGCTTTTGATGAAAAGGAACCATGAGCCATTGATCTCATGGTGGCTGGTTAGTTGATCTCACGGTGGTTGCTGGTTGGTTAATAGAGAAGGAGATTAAGGATTTGAAAATGAAGAAAGGCGATGCACTGATGACTGGACGCTGGAGTGACTGTACATTTACCCAGCCAATAGGCGCCGAACAGCTGGAGCATGGAGGGAAACATTTACTTTAATTTATATGTTTTGGTGAAATCGTCTATTCTCTCTTACTCTAAACAAATAACTAGTCTTGTTTTCCCTATAAATAGTCCTCTATTTATACCTTTTAAAGATTGTTGCAGTCATTAGTTATAATTCATATTATTACATAATCATTCCTTTTTTTTTTCTTTTTTTAGCTTAATCTTGATTATCCTCTTACATATTGATTGCACCTGATGCCTTACATAAAAAGAGTTAGATTACACCTACTAAAGACTTGAGTTTATTTGATTATAATATATTTTTTGGAAGTGAGTATTGCTTTCATTCATTTTGAGTGAAATTTATTGTAAAAGTGTTAGTGGCATTATAACCAATTGCTTGTAAGCTTTTATGAGATCTCATATGGTTTTTGGTTTATCTTAATGAAAAAGATCATATTGGGTTTGACCTTGTTCCTTGTGTAAAAGGGTTTGTTGGTTTCAATCTTTATCCTGTGAAAAATATTGGTGGATTTGATCTTGAGCTTGGTGTAAAAGGTTAGATTGATTTCAATCTTTGTCTTGTGAAAAAGATTAGGTGGGTTTGATCTTAAGCCTCATGTAAAAGGATCATTGTAAAGGTTTGAATTCTAAACCTATAAAAGGATTTGTTATAAGGTCTCATCTAGCTTATGTAATAGACTAAGAATGATAGTAGAAGCCTACACATACCACTTAGGAAGTAGAGTCGGCGGTTAGTGCCAAACTATTATTAAATTCATGCATATATCTCTTCCTTATCTCTTTACTTTTTACACTATTATTAACTTCTTGTTGTTGTTGTTTGGATTGTATGCATAAACAAGTCATTATTGTGTGCTTATGTGTGGCTAATAAGGTTGTTGAGGGTGTTGTTAAGTTCCTTGTTGTGATTTGATAAATGATACAACCATATTATTTGATAGTTTCACCCATATTTAACTAGTGTTTTGCCTATATTTTATACATAAAATACCTTGATATTCTTTGTTTTATGTTTTGAAGGCGCTTTTGGATGAAAGATGCAAAAAGAAGTAAATTGGAGGTAATTGGCAGATTTGACCGTCAGTCAATGTTTTGTGCAGAGCGTGAGCTCTAGAGATTAAAATGAAGTGATTCCAGTGGCATTAAAAATCTAACATCCATACCTTTCTGGACATTTAAGGCAAGAAAATAAAATAAGGAAGAACATGGAAATCACAGCCTTCAAAGTCAAATCTCGCAATCTGCCAATGTTGACCGTTTGCTATTCCAACTTGAATATCTGGAGCTACAGAAGTACAATTGATGCAAACTCAATTTTTTTGGATTCCTTGCTCAAATAAATATCAACGCTTCAAATTTCAGCCCAAAACAATGTCATATGATGGAGATATGAGTTTTCAAATATGACAACTGAATTCTGCTAGCAAACAGGTTTTGTGAAGAAATGAGTCCAAATTGTGTTCCGAAGCATCCAAACCGACATCTAAGTTTTTATTTCAGCAATTTAGCTCCTCTAAGTCAAAGCTTGAAGATTTTATGCAAGATTATTTCTCTTTTTTAGAAAAATTGTTATTGAAGTACTTAAATGTAAACTATCTACTTAAGGGATGACTATTTTGTAAAATAGAGACTAAGGTTTCTTAGGATATAAAAAGAATGAGAGAAGAGAAGGGAGGGCAGCCAGCCAAGAAGAGAAAAACACCTCATTCCCCTAAGAAACCCGAAATCATGCATTCCTCCTTCTTTTTGATTAGTTATTCAACAAACATGCACGGCTAAACTCGTTTTCTTGGTTGTAAGAACACGAAAACCTTCGGATTTCAAGAACTGTGAGATTTATTTTACCTTTTCTTTTTAGTTTATATGATGAATATGTTTCTTCTCCTATGATTATTTTTCTTATGATTGTTCATTTTAATTGCTAGAACGGACTCTATGTTATTATTGTAGACAATCTATTGTTAAGTTTGATATCAAAATCGGAGTTGTGGTATACGAACTTGTGAAGCAACTGAGTTTAATATTTGTGGTGGATCTACATTATTAATCTTAGGGAGAACATTCAATCAAATCAAACACAGACTACGGACAATTATGTTTTCTTGATTAATCAATTTATCTAGTTCTTAAGGCTGCTATTGAATTAAATTATTAGTGCGGACACTGTGGTTGTTTAATGATTAGGGTTAGTTATACGGCGGATCTGTTAACTAACCAATGTTAAGAAGAGATAAATATTTAGAATATAAATTGATGTTTCGTTTCCATGATTAGTTCTGATTTTCGTAGGTGACTGTTTACTTGCAACCAAGATTTGTTCTCTTGATAATTTTCTGATTTTATTTAATTTTGCTTGATAGTTTCTGTTTTCTTTTGCTTTAACCTAGATAACGTCCAAACCCCCCCAAATTGCATATCATCTAGCATAAAAATCTGACTTGAACCTTCCTCGTGGTATCGACCCCTTGCTTGCTCTATACTATCTTGTGTGTTGTGTTTTAAGTTAGAATAATTAATTTGTGCAACCGCGACATCGTAACAATACAAAAATGGATTGTTGGATATAGTTTTAGAATACCTAATTCACCCCCCTCCTAGGTGCATGGATAGATAAATAGATCATATTTTTTTTTAAATAGTGTTATTAAGTCTTTTGAATTGGTTTGTGTACTTGGTTTTGTATGTTTAAGCATGGCCCTTGCAATACCCTTCTAACTTGCTTCTTAGGTTCTCCAGTCAACTATTGTTTTGTTAGTTATGTCACTTATAAGATGATTTTATTTATTTATTTAAATTTTAACATTTGATATATTTGTAAATATTTTTCTTATAATATTTCTTTTTATTCAAAATGTTAGATTTCTAATGTTGCATGGTTTTTTATTTATTTATTTGAAATTTTGTATCTGTTTGATCGTTAAGTAGTTTTTTTATATATATTATGGAAGTACCTTCTTTCATTGCTTATTTCTATGTGAGTGAATTTGAGTTAGGTTATTTTAATCCCTCGTAGGCCTATTAAGTCTTAATAAGGGCTTATGACCTAATTTTGTCTTATTAAAACAAAGTGAGCGTAAACTAATTGATTACTCACCTTACTTTTGGGTCCAAAGTCCAATGATGCTTAAAAGTGAGGAATGAAGCCTTTTCTTAAACCTATTTCAAAAATTATTTCATTTTTACAATTAGTAAGTTTTCGAGCTAGTAATAAATACATATAACATGTTAGATAGCTTGACATAAAAGTGTGATTCTTAAAATGGCTTTTTAAGTTAAACAAACACATGATAACTTATCTTAAATAGGATACTTTATGGTGATTTTTATTTTTTCTTTGGTATAACAAACTCCTTACCATAGAGCAAGTCTCTACAAGAGTAGTTTTTAGGTATTTTAGTTATCTTTAAAACTACATGATTCTTCCTTTAATTTTTTTTTTACACCTTTGCTTACATAAATGTCCCTTATGATAATAAAGATAAAAATAGAACCAATAATATCTCCAATAAAGAAATATGCAAACTGGGATAAATCACCCAAACAGTTTATAGCTTAGCTTGTTGAGCACCCATCTTGGCTAAAATAACTAGCACACCAATTCCTTCCCCATATAACATGGTATATAGTAATTTTGCTAATAATGACTCAATAATGCTCGAATTTCATTTATAGCAACCATAAAAGCTTGAGAAGAACCACAAACTAAGTTAACCAAATAAATAGCTTTCATGTCTAATCCTCTTACACATAGCTAATACAATGCCATATTGAATAGTTAGAAGCTTAGTATCAAATCCTATATGACATGAAAAAAAGTTGTCAGGTACCACTATTATTCCTGAGTATATCATCAAAACACATAGTACTAGGGTTTCCTTAAGCATCATTATCCATATCTAGTTTGATTAAATCATCAAGGAAAGAGACCAACTTACAAATTGAGTAGCTCAATTAATAAGAGATTTTAAAGGGTGTCAAAAGCCATATAACATTACACAAGTAACTAATGCACATATTGCAATTAACTTTGAAAAGAATGTAATTTACCCTGAATAGATCCCAATTCTAAAATTTCCAAATGACCTATATCATAATAACAAAAGAAACAAAGTGCACAAAAACCTAGACATGCCTAAAAAGACTATGAATACATGTTTGAGGAAGGGCAATCCAAAAATAGAGTATGAATACATGTTTGAGAAGATTAGGACAAATAACCACAAACACTAAAATCTCTAAACCCCCAATAAAATTGAACATCATTGCTAAGAGGACAATTATAGAACACAAGTCATAAAAGTATTTCATCTTCTTAAGAACTTGGATTTGCAAAACCTAATTAATAGAAGTAGCTATAATTGAAAGAAACAACTTTAGGAAAAAGCAAATAATAAGCTATATTAGAAGAGTAATCATCATTTGGTAAAGGATCTAAAACTTGATGATTCAAACTGGTGTAACTAACATTTTTATACGAATCTCTAAAATTGATGTATAATTTAGGATTTCTAGTTTCTTTTAATTACTAGGTGGCGACTCTATTTTTTCATAATTTCTCTTTTAATTTTTTAAGGTCCTAATTTATGTCATGTTGCGAAATCCATTATTTTCTAACACATTATCTAGTAGAAAATCCAACCATTCACTTAAAAAATTAATTATTTAGTCAGATGGAGTAATAATTATATTGATAGCAGTACTACCAAATATTCAATTGCTTGTTAGTTGTTTAAGTCATCTACTCCCAAGCTATTGTGGTAATATCTATTTTAAATCCAAACTATTTTTATATCAATTTTATTTCCAAATTATTTTGATTTTTAAATAATAATTTTTGTTAGTCATTTAAAGGGTAAGGTAAAACCTATTAAGAATTGAGTTCTTTTATTATAAAAAAAGGTACAATTTGGATAAAAAGTTCTAGAAAAGATGAAAGTCTTGATTGAGAATTTTTAAAAGTTTACAGCTAAACTTGATATTAAAAATTATTTTATAATAAAACTCAAACTACCTATATAATCAAAGAGTATTTTACATGATTGTCTTAGTTTTTTTTATTTCTAAACAATTTGTTGTCGATACACAATTAAAACAATCAATTATTTTAAATATATAAGGGCATATGTCATAGTCGTAAACATTGTAGTCATATTCTCTAAAAATAATTATTTGGATATTATATTCGTCAAAATTATGGGTCCATTTATTTCTTATTATAAGATATATTTCATTTCAGTCTTCATAGTGTGATAAACTTTTTTTATTTTTTTCCTTGAATTTTAAAGTTTTAATTCATAACTTAATGTTTAATTAAGAGTTTTAATGTGGCTCATAATAAGTAAAATTCAAAATTATTGGAATTTATCAGCAAGTTTGTATGAACTTTTCAATATCATCTTTTCATTTATTATGAAAACTATTTTCATAAATATATTGTGTTATTGATGCATTTAAGATTTCTATCTTTTCACCAATATAAATGACAATTGAGATTTTAAAAAATCTCTATCAAGTAAAATTGGTACACCACAAAAATATTGCATTATTTTATTATCATTTTTCATCACAAAGAACATCTCTTAATGATCTATAAAGAGTATCGAATTTTTTTTTCATAATTCACTAAAGCTTTATCCCATAGTTTGTTTTGATAAATTTTCTAAAAATATCTCTCTTTTAATTTCACATGTAGGAATTATAATCAACATGCAATGGTATTTTAAATATTGAAGGAGTATTTTGACCATCAAGTAATAACAAAAACAAAAAAATATAACAATGCAAGGATGGAATATAAACAAACATAGGTGCAATAAACAAGGAGAAATGCATAACACATTAAATGCATAATACATTAAAGCCAATCATATGGAGGTAAAGCATGACAACTGGACCAGATAAAATAATGATGGGCTTTAGTTTTTCAAATATGTAGATGATAAAAATCCAAAATTGCAATAGGCTCAAAATATAGATCCCCATTAAAAATGATAGCATTATCTAAATAATGTGATATCATGTGATACCCGTAACTTTAAGGTAATATTTGGTTACTATTCTAAGATAAAAAAAGATGGAGACATTAGAGACAGAGAAGATGAGAAAAAAAAAAATTGAAAGTAGAATTGTGTTTGGTAATGATGTACAAGACAACATGATTGTCTATGTATCCTATTTGGTTATTGTGGACAAGAAATAATAAAATATAAAAATTTCTATTTTACCCTTAATATATACTATTGTCAAACTTGCATATTTTTAAAAAATAATTAGATTTTTTTTAGTTTATATTAAGAGATTAATAATATTATAATAACCCTAGTTATATAATCAAGATTGACTTGACTGGTTGACTCGGGGTCTGGACTGGTTCGAGTTTAAAAAAATAGAAAAAGGATTGACTCGACTTGACCTGATCAAACACCTAGGCCAACCCGAGATAAAACATGGGTCAAAAGCCCGTTCACTTTTTTGAAGAAAAAAATTGGTCAAAACAAGGTTGCTTTGATTATTTTAAAAAATATTTTTTAGGTAGCCGGGTTGATTTTCTTGACTAATGACTTAAACCTTGGATCAATTCGACTCTCGAGTCGGGTTTTAAAACTATCATAATAATTATTTTCATCTATATATTGACTTGTGATGACCCTTTTAACCCGTGACCTAAGCCTTGCCATAGTTGACCCATGAGTTTGGTTTTAAAACTATGATAATAACAACTTTTATCTTTACATTGACCTAAGTCAACCTGGGTTGACCCTCTTGATCCATAACTAGGGCCTTGCGTTAGGTTGATCCCCGAATCAAGTTTTAAAAATTTGATAATAATTATTTTTATTTTATATTGACCCTCCTGATATATAACCCAAGCCTTATCTCAGGTCGACCCTCAAGACAAGTTTTAAAACTGTGATAACACTAATTTTGTCCTTACATTGACCCGGATCAATGATCAACCCCACTCGTGACATGGACCTTGTCTTGGATCGACTCTTGAATCAAGTTTAAAACTATGATAATACTCAGGTCAGCCCATCCTACGACCCAAGTCTTGACTAGTGACTCGAGCTTTGCTCCGAATCGATCCCCGAGTTAGGTTTTAAAACTATAATAATAACCATTTTTATCCTTACATTTCTTAGTTAGACAATCTTGGAATTGAGAGTTTTTTTATAAGGATATTTTAGAAATAAAAAAATAATAAATATTATCTTTGGAGATATGTACCCTTTGTACCTCCTGTTTTGAAAGTACAAAAATTCACTCTAAGATTATACCAGAGATAGATTTATTTTTGTTTCTGCCTCTTCAACCAAACACATATGTGTTTCTATTATCTCCGTCCCTATTGTCCCAGTAACCAAACCCTACCTAAAAATCTTTAAAAATATAACAAGAACAAAATGCAGAAAAGGTGAAAAGGCTTTTGACAAATTAAAATCAAGACTTGTCTAGATTAAACCAATAAGCACAGGTGAAACAAAAGTAAAAAAATACAATAAATAAGCACATGATTATAAAATAAATAATGTGGAGATAGAATGATAAAATACAATAATTTATCATGATTAGGCCATATCTGCATCATGTCTCCAAGCTCCATTTCGGATTTAGAATCCACTAGTCTCTTCTACCTATACAAGCGAGAAAGAAGGCTTTTAAAACCACTCGTTTTTTTTTCTCAAGACCAACTCACTTCTTGTTGTGTGAAGATTAATCTTGTTACAAGCAAATGATAAAACCTTTTATAACCACTCCATTTGAGACTAAAAAACAACCTACTTGTTATAATGTTCCCTTTTATCTCTTATAAGTTTAATAAAACTCAATACTCTCTCAAAAGTGTAGATGATACAAGTCAAGCTTACGCAATACCAATGAATAGTATTTGCAGTTTTAACTCTATTCAAATAATGCAAGAGATTTTATCTTTTATCTTCCTCTTCTTTCTATGCTACTTCTTAAACTCCTCTCTTTTTATACCTTTAAAAGATAACTTATCAAGTACATTTGTAGGTGCAATGAAAAACTAGCAGTTGGATAAATAAATGATTATCCTTTGAAGAGAAGTCTCTAAATGAGAAATTAGATGTTGTAAATAGTTATTTGGAGAGATTTATCTAAATTAGGAATTAGCCATTGTAAAAAACCTTCATTTAGTATAAAAATAGTCATTGTAAAGAATTTATCTAAGTAAAGAACTAGTTTTAAGCTAGTTACCTTAGCCAATTATATGCTTCTTTGGTTGGTTTTGGGCTTTCTTGGCCAGTCCACACATGGATAGAATAGGTCGTAGGCCTCTATTTAGTTTTTTGTTTTTCCTTTGTTTAGTTGGTTCTACTTACATATTTTCTTCATGAATTTTATACAATCAAACTCTAAATATAAACATGTCCTTAAAGCCTAACCTTTAACATCACAAAGCTTGAATTAATCAATTTTCATTTGATTAACAAGCTTGTTTATTTTATATGCTTGAATAATATATATTAACATCACAACACTTCAGCATAATATATTAGTGATACCAAGTATTTTTTTTTCATTAAAATTATAGCCATTATGGTTGTAATCTCTCATGGCTAGCATAAGAACATGATAAATATACAAAACAAATGGTGTTTATTAAGAATTATCCAATGAAAAAGTATGAAATTGAACATTACAATAAGATGCTACTACATATTTCCATCCAAACTCATGCTAACAACAAACAAAAAATATGATGTTTTTAGTTGATCAATAGTTTAGTAATATAACATTAGAGGAAAAAAAAACTGATGAAATTTTGTTGAAATTTGAAATATTGAACAAAAATAAAGGTAAGATTAACAAACTAATATGAAAAAAATATTAAAAATAAAAGAATAAAAGGTATATAAACATATTCATCTAAAGAATAACCCCCATAACACAAACTCAACGACCAGTTATTCTTTAATGTTGTGTCTAATTAGTATTTATGGATAAAAAAGTACAAATACAAAAAGACAGTGAAATGTATTTGATTGAAGGACGAGGAAACAAAATTCTACCTTTATAAAAGTTTTAGAAAGAATTCTTATTCTTTCAAAATAGAACAAATATAAGAACATATTCCTTCTATCCCAAATTTTTTGTCTTTTCCATCCCACAACATTAATCAAACTCTACATAATAATGAACATATATTTAAAATGGAATAAAAATGACATGATGATGATTAAACGTTCATGTATGATCACACATCTATTATTTTTCAATATGTTATTAAGATTATGAAGTCATTAATTCGAGCATCAATATTGTCATATTTGGACATCACGGCGACTGATTAAAAAAATAATCTCTTGATTGGAAAAAAGAACAGATATCTGGCATCTTGTTCTTTTAGGGGAAAACTTCTTGTTCAAAGAGTCGCCACCTAGTATTATGGTCACTAGGAACCCTAACTGGTCAATAGAAATTCTATGGTATGGGACTAGTTACGCAAAAGGAAAGATGTTATCACCCCTTAAGCGTCCTATCTAAAGCAGGCTTCATTGCTGGTTTTGTCTAAAATTGCTAAGAATTTGTTCTCCTTTCCCCCCTTTTTTATTCTTTCTTTCATGTTTCTGACTCTGCATTAGTGAACAATTCCTACAAAGATTTCCAACTCTGGCGTTGATAAATATCGCACAAATCCAAAAAATACGATACTCTTAACTCTGGCGTCAGTGAATATTTTCGCAAAAAATGAATTTGAAGAAGAAATTTTATATGTTATTTTTTTCTTGTTTATCCTTTATTATTATTTGCTCTTTTTAGATGGAAGTAAAAAAAAAAACATTGCACAACATATTTGCATTTAACAGTAAAAGTCCACAGATTGAGCACATCTACAAAAAATACAAACACAAAGAAAAAAAATAAAACAAAGTGCGAGGGGGCCACAAATAAATCAACGAAGGCCCCCAAATATTTTTGGAATTTTCTATTATCGAAAAGGGGTTTGTTTGGTCAAATATCAAATTAGAATAGACATAAAAATTATAGCCAAGGCATAAGGGTGTGGTTTGCCAAGCACACCCTTAGCAAACACAAATTGGGCCGGCTCGGCCTAAAGCCCAGACCCGACCCACTTTTTTTTCTTTTTGGGCTGGATCTAGCCCAGCCATGCGGGCTGGGCTAGACCCGTCCAAACCGGTCCGGTTGCTGGTTTAGACCAGTAACTCGGCCGATATATTTTTCTTTACAAGCGTGTGCAAGCTACTTGCGCACCCTTGCTATAGGAAGAGGTAATTAAAAGTGAGGGGGGGGCGAAATGACTTACCTGTTGTTGGACTGTTGTTGCCAACTGCTTGAGTGAAGATTGATGCAGGTGCTCATTGCTAGGAAAACTGGTATTATTCCTTCTACATTGATTTTCCTCCCCTTTCTTTCTTCTTCCTCTTGCCTTTGTGTTGTGTTTTGTTTTGTGTTTTTCAGGTTCTTTATCTTCCTTTTCTCTCTCTCGTTCTCTCTGCTTTGTCTTTTTTTTTTCTCGATTTTTCCTAATGACCTCCTATCAGGGTTTCTTTTAATGGCCTCCTTTTAGGGGTTTTTTTGTAATGGCCTCTCTCCAAGTTTCTTCTGATTGTCCCCCCCCTTTTTTTTGCATTATTGAGGTCTGTATTTAGAGTGCTAGAGTCCCTTCGAGTGTGAGAAACAAAATTTCAATCAAACTCATTCTGTTTTTTGAAGTTTGAATTTGATTAAAAATCAAATTTGAAAGCGGATAACTATCATTATCTTGAAGATAGAGATTATCTTGAAGATATCTATATAATGACAAAAATAAATTGTAGTTTCTAGTTTTCATGCAAGTTGACAAATCACACTTTTCATCAAAATAAATCTCTGATCTTTTAATTTTATATTTTAAACTCTGTAAAATTAAATTAAAAAATCAATAAACTAAAATTGAATTATAACAAATATGATAGAAAGCTATTATCCTCGACTTGAACTTAAGTCCAACCTTCACCGTCACCAAGCTTGAATTAATCCATATAATATTAAGATTATAAAGTCATTAACTCGAGGATCAAAGAAAATGTTGAAGCTATCACCTTGATTTGACCTAATTAGTGCAAGAAATTCAAGGAGTCCAAATCTCCACACAGTAAGATTGTAGTTCAATTAACAATTATCATGATAGAAGGCTTTAACAATAAATTATACATTCTTGTGCTTTTTTTTTTGTTGGGAACATCCGTTTACTATTTTTATCTTAACATCAACCCTATATATTACATTTTTACCATTGCATATTCATTTTGTCAGTTGAATGTCACTAATGTTGAAAAATATTAAAGCGTGAAAGCTTTTGCTAATAATATACACTTTAATCCCTAAACTCTTAGAAATTTTTTTGGTCTTTATTTTTATTTTTCTTATAAGGAAAGTTTTGTATCCTCATATTTTACAGAAAAAACAATTTTGTCCTTGAATATTTTGTTTAAATTGTTCCTGCATGTCAAGTTGTCGACTTGGTCAAAATTAGTTAAAAGAAAAAATTACATGGGTTGATAGCAAGGTAAGGGATAAGTGGATTTAAGTAGGTATGCCGCTTCAAAAATATAAATTTTATTTTCTATGATGTTTAATTTTTTTCCTTTTTTTCCCCTGATTTTAACCTTAAAAATTAAGGCAAAACATAATAAAATAATTTAAAATAATAGAAAAGGAAAAAGACATCATAATACATATATGATATCATGAAGAAAATTATTGAAAAATAATATATTATGATAATATAAGAAAAAAACAAAGTAGAAACATAAAAAATATTTATAAATATGATATTGAAAGAAACAAAAGTTTTATTTTTTTTTAACATGTACAAGTATTTAAATCCATCCCATTCTTACCTTTTCGGCCAACCCATAGAAATAATTTGATTATTATTGATTAAGTTAGCAACTTGACATATTGGGAGGATTGAAAGAATAAACCATTTAGGGACCAAACTGAATTTGTTGTAAAGTATGAGCACCAAAAAATAAATATGGAAAAGATTTAGAGACCACGAATGTAAGGACGACAAGAATATGACATATACGGTTGATAATAAAATAAAATACCGTTTAAATACAAATTAAATATACAAGGACTTACTTAAACATTAACCCATTAAAAAAAAAAAAAAACGAAGATTCAGTTTCAGAATTGAGGCCAAAAAGAAAAAGAAAAAGGAAACAGCAAAAGAGGGCCACGGGTGGCGGTTTCGACTTTCGAGAGGTGGCAGTAACTGTGATTTTATGATAAATAAAACGCATATTCTCCACCACTCCGTACCATGCGTGGCTCCCTCTTTTGTCTTGCTGCATTTTAACTTATCTCACCCTGTCCACTCCCTCCTACTGTGTCTGTGTCGTGGACTGAAACATAACAAAACCTTGTAAAAAAAACCTCATCATGTTCTTCTTAGTTAGATTAACAGTTATTCCTATCCTTTCACTTTCGTTGTTGTCGGTTTCGAAGAGAAAGTAGAAACTGTCTGTGCAGCACAATACACGCTCACGCTCTTTGATGATGGATCGAAAAACATTAAATTGAAGATGCTTTCACCACCCAACAACATATAAAGATCGAGCACATGGATATTGCTTTTTGTTAATTTTGATTCTCGTGAAATAAACGAAATATGAAGCCACTCGTTATTCCTCCTGTAAGTAGTTATCTCTGATCTCTCTTGTGGTTTTTAAGAAGAAGAAAACATCGTGTTATGTATTATTGAGGGCCAGGGGTCATGGATGCTGCTGGATTCAACAAGGCATCATCATGATGATGATGATGATGATGGATGAATATCTTGATTCTATAAGCTTTTCCCTTTTACCAAAAGCTTTCCTTTTTCTTTTCCTTTCTGCCATAATCAAAGAAAGCAAGGAAAGAATTAAAACAATCATCATCATCATCATGAATTTGTAGCTCAAAAACTCGTTTCAGGGCAATGAGAAGTAACTTGGCTTGCCTTTGACCGTCCAGAGAGGCGACATAATATAACTTATGGAGCACTCCCTTTGGCGGGATCTTAACTAATGGCTTTCTGTACCATATTTGTATGCATGTATATAAATAAAGACATATCACTTTACAATTACATGCATGTATGCGTGGTGTGTAGTGAACTCGTTGTTCTTTAATGACTTTGTTATTGTTTGTTTGTTTGTTATATATATCTTTTCAGGTATCCCTGCCTTCGGATTCGAAGAGTAGGAGATCACATTGGTGTAGCGTTTTTCCTGCTGCTTCTTTTCTTTTTCTTATTTTCTTTGCAGTATATGCTTTCATAGCTCCAGATTACAAAGAGGTAATCAGTTTAGTACTGCTCACATTGAATTTTCAATATTTCTTCAAGTTAACCATTGCTTGTTACCATCGTTCTGCGTTGATATATCAAAATGGATCCTTAATTTGTAATCCAACTGCTTCTCATTCTCTTGTTTTATGGTCTTTTTTCTACCTAATAGACAAGTATTAACTTTGTTGGATGCTTATGAATCTGTCCTGCAGAGATTATCAAGATGGGGAATAGCTGATACTTTTCAGAATTTTAAATTCAGCAATTGCAAGGTTGTGCATATTTTTTCGTGCAAGTTTAGTTTTTTAGATAATTTTCCTTCAAAAATAGTTGATGGGTTTTGTTTCTTAGATGGTTCTGTATATTTTAGAATCAGTGCAGGCCTCCTGGAAGTGAGTCCTTACCTGA
Source organism: Populus deltoides (assembly GCA_015852605.2). Classification (NCBI taxonomy): domain Eukaryota; kingdom Viridiplantae; phylum Streptophyta; class Magnoliopsida; order Malpighiales; family Salicaceae; genus Populus; species Populus deltoides. The sequence goes on along the minus strand of CM027588.2, from coordinate 8,441,894 downwards.
AGGGATTGTCTCAAAGACTTCTAACTTTCAAATGAGGCCGCTATGGGGCTTTCCAAAGGTAAAAGTTTATGAGCTCCATGACGGAGTGACTGATCATTCATTTCTCAGAAAGTCAATTCTTGTGACTGATCATTAATTACTGTCACCATTTAATCTCATCTCAACAAGTTTTCAAGATGGACATTTATATGTGACTGCATCAACTCTGCCATGGGTTTGCCAACATTGGTTGCACGAATGTTGAAAAGTTTAATGTGTTTCCATACGTTTGTTTAGGGACTGTAACATAATCTTCCTAGAATTGCAACTTTCTAAAAACTTCATGCTGTAAGTTAACTTCTATAACGAATGAACTTTATAAAATAAATGTTTCAGATGTGGCTCATAGATCTTGAGACTTCTTAGCGTGTTTTCTTCTAATTCTCAGTTCATATATAGCTTACTAGCTGTAAAGCTAGAGCAACCACAGATGATTATTTGACTGTTAAATGCGACTTATTACATGTATAAGTACTATCACAGATACACTTTTTGGTTGAACAACAATACGTGTTTCTCCATTTCGCTGGAAATGGAAGCTGGAGATATTTGGTATACTAAAATGTTTGCTTAATGGAAACATATAATATCAATTTTCTCTTGCTGCTGATGTTGCTTGATTAATATTTGGCTGTTGTGCTTTGCCTTGTTGTTTCTTTGATTTCAACATGATAAAAAATTGCATCTGGTTTGGACAGAATGATGAAAATTCTTCAATAAACCTATTGGCTGTGGCTGTTGGAATAACGCAAAGAGATCTTGTCAATAAGATGGTAAAAAAGGTATGAATACTACAAGTCAACTTTTATATTCGTAGTTACTTCTCTGTTTTAATATTTATTCAATTTTTCAGTTTCTCTCGAGCAACTTTTCTGTGATGCTTTTCCATTATGATGGTATTGTTGATGAATGGAGAGATTTTGAGTGGAATGATCGTGTTATACACGTTTCTGCCCGTAATCAAACTAAATGGTGAGTTGTCTTGGCCCTGGAATCCATTGATCATTACTTGTAGAAATTAAATTACCTAAATGTATCTTTACTGGGTTTTTGTTTTTCATGATGGCTAGGTGGTTTGCAAAGCGGTTCTTGCATCCTGATATAGTTGCTGCATGCAATTACATTTTCCTTTGGGACGAGGACCTTGGAGTTGAAAACTTCAATCCTAAACAGTATGTTAATTGCATGTCTCCCTCTTTTTCTTTAAATTATATATAAAAAAACCTCAATTTTTAAAGGCTTTAATACTAGGACCAATAAAATCCTAGTCTCCATCTGAACATTAACTCTTTCCAGTGCTTGAAGTGGACAAAATGTTGAAATAAGTCGTGTGCCGGTTACCATGTAATCATGTAGTCGTAATTGAAGCTTGTCCATAATTGTAGAGGGAGTGAAACAGGTAAAATGTTGTTGAAGTTTCTAGCCGGTAATCTTCAAACTTGGAAGTGTTTATCCTTCTGTCTCGTGAACTTTAGATGGCTTGAAGGCGAGAAGTCTTACTGCCCCTGGAAAAGTTCAAAGAGTTTGCAAAGCCCCTGAGATATCCCTATTCAAAGGCTGAGATACAGCTCTGTCTGAATATTTTGAAATTGAGTCAATTACTCATTTTTGGAGTTTAGTTTATTCCTAGATGCAAGGAAATGATGGCCATATGCACTGAGTTTGATAAAGTGACTGGATTCTTCTATGTCTTACGTAACATGCATCAGATTTAAAGGCAATAATTAAATCTCATGATTATCGACCAAAACTTGATTACTGGTTATATATGAAACAATAAGCTCTGTTTTCTTCTTTTTTTATAAGCATTCAGGAAACACAAGCCATTAGGTACTGAGGATAGTTATCAGCTTCGACATTTTTTCACATTAACATTGAATGATTAGAAATATTGGCCTCAGTTGCTAATGTGGTGTGATGTCCTTCACAGAAATCTGAGCGGAAGGCTTGCCTTCAGCTATTGATTTTTTTTCAAGGGCTTAACAGGATTCAGATGATGATTTTTCCCCGGTGCCTAAAAACATAGTTTTTCTAGCTGCGTGGTTACTCTCATGAACATCAAATAGTAAAGGCTTCAGGAAGGGTATTAGCTATATTCATGGGTATCATATTCCAATAGACCCATCTTTTGGGGGTTATGAGGAGCTTCCGCAGGATTCTAGGACCCAACATAGACAAGATCACAAGTTTCTTGTGAAGGCTAAGAACCTGTCAAATGATATATGCCTATTCTGTTCAATTTGCAGTGTGTTTTGCCAACTGAATTTCCATTTTTTTTAGATTTCATGAGATGCAGTAATTCATCATCTAAATGCAGGTGGGAGTCGAGAGAGTATTTACCTTTATTTGCTGCCTGTGATTATCTATTCATTGTGAGATTATTTAGCATCACCTAAATGCATGCTTTGGGGAATAGGAACGTGATTTTATTTTGCGTTGTGCAAATTTAGCAATTTGTTTGCCTGTGTGTGCATGTGTACATGATGTGTGTTCCATTGCAAATGAGAGAAGCATTTCAGAGAAGAAAAACAAGGCTTGAACAGTAAAAAGAAGGCATTCCTTATTAAAGACTAAACGAGTAAATAAAATAAGGTGAAAATACCTATGTTTCTGGTGGTCATCACAATTCAGCTTTGATAGTTTCAAGTAGTAGTCTTTGCCCGCTATCTTCAGCTCATAGCGATCCGCCATCTTGCTGCTTTGTTTCTTTAAATACAATATTTAAAGGAAAGAAGGACATTTTGTGAGCAATGAAAAAGTTGGATGCATGCAGAGATAACAAACTATAAATTCATGATATGAGAGTTCATATTTCCAATGCTCAAACATCTTTTTTCTTTGAACTTATTTGACATTGCTAGGTATGTTTCAATTGTTAAAAGTGAAGGGCTTCATATATCACAGCCAGCCCTTGATTATAAATCTCTGGTACATCAGCAAATTACTGTCCGGGCAAGCAAATCAGGAGTGCACAGGTTCTTGTGTAACCTCTTTTTTCCTCCTTTTAATGATTATGTGCAGTAATTGGTACTTACCATCTGACCTTGATCGGTTAAATTTTTCTTGACAATGCTGGACCATGAGCTCCTTTATTTTGGGATATGAATATGTTCATTTTGAAATGTTTCTGTTACTTTGAACTGTACATATGCAAATTTTCTGTACTGCAGTGCTTATTCTTCTCTGATGGCATATGTTCATTGTTATCAGAAGGACTTACAAGCCTGGTATTTGTGATGGAAATAGTACAGCTCCTCCATGCACAGGGTAAAAAAATTCAGTTATGTTACATATCTGTGAGCAGTTCATTTGTATTTTTCCAAGGAAGCTAATAATCCCATCCTTTACATGGGATTTAATTGTTTCTCTTGACAAAACTAAGCTGAAGATCTAAATTACAGGTGGGTGGAAATGATGGCCCCTGTTTTCTCAAGAGCTGCTTGGCGCTGTGTGTGGTATATGATCCAGGTGTTTTATTGAAGAGCTTATTTTTTTGGTTATTCTGTTCTTACATCAGTATGTGGATGTGTATCTCCGTTTTTCTGTCTTCTAGAAATATCACAGTATTGCATCAAGGGCTGCTTATTCATTTCAGAAAGTGATGAATGCTGTCATGGACTGCTACTTTTCATGGGCTCTCTTATATTCTTTATCACACTTGTAACCTGGTTTCATGGATTCTGATGCTATCACACATCTTTTATGCTAAATTTATTTTGCAGAATGACTTGATCCATGCATGGGGTCTAGACTATCAGCTTGGATACTGTTCACAGGCAAGCTACTCTCTTTTTTCCCTTTCTCAACGTTATCTACACACTCTCTTTTGCTCCTTCCAACATATATACTTACCAGAAATCCTACTGGCCAACGTTTTGATAGGGTGATCGAACAAAAAATATTGGTATTGTGGATGCGGAGTACATAGTCCATTATGGTCACCCAACACTTGGAGGTGTGGTTGAAAACGAGGTTAGAAATCTTACACGGTCATGCAGATTTTGTTGCTAGAGTTTTCTCGTCTAAGCTTTTGGTGTTACTTGAAATTATTGCCGCATCTGGTGCATCAAATCACTTCAAGGGCACACACATATGATCCAAGCATAAGCATGAGATGGTTTTTAAAGAACAAGCTTAGTTGTAGTATGATTTTTTCGACGGATGCCAGTCTATCTTTCCAGAGTTCATAAAAATTAGAGCAAACAGAACAAAGAAATGCAAGGTTGGTCTGAGAAACTTGTGGGTTGGATTTGAACTTGCACCTATAATTTTCAGAAAATGATGAATTAAGAATTGTCATACTGATGAAATGGTAAATTACCTTGCTAGTAAATTTTCTTCATTCATCACAAAAGAAATTGTAAATTACCTATGATTCTCATGGATGAATTTACATGTTCTCTTCAAATTTTTGATGGTCCAATACTTACAGCGAGCGTGCTCCTCGATTCCTAGGATCCCTCCTAACAAGCAGATGCTCTCTCGCGTGCTTGTGCATGGCCAAGCCAAGCCATTACAAACAATAAAAAATTTTCTTTTGGCTATTTTGAATGAGTCTTCACAATGTGAACTTTCACACTCCTTGTTTGATCATTGACATGAATGTAGTATTTATGTCTCTGTTCTGAAGACACCACTTCGTTCACAAAAAAGCAGGTTATGGAATGAAAGCAAGTTTTAACGAAAAATTTATCTGTTGAAAATGATTTCAATTGTCTAGTTTCACGAGAAGTTGAAAAGCATCCCTTCTTATTCAAGTTTCTATACCTAGACCTAATATTGATTTTGTCTAGAGCTACAACCATGCCAGAGGATCCAAGAGAATCTTTATGCTGTAACTGCAAATACCACTTCTCTTGTTTTAGAAGTTAAAATCACTCCTTACCATCCTTGATTGCCCTACTCCTGAAACTGAGAATCTGTGTGACATATACCATGCCTTTGATGTGTATTCTCTCCTTGTTTGATCGATCTATATAAATGGATTTTTCATCTCTGTATTGCAGGAGCCTTCTCGTTCACAGAAAACAGATCCTAGATTGGAAGTAAGTGCATATCAACGTAAATGATTTCAAATTGTCTATTTTTGTTGAGTGGTTGAAAATCATCCCTCTTCATTTCAATTTCCTCACTTGACATATCGTTGACTTCGTTCAGAGGTACCAACATAGTGGATCTCGAGAGCTTGTTAGGCATTCAGCCTGTCACTAAAGTCTAGAGCCAATTAACCTCGTAGTTTCAGAAACGTTTCTCTCCCTAGTAGGACATTGTTCTATTCTTAGAAATTGTCTTCATCAATGTAGGTAGGTGTTGAGATTACTGCCCATGTCTTCCATTTCTAAAGGAAAATGTACATTAAAATAGAAGCACTTATCAGGCGTCTTAGGCACAAAATGCAGCTAACGTTACAATGAAAAGGAAGAGGGGTCGGAAAAAAAAGGAAAAAAAAAAAAAAGAAGCAGGATGATGGCAGAACTTGCAGGTTGTACCAATTCTAACATATCTCTGGAACATAAACCTATCCTCGATACCCATTGCAGGTGAGGAGGCAGTCCTTGATCGAACTAAGAATTTTTCAAAAGCGATGGAAAGAGGCGGTTGAGGAGGATCAATGCTGGATAGATCCATACAAAGAGGCAGTGAAAGAAAGCAGCTAGCTGCATGTCCATGAAGCTGTGGACGCTATGCTCCATCGTACATTCATTATATATGTATATATATTATATTTTGCAGAGGCAAGAGGCCTGGAACAAACAAGATGTGAAGTTATACAGAGATCAAGCTCCGGGGTCGTGATTGACAGGAGAATTATTGGCAACATGCAATATAAATAAAAGCAAAGTTTGGGATCTGTGCTCGTTTGTATATTGTGGTGTGCGAGTCAGGTCTTGTAAATGATGAAGGATACGTACAAGCAAGGCATTAATTAATCAAAGAGCATTCACACTGATGTGAAGAAACCAACCTTGCTAGACTTGTAATTTGGCAGCTGTAAAGTTGATGAATACAGGTGATGGAGACTGATTTTAGTGAACATGTTCATAATGGGAGACCGTGGATCAATAATTTCTACAATGCTTAGCTTTACAGCACTTGCTTCCCAAGAATTCAAATTGTAAGAATTGACTAGCCTTTTGCTTTCTAGTTTCCCTACTAACCAATTATATATTTTATACACACACACACTAGTGAGGTGGCCGGAGATTTTTTTTTTTTTTGGCATAAAAAATATATATAAAAAAATAAGATTTAAAAATGTTATGTCTATATGTAAAGCTAGATTGAAAACACTTGGATCTGGTTGCAACTTCTAACTCAAAAGTAATATTTATAATATTAATTATAGTATCAATAGTAATATTTATAATACAAATAATAATAATTTTAATATTAATAATAATATTAAACTTGCCTGATCCAAGTTCTTATAGTTTTTTTATCACTTGAAATCAAATTTATGGTTTTCCTTCAATAATAATCATATTTTAAAAAAAACATTATTAAGAATAATGATAACAATAATAATAACAATAAGAATAATATTAATGGTTATAAACTTGAGTCTAGTGCCCCAACCAAACCAAAGTTTCTAGAGTCTGGTTCCCCTAATAATAATAATAATAAAAATATTAATAATATTAATAATAATATTAAACTTGTCTTACACAAGTTCTTATAGTTTTTAATCTCTTTAAATCAAATTTATTATTTTTCTTCAATAATAATAATATTATTTTTCAATTTTAATAATAATAAAAATATTAAGAATAAGAATAACACTAATAATCATAATAATAAGAAGAAGAATAACAAAGATGAAGACGATGATGACAACAACAACAATAATAATTTTTAATTTTATCCTTCAAATCAAATCTATGATTTTTTTCAATAATAATAATATTTTTTCAAATTTATTAATAATTATATTAATAATATTTATAATAATATTAAACATGCATGACTCAAGTTCTTATAGTTTTTAATTTTATCTTTCAAATCAAATCTATGGTTGTTTTTTAATATTAATAATATTTTTTTAAAAATTTATCAATTATTATATTAACAACATTCATTATAATAAAAATACTAATATTTATAATATTAATAATAATATTTATAATACAAATAATAATATTTTTAATATTAATAATAATATTAAATTTTCATTACTCAAGTTTAAGTGGGCTGCATTGCAATTCCAAACTCAAGAGCCTTAGAAGTAGGTCTGACTACAAGGTCGTGCCATGAAAGTGTGACAATTAAATAAAAAAATTAATATTAAAGAATAAAATTAAACAAAAAAAAAAGATTAATTGAAAAGGACAAAACAAAGCAAAGCACTATTCCAATGAATAGTGCTTTGTGAGGAGAGGTACAGTAAAATCTCCTCATGAGATCATGATAATCTAATGAAAAGTAAACAAAACAAATTATAAAATTTAATTCTCAATCAAATTGATATTAATTCATGAAATTGGAAGAAAAAAACTAATTAAGAAAAAAAATCTGAATCAACTAGGTTAATCCGCCAAACTAGGTTAACCCGTCAAACCTAGGATCCATGTCATAAAAATATGATAACTAAATAAAAAAAATTAATATTAATGAACTAAATTAAAGAAAAAAAAGATTAATTAAAAGAAAAAACAAATAAAAAAAATAGAACTAAAAGGTATTCGCCTTTCACTATTGATTTATACAGTGAAAGATTGATGACTTTTAGTATAGAGTATAATATATATGGCCTCAATTTTTCATTGTATTACCTATAGTGAAATTACTGTTTCACCCCTCCACTAAAAATATTAACCTTTGATTTTGAGAGTAGAGTTTTATTTGTATAGGGATCCATTGGTAATTGTTGATTTAGAAGAAATAAGATTTTAAAAAATATTAACCTCCAAATGATCTTTTCTTGTAAAAAGTAAATATGAAAATAATTATATTACTCTTGAAAGAAATTAAAAAATTCACTAGCATGGAAAGGTTTTATAGTCTTTGATGCGAAGTGTAATTACTCCAATCTCCTTTGAAGAAATTTTAAAAATCCTAGCATTGAGGAGTTTTTTGGTTTTTGTTTTTTTTATATGAAAAGTGTAATCACTACATTGCTTATGATACCAAATTTGCTTTTGATACCAAATTTTTTAAAGTTGTTGCGGGGTATTTGGACTTTTAACTGTGGTTTTTTTGTTATATGTAATGTGAAAGAAGTTTTTTTTTTAAAAAAAAATCTTTTTAGCAATATAAAAAAATAAAAAATAAAAATGTGGTTGGTAGTTAGGGAACACGTGCTAACATGTAGAAGAGGGTCTTCGTATTTAAGCGACGCATGTGCCCTACTATGGCGGCCAAAATTGTCTGATCATTATGTCGCTTTCAATGAGATGGTGCGTGTGTCATGGTTCATAACTGTCGGGTGATGTCAAATTTTTTTTCCTCCTCTTTTCTCTCTCATTTCTAGGGATTTGTGTTGGCTACACAAAAAAAAAGTTTCCTCTTGTTTTATTTTTATTTCGGTTATAGTCCTCATTCTTTTTATTAATCTTTGATTGTTTTAGATTTTTTATTGATTTTTCTTTCAATTTTATCCCTTAGAATTTAATTTGATTTGATTTTTATATCAAATTTGATCTTCATTCTTTTAATTGCACTTTTTTTCTTTTTAATTTCATTCCTTGAAATTTAATTTAATTTGATTTTTATATCAAATTTAGTCCTCGTTCTTTTAATTACTATTTTTATATTATTTTTTTAATTGACTTTCATTTTTCAATTTCATCTCCCATCATTTTATTTATTTTTATTTGGTCCTCATTCTTTTCTTTTTTTTTATTTTTATCCTTTTTTTATTATTATTTTCGATTTCATCCTTCAATATTTGAATAATTTTGAGGGTTCAACTTTATGACCCGAGTCACGAGTTTACTATGCTAACTTGATTTGTCAAGCTAGCGTGTCCGCGCCATCTATTTTTAGTTAATTGAATTACTTTTTATTTTTTTATTTTCGATTTTATCCTTCAAGTTTAGTTTTTTATTGAATTTTTTAGTTGCTTTGTGAAATAAAATTTAGGCAAGTCTTTTACATTTTTTATGGTTTTTTTATTAGAATATTATTTGATTTAGTGTATTGTCTATTTTCTTATAAAAACTTGATGTATTTTCAGCTCTTAAGATTAAAAAAAATTAATTAATCAATCATTTTATTATTAGTTTGGTTTTTATATTTTTTTTTCTTTTTCTTTATGTAAGAAATCCTCCTTTTTTTAGACTTTAAAAAAAAACATATTTTTTTATTGTTTAGATGAAAACTGAATCTTAAAATAAAAAACTATTAGATCAATTTCATCCTCAATTAATTTAGGATGCTTTTTTTTTATTATTATTATTTTTTTTTAATTTCACCCAAACCTACATGCCGTGTGCCTATTATAAACTGTACAATAAACTCATCCAATTTTTATATAAAGATATTTTTTGAAAAACAATTATTTTCCATGGAATTAATTGCAAAACAAACTCATCTTAAATTCAATAGCAGGGAAAAGAAAAGGAAAATACAAAAAAGGAGTGGTTTAACCTATGATGATGATTCAGCATTAATTCATAGCTTTCTCTTCAAGGAAATTGTGATTTCATGAAGAAGAAATGGAAAGGCGAGCAGGAAAAATATTATAAATTGATGATAGTGTAAGTGTAGTGTGTGCCTGCCTGCAGAGTGCAATAATGATACGGGCACGCATGCCATGCGGCGGAGCCTTAAAATCATCCAATTTTCATAAGAAACAATTTCATCGCTGTTTGCCCTTGAAACAGCACATGGGTTTCGTCATGCATCAGCTCAATAAGATTCTCAAAACACTCTTCTCAATGCACCCAACGCCGGCGTGGCTGCAAACCCTACTGCCATGTCTACGTGCTCACGAGCCCTACAGTTTGCGTATTGGATTTTTATTTTTCCGAAGAGTATTAGGCTGCGTTTGTTTTCGGCTACAAACACAGTAACATGTTTAATAACAAAAAGAAACAACACTTTATACTGTGAGAATTACTATACACATATATATATATATATAAAATTGAATTTGAACAATAATTTTTAGCTATTCTTTTAACTAAATTTTGTAAAAATTCCTTAAATTCTATTTTTTTTTATGTTTCAAAATTGTTTTTTAAAAAAATTAAGTTTTTTATTTTTTTTCTTTACTTCAAATTAATATTTTTTTTTCGCTGATATCAAAATTAATTTTTTAAAAATAAAAAATATATTATTTTGATGCATTTTGAAGTAAAAAACACTTTTAAAAAGCAACCTCAACCACACTTCCAAACACAATTGGCCAAACATTTTATACATGCTTTTTTGCTACACATAAACTTCAACCATAATTTTTTTATTAAACACGTATCTAAATCCAACTAACATCAACTAACTATATTTTTTTAAAACTACACTCATAAAAGCTACCTAAATAACAAATACTATTTCGGTAAAAACACTACAGGAATTCAGATTTTTTAAAAATGCACGGCCTTACCACTAAAACAAGCAGACACAGCTCTCAATAAATTTGTTCAAATAAAAAAAAAAAACAAAATTCAGCTCCTTTTATGTAAAAAAGGATACATTATAAATGGTCAATCTATGATTATAACTCATAAGGCCCCCCTCCACCTTAAAATCTCAGCAACTAGTTGCTACTAGACTTAATTGCCTCCCACCCATCTTCCACCCACCTTGCTATAATCGCTATCAGCACCTCCATGCATTAATATCATCATATCAACCCACTATAAAAACCCTATCTACATAAGAGCTTTTACAGCACCGATTAGCACTAACCTATTTATTGGTAATTCAAGACCATCATGCGCTCGAGGGCACCCCGACATTATCTGTTGGAGCCTGGCAGCAGGGCATTAAGAGTATAAATATACAGAATGATTTTATATAGCTAGTCCCACTACAGGGCCATTGCCAGAACAAACATGCTAATTGGTTAACGAGCTGTTCATGTATGCTTAACCATGGAGAAGAAGCAAATGCTAATCTTCTTTCCGCCAAACAAAACAGCGTATGCAAAGATCAAAGAAGAGGCTGAAGACACAAAAGAAGCCAGCCATAGGTCGACAACCAACATATTCCAGCAAAAACATTAGTGGGCATTTGAGATTTTTCACGTTGACAGAGAACAAACATAAAATAATAATAATAATAATAATAATAAGCAATTAACAAATAAATTAAGATATGGTGAATCTTAATCCTTTGTCGAGAGTAACAGACCAGCACTACTGAGCACTGAGATTTAATATATTCTTAAAGGCAACTACTTGGATTGTCACATACCCCAATGGTTTGGTAAACATAAGAACAATGCTTCTCCAAATATCCATAAATTGCTAAAATACTAACCTCGTCTGCTGTTTCCACTCAGAAGGCGTTGCTGCAACTTCCTAAAAAAATTATACACACTTCCCACTGGAAGTAGCAACAACCCTTTACCTTGCCTGGAAATAGCAACAACGCTTTACCTGGAAATAGCAACACCCAAACACTAACAGTGACCCTATCATATACTGGTATGATAGCAGCAATAAACAAAATTATAAACAAACAAATCTAAGAACAGGTATTCTCCTCCCCCCGCTCACACTTGCAACAGGATCAAGAAAAAGCACAAGAACTAGAGATGGCATCTGAGGCAATTACAGGTCTTGGGAGTGAAAGAACAGAAACCAAAGGGCCTGTTTGGAATGTTGCAATTGATGGCATAGCAACAAGGAGATGGCAAGCAAACCCCCTTAGCACCTCCACAGCAAGTGCACATTGCACATATCTGAAAACCATTCAATCTTCTCCTGCTCTCATTCATCATCATTCTTATCTCCGTTACCTTCAGTGGCTCCATCAACGGCACCATCTCATTACTTGTTGTTGCAGACCCATTTACCTCCAAATCAACAAAAATTCAATCCACAAACACCAATTTAGACATGAAAAGCAAAGGGATCTACGAATTAAGAGGGGAGTATGGAAAGAAACAACACTCACCTGGCCTGTGCTTGTACTTGCCTCATTGTAATCGATCACATTAGCTAGGAGGAGGACGAGGAGCATGAGAGGCAAAGAGACCCCATAAGCAGACATGATGAGATGGGTTTTTCACAAGGCTTTTGAAATATGTGGGAATTGGCAATTGGGGTTTTGAGTTGTATATGTACTAGAACAAGTTTTTGATTTGGCGCATCATTAAATGTTACTTGGTGTTACGGTTGATGGGTTTGTTTTGGTTTCCAGCTGCTAAGGAGTACGGGATGTTTGGTACCGCGATTAAGGTTTAAAATGTTTTTATATTAAAATAATATTTTTTAAAATTTTATTTTCAACTGACACATTAAAAGAATTTTAAAATATTAAAAAATTTTAAAATAAAAAATTTAAATTTCTTTTAAAAAATATCTTTAAAACACAAAAATAAAATGAGAATTAACATAGAGAGAAAGCCTCTGGTTTATTAATCATTATATGTATAATTTTAAAAGCTGATCCTACAAGTCGACTCGGGACCCAACTAACTTGGAGCAAGAATTGATCGGGTTTAAAAAAAAATCAAAAACTTGGCTGACCCGGCAATTGACTTGATGATTCGTTTGATATGACAAGATCCGATCAAAAACTCAATTATAACCTGTTGATTATATTTTTTTAACCAAAATAATATCATTTTAAATTATAAAAAAATTGAAATTGACACGGAAAGTAAAACTCATTACCTCAGCTCGGATCGGATTTAAAAACTCTGATTGTATGCATTGATGTGTTTTTTAAGAAAAAAAGTTGAAATAATATTTTTTAAAATCTTATTTTAGTTTTAATATTAAAAGAATATTAATTTAATTTAAAAAAAAAAAACACTGAGGTTGGATTCTCTTGCGAGCATCTGATATTCTCTTATCAATCAAGCTAGATAACAAGTGTCATGATGTTCATGGCTTAGAACGGGCTCGGTTTCAGCCGAACCTAAATGAGGTTCTGTTTATTTTTGCTAGGCTAGGGCCCACCAAGCCCAACTTTGGGCCTCTTAAGAGAATTTTTGCCAGGTTCAAAATAAATAAATAAATAAGTTTATTTAAGTCCTTGGCAAGTTGGCATGGCTTCTGACGGTGGAATGCATCATATTACAAGTCAATGCGTACGGGGTCCACAATTATTGTCATTTTACAGCTAAGGCTCCGTTTGTTTGCAGGAAAGTTGTTTCCTTTTGGAAAGTGAATTTTTAAGAAAGTGAATTCCTGGAAGGTGAATTCCGGAAAAGTATTTTCCGATGTTTGGTAGTGTTATGGAAAATGAACTGGAAAACACTTTCCAGTGTTTGATTATATTATGAAAAATGAACTGAAAAATAATTTATTAATGAATTACTTTTTTTTTCAAGTTTATCTAATATATATAAAATATTTAATATAAATATTTAGTCACTTACAATAAAAGAATGAAATCTAAAAAGTATAATGATGAATTTTTTTATTATATCTTATATTCATACATAGCTTATTTTATAAAATATAACTATATATGTCATATCATAGAGAAATAAGCTTGTGAAATATTTTTTAAGTTAAATATATTTTTTTAAAATTTTAAAAGCTTAAAATAAGTTTTTTTTTTCATACAAAGAAAGCAAAATTAGTTTATGGTAAGAGTTATATATTTGAGTTTTTTTTTTTGTATGAAGAATTCTCTCATTCCACTGTCATTCCCCCTCTTATTCCGGTTTCTCACAAATTTTCCACATTCCCCTCTCATTCCACTGTCATTCCCCTTATTCCCCTCATTCGGTTTCCCCTAATTTCCCCTCTCATTCCCCAGTTCATTCGGTTTCCCCTCATTTCCCCTCATTCCCCTCTCATTCCACTGTCATTTGGTTTCCCCTCGTTCCCCTGTCATTCCCCTCATTCGGTTTCTCAAATTCCCCTGTCATTCCCCTCATTCCCCTGGGTTTCCCCTCATTCGGTTTCCCCTCCTGTATACCCAGTTCTCTCTCGGCTGTTCTCTCATGGTTGTTCTCTCTCGGCTCTCTTTCTCTTCCCCTGTTCTCTCTTGGTTCTCTCTCGCCATTCCCCTGTTCTCTGAAGAAGCAGGACAACATCACAGATTCAAGGGGCAGGAGGGCAGGAGGGCTAGACCTCAAGGATCTGCTCCTCATCCCCAATTCTTATCCCTCTCTCCCCCGGCAGTTTCCCCTCCTGTTTGCATCTCTCTCTTTGTTCTGGATCCGGTGACGGGGAAACAGGGTAGGGACTGGTTGGGGAAGCTGCCGAATGTGCAAGAAAAATTATGTTTTTTTATGGCTTGCTTGTGATGAATTTGGTTGGGTTTTTCTGTGAGCTTGTTTGAATGTGACGAGGAGATGAAGAAGAAAACTAGGTATGGGAAAAAAATTGACAGGCAGCTTCCCCAACCATGATGGATTGTTTGCATAGAAAATACAAATACAGAGAAATAGTATTTTTTGGAACAGACAACAAATTAAACAAGATGAAGGATTTTTTGCTATAATTCTTGCAGATCTAAAAAATACGAAGAAGATAAAAACATAAAGCGAAATAATAGAGAAATTTTAGGGAAAAAATATCTGAAATGTAAGTGTGATTCTCCATATCTTCTTTGCTTTTCAACTGTTTTCAAAAAGAGACACAGAGAGGGGAAAGATGTGTTTTATCAGTAAAGGAAAGTGTTTTCCTTTTGACAAGGAAAGGAAAACACTTTCCTGCGGGTAAAGGCAGTTTTTTTATTGACCGGAATTAACTTTCCTTTGATTAACTTTCTGGATGGTTGCCAAACATGGAAAAATGAGGAAAATGGATTCCTGGAATTTGATTTCCTTGAAACAAACAAGGCCTAAGTAAGGATTCAAGAAACCATCTAGAAGATATGATATAGTAATAAAAACTTGAAATTAAAAAAAAAATATGATTTTAAATTTGAGTTATATAGTTATTAATTTTAATATTAATATCCATTACAAATTTACCTGATTGTAATTCTAAAATTAGTTAAAATAAATATAAACTGAACCAGAAACTATATAAATAAATAAATATTAAAAAAAATTGACCCAATCAAAATCTATTCACGTGGAAAAATTATGCAAAAACCTCGCTATCTACATGAAAATGTTCATTAGTGACCAAAAAAAAAAAAAACTGTATCAATGATTGGAAAAACAAAAATCATATGAACTTGCTTAAAAGTGCAAAAGTCTACATCCGTCTGCACGTTTTTTTTTTCCCCCAATAAATACCATACATTTGAGAAATGGTGAAGCAAACATGTTAAGTAGACACGGTATTTTGTGAATTGCTTTAATAAATTTTTTTTTATTTAGTTGGAAAAATGGAAGCCAACAGAAAATACATGCTTGTTTTTTTTATTTTTTATATTAAAAAATAATATAAATTATATCTTAGAGTTTCATTTATTAACTTAAATTATTAGGTTAAAATGGTTCTTTAACATAATATTAGAACCTTGATAACCAAGCAATCACGACTTCTCGAATCTCATCATCCCTATTTATTTGATAAAAATTAAGCATAGGGTAATATGGGTCTGTGCAAGTTTTAAGCTCAAAGGGCTTTGACTTGAGGGGGTGTGTTAGAGAATAATATAAATTATATCTTGGGGCCTCACCTAATAGCTTAAGCTATTGGGTTGAGATGATTCTTTGATATTTTATTTCAGTCCTTATGTTAAGAAAATTTTATGTTTTCAATTTAGTTCTTCAATTATAATTTATCATATATTATTTTTTTCAATTCGTTTCTTATTTTTTTTATTTCTCATTTTCACTCTCAGTTCTTTTGTTAAAGTTTATTGGTTTTTAATTTTATTTTTCAATCAAAATTTATGTTGTTTTAATTTTTTTTCTAATTTAGCCCTTATTCTTTTGATTTCTTTTTTCATTTTCTTTTCAACTTAATTTTTGATGCCCTAAAATTTATTTTTTATTTCGGTTTTCACCCTCATTCTTTTAATTATAATTTCTTATGAGGTTAATTTTTTTTCTCAGTGTTTGATTTGTTCGGGATTAAGTTTCATGATTTTTTTATCTTCCATGCTTTCGATCATATGACACAAATCACAAGTTTTAAGAGTTACTACTGTTATGAATCCTTTATTTCCTCATGTTCTTTTATAATTTTATTATTCTACATTCCTTTTTAGAAATTTTTTTTTTTGAGGTTACCTTTAATTTCTTTTATATGGGTTTGTTTTGATCTCATTATCTAAAGCACAAGTTTTACAAGCTTTTTTTAGATAAAGATTTTTTAAAAAAATTATTTTGTTTTGTATTTAACTTTTGCATATTTTTTATTTTATTTTATAAATATAAGTTTTGTTTTGTAAAAAAGATAATTATTTTAAAATAATATTTTTAATATGTTCAGCCCTGCATAGTTTTTTCTCTCTTTATTTTACTCATGATTTCATGTAATTTTAAGATTGCTGCTACGCGGTGTCTTCTTGGATGGCAAAATGACGGAGCAAACTTGTTTGCTCTCAACACCATTCTAGCAGTCTTTGAATGTGCTAGTGTTTGGTGGACGTTGGCTAAACTAGATTGGAACGACATCTGTGTGGTTAGTGAAACTTGTGCTCACACGGCCGGTCTACTGGTTCAGCGGCAACAAAACGTCATTGACATGTTATGAAGAAAGCAGTTTAAGGTTGGAAAACAATATATGGGTCCTAAAATTTTAATTTTTTTCACGATTGGTTCCTCTCTTTTAGAAATTTTTGTTTTGATGATAAACCTTATTTTATTTACGTTTCAATCCTTAGATCTTGAGAGAAGAGAGAGAAAGATGCAATATAAATTTAGGAGGGAGAAAGCTCTTGAGTGATTAGATTTCAACTATAAATAACTTTGATTTTGATGTTTATAAATTTGTCAGAGATAAATATAATAAAGGTAGGTTTCATTGTTAGAAAAAATAAATAAAGGTACTTAATCGTTTTTTGAATATATTTAATTTTTTTTTAGAGATTAGAGGTTGTTTTGGAGTTAAAAATGAGTTTAGTAAGGTTACTAATTTATTTAATTATAGCTTTATATATATATATGAAAAAATAAATAAAGGTACTTAATTGTTTTCTCAATTTATTAATTTTTTTTTTTAAAGATTAGAAGTTGTTTTCGAGTAAAAAATGAGTTTAGTAAGGTTACTAATTTATTTAATTAGAGCTTTATATATATATATATATATATATATATATATATATATATATATATATAGCTGAGGCATGCCAGCGTATGCTTGTAGGCTTAAATGTATCTAGGATTTTGGATCCCTAGCTAGGGGCACTGACTTAGGATTCCAAGCTCAGTTGCTCTTGATCTTTTTTTTTTTATTCTTTTATTTAAATCTTAATTAATATCCTTTTTTATTTTTTATTTTTTTATTTTACTTTGCCTAAATGTTTTAATTAAATTTCAATTAAAACCATATCTCTTACTTTTTTTAATAAATTTTAGTTCACTTTTTTTTTAAAGGTAATTAATATTTTTATTTATTTATTTTTAATTTCATAATGTTTGAAAAAGCTTATTGTAAATTTATCTTTAAATTATATTTACATGATGTATTTATAAAAAAATAAATTTTTTATTGTTATCAACCAAAGTTAACCTCTTAGATAAAATAAATAAATAAAAGTGTAGAATAAAAAGGATATTTAGGGTTAAATATCTGCACAGGAAGATTAACTTTCCAGTTTTAATATTGAATTATATATATATATACCCGAAAACACATGCATATCACTAACACCCTTTTTTATTTTTTTACGTCAGAGGTTAGGAATTAACTTGGAGGCATAACCACAAGGTGGCGCTGAGCTGCAAGACTTGTATTATCTGAAATGATCTGTTGTAAAGATTCTTAAAATTGATGTCTGTCAACCGACCCCATGAAAACACCTTCCACCTAAACCACACTAGAGATTTTCCCAAGTCCAACAGACCACTTGCACAGGAAATGCTTTAAATAACAAACTGAACAGGGGAAATCAGAAAATGAGAATCAGACAGATGAAATATTCACTTTGGGTTTCACCAAATGTGACAATATTTGCATATTTTTATACAATGCTGCAATATGAAATTCGGAGTCAAGTCTGTCAGATGAATTGCATTATCAACTTGGCATGAACTCTATACATCTCCAGCAATGGGAAATGAATTTACAGACAGGACTTTCTCTATCGTCCAAAAGATTGTAAAAAGTAACTGGACGATATCTTGGGGCACTGTCACCGTTCATCCCCCCGTGTCAATATTATCATCACCAGGTGGCATTTGTCTAGGCTCTGATAGTGAAAGTCGCCTTGGCTTTGTTGATCCGGCTTCAACAAGCCCTTCCGATGATAAAGTTAACGCGGCAGATCCTGATGAGGACCCCAATAACCGTCGAACAGGGGCATCAGCTGAAGATGATGCTGTGAGATTGTATGTGAAAATTCCCATAGGGTGGTGAAACTTGCAACTTGGACCAAACTTGCAGATGCCATAACGAGAGTAGAAGATGCATAAAGGTTCTCCCTGACACGAACAAGACATCAGCTCCAACCAATAATTATAAAGTAAAAAATCAGAGTTGAAGCACAGATCCTACAAGCATGTTTGAACAGAAAACAAAGTTGATACATTCCTGTGTGATCGATCATTTATAAACAAAAGTTGAGTTTAAATGGGGGATGGAGAACTTGATTTATTATAAAAATAGGTGTATAGGTTTTGATATGATTTATCAATATTAGCCATGTATGGCTTGCTTCACATCAAAATTTTAAAAGCACTTTCTTCCCTTCCTATTTTCATTAGTTTTATTGTATGCCAAAATTTTACTCAATCTCAAAGCTTCCTTGTCAGTGGAAGCCACCTTCAAATCATGTAATTCTTGGACTTCTATATAACACAGTTAACAATTAGCTAATCCAACCACTACACCTCTTAATACAAAACAGTCCCTACCCTGTCGACTTCAACCAATACAAAGAAAAACTTTTGGGTGGAGCAGAATTGCAATTTATTCATATTGATTATATATTGAGCGGGAATTGGAACTGCATTCTGGTAAAAGAATTTGATTCTTTGGCCATTACACACTATTAGGTCTGATTTGCTATCATTTTGTTTTTGAAATTCATGCAACATAATAACAGAATTAATGTGTTTTTAATTAAATTCTAGAATGAAGCGGTATTTTGGTAATTTCCAAGTTTGCTTGAAAATTTGGAATATTGTAGCTCTAAGTTTTATTTTCTATTTAGCATTTATCTGTCCTAAAGTAACTAGTCTTATTAGGGATTTTCTATTCTAAATAGGATTACTATCTTCTTATATAGGAATCCAAGTCTTTCTTGGACTCCAAGTGCTAGGACTCTATACAAAGGTATGTAATTGTTCTATAAGGATTCGGCGTCAACGAAATAAAAATTTCCAGCAATTTTGTTTTTGTAACTACGAGCCACAATCTTACTTGGGTGTAATTCCCAAGAATCGTAGGTGTGAAGCTTAGTTTTTCCTCCTAAGCTCAGGTTTTGTTAAGTGCACTGCGCAAACTAAATGGGGATAATTACATGCAAGTAAAACAGGGATGGTGGAAACTGAACTCACCGGACGTAAAGGCAGCCCTATTGCACTCAAGACACAGTCTGGAGCAGGAATTAGCCTCTCCCTTGGATGGTGGAATCTACAAACTGCACCAAACTTACAGTCTCCGGTCTTCATGTAGAACTGGCATTCAGGCTGACCAGGTCTCTCAGGAAAAACACTCTCTCTTTGCAAGGCATAAAATCCCATGGGGACAGAATCAGAACGGTATGGAGAAAATGTCCCTTGAGATCCTGCATTAACTGATTCATTCTGGCGTGAGGTTCCATATATCTGACTGTTTCCTGTTTGTTGCTGACTCTCCGGAGATGATACCGACCCAACCTGACCCTGGAAAATAGTTCAACAAGCATGTCACATTTCTTGATACTCAACTCATGCACACAGAAAGCTTAGCAAGTGAATGTCAACTGCAAAACAAAAGAGCATTAATAAAAATTCATTATGCCCTTGATGCAGCTGTAAAAGCAGATGTCAGAGCCTCCTACAAATTCATTGTTGGACCACAGCCCAAAATAACTCCAGAAACATTTGGAAATGTTCTAATTGCACCTAAACCAATCTTAGAGATCAAGATGACGTATTTGTTGGTCTTGTTTAAACTCCATATAGATGCCAAGATTTTCAGAGGATAATACTAGTTAAGTAAATAGCTTAGTTTAAATGCACTAGCTAAAGATTGGTCACACTTTGGTGGAAACATTAACTGTCATTTCATTTTGCTCTTTGGAAATCTTGATACTTTCATAGTTTTGCAGCTATGGCTGGATATTTTAGAAACTTCCCTGCAATTTGTAATCCCAAAATGGTATTATGCCATACATTAAAATCCAAATGGCAAGATTTCCTCTTGATGCAAAAAAATCGTGTGCCTGAAGGCATAGCAGACTGCCAGACACCTCTAAAATAACCAACATTAATTGCACACTCAAAGCTGGGGAACAAGCAATTGCACGCTCAATGCTGAGGGGTTTACAGAACTTAAGAGAAAAAAAAATTATTTGGAGGGGCTAGATCAGAATATTATAGGGACCAATATGAAAAATATTCTAATTTTCGAGGACTACAGTCAGCTTGGTAGGC
This sequence comes from Populus deltoides, assembly GCA_015852605.2. NCBI lineage: Eukaryota > Viridiplantae > Streptophyta > Magnoliopsida > Malpighiales > Salicaceae > Populus > Populus deltoides. The sequence goes on along the minus strand of CM027588.2, from coordinate 8,421,085 downwards.
ATGGCACCCTCATGAAAGACGTAAACGCCAGCCCTATGCACATGGAATATTGAAGGAAAAAAACAAATTTATTTGGAGGCTAGACTAGAATATTATAGGGACCAATATGAAAAATATTCTGATTTTCAGGACTACAGTCAGCTTGGTAGGCTTTGCACCCTCGTGAATGACATAAACGCCAGCCCTATGCACATGAAATATTGAAATTTCACTCAATAAAGTTTCCTAAAGTTTTCAGCAACTCTGCCACAACATCTATCATAAAAAATACCAAAAACACCCACCTCCAAGTCCCAGATCCCAAAACAAACACTAGTACCTTTTACCCCAAATAAGCAGAGTCACCGCATCACCATCACTAGTACTCATCACCAGCCAACCCCAATCAACTTTGAGCAAGCTTCAGCTCCAGACTCATCCCCTAATGCAACTAAGGGTAGCTGACACTTACAAGTTCAGATGTCCCAGAAAATAAAATAACCAAAAATTTTTGCAAAACAGAGAATATTTGAATAAGGCTACTAAAACATTTTTCTGATCACAGTTGAAAGCAAAGCTTGTCAATCACTATTTATATAAAACTAGCAAATTGTACAAAAAGCTGAGCGAATTTAATGTTTGAAAAGAAATACAAGTACCAAAAAGATGTAAATGTGCAACATCAACAACTAAGTACTATGAGTGAAGAACCATTTTCTCATACACAAAAGACACGCTAATTAAATCAGCCAAAGAAATAATAATCAGTGGAAACAGCTTGGATCCAAGATTTAAGACTTTGGTTGGGGGAAGACATTTCATTTGATATTTTGGTGGATTCGGTTTCTGATCAAGCTAATTGGCACTGGAGGATCCGTAAAACTGATCCCAACCAGTTTGTGATTCTTTGTTGTTGTTGGGTACTAGAAAAAAGTACTTGACATGTTAAGAAATCTCTTTTAACTTTCAGGGAAGAAAGAAACAAAAATCTCCTTCTTAGGAATGAAACTATTAAATTTGGAAGACGAGAACCAGATATATCATCTTTATGGAGGGAAAAAGCTTTCCATCCTTAAAGGGGATAAAATATGTTAGGAAAAATCTATAGAGATAGAATTATTAAGGGCGGGGGAGAGCTGCCCTCATTGTGTGATCCAAGTCCAATAGCCTCCAAAGTAACCAATAAATTGTACTTGATTGTATTCTCTGACAAAAGATAAAGAGGAGCTTACACTGTATGCATTCCAGCCAGGGACTGATACGACTCCCTGAGGTAGAATCAAAGGTGTATAATTTGAAGGAGCTTGCCAGCGTGGGCTGGTAATAAAAGATGCTCTTGACCAGTTTGTTGCAAGTCCTCCTGGATAAGATTGCTGACCAGGGGTAGTTGGAGAATTGACAGTAGGGTAAACAGGAGAGCCACGCAAAGGAACCATCACATTAGTTGGTTGAGGATGATGAAATTTACAAGTGCTACCAAACTTGCACTGTCCTGTTCTTAAGTAATAAGCACACTCCATCTCATTCTGTAGGAAATAAAAGAATAGAGTGAAATGAAAAACAAAATGCATGTCATCTTAGGAAGCACACATACAATAAAGACAAGGGGAGACAGGGGATGTGCAAGGCAATCTCATCCCACAAATGGACAAAGACATTACTTACTTCCACCAGAAACATTGCAGAATTGAATGAGAAAAACTTAAAACAAGCCGATCATTACATTCAGCAAAGGAGCCCTCAAACAATTTTCAACAAGAGATATTTCCCATTCGTTCCAAGAAGGCAATTGGACATAGATAGTGCAAAAATACAAAACTAATGGAAGGAATACAGAGCTTATTAAATTTGGAAGTCTTGGAAGTAAATTCAAGAAAATTGACAATAAGAGCACTCCACGCCATCCTAAACATTTCATTGGCTTTTCTCCACTTTCATATATATATTCTTCGTATCTTAGTTTGTTTTCACTCATGCAATTAGCTTCCAATTTATTTCTCCCTCTTGTTTCACACAGCCAGGGCTACTGAATGGGATGCGATAATTACATGTCAAAATCATATCTAAATAATTTTGTCAAAATTTTGTGCTTCTCATCAATTACACGCTACATAATATTTATTGAATACGCCTATCATTTAATGCAACTGTCCTAACTTTTTCAAGATATAAAACGTAAGAATTTGAGTCCTGGTTTTTTTCTGTCCACAATGTAGAAAGGAAATCAAGAAAGACTCCGACAATAGGTGAATGCTACTGACCAATTTTTTCATGTGTTATCCATTATCCTTCATTCGAGAAACTTTCTCAAAGAGTTGTGGCAGGGGAAACACATTAAAGAAACATCCTAATTATCATATAGGAAAATGGAAATAAAATTTGGAAACTGTGGATGACATGCCAAAATAGTACAAATGCCAGCACAGAAAGCTGATGATGCACTTAAGTTATTTTTAAAGAAACCAAAAACTAACCTATGCAATTCTTCATCAACAAAGGCGTTTTCTATTCTAGAATAAGTTGTAATGATAGGTTTCTTAGTAAAAAAGTTTGAATTTCAGTCTTGGGTTATTTTTTAAGTGGTGGCAGAATTCTAATTTCTCATATTCCTTCAAATTAGGGTTATTTTAGAAATTTGCAGAATTACTTGAAGGTTTAGTCTTGTTTAGGAATTTGATGTCTTAGTCTTCAATACTTTATTCCTGTTTAGTTTCTTTCCTAGTCAAGTAAAGATTAGTAATCCTAGTCTTTTAAGGAGTCTTAAATCTCTACAAATAGAGATGCTATGTTTTAATTTTCAACAGAGTTGAGTTATGAAATAAATTGAGTTTTAATATCAATTTGAAGGCTGAGAACCTACGGTTTCTTTTCCTTTACTCTGTTCTTCAATTTTCTGGTAACTCTTCTCTTTCTGACTTTCTATTCTGCAGCTACAGTGTGGTGAATTTCACAGCCCAGTTTCCCCTTATTTCTTCCTAAACAAGTTTTATTCTACTCTAATTCCAAGAACAAAAAACCCTAGCTCACCACAAAGACAAATCCTTTGTAGAACATACATCTCAAACCTGTCCTACATCAAAAGCCTTCACAAGTCTCTATGCCTTTTCAAACAGTTCTACTTAGAGCATCGTCAACAAGAGTGAAAGAAATGGAGATAGCAGATCAAAAAAAAAAAAGTACTTAATTGAGTTAAAAAAATAAAAGATCCATACCAGTCGAAGTGGATAGCCCAAAATATTTAAAGACACTCTTCCAGAAACCCCAGCCTTGTCTCTAGGGTGATGAAACTTGCAAGTGGCTCCAAACTTGCAAGTTCCAGTCTTCAAGTAGTACTGGAAAACAATTAAAGTGTAGCATTAGTTTTAGAAAACAAAAATTACAAGAAAAGGAAATTGCCAAAATCCTTAGATTGAGTTATAGGATACCAGAAAAAGAATCAGAGGTGGCATTAAACAGGATAGAAGACTTTAGGAAGAAAAGGAAAGAAGACCCAAAGTAGGAGAGAAGGGTGAAACCATCAAGAATTCTAGTAGAGAGAAGAGAGAAACAAATCTTGACATCAATTCTCAATCATCAACAATGCTATCCAAAACACTGAATTAGAGCTTATAGTCTTTTAGAAAACACCAAGAACCCAAACTACACCGTCTAACCATTAGGGGCGTGACTTGGTAAACTCAAAAACAAAAATCACCTCTACTAGATAGAAAATAAAATGAACTTCTAATTAACACCAAAGTCCTCAAATCGTTAGATGAGAACAACTAAAAATTCCAAGTGATCAAATAGAAAATATCAAATAGGAGAATAGTAATCCTAAAGTACTTTTTTTGTTTCACCATCATCATATAAGAACTATGAACTAGAACTTCAAGCACTACAAGCTGAATTTAACTTATTCCTCAAATTTCTGTCTCTCGTGCTGAAAAATGGTGGAATCATGGATTTTCAATTACCTAACCAACTCAATACTCAGAGTAAAGTGTAAATCCTTATAAATATCTGATGCAGACAACAAAAAGAAGCAAAATCAATGTCTCAAGGGTATTTATGTAACTTCCTGATTTAATGGAAAATCTGGAAAGTCCTCTAGGTCTAGGTTTTATTTCTGTTTAGTATGTTATTTTATTATTCTTAAGGTTGTTATGTTTTCCTATTCTAAATAGGAATTGTTATGCTGGTTTAGAATATAAGTCCTTGTTGGATTTTAGACTACTAAATCTCTAGAAATAAGAATGTAGTTTCAATATTTTGATGGCAATAATTTCCAGCAACTTGCTTTGATTGTGTGACTCAATCTCCCATAGGTGTGACCCTTTAAAGAGCCCTAGATGTCAAGCTTAGGTTTTCTATCCTATTGGTGAGACTCCAAAAATTCCTAATTGTGTGACTCTAGCATACAAACCCCTTCATTTAACCTTAAGACACCCATCAATAGTCGCTAACAACATCTCATGCATACCTAACAACCCTACAACAATTACCCATCACGGATTCAGCCTGAAGTCTCCTAAAACACTGCTCAAAGCCATGAACAACACCTGAAACTTGGATCCCTAACAGCCCCAAAGCTGTCCTGCATCATTATCAGTACGTAGAGGACTGAGGTCTCCAATTATACAAGAATTAACAAATATCAACTCAATCATCAACATCATTTATGGTCTTTCATTGTGATTGTTGGAAATTAATACATCATTATTGCGATGGCCCATGAACAAGGTGTAATGCTAAAAGTAGAAATAATGAAAGCATAAAGGAAAAGAAGAGAACCAGTTAATCTTCTTTACTTCCATACAATTTCAGCCCACCAACATTTCTAATTCTCTAATTTCTGTCCAATACATTATCTAACAAATATCACTTAGGAGATGTCCCATGAACATGGTGTGAAACTCAAAGTACAGATAATGAAAGCATAAAGGAAATGGAGAGAACCAGTTAATCTTTTTTACTTCCATACAATTACAGGTCATACATTTCTAATTCTCTAATTTCTGTCCACCACATCATCTAACACATCACTTGGGAGATGTCCAACACTTAGCAGGCATTCCCATAATATTTTTAAACCTTCCAATAGACATAAACTTCAGCTAACCATATCTTTCCAGCTAACTTATGAAGGAAAAATGTCATGAAAAAGTCTTTAATGGTGGGATAAGACCATTCTGATAGATCGAAGTGGCAGATAGGTCAAGAGCCAGAAAGGGACCCAGCCAGGACATTTGTAAAAGAGAGTGCTTCAAAATCAACTAGAATACTTACATTCATATTGAACCATTGGAATAAACTATTACACAGTAAACAGTCAAAGAATTAAACTTTCTATGCAGATACTTTGAAATCCCAAACTTGACCAACCAATTCTCCAAAACACAATCAAACAACTAGAAAACCAGAGGATCTCAGAAAACAGCACGGGTTAGGTAAATGAGCTTCATGTAACGAATGGATTACAAAAAGATCGTGAACATAAATCAGAAGAATTTAGAACCATAAAATTGAGAAGCTAAATATCCGTGTGACAAATGTCATCTCTCAAGGTCTAATGGAAAATCTAATCCTTAAAACAAACACAGGATACAGGTTTCGCCACTGCAAATACACATGAAAAGCTCCAAAAAAGAAATTTCATGTCCACATTTACCATTAATGACAAAAATTCAAGAACATGTGAGGAAATGGGGGATTACACCTAATGAATTGCTTCAAAGGATTCACAACAGAATAGTCTGAATTGATTGCATTAATTTTGCAGTGATTATCTTAACTTTGATTTAATTACTGTCCATCCTCTATGGTCAATAGTATCTCATTCTCATATTCAATCTACATGAAACTGTCAAAGAACCATCTCAACCCAAAAGCTTAATCTTTTAGATGAGGCCCTAAGATATGATTTATATTATTCTCTAACAGAAGCATGATTAATGTTTCAATCCGAGCAATTCAAAAACTCACAATGCACCCATTTGGTTCTCACCAAATTTAAAGGTAATTACTTTTCGTAAGACATTAAGAGCGATGTAAATCAGAATGTTCAGAACATTCCCTTCTCAATACACAAATACAGTGCTTCTATCTATATGTTTCATTCATATTTTAAGGGGACTACATTACTACCTTGTACTAAAAACTTTTACCATATCGTTGACAGATATTCTCAAGCACGATGCACATGGAGGCCTATTAGTTTATTTAAAGTGAAGATAAGATCTCAACTATGCAGTGATAAAAAAAACAAAAAAAAGATTGATAGTGGGAAAATTGTCATTATCAGGTGCTGGTAATACATGTGTTTCCATCTGTGGAAAGTGCAAGCTAACTACTATCACATTCAGTTTCTGCGGTTGCAAATTTGAAACAATCCATTCATTGCAATATAAATTATCTGAACATTGTTTAAGAAAATCATTTAAATAAATGTCAAAAATAAATATTAGTATTTTACCAGGAGCACATGTCCTTCTAGCATTTCACTTGGATAAATGCAATATTATCAAAGAAACTTTGTTTCAAGTCAAAATAAGAAAACTATATAATGGTGATAATGTGGTAGGAATCAGATCAATTCCCTTATTCTTTACAATAATAAAAAGGACCACAACAATTTTCCGATATTAATTCCTCTTGGTAAAATAAGCGACATAGTTCATGACTGGTAAATTTGTAAAAATGAAGTCCACATAAAGTAAGCTAAGGAACATGCCTGGCATTCTGGTTGTCCTATTCTTTCGGGGAATTCTCCCTTCATCCTGGCCGCCGCAATAGCCTAGAATTCAACAAATCTTAGTTCAACATATAAATCCAAGAGATTTTTTTTTTGTTTAACAAGGAAACATGAAAATTAAAACTGCTAAGTGAAAATGAGCATGACAAAACTTGAATTGCAATTTTGCTACTCCATGCAAGGCAGCGTTTACATTCTGAATATATGCATACAAGAAAACATTTTTCGATACAAAAGTATCCCTCCTTCCTACATTCAACCATATCATTATTGGATATGTCTGCATTCAGTCAAACAAAAAACACATGCATGGCCATGTGTGCGGATGTGTGATAGACTGACAAAGGGAAAAGCAAATAAATACGCACCAAAGGAGAATTGAAAGTTCAGAAAGCTTTCTTTAGGATATTGGGTATACTTCCCTAATTTAAAACAACTCAATAGATGAGTTCAATGCATTTTGCTTGAACTTACTAGTAAATCAGTTTTTAGAAACATTATTTGATAATAGACACAATGAAAATCAGCATATAAGTACAGTTAAGTACATATAGTTGATTATGTTCAATTGTAAACAACCAAATAGCAACATATGCAATAGTTCTGTAGCATTTCTATAACAATAAGACAGAAACCACAATCTGCCAAGACTCGGGTGCTCAGTTCAACTGCGTTCATCGATTCTAGATAAGAATCTAATTGAAAATGTAGTAATATTACTGTAGTTTTTGTGATCCGAGAACACTGCAGCTCATACCAGCTTCCGATTAGGAGGATGATTAAATCGGCAGGTAGGCCCAAATCTACAGAGGCCTGTTCTTATGTAATAAGAACAATCCGGCTCTCCAGGACGCTCGGGATACGGCCCAGCTTCCATTGTCTCACTCGATCTCAGGTTCATTTGCCACATTGCATCTGAAATGAAACTGGACAGGTGAGGTCAAACATCTATGAGAAATCTTCGCCAAACAGAAACAAAGAATAATTTCCCGATATTCATTTTCTCCATGATCTCCTACAAGGATCTCTCCAAATCCTGTTTTCCCTGTCTGTATATATGCAGAGTTGCTCGAATCAGAAAGTAAAGGGTATAAAATGGAAAAAAATAGTGAAGCTTGTACACGGCATAATACTTGAGATTTTTGCATAATAATAAAGGGGGCAGCAAGAAGCTAAATATTTCATGCAAAAATCGTGGGTTAATTATACAAACACCAGTTCGAATGTTAGATTCTTGGACAGTTAAAAAAAATTGTTGCTTTTCATTACATTTACATGCAAAACATTAAACAAAAGGCAAGACAATGATAGAACGCTTGAAACAGAGGCTAAAATTCTGACCCATCAGCCGACAAAAACCAAAATTCTTATAACTTCAGACAGAAACGAGCTGGAACTGAACAAATTCTGACACGATCAAACAAAATTTACGACAGAGGAAGGGCAAAACAGAGAATTCTCAGCATTTCTTTAATTAATTTCCAATGACCAACACCAAACCAAAGACAGCAAACAAACCAGGAAATTCAATGTTTATTTATTACTTTATTATCATAAAAGACAGCAGAGAGATAGATAGAGAAGCAACATGTGAACCTTCGCTTAAAGACGGTGACAGAGAAGTTTCCTCGGTCACAGCTGGTAGACCACCACCTCCACGAGACATCGGGATTCCGGCATCAAAATCCATTTCTTACTCTGATCATTCTCTCTATACTACCGAATTCTCAGTTTTCCATTCTCTTCCGGAATTCCCATTCCACCAGGAAAACCAAGAATTTGTGTTTTTTTGTTCTTTCAATTTTAGTGAGAGAGAGCGGGGGTGAGTATTTTTTTTTATTTTTTATTTTTGCTTACAGAGAGAGAAAGAGAGAAAAAGGGCGTAGTGTCCTCCTCTCCACAAAAACTCAAGGGAGAATAAAAACCAACCAACCAACCATCCAAGACCAGACACCCCTCCCTTTCTTTCTCGCCTTTCTTTTTCTTTTTTCCTTTTTTTTTTTTTCCTTTCTAACCCGCGTTTTATATTTCTTTTATCACTGAAAACGAACGGCTCTCACAGATTCTCTCGTCCGTGTAAAATGTTTCCTACTCTCTTCATCTTAGCGCCACGTTATGGCGTATTGGCCCCAAGTCTTTCTTTATTCATTTCCCTATACCATGGCTGCTTTTCTACGCTTCATGTCAATGCTGATGATATTCATGCCAAAATTACATATTAGTCCCCGAACTCCATGGTTAATTAACATATTACTCACCAACGGTTAAAATCTTTCTAATTTCTCTTCTTTGCCCCCATCAACTTCCTTGCCCTAAAATTAATTTTATAGAAATTCTCCATTATTATTTTGTATTTATTTATAACTTAGTTCTTCATTCAATTTTAAGTTCATTTCTATTTTCTTTCCCTTTTTTTAAAAAATAAGAAATAGCAAGGAGGTGGATAGATGGAAAATCTCAATGAAGTACAAAGCAATTTCTTGAATAAAAACCACTAAATTCAGTGTGGAAACTATTTGTTTTTTCTTCATGCTACATAATCAATCAAATGGTTAGTTTCAATAAAACAAATACAAGTATTCTATCATACTAATTAATTAGGACTCAATTATAACTAACTCTTGAGAAAATAAATTGAAACTTTGTTCTTTAATTCATAAGAAAATACTCTATTTTATCTTTTTCCTATTTTCATTTCTCAATAATTTTATTGAATATACAAGGTTAAATATTTTTATTGATTCAACTCATATACATGTATAAGGAAAATATAAACTACTTGAAGCAACAACAAACACTTACAAGTATATTTATAATGATGAGATTATAAGATAAGCAAATGATAAAATAAAATAAAAAGCGTAGAGATAGAGTTATAAAGACACGCATTTACGTGGTTCAACCATGCCTGTATCTAGTTCATAAATAAAAAAATATTTGGAAGTGTGATAGTTATTGTGGTTTAAAATGTTTTTCATTTGAAAATGCATCAAAGTAATATTTTTTATTTTTTAAAAATTATTTTTAACATGAGCACATCAAAATGATTTGAAAGTATAAAAAAATAATTTTAAATAAAAAAATAAAATAAAAATTTAAGTTTTTTAAAAATATGGTTTTAACTGCGTTACTAAACTTTTTTCATACAAGTGAGGAACAATTTTTTATAAACTCAGATAAATCTTGACCCAACAATGTCATGCTCACTTTAATGATATTTCAATTAAAAAAAAAAATTCAAATCATTATATTCATCTAAAGAGAAAATCCATTAAACTATTCCTAATTCACATTTGCAATCTTTCACCTCATCTTACATTTAAATCATACATGTGCTTGGCAAGAGATTCAATAGATGCGAATATCACTAAAAGGGAGACAAGATCAAGAGGCGTGCTAGAAAAATAACCATGAACAATTTCTAAAGTTCCTTTGTTAGTTTAAAATAGTTATTAAAGGCAAATTCAATAATAGCTAAAATTAAATCCAAATTAACCTTTTTTTCTTTGATAAAACATATGAGAGAATCATTTAAGGTTCAATTAACTCAATGAAATTCCAAACAATTTCCACAATGTTTATATATAAAAATAGCTAATGAATTTCATATCATCTTTACCCAAATGACCATCGACAAATTTATTTGAGTATCAAAATAATACTCAAGAAAAAAAAAGAGTACTCATTCAGGCATCTAACCCATTTAGTACAATTAGGATTCATTTCTTTTGAAAATTCAAATTTCATGATACATTATGGTTAGAAAAAAAAAATTAAAGTCATGTGGAAATTAACAATATCTTTAATAATGAAGGGACTAAACTATAGAATAAAATTTATTATCATATGTTAAATAGTTTTGTTTAGCTTTATTAAAACTTATTAAAGTTAGGATGATATAACACAAATGATATGCTTATCCTTAACTTAATTCTCTCAAAAGCCTTAATAGTTGAATTCATCCATTTAAACTCTACCTTGTCAAATAATTAATTTATAATTAAAAGCAATGATTATGTTAAAATCTTTTATAAATTTCTTATAAAAAATAGTTAATTCATAAAAAAAATACACATCTCACCGCCGGATTTACATATAACTATAGCTTTTTAAAGGGTTAATTGAAATTCGTTACGTAAAAATATTGAAAACTAAGAAAAGCAATTGAAATTGTATAAAAAAAAACAATTTTTAAGATTATCATACCACTTTTGTTTTCTAAGAGTGACATTAACATGTTGAAGATGATCCAAATGTTTCTCATTTAGACTTGACCACTCATTATAAGGGATTCTTCTCCATAAAATACTATAATGGTGGGTTTCTTATTAAGGTGAAAACCGATACCTTATAACATGATATTAGGATGTCAAATGCTAAATGTATTAAAGGCATGGTTTTTAAATTCAGCCTCAAGTTGACCCGGGATCTGGCTGATCTAGAGCTGAAACCGGGCCGGGTTAAAGAAAAAACAGGGAAAGAAAAAATCCAGTGTGACACGACGACCCGGTCAAAAATCCAGTTGTAACCCGTTGACTTTTGTTTTTTTACTAAAACAACATCGTTTTAATTTTAAAAAAAATGACCCGAGCAACCTGGTGACCCGGTAAAACCTAGAACCCGAGCCGAGTCTAAAAACTATGATTAAAGGTGTGAGGTTCAACTTACCTCTATGTAGTAAAGTTCCCTGCTAATGTATGAAATAGGCAAATAAAAAGTTACTAGACACTATCATGGCATTTTAACTTAGTTGATCTTAAAAATATAAAAGTCAACAATCTTTAATATTTTAGATGTTCAATGAAAAAGAGATGAAGTCCAACTAGTACCCGTAAAAAAAATTATTAATTATTAATCAAAGAATTTGAAACAAAGAAATGCTTTAGGGTTAGAGCTAAGTTGAGTCTCAATTAAACAAATGATTTACAAATGCTTGAAAAAGAATCATACAAAAGAAATATTAATTCAAAAGAAACAAGATAAAACATTATAAAAAAAATTTAAAAGCTATAAGTGTCGAGAGTTTTTTTATGCAGAATGGTTAGCCAATGTTGTTTTGGAAAAAAAATGTAAATAGAAAGTGCAATTAGGTTTTTTATGCTGGTTTTAGAGCCATCATATTTACATAAATAAGGCACATCAAGGAAAACATTAATCATTGTTGATTTAGAACATAATGCTATTAAGTAATGTCATTTGCTCTAATGAATGTGTATTGTTATGTGATATATGTCACTTATTAGAGGGTTTGTAATTTAACACTTAAAGAAACTATAGATCCTAAAAAAATATATTGGTTCCAATCAGAATGGTAAATAGTTAATTATGTTTAAGAAAAATAAAAACCATAAAAAAAGAATATTTCCTACAAAATGTTACCCTATGTCACATTGTATGCGCGTTGCAGTGTCGAGATTAAGAAGTCGTCACATAGTTGGTTGGTTCAGGATCACTAGGAAACCTAGATGGACTGATTTTATTTGAAATTTCAAGGTAAAAGACTGATTGTGCCTAGGAAATGTATGAGCACCCCTAATACACCTTACTTGAGGTAAGCTGCATTGTGTGGTATAGATATGGTTTAAAGGTTTTGATGAGTTTCTAACTAGTGATTCGTCTATGACTTAGAACGAAGATTTATGCTCATAAATAAATCTGGCATTTTGAATTTATTATAGGCTCGTTTGCCTAGGTAAAGTTTTATAGGAAAAATCCATGTAGGTGTCCTAATAGAGTTCACCTATCCAGAAAAGGAAAAGTATTTTCCATAACTCATATATTGTGGTGAAAAATACTCAAAAAAAATTAGTGAATATCCAAAATAATTCCAAGAATTTTATAGTCAACTCCTGGTGCTTAAATACCAGCCTACTAGTATGTCTAACATTTATATCAGAATATTGACCATTAATTTTTGAGAATTAAAATTTTTAGGGTTGTTGAAATATTGGCCAAATCCTTAAGAAATTTTACGAACTTATTGTAAATAAAAAAAAAATGCATATAAATTTTCTAAAACAGTGATAAAAAAACATTTCACCTACTTTTTAAAAATAAAATTTTTGTAAGGATTAAATCGTATACAGCAAATAAAAATTAATATTTTTATTTATTTATTTCTACAAAGTCATATTTGGCAAAAATCCATTTTTTTAAAGTCAAAATAGGCTTAGAGGTATTTGTTAAACACACCTTTAAACCAAAAAAATCTTTAGTAAAACCATTACCAGCCAAACAGGGTCTTAACCTTTGACCTAATTTTGACATGATCGGGTTGACTCAACTGTGCTGATCTGAAATTTTTGATCCAACCATAAATTGAACCAAAGACATGGTTTGACCCGAGAACTAAACCAAAAATTAAACTAAAACTTAAAAGGAATCAAACTTAAAAATGAGCAGAAAAACTCAAATTTTTTTGAGCAAAAACAAATCAAACGCTGAAAAAATAAAGAAGACGAAGAACATTCATACCAATTCCAGTAACATGACTCTCCAACCACACCAGATATGAACAAAATAAGGCCACAAACATGTTGTGAATTATGTAAGGATCAATAACTTAGTATCCATCCACTTCAATTATCAAAAAATCATCATGATCTGGTTCAAATAGGTTTTGATTCTAAACTGAAACCTTAGGATTTAAACCCATTAAAAACTTGTTAATGATGCCATTAAACCCCATATTATTAATTAATCCAATATCACAAAGTGTTTAGTGTAAAGAAATTGACCAAAACTAGTCAAAATCATAGAGCTAAGACAATGTTATTTTCAAGAACATGAAAAACACTGCCCAACAACCTAAAAAACCCAGCACACTGTTAAACCTCATAAATGGCCTTCTAAGCCTCTAAATACACTACTTTTGATCCTCACAAATCACATTACTAATACCAAACATAGTTGAATCAAATAACTAATTAAAAAATCATCAAAATCATGCATTAAACTTCACCTTCATAACTGCAACCCCAATAACAATTAACAACAACATCAAATCTCAATTCAAAACTAACTCTCTAAACAACTCGGGACCCAGATGAAGCTCAGGAACTAAGAAAATACACTAATAAAAAAAAGCATTAAATACATACTACCATGTTTGTCAAAATACAAAAACCATTTTATTTTAGCAAAATAAACATTAAAACATTTCCTAAACATCTAGTAAATAGTAACAAACAACTCAAATCAAAATTAAGCAAAAAAAAAAAAATTCACACATTAATCAAAATATAAGATCAATACAATGTATCACTAAAAAACAAGTTCAAAACACCATTAAAATATGTAATAAAGAGTTAAGGGTGTGCCTTATGAACATCACCTGCTAGATTAGAAGAGTTTTTTTTTTATACCTTTCAAGCTCTAATAATAGATGTTGTCCTTTCTTTCCCAATCTTGTTACTTTCTCTCAAAGTTGAGGAAATCTTTGTACTAGGCTTTTAAACCTTCACATTTGGGAGTCCTTTATCCTATCTTCCTCTCTATTCTTTCTGTCCTCGTTGTTGCTCTTTTGCCTTGATTTTCCAGGGGTATTTATAGGGTTTCACGCAAGGATTCAATCAAAGATCGATCCTTCTTCATCAAAGCTTGACTCTTTGATCAAAATACGAGAGTTTTGGGTATATTTTATAACTATAAGCTTTGTACATATATTGGTTTTACAATGGTGGTTTTGCAACAAACTTGATTTTGAAGGTTCTAGTGTTTTTTTTTTCCAAATTTAAAGACCAAGGAGCTTGTTTCTAGCCTTTTGATCTTCAGAGAAACATGACCAACCTTTTATAAGAACCTGCTAAGAATATTTGAAGTGTAAACACACGAAAAAGATTAGTGGTTTTGCGAAATGAGTATCACAACCATCGATGACTGAGTTACTCACTCTTGAGGTTTCGTTGAAGCAACTCTAACATCATCATTGTTGAAGACCACCTGAAGTTGATAAAGGGGGTGCACACTTTTTGTTTGGATCCAACCTTGCTTGTTTTGGAGGTCTATAACTTCACATCCATTCGCTTGAAGGTGCCAACTTGATCAACTCAAAATCTGCCAATGCAGAAAGGTTGATCGAGGACAACATGTTGTTGAGATTATTAGAGAAAATAAGATTCAAATATTTGATAAGAGTAGTTGATCTTTGTAGAAGAAGTGTTGCTCAGTTGAATGATGATGTTTATAGCCCCGGAGATGGTCAGAAATGTCATATTCATTTGCCTGAAGTTGCTTACTTAATTAGTCAAAACTGCTAAAAAAAGATATATAGTGACCAAACGATACATTGTTTAGGCTAAAACTAAAAAATAGGGTTTGTAATTTGAGATTTTGGTAAATTGTAATTTAGTCCTTTTTTCCAATTGCTTTTAATTGCACTCGTAATTACCTCCTAAACTCTTAATTTCATGCAATTCCACCCATTCCAAACTCAATTTGTCAGCCCCAAAGTTAACCGCTTATTTCATTTTAGTTCTTTGTTATAAAATTATGCATTTTGACCCTTAATTGATCACCAAACTTCTAATTTCTTCAATTTCGCCCCTGATTTAATCAATTTCAACCCTTACATTCACACGCCATTTTCAGTTTGGTCCTTTATTTTGGATTCTTCAATCACGTCCTTAATTTCTCATCAAACTTTAATACTTGTGCAATTAAACCCTTGATCTGACCAAATTAACTCTTTAAAATTACAATTCACCCCCTAAACTTTATTTTCTTCTAATTAAAGCCTAAATTGATTTAAAATATTATTTTTTTCTTGTAATTAAGTCCATAATAAAATTAATTAAGTCTTCCAAAATTCTCATTAAGTTCTTACCTATCCAAATTTATATTTCTTTACCTGAAATAAAAATATTTTCATTAATGAGGCCTCTTGTCAATTAGAATTGGGTTTTTTTAATTTTGTCAATGTTATATATTTTGGTCCTCAAACTTTTTCACTTGTCATTTTGGCCATTCACCACTAACTTGCGCAATTTTCTAAGCTTTCTTCATGTATATCCTCTTGTATTTTGAATTTTCTTTTCTTTATTTTTTATGGGGTTAAAAGTGGGTAACAACAATTGCTCCATTTTTATAATGAATACGAAGCAAAATCTCATCAAGATTTTATATACTGAGCTTATAAAGAAAATTGTATGTCGGACTTGTTGGGTGATCCACCCATTTTTTTTAATGGTCTTATTATCACGGGTGACCTGCTCCTTTTAAAATTAAAAAATTAGTCTATTTTCATGGGCGATTTGTCCTTTTTAAAATTAAAAAGTTTGCCTATTTTCATGGGTGATCTATCCTTTTTCAAATTCCAAAAAGATTTTCAGCAAACCTTCATACTTCCCTGAAATTGATCTATTTTCACGGGCAACCTGCCTATTTTGAAATTCAAAATTGGCACATTGTCACAGGCGACCTACTCTTTTTCAAATTCTAAAAATAATTTCAACAGGCCTTTATGTTTCCCTGAAATTAGTCTATTTTAATGGGAAACCTACTCATTTTGAAATTAAAAAAATTAGCCTATTTTCACGGGTAATCTACCCCTTTTTCAAATTAAAAAAACTAGGATTTATATCGAATCCTTTCAAAACTTTTCTAAAATAAAATTTAAAACAAAATATCCTTCAAGGATAAACTCATAAAATGAGACCTTAGTTATCCATACCTTATGGATGGGATGTGTTTGTCATTTCTTGACTTTCGTTCACCTATGTAGATTTCACTATCTTTCCTCTTAATTGACGAATCATACACCAACACTATTTCAAAGTTACGATTAAACCATATGCAATGCATGCCTTTCAAAATATAGGTCCCCCCTTCTCAATCTATATTATTATTATTATTATTATTATTATTATTATTATTATTATTATTATTATTAAGGGTTGTAATTTCTTAGGTGGTCTCTCTTACTAGCTCACCCTCCCAGTTTACTCGAGCAAGTTCGTGCGAGTTACTTTCAAATCTTGAGTGTCGAGCTATCTTTGTAGCCTTATTCTTTTGTGAGTATTTAGGCTGTGGAGAATGCTTTCATATTTTTCCTAATTAGGAATGAATTAAACTTTTTGTCTTATGACAACGTGGTTTTTTTTTGTGTTTTTTTTCAAATACTCGCGACACACTTTGGTTTTTATTTTAGGGTGTTTTCCCTAACAAAGATTTCATAAGATTTACTTTGTCTTTTGAAAAACATGAGATTGTTCAATGTCATGTCAAAATAACAATGTTCATGTTACTCTCATGATTTGTATTAGTTATTGAAGAAAGATATTTCATCATGGTGATTAGTTTAGGAGATGGCCTATTTTGTATCGGGTTTTAAAAAATCAAATACTTGTTTGAAGTCTTGTGTTTCGATTTTCTCAACGTGAACAAAGATGAATAATTATTCACTTTATCATGAATCTTATAAATGCTTCTTTATATTTTGAGAGTGCTATTTATTAGTCTTTCCCTTTCGCTTGATTAGAATGGACTTTTCAATGCACGTAATAAAGAAAAATAAAATGCTATTCTTCCAACATATGTTATGCTATTAAAGATCTTTGCTTTTAGAAGTTGAGACAATGGATCTTTCCAGGTTTTTTTTCACTCTAAAACTTTAATTGAACGCCTAATCAACTTTTCTTTTTAGAAATCTTTTTATCTACTCATATCAAGATACCAATGCACTTTTCTATTCCATTTACAAGTTTCTCAATGATTTTCTTTTTCTTTATTTGTTGAAGATGTAGGAGAAGCTTTTTTTTTTGTTTTTTAGATACTCTTGTGTCTTTTCAAAATTTTCATTTACCAAAGCCCTCTTTTTTTGGGCTTGTTGGGCTTTCCTATTTTGCGTCCTCAATCAAGATCTCATGGATTTCGTTCACAAGTATTCTATTTTTTTTGGTTTTTCAACCACTTTCTCATCGTTAATAGACATTCTCAAATATCTTCATTCTTATTATTTTCTAATACTTGCCCCCTATAAACCCTTAGTCAAAAATAGATAAATTTGGATTAAATAAGGTAACTATTAATTGAAAAGTGATAAATTAGGGGGAAATATTATAAATCATGATGAACATTTTCAAGAAATTAATTTAAAATTTAGAGAAGATAAAGTAATAAAATTGTATGCAAAATATTAACTAACGATAAATCGCAAAAATTCCCTGACTAGGTAAAAATAACAATTTGAAGGAGGAAATTTTTTAAATTGGGTGATATTATTTGTAAAATAGAAGGAAATTTCAAATAAATCGATGTATGAACCTTTGTGCAAGAAACATTAAACTTCAGTATAATTTTCACACACAATTGCGCTATTGGGATTAAAAGTGGTAAGAAACTCTAAGGAAAATTTTATGATAAATATGAATAGGAATCTCCAAAGAATTAGTCTAAGACCCAAGATGATTTAAGTAAATTACATGGTATGTGAAATTTAGTTTTTGGCGTGAAATTACCGACTGTCTAATTTTACAATATTGAACGTATCTTCCAATCCAATCCTTGGATCATGCTGAAATGTTACTTGGGGTCTTAAGACATGCTTTTGTACCGTGGGTTAAACTTTGAGATCCATCGGAGTTCAAGAAAGTCCTGAAACTAAATACACAATGTGGGGTTAGTATAATAAACCAAAATTAGGAGGTAAGTAGGGGTGTAATAGTAATTGACCTAAAATAATGTAATTTGGAGTTGGTTTATTTATAAATATTGTAGGTATTGATGTTATATTTAAAATGAAACTGATCTTGACTTCTTTGAAGTTGTATAACTCCAAATATGAGAAAACAATTGAGTAAAAGTCCAGATCGACATTGTACTGAACAGATTTCGGGTGCTACTATAATTGTTAATGTTGAGCATTAAAACGATGTAATTTGGAGTTGATCTATGTATAATAGTTACAGGTATGAATGTTATATTTCAAATGAAACTAATATTGACTTATTTGGAATTGTGTAATGATTAGTACTTAAAAGTGCACTTAAAGTATCAATAACTCCTTAACTAGAGCATGTTTTATAATATCATGTCTAATACTATAAGATACCTTTAATTTATGGTAAATTTTCATCTTAAATGCAGGCCTATCATATAAATGAAGGGATTGATTGATGAGTTTAACTACTGAAATTGAGAAGACAAAGAGATGGTTAAGCTTAGAAAAGAGATGCTGGTTCAGTCCAAACTAGAACATTGTTTAGTCATTGGGTCATATCTGAAGCTATAGATCTTGGATTTCAATTTGGTTTATATGGCTATAAAGCTAAGACATAGGCCTAAAACATTCATGGGAGTTTAAGACTCAATTCTGCTGTTTGGAAGGCCAAATCTTAGCAACAACGAAGAAGTCAGAATCTTTCCTGCAGCCCAGACACTGTTCAGTGTTCAGCCTATATCTCAAGTTCTAGAAGTCCAAATGCATCGATTCATTTTTTGTAGGAAAGTTGAGATAATTTCCTAGAACTTGTATGCGGACAATCTGTTTAAATTTTGACGTTAGTAATGATGTTTTCTTTAGACAAGAAGATAAGGATTGTCACCAAGTCAAGATGTGGCCACCCACTCTACAATTAATCATCAAATCAATAGCTTCAAATTTTGGCCTATAAATGGAGGCATTTGCCATGCATTTAGGCATCTTGGTTTTCAGATCAAGATCATGTTCTTTCTCTCTCTTTATATTTTTGTAATGCTTAAGTTTTGTTTATGCTTTTCATTTCCTTTCCTTTACTTAATTAACTTATATCTTATTTATGTTCTTATCTTGTTTATTTATGCTTCTCTCTTTCATTATGTTTAGCTAAGTTTATTATATCAAGGTGAAAAGGTTACACTAATGGTGTAAGAATAAGTATAGTATAAATCAATATGGACTTTAATGTTTGATACTAATATGTTTTGTATTTGTTATCTTGTTCACTTTTAATACTTTGCTTGTTAAATGATTAATCTAGATTTATATTGTATGATTCTTGGTACAACAAATACTTGGCACTTTCATAGCCCAATCGTATTGTATAACCGCCACCTTTGCTATGAAAGGAACTTGATTTGTTGTTAACAAAAGTTATAATCATGAATACCTGATAACATTTACAAGTATTAACGTTATTCGAATAAGATAACTAATGTAATCATGTTAACAATTTATAATTTGATTGGAACCTCCTTTGTGTGTGGTTTCCAGTTGAGTAATAAAAAGAGTTTATACTATACTTGTTTGAAATACCATTAGTGGATCCTCTAACCTTGACAATTATTTTATCATTGTTTAATCCTTATATCAATATCATATCTCAAAGCTCTTTTCAACTTCTTTTCTGTTATTAACTATTTCTTTATTTGTAGTTTATACAGTTAACCTCCCTATGGTTCGACCCTAGTCTTGCCGAGTTATTTATTACTTCGACACTCCTACACTTGGGAGAAGACATCAATCTTTTTGTCGTGTCATGCAACTCTAGATATGAGAAACATATTAAGTAAAGGTCCGAACCGGCATAGTACTAGACAAATTTTAAGTGCTATTGTAACTGTTAATTTTGAGCCTTAAAACAATATAATTTGGAGTTAGTGTATTTATAAAGGTTATTGGTATTGATGGTAGCTTTTAGAATTAGGCTTAACATATTTGGAGTTGTATAACTCCATATATGTGTAAAACATTGAGTAAGGGTCCAGACTAATATAGTACTAGACATATTTCTTATGCTACTATAATGAGTGAGTTTAGACATATAGATGGAAAAACTGGGTGTTGTGTCCTACATGAAAGTTGTAGCTATATGTATTAGCTTTTTATAGAGACAAAGCACGCTAAAAAAAGAGTTTTAAAACTTTAGTTACGATTAAAACACCAAACAATATTCGAGGTTTGGTGGACTAAACCAGCTAGGACTAATCAATCTCTAATCTTTACATGGAATTTATTATTGATTAAGGGTTCTAATATTTAGATTGATAAGAATAATTATTAACATCTAAAATTTATATTGCTCGAAACCTTATCTTTTTGGAATCAATACAATTTTATATTCAAACACAAGACTTTAAATAAGTATTTGATCCTTACCCAATGCAAAATGGGCCATCTCCTACACCAAATGTTGTGATGAAATACCTTTCTTCAAAGAGTAATACGAATAATGGGAGTTACATAAACATTTTTATTTGATATAATAATAAAAAATCTCAAATTTTCAAAAAGACAAGGTAAGTCTTGCAAAGTCTTTGTTGGGGAAAACACCCTAAAATAAAAAACTCAAAGCGTGTGTCATGAGTATTTAAAAAGCACACAACATTGTCATAAGGCAAGGAGTTTCTAATTCATTCCCAATTAGGATAATATTCGTCATGGTCTAAATACTCACAAAAAAGAGAAGGCTACAAGAGGCAACTTAACGCTCAAGCTTTAAAAGTAACTCGCATAGACTTGATCAGGTAAATTAGGAAGAAAAGCTAACACGAATGATCACTTCAAAAATTATAAACCTTAGCAGAGATTATGAATAAAGAGGGCCTATATTTCAAAAACCATTAATGGCATATGATTTAACCTTAATTTTGAAATAGTGTTGATATAGGATTCACCAATCAAGAGGAAAGGCGATGAAATCTACATGGATAAATGAAAGTCAAGAAATTCTATCCATATAATATGGATACCCAAAACCAGACGTTCGTTTTAAGAATTAACCTTGAGAGGGTATTTCATTTTGATTTTTTTTTTATTTTGGTAAAGTTTTGAAAGGATTTGATGAAGAACCTAGTTTGAAATTACAAAATGGGCAGGTCTCCCGTAAAAGTAGACAAGTTCTGACCAATAAAAATAGATTAGTTTTTGATATGGGTAGGTCGCCCGTAAAAATAGACTAGTTTTTTGAATGAGCAGATCGCTCATGAAAATAAACCATTTTATGAAATGGGAAGGTCGCCCATGAAAATATATCAGTTTTTAAAATGGGTAGGTCGCCCGTGAAAATAGACCAGGTTTTGAAAATGGATAGGTCGCCTGCAAAAATAGATTAGTTTTTGAAAAGGGTAAGTCACCTATAGAAAATACTAGGTTTTGAAAAAGGACGGTTTACTCATGATTATGAGACCATTCTTCGAGCAGTTGGATCACCAAGCAAGTTGGGTAGAGATTTTTTCTTTATAAGCTCATTATACTAAACTTTGATGAGATTTTTGCTCCGTAAGCATTGTAAATGGGAGGGGGTATATGTTGCTATCCATTTTTAAAACCCCATAAAAAATAAAGAAAAAAGAAAAATAAAAAATATATACAAGAAAATACACATAAAGAAAGCCTAAAAAGGACTACCCAAGTTTGTTAGTGAAAGACCAAAACACCAGGTAAAAATTGGTAGACCAAAATATACAAGATTAACAAAATATGCAACCTAATTTTAATTGACAAAGGGCCCTATTAGTGAAAATGTTTTATTTAGGTGTTCAAGGAATTAGTTGGAATTTTGAAAGGTTTAATTAAATTTATTGAAGATTTAATCATAAGAGAAATTAGCTTTTGGAGTTAATTTGGATGTTAATTGAAACAAATCGAAGTTTGAGGACTGAAATTGAACTTTGAAAAGTTTAAATGGTCAAATTAGGAGCTTAATTGCATAAAATTCATAGTCTGATGGGCAATTAGAGACATAATTAAATAATTTATGAACCAAGGACCAACTTACAAAAGGCATGCAACTTCAAGGACTGAAATCGGTGAAATCAAGGGTAAAATTAAAGAAAATTAAAAGTTTGATAGTCATCTGTAGGTCCAATTGAATAAATTAAAGACCAATGACCAACTTATAAAAGGCGCTCAAAGTTAAGGTTGGCAATTGAATCTGGCAGGAATGCAATTGAATGAAATTTGAAGTATAAAAGGAAATTACTAGTAAAATTAAACGAAATTGAAAGAATATGGATTAAATCGAAGATTGCCAGATCCCAAATAAAAAATCATAATTTGTAGGGTTTAGCCCAAAACATTGCCATTCAGAGACTATGTATCTTTTTCTTCAGGTTTTGGTTGATCAAGTAGGCATTTTCAAGCGAATGAATATGGTATTTCCAACCACTCTAGAGGTTGTAACAGCCACCATTCAACTATGAAACACCCCTTCTACAACCCCATTTCTTTGAAATTAAACATTTACATCCCATATTTTCCATTGATCTCTACAACATCTTATCCCTAGTCAACCATCACATCAACTTTAAATGCTACGTTGATTGAGTTGACACTTTCAAATGAAAGAATGTAGAGTTATATACCTCCATATTATGTAAGAATGGATCTAATTGAAAGGTATGCATCTTCTTTACCAAGTTTAGGTGGTCTTAGGCAACGTTAATGTCAGAGTTGCTCCGCCGAAGCCACGAAAGTGACCAACCAGTCAATTTTGATCAAGATATCCATTTGCAGAAAACCACCTAACTCTTTCATGTGTTCCTACCTAAAAACCCCTAGAGGGATCTTATCATGGGTTTAAAACCTTCATCTCAAGATCTAAAGGCCAAAAACACCTCACCTTACCCTCCAAGTTTGTTAAAAACCACCTAAATCCAAAACCATTGATTCTGTGGTAAAACCAGCTTAGTTTTGGTTTCTTAGAACCCTAACAAACCCATCTAAAAGCTCTGAATCCGTCTATAAAAGGAGAGGTAATTAGGAGGAAAAAAAAGGGAGAAAAAAGAAAAACTTTGGCTAAGGTGCAAAAAATCCACTCCAACAAGATTTCAAAGCTTCAATTCAGGTTTGGCCTTGGTGGGTTTAGAGGTAAGAAGAAAGAAAAACAATAGCACCAACTACCTTCATTGAAGATTTAAAGCTTGGAAGTTATACTTGTAAACTTTGAAGGTGGAGTCCATAAGGCGTGCTGGATCTAAATCATTTTTTTATAGTGTAATGCAATGTTTTTTAGTACATTGATGTGTTGGATATGGAAAAGTTGGTTTCAAGCATGATTTGGTTTCAATGTTTAATTAGGATTGATATGAAGTTGATTCTATTTTTTTTGTAAACTCTTTCAATTTTTTTTAAACTGTTTTTGATGGAATGAAAATGTCACAACCCAAAAAAAAAAACATAATTATTTAAAAGTGTAAAATTTTATGCGGTGTAATTTTTTTTTCAAAAAAAATTCGGCAGAGTTTCTCTTGTAACGGGACTATACCAAGTTATCGACATCTTCATTCCTGACACAACTCATATCATAATCATGGTCCAATCATCTTGGACCTCTTTCCCAAACAACGCATCACAAAAAAACAGGTATTGTCCAATAATCAAGATGCAATTAATAATAATTATAAAAAAATAGTAAAAACTTAGATTATGAATATAACACCCCCATTATTTTATCATCTCAACATTCCTAATAATATGAACAACTATGGTAAAATACAAATACTTAATTTAACATAAAGATATTCTTAAGTATGACATACACATTAATTACATATAAAAGTTTTGTTCTACAAATATAAAGGTTCATTCAAACTCTTTTACATCATTCATAATTCTCAAAATACATGTTAATCAAAATAAATACACAAAAAGTAGCATATATTCAAGCAGGATCTATTCTACTGCTGCGAGGGTCTTGAAAATAAGATTAACATTTTGTTAATAAATATAATGTATCATTTCACTATACCCATATATATATATATATATATATATATATATATATATATATATATATATATTCTATATATTTTATTATGAAACATTAATATCTTACACCTCCTGATGCAAGTTCGGGTATTCCAAGTGATAACACTCTAGTCCAAAGCAAGCATAAGA
Source organism: Populus deltoides (assembly GCA_015852605.2). NCBI lineage: Eukaryota > Viridiplantae > Streptophyta > Magnoliopsida > Malpighiales > Salicaceae > Populus > Populus deltoides. Next base: position 8,396,558 of record CM027588.2, on the reverse strand, counting down.
CCATAACAACTGACAGGGATCAAGTTAATTCAAGTAAAGGGATACATTCTATGGAGGCTACAATGCAGGTAATACATGTTGGCAAAAGGGGAAGTTACAATCAATAATTGAAGATCATCTCAGACTTCCAAGTGGCAGAAGAAGTTATTATAACTGTTATTGTTCTTATCTTAGGTAGTTATTTAGTATTAACTATAATATGTATTTCTATTTAATGTAGAATGTTTATCTGGATAGGCAGATTGTAATACAGTTCTTGTCTTTGGTGTGATTCCAAAATGAGAGTGATTCTCTGGAGTGGTGTGAGGCTACTTGTTCTATCTTTCTTGTAATCTTTATTTTCTACAATAAAATATCACCTTTCTTTCTCTTTGTCAATTCTTTCTTCGGTTATCTTCTGCTGGAACCAAAATTAGTGAATATTGGTTCTGTCTTGATATTGTTCGGCATTAATTGGTATCAGAGCAGGTTTCGATTTCTATTCTCCCATGCCTGGAACCGTAGTGGCAATTCATATAATCCCAATCAGGGATTACGGGAACCTGGTCCTTCCCAATCTCATCCCTCTTAACAAACACTTCCACACACTGATCCTTTACAACAAACAACCCCATATAACCCATTAAACTCTCCTCAACCAATACATTTCCCACCAAATATTCCCCAGACATCCCCACAGAACCCCCCCATCCAACACCTTTACAAAATGAGCCTGTTTCCCTGTTACACTAGTTGCAACATCAAATGGAGTTAGTTACCAGTACCTTTGGAACTATTGTTGGACGTCTGGAGTATATTAAAGAGAGAAGTAATAATGTTGATCACAGAAGGGGAAGAGTTAATCAAGGAGGCAATGTAGGAGGCAATGTAGTAATAGATGCAGAAGAAGTAGGAGAACATGTGGGCGATTATAGAAACAGAGATGGCAGGGTCTTTGATGAACTTTCTAGAGGAAAGAGTAGACGTGTTTGATTTTACCGGGAGACAAGATCTTGATGTTTTTCAGGATTGGTTGGTGTCTTTAGAAGACTATTTTGAATGGTTTTCAGTACCTGAAAATCGAAAAGTCAAATTTGTTAAATTAAAATTACAAGGGGCTGCTCATGCATGGTGGGGAAATGTAAAAAAACAACTTAGTCGGACACACCAACATCCTATTCAGGATTGGATAGAGATAAAGGCTCATCTGGAGACTAAATATCTTCCTGCCAATTATGAACAATTGGTATATGAAGATATGTTTTGCTGAATGCAGGGTATGCATGTGACAATAGACCAATTACTGAAAAATTCCACGATTTATAGTAAGAAGTCAAGTCATGGAAACCGATCAACAAACCCTTGCCAGGTATTTGAGAGGACTGCGTGTTGAAATTAGAAGAGATATGTTTACTACCAAATTGTTTTTTGTAGATGAAGCGTACCAGTTGGCTCTACAGTTGGAGAAACAACAAACAATTACTAAAGGCCATTGGACAAGAGATTGGCGGAGCACTTCCAAAACAACATTCTTATAGACCAATGATCGCGGAATTGTGAATGCTGTAAAAAATGCACCTCCATATAGAGATTAGAGGAAGTCTAGTACCAATGTAGCAGGACCACAGTGCTACAAATGCAAGGGCCATAGACATTTTGCTGTAGTATGTCCTACAAAAGAAAGAAAGGTAATGCTTGCTTCTGAAATGATTTCAGAAACAATTCCCGAGTCCTCAACTGGAGATCAAGAAATTGGGGAAACAGAAATTGCAGAGTTTGAAGAAGAAAGGTTGCAAGCTTCTGAACCACCTTTGTGTGTAGTCCACCAGATGTTATCCAGTCAGGCAACACCTGCAACACACTTAGAGAACGAATGGAGGAGGACAAATATATTTCATACCAGGGTTACATGCAAGGGCAAAACACTGAACGTGATTCTTGACAACGGAAGTGGCCTTAATGTAATTTCCACCGAAGCTGTGGAGAAATTACTCCTACAGACAAAAGAACACCCTACTCCATACAGCGTTACTTGGATCCATAATAAACATCCTGTTAAAGTCCAAAACCGCTGCCTACTTTCATTTTCTTTGGGGGATCATTTTCAAGAGGAAGTTTGGTGTGATATACTTTCCATGACAGTCTGTCATGTTCTTCTAGGCCGACCATGGATGTATGACAGAAAGGTGAGTTATGATGGGTTTCACAACACTTATTCGTTGATATTCAAGAATAAGAAGTTAGTCTTGGAACCGCTCCCTATCATGGAATTCCCACAGAAGCCAGCAATGATTTTATCCCCTCAAAAATTTCAACGAGCACTACTTAATAGTCAAGTTGTGTTAATGCTGGTTAGCAGGATAATAGATGCAGGACTGAAGACTGGAAATGAATGCTTACCAACAACTCTTCAACATCTTCTGCAACAATTTAAAGATGTTTTTCCCGAAGAGCTTCCCTCACAATTACCTCCTTTACGTGATGTTCAACATGCCATTGATCTGATATAAGGTTCCTCCTTACCAAACTTGCCACATTACCGTATGAGCCCAGCAGAGCATAAGAAGTTACAGCGTCAAGTGCAGGAATTGGAGCATAAGGGTTTTATTAGAGAAAGCTTTAGTCCTTGTGCTGTACCAGCCCTTCTTATTCCAAAAAAAATGGCAGCTGGAGGATGTGTATTGATAGCAGAGCAGTGAACAAGATAACTGTCAAGTATTGCTTTCCAATTCCACGATTGGACGATCTGCTGGATCAATTGGGACAAGCCAACATCTTCTCCAAACTGGATTTGCGAAGTGGTTACCATCAGATTCGTCTCAGGCCTGAAGATGAATGGAAGACAGTTTTCAAGAAAAAAAGGGTTGTACGAATGGTTAGTGATGCCTTTTGGCCTCACCAATGCACCAAACACGTTCATGAGGGTGATGACTTAGACGTTGAAGCCATATTTAGGCAAGTGTGTTGTTGTCTATTTTGATGACATACTTGTCTTTAGCCAGCACAGGGATGAGCATCTTCAACATCTGAAACAAATCCTGCAAGTGTTACGACAAGAAAAGTTCTATGCAAATTTCAACAAATGTTCTTTTCTTCAACCAAAGACACACTTCCTAGGGTTTATCATATCACAGCAAGGTGTAGAAGTTGATCCGGAGAAGGTGAAAGCAATCTTGGAGTGGCCAGAACCGCAGTCATTCTTTGAAGTTCGAAGCTTCCATGGTTTAGCCACTTTTTATCGACGATTCATTCACGCATTCAGCACCATTATGGCCCCAATTACAGAATGTCTAAAGGCCAAGGTTTTTAAATGGACTCCAGCAGCAAATGTAGTATTCCAGCTTATTAAACAGAAAATGACAGAGGCACCCGTTCTGAAACTTCCAGATTTCTCCTAAATTTTTGAAATTTCTTGTGATGCCTCTCAGTTGGGTATATGAGGTGTATTAAGCCAAGCTGGACACCCCATTGCATTTTATAGTGAGAAATTAAATGACACTAGAAGGAGATACTCAGCCTATGATTTAGATTTTTATGCTCTAATTCAGACATTGAAGCATTGACAACCATATCTTATCCACCGTGAGTTCATTTTATTTACAGACCATGATTCATTGAAATATTTACATTCACAGAACAAGTTGAGTCCTAGACATGCTAGGTGGATTAGTTTCCTGTAACAATTAAGTTTTGTTATCAGACACAAAACTGGTCGTGAGAATAAGTTGGCTGATGTATTTAGTAGAAGATCTCATCCTTCCACTATCCTGTCAACTAACCCCTCAGGTTTTGCTTCCGTGAAGACCTCTTATTCTACAGATCCAGATTTTCAAAAGATCTGGGAATCTCTCAACAACAAACTTTCCATTTCTATAGTAGATTAGGTATTTAATTAAAGGAGGCTATATCTGCATCCCAAAAGGATCAATGCGTGAGTTCATCGTTCATGAATTACATGGTGGAGGGCTTGCAGGACACTTTGGTCAGGACAAGACATATTCACTAGTTGCAGATCGGTTTTACTGGCCAGGTATGCAAAAGGATGTTAGTACTATTGTGAATAGATGCAGGACCTGTCAACTGAATAAGGGAAACAAGACTAATGCTGGCCTTTATACTCCCTTGCCAATCCCGCATCAACCATGGCTTGAGTTGAGCATGGATTTTGTCTCGGGACTTCCCAGGACAGTTCAGGGGCATGATTCCATTATGGTGACTGTGGATCAGTTCTAAAAAATGGTACATTTTATTCCCTGCAAGAAGACTTTTGATGCCTCCCATATTGCATCTTTGTTTTTGAAAGAGGTTATACGGCTGCATGGCATTCCACTATCTATTGTCTCAGACAGGGATGTTAAGTTTGTTAGTTATTTTTGGAAGACATTGTGGGCTAAGTTAGGGACAAAACTCCTTTTTTCTAGTGCCTTCCACCCTCAAACCGATGGCCAAACTGAAGTAATAAACAGAAGTCTTGGTAATCTTTTACGGTGTTTAACCAATGAGCATGAAGTCAGCTGGGATTTAGTTCTGCATCAAGCAGAATTTGCCTATAATAACTCTGTAAATCGGACTACAGGGCACACACCTTTTGAGTTGGTATATGGATTGCACCCTAAAGTACCTACTGACACCATTTCTCTACCATTACCTTAGAAAACCAGTGAAGGCAGCCTAGATTTTGCAACCTTTATATCTTTATTACATTGCAGCGTCAGATGTAAAATGGCAGAGCAAGTGGCTAAGTATGCTGAACATGCAAATCGTCACAAAAGGGAAGTGCAGTTTGCAGAAGGAGATCTCGTATTGATAAGATTACGGCCAGAAAGATTTCCCCCTGGAACTTATAGCAAATTACATGCTCGTAGGGGTGGTCCATTTAAAATCTTGAAGAAATTGGGAGACAATGCTTATTTGGTTGATTTGCCTCCAGAGTTTCAATTTAGTCCCCTTTTCAATATTGCAGATCTCACGGCCTACCATGGCCCTCCATCAATTCTTGAAGACCAGCCTACACCATCAACAATTCCTCATGTTGTTCCTGCACCGGAAATCGTGGATTCTAGTTTAGCACATTAGTACGTGTCCAACAAAAGGGGCGGTTATATCAAATTCTTGGTTCAATGGGCATCCAAACCGCAATCAGAAGCTACATGGGTACATGAGAAGCAAAACCAACGTATGAATCCTCAGTTACTTCAGGATTATATTCAACAATACTTGCCTGAGGCAAGTTGCTTGGGGAGTGAGGAAATTGATGCAAGTTTGGGTATTCCAAGTGATAACACTCCAGTTCAAAGCAAGCAAAAGACCATAACAACTGACAGGGATTAAGTTAATTCAAGTAAAGGGATACATTTTATCGAGGCTACAATGCAGGTGATACACGTTGGCAAAAGGGGAAGTTATAATCAATAACTGAAGATCATCTTAGACTTCTAAGTGGCAGAAAAAATTATTATAACTGTTATTCTTCTTATCTTAGGTAATTATTTAGTATTAACTGTAATATGTATTTCCATTTAATGTAGAATGTTTGTCTGGATAGGCAGATTGTAATACAATTCTTGTCTTTAGTGTGATTTCAAAATGAGAGTAATTCTCTTGAGTGGAGTGACGCTACTTGTTCTATCTTTCTTGTAATCTTTATTTTCTGCAATAAAATATCACCTTTCTTTCTCTTTGTCACTTCTTTCTTCGGTTATCTTCTGCTGGAACCAAAATTAGTGAATATTGGTTATGTCTTGATATCGTTCGGCATTACCTCTATATTCATTCAATTAAATTCCAATCTTAGCCGTTTCATGGGGTATTACTCCCTCATTAGGGACATTAATTTATTCACTTAAGTACGGTACTAATTTATCCGTTCAATTGCCGGTACTAATTCATCTGCTAAATTACTGGTACTAATTCACTCTCAATAACCGGGCATTAATTCATTCGCCCAATTACCGGTACTGATTTATCCGTCCAATTACCGGGCATTAATTCACTCTCAATTACCGGGCATCAATTCATCCGCCCAATTACCGGTACTAATTTATCCGCCCAATTACCGGGCATTAATTCACTCTCAATTACCGGGCATTAATTCATCCATCCAATTACCGGTACTAATTTATCTGCCCAATTACCAGGCTTAATTCACTCACTCAATTACTGGGCGTTAATTCATCCGCCCAAATACCGGTACTAATTTATCTGCTCAATTACCGGACATTAATTTATCCGATAACATCAAACATAAATTATAGAATTTCTAATTAAAATTAACACTAGTTTTTCAATTAATCTTTCTATAAAAATTCAAGATGTCGGATACCTACTTGCTGGTGATGCTTGACTAGTAACTCCCTAATGCTGTCTGGAGCCTCTAACCTCTCCTGTTCCATTTGAAAGATCTTATGATTTCAATATCACCCAATAATTTTCTTAAAACTTCATCACATAATAAGATTTTTGATCAATATAATTTTAATATCCGAAACTATTGTGGTTGTTCTAACATAGTTTCATGTTAATAATTCCACAAATAATTCATACAATGCTATATCCACCTAAACTTTTAATTCACCACAATTATAAGGAAATCTTATATCACTATAAAACTTTTCCTAACAATCAAAGGAAATTTAGTTCATTTACATCTAATTCAACACATCATTTTATTTTATTTTTCTTCCACTATTTAAATACAATTCATTAATCTCTTCAAGCTTGAAATTTTATTTTTTACATTTTCCCTGGCTAAATTCACCTTTCTAAGAGTTCCATAATCACACACAACAACAACTAAGCATCCATGTATGAAATTTTACTAATCAACACAATAAGATTATATTTACTTATAACATAACAAGGAATCACTAGCTAACTGACACGATCAAAGAGTTGATGTCTTATCCCAAGTGCAGGAGTGTCACAGTAATAAATAACCCGGCAAGACTGAGGTCGAACCACAGGGAGGTGAACTATATAAATTATAATAAATAATAATAATAATAATAATAATAATAATAATAATAATAATGAGAACAACAATGAAGATGATGATGGTGATGATGAGTTAAAGAGGACTTTGAGATGTAAGATAAATGTGAAGATTAAACAATGATAAAAACAAATGTCAAGATTAGAGGGTTCACTAATAGTATTAGAGATAAGTAAAATATAAACTCTTTATAAATTATCAACATGATCATATTAATCATCTTATTTACATAATACCATACTTACAAATTTTATCAAGCATTCATGATGCTAACTTATGTTGACAACAAATCAAGTTCCTCTCATAATAACGATGTCGGCCGAAAACTATGAAGGATCAAGTATTTGATGTACCAAGTGTTATACAACACAAATCTAGATTAACCATTTAACAAGCAAGGTATTAAGGATTGATAAGATAGAAAAGATAAGACATGTTAATAGCAAATTGTTTAGGATTTAAGCATTGAAGTCCATGTTGAGTTCATATTATACTTATTCTAACACCATTAGTGAAACCTTGTCACCTTGACATAATTAACTTAGCTAGACATAATAAAGAAGAAGAACACAAATAAACAAGATAAGAACATAGTTAACTAAGTATAGTAAAGGAAATGAAAAGTATAAACAAGAGATTAATGAAAATAAAACTTAAGCATTACAACAATAAAGAGAGAGCAAGAACATGATCTTGATCTTAAAATGCCTCCTCTTATAGGCTAAAATTCAGAACTATTCATTTGGTAATTGATTATTGATATAGTGGCCAACTATTGATTTAGTGGACTTGGTGGACAGCAGCACTCAAGCACTTTGGCTGGATGAAATGACATTGATCCATTCAGAATTTGGCAAAGTGTTCTTCATAAAAGTTGTTGGCAATCATCTTATCTTTCCACCCATAAAATATCAGAGCATTTGGATCACTAGAGCTTGATATATGGCTAAAATACTAAGTAGTGCTGTTGGTGGACGTGGTGGATAGACCTCAAGCTCTTGTCTGGACGACATGTCATTGTTACCATCTGAATTTGAGAAAATCTTCTTCATGAAAGTTGTTCAAAATTGTCTTTTCTTTCCACCCACCAAATTTCATGTCATTTGGCCTTCTAGAACTCCAAATATGGGTAAAATTCTAAGCAGTGTTTGGGCTGGATTACAGGACAGATTCTAACTTCTCTTTTGTGGCCAAACTTTGATTTGGGTCTTATACTATTCATGAACATTGTAGGCCTATTTCTTAGCTTTCCATCCATATAAATGAAGCTGAAATCCAAGATCTACAACTCCAGATATGACTCAATAATTGAACAGTGTTCCAATTTGAATTGAATCGGCATCTCCTTTCTAAGCTTAGCCGTTTCTTTGTCCTTTCACTTTCAATAGTTAATCACATCAATCAATCCTTTGAATTGTGAGATATGCCTGCATTTAAAATGAACATTTACCATAAATTAAAGCCATCTTATATTATCAGATCTGTTATTATAAAACATGCTCTAGTTAAGGAGTTATTGATAATTCAAGTGCAAAATGATGATATAAAACTTTGATAAAAATGCACTTTTAAGTACTAATCACTAACCCAAGGTGGAAACCATATTTTTTTGTATCCATTCTTCAATCACCAAATACTCAATTATCATAACTAAATATAATTTGTTTGTCATTAATTGACTGAAATTCCCAATACTAAGAGGAAGAAATACCTTTTTTTTCTTTCAAATTAACCTAATTAATAACAAGCTCAAACATTTATTCCTTCAATAAACATGTAATTAACATAAATCCATGCATTCAAACCATCATAACATCAAGAACCCACCTTCACATAATAGCAATTCTACTCAATCCAATAACAAACATGAAAAACAATAAAATGGACCATCATGGAGAGTTTTCTTACCCTTAAGGAATGAAGAATCAAAAGCCAAAACAAGTTGAATCAAGTATTTTTCCTTCACACTTCCGTCTAAGCTCAATTTTTTTTCTTTCTCTAAAAGCACTCTTAAAATCTTCAAACTCCTTGTAGTCTCCTTAATGTATCAACCCTCTCTTTAATTACTTAACACCTTTTCTATCTTACACTTTGTTTTTGATTATTCAAGCAATTTCCATGAAAAATGACACAAACCCTTTTTTTCTCATTTTCTTCTCTTGGCCGGCTGCACACTCCCTCTTTCCTTTTTTTTTAATTGCTGGCAGCTTGTAAAGAGGATTGTTTTGGGCAAAGTCTCAATTTGGTCCCTAAGGAATTTCTAGACAATCATTTGTGCTATTTGTTCTTTTATCTAAAAACAATTCTTATCATACTCCAAAAATTCTGAAATTTTAACGTAGGTTAAAATAATATTTTATAAGACTCCATGCAAAATTTCAACTTAATCTAATGACCAAATTGAAAGTTATGTGTTATCACGTAAAATTAGTCGGTTTGTAATTTTTCGTCAAAAATTCAGATTTTTATATTTCATACTTGCACAAGTCATATCAATTAATTTACTTAATTCTCGAGACTTTTTTTTTTCTTATATATATATTATTTTTTTATTTTTACCAGGGTTTACATTCTCCCCACCTTTAAAAATTTCGCCCCTGAAATTTAAGTCATACCTGGATCTTGAAATAATTCAAGATATTTTCTTCTCATCTCCGATCCCCTTTCCTAGGTCTCTTTTTCTATTTGAGAGCTCCTCCATAGGATCTTAATCATTTGTATCTTTTTATTCTAAAGCTCCTTTTTACTTCGGTCTAACACCTTCACTGGTCTTACCTTCATAGACAAATCCTCTTTAATTTCCACAGGGACCTGTAATAGCACTCGAGATGGGTCAATTTCTGCTTTATGTAGCATGGATACATAAAACACATTATGTATCTTGGCCAAGTGCGATGGCAAAGCCAATTTGTATGCTACAAGCCCTATTCTCTCTGTCACTTCGAAGGGCCCCATATATCTCGGTGTCAATTTTCCCTTCATACCAAAACGCAACATATGCTTCCAGGGAGCAACTTTTAGATAGACCTGATCTCCCACCACAAATTCAAGTGGCCTTCTCCTAGTATTAGCATAGCTTTTCTACTTATCTTGTGTTGCTTTCATTCAATCCCTTATCATTTTCACCTTTTCTGTCATGATTTTAACTAATTCCGCCCCAATGATTTTTTGATTGCCAACCTCTTCCCAACATAATGGAGTGCGGCATTTCCTACCATATAATGCTTCGTAGGGAGCCATTCCCACAGTGGTTTGATAACTGTTATTGTACGTAAACTCCACCAATGACAAATGATCTTCCCAGCTGCCACCAAAATCCAGTATACAAGCTCTCAACAAATCCTCCAATGTCTGAATTGTTTGTTCAAATTGACCATCAGTCTGGGGATGGAAAGAAGTACTCAGATTCAACCTCATTCCCAAAGCACTCTAGATACATGGCCATAGTCGAGATGTAAATCCGGGATCCTGATCTGAAACTATTGACACCGACACTCCATGAAGTCTTATCACTTCATTCACATATAGCCTCGCCAGTTTGTCGACTGATCTGTCATCGTCATGGGCAAAAAAAAAGCAGACTTTGTCAATCACTCTACTATAACCCAAATTGCATCATTACCCTTCCTTCCCCTCTGTAATCCTGACACGAAGTCCATTGTAATATCCTCCCACTTCTACTAAGGTATCAAAAGTGGTTGTAAAGGCCCAGCTGGTTTTTGATGCTCTATCTTTACTTGTTGACAGACACTACATCCAGTCACATATTCGGCTATCTCTTTCTTCATTTTTGGCCACCAATAAAATTCTCTCAGATCCCTGTACATCTTAGTGCTTCCTAGATGTACAGTAAATCTAGACTCGTGGGCCTCTTTTAACACTTCTTCTTTCAGCACTTTATCTCCTGGAAGATACATTCACCTTCCCATCACCACCATTCCATCATTCAGTACTTGGAAAGGAGTTTCAGCTCCTGATTCTATTTTATCCCTTACCTTTTTAACCTCAACATCCCTCATTTGCGCTTCCAGTATTCTATCTCAGAATACTGACCTGATTTTTAACTGAGCCAACAAAGAATCCCCAGGCCCAACCTCTATTTTGGCATTTATCTTTCCCAGTTCCATTAGCTCCTTATTATCACATTCATCTGAATCCATTACTCAAGCTTTATTCTTACAACTAAGGGCATCTACAACAACATTAGCTTTTCCCAGATGGTAGTCTATCACACAATCATAATCTTTAATTAACTCTACCCAGCGTCTCTGTCTTATTCAAATCCTTCTGAGTCATCAAATATCTCAAACTCTTATGATAAATAAAATTTGTACTTGAGATCCATATAGATAATATCTCCACACTCTCAAGGCAAACACAATTGCAGCCAACTCTAGGTCATGCACTGGATAGTTGACCTCATGAGGCTTCAATTGCCTGGACGCATAAGCAATAACTTTTTTGTGCTGCATCAACACACATCCAAGTCCCCTCTTTGACGCATCACTATAAACTACAAACCCCCCTGTCCCTGATGGAAGAACTAATACTGAAGTAGTAGTTCGCTTATGTTTCAACTTTTGAATGCTCTCTTCATATTCTCTGGTCCACTCCCACTTAGTTCCCTTCCAAGTCAATCTTGTCATCAGAATGGCAATGGTGGAGAATCCTTCTATAAACCTCCTATAGTATCCTGCCAATCCAAGAAAACTACGAATTTCAGTTATATTGGTTGGCCTCTCCTATTTCAATACTGCCTCGACTTTCCGCGGATCAACAAGTATACCATCTGCTAAAATCACACGTCCCAAGAAGGTTACCTCCTTCAACTAGAACTCACACTTGCTTAACTTAGCATACAACTGATGCTCCCTTAAAGTTTACAGTATTAAACCCAAATGTTGCTCGTGCTCTTGGTCTGAACTAGAATAGACCAGAATATCATCAATAAATATTGCCACAAACCTATCCAAATATGGTCAAAATACCCTGTTCATTAAGTCCATGAACACTGCTGGCACATTCGTCAATCCAAATGGCATTACTAGGAACTCATAATGTCCATAACGAGTCCTAAACGCAGTCTTTGGCACATCCAATTCCTTAATTCTCAACTGATAATATCTTGACCTTAGGTCTTTTTTTGAAAACACCCTGGCTCCTTTGAGTTGATCAAAAAGATCATCTATCCATGGCAACGAATATTTATTTTTCACCATCACCTTATTAAGCTGCCGATAATCAATACAAAGCCTTAGAGTTCCATCTTACTTTTTTACAAATAACACTGGAGCTCCCTAAGGTGAACTACTAGGACGTATAAATCCTTTTTCCAACAATTCTTGCAGCTGTATCTTCAATTCAGCTAGTTCTGCAGGTGTCATCTTATAGGGCGACTGAGCTATAGGGACCGACCCGAGAATTATATCAATTGAGACTTCCACTTCCCTTTTAGGAGGTAACCCAGGCAACTCCTCAAGAAACACATCTGGAAACTCCTTTACGATAGGAATGTCTGCCAACAGCTCACTCTCTTTCTCCCTATCTTTCACATAAGCAAGATACGCCTCACATCCCCTTTGTACCAGTTTCCTAGCCCTCATTGCTGAAATAATACAATTTGGTATGATTTTTCTTTCTCCCCTAAATATCGCTCTCCTCCTATCAAGTCCTTAGTGAGTCACTGTTTTTGCAAAACAATCTATATGAGCTTTATACTTACCCAACCAATCCATGCCTAAAATTACTTCAAAATCATACAATTTTAGTGGTAATAAATCTACTCTCATTTCTAACCCATGAATACTAACCCTGATTTCTTTATATACACAATCAATATTCACAGTTTCCCTGAGAGGTGTACTAATAATAAACCCTTTATCTACCTTATTGAGATATTTTCCTAATTTTTCTACTATTCAATTTGCCACAAAAGAATGGGTTGCCCTGGAATCAATTAATGCATATACAACCTGAGAATTTACTTAGAGCATACCTGCAACCACATCTGAAGCAGCTCTAATATCCTCCAGCATCATATTATAAACCCTGCCAGGAGTCCTGGTATCTTGCACTCTTGCCCTGCCTCTAATCCCACTGGCCCCTGATTGAGCGGGCCTTACTAGTCTATTTATGGTGATGGAATGTTGTTGGCTCTGAGTTTGAGCTTGTTGTCTTTGCAAAAACTTCCCCTTTCGAGGACAATTTCTCTTCAAACATCCCTAAGCTCCACAATAATAACAGCCTCGCCCCAAGTAGGAGCACCCCTTCCATAAATGCTCTCCTCTACAAATATAGCATCGACCAGGCATCATCAAACAATCGCCTGGATGCCTCTTATTACACCGACCACACTGAGGATACATAGTAGGTTTCTGTTCTGATCCTCCCCTGGCAGCACTATCTCTTATACCAGAATGTCCCCCAATCAAACTCGTTCCTACACTCTGAGCAGATCTAACAATTGTCCCAGTCCCTTTCTTAAACTGACTAAACTACCTTTTCCCTTTCTTAAAAAAAGGAGGTCTCCCGATAGGAAACTCAAACTCTTTCCGCTTCCCCAACTCGGATTGGCCTTATTGACCCTTTTTCATACAGGTTTCTAAAGCCTCAGCCGCATCAATCAACTCTCTTGTACTCTCAAATCTGTGAGGGATCAATGCCTGTTTCAAATCCTATCGTAATCCATCTCGCATTTTTTGTATTTAATATTGCTCGGTCGGAACAATAGATGAAGCAAACATGGAGAGATCATGAAATCTCCTCTCATACTCCAATACAGCCATATCCCCCTGAGTCAAGGTCAAAAACTCTTGTGCTTTGATTCTCTGATGCTGGGAAGAATAATATTGGCTCTTAAACTGTGCCCAGAACTCAGCCCATGTCCATGATCCAATGGGCCTCTTGATTGTACTGTGTCCCACCAGGAGTGAGCTCTATTTGATAACAGCTGGATGGCACATCTTACCCGCAACTCTTGTGCCACTTGAATCTCCTGTAAAGTATCTTCAACCTTTCAAAGCCACCTCACAGCAACCTCAGCATCAGGCTCTTAAAAAAAAAAACTCACAGCCTATCTCTCTCTCATACATTTCATTGTCCGAACTAGAGCAACCACACTGTTAGTGGATGTTGTTGCCACCGAGTGGTCTATGACACGGGGGCTGTTGGAGCTGATACATGGGACATGCTTTCAATAACAGCCCTAACAATCTGGGCTAAAAACCCTGGATCAGCATATGGTGATGGGACAATAGAAGGCACTGTTACTGGTGGATGAGGTATGGTAGCAGGCACTATCTCTGGCGGTGCTGGTGGAGGAATTATTCTCTAACCTTGCTGACCTGGGCCCTCTAACGGTATAGTTCCTATCGGAATACCCTGAAGTCCTGACACCTATATCAGTGGTGCATGAGATGCAGTATCTGCCAGGGGATCCTCCCCCTGTCCAGCATTTGTCTGTAAATCCTGACCTCTATCCCATCCTGGGAATGGTTCAGTCTTGGCTTCTTACCATGTGGTAACCATCCTACAATTATTCATTAACCATCAAAATCTTGTTCCACATCCTGAACCTAAACCAGGATATCAAAATGGCTCTAATACCAAAATGTCACAACCCAAAAAAAATACATAATTATTTAAAAGTGTAAATTTTATGCGGTGTAATTTTTTTTTTCAAAAAAAATTCGGCAGAGTTTCCCTTGTAACGGGACTATACCAAGTTATCAACATCTTCATTCCTGACACAACTCATATTATAATCACGGTCCAATCATCTTGGACCTCTTTCCCAAACAACGCATCACAAAAAAATAGGTATTGTCCAATAATCAAGATGCAATTAATAATAATTATAAAAAAATAGTAAAAACTTAGATTATGAATGTAGCACCCCCATTATTTTATCATCCCAACATTCCTAATCATATGAACAACTATGGTAGAATACAAATACTTAATTTAACATAAAGATATTCTTAAGTATGACATACACATTAATTACATATAAAAGTTTTGTTCTACAAATATAAAGGTTCATTCAAAGTCTTTTACATCATTCATAATTCTCAAAATACATGTTGATCAAAATAAATACACAAAAAATAACATATATTCAAGCAGGATCTATTCTACTGCTGCGAGGGTCCTAAAAATAAGATTAACATTTTATCAATAAATGCAATGTATCATTTCACTATACCCATATAAATATACATATTTTTTTCTATATACTTTATTATGAAACATTAATATCTTACACCTCCATATTCATTCCATTAAATTCTAATCTTAGCCGATTCACGGGGTATTGCTCCCTCATTAGGGACACTAATTTATTCACTTAAGTACCGGTACTAATTCATCCATTCAATTGCCGATACTAATAATTACCGGTACTAGTTCATCCACTAAATTACTAGTACTAGTTCATCCGCTAAATTACCGGTACTAATTCACTCTCAATTACCGGACATTAATTCATTCGTCCAATTACTGATACTAATTATCCGTCTAATTACCCGACATTAATTCACTCTCAATTACCGGGCATTAATTCATCCGCTCAATTACTGGTACTAATTTATCCACCCAATTACTGGGCATTAATTCACTCTCAATTACCAGGCATTAATTCACTCACTTAATTACCGGGCGTTAATTCATCCGCCCAAATACCGGTACTAATTTATCCACCCAATTACCGGACATTAATTCATCCGTTAACATCAAACATAAATTATAGAATTTCTAATTAAAATTAACACTAGTTTTTCAATTAATCTTTCTATAAAACTTCAAGATGTCGGATACCTACCTACTGGTCATGCTTGACAGTAACTCCCTGCTGCTGTCTATAGCCTCCAACCTCTCCTGTTGCATTTGAAAGATCTTATGATTTCAATATCACCCAATAATTTTCTTAAAACTTCATCACATAATAAGATTTTCAATCAATATAATTTTAACATTCGAAACTATTGTGGTTGTTCTAACATAGTTTCATGTTCTTTAATAATTACACAAATAATTCATACAATGCTACATCCACCTAAACTTTTAATTCACCACAATTATAAGGAAATCTTATATCACTATAAAACTTTTCCTAACAATCAAAGGAAATTTAGTTCATTTACATCTAATTCAACACATCATTTCATTTTATTTTTCTTCCACTATTTAAATACAATTCATTAATCTCTTCAAGCTTGAAATTTTATTTATTATATTTTCCATGACCAAATTCACCTTTCTAAGAGTTCCATAATCACACACAACAACAACTAAGCATCCATGTATGAAATTTTACTAATCAACACAATAAGATCATATTTACTTATAACATTACAAGGAATCACTAGCTAACCCAAGGTGGAAATCATATTTTTTTTATCCATTCTTCAATCACTAAATACTCAATTGTCATAACTAAATATAATTTGTTTGTCATTAATTCAACAACCTAATCACCCTAAAAAAACACCCTTGGCCGAAATTCCCAATACTAAGAGGAAGAAATATCTTTTTTCCCCCTTCAAATTAACCTAATTAATGACAAGCACAAACATTTATTCCTTCAATAAACATGTAATTAACATAAATCCATGCATTCAAACCATCATAACATCAAGAACCCACCTTCATATAATACCAATTCTACTCAATCCAATAACAAACATGAAAAACAATAAAATGGACCATCATGGAGAGTTTTCTTACCCTTAAGGAATGAAGAATCAAAAGCCAAAACTAGTTCAATCAAGTTTTTTTTCCTTTACACTTCCCTCTAAGCTCAATTTTTTTTTCTTTTTCTAAAAGCACTCTTAAAATTTTCAAACTCCTTGTAGTCTCCTTAATGTATCAACCCTCTCTTTAATTACTTAACACTCTTTCTATCTTACACTTTGTTTTTGATTTTTCAAGTAATTTCCATGAAAAATGACACAAACCCTCTTTTTCTCATTTTTCTTCTTTTGGCCGGCTGCACACTCCCTCTTTCCTTTTCTTTTTTAATTGCTGGCGGCTTGTAAAGATGATTGTTTTAGGAAAAGTCTCAATTTGGTCCCTAAGGAATTTCTAGACAATCATTTGTGCTATTTATTCTTTTATCTGAAAAAAATTCTTCTCATGCTCCAAAAATTATGAAATTTTAACATAGGTTAAAATAATATTTATAAGACTCCATGCAAAATTTCAACTTAATCTGATGACTAGATTGAAAGTTATGTGTTATAACGTAAAATTAGCTGATTTGTAATTTTTCATCAAAAATTCAGATTTTTATATTTCATACTTGCACAAGTCATATCAATTAATTTACTCAATTCTTGAGACTTTTTTTTCTTATATATATATTATTTTATTATTTTTACCGGGGTTTACAGAAAAGATGTTGAAGTTTGTTCTTTTAATAAAATAAAGTTTTTGGTTGATTTTGAGTGGTATCAAAATAAGTATGTTGAAACTTTACGCTTTCTAGGTTTATGAGTTTGGTCATGGTTGTCATAACTCATTTCTGGATTATTCCCCAAATTCTCATTTTTTTAAAAATAAAAAATAAAATAAAGGTTGGCAATGTGGATAGAGCAGGTTGAGAAGGATTTCAAAAAATACATAAAAGTCAACTTGCAATTTTGAATGAAATTTAAGGAATTATTGTACCCCATTAGAGAAACAATGTAGATCCAAGGTCAAATGAAATTATTACTGGACGAATCTGCATAAAAAGTAAGTCCAAGTGTATAATTGAATTTTTAATAGGCCAATTTAATTTAATCATGGGCCAAATTAAAGTTTAATTATGTTTAAGAATTAATTTGGGTCCAATCGAAGGATTTAATTAAGTGTAAGAACTTAATTATACTTTAAATGGGTCAAATTAATTTTATTAGGGGTTTAATTGGTGAAACATTAAGTTTGAGAGTCTAATTTGGGCTTAATTAAGAAGATTAGAAGTTTAGAAGACCAAATTTAATTTTTACCAAGTCAATTGATTGCAATTAGGGGTAAAATTGCAAGAAAATTAAAGTTTTGGGTAAATTAGAGGTTCAATTGAAAAATTTCACAGCTAAGGACCAATCTTTAAAAGGTGTCAAACTATAGGGTTTTAATTGATTGAAACAGAAAGTGAAATTGAAAGTTTAATGTTCAATCAGGGGTAAAATTGCATAAATCCAAAACTAAGGGCCAAATTGAAAACGACATGCAAATACGAGGCTAATATTGAAGTTCTTCTGGGGAAAAATTGCATAAAACTAAAAGTTTGAAGCCACTCAAGGGTGTAATTGAGACAAATCAACAATCAAAGGACTAAAAAGAACATTACCAAAACGGTGTCGTTTTGGTTACTGTTTATCTTTTTCCTTATTTTTTCTCTGAAATGATAGCTCAAAAAGACTACTTTGCAGGTGCATTTAATGCCTCTAGCTTTTACCAAATTTGACAAAATATACACGCAAATGATCACCTAACATTGCTTTACAACCTCATATGGTCCCTTCAGGTTGATTGACACTATGGTGGCCGTAATGCCTACCTAAATTGACAACTCAGGCAGCCTTCATCTGACAGATTTGATAATTCATGGTGCCTATTTTAAACCAATGGTTGAGATTCTTCCCAGCCAAACCAAGGGCCAATATTCAATGTTGTTAAAGACAAAACTTTCCTCTTCTACCCCATATAAACATGGGTGGATTTCATGGACTAAGTATGAAAACAATCAGGTCCAAAAATCACCAAAAATCAGCTCCCCCTATTTTTATTACCACCGTGAATTTTCTCCTCTTTCTCTCTTCACCATGGCCATTGCCTACCACCACTGTCACCGCTGGCTTGACCACCATCCTCTTCACCACAAGCAACAGTCTGATCACCTCACATGGTGGTTGCACAAGCTCTCTCTCTCCTCTGCAAACTCTTTTTTTCCTCCATCAGTGGCTAGCACCGGCCACCATCTCTGCCACAACCTCAGCCATCATCCTCACTTTATCCCCTCATCATCACGACCAACCAGACCTCTAGCCAGGCACTCCGCATTAGGTAGCGCCGCCACTTCATCGCTATAACCAGGTTGCTGCATGCAGAACGAGTTCTCAGTCTGCATGCAACATAATCAATTAGTATGGTTATTGGGCCAGACTAGCAATCTACAGGCTTAGGCCGAACCTGTTTTGGTCCGAACCAGCAAAAAGAAAACAAAAAAAAATGGATCTGTTGGGCCAAGATCGACCCAACCATTTTGGGCTGAGATCGACCCAATCCAACTTTCTTAGGCTCAACCCAATTAGGTGGGCCGACCTAGCCCATATTTTATAATACTATAATATTATATATTAAAAAAAAGAAAAAATCCCGAAAATCCTTTCAATTTTTTTTTTTGATTTTCTCGCATGTTTTTCTATCAATTTTGCTTAATATTGGGTTTTATTTTTACATTGTAAGATATTAAAATACCCGGTTTTCCCCAAAATATTTCTAAAAAATTCAAAAAATATATAAAAATATCAAAACTTTTAAATTAATTTTCCTTAAAAAAAACAAAAAAATATTTTGTTTTCATGTATACAACTAATTCCTAAAATTTTCCAAGCATATTTTCTTAAAAAGATAAAAATTGCAATCTTTCTCATGTTTTAAAATGCAAAATGGATATCGTAACCAGTTTATGATTATCCATTAAGATTTGGCTTAAATGTCAAAATCCTTTACCAATTTATTTTTATGGTCTAGATGTAGAGTTTAATATCTGTGGGGTGTAAAACAACACAATAGAGTATACCCTCAGGTAGGAGTGATCATTTTCGGCTCGGTTTGGTTTTTATAAAAAAAAATAACCAAACTAATTTTTTTTTAAAAAAACCAAAACTGGTTCAAACTGACCGCTTTCAGTTCGGTTTGGTTTGGTTTTTTAGAACAAAAACTGGTTCAAACCGGTTTGGCTTGGTTTTTTCAGTTTGGCTCGGTTTTTTTCTGGTTTGGCTCGGTTTTGGTTTGGTTTTTTGGTTTTGCTCGGTTTTGGCTTGGTTTGGCTCAGTTTTTTTTTATTTGAGTTCGTTTCGGTTTAGTTTGATTTTTTTGATGTCAAGCTTATAAAACCAAAACCGAAATGAACCAGTTAGTTTTTTCAAAATTCTAAATGGTTTAATCGGTTGTTTTTCACAATTCGGTTTTTTTATTGTTTTTTTTCTGATTTTCTCGTTTTGATCGGTTTTTCAAATTTTTTGCTCACCCCTACCTTTAGATATTAAAGGTATAAGGTATAAAAATAAATGCGATGCTAAATTTTAGCTTTAAAATGATTATTATTTAACCCGATAAGGTAGAGACTCTCTCATGAAGATGGATTTACTTTGAACCTTAGAGGAGACCAACAAATATAAACTTGACCTAGAAAAACAATCAAACAATAATGTGGCTTACCTTAGGTAGGGAGCACTGGAAGTGATGCATATTTCTCTTGTACACCAGTCCCTTACCTAGACTCTCGCAGACCATAGGTTCCTGAACCTTAATTATAATTTTATGATTAAAGCTAAAAAACCCTTCCTAACACACACATACACACCTCTTCATGAGGCACGATAAAGCTCGTCGTCACCCATGACGTCGTGACACCCCGTGACAGGATGACGACTCCACTAGGGACACCTTGTCTAGTCAGATGAAGCTTTGCTTGTTTGATTGTTTGCCTATTTGTTTGGTCTTTAATTAGCTCGTATTTTCACTATTTTAGCGTTTTTATTTCCTGCTCTTGCTTAAGTATGTTGAGTGTGGATTAATGCCCTTATATATTTTAATTTTATAAATAAGCCTAATTTTAAGTTAGGTGGGGAGTATCGGTCTACCTTATGACTTTCAGTCGGGTTTCAGATTCATGAAACATCCAACTATGAACCGAGTGTTTACTTGGTAATGGCGGTTACATTGTGCCCCAACCATTCTTTGTAAACTCCTATACTGCCTTTACGTAAGGTGGTCACTAGGAAATTATAGACCTTTTGAGACCAAGTAGAAAGCTTACCCTCATAAAATGACTTAGAACCTTCCCTTAGAGCATGAACTCCCTACCCAATATGCATAGACATATATTTGCACACATACACATACATCCATCCATTGTAAATAACAACATGCATGCATTAGGTTGAAATATAGGCCCCCAAAGAGCCTACAACACCCGACTTTGAGCGAGAAATATGAAAGATGAAGCAAGTGTGGCTCGTGTCACTAGCTTACTTGAGTAAACACTTAAAAACACCTCTAGTGAAGGTCCTTCTAGCCCGCCTGCTATTTTTGTTCAAACTTTAACAACGGCTCATCCTAAAGAAAGAACGAACAAATATGGTCAAGATCCTCAACACAATCCAATATTTATGCAATCAGCACCATCACCAACACCAGCACCAGCACCAGCCCCTACATTTATGGATGCATTTGCTAATGAGCCCCACAAGACTGAATCAAAGCGATTGAAGGGGTAGATTTATATGACCCAGTACTGGTAGCAAAAATATGTTTGGTACCAAATGTTTCATGTTCCTGAATTCATCAAATACACTGGAACACAATACCTCATTACTCATCTCAAATCCTATTATAACAAAATGACAGAAGTAGTACATGATGAAAAACTACCAATACTTTTTTCCAGGATATTTGAGTGGGGAAGCAGTGAGTTGGTACATGAGATTGGACAGCTCAAGGATCCGAAGATGGAAAGATCTGGTTGATGCTTTTATCAAGCAGTACAAGTACAATATAGACATTGCTCTTAACAAAACCAGCTTGTCCAATCTAGAGAAGAGGGACAAAGAAAGCATAAGGGAATACATTCAAAGATGGAGAGATCTAGTTGCACAGGTGCATCCTCCACTTTTGGACAAAGAAATGGTCACTCTATTTTCCAACACGCAAAGCGTCATACTATAAGCATTTTATGGGTAGGTCGACCTAGCAATTTACTGACCTTATGGCAGTAGTTAAGTGCATAGAGCAAGGAGTCAAGAATGGTAGAATTTCCATGCCCACCAAGAAAAAAAGGCTTCGAAGGGAGGAAGAAGATTAATCATGTTAAAGGTGGCTACAAGGGTAGGAAAAAGCCATTCCAAAACTACCATAATTCATCATCTTCACCCCAAATTGCCAATATAAACTTCAACCCTTCATTTCCTACCAGAAAACCTAAGCCTCAAATCAAAAATAAAAAAGTCTAGGAATAGTTACCCCCATTACCACTGCCCCTAAATGAGATGTACCAAAAGCTACTGAGCATCAGACATGTAGCTCCAGAATCACTTACGCCTCTGCGGCCACCTTATCCCAATTGGTACAAGCTAGATCTTATTTGTGAATACCATGCCGGTGCTACATGACATAACATTCATTTGTACAGTGCCTTTAAGGAGAGGCTCATACATCTGATTAAAACTGGGTAGATAACGTTCGAAGAAATTCTAACTATGAGTATGAATCCCCTACCCAATCATGCTTCAGGCAGTGGATTAATGGATGCACTAATGGCGGAATGCTCGGAAAATCTGAGAATATGCATTCTACTATGGTTTTCTGTCCACACCATTGATGAAATTCCTACAAGAGCTTTTGCAAGGAGGATGGCCAAAGAAGAATTTACCAAGATGGAAAGAAGGAGCCTACCCCTATTAATTCAAAATAATTGTCTCTGTTTAATCATGCCTACAAGATTACTTTGATTTTGTCATGTCCCAATTTGTTTTGTCTTATCGGTAATTTGGCTTCCAATGCCATAGGACTTTCTTTATCAAACAAGCTCTTTTTTTTTTTTTAAATAGGATCATGTTTTTTTATGTAAATAACACACCTACACGAGCACACCCTTTATTTATAAAACCACTACATCGAGAATTCTTTGGTGTGTTCCTTTTTTCTCCAAAAACTATGCATGATCCCATGTTTTCACAAGGATTTTTGGGAAATCAAAGTTTTAGTACAAAATAAAAATCAAATTGGTGTTTGTTCAAACAAACAAGTTTTGAAAATTCAAATGATCCATACACCCAAAAAACTTGAAAAACAACCCAAACACCATGATATGACTTCAAAGCTGAGTTTTAGCTGCATCGATAATGAGAAACCAATTTGCGTATTCACATAAAAGAAAGCAAAGCTTATCGATCCTAAGTGCATGCATTTGAAATGAATAAAGACCATCTTTTATCATCCTTTTACAAATTCTAAAAAAATCTCCTTGAAGTCTCATTTTGAGCATAATGCGATTTTCTTGAAAGATAACCTTGGCTAGGATCACACCCTATATTGGGGAGCAAGTGCGAGAGATATACAAAAATCTTCAATGATTAAAAAAGCCCAAACAAAGCTGGGGGCATGAAAAAAATCCAAGGGATCCAAAAGATTTGAGCCTTCAACCAAAATAACTGATATGATGATACTCAAAACCAAATGAAAAAGAAGAAGCAAAGCCTAAGTTCAACACTGGGGGGCATTTTACAAAATAATTTAAATGATAAAAATGTTTGGAAACAAACACTAGTGATCCTTAGTCTTAAGATCTCATAAACACTTTTTGAGCCTATAAATATTATTTTTCTTCATAACCAAGAACCAAAGGCTACGTTGCGTGCCTAATCAAGCCTTTTTCTAATAAAAACCAAACAATCTAGATTAGTAGGCAATGCTTTGTCATGTGAAACCTGCCATTATTCATACAAGCAAAATGAATGCTTGGAAGATCACTTCATATTTTCAAAAAAAAAAAAAAAGTTCACACATTTATGAAAACCTGACTGTAGGAATCACTTGAATTTCTTTAGACTGAGTTTGTCTTAAACCGACATCAAATGATTTCTGTGTGTTGGAATAGCTTTGAAATTCCAAAAATTCTTCATGAAAACAACTCGTAAATAACCAAATCTTTTTTTTTACATAGCCTCGTACCAAAAAAAAAAACTCAAATTAAACACTTGGGAGCACGATCAAGCTGAGGGGCAACCCAACAAACACATAATAAGGTTGCCTCCATGATTTCCTTTCTAAGAAAATAAAAAATGTAGGGTAGAGCTGGAAACCCATCAAATAAAGGTTTGTGGGAAAAAAAGTATGCTAATGTCATAACCCTCTTAGAGGTCAATATCACAAGATGTGACTCGAGTAAGTAAGAGCGAAAAAGTCATCAAAACATATCAGAGACTCAAAATTTTGAGAAAAGAAAAACTCCAACCTATATTTCTCAGGTAAGTATACATGTATTTTGATCATGGTGTATTGCTTTCATTATTGGTAGATTAGTGTCTTACCATAACCTCTCGAGTAGTATATTTTCTAAGCATACCTTCTTTTGAGTGCGCTTTAACCCCTTATCCCTCAAGTAGTGCACCTTTAAAGCCTATCTACCTCCTTTTAAGTGTGCTTTCTAGCCTTACCCTTTTCCTTTCGAATGCACCTTTGAGCCCTCATCTCTCAGCTAGTGCATTTTCTACCCCTACCTCCTTTCAAGTGTATATTTGAGCCCTCGTCCCCCTTCAAGCCCTATCATTTTTCTTTTTGGTGCTCCTTTAAGCCACCATCTCTTGGATAGTGCGCCTTTAGGCCCTATCATACTCCTTTCATGTGCACTTTATAGCCCTCGCTTCTCAGATAATGCGCTTTCTAGCTCTACATCATTTCAAATATGTCTTTGAGCCATCATTTTCAGGGTGGTGCATTTCCTAACCCTACTTCATTTTGAATGCACCTTTGAGCCATTATCTCCCAAGTAGTGTGTTTCCTAGCCCTACCTCCTTTCGAGTGCACCTCTGAGTTCTCATCTCCCTAGTAGTTGTTTCCTAGCCCTATAATTTTTTGAGTGAACCTTTGAGCCCTCACCTTCTATTTAGTGCATTTTCTAACCATTCTTCCTTTTAAGTGCACATTTGAGCCCTCACCTTTCACGTAGTGTGTTTTCTAACCCTATTTCCTTTTGAGTGCGCCTTTGAACCCTCACCTTCTATATAGTGCGTTTTTTAACCCTACTTCTTTTTTAGTGCGCCTTTGAACCGTCACCTTCTATATAGTGCATTTTCTAACCCTACTTTTTTTTGAGTGCACATTTAAGACCTCATCTCTTAGGTAATGTGCTTTTTAGCTTGATCTCTATCTCTATATCTCATCTCTTCTTGAGTTTGTCTTTGAGCCCTCACATCTCAAATAGTGCATCTTTAGGCCCTATCATTCTCCTTTTCAGTGCTCTTTGGAACTCTCATCTCTTAGATAGCGCACATTCGAGCCCTATCCTGTCATCCTTTCAAGGCATCTCTAGCCAAATCCTTTCGCTTGACAAATTGCATTTTTTTATCTGGGCAGGTTGCCCATTACAATATGACCATTTTAAAAATCTTTCATTTTTCACTTGGACAGGTCACCCATTACAATTTGATCACTTTGGAAAAACCTTTGTGTTTTTTCACTTGGGCAGGTCATCCATTACAATAAGACCATTTTGAAAAATCATTCGTATTTTTCACTACTTTGAAAGTCTTTGCATCTTTAACCTGAGCAGGTCGCCCATTACAATAAGACCACTTTGCATTTTTCACCATTTTAAAAAATCATTCGTGTTTTTCACTTAAGTAGGTCACCCATTACAATAAGACCACTTTGAAAAACCTTCATATTTTTCACCACTTTAAAAAATCTGTGTTTTTCCTCCTGGACAAGACGCCCATTACAATAAGACCACTTTGAAAAACTTTTGCATTCTTCATCACCTTGAAAACTTTTTTCACCTGGACAAGTCACCTATGACAATTCGATCATTTCCAAAATCTTTGAATTTTACCATTTAAAAAAAAAAATCTTCCAATTTTTTCTTTGAGTGCGCCTTTCAGACCTCAAAAGGATTCATCATTTCTTGATATGGCGAGTCCATTATCTCTCATTCTTTTTTTTTTCTTTACAAAGTTTACTATCTAAAGTCTCTTACGAGACTTTTTATCATAAGAATTGTAAAGAGCTGTTATAACTCATTTCTGGGTTTTTCCCCAAATTCACGTTTCTTTTTCAAAATAAAAATAAAAAATAAAATAAAGATTGGCAACGTAAAGAAAACACGTCGAGGGGGATTCCAAAAGGTATATAAAAGTCAAGCTGCAATTTTGAATGAAATTTGAGGCCTAATTGTACACTATTATGCCAAAAATAGAGAAACAATGCAGATTTAAGGTCAAATTTAATGATTACTGGACGAATCGCATAAAAATTAAGTCCAAGAACATAATTGAATTTTTAATTGGCCAATTTGATTTAATCATAGGCCAAATTAAAGTTTAATTATGCTTGTGAATTAATTTGAGTCCAATTAACGGATTTAGTTAGGTGAAAAGACTTAATTATACTTTCAATGGGTCAAATTAATTTCATTAGGGGCTTAATTTGTGAAAAATTAAATTTAGGAGCCTAATTTGGGCTTAATTAAAAAGATTGAGAATTTAGAAGATCAAATTTAATTTTTACCAAGTCAATTGATTGAAATTAGAGGCAAAATTGCATGAAAATCAAAGTTTTAGGGTAAATTAGGGGTCAAATTGAAAAATTTCATAGCCAAGGACCAATCTGTAAAAGGCGTCGAACTATAGAGATTGATAAAAACTGGAAGTGATATTTAAAAATTAAAAGTTTAATAATCAATTAGGTGTACTATTGCATAAATCCGAGACCAATGACCAAATTGAAAACAACACGCAAATAAGGGGCTGATATTGTAGTTCTTTCGGGGCAAAATTGCATAGAATTAAAAGTTTGAAGTCATTCAAAGGTGTAATTGAGACAAATCAGCAATCAAAAAACTAAAGTGAAATTTATTGAAATAGCGTCATTTTGGTTTCTGTTCATCTTCTTCCTCATTTTTTCTCTGAAATGATAACTTAGGGAGACTACTTTACAGGTGCATTTAATGCCTTTAATCTTCACCAAATTTGACAAAATATGCACATAAATGATCACTTGACATTAATCTATAACCCCATATTCATGTTAAAGTTGATTAACACCATGATGGTCACATCGCTAACCTAAAGTAGCCAACTCAGGCAGCCTTTAACTGACAGATTTGATAATTAATGGTGCATACTTTGAACCAACGATTGAGATCCTTCCCAACCGAACTAAGAGTCAAGAGTTGACACAATTAAAGACAAAACTTCCCTCTTCCACCCCCTATAAATAGGGGTGGATTTCATGGTTTGAGTATGAAGAAAATTAGGTAAAAAAATCACCAAAAATCAACTTTCGCTCCTATTTTTACAGCCACCGTGAATTTTCTCCTCTTCCTGTCTCCACCATGGCCATTGGCTACCACCACTGTCATCGCTGGCTTGACCACCATCCTCTTCACCACATGGTGGTTGCACATGGTGGTTGCACCAACTCTCTCTCTCCTTTGTAAACTCTTCTTTTTTCTTTACCAACAGCTAACACCGATCACCATCTATGCCACAACCTTAGCCACCATCCTCATGTTAGCCCCTCCTCATCATGACCAGCCAGACCTCCAGCTAGGCATTCCGATGCTAGGTAGCCCCCTATCCATCGCTGAACCTGGGTTACTACATGCAGAACAAGAATCAACATAATTAATTAGCATGGTTGCTGGGCCGAACCAGTAACCATATGGGCCTAGGCCTAACCTGTTTTAGTCCCGTCCGACCTTAAAAAAAGAAAAGAAAAAAAAGAGATTTGTTGGTCCGAGATCGGACCTTGTTAGCTGGGCCCGCCCAACCCATATTTTATAATAATATAATATTATATAAAAAAACAAAAAATTTCAAAAAATCTTTTCAAAAAATTATAATTTTCTCACATGTTTTTCTACCTATTTTGCTTAATATTAGGTTGTATTTTTACACTGTAAGATACAAATCCAGTATTAAAATACTTGGTTTTCTCCAAAATATTTCTAAAAAATTCAAAAAAACTTAAAAAAATCAAAACTTTTAAATTATTTTCCCTTTTCAAAAAAAAAGTTTTGTTTTCATACATATGACTAAATCTTAAAATTTTCCAAGCATATTTTCTTAGAAAGACAAAAATTTCAATTTCTCATGTTTTAAAATGCAAGACGGATGTTGTAACCAATTTATGATTATCCATTAGGATCTGACCAAAACATCAAAAATCCTCTCACTAATCCTTTTTGTTAGGGTCTAGATGTAGACTTTAATATCCGTGGGGTGTAAAACTACACAATAGAGTTAACCTGATAAGATAGAGACTCTCTCATGAAAATAGATCTACCTTGAACCTTAGACGAGACTAACGAATAGCAACTCGACCTAGAAAAACAATCAAACAACAATGTAACTTACCTTAGGTACACTAGGGGTGATGCGTCTTCTCCTTGCACAACCAGTCCCTTACATAGACTCTCACAAACCATAAGTTCCTATTAACCATAATAATAGATGGCGACTCCTGAACCTTAATAATAATTTTATGATTAAACCTAAAATACCCTTCTCAACACACACAGCTCCTTAGGAGACACGATAAAGCTTGTCGCCGCCCACGACATCACGGCACCCCGCGATAATGGTCAAAATAAGTTATAAAGGCTAGTTTTGGATTCAAATTTAATGGAAAAAAAAGGTGTGATGATTTAGCAATTTTGAACTTTAGATCATATGTATGTTTTTAATGATTTGGTGTAACTTAATGGTGTTTTTAACTCAAATACATTTGCCTATGATAATATGGTTTGTTAAGGTTAAGAACATTGTGTTTAACAATCTTAAATACGAACTTCTGGGTTTGGCAGTAGTTCATCTTTTCTAGGCGACTCTGGGTTTCGTTCTTCATCTTCTTCCCATGAATATTGTTATAGCTTGGTGTTTTGGATTACTTTCAGACGACATTGTTAGCAAATAATCTAGGTTATTTTTTTTTTGCATCAATAACACGTTTTAAGTGTTTTACTTTTAGAGTTTTTGTTTTAGACTGAAACTTTATTTGACAAAATCGTGTTGATTTAACGATAATTGAAGCAAATGAATCCTTGATTCTTGTTCTATTATGATTGCGAATAAAACCCTATCTTTTATTATTCGAAATCTGGTTTAGTTTAAGAGTTGTGTTTGCTGGGTACTTGATGAATGTTCTTAATGTTTTTTGTTTTTCATGTGTTTGATCTGTTTTTATGAAAGATTTTTAAGTTTTTATATTTTTGTTAAGGCTAATCTGTTTTGGTTTTGGGTTTTTTTTTTGTTTTTTTTTTGTCAATGACACGATCAAAGAGTTGATGTCTTATCCCAAGTGCAGGAGTGTCAAAGTAATAAATAACCCGGCAAGACTGGGGTCGAACCACAGAGAGGTGAATTGTATAAATTATAAATAAAGAGAAAGATTTGAAGAGAATAATAACAGAAAAGGAGTTGAAGAGAGTTTTGAGAAGTGATATTGATGTAAGGATTAAACAATAATAAAACAGATGTCAAGGTTAGAGGATCCACTAATGGTATTTCAAATAAATATAATATAAACTCTTTTTATTACTCAATTGGAAACCACACACAAAGGAGGTTCCAATCGGATGATTTATCGTTAACGACTCATTATAAAGTATTAACAAGATCATATTAATCATCTTATCTAAGTAACACCATACTTATAAATATCATCAGGCATTCATGTTGCTAGCTTATATTAATAACAAATCAAGTTCCTATCATAATAACGATGTCGGCTGAAGACTATGAAGGATCAAGTATTTAATGTACCAAGTGTTATACAACACAAATCTAGATTAACCATTTAACAAGCAAGGTATTAAGAATTAATAAGATAAAAGGATAAAACATGATAATAACAAACTTTCTTGGATATAATCATTAAAGTCCATGTTGAGTTTATATTATACCTATTCTAACACCATTAGTAAAACCTTTTCACCTTGACATAACTAACTTAGCTAAACATAATGAAGAAGAAGAACATAAATAAACAAGATAAGAACATGATTATGATATAAATTAACTAAGTATAGGAAAGGAAATGAAAAAGCATAAACAAGAGGTTAATATAGCATGAAAGAAAACTTGAACATTACAAAGATATAAAGAAAGAAAGTAAGAACATCATCTTGATCTGAAAACCAAGATATTAAATACATGACAAATGCCTCCTTTTATAGGCTAAAATTTAAAACTATTGATTGGTTGACAAACTATTTGGTTGGTGGCTGGTTTTTGATATTGTTGGCTACTAGTTATTGACATAATTGGTTGGTTATTGATATTGTTGGCTGGCCAAAACTTCATTGTTAACATCATAATTTGAGCCCTTTGTTCCATGAAATCTGTGGGCAATTGGCTTAGCTTTCCAACAAAAAAAAAAAACCAGAGCTCATTTGGACTTCTAGAACTCAAGATATGAGCTGAAAATCGAATAGTGTTTGAGCTGTAGGATAGGTTCTCACTTCTCTGTTGTTGCTAAGATTTGAACTTGAAAACAACAGAATTGAGTCTTGGATTCTCATAAAAGTTTTAGGTCTATGTCTTAGTTTTCCATCCATGTAAAGTAGACCTAAATCCGAGTTCTAAAACTCCAGTTATGATCCAATAACCGAATGGTGTTCCAGTTTGAAATTGAACTAGCATCTCCTCTCTTACCCTAGCCCTCTTTTTGTCTCTTCACTTTCAATGGTTAATCACATCAATCAATCCTTTGAATTGTGAGATATACCTACATTCAAAACAAGCATTTACCATAAATTAAAGATATATTATATTATCAGACTTGTTATTATAAAACATGCTTTAGTTAAGGAATTTAACGATACTTTAGTGCAATATGATGATATAAAGCCTTAATGAGAATGCACTTTTGAGTGCTAATCACACCCCTTCAACCAGCTTATTACTAGTCCTTAGTTATCAAAGCATTAAAATACAAAAACAATTTGCAAGGTTTACAAAGCAAGGCATTCATCATTTAACTTTCATTAATCTATCCAAATAAATGAACTCTCATTAAATTTATATATCTGCTTTATACTTTTTAAACAAGATATTAACAAACTTTCCTTTTGTGCTCAATAAATCAAAACATAGCTAAGGAGCTTTTCATGGAAGAAAACAAAATTTTGTTCCAATGTTTAAGGTTAACTTTCTTGGGTTGGGATTATTATCTTTTTTTTTTAAAGCAAGAATTTATAACCCAATGTATCTTGAACCCATGTAACAAGCTTTCAGCTAATGACTCCCAAACCAGTTGATCTTAGGGCATCAGGTGTTGAGACACCCCTACGAGCTTAGTAACTCGGGTTGTAGATACTGATACATAGATAGAGTAATGTTTGATTCCCTTAAGCTTTTCTCCTTAACCCATGTAACAAGCACTGGGCCAATAGCTCCCAAGTCAGTTGACTTTAGGGTACTATGTGTTAAAACATCCTTTCAGGCTTAATTGCTTAAGTCAAGGAGGCTACGAAACCAAACTTATCTATTTTTTTTATTTGTTTTTTTTTGTATATTATAAACTATCCCTTTCCCTTAGTTGTTACCATTAACAAAAAAACATGAATAATGTAATAATCCAATATGCAACCCACAATCATATGTTAAAGTGTGTGTGTGAAAATGAAGGTTTAAGAATACTTGTTAAATGAGTATATGAGCAGAATGAAGTGATAACAATGCGAGAGTTTGTAAATCTGAATATTTCAAGAAGTATTATGATAGACCTTGTTAAGAATGTTTACTAAAATGCGTCTCAAGAGTCACTAAAGTTCCTCCTTTACTCTGCCATCCTAGTAACAACAGGTTTGCAAATGGTTGTAATAATAAAAAACAGAGTTAGTTAAATTTTTTTAATATCAACTACTACCCTCTCCCCCCAACTAAAACGAGACATTGTCCTCAATGTTCTAAGGCAGAAAGATAGAGTATAGAAGAAATTACCTGAAATAGTGACTACTGACAAACTTGAAACACACTTAAACAAATATAAGAAAGAACAAACACAAATATTATGCGATTAATAAAACCAAAAGACCTAATATTTCACAAACTAAGGCTCAAATCCAATCTAAGCTTTTTATGGCGTTCTGTGATTGACCAATTGAGTCGACTCATAGAGGAATCAACTACAGGGATGAAAGATTGTAGTTCATCAATCAATTGCTCAGCAGTAGCAGTAGAGATGAGGATTTGTCGCGCTGAAAATGTTAGAAATTGTTGTTCCACAGCATGATCAAGAAAAGACAGTAAAGTATTATAAAAACCATTAACATTTAGCAAACTTATAGGTTTCTGGTAAATGTTCAGCTGAGCCCAAGAGGAAATATGAAATATCTCTTCTAAAGTGCCCATACCACCTGGTAAAGCAATAAAGGCATCAGCATGATTAAACATGACAAACAGTCGTTCAGCCATTATGGAGACCTATAGTTCCTCTCCAACTGTTTTTTCAATGATGTCCCCTTCGGCTAAAGCTTTGGGGACGGCCCCCAAAACTTGACTGCCTCCTAAAAATGTAGCAATTGAAACACCCCCCATTAACCCAAGGCTGCCTCCCCCAAACACTAAATGAATCTTTCGGTCAATTAGTACCCTACCAAGATAATTTATTGATTCTAAAAACTCTTTTTCTTTCCTAGGACTGGATCCACCAAAAACACAAATATTTTTTATTTTAGAAACAGAGGAACTGGCCATTTCTACACACTTCTATATCTGTTAAATGAATGGGTTGAGTAGAAATGATGGGAAGGAAAAGAAGATTTTATAGATGAGAAATTGAAAATGCAATCATACCACCTATATGTAGGCTAGCTGGAGTCTCACTCTCTCTCTATTTTTTATTATTTTATTTATTTATTTATTTTTGTGTAAAACATTTATTTATTTATTTTTTTGTGAGGTTAGAAGTGAATAACCACACCTTATATATTTTAATGGTTAGATTTTTGCCGACCATCATTTGTCCAATTATTATCTAAGTCTATTCATGATTTTATTTCAACTCAAATATATGATGTGAATTGAAATTAAATAAAAAAACATCAATTCATCACTTTTTTTTTGGATCGTTGAAAACTAAAATTTATAACATTACCAAAATTAAGCGTAGAACTCATTTTATTTGTTTTGAGTTTAAGTCTTCTCTACTGGACATTTTGGGTTTTAGGAGATTTTTAATTAACAAACACATTCTACTAATCTAGCAAAATAGCAAAAATAAATATGAAAATTGGATTATTCTATAATATTCCAAATGTCAAGGCCTTGAAGGGTATAAAATAATAAAGGAAAAATAAGGTTTATACAATTATTCATGAAATCACTTGTCTCATATCAATGTCAAATATCTCGTCCATTTGAATTTGAATTTGAATTTGAATTCAATTAAACTTTTATGTGTAAAAAAAGTATGTGACACACACATAAAAGTGTCTTACTCCATATATTATATATATAAAGACACACACTTATATTGGGGGGTTGGTTTTACTCTTATTTCACATATTTTATGCTCACAACTCTAATTATAAAATGCTTACGTGAGAGAGAAATCGATCTTCCTCTTTTTTTTTCAGAGCTTGGATGGATTTTTTTTTCTTTTGGTTTCTAACTAGCCTCTATTAGTTTTTCTGTTTTAGGTTTCTTGTTGTGTAATTATTGTGCAAGCAGGTGATAGCTTTGATTCTTTTCTATAGTCTAGGTTATTTATTTTCTTTTTATGCTCTAATTTTGTTTATCCTTTTCCTTTAAGTGTAATGCAGGATTGTGGGTTCATAGGTTGTGTTGTTGCCATGTGAGGAGGCTTTCTCCATGTGTTTGTTTATGGCAAGCTCTAGGCGAGTTTCTTTTCTTATTTTTCCTATGCTATCTTTTTATCATTTAGTGTTAGTCATCTTATTTTAGGGTTATGTGTTTTCTTTACATTTATTTAAGCTAGGGTTGACTTGCCTTGCTTTGATGTTTAGTTTTTATTGAATTTTGTGGTGTTTGGATTGTTTCATGTTTGTGTTGCTTGAATAGTCTCGAGATTGATATGTTGGAGTTTTGTTTGATTTGTTTATCTTGGTTCTTAGTTTTTTTGGGTGGTGATTGCATGGCTGTTGTCTAATACTTAGGAGTTAGATTGAGTTATGTTTGAGCTATTCGCCTATATCAGATTAGTTAGGGGAAACCTTTGTTGTCGGTCGTGATGTCTCTTATTTTTCTTGAGTTTGATGGCTGGGATTTTGTGAAGACATTTTCAAGGATCTTTTTGTTTGTTTGTTCATTTGGTGACCGATCCTGAGTTGTTTTCAGCTTCTTCTTTTTAATCACAAAAGGACATGTCTTGTTGTTTTGAACTCTACCTTAATCATATTGTCTTGTTATTACTTTTGATGGGCTTACGCAAATGTCAGGTTATCTGAAGATTTTTGTTCGCTAAGCTCTATGATCTTCATTCACCTATTTCCTGACTTTTAATTTGTTCCATCAATTTTTTCATTTCTAAAATCTTTGCTAAAGATTTTTCTTGATAATACAAGTTTTCTCCACCTTTGTTTTCTAAGCTAAAATAGGTAGTTATTGGGAGCAAGGATTGACACCATTGGATTTAAGATGCCCAACACCATAGGATGTGATACATCTTCATCAGACAGGTGCCCTTCTTAAGCATAGGGCTGTGGTTGTGGATATAGCTTTATAAGTTACTTTTTCATTCATTTTATGATATCGTGCATGGTTATGTTTATCTTATTTGTTTAGTTTCAATTCCATTACCTATCTTAAAAATAGCTATGTGATGGAATATTGTGTTGGGTTATAAAATGATAGCAATGACATTCTCTTAACGTTATGTTGTTGGATTAGACATTATTGCACATGAACATCGAGGAAGCTACCAATATAAGAGCAGTTTGCTGGCCAGTTCTTCAAACACAGAGCACAACAATGTGATTATGAATAGACCAAAATAAAATGCATGATAGAGGAAAGTAAGCTCTTTTATGTTATCAATTACCCTCTATTCTTAAAGGAAATCAATGTAGGAACTAAAAAATCATACCTATTTAAATTTCTATAACTTGTTTTTAGCCCGAAGAAGCCTTGATCAAGTGTTATAGAAAAAGGAAACTAGTCTAAAAAAATATTATGCTTGTATCTATGGATGCTAAGTTGGATTTAGATTGCAAAATTAAGATTTATTGTTTTAGTTTTTATTACTTCATTACTATTGTTAAGTCTGGCTTTAAATTTTCTAATATTTTTCTTTCTCACTACCAATTTAATGTTACTTTACATTCTTAAAGGTAGATTTCTTAACTTGGTAGTGTTTGAGTTGTTTTGTCTCATTTTCCCCTGTCTAATTCTTAACATGCAATTTTCATTTTTTTTTTCCTTTGTTGATCTTTACCCTTTTCAATGGTTTTTTCCTTTTGTTTTGTGTAACATATCCCATGCTCAACCTCAAGCCCAATCCATCACTTTAATTGCCCATCTGTCTCTTTCTCTCAACAACAAAGCTAGAGTTTCAATATTTCAAGTCAAAATAAAATAGATTGTCTCAAAGACCATCAATGCAAGCTACAAGTTAACAATAGAAAAGGAAGTTACCATCTATTATGTTTACTTACTAAAAGTTTACCTAAATTGATATATTTGTGCTCTGTTATTAAAGGTATTATGATGTAAGACAATGATTTTGAGATCTGGGCCTAGAAACAAAGTTTAATCCTCACTTTTGAAATACAAGCGTTGAACCTAAAAGAATAGTGAGCAATTGATAGACATAAATTTATTCAAAATTAAACTGATTGAAATAGTCCATAAACACCATCACTCGCATTTAATAGGCCTATGTACGACCATATTGATCTAGAATAAATTTGTTTGTAGCATCAAAAAAGGTTGTCCCAAAAACAAGAACGCAAGAATAAATTCTCATACACATCAACATCAACATGAACATAACATTCATATTAAAATAAAAAATAAATATGTACAATTAAAAATTAATTTTATGATTATACAAATATTTACATTTATAATTTTAAAAATATTTTTGTCACTGTGAGTGACTCCCTTTCTCAAAGGTACTAATTGTATAGCTGAAATAATAGCTCAAAAAGGTGTTGTAAGACATAGGTCCAAATTCACAAAAAACAAATATAAGAAAACCATTATAATTTTTTTTTATCTATAAAATAAGAGTCATGTCTTAATCACTTCAATTATCCGTTAAGCAAGATTATAGGACAATGCCTAGTGACTATTTATTTTTCCAAAGTTGATTTTTATGGATAAATACATAACAAAGATTGAAATGAAAAATATTATATCTTAAAAAAGCTTTGCATATAACAAATATAAAATTGTGTACTAAGCGATTATATTATCCATTTAATAAATATAAGAATAATGTCCAATAATGATTCATTTATCTTAGGTTGATTTTTGGATAATAAAAACAATTAATACAAAACCAAAATTGCAAGTAAAAATATTATAGCTCAAAAATATTTTGGATAAAATTAAAATGAAGTTGTGTATCAAGCAGTCTTATTATCTATAGATAATGCCTAGCGATAGGTCATTTATATTCAACTAATTTTTGGATAATAAAAACAATTAAAAGACAATTAGAATTGCAAGGAAAAACACAATAAGGGTTTAAAAATATTTGCACACAATAAAGTTTTATATATTAAGTAATTCTATTATCTTTTCGGTCAACATTTGAAGATATCACCCAATGACAATTCATTTATCTAGGGTTGATTCACAAATAATAAAACCCTTAATACATATCCAAAATCTCTAGGAAAATTTATAAAGTTTTTTTTCTTAAAAAATGGTTTGAAGATATTTTACATATAGTAAGGTCATGAACTTTTGAGGTAACGCCGAATGATGGTTCATATCCTAGGTTGATTCATGGATAATAAAACCCTTAATACATAACCAAACCAAATCAATACTCATGCACACACAATCAACACATATAAAATTTCATACCAAGACAAAACAATTATGTCTTAAATAAACTTGTTACAATCTGATTCTCCCAACTCCGTTGCAAGGTATTTATATCATTCCTTATTCCGCCTTTGAAAATAAATCTCATAGCATCATACCTTCAAGGTTGTCGTACAACGATAGGGACCCCAACACTTCAAATATTTCATAACAATATTGAAAATGAAATATAATGATGAAATAGGCAAGGAAAAGTCTTTTTTACCCCTAAAATCTACTAGAAACTAGCCAAGACAGTATCAAAAGCTATTAGAACATAAGTGGGCAGTTTTGGAACATGAGACTCATGCATAGGTAGTAGATAGCCTTTGGTAAGCTAAGGCATATGCATCTTATGCATCATTTTCAATCTAAAAAAATCCTCTAAAATGGCTCGATTCTCTTGGATAAGATGGAATATGGCTATGATTTTAGTAATGTTTCTTGATGGATAAAAATGTTTTAAGGATCTAATTTTATTTAAAAAAAGGAAGAAAAATATACTATTTTTTTATGGCTGAAACTAAAAGAGAAAGGTCATTTCTTTTTGGTTTATAGTTGTGAAGGTGATGAGAGTTATTGATTATTGTGGACTATGGTGGTTATGCATCACGGTGGCTAATTGAGAGGAGAGAGGTGTACAAAATTGGGTTGTTGTTGTCATTAGGGCTTTGTGATTTAATTTTTATGGTGGCTAGCAGTGACGTGGAGGTGAGGTTGAGTTGTGGTCATGACGTGGTGTTCGTTCTAATCAACATAGAGTTTGCGCTAGGTAGAGATGGTGATTAAGAGGGGTGACGAGTTGGTGAAAAGAGGGAGATCTCTTCTTCTCAAATCGTTTTTTTTTCTCTTTCGGTTGCACATATTTTCTTTTTTTTTTGTTTTGTCCTCCTTTATCTTTTTCTTTCTTATCCTACTTTTCTTTCTCTCTTTTCATTTTTTTTAAAAATTATCTCCTCCTCCATCATGGTATGGGTCTATATTTATTTATACTCACCTTCATTTTTTATTTTCTTATCTTTTCATCTTCTCCAATCTTCTATCCTTTTCTTTTTTTTTCTTTTTTTTATCCCCATCCCTTTATTTTTAGTTACTTATAGAGAGAACCAAAACTTTATTTTTATTTTGGTTTCTCTATACTTTCTTGACTATTATTTCACTCATTATTGTTTTCTTTGATTTTGTTCTTTTTTTATTTTTCCAATTTTATTATTTTTTAAAATTCATCAACATGTACACAACAAGTGAAAAGAGTTGAGAAATTTACAAAATGGATGGAAATTGGTTGAATTGCATTGAAAATGCATTTAAAAAAAAAATTGTATTTTTTTTTCATTTTTTGACAATATATATGAAAATAAAAGGTAAAAAAAATGAGTGATGACATAGACAAGAAGTAGTTTTGATTTTAGTTGGAGGGGTTAAATTCTTGGCTTTGTTGTTTGAGAGATCAAAAAAGTGAAGATAAGTCATAAGAATCATTGTAACATCCCACATCGAAAGAGCCAGGGCATATTAAGGCAGTTGGTACCGAACCTTGCAGGATATGTTTTGGAGCCTGTGGGTTGTCAGGAACAAAACCGTGAGGTGTGGAAACCAAGTTGGGTTGACCATAGCGGACAATATTTTGCAAGGGGGAGTGGGTCGGACCTTACAATTATGGCTTAGGCTTGATTTTGAGCTTGATATATGTTGCGTAATAGAAACATCATTATTAGCTTTCTTTGAAGGCAACTCATACCTAAATTGTTTTTTTCTTTTACTAAATCAATCTTTTCGTTTGTTTTTCTACCTCCAACAATTTTTAAGTATGAAACTTTTAGTTTTAATTTTTTGATTTTTGATTTATTGTTTTTAATAGTTCTCTTGGTGTATTTTGATTTTTTGTGTTCTAATTTCTTTTATTAGTGTTGCACATGTACGACATTACGACGATCGTCCACTCTCAGGTATATGTCAAGAAAATGGGGAAGACAATAATTTCTTGTCTTTTATTAGTGTATTGAAGGAATGAGGGTCGCCACCTAATATTTTGATCATTATGAACCCTAACTAGTCTCAGAGATTGGGCACGGGGACTGGTTGCGTAAAAAAAAGATATTAGCACCCAAATACGCCCTACCTAAGGTAAGTTGCATTGTTTAATTGTCTAATATATGCTAAGGTGTTATTGTGTTTTCTAATTGTTGGTTTGTCTAAAGTTTACGATAAGTCCTCCTTGGTAAAAAGATCCTTATTTTATCGGGTAAAACATAACCATTCTAACATCAATAAAAAAGAACTACCTTTTTAATACAAAAAATACATCTTACGTATAAATTTGTAATCCCTGATATTAAAATAAGACAATATTTTTTTAGTTATTTATGAAATATTAGCCTAGTTCTCGTGTGTAAGATCCCACATTGGCGGGTGAGGAGTCAGTTGTTGGCCTTATTAGTAGTGCTGGTGCTAACTTGTCATATGTGTTTTGGAGCGTTAGGCTAGAAGGGCTCGCATCACCAGGAACAAAACTGTGAGGGCAGTAAAGCCCAAAACAGACAATATATGGCAGGCTGGGCTGGGCTGTTACATATGGTATCAGAGCCGACCTCACTGGCTGTCTGATGGTGCCGACGGGGTCATCAGGCTCCTTAAGAGGGGTGGATTGTAAGATCCCACATCGGTGGTTGAGGAGTTAGTTGTTGGCCTTATTAGTAGTGCTGGTGCTAACTTGTCATACGCGTTTTGGGGCGTTAGGCCAGAAGGGCTCCCGTCACCAGGAACAAACCTGTGAAGGCGGTAAGGCCCAAAGCGAACAATATATGGCAAGTTGGGTCGGGCTGTTACATATGGTATCAGAGCCGACCTCACTGGCTGTCTGATGGTGCCGACGGGGTCGTTGGGCTTCTTAAGGGGGGTGGATTGTAAGATCCCATATCGGCCGGTGAGGAGTTAGTTGCTGGCCTTATTAGTAGTGCTTGTGCTAACTTGTCATACGCGTTTTGGGGTGTTAAGCCAGAAGGGCTTGCGTCACCAGGAACAAAATCGTGAGGGCGATAAGGTCCAAAGCAGACAACATATAGCAGGCTAGGCTGGGCTGTTACATATGGTATCAAAGCCGACCTCACTGGCTGTCCGATGGTGCCGATGGGGTCGTCAGGCTCCTTAAGGGGGGTGAATTATAAGATCCCACATCGGTGGGTGAGGAGTTAGTTACTGGCCTTAATAGTAGTGCTAGTGCTAACTTGTCATACTTTTTTTGAAGCGTTAGGCCAGAAGGGCTCGCGTCACTAGAAACAAAATCGTGAGGGCGGTAAGGCCCAAAGTGGACAGTATATGGTAGATTGGGTCGGGCTGTTACATTGTGAATTTAATAAACTGGTTATTAAAGCCAAAAATGCATGCTAAGACATTTTTTTTTTGTTATATCAAAACATGACATGGAAATTTTTATATTTAAGAGACTTGATCATATGCAAGAAAATAAAAACATTTTTTAGTTTTTTTTGAGTAATTTTTTTTGCAATGTTTTGGCAAAAACTGAGTATTTTAATACTGGAGTTGTATCTTTATGGTATAAAAATACAAATCAGTATTAAGCAAAATGGTAGAAAAATACACGAGAAAACCATAAATTTTTAGAAAGGATTTTTTTTTAATTTTTCTAGGCTGGGCCAAAATCGGCCCGGCCATTTTTGGTCCAGGTCGGTGTTGTCCGGCCCAATGAACAGTGGAGCAGTGAATTATTCACTCTTCACTGTTCATTTTGCAAAACAGTGGAGATCGCGAAGAAGAAAAGGAAGAAGAAGAAGGAAGGGAGAGGGGCAGCTGACCGAGCTGTGGTTCGCAGTGGTGCTGGCGGCTCACGACGGCGGTCTTGTCGACGATGCTTTTGTTGTAGTTCTTTTTATTATCTGAGCAGAGACACAAGCTCTATCTTTTTCCTTCTCTTCTTCTGTTTTTTATTGTTCTTCCTTCTATCTTGATATCTTCTGTCTTTGTTTTGCCCCCTCGTCCCTTTGTCTTCTCTCTCTTATTTCTCTCTCCTTTTTCTATCTCATTTATGTCTTTTTGATCGTCCTCTGTTTTATCATTTCCCACGTAAAATGTGTCCCCTTGTTCTCAAAACGATCTACCTTGTCCTTCTATTTTTTTCTCTTTGTTCATCTCCCCTCTCCAAAATAATCTCTCCCCAGTTCTCTCAAAAAATGTCCCCTCGTCTTCCCCCTTCTTCCTATGTAATCTTCTTCCTTGTCCCTCTGTTTTTTATTTCTTTTCTCTTAAAAACAATCTACTCTCAAAATCTCCCTCTGCCTTTTATTTTTTCTTCTCTCTAGTTTCAAAAACAATCTCCCTCGTCCCAAACCATCCCCTCTCTTTTCATTCCCCCCTCTGTAACCTATTTGTTTTTTTCAAAATCTTTTTTCCCCTCTTTTATCCTCCCCCTCCCCTGGTATTTATAAGGGGCAGGGGGAGAGGGCCACCTTACCTTGTCATGATCCAGGGTAAAATGGTTGGGGCGACCCTTTCCAACCGTCCCAGAGACGTTTGCAGGGCATGGCCACCCTCTCTTTTCTTTATCATAGTGGCAGGGCATGTTGGGATATGGGTTGTTTTGGGTTTGGGTAGGTTGGGGGGAGAGAGAGAGAGAGCGCAGGAAGAAAAAATAAAAAAAGCTTCTCCTTCCCTTATTGCACGTCAAGGGAAGAAGAATAAAAACAATGTTGTTTAAAATGACATTGTTTTATGTTTTTTTTTTAATGAATGATGAATGCAACGACGTTGTTCTAAACAAAACGCATCATTTCATTAAAAAGGAAATGGTGCAAAAGAAGTATCAAAGTCTCAATCGGCCCTTAATTTGTGATTTATTTAATCAAATCCTCAATTGCAATTTTGATTTT
This sequence comes from Populus deltoides, assembly GCA_015852605.2. Lineage (NCBI taxonomy): Eukaryota > Viridiplantae > Streptophyta > Magnoliopsida > Malpighiales > Salicaceae > Populus > Populus deltoides. The sequence goes on along the minus strand of CM027588.2, from coordinate 8,354,718 downwards.
AAAAAATCAATTCAGTTGCATCCCTACCAAATTCTAAAGTGGGCCCTAATGTTGGACACCTTTTCACTTTAGTTCTTGGTCTTAAATTATGCAATTTGACCCTCAATTGATTAATAAACTTTCAATTTCTTCAATTTGACCCCTAATTCAGTCAATTTTAGTCCCTCTATTTACGCTCCGTTTCCAATTTGGTCCTTGGTTTCATATTTCTTCAATCAAGTCCCGAATTAGCTATGAAACTTCAATATTTATGCAATTAAGGACATGATTTAACCAAATCAACTCTCAAAAACTGTAATTTGACCTTAGAAATATAATTTCTTCCAATTAAAGCCCAAATTGACTTAAAAAATCATTTTTTCTTGCAATCAAATCCTCCATAAATTCAATTAAACCTTCAATAAAATTTAATTTAGTCCATAAATATATGATTTTGGACTTTTCTTCCTAAAATTGAATTTTATTTTGTTAACAAGGCTCTCATCAATCAAAAATATATTGTTAAATTTTAATTTTTATATTTTCGAACCTCCTTAACCAATTTTTAGTCATTTTCTAGGCGCTCGACAACGTTTTCTCATTGCTATTATTTTTTATTTTTTTTATATATATATATATATATATATATATATATATATATATATTATTGGTCTTACATCATTCATAAGATTAAATTAATCATCATTCATTTGATTTTTCAATTTAAATAAAAATTTGAAGAGTCTCCCATAAATATAAGCCTTCCCAAAATCCTCTTCTTATTATTCAAATCCAATCCAATCCAGAATCTTCACATTAACTTTACAATACCATAGGTCTACCCTATAATTTCCATATCTCATCAATACATAGTACATTATCTTATAATCTATAAAATAAAACAAATAAAATGATCATTTAATAGCATACATGCACATGATTAAATACCCAAATATGAATATTAAATCTAACACTTAATGACAAAAATAACTGTAATATTAAGGTTACATGCGTGGTAACTTTGGATTTCCAAAATTACATTATTGGATAATTTACACCATTTAAATGCATAAACAAAAGGGAATATGTAATATTTATAAATATATATGTATACCTAGCCTAAAGATGCAAAAAATGACAATTTATGACTCTGAATAGGTGTGTGAAAAACATGAAATTCAAATATATAGTTTTTAGAATTTCCATCAATTATATATATATATATATAGCCAATTTCAACGATTCCTTTTTTGGTCATGTATCTCAAAAGTTATTTTCTCTCTTAGATGCTCGAGATTATATTTATAATTATTTTCTTGTTACTCAAATGCTTAGCTTTCGCATAATAAATGACAAATCAATGCCCATAATAACTAAATTGATATCATTAGCTTCTATACACATGGATGGCTAATCAATACCAATATCAGCTATGCTAATATCATTAGCATTCACACACGAGGATTACTGATGTTATTAGCATCACTTATATACATGAATGACTAATCAAGTAATTTTAATTGTTTATCCAAGTCATTTTCATCCTTACTTTTCTTTCCTTTTCTTATCTCATTTCAAAGGTATCAAACATTGAAACAACAAACAAACACATTTAAATTATATAACTTAAAAATAAATAAGTTATGTGTCAAGCACCTACCTGTTACTTGGAACAATGATGCTCCTCATATATGGAGCCTCGTTACCTTAATCTCCAATGTAACAACATGATTTAAATCATTATCATCTTGTTCATTTAATCCTCGGAAACCTCAAGGTTCCTTATTTAACATATATATTTTACTATTTCTAATTATGACCAATTTCTTATCCATATACATATTTGTTCAAGAACACAATAACTAACCATTCAACAATTTAGAGTAACATTTACAATTTGCCACAACTTTTTCAACACAATTCATATCATCACACAAAATCCTTTCATCTCTCATATCCTATTTACTCAACAAATATAGGTTTAATTATCATCACATCATACTCAATCCAAGACTTTACAACCCACACAACAAATCAATAATCACACAATTCTCCTAATTTACAAAATCAATTACTTTGGCAAATTCCGCACATTTAGAAATTCTTAGCAAAATATTTACAACTTACAAGTTTTACCTTTTCCTTTCCATGCCAAACATAATACCTACCAAAATTAACACTTTTCATAAAATTTTAATATTTCCTTCCACTTTCATGACATAAAAACCATGATCCTAATTAAGTTTATGACATAAATTCACATGTTCAATCCAACATTTATCCCACAACCTATTCCCAACACAATTATATGAAAGTAACACATAATTATTCAAGAATTTCATTCAATTCTTCCATTTCCTCTACATTGTAACACGGTTGGCCCTAGGATCAAGAATTCTATATGGTGTTTCTTTCAATTTTTCCCTTATTAATTTACCTCATCAACAATTTATACATATCCAATTAAGCATTTAAAATTAAGATATCAATTTTCTTTAACTTCCATAATATAAATCTAAGTCCAACAAAACATCATTTAACATAAAATCACATCTTGAACCAATTTAGTTGTTTCCCATCACATATTACATACATACACATCAAAATAATGTAAGATTTAACAAATTAAATTCAATTCCACATTTCCCCTAAAATTCCACATGAACCCTAACTCCCATAAATTAAAGATTTTTTCCCCTTTCTTCATAAGACATTAAAACAAGACAATAATTAGTGGAGAAACATCTTAACCACTATTTTCACACAATTATATGAGTTTCCTTAGACATTTCTCTTCCCAATCTCATTCTTCTCCTTGATTTCTTGTTTCTCTCTCTAGGAATTAATCCCCTTACTTTTACTAACCCAAGTAAATCTCTAACACTAATTTCTCTCAAGATCCTTCCCTTGTAATCCTATTAATTTTATCTCTAAAACACACTCTTGAAATAATTAAAGAAAAAACAAAGAAAGTTGGAATGAAAAACACTCTCTCTTCTCCCTTTAAAGCTCTTAGCATGAACAATAACATTAAAGGGTCTTTTTTTTAGACTTGAAATTTACACTCATACACTTTTAAATTATATAGTCCATAATCATTCTATCCATGTAATACTTATTTAAACTCCTAATTATCATTTACTTATTTTTTATTAATTTAATTTTCCAAAATTTCTGAATTTTTAGGGGTTTACATTCCATGTGTTTCATGTTTAACCAATTCATTCCTAGCCATCATTTCCTTAGCTTTTGCTTGCAATTTTTACATGCATAGAAAACCATTTGAAGATAAAGAAAAATATGCAACTACCATACAAGAAAAAATTACGCATGGGTTTTTTTAGGAAAATAAATATTTTTCTTAGTTAATTTTTCGTATTTCTATTTTACTATTTAATATTATTAGGCTTTTTTAATTTTCCTATTTGAAAGGAATAACTTTTCTATTTTTTATTTTTCTACTCAGTATTAATAGGTTTTTTAGTTTTTCTATATAGAAAGTTGTAATAGCTTGGCAAGTGAAGACATGGATGAACAAACATTAAATATTATCGGCATCTCTCCATAGTTATGGTATTCTTGGTCTTTGAGGGTTTTGAGTTGTAACAAACTCTATTATCCTTTGCTCCCATCTACGTCAGTTGGTATCAAAGCCAACAATTCCTAGTGATTTTGGTTGGAGGCTATAAAGGACATGTATTATACTCAATGATTTCTAATGATTAGTTATTGTATATATTTGAATAATCATGGTTGAAAGAGATTGAAGAAAAATGATGTACTTGTGTAGGAGGGGATGAGATAGTTTCTCATCATGAAAAGACATTTAAGAACTAGTATGTTGTTTCTATCTGCATTAATTACAGGTATTGAAAATCTTGATGAGGTGACCTACACAAATGCATTGTGTCAAGAACCCATAATGAGGTGGCCCACACAAGAAGGATGTTTGTGGAGGACAATTACTGACTAAAGTTTAAAATCAAGGACGAGTTTTTTCTAACTCGAGGAGGCTTAAACAAGAGCTTTTTTTAAGGAAAATATATATTTTTCTGAGTTAATTTTATTTTTTCCTATTTATTACTAAGACTTTTTTATTTTTCCTATTTGAATGGAATAACTTTTCAATTTTTATTCTATTCATTATTAATAGGGTTTTGTTTTTAGTTTTTCTATATAAAGAGTTGTAATAACTTTTGACAAGTGGAGACATAGATGAAAGAAAATCAATATTTTAGGTTTCTTCACATAGTTACGGTATTCTGAGTCTTTAAGGGTTTTGACTTGCAACAAACACGGTTATCCTTTGCTCTTATCTACATCAATTGGTATTAAACCCAACTATTCTTGGTGATTTTGGTTGGAGATCATCGAGGACGTGTGTTATAACTCAATGATTCTTGGTGGTTAGTTGTTATGCGTTGTTGAATTACCATAGATCAAAGAGATTTCATAAAAAGGATGCACTTGTTTAGGAGGAGATAAGAAGGATCTCCCTTAGGAAAAGATGTTCATGAACTACTATGTTATTTCTATCTTATCGATTGTTGATACTAGAAATCTTGGTGGTGGGATTTGTGATGGGGCGTCCTGTATGAAGGTGTTGTGTTAGGAATCCATGATAGGGCAATCCACAAAAAGATGATGTGTTAAAGACCTATGATGGGGTGGCCTACACACACAAGATATTCACTACCACAATCTTTAGATTTACCGACAGAATTTTCCGTCAATATTTGCACTACCATTTCATTGGTAAAAAAATTACCAATGAAATCACCGATGGAAAGTCTCCGTCGGTGAATCTTTCATCGGTAATTTTTTGTTCGTCGATAAGTTTGTTGGTAATAAAAAAATATTATTACCGATGGATTTACTGACGGAAAAACGAGCAAAATTTTTTTTTATTCCGTTGGTAATTCCCTCGGAAACAAACCGTATATAATTCCGTCGATAATTATTTAAAAATATTTTTTAAAAAATATATTTTACAAAAATATAAAATAATTAAGTTAATATTAATCAACACACTATAATGCTCAAAATGCTTGGAAAAAAGAAGAAAATCAACTCAAAAATATTTGCAACAAATAAATAACATGAAAAAATAAATTCAACTAAAACAATTCATATGAAAAAAAATTAAAAATCCTATAAATAAATCAACTAAAAATTGATCTCATATAAAAAAAAAATCCTACAACAACATTCATACAATTATTAAGAACAAAAACAATTAAAAATAAAATAAAAAACAAAAATAGTGAAAAAAACACAAAAAAAAAGAAATGTTTTTTCTTTACCTTAATGTAGTTGCAAGTGAAGTTAAGAAGAAAATAAAAACAAATTCGTAAAGTATACTAATTAAAAAAAACTGAGAAGAAAAAATAAGAAAGGAGAAGAAGACATACCTAAGCATGGAGGAGGAGAGAAGGAGTTGAGGAGAGAAGAGAAGAAAAAGAAGAAGAAGAAGAAGACATACTTGAGCATGGAGGAGAAGAAGACATACCTAAGCATGGAGGAGAAGAGAAGGAGTTGAGGAGAGAAGAGAAGAAGAAGAAGAAAGGAGACGGGTTTGTTGTGAAATTAGGGATTCTAGGCTTTTTATTGGGGAGTTTTACCGACGGATAATTAAATATTAATATTTTTAATCATTCCATTGGTGATTCTGTCTATAATATTTAATTTAAATTTTGAATTTAATCAAAAATTTTCAAAAACCGCCAAATATCACCGACGACTTTTCAATCCGTCAGTGATTCCGTCTGTAATATTTAATTTAAATTTTTCAGAAAATCGCTAAATAACACTGACAACTTTTCAATCCGTCGGTGATTTTGTCTGTAAAGAACAGTAATTAACAGTGCAATTGAAAAGTAAAATAGTTCCAAAGCTCTCTGTAAAATAACGATGGAATGTTCCGTCGGTGATTCCCTTTGTAATTAACATGATGAATAGTGTTGACAATTTACCAATGATTTTACTAACGAAATTACCGACAGAATAAATTTTCTGTTGGTAAAAATGGCACGTCATCATTTTTTTTCTTTGTTTTAATTATTTTTTCCCACTGTAATTCCCTCGGTAAATACCGAGGGAATATTTCCGTCGGTAAAATCCATCGGTAATTTACCAACAAAAATATTCTCTCGGTATTTCCATTTGTATTTATCGATTTTCTGATAGTGATTCGTAGAGGATAATTGTTGACTGAGATCTAAAATCGAGGACGAGTTCATTCTAACTTGAGGAGACTAAAGCAAGAGTTTTTCTAAAAAAATCAATATTTTTCTTAGTTAATTTATTTTTTCCTATTATTATTTTCCTATTTAGTATTATGGTTTTTTCTAGTTTTCTCTATTTAAAAGGAATGAATTTTCTATTTTATTTTCTTATTCATTATTAATAGGGTTTCTTAGTTTTTTTAATATAAAGGGTTGTAATAGCTTTTGACAAGTAGAGACATTAACAAATAAAAATTCAATATTTTAGGTGTTAACTCTTAGTTATTATGTTCATGTTTGTTGTGGGTTTTGACTTGTAACAAACCTAAGTCTACTTCGCTCCCATTTATGTAAGAAATGAGAGCACAGATAAGTTGGGTTTCTCCCCATAAAAAAATCCCTTTTTTATTCCATGATGCATAATTTTGTAGCCTTATTTTCAATGTTGTAAACCCTGATTAATAAGAAAGAAAAGAAGCAAGAAACATTTAAGAAATAAGTGAAAAGATAAAAAAGATGTAATTAATAAGAGAAATGATAAAAAAAAAAAATTGTATTGAATGTTAGCGTAGGAAAATAAAGAATCTGACCCCTTAACACTACAAAAATACTAAGATACAAGTTGGCATACAGTCAAACATGACCTAGGGTAATTTAAAAGGGGATATAAATACTTAAGTAAAAAAACGAGTGACTTTTTTTTCTTCTTATTAGAGTCGTCCAGAAACAACAAGAACACAATTTATTTTTCTTGTAATTCCTTCACCAAAACTCTTGCATGTCTCTAGAAGACTACACTTAGATGAATAATCAGTGAATAAGAGGATGGAAAATATATATATTGTTGCGATGTCGCGGTCGCACAAATTAATTACCCTAGCTTCAAACACAACACACAAGATAGTATAGAGCAAGCAAGGAGTTGATCCCATGAGGAAGTTTCAAGTCAGATTTTTATGTTGTACGTTATGTAATTGGGGGGGTTTGGTTTGTGATTTTCTAAACTATGGTAGTAATTAAATTAGCAAACAAAATCAATTAAAACCGAAACTTATCAAGAAAACAAATCTTGGTCGCAAGCACACATCCACCAACGGAAATTAGAACCGATCCTTGAAATGAAAATTGCAGTTTATGTTCTAAAATTTTATATTTTCTTAACGTTGATTAATTAACGGATCCGCTGTATAACTAATCATAACCAACAAACAATCAAAGTGTCCGCACTAATGATTCAATTTAATGGTAGCTTTAAGAACTAGATAATTTCATCAAGATTAACATACAAGCTGTCCGCAGCTTGTGTCACTTTGTTCAAATGTTCTCCCTAAGTTTAATAACGTAGTTCCGCCATAATTATTAAGCTTAGTTGCTTCACAAGTTCATATATCACAACTCCGGTTTTGATATTAAACTTAGCAATAGACTGTTCACAACAATAACTTAGAGTCCGCTCTAGCAATCATCAACAACAATCATAGAAAATATGCATAGGAAAACAATCATACTCATTCATAACATAAACTGAAAATAAAACGAAGAATAAATCTCACGGTTCTTGAAATCCGAAGGTTTGTTGTGTCCTTGCAACCAAGAAAAGAGCTTAGCCTTGCATAACTATTGAACTACTACTTCTAAAGAATGAAAAAAGCATGATTTTTGGGTTTGTAGAGGAGAGAATGTGTGTTTATTCTCTGCTGGCTGCTGCTTCCTTCTGCTCTCCCTCTTTTATATACTAAGAAACCCTAGTCTCTATTTTACAAAATAGTCCTTCCTTGAGTCGACAGTTTACATTTAACTACTTCAATAACTATTTTTCCTAAAAGGAGAAATAGTCTTGCATGAAATCTTCAAGCTCTGACTTAGAGGAGTTAAATTGCTGATATAAAAACTTGGATGTCAGTTTAGATGCTTCGGAATGTAATTTGGACTTGTTTCTTCACGAAACCTGTTTGCTGGCAGAATTCAGTTGTCATCTTTGAAAAATCATATCTCCCTCATACGACATCGTTTTTGGCTGAAATTTGGAGCGTTGATAGGTCTTTAAGTCAGAAATCCACTACAATTGATTTTGCATTAATAGGACTTCTATAGCTCCAGATATTAAATTTTGAATGGCCAAAGGTCAACACTGGCAGAATGCGAGATTTGACTTTGCAGGATGTGATTTCCATGATCTTTCTCTTTTTATTTTTCTTGCATTACATTTCCAGAAAGGTATGGATGTTAGCTTTTTAGTGCCACTGGAATCACTTCATTTCGATCTCTAGAACTCACGCTCTGCATAAAACATCGACTGAACGTCAAATCTGCCAATTACCTCCAATTTACTCCTTTTTGCATCTTTCATCCAAAAGTGCCTTCAAAACATAAAAAAAAAGAATATCAATGCATTTTATATATAAAACATAGGCAAAACACTAGTTAAATGTGGGTGAAACTATCAAATAATATGGTTGCATCATATATATATATATATATATATATATAGAGAGAGAGAGAGAGAGAGAGGAAAGTTTGGTTAAGGGAGAGAAACTTAAAGGGAACAAAGTTAAGGAGAAGAAGAAGAAGAAGAAGAGAAAAATCAACAAGAACACCTTTAGATTTGTTCAAATTCGTGTGGTAAGGAAATTTTCCTTCCTTCATCTTTGTTTCAATAAATATTGTAGAAGGGATGAAACCCTAAATGTGAAGCACTAGAATTTTTATATGAACTTATTTTGGGAACATAATGAAGCAAATAAAAGATATATTAGATGAGAATAGTTTATTTAAATGTTGAAAGAATGCATGTAATGTTTTTCTTTAATTGTAAAGCCTATGAACTGGATAGTTTTGACATCTAGATTCCAATTAATATTAGGAAAGGAAAATAATAAAATTTGTAGTATGACTCTTCATAAAAGTCATAGGTAAAGGTGTTACCTTTAAATTGAAATATGTTTCCTTTTATTTGTAGTTATGGAACTCCATATATGGAAAGAGTACTAAGGGAAGGTCAGGCTAGAAACTATTAGACAGAATTGTTATCTGACTTCCAATTAGGTTTGGAATTTGATATTGATATATTTTGATACATTTTGCTTTATTAATATTGTAAATAAACATGTTAAATTTTAATTAAAATAAGTTTACCTTTATTTGGAGTTATGGGACTCCAGATATGAACAAAATACTAAAGGAATGTAAGGTAAGGCTGAAAACTACTAGACATAATTGTTGTTTGACTTCTAGTTGGGTTTTGGGATTTGATATTGATAACTTTTGATACATGTGCCTTTATGAAAGTTTTAAATAGATGTGTTAAATTTCAATTGAAATAATTTTCCCTTTATTTGGAGTTATGGAACTCCAGATATGACAGAAGTACTAAAAAATGGTCAAGAAATATGCCATAAGATTGATTCATTGATTAACTTCTAGCTAGATTTAATATTAGTAAATGATAGAAGTTTGGGCATGTTCTTTAATGAGAGTTGTGATTGAAGATGTTAGTTTCATTAGAAACAGGCTTTACTTGATTTGGAGTTACAAAACTCCAGTTAGGAACCAAAAATCATAAACATGTCATGCTGTAACTTGAAAAACAGATTGTTTGTGAGTGAGAAATGAGTAGTTCTGAGTATGTTAGTGAATGAATTTAATTTATTTTCCTTTTTAACAACTTAAGATGTGTTTCTTAACTCTTAAAAGGATTGAACCACACTTGAATCTAAGTTTCAAATGTTGAGTTATTAAAGAAATACTAAATAGTGTTCAACAAATATGAGTCACATTTACTAGAGTAAATAACATTTACTTTACTTAAGAAGTTAAGCTTGGTGTAGAAATTTAAATAAAGAATTGCGATGATGAAAATGGAAAATACATGAGTAAATAAATGTATATATGCAAGTTTATGTTCTAGAAATTTAAGACAAATGAATACTTTGGATGAAACTTTGATCTAAATTAAAAGTATTGATTGTGAATTGAATCTTATTGTGGTATAGGAGAGGGAGCTAAAATGATCCAGAGTATAGGCGTAGGCACATGATAGTAGGGCTCGGGTAGGTGGAGAACACTCCAATTAAGTTTTACCTTTTTTTCATACTTTTATTACATTATCAAATTGAAATGTTGAGATGCATGTATTAATAGTTAAAGCATGAGAAGAATAATTAGATTGATTGGCACTAGAAAGAAAGTGCTAGAATGTTTGATATCTATATGAGATATCAAGTAAATGATGATTTGTAAATAGGAATACTAGAAAGATGTGGTTTTCAAAACAGAAAGTCAAAACCCTTGGCAATAGTTTTGAATTGTTGGATTACATGATATTAAAGGATTTACTGAGTATGATGAAATCCAAGAGGATTGTTGATTAAGAGACTAAAAAATAAGTGAGTCGGAATTTTAGGTTCCTAGTTAGGACAAATAGATTAAGGGTTATTCGAGAAAGAATAATAACCAAAAGTTAATTATGGGCATTCAGTTGGGACAACTAGATTATAGGTTTTCTAGGAAGGAAGAATAACTAGATGTTAATTATAAGTGTCCAATTAGGACAACCAGATTAAGGGTTATCCAAAAGAAAGCAAGATAACTAGGAATTAAAAAAAAATTACATCATCTTTGATGAAATAAAAGATCTAAGGTTAAACCTGACTAAGAATTAAGTGAGACTAGTAATTAGATAGAATCTTTTAAAAGAAAAAACTATTTTGAAATGTTCACTCTTAGAGTTGATTTTTATTATATTGCCTAATCATTTCAGGTACTTCAACATCTCGACAAGGGTAGTCTTCCATCGCCATGTTTCTTTTGCACATTTAAATGGGTCTGGTTCATGTGTTAAATCATGGTCTTATGTAAATAAAAAAGTTAATTACCCTTTTGTTATGTAGGATAATTCACACTTTATATGTAAAATGAATGTTAACAACTTGTAATCAGTTTGAAAAAAAATAGTATTGAAAGATGTATATATGTATGCTTGTTTAGTATATATAAATATTTTATTCAATATAAACTTTTACCTGCTCTCGAGTTTAAATTATATTAGTTATCAAGATAAAATAACTAGAAGAATGGATTGACTGAAGTCCAGGATGATTGGACTTTTGATGATGATTAAGTTTTCAACTTAAAAGACATTGTCAATAACTCGGGAAGACAAAGATGTATGGGAGACTCTACTGAAAATCCTAGAAAAAGAAGAAGAAGAATAAGAAAAAGTCTATTTATAGAAATATGAATTAATGAGCCATTAATTAGTGAAATACCATGGATAATGAACTTCGAAAAAATTAGATTTCTACCTAGTAAAGTGGGGTGGGGGTGTTACTAATGTATTATCGCAATTTAACATTTTTTGGCAATGTAATGCAAAATAAATTATCTATATTCCTACCAATGTATGCTTCATAGGTTGTTTAGTATGACTTAACAAGGATTACAATGTACTTCATGGCTTTGATGCTTTTTTTTTTTTATCAATCTTCAAATTAAATGTCTTTTAATTTCTTTGCATATCTTGAGCATTGTGAACACTACTTTGTCAACTAAACATTATGCTCAATCCATCGTAGTTGTGTTGACTGTTCAACATGAAAAACAAATATGGTTAGGCCTTTCCTTTAAAGCCTAAGCTAATGAATATCTCATATCAAGTCTTATAGTGAAACGCAACCGATAAATCTAGTATCTAAATAGCTTCTAAAATAGAAGCGCCTTCTCTTCTCCTCTAAACAATTAAATATGACAAATTCTTATAATACATCAAACTTACAGAACCTCCCTCCAACTATTTATCATGGTAATCCAGTTTTGTCCTAACAGAATAAACATTCTATAACATATTGATATGAAACCAACACCTTAATGAAGAGATTAAAAAAGAACTCGGGCATGTTTTTCTTCCTAAAATAGAAGCTTAGGTCATAGTTCTAAAGGAAATAGATACATCAACCTTGTGTTCTTTTTTTTTTTCATTACCATATCTTCAATTATTTGTTTCCTATATGCTTTATAGAACCATCATCATTCAACTCCATCAATAAGTCCAAGAAAGAGCAACACCATTAATTATCTAAAATACACAAAGAACAAAATAGAAAATTTTTCTTAATCGTAATATGTTTTAGGATCTTGAGGACACTCATATTCCATACTCATCATCCTAAAAAAACTTATGAAATCCTTTCAAATGAAGGACATTGAAATCAAACCACTAAAAAAAAGACACCCCTTAAGCATGGTGAAAAAACTAATTCTTCGGTTAAAAAAGAACAAGGAAACCAAACATATAACATCGTAAAGAAAAAACTTTGGCACTCTCATTTCCCATCCCCTTTTTAAAACAGTTGCATGTTCACTTAACATATTTATTTGATAGCTTTATAGATTTCTCGAGAGCTAATAGTAAGCACAAGACCAAAACCCAAAAAACTAAAAATCATTTATACTATCCATATGGTTAAAAAATAAAACAAAGAAAGAAACTTTCACATTGATTCAAGTTATCTATATCAGTTAAACATGGACCACCATTTCTTTTACCTATAAATGCTAGTGTTGATTAATAAGCTAATTAAATAGTAGTATCAAAAGGAAATACAACCACTATTAAGAGATGCATCCTTAAACAAGACCTTGACATGTGTAAGAAAATATAAAAAAGTTTCACTAATTGACCTAAAGAAATTTTAAGCATTGAATCGGTGTTACCTCAAAGCTAGACACTAATTTGGTTCTTGCCTTTAAAAATAGAGAGGGAGGGTGGGATGCTCAGCCTATAAATAGATTGTATCCCAAAGGTTTTGATGCATCACCAAGGAATAAAATAGAGTAATCCCACTAGAGAATGAGTGATACACTCTATGAGGTATTTGTGAGAGAAAGTGTGTAAGGTGTTTACTCCTATTAGTAGAGAAATATCTAATTATTCTCTTATTAATAGAGAGTGGCTGTAATTCCTATTTTTTTTAGTGAAATTCTTCTATATTTGCATGTGGACGTGGCCTTAATGGGTGAGCCAATCATATTTTTGTGTGCCTCATTTCTTATTTTACCTTATTCTCATTAGTTACATATCATCAATTTTGCATGTTGCAATCCTAATATTGATATTAGAACCAATTGGTTGAATTTTTGTTCACATGTGATATTGTTAATGTCCACGGTAATGTTTATATATATATATATATATATATATATATATATATATCAATGTGGTGAATAAATATGATACATAAAGTTTTGTCTAAAGAGATTGAGTTTTAAGTGGGACCATTTATGACCCCTATAATTTTTCTTGAAAACTTATTTAGTGAAAATATTATTTTTATAATACTATTTTTGTATACATTATAGTTCGTAAGTGAAATAATGATAGTTGAATGAATTGTAGTGAATAAAATGATAGCAAAATATGAGACTGAGAGGTTTAATATGAGTAATTGCTCACTATGAAAGATAAGAATGAAGGCAATTTTAAAAAAATATAATTGTTTAGCAGCAATTGGAGATAGGCCCATAGAGATGATTGATACTGCCAAGTGAAATGAGATAGATGGCAGTGCTATTACTAATATATATTTAGCATTGGTCAATGATGTATTATCAAGTATAGCATAGAAAAAAACTGAAAAAGAGATATAAGATACTCTGACAAAACTATAGAAGTCTAAGTCTCTATATAATAAGATCTTAAAAGGGAGATTTTATACTCTTCGAATGATAAAAACTATGTCAGTGATCTATCACAACAAGACAATAAGAACATTATTTTCACAACTCACTACGTTAGGTCAGTAAATAGAGGAAAATAAATGTGCAAAAGCTCTTACTTCAAAGTTTACCTAATTTATATGAACAAGTTATTATCAACTTGACAAATAACATCCTCACAGACTATTTAAGCTTTGATAATGTTGTAATTGTTGTCTTAAAAGAAGAAAATAAATGTAAAAATAAGAAAAAAAAATAGAGTTAATAATTCACATGAAGTAGAGGAATTATTGATTTCAAAAGGAAGATCAATAGAGTGTGGCTCTAGTAGGAGTCAAAGATAAGGAATGTCTTAATCAAAAAGTAAGAAGACTATGAAATGCTACAACTATGACAAAAAAAGCACTTTAAGAAGGGGCGCTAAAAGTATTAAAAACAATATATATAGCTACAAACTTATTTATTTTAATAGAAAAAACATATTATGAGGTATAAATGTTGATTACATCAACTAGTTTTATAGAAGAAATGGCAATGGTGTGGTATAAAAAACTATGCTATATGTCAAAAAAAGGTTTGAAAGTTCTCTCTGATTTGAAGTTGCTCCCTAAGCTTACAAAGGTTTCTTTATCCTTTAGTGAACATTGTGTTATAACTAAACAACATAGGTTGAAGTTCAACATATCAACAACCAATATTAAATGCATTTTAGACTTGATTCATTATGATGTTTGATAAGAACTAATTATATATATTGACTGAGCAAGATATTTTGTATCATTGATAAACATCTTCTCTAGAAGATGTTGGGTGTATCCAATCAGAAGGAATCCAAATATGCTCGTGGTCTATAAAACCTTCAAAGCATAGGTAGAACTTGAATATGAAAAGAAGGTCAAGTGTTTGAGGATAGATAATGAAGTTGAATATACAAGCGATGAAATTAATAAGTTTTATTAATAAGAAGGTATTAAGAGGAATTTTACAAGCCATACACTCCACAACAAAATGAAGAGGTAAAAGGGATGAATAAAACATTGTTAGAAAGAACAATAAAATATTACCTATTATGTGATCAATGAATCTTCATCAATTGTGATTGATTTGAAGTCACCAATAGAGATGTAGACTGGGAAGCTAGTTGATTATTCTTGTTGATATCTATTTAGAAGTCATGTATGCATGATGTACAATAATTAAAAGTTAGTAAACTAAATTAAAAATCTAGAAATTATGTATTATTGGGATATATTAAGGGAGTGAAGGGCAAGGTAATCATCAGTAGAGATGTTATATTTGTAGAAGATAAAATGTAAATGGAAGAAAATAGTAACACCTTAAAAAAGACTATAAAAGTTTAAGTGAAAAATATTTAAGAACATAATGATTCAGATTTCTCTGAATATGCACTTGAGCACAAATAAAATAAAGAAATCAAATCTAAAGCTCTTGAAGTTTGACGATTAATGCATAAGAAAAGACTATTGGTTTGGCACTTAGAATATGTTACTAATATTAACATTGCACACTATCTTTTAATAGGGGATGATGAAGAGCCATCAACTTTCCATGAGGCTATGAAAAACATGAATGTATCTATATAAATGGCAATAATGAATAAAGTATGTCTTCTATCAATGAAGAGTGTTCAAAAGAGCTAGATCTTGTATGTTAAAATATTTATTCTTTCTACTTCATTGATAGAAGACATACTTTATTATAATTTGAAGTTAAAATGAATAAAGTATGTCTTCTATCAATGAAGTAGAAAGAATAAAGATGTCTCGAGTACCATATGCATTAGAAATGGGAAGTTTCATGTTGTCATATTATTTACAAGACCAAACATTGCATAAGCAATTGAAGTAGTCAATCGATATATGGAGAACCCTGGTATAAAGCATTGGAATACTATTAAGAGGATCTTAAAGTATATCAAGGGTATCTTAGATGTTGTATTATGTTATAGAGGATGAAAATTTACTATAAAAAAATACAGTGATTCAGATTTTTTAGGTGCTCTTGAGAAAAGAAAATTCATTATAAGCTATATATTTATAATACTAGATGAGCTATGAGTTGGGTCTCTAAACTTAAGACTATTGTGACTTTATCCATAACAGAAGCCGAGTACATTAAAGCTATATAAGCCTATAAAAAAGCAATATGAATAAGAAGACTCATAAAAGAGCTCAGATACAAACAAAAAAAGATTTTATTATATTGT
The DNA here is from genome assembly GCA_015852605.2 of Populus deltoides. Taxonomy (NCBI): domain Eukaryota; kingdom Viridiplantae; phylum Streptophyta; class Magnoliopsida; order Malpighiales; family Salicaceae; genus Populus; species Populus deltoides. Next base: position 8,338,575 of record CM027588.2, on the reverse strand, counting down.
GATAGTTAGAGTGCCTTGTATATTGCAAAAAATTAACATTTTATTCAAAAACAAAACACTTAGATGTTTAGTATCATTTTATTTGATATATGGTGGAAGATAGAAGTGTAGATTTATAGAACATTCACACCAAGAAAAAACAAGTAGATACTAAACCAATCGATATTAATAAGTACATATGGTATATATCCTCTTATTGCCTAATAAAAATGCAAGCATTATGAAGATAAAAGTGTAGAAAGGATAGAAGAATCACAAATGATTAAGTGTGAAGACATTATTAAACATCAAAGTCATCAAGTGGAAAAATATAAAGTAGATATATTAGTTTTCTTAAAGAAATGTTAGGCATCAATTCATGGCCTACCTTTAAAAATAAAGAGGAAGGCTGGGATGCTCAAACTATTAATGAGTGCATCTCAAAGTCTTTGTTGTACAACCAGGAAAAATAAAGTAATCCCATAAAAGAGTGAGAGATACACGATATTTATGAGAAAAAGTGTGTGAGGTGTTTACTCATATTAATAGAGAAATTGACAATTATTCTCCTATCAATAAAAAGCTATTGTAGTTCTTAAATTTCATAATGAGATCCTTCTCTATTGCTCATGAATGTAGTCTAATTGAATGGACCATCTAAATTTTTATATGTATCATTTTTTATTTTATCTTGTCCTTACTAGTTGTATATTGTCGCTTCTATAAGTCACAATATTGAAAAATAATAAGTAATGAAAGAAAAACCAATTCTAATTTGCACTTTCTATAAGACTTCTATCATTCATGAAAGGAAAAAGTTCATTCAAATTTGCAAATTACAACCAAAAATCTAACTACATTAAAAAAGGGAAAAAATGGATGAATTTAATTACCACTACGGATTTCATTATTTTAATTTGCAAAAAATGAATAACCAAAGTATCCCGTAGACTTGGACATGTAAGAAAAGAAATTTATACAAATCAACCTCTATGGAAAACTCAAGAAATAAGAACATATACTCCTATATATATCTATCTATGTTCAAAACCCAGGTTTTCATACGAAGAAAGAATGATGAAAACATATATAAGAGTTAGATTAACTCAAACCAAAAAAACAATATTACCATGGAGAAAAGAACAACATGATGGAAGAAAAGAAAAATCATAAATAAAAATAAAAATTCAGCCTCGTATCTCCCAATGAGTAACAAACGGCCTCGCTTCACCAAAATTTTCTATCACTTTGGTTGACAAACAAAGAAAGTTTACACTTCATTGATTATTTTTTAAATTCTATAGAACCCATAAGGAGAACTTCTTATCCACGTGAAACACTTAAAAATAAAACAAAGCTTTTGGGTTGAGATTAAAGCCTAAACCCTTATGTTTTTGTTTTCAAAATTCTTCATATCAATATTTTCTTTTTCTTTTATCCCTTCATTTCTTTCATCTTGGTCCTTTTTTTTAATTAATGACTTTTTTTGTTGTTTGGTTTTTTTCTTTAATTACTTTCCCTAAAAAATGTCAGACAACTTGGGTTTTTTTTTTCTTATGTTCTTAATTTCTTGAAAAATTTATGAACAATACAAAGTCAAGAATGTGTTACGACAATAGTAGATTTTGGGTCATATTCCCATTCTTGGTTTTGGATTGCTTTACCAATTTTAGGATTTAGCCAATTGTGATGTTATGGGCTCAACTAGGATTTGAAATTTGAATCAATGCACACTCACTTGACTTCTGGCCGGTGAGTTGAGCTTTTCCCTTTTCTTTATCTCTATCTTTTATTTCTTTTTCTTTTTTTTTTTCGAAACTCACAATGATATGTCAACAATGTTAAAAACTCATAAAATATCTAACACACACACATATAATTTTATAATTAATTTAAACTGTAATAAAGTTTCTCATTATTGTTATTATAAAATTTACATCTTACTGCTTGATTATAAGATAGTTATCGTCTCCTCATATATTGATCTCTAATTAAATAAAATATTTTATCTACTTAAATAGAAATATTTATGTAAATAAAGGCAAATGTAATATTCTATTATACAGGTTTTGGTGTGTCATCTAGGTAACTACCCCCACTACCCACTTCTTGAATGCACCCTTGTAGATTTGGACTGTTTTACTTGTAACTAGAAGGCAAAAGAGGTAAAACATTAGACTTAATTAATTTATTTCAAATTAAAAACTTATGTGAATCCTGTTACGAACATAAAAAATTGAATTATACATCAAATGAATTAAATAGAATTAAATTGATCAATTCTATCAATGGATTGTTCCTCATCATGCTGTTGGCAGTAAAGCATCACTCATTCACTTAAAGTTGCAATTCCATATACATATACATATACATATATATATCCACCACCAACATCACAATTGGTCAACAATACCCACTGTCATCTCTATAGTCATGTTTGGATTAAGCAGAGGAAGCCCTAACAAGAGGTGAATTAGCCTGTCCTGCTATGGCAAGCTCGAACTGCCTTGAAGTTGCAGATTGAAGGGAAAGTAAATCGGTGGAAATGAGGTTGTCCCAGCCCTGAACGGGGTTGGTATTTGGTGAGTCATCCCACCCTATGTGTGTCACATGCTTAACATTTGTTGGCAGCCCAATTTCCATTTCCACTTCCATTTCTTCCATCTCTTCTTTGTACGCTAGAAAAGATAAAGACCATTAATAACTAGAAAACAAGACTCTGCGTGTGCGCGTATCCACATGCAAGTGTGATGAATAACCATATAATTGAGAAAAAAGGTCATTTTATCAATTGGCTTCGAGCAAGCAAGGACACTCGTATACGCTAATTAATTATTGTGCAGGTATCCTAGCTAGTTTCTTTGTTTTAAAAACGAAAGGAATGAGCTGAAACACTTACCAAATAACTGAGGAAAGGTCTTCAAACCCTTGACTAGCTTATTAAACCCAGTGGATACGTTAGGCTTTGAAAGAGCAAGCAACTTCAACGAATTTTTCGTACTTTCTGGGCTTGATGAGCTTTCCTCGTCTTCTTCTTGTGTTCCTTCTCAAGGACAAAGAAACATAATTAAATCAAATAATCAAGTTTGCAGAGATTCGAAAGAACAAAAAAAAGAAAAAAGAAGGTAAAAACAATCTTGTGAGTGTGTGTGTGAGAGAGAGAGACTTGATGCAGATAAGTTTGTGTCTGTCTTTGCTCTTTTAGTTTGGTGCACGCCTATGGCCACACTTGACTCAGAGACGCAACCAATGGAGAAAGGAAGAAGAACAAGCCTTTCCATTCTGTCTCTCATTTCGACATGAACAAGCTAAGAAACAAAAATATAGGAACTGAGCACGAGGAGGAGTGAGAGAAACAAAATAGGGTGGTTGATGAAGGACAACCCTACAAGCTGGAATTGGTTTGTTATAATGGTCAGTAGTGATGGCTTTGTCATCAAGCCATAATACAGGAAGCTGTTAAGCTGCACTTACGAATTTAGTTTGGTAGGGAGTAGAGAAAAATTAAGAGAGGAAGAGAAATTAACAGATCCAACACACGTAGTTGTTTTGGACATCCAATCAGACAAATTAGGTAGAACTGCTGTTTTCGTCCCTGTCTCACTCAAAACAACCGGAAACCTATTACCTTCCAGTTCACGGTGGCTTAACTCGAACCTTACTTGCCACTCTTATGCATCAAGATACCATTTTCGTAAAACCCTATCTTTTGCTTTTCTTTTGTTACTTAATTTGTACTCTACACCAAACTTGTAGTAGCTAGTACGTGCAGCTTAAGCAATCTTTCCGGTAAAATTTGAAATTAGCTGCTCGCCATGGAGACCAAATTTCACCTTCTCTTGATTCTAAAGAAGAAAACCATGATTCTTTGTTAGAATAAGAGTAACAAATTTGTTGGGAAAATGATGTTCTTCGAACGGTGACAACATGGTTCTGAAATAGCTAGCGTCTTTTCACAAAAATAAATAAATATGAACACCCATTAAAATTAAACTAAATTTAAAAGGGATCAGGAAAACATGGCTCTGTTTGGTAAAAAATAAATCGATTTTCCTTTTTCTTTTTTTTTTCAGTTTTTCTTCTCCAATACAAAATAAAAAACATGTTCATTTTAAAAAAAAAAATTCAGAACATTTTTCCAACTTAAAAAATATAAAATTTGTTTCAATTATATTTTTTTTATTTGAAGAAAAATGATAGAATATAAATTGTCTTCAATTTAACCCTATTTTCTATGATATTCTTTATATTATGACTTGGACCAATATTTTTATCCATGTCTTAAGTATAGTTATAAAACTCGGCCCAACAAATTAACCTGGAACTTGGACTAGTCTAGATTGAAGAGAAAATGGGTTAAGGAATTGACTTAGAATGATTCGTTCAAAACTAGAGCATTGACTTATTTGAAGAGAAAATGGCTTAAGGAATAAATCTCAATTCTCATAAGAATAGAGCAACAACAATGAAAGTTATCAAAAACAAAACAAAAAACAAGTAAAAAAGAGAAATTTGATAACATCAATGAAGAATATGTATAGTATAGAATTGAAAACACCACTCACCAAAGCTTGAAACTTTACAAATGAATGGAGATTGGAGAGCCCATAAGCCTGACTTATTTAAATAGAAATTGAATTGGTTTCCAATACCAATGTTCTTTGTCAAAGCTTGTGATACTTAATTAAATTAAAGGAAGAAAACAAGACAGAAATAAGAGATACTAAGATACCCAAGAATAGAATTTGACTGGGTTGGTGAAAGATTACAGCTTTAAAGGCAACAACATTCATGAAAGCCACAAAAGAGATTTCATCTAAATCTGAAGCATGTGCTTTCTTTCATTGCCAAGAAGATGATAATTTTCTTCTTCTTAATGAGAGAGATTAGATATATACAAAGAGTTTGACTACGTGGACTTGTGGGTGGTAATTGTATGGCTAAGTTGTTTTTCTAAATAATACTAATTTTTTTTAGGTCAACTTGGGTTGACCTTCTGAGCCGAGTTTTAAAAATATAATTTTAAGGGTATTATTCTTTACTCATTCATTTATTTACTTATTCATTTTAAAAATATGGTTTTAAGGATATTATTCTTCTTTCAATCTAATTAAATTGAAAACCAATTTAAACAACAAGACTCTACTTCTTCCACTTTAAAGGTGGGAAACTTCTTTCGATCTTAGATCTCACACATTCCTCTTTATAACATCCTTTCTTACAAGTTACTTTCCAATAAGCATTTTGTTTTTATTTCATTTGAATCCAAGATCTTCTTTCTTAGATTCTCATACCTAAATCCTAGAATGAATAAAAAAAAATGTAAAAGAAGTAGCTCACTATGGTTTATGACAAATTTTAAACATTTCTTATTGCTCAACAACTCAAGCTACTAAATGTGCTATAGAGCGAGCTGCAAGGATGTTATGTTGATTTCAACATGAGTTATGAAGAACATATCTTAAAAATTTAGAACATAATTTATTTCAATCATTCATATGAAGTTGAGAGAATATTATACATGGAAAAGTAAAAATAAAGAGAGAATCCCATGGACCTAAAGAAATCCTAAAAAACATTAAAAAATATTTACCTACAAGTACATAAAAAACCAAAATACAAACATAGAGGAGGAGGAAAGAGATATCAAGACGAAGATAACTACATTAAATACACTATTACTATTTGTAGTATTAAGACTTTTTAGGGGACTTAGTGGCCATGGAAGGCAACTTGGGCTCTTTTGAACACTCTTATATAAAATTGCCTAAAAAATTTTCTTTTTTTTAAGGCCATTTCATATCTTCTCCGGTATTATATATAACTATTAGGTCTTCCTATCTGAACATCAAATAAAAAACTATTACAGTAAGTGTCAACCCCAAACCTAAAATTGGTGAACCAGTGCTAAATAAATTAATTTTCAATTGAAAAATGATAAATTTGGAGGAAAAAATTATTAAGACTAGGATGAGAAATCCCCAATGAATTTACTTAGATCTCGTATGAAATAAAATAATAAATCAGTACACAAAACGGTAGCTAGTATAAATTGTGTAAACTCTCCAATCAGGTAAAATAATTATTTTAAAGAAAGAGTTTATATGAATTGAGTGAAAAATATTTACAGAAATAGAACAAAAAAAATAAATAAATTTATGATTTTACAAGCAAATAATGTTAATTGCCAGTTTAATCCTTGTGTATAATCGCATAACTTATAACTGAAAATGATGGAAGTTCTAAAAAAAATTATTATGATTAGAGATAAAAACTCTCTAGGAAATTAGTTTAAAAATATTGATGGAATTGGATAATAAAGTTGTATGTAAAAGTATCATTGACCGGGTAGTTTATATAAAACAACACATGGACTAAATGCAATGGAATTTTCATAAATAAAGTAAGAAAGCTTCCTCATCCTCCTTTATAAAATTGTTGTCATCCATGGAGAAGAAAAGTTTGATTTTTTCGCTGCATTTTCTTCCAAAAACCCTTGTTATTCTCTCTAAACTTGGTCATGGATGTGTGGTTTTAGGTAACTACTAGTATGGAAAACAATTCATGTAGAGAAATTAGAGAGTTTGGGATTGTGAAACTAGAAAGAGAAAGTGGTGATTTTGAAGAGAGGGAGAAATAATTATGATGGAATTGACAACAAAGCATCAAATTGGGTTCAAGTATCAAAGGTAAAGGGCAAATCCTCTATTTATTTCACTCTCAATTGTCTTTTGGGTTAGGGAGAAAGAAATCCCTAATTTGTAAATTTTAAGGTTCATGGAGAAATTTTGTGAAAAAAAAAAATTTAGATAGTTATAGGTTTATTTGGCATGAAAAAAGTGATGGGAATGATTAAATTAAAAGAAAAATTAAATGAAAGCAATGACAAATAACTTGTCATATGGTTGGCCAAGGTGGAAAATTAGGGAAATGAGAATTTTGTTTTATTTTATGGTATTGTATGTTTATTAGATGTTTTTGTATTGTGTAATTTTGTGTAGGAAAGGTTTTTTAGGGTGAATATGTAAAGTTCATGTTGTATGTGTTTGGGAAAAGTTGTAATGTGGGATTTTGTGTGATTATGTGATAATGAAATGCTTATGGTTTGATATGGAAACCTTAGAAATTTTAAATGAAGTAGAATGTTTGATGGAATGGGTGTTTAGCATATTGTCATGTATGTGTTGGAAAAAAATAGTTATGTGAACGGGGAGAATTGGGTGGAATCTTGAAAAATTGTATGTTAACTTGATGTGTATGTGTGATATAGTGATGAATGATAAGGGTGTAGATTGAGAGTCTAAGTTGTGTTATAGGATTATGTAGGGATCATAAACCATATGTTATGAAAGTAGGGAAAAGTATTGAAAATTGTATGTTCTTTTGGTAATTAAGGTGAGTTTTGTGTTTTGTGAATACTAATTAAATTCTTAAAAGTGTTGAAATTGACTAAGAAATTTTTATAATTGTTAGATTGCAGGGTTATTAGTATGTCGGAGTGAGGAAAAATCTTGTATAAAATGTGATGAAATGAAAATTGAACATAAAATGGTTAGAAAGCATGAGAAATAAAGCTTGAAAATGTAATGTTTTGCGTTAACTTATGAAAATGGCATAAGAGAGGAAAACAACTAGAGTGAAAACATATAAAATTTTGAAAATAAACTAAAGGAAAAAAATTTTACATTAGGTCTAGTCATATAGGAAGGGTTTTTGGGAATAAACTAAACAACTAAAGTGTCAGTATAAGGAAACTTTACTTGGGAAAGATTTTTTGTTAAGAGTGTGAAGTTTTGTGCTATATGTGTGAGGAAAAAGTGGTAGATTAAAAGTTTGTATGTTCTATAGTAATGAATATTATTAGTTAATGTGAAGATTTTATAAATGGGAATTTAATTAGAATTTGAATCTGAATAAATGATTGGCATGTTATGTAATATGTAAGAATGAGTAAGTATAAATTTTGCAACCATGGGATAGGTAAATAATTAATTGAATCAAATAGAATAATAAGTTAAGATATGTGATGAAATGGAGAAAAATGTTCAAGTTGTATGTGAATTAGCTAATTAGGCTGGGGGTTGCATTCATATTATCTTAAATAAAATTGCTTGGAAATTAGTTAAGATAAATTATAAATGTTGACTGAATTAACTAAATGATTAATTTGTAAGTTTTGAGAAATTATTGTTAAAATGAATGTTTGTATATTGTGACATAAACTTAAAAATTATGGTGTGAAAATCTTTGTGCTTATGAGTTGTGAAATATTTAATTATATAATTAAGATAAATTGAAGTAAAATTATTGGTTGAGAATATTGTTAGCATAAATGGAAAATTGAGTTATGTTGAAAATTTAAGTAAGAGAGATTATTATTATTATTATTATTATGAAGTGCCATGTATGAAAAATAGAGATTTTTCCAATATAATGGTAACTTGTTGAATTGGGTTGTGTATTATATGATTTGTATGGAGATTAATGTGTTTGAATAATAAATTGAGAAGTTAACTAGGGTAAAATAGTCAAAGTACATTGTCTTAAATATTTTAGGTGTTTGATGGTGATTTTGAATAAGATGAGATTGAGTGTTATGTAAACTTGAAAAGTTTAAGTATATAAGTTGGAGAAATTTGTATATTTAGTTAAACTAATTTTGTTGGGTGAAGTTGTTAGTTAGTTGGGTTGTGAATTGGTTAGTAAGTGTTAATATGAAAGAAAAGAATGTAAATTTGATGTGTCTGAATAAAACTGGGTAAATTGAGATTATGGAGAATGTGAGAAAGCGAATATGTTTGAAATGTGTATAGATATTGATTTGGAATGTTGGGATGTCTTATATGGAGATTATATGAATGAATCTTCATATTTGTGGTATGAATGTTAGTTTTAATTGTTTGGGAGTTGTAAGAGAAGTATGTGGAGTAATACATGACTTTTCAAGAGCTTGTATACTGTGAACTCAAGATAAGGATCGCCCTACTTGCCTTTTTAATTGTTTAAATTGCTTTTGTAAAGTTAGAATGCAATCAAATTATTTGTATGTTGTAAAAGGGTGTATTATGACAAAATATTATTATATGAATATTGCTTATAGGGCAAAAAAAATATATAATGTGAAAATTGTCTATGCGGTAAGAGTAATATATTATGTGAATATTGCCCATGGGGTAGGAATAATATTATCATGTGAATATGCCTACGAGGCCGGAAACTAATATGTAATTGTAACTTACCGCAATGACGATAATTGTTATATGATTGAGAGTGATTGCAATGGTGGTTGTGTGTGTGTGTGTGTGTGTGTGTGTGTGTGTGTGTGAGAGAGAGAGAGAGAGAGAGAGAGATATTGGCAGTTGACCGTAACAATGGACATCCACCTTGAAATTTTAATTGATCACAACGTCATAGAACATGTGAATTATAAATAGACCGAAATGGGTGAACTTAATAAAACAATAAGTAAGTCGTTTGGATAAAGATTGATTTTTTTTATATTTATTATATATATATATATATATATATATATATATTATTTGGATGGAGGCTATGACATAAAAGACATAATCAGACTATGTTGACAAGGTTAAATGAAAAAGAAAAATGACTCAAGTATGAATTGCGACTGCTAAAATATTTCGATGAGTACACAATCAATGTTAAACATGAGATGCAATTATCGAAAAGGAATAATGAAAACAAAACTGAAACACAAAATGATTTAAAAAGATAGAGGGGATAAAAATGAGCCGAATGAATAATTGAGCATGAAAAATATACAAATGTGTCATATATGGGCAAAATAAATATTTGAATATGAAAATATATAAATGAGTTATAAATAGCATAATGAATAATTGAGGATGAAAATTAGACAAATGAACTATGAATGGGTGTGAGTATTAATGGAGAATGAAAAATAACATGGATGAGCTTTGACTGAGATATTATATGTTGTAGTTGAAAAGTGATATTGACTAGTCATAAGTGACACAAGGAATGTCAAAATAAACAAATAGAAGTAAATATGTCGGAAAAAACACCACGAGTGACTAAATCAACATACAAAATTAGTTGATTGAAAAAGGGATTTAAAGACATGGAAATAAGTGAAGTGGATTATGAATATGAAATCAATAATTAAGTCAAGATGTGATCATGAGTAAATAAAGGAGAAATTAAATTCAAAATCATTTTGTACTATGAACTAAAAGTATTTGTGATGATTTTATGGAAGTGGTTGAATTAGGATTTAAATGATTATTGTAATAGAAATCATGGTATCAACATCAAATTTTATGAAAGAATACTTATGTGATATTATTCCTATAATTGATAAAATGATCAGTTGAGATGAATTTTTGTATATTGAAAATCTTATTTTATGGTTCTGTGAGTTCTACAAGTGTTTTTCCTTTCCATCCAAGGTATCTTGAGATCATGTTCAGATCTTTTGAACGTTATTTTATTTTGAGGAAATGTTTGTAAAATTAGTCAATATTATAGAAATGAAATATTGTATGTCTATTAAGCCAACAATGATGTATAGATTGTAAAAATAATGAAAAACAAGGATGAATGCCTTGTTATGAAAATTACATATATGAGAAGATATTGTAAATTTATTATCTTGTATTTAATATTGTGTATCTTTATTACGTGTTGAGAAAGTAGTAAGTGGTAAGCTTGAGGCTATCTTGTGATATATATATATATATATATAAACAAAATCCTCATTTTTCATGTACATGACAATTAGAAAGATGAAAAACCGCAAAAAAAGTTTGGGGTGTTATAGCAAGAATTATTACATTATCAGTCACCAATTTCATCTCTTGCAAACAAAAAAAAAACTGCATGTTTAATACTTTAAAAATAAAATTATTCATGTGTTATTTGTTCAACCCCCCTTCATAACTAGCTCAAGGCCTATAAACAATTCATGCTTTTGAAATGAACTATTATCTTACTAGATTTCTATTCTGGCTAAAATGGTTGAGATGAAGTGCAAACCTTAGCCATAACTAGATGTGGGCTCATGTTATACCGCCGGTCTACATCTTTTTTTATAAAAACAATGTTTAGGAGCAACATGCGTATTTCAAAGAAATAAAATAAAAAAAACCAATGACTCGAGTTATAGTCTCGAACAGGTTTAATAAATTAATTCTAATATAATTAGATGAAGAAAAATAGGCAAAAAAAATAAACAAATAAATTTTCTATATAAAAAAGATCAATAACTTGAAAAAAGAACTTTTGAAATGAAGAAATTGGATAAAAAATGAAAAGAAAAAACAACTTAAGCTAACCTAATATAGCATGATAGACAAATAAACCTAGGTAATCTGCATCATTGCTCAGGTCGTGAGATCGAGATAACCTGATAGAAAGAAATTGAAGAAAATTATAAAGTCAATTTTAAAAAAAAAACTAATATCGAACAATGAAATTAAAATAGAAAATAATTCAAAAAAGAAGGTTAACCTGTATTAATTTTTTAAACCCGTAACTCGGGTTATTAGAGTAGAAGCATCACATATGGAAAAATCATAAAACTCAATCCCCATCAAATCAAATGCTAAAGAATAAAATTCGGTGAAAAAAAATCAATTACTCGAAAGGATCTAAAATAAAAAAGAGTAATTAAAAGAATTATGGTGAAAATTAAAATAAAAAATAAATTAGAGGTTAACTATAAATTTTTTATTGGATGGTTAAATTGAAAAGTAAAATAACTTTAACAAAAGAATAAAAAAAATAATGAGTACCAAAGTGGAAAACAAAATACATCAACTTGGATTGAAGGATAAAATTGAAAACCAATAAAAATTTAAAAAAAATAGCAAAGGAAAAAAATTAAAAGAATAAGGATCAAATTGAAAAAATAAATATCAATATCAAAAATTAGAATTGAATGACTAAATAGAAAACAAATAAAACTTTTACAAAAGGATAAAAAACAAAAACTAGAAGTCAAATATAATAAGGGTTGAAGCTGAAATACTAATAAAAAGGACCAACCTATAATTTTAGGGGAGCAATGAGAAAAGATGGAGGGCAAACAAAATAAAGGCTGATTGATGATAAATGGTCAAACCCAAATTATTTTTAAAATAAGTGAAAAACCCAATAGAGAAAAAAAATCAGAACTCAATCTCTAATTACATAAATGTTAAAGGATGAACCGAAAAAACATAAGTTTAATAAAATAATAAGCAAACCTGAGCAAATCTCACAAACCTGAGTTAATCCTGGATTTGAGTTCAATCAATAAACTTAATTTCAAACAAGTTTAATATTGAAGGATGAAATCGAATAAAAAAAATCAATTCAAAAAATTAACCAAAGTGAAAAAAAAATAACAATCAAAACAATGAGTATGAAATCTAATGGGAAAAAAATCAATGGAGGGTTAAATCACAAATTTCTTTTGAAGAATAACAATTAAAAGAATGAGAAGTAAATTTGATATATAAAAAATTTAGAGGATGAAATTGGAAAAAATCTAATTTTATAAATTTTTTCATATAAAATAAATAGTAATAAAAAAATAAAGATCAAATCTTAAGGGAAAATAAATTGAAGGGTTGTTTTGAAATTTTGAATAAAAAGGTGAGAAATTAAAGAAGAGCGAGAAAAAAAAATACATTGACCACAGTCACCAAGCCAGAGGCATGTGAGACACACATGCCACCTTATCATGTAGGGTTTCCCATGATAATTCAAACATCAGGGTGGAAGGTGGTGTTTGGTTGTTGTAAGTCTAAAAAAACATTGCCCACGAGAGAACACATTGCATGTACATGTCTGACATTTTTTAATGATATTTATATTTATTAAATTATTAAATAGAAAATTATCTTAGCACAAGCATAATATTTTTTTTTTATTTAAAGGATAATTAAGTCATTTCAATGTGCTTGTAAAATTAAAAAGACTAAAAAGCCCTAGATGCTAGTTTATTTTTATTTTATTTTTTGTTTATAAATATATTTAAGTTATTTTACTGTACCAAAAAATATTTATATTTATTAAATACTTCTGATTAATTTTATAATCCCTAATAAATCTCATGAAAAGACCATTTTACCTACTAATTTGCAAAACTCAAGATTTAAATTATTGTCCATATTAGAAACTTTTGGATAGTACTTTATGTTATGCTTGAGGGAAAATTCACCTACATTATATTATGTTTATTAATCCAACCTCTAGATAGCATTTGTCTAGTTAGAACCTATGTCCATGAAGATTGAAGTATTGAATACCATGTGCCAAAAAAAAAAAAAAAAACAATGTACCGACACTAGTTTCAAAGTTCCCTTTTTTTCTCTTAAGGTAAGAATATAAGTTGGTATCTTTATGGCATTTCCTGCTTCGTATTGCAGCACTCTCCGTCCAAGAAGAATCCGGCATGGAATTTTCCTCTAATGTTATTGTTGTAGAAATGCTAGCCGAAAAGTATACACGTGTGTAGCTGCTTTCATGAATCTACTTGTCATATTCTATTCGGAAATAGTTAGGGCCTCATGCATGGTCCTATAAGGTTGTCAAATGAAGAACCTCCTGCCATAGTTCTCCTTGATCCATGATGTCTTGAGAGGGATCCGATGTCCACAGTCACAATAACAAGTTCCCATGTTGTCGGCTGGTCGATTTGAAGTTTGAGAATTGTGGTGGTGAAGGATAAAGAGACAATGAAGATTTAACATGCATGGACTTTAAAATCACCCACACACATGTGGTAGTGTTAAAATTTGGTTTCGAAGATATGAAGATAGTGAGGATAAAAAATATATACGGTTAAAAAAATATGGATAAGAATATTAAAATAAATTTATTTTTATGATAATTCTACAGTGAATTTTTATATTTTCAAAATAAAAGATACAAAAAATTACAGGCTTTCAGAGACAATATTTTTTATTCTAAAATATTCATATAAAAACTCTTAATTTAAAAATTATCTAGCCAAGACATATAAGGATAACAATAGCATATAAAGATAAAAATTGTTATTATCATAATTTTAAAACTAGATCTAGGACAAGACTTAAGTCATAGGTTGAGAGGGTTAGCTCTTATATATATATATATATATATATATATATATATATATATATAAGATTAAAATGATATCGTTTTGACCTCAAAAAAATTCCAAAAATGTAAAGTTTTTTACTTGGGTTTTTTTCTAGGTTAAGACAGATCAATCCTCCTTTTATTTTTTTCATAACTCCTACTATTTAGTTCAATTCTCATAACTCCTACTATTTAATTAAATTAAAAATAAAACAAATCAACACATTATAATGTGGAAGCCTATGCAATTTTTAGGTTCAAATGGTCTTGATTTGAGAAAATATGTTATAAAATAATATAAAACTATTTCTAGAACATCACCTAATGAATAGAGATTCTTTTATGAGAGTTACTAAGTTTATTGGCATATACAGAGCAAATAAAACTAAATTATTGGTCTATGCTACGCCGTGAGTCGGATCAATATTTTTAAAAAGTTAAAAAAAAAATGAGTTGCTTAAGTGGTTTGTAGTAGTAAAAAGAAAATCTAATCATGAACTAAAAACCTAATGCATTTTGGATGACATCATTTTCAAATATGGAGTTGGTGACATATTGAACAATATTGTTTTTAAATATTGAAACGGTAACATATTGAATCGATTTAAGTCAATATTGTAAAATACACAACTTGGATGATGAGACCATAAAAACCCCATAGAAAGTAAATAAAAATAAATTATACAGCTCAATTTCTTATCAACCCAATGTCTTAGGATAAAAATGAGAAAAAAAAACATTCAATTTTTAAAAATAAATAGAACAAAAAAGGATGACTTGAGTCATAAGACCCTGATTATCCCATAAAAATAAATTAAAAAATAATTATGAAGCTCAATCTCTAATTAAAAAAATGATGAAATTAAAAAAATAATTTAGTCAAAAAAATAACCCAAAGAAAAAAAAACAAACATAAGTAAAAAAAATAAGGACCAAAATTGACTTAAAAAATAATAAATCATACCACGAGACTCGAGATGAAGAGAGATAAATGGAAGAGGAAGAAAAAATGGAACATTGGCAAAACACCACCACATATAATCCACCATGAGCCACCATACCTTGTAGCCATCATCAAGAAAATTCAAGAGACATTGTGAAACACCACCTTTTAAGGTCGAAAGAGATCGAATGCACCTTTACAACATGGTGACGCTTCTCACATGTTGGTGTGTGCATTGCATAAGCTAGTTATTCCCTCTTTGGCCGTTCAATTTAGTTCTTTTTTTATTTTAACTTTAAATTTGATCCCTTAAGACTTAATTATTTATATCAGTAAAATTTATTTTTATTTTGTGAGACGAGCATTAATCGCTACCTTGTGTTTTTCCTCGACATCGTGATATCCCTATATCTAGAAAACCAAAACAAACCATTAAGTCCAACCCCAAAAAACTCAATGTGAAAAAATCAAATTAATAAAAAAAATCAAGTGATAAGAAAAGGTTTAAATATCTTTCTCTACCTATTCAATTTAGTGTCTAATGCTAGTTAAAAAAGGGGTTATGTATTTATCCAATCTTCAAACTCAATCTCAAAAGCTTTAACTGCTTTAAATAAATAAAATTTCATATAATTTTATCAAAGTATCAACCAATCCACAAAATATTTTTTCAACATCGTAAAGTTCCCTAACCTAGGCAATCAAAACAAACCACCAAGTTTAAATCTAAATAAATACAACGTTAAAAGAACAAATTGGAAAAAAAATCAAGTGACTAAAATGAAAAAATCTAAAGACCAAAAACAAGAGAAAATATTTTGGAACACTATTACAATCCACAGTGTTTTCTCTCTTGGAGAACAGTGAAAATGCCATACCCATTAGTTTTTTTGTAATTATTAATGTACTTTTTTATTAAGTTTATTAGATTATTAAAGAAACTTAAAAGTTAAACTACGAGGAGAGCTCTTAAAAATAGTCTTATTAAATTAGAAAGAAATTTAAAAGGTGATTTTCACTATAGAAGGAATTGTATCATGTGAGAGGATTTGCTTTGGATTGTAATAATATATTTTTTATCAATTTCTTAACTATGTTAATCAAGCTTTTTTTCTTCTAAGTTTTGCATTGTCTTGGAATTAGATTTTATAATTTATTTTGGTTTCTTTTCATATGGTTATTGTGATGTCAAGAAAAACATTTGACATTGAATACATGCTCGATTTTGATTTTAATGACTATGAAAAAATGAAAATTTGGGACCAAATTTGAGAATGAAGCAAAGAATTATTTATTATAAATCCATTGTCTATTGCCTTTTGCATTTTGTTTTCCATAAGAGTTTGGCAAATATTGTTTTTGTTCCTATAGTTTGATACTTTTTTGTTTTGGTTTAAAACACTATTTTGTTTAATTTTGGTTTATATGTTTGATAGAAGAGAAAGTTGTTAAAAAAATATGGAGGAGATAAAGTCATCAAATGGCTACATTCTGGTGATAAAAAAGAAGTTGTTTTTGGTATCAACAAATTTCATTTAACGAAAAGTTTTTATAGAGATGTTTTGTATCCTCCATCTTGCAAAAAAAAAAAAAGTAGATTGGTTTTTAAAGACAGATATTTTTATTTTATTTTCTAGTTTTTTACCAATTTAGAAATGTTTGTATTGATGAGTTGGTTTATTGATATTATAATAATGTTTATTAAGTGTTCTTAGATGAAAAAAAAGTATTAAAATAAATTTTTGGATCCAAACAATAGCCCAATTTTTCAACCACCTTTCTAGTGGTCGAAATTGGATAACTAGACAACATATCATTTGCTTTTTTTTCACACAAAAAAAAAAAAAGAAAGGTTAGTTGTGCAGGCCTAGCCTTGTAGGATCATGCGCATTGCCTTTTCTTTTAATGGTTCAAACGTGTTGGGCCACCTAAACCTAGGTGTCTGATAATATTTTTTTATTTAAACTTGTGTGGGGGGTGTTCGAACTACTAGGCATTCAATTTTAAGTGAGATTGATTAAAATAACTAAATTAAAAAAGTTTTTGTGATTTTTTAATAAAATATAGTTTAATTTTTACTTGGTTTTCAAATTCAAATAAGATTGTAACATTTGTTTTTTAATACTAATAGGTATTCTTTTTGTTCAATCCTACATAATATAATTTTTTTCCTTGAATTTTATTCAATATATTTCTTGGGCGTTTCTATTTTTATTGGAGTTTAATTTAATAAAGAATTTGTTCAAAAAAATAAAGTTATTAAACTCAAACGATTTATAACATGTGTTGTGAGATCATATATCTTGGTCTATAATCATCTTCAACTTTTTGACTTAGTCTTTATTTGTGTTTGTAACTCTTTTTTGAATTTATTGGCACATTGATCTTCTTGACTTTTAGAAAAAAAAAATATTGATGTTAGAGACCTTGATTGATGGTATTGATAGGAAACTTGGTATCAGAGCATAACATATCTGACGACCACCTTGAAAAAATGAAGAACAAATTAGGCTCATTAGTTGTGGGCCAAAAGGAACTATAACAATCAATGAAGGCTACTGAAGAACACCTCTTGAAGCATATAGAGAGCATGTTTCCTTTACGCATGGTGGAGGACATGATGATGTCGGGTCCTCTCATAAGCCTCATCGTAGCCACTTGGGAGGAGGCTCCCTCATACCTAAAATCATAAAGTTGGACTTTCCATACTATGATAGCACGAAAGATCCAACCAGGTGGATCTGTCAAGTGGAGCAATTTTTTGAGTTTTAACACATAAAAAAGGCAAAGAAACTTTTCATGGATGGTTACCACTTAGATAGTAATATCCAATTATGGTGTCAACATTTCAAACATCGATAGGAAGATTTCAATTAGGAGGTTTTCAATTACGAATTACATTTTTATTAACCTTCAAAATACCAAAATGTTTTTGGGGATCTCACCAAGCTTAAGCAAACAGGAAGCATCCACGATTACCAAATGGAGTTTGATCAATTGTTACATCGAGCTAGCCATTTATCCGAGGAACAACAAGTTTGGTGCTCTGTTTGTGGATTAAAAGAAGCAATACGAGTTTATGTGCAAGTATGAAATCCAATTTCCTTATCTATTGTTATTGGTCTTGCACAACTATATGAGTCTCGTTCGTATGACCAAAAGAAGGGGGTACATGGAACCTTAAAAGACCCTATCAAACTGAGCCCGACAGAGTTACAAGAAAGAAGGACGCATGGATTATGCTTCAATTGTGATGAAAAATTTTCTCTGAGCCATCTTTATAAGAAGTTACTTTTTAGAGAAGGAATCTTTCCTTCCATTGATGAATCGTTGGATGTGAGTAACATAGAATAGGAAGAGAACATTCTTGAAATTAGTTTTCTTGTTATTTCAGGAAATGCAGCACCACAAACCATGCGCTTCTTTAGGAAAAATGGAGATTATATTGTTATAATATTGGTTGAGCCTAGTAGCAACCACAATTTCTTAAATTCGAGGTTAGCTACTAAAATATGAATTTATCCTACAAGAAAAGGGGAATTTTCAGTACATGCATGTACCGTCCTAATCTTTAGCACAATTGTATCCATACATGATACATATACAATGAAATTAGGGTCAATTTGTTTTATATACAAATGGTCATGTTATTTATTTTACTAAAATTTCATCAGAGTTTTCCCTGTACCTACACCATACCAAATTATCGATCACTTCATACACAACACAACTAACTCCACCACTATATTAGTCGAAACATCATGGACCTTATCACACATCAACATCAATATTTCTCAATATTATCACACAAATTTAGTTTTCCAATATGAACCAGAAGTAATTCTTCTATAGTAACATGAAAACTAAAAACATAAGTTTACAAAAGATTTAAGTGTAGGATAAATAAAAGATCATATTAACTATACATAAAAAGCATACAAGTACAAGATTATACCTAATATAATAGTCTAATCCTAATAGCTATATCAGCCCTTCCCTATAGTGTATGATGGCCCTGCAAAAAAATACATCAAAAAAATAAATAATTTAATACTGCAATTTATAAATTTACTCTAACATGCATAAACAATTTGACCAACTCAAAAACATCATTAATTATTATGTTATAAATATCCAAAATTTCTATTTAATTATAATATCAACTACCATACTATTTTTCAATTTCAAGTCTCATAGTCACCATTACCCACTCATACAGATTCATAGTAACACTAGGAGATATGAACATTGACTTTCATTCAACAATGAAAAAAACATAACGAGAGTTTTCATTCAACAATAGAAACAACAAACAGTGGCTTCTATTCAACAATGAAAATAACAAACAACGGCTTCCATTCAATGATTGAAGCAACAGATTATTAGCTATCATTCATCAACAGTAGCAACACCATCCTTGACTTCCTTCACATAACCAATTTTCTGAACACAACCTTTGTTATTTCTAGCTCATTTCTTTATTCTTTTCTATTTTGTTTTTTTTTTCCCACTTCATATACCACACTTAATTTTGTTTCAATAAAAATTATCAAATCTAATGTAATTTCAATAAATAAATTATATAATTAAAAGATAAGTCTAGCTGAGCATGTTCCTCTATTTGCAGAAGATGTCACTCTTGGTGCCTCTTCTGAATCCAAAAAAGGTACCATAAATTAATTTTTTATCATTTTATAACATACCACTATTCCTTTAACTTACATCCCACCATACAATTCATCTTCAAAGTCATATTTATCATTTCTTCAACTAACCCCAAGTATACTAAATATTATTCACCTATAAATAATCATTATCCTTTCTTTATTATATCTACTCTCAAATAATCAGATTCAATTACTACTTCATTTTAAATTCTCCCCTCATTTTGTATACGTATAAGGCCATAAGACTTTTTTCTTTCATTTCCTTTCTAATGTTTTTCTTAAATTTTATCATAGTTCAAATTACAATTTCTACATTACAAAACTATTATTTAAACACAACACACTCATTTATATATTTTTATTCATTCCAATACTATAATGAACAAACATTCCAATATGTTAACCAAAATTGATAACATGATCTAATCCCTTTCAAATAATCTCAAAAATAAACTTTACACTAATTCCTTACAATATTAACACATAAACATCAAAAAAATACTTTTTTTTTCTACACTTAGTCGACCACCTCCACTCAAATCCTCACCATGTTTTCTTCTTAATAACATCAATTTTACATATATAACACTTTTTTTCTACATGTTTTAGCATTTCTAACACTTATTTACAAAACCCTTAAATTCTCAGTCATGAACCCTAATTTATATAATTAAAAATTTCATAAAAATCAATGAAACTTCTCAATGACCTATTAAAATGAGCTTAGGCCACCTTACCAAGATTTTCCTCTCCAAATACTAGCTAAATGAAACTTTCCCAAGCTTTCCTCTTCTTTCTTCAACTTATTTACGTTCTCTCTCTAAAACCTTACTTTCTATTCCTTAATCTCACTTAATCAATCCTAAATATGGTTTTTCTAAGAGATGATGTAGAAACTATCATGATCTCACAAGATTTCTCTTTTTTTATCATAAATTTCTCTCTTTTTTTCATAAATTTCTTTCTTTTCTTTCTTCCCTAAATGGCTGGCCACAAAACACACACACACATATTCCCTAAGTTGTAGCAACGGAACCTTAGAAAGTATATAGGAAAGATAATTTTTTTTATTCTTTTCTTTTTATTAGCACTAGATTTATTTCATTATATTCCACCCATATCTCAATTAAATTCATTTAATATTCTCTTTAAAAAAAAAAAAACTAATTGCAAAAGCAGGAAATCAACCTTATTAAAATGCCCCTTTTGGGGACCCACCCATGAGTAAATATTATATTTCATTTCATAGTAGCTTTATTAGACCATACAACTTTCTTGATATATCCACATAATAGGTATGAACATACACTAAAACATTATAAATATTAAATTGTTAACAAATTATGAAAACACAGTTTTGAATCAGAGAAAGAAGAGCTGAATCCTCTTTCCAACTATGACTATCTCACTCCAATAATTGCTTTTCTTTTTGTTACTTTTACCACTAATTTTTTGTTCCTTTTACCACTAAACTATACCCACTATAATGTGGTTATCTTGGCAAGAATTATGTTCTGCAGAATACATGATTCATGCACCTTTAAGTTCGATCAATGTTCTGCAGAATATATGACTCATGCACCTTTAGGTATTAAAACTAGTTTCCTCATAATATTCGTTCTCTTTTTTTTTTTTTTTAAAGACCGACAATAAATGAGAACAAAAATAATATAAAAAACAAAATAAATTGAATTCTATCTCTTCAAAACATATAAATTCAACTTATTTATTAATTAAACTTCACTTATACTTCATTTAATTTTAATTTTAATTTAATTACAGTAGGTTATAAACAGCTGTTATAGAGGAGGATAGAAATAAGACGACAAGGAAAAGCAAAGGAAAAGTAAGCCTCCAATGGTTGCAACTGTCCCTTGAGAGATCTTAGACGCCAGAAGGCTTCCACCAACCACTGCCAGGGAGGTGCAGATGGTATGTCCCAAAGTAGCCCCCACAGCTACGCCGATGGCATTTTTGTGTGTTGCCAGCTGCAGGAGCCAGACATTCTTGTCAAAATATTATATAATAACATATTCTACAGCATCGCAATTTGAGATCATTCCGAGTTCTTGAGAAATATAAAAACCCATCAAGAAGAAGATAAATCATGTTCAGTATCCTATCAAAACAATGGCATCCGTCCCTGGAAAATAAAAACAGAGAACACAATTGCTTCCTAATCACAGTATTTCACCATTCAAATCAATCTAGCCAAGTAAAGAAAACAGCAGGCATCTTAATTACGGGAGCCATGTTGATTTTTCGTGCAAAATCTTCACAGCTGCTTTTGTGTTCAAGAATTCCTGTGAGTGTTCAAACTATTTCACGAACACATGCAAGCCAGATGCTTAAAGAATCATATAGATAGAATAGGCACAACCGAAGAACCATGAAAATTGAAATCACGTGAATAGTGGGTGTTGGCATTTGAAGACTAAAAGCCAGGGATCTTGTGATGACAAACCTTGGTTCTGCTGCAAAATGTTAGGCAAGTGGCAATAAACATAGCAAATAAGGAGCACACAATTTAAGGGTACTCGACAATTTGCCTACACGAATTAATTTTTCTATATATATAAATTTTCAATTACACAAGACTTCACTGGTATAAACATCACTAAATTTAGGCGGGACTCTCAAGAAACCTAACATGCACAAACCCATGATCCTATTACATCCAGGAAGATATGCTTAAAAATTCTCATTGCAAGAACTCCGAACTCTGTCCGCAAAACTAGGCAGTTCAGACATCCCTACAAGACTAAATTTTTACAAAATTTTAAATTTATTTTTTAAAAAAAAAATTTTTATCGTTTTAATATGCTGATATCAAAAATAATTTTTTTAAAAAAATTATTTTAATGCATTTCCAAACAAAAAATAACTGTTATCACAACACCAAAAACTACCTAAATTCTTATGCCAAAAATGTTGCTGCTTCATCTACTGTTTTCGTGTAGATGATTAGGTTGGTGGGAGCTAGCGGCTGTGCACACCATCCTAAAAGAAAGTTATCTAATTGCTTTTAAGCTATGCAGCCAAAATCGGAAGACAAAGTTTCACATCACATGGGAAATTTAACATGGCATGGTGAGAGGTGTATCAAAGCCCATACATGGTACCAATATAATCAAGACACACCATCAGGTATGATGGTTTGGTTTATGAGATTTTCTCCAATGATAAGCCTGTAACAGCAACCATAGTATATGCAAATTCAAGTCAAAGATACATAAAAACTGGCACCGAAGTTCAACATTTACCTTTACAGTGGTTTTGAATTTAGGGCACTCTACCATGGGCATCACTAAAGTATCCTTAGAGCACAGAAAGATAGGAGAACTTCATTTGATTGAGATATTTTCTTGTTCTTAGGAAGGATGATATATCCTCCATTTTCATACTATATTGAATTTCCTTTCTCAATAAAATTATCTCTACTACAAAATATAAGGCCCAAAATCCTATTGCAGCAATCATTATGGAGTAAAATCATAATTCACAGCATATGAAAGGGAAACAGAGCACTCAAAATGACGAGTCGGCACAAGAAGAAAAGGAGAAATAAAATTTTGCAAGGCAAGGATGGAAGTATGACTAAGCCATGCCAAAAAAATCTTGATAAAAATATTAAGAATCAGAACATGAACTTACAGCAATTGTAGCAATCTGGCTACGGTCTCCCCACTCAGCTAAAAAAGTTAAAATAAATGACTGCATAGAAAAAACACACATGCTTCCGCTGAGATGCTAACAGTAGAATCATAATAGAAATATCTAAACAAACATAACCTTACACAGTTATCATTGTACTTAAATACAGAATGGCAAAAGGATTTGGCATTGCAAATCCCAACACCATGTCACAAAATAAAGAATCTGAAATACTTCATGAGACCAAAATGCAGAATAAGAATGACAAGTTACACATACTTCCAAAAATATTGGTGTGCAAAATCTTGAAAAGTAACGGCGGAAGGATGTTTTCCCTTGGCCAGCCTCAAGCTTTTCTTCTACCTGAACACACAATACACAATTCAAGATAAAGGTAATACCAGCTCAGGGAGGTTGATGCAGGGAGGAGCAAATTGAAATTGAAGCTTCAATAAATACCTCCAGGATTTCTTTCAAAAGAGATCACAATCATGCTAGGAACCTCACATTAATATAACTACATAATTTACATACATAAACCATATCTTACGAAAAAAAAATACAAAAGGTTCATGACCCAAAGACACAAGGAACTTTTAGAGAGACATAAAACTGGGCAAAAACAAGGCAATATTGACTTTCACCAAAAAAAGAATGTTGGATCAAAAGGCTGATGATGTTCAGGTATTTAATAGCAAATTGGCTAAGCCAATTGATTATAGTAATAATAAATAAGGGAACAGTTCACTGGTGCACTCAAAGCCCAAAACACTAGGGAGAGGGGAGGAGGTGAAGGCATACAACTCTGCAGATTAAACATGCTAACCATTCTACCATCAATTACTCATCCAAAGAGACATCCAAAACCTGAAATGAGAGATAAAGAACCAACAAGAATCTAGAACTCTCTTTTGTTTAGCAGGAGATTTTATATACTTGCAGCAATGGAAGAAAATGTATATTCCAAGTAGACATGTAACAGGTGAATAGACAGATTTAAGAGCAATAAAGATATACTTCTTCCATTTCTTTTTTCTGTGATGATTTTGAATCCGATCTCCAGGCAATGTAAAGTAGCCGCAGGCCAAAAAATGCATAAAGAACTGCATATGGAAAGAAAACAGTTGTGAGTTTTCATATTTAACCTGATTCTAACACAAATAAGATAAGCCAACTTCATTTACCATGTGAATGCGAAATATGAAGTCAAAAGTCAAACTATGACTACTACATTTTATTGACACTAATTGTAGATTCAGAGCGATGCAACCTGTAGGACACTACATGTCCTTGACCATACAACTGACAGAGGTCCCCTTAAAACATTTATTCAACTATAGTCGACTCTGAGAATTCTAAGATATATACAAAGTATAGGGACAAAAAAGGGCTGCAATTTCAAACAGAATTATTTGAAGATATACTTTTCATTGAAGTTACTTGTAGCACTTTCAAGGAATTTTCAAGGAATTTACTTGTAGCACTTTCTACAAACAGAATTAAACCACAAAGATGATTGTGTTCAAACTTCGTGATGTGAAGATTCATCAAGTAAATATGAATTTATTTTTGTTCTTGTGGAAAATTCACTGTGGTTTAATTCCTATATATTATTACAAGGAAGGCACCAAGCTCCTTATTCCAGTCATTTATAGGATTTTTGTGGAGGTAACGTTTTGGTACTACAAAGATCATGTACTTGTGGAAAACGTTTTTTCATAAAACTGGAAGTTTTCCACAAGTAGACAAAACACAAAAATATCCAGCTCTCGTCCACATATTACACATCATGAGAGTCCAACGAGTGAAACCAAGCAAGATTTGCAACCATTTAAAATCAAAACGATAGTTTTTCCTCCAATATTTCTCATGATTATAAGACTATAGAAAATGATTCTATTTAAGTGGCTGATAGCAAAGAAACAGTACATTGATGACACATTTCTTGATGGAGTGCCTAGATGGCATCCTCGCCCCATCAAGCTCCACAATTTCCCACTATTGATCCTGCCATACATATTTTTATATGCTATAATAGTGTCCCAAGTGAATGCATTTAAAAAACAAAGACGGTGCACTGATTATTTTAATACATCCCAATTCTGTAGTAAAGTATTTAAATCTTCCCATGAAGAATACTTTGGATTTCAAAGAAATAGCAGCAATTGTAAATGATGAATAGGATAGCATGGAAGGCATTTTCTAGAAAACAAGAAATTTGGCTGCACTGGATAAGTGTTAATTTATATAGTACATACCGGTGGCTGCACTATTTGTATGCTTCCTTGAAATTAAATTTGGCACGATTCTACCTAGTCCAGTAGAAAGTACCTAAATGACATGCACAACAGCTTTAAGCTTCACCAACATTGAGAATAAGAAAAGTTCAGTGTAGTTGCTGGCTGGACCATTCCATTCAATGCCTTGCAGTGTCAGAAGAAAGAAAGGAGAGGGAGAGAGAAAACAAAGTTGGAGAAGGTAAGGGTTCTTTGGCTGAAGTAGAAACTGCTGAAACAAAAAAAATAAAAATAAAAAAGGGCAGCTTACTGTCATGACAATCAAGGCGGTGAGAGCACCCGATAACACAGTAGATTTAGGGTGTCGCATTGCCATAAGAGCTGCTATTATAAAAGTCTCATCACCAATCTAGCACGCACCGTAATAGTCAAGCAATAGAAACATATAACAAAATCAAATTAAAGCAGAGAAAAGTTAAGAAGATTAGGTCAAGCATCAATCCAAAAAAAGACAGCAGTAGATAGCGAGAGCCCAATTACCTCGCTGACCAAAATCATTGACAAGCTGGCAAAGAAAGCATCAAAAATTCCAAGCCCCGATTCCAATTTAAGACCATTACCAGCAGATTTGGCATCACCTCCATTTCTAACGACCTGCATCCACCCATCCATTAAAAAGAAAATGAGTATATGACCAAACAAAGTAGCATATGATGGTGATGGTGAATACCATGCCACGGCGGCCCAGGTCTTGAAAGGATCTTGATTCATCTCCCTCATTTTCCTATAATAAATAAATAAACAACATCACGCATTTATTAACATCTTAAACTGAAAAGTAGAAGAAATAGATTAAAAAAAATCAAAAATAAAGAGAGAGACCTGTGCAGCGGCGGTGTGAGATAAGGACAACAGTAGAAGCAAAACAGCAGCAGCTACGACTAAGATGATAAATCTAGGGTTTGAACGAAACCCCATCAGATGTACTAACGAAGACAAAAGAGAGCACGGGCGATATGGAAATTTGGATCAGAAAAAAGCAGGAAGAAGAATATAAAGGGAATTATGAGAGTGGCCTTTTTATTCAGCTGTGAATCGCCAGGCGCATACTATTTGCTAGATCCGTAAGACACTGAGGAGACGTAGCGTAAGATCCTGCAGTCCCCACTATCCCCCTTAAAGAAAAAGATGTAGATTTTGCAGTATACTGAAAAGTCTTTCAATCCAAATTAACCAAAAATATAATTTTTATTCCAAGAATTCTCTTGAGATGTATAAGGATTTAATCTAAAAATTTCTCATAATTGCTCAACTTGCCTTTATCACCAGGTCACTGTCACTGCAACTACCAAAAGTGGTGGTGTCCTATCTCCAAATTTGAAATTGGATTCAGAAACCCCCTTCGGAAAAACTCATCCAAGCACCGGGCTTGACATTTCAGCTC
The DNA here is from genome assembly GCA_015852605.2 of Populus deltoides. NCBI lineage: Eukaryota > Viridiplantae > Streptophyta > Magnoliopsida > Malpighiales > Salicaceae > Populus > Populus deltoides. The sequence goes on along the minus strand of CM027588.2, from coordinate 8,311,563 downwards.
AATTACCATTTATTTGACAAAAATTACCCAACACTAAAGTATAACTAACGTTTTTCTTATGTATTTGTGCTAGTCTTTACTACTACTTTACACTATTTCTTCGACATCTTTACACTTCTTCCTTTTTCTTTTCCTCCTATCTCAAATCATCATTCACCAACCATTAGCAAATATTCAAAAACCCATCAACCGATTTGCTAAAACAAACAAAATAACCCCATCAAATCATTAAAAAAAAATAATGTTATAATCCATTTTTTATCCCCCACTTTTTCAAAGATTTTTTTGAAACTTTCAAAAAAATCTTTAAAACAATGTATTTTTTTTTTTATTGAAAAGCTCTATCTTTTAAAAAAAAGATTACTATTTCATGGATTTTGAAGATTTTTAATATTTTTATATATTATTATTTTAAGATAGGCAATAAGCAATCATAAAAAAATAAAAATGGAAGAGAAAATAAAGATGAGGAAAAATGAGTGAAAAACAAGAAGTATCAAAATGAAAAATGAGAGGGGGTGAAAAAAAATAATTGTAAAAAAAAAGAGATAAATATATAGTAAGAAAGAGATACCTTACACTTGCTTTTCTAATCCTATCCCCGCACAATCCTAAAATCTATACTAGGATCCCTTAAAATTGCAATCTAAATACTATAAAATGAAGGGTGAACCTAATTCCTTACTTATAAATAGCCTAATTTATAATCATTCTAAGAAAAAAAAAAGTCATCATCCATAAAATAAAAATAAAAAACTCTTAAAAAAATAACATTTTTCCTCTCTTCCAACTCCATTTTTATATTTCTTTTCCTCTTTTTTTCTTCTTTATTTATTTTCTCCCTTACCTTCTTTTTTTTTTTCTCTTTTTTTTCCATCTAGCTTACTCTAATCGAACCTCTCTCACCATTCAAACCAATAACCACTTTAACACATCATTTACCTATTACAAAATCAAGGCATACATATATCGAACCAACACCTTCAAACTAGCACCAACCTTGTTCCGCCACTAAACTATTATAGCCATAAACTCAGTCAAGCCATGCACCATAAACCATAAGCCAATCTAAACTTACTCTAGTCAAACCTCTCTCACCATTCAAACTAACAGTCACTTTAACACATCATTTACCAACTATCCAAACCAACTATAATAGATTTAAACCTAAATTAGAAACCCCAACTAAATCTAACTTAAGTTGAACTAAACTCATACACTAATCTCCTTTCATGAAGGAAGACAACGACTTAGTAGTAATAACAACACGATAAGTAAGCACCACCATAGCCAAACACCATCATACTAGCATGTCCTTCCACTAATAATGATAGTAACATCAATATTCAAGGCCACCAAAGACATCAAAAAAAAAGAGGATAAAAAAGGATAAATTGAACCCTCTTGAACCTTGATCTCCCTTTATAACACATAACATCAAGTGCTAATGATAGTAGTGACATATAGGTCCAATGTATTAGCCATTTAAGAGTCAAGATCTAGTGTTTTATGGTTTATTTGTTCTTCTCATTTTTGTTGTTGTTTTAATTTGTTTATTTCTATATATTTGTGGTTTTTTAATAATATATTTCATTTCAATTCCAACTCTTGGAATTTTGAGTCAAAATAAGGTGGTGTTAACACTTTGTGATGAAGATGGGAGGTTGAGAAATGTTTCCTATTAGATTAAACTAAGATGTAGATAATTGGTTCTACTTTTTTTTATTTTTGCTTGCTTGCTTGTTTGTTGAGTTCTTAAGATGATATTTATTTTTATATACTAGTTTGTTGCTTGTGGATGGGTGTTAGTGTCCATTACAAATAAAAATTTGACTTCATTTTGTTGGTGTCAATTTAAAATTAGATTGGTGAGTTTTTATGTTGAAATCTTGTTTTTAATCTTAATTTTGAGTTTTTAAACTTACCATTTTGTTTTCAAAGAATTCTTTGTCAGTATTATCATTAAAAGTCTTGTTTTCAAAGTCTTTGATTTTTATGGATGTCAATTTGCTTCAAATGTGTTCAAGCATGCCTTAACTTCAAAAATCTCAGTTTTCTTACTTTTCTTTAATTTTGTAACGCATTGTTTTTTTTTTTATGATTTTTAATTGATATCGATATCAAAAGTTTTGCTTCAAATGTTTATTTATAGTTTTTTCAACTATTAGTTTACGTAAAAGTATTTGGACTCATTTTTAACATAATAAACCTAGCATTTAATACATGTTTCAATTCATAACAATCATTAATATGAGTTTTGTATGCTAATATGTGTCTTCTTTGTTGTAAATCATTTACTAATAATTATAAGATAAAGAGAGAAGGGTAAAAGAAATGAACTTAACCATTAAAATCGTAAAATAAAAGCTAATTTTATAAGAGCCAAGAGGAAAGAAATGAAGATTCAATGTTTTTTAGAAAAAGAGAGAAAAGAAAACAAGATTGATTCATATTTTTCCATTTTTATTTTTCTTATTTTTCTTATGTATAAGTAATTTTTTTAGAATTGATTTAAGTTGAATAGCAAAGTATTCTTATCTAAGATAGACACGTGTCATGCAACCATGATGACAGCACACTTTCTTTACTGTTTTTATAGGTTTAAAAAATCTTAAATATTTATGAATTTTATAATAAAATATTCTAAATAATCAGATCAATAGTGGAGAGATCTAATTAATCAAACCTTAATAGTAGAGAGATATTGGACATAATTAACCTAACATCTTTCAAAATCCATGTAGTCATGGGCCTTAGTTTTAAGAATTATTTTATCATCACCAAGCTCTAAAGTTTTTCTAAAAACCAAATTTTCATCACCATTCTCTTGTTTAAATTCACCATCAAGATTGTCATAACTCAATTTTAGATTTTTCCTAAAAATTATCATTTTCTTTTAAAATTCAAAACAATAATAATAATAATAATAAAAGACTAAGAACTTAGCAAGAATAAATTATGAAGGTTTTCAAATGCATGCGGGAACCAAATTGTGAGTTTGGACAAAAATCAAGAACTCAATTATACCCAAGCTTGAAAGACAATGCAGATATAAGGTCAAATTAAATGATTATTGGACAAATTTACATAAAAATTAATTCAAAGACTTAATTAGACTTTTAATAGGAAAATTTGATTTAATAATAAGCTTAATTAAAGGTTTAATTAAGTTTAAAAATTAATTTGAATCAAATTAAAAGAATAAATTAAGTGTATAAACTTAATCAATGGGTATAATTAATTTAATTAGGGATATGATTGGTGAAAAGTTAAGTTTGGAAGCCTAATTTAGGCTTAATTGAGAAAATTGATTTTTTAGAAGACCAAATTTAATTTTTCTAATCTCTTTTGGGTGGAATCATGGATAAAATTACAAAAAATCAAAGTTTGGAGGTTAATTAGGAGTCAAATTAAAGAAAATCATAACTAATGACTTTTTGCAAAAGACATGTGAATTCGGAGACCCAATTCAACTGAAAACAGAAGTGAGATTAAAGAAATTAGAAGTTCAAAGGTCAGTTAGGGACGAGATTGAAAATATCTAAAATCGAGAACCAAGATGAAAAAGACACTAAACGCAGGGGATCATTTTAAAACTTGACAGGGGTGAAATTGAATTGATTCTTAAAATCAAAATTCAATTGAGGATTTAATGGAATAAATTAAAGATTTAGGGGCTGAAATTAAAAAAAAAAGGTTAATGACTTAATTTAGGTCAAAAGACTAAAAAACAATACCATTTTATTTAAATGAAACAGTATGTTTTGATGTTGTTTTGATCAATAAAATTCAAAAATAAAAGTTACAGACAACATGTCATCCGGCACTGTTTTGTCATCCCCTACCATTTTACTAGAAAAACAACCTGTGAAGCCATTTTTGGAGGCCATTTAATGCTATATCTTTTTTCCAAACAAGACAAAAGACGCACACCATCTTCATCCTCCGACTTTATACTACACCTTGTCCTTTTCTTCACCAGTTTGCAACCTTGCAACCACTACAATAAATGGCTAAAACATCTAACCTGCTAGCTTTAACAGTCTAGTTTTGTGCATCAGGTTGCTTGTTTGTGGCCAATGGTTAGGATCATTCCTAATCAAATCAATGGCCACAAACCATGCCCGAGAAACACCCCATGTTCTTCTTTCATCTCCTATAAATAGGGTTGAATTCCGTGCAGAAAGGGAGGAGAAAAAAAGAAGTGAAAAAAACCATTTCACTAGAAAAAAAGAAGTAAAACCGAGCAACAATAAAAACACCCCTATATCAAACCCTTTTGCATTCTTAACCTACTACTTTTACAAAAAAACAAAAAAAAAACCTAAAATACCACCACCTTGTAAAGACCCTTTATCAATCCCTTTCATTTTTTTCTCACACAAACCAATAAACAAAAGGCCCTCCTACTAATTACACCACTGTTTTTCCCTTCCAGTACAGCTTTTCCTTCAGCTTCAAGCAATTCCTTCATGCCTCATGCCAGCAGCCACCACAAGCTCCTCCACATCTAGATCAACATCATCAGCAGCATCATAATCACCATCACTAGCTATTGCCTCACTATCATAATGAGTCAACATTGTTTTTTCCTCTTTCAGTGTAGATCAACCACCAGCCTCACCTACACCACCGTTGACCTAAATTAAAACCACCACACCACGACTAAAGCTCTACTAGCTAGCAATGTCTCATCCAGTCCAAGTAACTTTCCTTATCCCTTCTATTTTAATTTACTATTACAATAAACCATGCTGAACGTGAAATAATTCATGTTCTGCAAAGGCTATTAATTTGATCACTAGGCTAGACGAGTGACCATATTATATGGGCTGAACTAGGTCCAATCTACTTATAAAGAGAGAGAGAGAGAGAGAGAGAGAGAGAGAGAATAAGTTTGTTGGATCATTTGTTGGCCCAACAAATCAGGTTAAACTGTGGACTTGGACCTTAAGTCTAATAGGCTCAGCCCATGTGGCTAGGTCAAGCCCAACCCATACTTAAAAGCGTGTTTGGCCCACCTTATTTTTCCTTAAGAGATAATGTCTTGTTTGAGTCCTTAGAAAGCATGCCCTTAAGGAATTTGTAATGTCTTTGACTTTAGGCTAAGGGCATGTTTGACAAACATGCTCCAAGCCTTTTCCTTTTAGTTTTAATTTGTCTTTATTTGTGTGCATAGCCAAACATGCCTTTAAAGAATTTTAAAAAATTCTAAGAAAATTCAGGGACCATTTTGAAATTATTTATGGATAGCTAGCATGTTTTCCTAATAGTTTTTGTCTAATATCATATTGTAGACTTACACAGTAAGATATGGACTCGATATTAAAAATACTTAATTTTTCTCTAAAATTTCGAAAAAAATCCCTTATTTCGAAAAACATAAATATGTTTTTTCTTCACGAATTTCATTTTATATTGGATTGTAAACTTATACTGTAAGATACGGACCCAATGTTAAAAATTCCTGATTTTTCTCTCAAATTTCAAAAATCCAAAAAATTCCATAATTTCAAAAACATAAAAAAAAATGTTTTCATGCACATGGCCAAATCCTAAAATTTTTCATGCATATCTTCTAACTAGACAAAATCACATTTTTATCATGTTTTAAATACAAAATAGATATCGTAATTAGTTTATAATTATACATTAGGGTTTGACCAAAATATCAAAAATCTCATAACAATTATTTTGTTTAGTATTCAAAGTGTTAGGATTTAGTTATAAACTTTTAATATTTTGAGATATAAAATTATACTATAAAGTATATCCTCAAGTATTAATGATACAAAATAGAAAATAAATACGGTATTAAAAAATGAGCCTTAGAACAGTTAGGTTTTAACCCAATAAGGTAGAGACTTCCTTATAAATAGAGATTTGTCTTGAATTTTATATAAGACTAACAAATAGAAACGCGGCTTAGAATAACAATCAATTAACAAAGCAGATTACCTTAGGTACACTAGGAGTGATGTGTCTTTCAATTGCATTTAGGTACACTAGGAGTGATGTGTCTTTCAATTGCATAACTAATTTCCTTACCCAGACTCTCCCAGACTATAGGTTTTCTAGTAACCATGATAATAGGTGATGACTCCCTCAAATCATAACTTTATGATTAAACCCAAATACCCTTCAATTTCAGGAGATAGTTCTGTTATTCGATATCATGCATGCCACAATAAGGATCATAAATTTATCAAACTCAACAACAAAGTTAAAGGCCTTTTCAAGTATTTATACAATTATAACAATATTAAAACCAATACTACTTTTTCAAAGTTTACATCTTGATGGAAAGTTTTTAATTTTATTGTCTGACCTTCAATTATGAAATATGTTGCAATACCATTGAATTTATAGATGTCAAAGATCAATTGATTATTTTAGACACTAGGTCATGTTTATATTGGTTTTATAACTCCGAGTGTGATGATATATAAATAGGTAAACTTTGAAGATAAAGGTTTATAGCAATAGAGGTAAAGGTATTATATAATACAAATAAATAATATTGGCTGTAAAATTCAATTTGTTTTTAATTAGTTAATAGAAAAGGTAGTTATTGACATTAAAAAAAACAATTTAAAAAAAAGGAACGTGGCAATAAATTTTATAATATGATACTAATAATTGGCTTGTTGATAAGTTGGTAGGTGCATAACGGGATGTAATAGGTCTGGTCAAATCTGGTGACTCGACCTACTGTTTTTTTTAATCTTTTTTGAAAAATCATCTCTTTATATTTTTGTAGCACTTTACAAGATCACCTAATAAATTATGCAAAGACTCTCACATATCCTATCAATAATCTATTTTTAAATTATATTTAAAAATTAATACTATATGTAATTTAAAAATATAAACTTATGTCTTTGAATATATTAATGATCTATACTAAGTAAAAAAAATATTAGTGTATAGTATGGATGTATATATAAATCATTTAAGATGATTTTTTTGTTTAAAAATTATTTATGTTATCAATTAATCATACTTAGAATTTAACATATGATGAGGTGACAACTACCTCTAATAAAAAAAAAGAAGGAATTCTAGACCTAGAACACTCAATAAAGATAATTTGTTGTAAAAGCACTACCATGTAAAGAAAACATAAGAGTTCTAAAGAAGACTATGTTCTTAGGGAATTTAAATGCAAAAAAAAAAAAGAAAAACAATAAATAAAAAGCAATGAAATAAAGCAATAAAAACTCTTTAGCGGAAAATTATAAATAAATTTGAAAAAAATTGAATATATAGAGCTGCTTATTTTTTCTTAGTAGCTAATACGACCTATTTATATTGTTACAAAGTTGAATCCTACTTGCATTGGTAATTCTTATCCTATAAAAATATTGGTATCATATAAAGAGGCTTATTAAATCTAATATAAGCTAAATTTCTTTTTAATTTATACACAAGTGAAACTAGACTAATCTTTAACTTATGATTAGTTATTTTATTAAGAATTTCTGCTCTAAATTGGAATGTATCTCTCTAGATGTGTGCACGTTTAAAATCTGTTGATCAATCACTTCTTTCTAGTCAATTATGACTTCAAATCACTTAATTGGTAGGTCAGTTACTTCTTCAACATTCTTGGTAAATTAAGGACTTCTCCATTTTTATCAATTATTCTAATTCAATATCAGTTTTAGCTCACATCTCTTATATAGTATAACCAATCATTATATGTTTGACACGATTATGTTTATTTTATATGTTAATAATGACCCCTATATTACTTTATTTCTTAAATGAATGAATAGTAACCCCACCATTCTTGAAATTCTTTAATCAAATCAATCAAATATGATGTGAGAAATAATATTATTTATCTAAAATTAGTCAATCATGTTTTAAAACATATTTGACATGTCAAACACTTCAACTAATTAACTTAATTTGAAAACTATGTGTGCTTTAGTTTTTAGGCGTAACATTTGGGTTTCTTAAATTGCACCAAATTCTTTATCTTTTATATAAAATCCCTAAACTCTCTAAGAGCCTTAAAGATTTTTCTACAAAGATTCAATCAATCTACCTTCTTCCTAAGATTAGAATGGCAGTTTCAAGTTTCACTTTAAAATCAATCTTCCTGGTCCACTATTACTATTTATAAATTGCCTTCCTTACTTTAATGTTTCACTATGAATGCTACTCAAAGCAAAACAAAAAAAAAATATCTTGGCCTGTTCTATAAATAGATGCCTCAATATGAGGAAAAATTTCACTTTACCCAAGACATTGAAAGAGAAAAAAATTATTTTCAAGATGATCATGTAAATCTAGACGTCTAGAGAAAAAATATCCTAATATAGCCAAATGTTTCTCCCTCAAATTACATCGGATGGTTTGACAAAAAGCAATATTATTTTTGGAAAATAATAGAGATGCCATAAGAATTTTTATATGATTCAACTATCGCGAGTTATATCAAAACCCAACAAAAAGCTTTTAATAGCCTTTTCCTTAATTTTTTTTCTAAACCCAACAAAAGTATGTACAAACCATTACTCTTTATTACTTGTCTATAATAGGTGTCAACTAACTAACTAGTAAAGAACTCTTTGCAACCACAAATATCGATACTAATTCATTTGAAGACTTCGTAGAAGGTGCATCAAAATTTTCAGGAATAATAAAAAAATGAAAAGAAGACACAAACCTCCTTTTTTTTTTAAGAATATCTAGCCTTCGTGTAATACTAGGCAAGCAAGTACTTAATCTGCTCTAAATCCAAAAAAATCCACCAAAACATACTTAGAGATAATAGTAGTTTTAGCAAAAGATAGGATTGTAGCTATAGCAAAATTTAGGATTATAGCTTTAGGTCCCTTGATTTTAGGCCATGTCTATAAGGTCTTAGAGAAATATTGAACAAGGTATAAAGATAAACTATTTATGATAAAAGGGAAATATTTAGGGTATTCTAATGGGTTTAGGCATGGGTAATTACCTATTTTCCTAGGTTAAGTAATATAAGAACGAACCTTAACCCTGGTTCTCTCTTTTTTTTTAAAAAAAAAAAATAGTTTGCTAACATCCTTATTTCTCAAGTTTTTTTTTAGAGAATATGCATAATTATTCTTGAATCTCACTAATAGGAGTGATATAATGATATTTCCTTTGGCATCAACTATGGTAGGTCCTTATTCGTTGCTACTACTATAAAACCAAAATTCAAATTAAAAAAAGCTTGAAAACATTGTAGTTTGGAAAAGCATCCTAACATATAAAGACTTGCAATTTGGAATAGAAACTAATGACTTCATCTATTTTAAAAACTATACCCTCAACTACTATTGTTAAAAACCAAGAAGTCTCATTCATCTAAACGATTAAAGTTTCTTCCTTATCCACTTCTAAAGTACCATCAACTTGAATTGTTTCTTCTCGGCCAAGTAATTATACTATAGTATAAAAAAATCATAATGTTTCCAAGTACTATTATAAGCTTTTCATAGTAATAAAGCCTCTTAAGGAACTCTTCTTTAAGTTGACGGTGTGCCTAAACCTTAAAAATATATCTTTATATAAGCATAAATAGTATTGGATAACATGGCTGTTCATTCTATAAAGGAAGGAATAACAACTTAATACACCAATATAATCACCTGAGGAACTGCATCTTCTAGTGAAGAAATGAGTGATCATATTGAGAATAATGAAGGTAAAGGATTGACATTAATAATTGACCATCTTTCTATTAACCTAGAAGATGTTATCTTGATGGGTTCTATAATGGCTAAAGTTTCCTCTTCCTCAATAGTAATAAAAAACCATTATATCAATGCTTATACATCTCTTATTGAAAAGGAAGATGTTATGATACCATATCAACCTGTTATGGTGATTCATTCAAGCTAACGTGTAAGTTTTTATGGTTATTTAAAGAAAGAATTTTAATTTTTATGTTTTTAATATTGATAGAAATGTTTGTTCCTTGTATTAGGGAACTTTAGTTATCATACTCTCTCAAATCTTTACTCCTTCACCAATGGACATTTAATCTTTTAAAACAATTCTTAAGGAAAAGGACCAGCTAAAAGATTCATTACTAGCTAATATCAAAGAGATTATGACCATTATTACATTAGAAGACATAATATCAAAGAGGTTATGACCATTTTTATACCAGAAGACAATGTTTTAGGTAATAAAGCCTCTATCGATAGACTAAAATAGCTCATAAAGGATATCTTTTCCTTAGATCTCAAAGATTCATCGAATCATAGTGCAAGGAAAGTTTTGGCATAGTTGTAAAAGGATATTAATCCTTTTATTAGTATTAAAGATATTGAAATAAAAGTGTTACATAACTATAACACTGTCCAATAATCTTTTAAAGGTTAAATAGAATTATGGGAGACTAAATATTCAAGTGTCCAATAAGTTAACTAGTCCTTTAAAAATGCTTCAATCCTAATAAGTCAACGTGACTTGTATAAGAGAAAAACTAATTATAGCTGAGAAGGGAAATACCAAGGCTAAAACTAATATGGTCGCTATAAAGATTGAAGTCATGAATCATGTAGAAAAATATATATCTTTCTAGAAGTTAGCAAACATCACCTCTACTTTTCTTAAACGGTAAAGACCATCAAAAAACAAGGCTTTAAATGACTATGGATTTTTTAAACTAAATAATCAAACATTCATTTGGCTATATAGTTTGAAATATCAAAACAATAATTTATTTAATAAACTTTTTCGATGGTTTATCTATATAGGTGATAATATATCTACTAATGTGAGTTAAAACCTTTGGTTGAAAGTTCAAGCCTAGTCATTCTATGATCTGTTTTATTTGTGTCACTCTCGGTTATCTTTTGGTAATACTTGATGAATTGATAATTTTAAAATTGGTCTCTCATGTTCACGACTTGTGACTAATTGTCGATCAGGTCATGTAAGTGAATGACCAGTGGGCTTATATTGGCCTTAGTGAACCCAACTAAATCCAAGGGAGTGCCCGTGAATGATGCTTCAATAAGGTTCACCAATCCTACAACACCTAGATTTAACTTGTAAATACTTTCAAACTTTTTGGACAAAGTTTTGATAATGGCCTAAAATTTAAAAAAGGGTTAAGAATTAAAATTAAAAATCAAAACATTTAGAGCCAAACCTTAAATATCCTTAAAAATTGAATTGAAGGGAAAATTTGAAAAGAAAAATAAAATTTATAAAAGAATTCAAAACAAAAAATAAAAATCAAGAGAATGAAGACCAAATATGAAAAAAAATAAAAAATAAGATCATGGATTCAAGAATGAAATTGAAAAGAAATTAAAATTTGATAAAAGAGCTAAGAATCTAAATTAGAAATCAAAATATTGAGGGTTAAACATGTAACATCATAAAATAAAATGACAAATTTTATATAGAAATCAAAAGCCAAATGATCAAATTGAAAAAAATTCGATATAATAATAAAAAAAAAGAACCAAATATGATTAACTTAACAATTAACACACTTTTGATTTTTTGCGAGAGCTATACATTTTTCAAGGTTCAAGAGAAAGAAAGAAAAGAGGAGAAAAAGAGAAAATATCGTCGGAGTTCCATCATGTATGCGGTGGCCATACGAACCAGACCATCATGAAACGATAGGCAAGACACATCAAACTCCACCCCAAATATGGTGTTCGGCCACCGATAGACATTGTATGTGCCGTCCAAAAAGCGTAGACGATTCCTATACACTAGTGTGCGCATCACACACACCGATAGCTTTTCCTTTTTTTTTTTAATTTAATCCATGCAGATGTTAAATTGCCTCTGCCCCCTAAAATGTTAACAAAAAAAAACATAATAAAAAAAACAAAAAAACTCTCATTTTTAATTTTAGATTAATTGATTCTAATGACAAAAAAAAAAAACATAATGCCATGAAAAAATAAAAAACCAAAAGCGCTCAGGCCTTTATTGTTAAAGAAATTTAATTTTTAAAGATATTTTAAATATTACATCATGCAATTTAAAAATTAAAAAAAATTCTTTTTTTCTATTTAGATTTGTAATAGTAAATACGTCACGTGAAAATATTACATTTCCTTTGAAAGCATCCTATGAAACTTAAATTATTAAGTACAAAATAATAATTGAAATAACTATGTGCCCGGTGAAACACGTAGTTGTTTTAGTTTTTGTATAAATAACCCCGGCCCTCACGCTCAAGAGTCAAGACAGCCTCTTAAAAAGCAAAGTTCGTCCTCCTCCTCCTCTAGGGTTTTCGCCATTTATTCAAGCCAATAAATCAAAGCGAAGCAATTATGACAGGGAAGGCTAAGCCAAAGAAGCACACAGCAAAGGAGATCGCTGCAAAAGTAGATGCGGCGACAACAAACAGAGGTGGAGGAAAAGCAGGGCAAGCAGACAGGACAGGACAAGAAAAAGGAGGTCATGCCAAATATGAGTGTCCTCACTGCAAGATAACGGCCCCTGATCTTAAAACCATGCAGATCCATCATGATGCTCGACACCCAAAACTCCCTTTTGAGGAAGAGAAGCTTGCCAATCTTCATGCTGTTCATGTTGCTGATTCTTCCAAACCTCGTCCTGGTGTTAAAGGAAGCCACAAGAAGTGAAGTTTATTACAAGAAATAATAGCAATAATAATAGTAATTATTATTATTGTTGTTGTTGCTGTTGCTGCTGTTGTTAATTGTATCTTTTCCCTTTATTTTAGTTTCTGGGTATGTTTGTGGTGTTTGGATGATGTTATGTTTTTGAGGATGATGGTATTGTGAAATAATTTTTTTTTTTAAATCTTTGATGTCATATGGGTGTTTTCCAAAATTTATTGCTGCTCCTTTCTGATTTGGTTAAATCTTTGATTTTGTTTCCTATACTGTGATGGTGGTGGTGATGATGATGATGATGATGATGATGATGTTATTAGCTGTGTGTGTAATTAAAATCACTAGTTGGCAATTGATAAGCATGAAATTAGCCACGATTGCCAGCGTAGCAGTGTGCTGCCAGGCAAGGAAGCTAGGCAGTCGCTGCTACGGATGAGGGAAAGTTTCTTCTTCTTTCTCCTTCTCGATGGTAATTGAATAGCCTTTCCTTGGTGCCTTAGGAATGTCGCCTGGTCTAGTAAGGGCAGCTGGAAGGAATGGTCTGTTGGTCTGTGAATGACTAGACTAAAAGGAATGGAATCTTGTAGCTTGTTGAGCTGTTATTCACACTTCCAAAATTCAATATCCAGTCCACGGACTAGGAGTAGGCTTCCAAACACGTGAAGTTCACTATGTTATTTCTTTTGAAATTATGATTTTCATCTGCTTAGCTTGACTTGTTGATTGTGCATTACCGTTTGTGAGAATATAATATTTCTTATCTTGTGGTGGAAGTGTAATGATGTTCAGAATGCATGTTAATATTTCTCTAGGATGTTTGCTAGTGGAATTTAGAAGATATTTGATTTTGGGTCATAATATGGATTATTTTATTTATCGATTTTGATTATTTTCAGTAATTTTGTGGAAGGAAGTTCAAAATCATCTTGACTGGAGAAGAGGGCTGGCTACTAATTAAGATATTGTCTGCACTTTGGATCATTTAAGTCTTCTACGATATCCTTCACAGGTATATCCTTCACAGGTATGCCCCAAGGGGATGACTCTAATAAATGATCAAATACATTCAAGCTAGGTGGATCACATATAGATCCATCATAGTTTCTAGCTTTGGGAAACAAGTAATGGTTTTCTGTATTTCTTAACGAAGGTGATAATGATAGTATGGCAGATTGATTTTCATTTATTTTTGTTTTTTGTTTCCTTTTGGTATCCTTTCTACTTGTGTGATTATCTGCATCCTTTTGCTTTCTTAACCTGTCTTCACACAAACAAAATAAATAAATAAAAGAACTTAGAGCTTTGGAGGTTGGTGGTCGATGGTTGAAGGTGGTTTCTGATTACCTGGACCTTTTATTTCAATGATAGTGCTCTTGGTGATCTGCAGGACTGGTAAAGCAAGCTCACATACACTCTAATATATATGTATGCATGCACGTATGATTGCTCCTTGGTGTATATGTAGATGTTCAATTACTTCACTAAACTCTTTTTTAAGTAGTTGTTGCTGGGCTATAATTTTCCTTTTGAACTTGTATGAAACTCAACTAAATATTCTCTGAGGAACTGCATTATCATGCCCCGTTGTTTATAGTGGAAACTATTTCAGAGTTTCTGTAGTGATGGTGGAAAACTCAAGAGAGGAAGTAATACTTTGACAAAAAAATAATATGATTCTACACTTGGATAGCATTTGGTTACTGTTTCGAAACAGAAGAGGTGGAGATAGTGAGACATAGGAGAGAAAACGAAGGTGTGCAAGATAGAGTGACGGTCTCTGAATCTTGTTTAGTTGATGGTGTATAAGACATAATAAAATATGAAAATATATATTTTATCTTTAATATGTATTACTATGATACTTACATATTTTAGAAAATAATTAGATATTATTTTTTTTAATTTAATTTATATTGAGTTTAGTATAATAACCCTAGTTGTAAAACCCTGATTAGCCTGACGGGTTGATTAGACTTCGCTGATCTAAGGCTTGGGTCGGTCTGGATTTAAGAAAAATAGTGGAAGGATAGACTTGGTTTGACCCGATCAAATCCCAGGTTGACTTGTGATTTGGTTGACCTAGGGTAAAAACCGAGTCAAAAAAACTCGTTGATTTAAAATTGGTCAAAACGATGTTGTTTTGATTTTTTTTTTTGTTTAACCCTTGTTGACTCTCTTGGCTCTTGTCCCCAGTCAGGGGTTAAAATTATAATCAACCCCTATATTAAGTCCCTCATGTATAGCAAGGTTGAGAAGTCGTTCATTTTCTTTGTTCTATCCTATGAATGATTCAAAGTGGATGGCCCATGCACTGTTTTTGCAACTTGGCTCTTTGTCACTCTGAATGAATGTGTTCTACAAGGTTAATGTTTTGTAGATTTCATGTCAAAGCAAATTGAGATTTTGTTGACTGGCAAGGTTTTCTCCTCTTTGCTGAAAGAAAAGATTAAGTTGATGATTGAGGTTTTCTTTGATAAATGTTTGAGCTCCACTGTTTAGCAACAGCATGCGTTTAGTAGGGTTTTAAATTTTTATCTGTATAATCGAAACTGATCGTCAGGGATGTGTTATGTATAGGATGGTGAGACGTTCGAGGATTGATTAAGTGCATGTTTAGGAGATTTATTAAATAGAAATTAGAAATTAGAAAGTTTATTTTTATTGAATATTTATAATCACAATTGAAAAAGTTTTTTAATGTTAGGTTTATAATAATTGATTAAAAAAAAGTTGTAATTTTATTTGAAAACTACGGAAAAATTGAATGATATAGTTGATTGAATAATATTTTAAATATAATTTTAATTATTTTATTTATTCAAAACCTAAGGAAAAAAACAAATAAAAAAAATCTAAAAAGCAATGTAAAAAGAGGTAGGTGAATGGGGCTAGAAGGGTGGGCCAGTGTGTTTAGCGTGATATAAGGAAGTCTAGACGTCTATAGAAGGCTAGGCCAGCACGTGTCTTTCCCCCTTTTTTTATATTTTTTAAAAAAGGCTAACAAAATAAATGTTGTCTGCCGTATATATATTATTATAGAATACTCTAAAATACGTGGGTTTTTCACTGAACCAGCAGTTTTTTTTTCTTTTCCTTTTGTTTCTTCTGTTTTTTATATATAATGTATTATTGTGCACACAGTGAAACACTTACTTTTTTTTTCGTTTTGTTTTCCTTTTCGTTTTTGTTTTTTGCCTATGGATTTTTTTTCTTTTGTGTTTTTTGTTCCTTTAATGAATTTTTTTTGTTTAATTTAGTTTGTTAATGAGATTTTTTTTATTTAGTTATCATATTTTTATTACACGGATCTCGGGTTTAACGGGTTAACTTGAATTTTTTTTGTTTTTTTCCTTTTTAATCATTTTTTTTGTTTGATCCATCGAATTTTTTTTTTATTTAGTTATCAAACTTTTATGACGCGAATCACAGGTTTGGCGGGTTAACTTGATTTGACGGGTTAATTCAATTGAATTAGATTTTTTTTTTATTTTTTCTCATTGGTAATATGCTTATGTCTTTTGTTTGTTTTTGTTTTTTTTAATTATTTTTTTTTTCGTTTAGTTTAGGTAGGTTGTTAATGTTAACATTTTTCTCTATTTCTTTTAATGAATTTTTTTTTGTTTAATTTAGTTTGTTAATGTGAAAAATTTTTTTTATATAGTTATCATACTTTAACAACACGGATCTCGAGTTTGACGGGTTAACCTGATTTAACGAGTTAACCTGAATTTTTTTCCTTTTTAATTATTTTTTTGTTTAGTTTAGTTTGTTAATTTTTTTTCGTTTGATCCATTGATTTTTTTTATTTAGTTATCAAACTTTCATGACGCGAATCCCAAGTTTGACGGGTTAATCTGATTTTACGAATTAACTCAGTTGATTCAGATTTTTTTTCTTTTCCTCATTAGTAACAGGCTTATGTCTTTTGTTTGTTTTTGTTTTTTATTATTTTTAATTAATTTTTTTTCGTTTAGTTTAGGTTATTAATGTTCAATTTTTTTTTATTTAGTTATCAGACTTTTATGACACGGATCCTGGGTTTGACAGGTAACCTGGTTTGACGGTTAGCCTGGTTACTTCTGGGTTAGCCCGGTTAATCCTGGATTAACCTGTCAATTTTTTTTTTCTGTTTAGTTATCAAACTTTCACGACACGAATCCAAGATTTGACGGGTTAACCCAGTTAATTTAGATTTTTTTCTTTTTCTTCATTAGTTTTTTTTTCTTTTTATTGGTTTTTTTCTTTTTAATTAATTTATTTAATTATCATACTTTTATGACATGACTTTGCAGCCAGATCCACATCCAAGGCTATCGGGTCTGGTATTAGAGCTAGACCTAAACCTACTGGGTCATGCAAGTTTAATATTATTATTATTATCATTATTATTATTATTATAAATATTACTTTTGGGTCAGGCATTATAACCAAACTCAAGATTGTTGGATATAACTTTGCAGAAAGACTAACACTTTTAGATCTTAGTTTTTTTTTTATATTTTTTATATAAAAAAATTAACCCGCAGCATCACGCGGGTTTTGTGACTAGTAGAATACTCTAAAACGCGTGGGTTTTTCACTATAGCAGCAGGTTTTTTTTTTCCGCTGTTGTTTCTTCTGTTTTTTACATATAATGTATCACATAGTGAAACACTTGATTTTTTCTTTCTTTTTTTTTCGTTTTTGTTTTCCTTTTTTTTTTTGTTTTGCCTATGGGTTTTTTTTGTGTTTTCTTTTCCTTTAATGAATTTTTTTTGTTTAATTTAGTTATTATATTTTTATTACACGGATCTCGGGTTTGACGAGTTAACCTGAATTTTTTTTGTTTGACCCATCGATGTTTTTTTATTTAGTTATCAAACTTTCATGACGCAAATCCCAGGTTTGACGGGTTAACTCAGTTGATTCAGATTTTTTTTCTTTTTCCTCATTGGTAATATGCTTAAGTCTTTTGTTTGTTTTTGTTTTTGTATTTTTTTAATTAATTTTTTTCATTTAGTTTAGGTTAATGTTCATTTTTTTTCTATTTCTTTTAATGAATTTTTTTTGTTTAATTTAATTTGTTAATGTGAAAAAAAAATTTATTTAGTTATCATACTTTCATGACACGGATCTCGGGTTTGACGGATTAACCTGAATTTTTGTTTTGTTTTTTTCCTTTTTAATCATTTTTTTTCATTTAATTTAGTTCATTTTTTTTCGTTTGACCCATCATTTTTTTTTCTATTTAGTTATCAAACTTTCATGGCGCGAATCCCAGGTTTGACGGGTTAACCTGATTTGATGGGTTAACTCAGTTGATTCAGATTTTTTTTCTTTTTCCTCATTAGTAACAGGCTTATGTCTTTTGTTTATTTTTGTTTTTTATTATTTTTAATTAATTTTTTTCGTTTAGTTTAGGTTGTTAATGTTTAATTTTTTTTTCTATTTAGTTATTAGACTTTCATGACACGGATCCCGGGTTTAACAGGTAACCTGGTTTGATGGGTTAGCCCGGTTAATTCTGGGTTAACCCGTCAATTTTTTTTTTATTTAGTTATCAAACTTTCACGACACGAATCCAAGGTTTAACGGGTTAACCCAGTTAATTCAGATTTGTTTTTCTTTTTCCTCATTTGTTTTTTTCTTTCTATTTGTTTTTTTTCTTTTTAATTAATTTATTTAATTATCATACTTTTATGACATGACCTTGCAACCAGATCCACATCCAAGGCTATTGGGTCTGGTATCAGAGCTAGACCTAGACCTACTGGGTCATGCAAGTTTAATATTATTATTATTATTATTATTATAAATATTACTTTTGGGTTAGGCGTTATAACCAAATCCAAGATTCTTGGATATAGTTTTATCGGAAGACCTAACATTTTTAGATCTTAGTTTTTTTTTTTTGTATTTTTTATACAAAAAAATTAACCCGCGGCATCGCGCGGGTTATGTAACTAGTATATAAAGATTTGTCGTTGACTGGTGAAGTGGTTGAAAAGCTGGGTTAAGTTTTTAGAATCTAGAAACCTATTTTTTAAAAAAGAAAAAACTTGAAACACACAGTAAACTTTATTAGAATTTTATTAAATTTATTTTCAAATTCAAAATATTCTTTAAAAAATAAAAAAATTCTAGAATGAAATTAAATAAACAAAATCTTGAATGAAAAATGAATTTTAGGCAAGATACACCTTTTAATACCAATTTTATCCTTTTTTTTTTTTTTTTTTTATCTAGAATGTGGTCACCTTCCCATTAATATGACCATTTCTCCTCTATCCCAAAACTAAAAAAACTAAAACTTAAAAAAAAAAATTAAAGTTTATAACCTAAATATAAAATCCTAAAATCAAAAAAAAAAGAAGTGTAAATGTAGACTCTTTGGATGAAAAATGAATTTTTTGCATGAATATGAAAAACTACTTATTTGTTTTATTTGGTTTTTTTTCTTTTAATTGTTTTTTTATACTATAAATTTAATTTTTATTTAATTAAATTGGCCTATAGTTAAGTTTAAAAAGTTGTCAATCACTTTGAATTTATTGAATGTGAAAAAAAGAAGAAGAAAATCTCAACAAATGAAATATCACCAAACAAAACATGCAAGGATGAATTTAGAAAAAAAATAAAGTTCATTGACAATAATGAAAAATTTTAAAAATAAAATTGTTCATGGAATAATGTTGTCCACGGTGAGTTTAGGCAAATGAACAATAATGCATAACAAAAATTCCTTTGTGCTTGTTATTTTCCAATGTAATGTTGTGAGTGTGTTGTCAAAAAAAAAAATTTATTTAGTTATTTTACAATTAAAATAGATATTTACACGGAAGACAACAATTTAAATTCTAGACAGAAAAATACATTTTGTAACATGAATTATTCTTTTTTTATTCATGTATTTATTTATGTTTAAATAAAATATTTTTTATTAGCACCACATTTTTTTTGGAATTAAAGGCAACAAAATTAAAATAAAGGTTCATAAAAATTTGAAATAATTGAAATAAGTAGGGAAAATGAATCTCTTATATCTAAACTCTGTAACATAAACTTGTTTTCTTTAAAAAAAAATTAGAAGCAATATTTTTTAAATACAAATTTATAATGATCTCAAAAGCCAATTTTAATAATAAAAAACATTAGAATAATGCCTTGATATATTGAATAACATTGAAAGGAAAGAAATTAATTAACATGATAAATCATGCCAAAATTCTATTAAAAATAACAAAAAAGGATATTTATTTTCATTTAATGTTGATGAGCAAATTTTTATTCTTCTCGCATACCAAGTACATAACAATTAAAAACTAATTAATTAATATTACCATAAAAACCTGTAATATTTTTTAAAAAACAATAACAAAAATAAATAATTATTTTAATGATTTTATTACAATGCATTTTAATGAAAATTAAAGAAAAAAGATTAAATGGCTAAGAAAAAGGTCAGTGCTTGACCCTAAAAGGTTGGGCTAGTATGCCTAGTCTAATAGAAAAAAAACAAGCTTGCACACTCGACCAAGAATAAACATGCAAAGCATATTTTGTCTACTAGTAAAGTTTTTGGTAGTTAGAAAGTTAGGTTACAAGTTCTTAGACTCTAAAATCCATTTCTCAACTATTCTTTCATCTAAAAACACCATAAGTATCTTATTAAACCCATTTCCAACCTCCAAACACCCTTAAATTGATCAAAATTAAAAAAAAATAACCAAGTCAAAAAGTATATTTTGAGCCCTAATTTACTTTTTCTAGTAAAATGAAAGACCTAAATCATTCCAATAGCACTCCTCTAGTCAAGAGGAACTTATTTTTTTATAACTGTAATTTGACCAACCAACTACTTTCTCATCCTCCCTTATTTTTGATTATTTTTTCTCAGTTTTCTAAAAAATTAGGGATTGGAATGTAAAAAAATGAAGCTTGGAACCTAAACTTAAAAAACTAACATTAAAGGTGTTATAATCTGAATTTTTTTCATCATTTTATTAACAACTTTCAAGAAAATATATATATTTGATGTATTTGTGTTATTTTCAGCATTTTCAATATCTTTTAAAAAGAATTCAAAATTCAAACTTATTTTCAACGTGTTCAACTATTAACGCATCCATTTCAAAATCATTATTTATTTCTCTTATCGAGTTGGCTTTGACGTTATCTTTTTTAAAAATATCAAAATACAAAAAAAAATAAAAAATATATGGACAAGGGGGATCCTGGAGAGAAAAATCACATAGAAAAAAAAAATAGAAATCAATACAATACTTAGAATACAATTGAAGCAAAGGTGAAAGATTGTGTTTTAAGAAGGAATGAGGGCAATGTAAATCAATTTGTGATACAAAAGAAGTTGAAAATCAAGAGGAAAAAAAACAAAGAATCCAAAGAAGGAATTAACATTCTCTTTACAAGATAAACGTTCAAACTTCGATGAGGAGGTAAAGCTCAATGAGCACACCCCTTCCTTTTTTATTTTGCCTTTTAAATTGCCGCTCATAGTGTTTGTTAAGCATCTTTTAAAGTTATTTCACTGTTTAAAAATCATGTTTCTTGTTTTGAGATGTTTAAGCATGTCTTGAATATAACTTGTATATGTTCAAGTTTTGTTTAATTGCTCTGTTTTGATGTGTTATAATATGATAATGGAATGACAAATTAGTATAGAATGTTGTTTTGCATGCTTATGTTTAGTTAATCAATTTTTTAAAGTCATGATAAGTTCTTTCAAGTCTTGAAATTGTTGTGGTTTAGGTTATTTTAGGTTAGCTTGCTGGGTTTGTTTTAAGTTGTAGATATGTTGTTTAAGCTTCAAGACAATGAGTTTAATTAATAGAACAAAACATGCTTAAGAAAATGTTATTTTTGCTTGTTGTCATTATTTAACTTTGCTTACTATTTTGTCTTTAATTCTCTATTTTGTTTTGTTTTGATGGCTCAAACAAATTGTTTTGAGCATATTTAAGTTTTGGTTGCTAAGTTTAGGTTAATCTCTAGGCTCCTTTTACTTCTCTTCTAGATTTTGCCTATACTAGACATTTATATGTTTGATAACATTTCTGGTTTGACATTCATTTGTTGAACTTTTTTTTAAGTTATTGATTTTTTTGTCTTTTTTATTAATTGATGGTTCTTACATATATACATGCATACTTATTGATCATTAATCTAGGGTCTTTATGGCTTTAAAATACTGATTTAATAGCTTTTGATGTTCGTTTCTTTTACTTTGTCTTTTGCATAAAATTGATCAATTGTAATAATTTTGTGTTTGTTGTGATGATCCAGCTTTAAAATCTTGCTTGAATGTTGTTTTCACATATGTATGTGTTTTCAGTTTGATGTGATCTGGTATGTTATTGAGATCATGTTTCTAGAGTCATTCTTGTGTTCTTCATGTTCTTAAGCATCTTCAAATGTTTTTTTCCTTTTTGATATTTGTTATTTCTTTTCTGATTTTGGATCTTGTTTGTGGGCTTAGGCTTTTGGGTTAGGAAGCCCAGCCCATGTAATCAAGCTAATTTCATTTATGCTAAGACAATGTTTGGATGCCTTAAAGTTTTCAAAAGAAAAAACACAATATTTTATCCTTAAAGTATTTTAAAGCCTTTGGTTTTTAGTTAAGAACATATTTGGCGAACATGTCATACTGATTTTTAATTAATGTTTATTTTTTTATTTTTTATGTTTTTGTCAAACAAACCCTTAAATAATTTTCAAAAGTTCTGAAAATATTGGGTCTCTTGCATGTTTTCCAAGCATTTTATTTAATATTTGGGTTGTAAGCTTACATTGTAAGATACTGATATGATATTAAATATATATATATTTTTAAAATTTTAGAATAAAAAATAAAAAATTCTTTATTTAAAAAATAAAAAAAATACATTTTTATTTATTTACATACAATAACCTAATTCTAAAATTTTCATTCATATTTTATAAAAAAAAGATAAAAATTGAATTTTATCGTACTTGGAAAAATATGAAAAAAATAACTCAAACAATGGCATCACAACAAGTTTGTGATTATCCATTAAGATTTGACCAGAATCTATAAAACACCACAAAAATCATTTTGTTTTAAATTTGGGATATGTATTTTACATAATTTTTTAGTTTTAGAATAGTTAAGTTTTAGCCTGATAAGATAAGGACTTTATCATCGAAAAAGACTTGAACTTTAGAATGATCAACAAATAAAAATATAACATTAGAAAAAAACAATCAATAAATAATGCAGCTTATTATAGATAGAGTGCACTAATGATGATGTTTTTTTTTCTTATACACAACTAGTTCTTTTATCCAAATTCTCACAGACCATTAGGTTTTCTAGTAATCATAATACTAGATGACGACTCCTGAACCTTTCAAATCATATTTTTATTATTTATCCTAACATATCTAAAACTCCATTCGATTCATGAGCCAGATCTGCCATATGATATTGTGAACGCAACAATAAAAGGGACCAAATATGCATAAATGAAGTCTTTTAGGATGAAAATAATATTTTTCACGCAAAAAAAGCCCTATTTATTTTCAATTTTTTTTATTTTGGTCTTTCTTCTTTTAATTATTTTTAATACTACAAATTTAAATCTTATCTCATCATGTTGACCTCTAATTTAACTATGAAATTTCATAAAAACACATTTACTTCTCAAGAACATGTATAGAGAAAACAAAATATCATAAATATCACATGTCATGTTGACCTCTAATTTAACTATGAAATTTCATAAAAACACATTTACTTCTCAAGAACATGTATAGAGAAAACAAAATATCATAAATATCACATGGAATAATGAAATTAAAACATAAAGTTTAGTAATTATAAAAAAAATGGCCATGTTCAATGAACAATGCCAAAGGAACAATACATTATAAGCAAGTGAAAAATAAGCTATAGTGAAGCATATATCTTCTAGTTTTTTCAGGTAATAGTAAAAAATAGTGTTAGTTCGCTTTTTTTTTTTATTTTGTGTTTAAAAAGCACTTATATTATTTTCAATCATGATAAACCTCATACAAGTTTCTAATCTTTAACTATAATTTCAATTAGATCCATAACCTATTTTTCATCTCAATTAAATTCTTAATATATTAATAAAACTCTTAATTAGATCTTTGCTTTTAGATAACAAAATTGTTAAGTAATCACATCAAGCATACATGATTTTTCTTTTTCCACAATAAAACCATTGGATTTTCTAAGATTCTTGTTTTGTATTGTATTAAATTCATGTAGTAGATCAAACTAAATAAAGAAATAAAACGCCTTTACATTTGTTTACGTAGTCAATTTTTATCATATTACATGGAAAATTTTAGTAAATTCATGGATTTTAATGGGATAAAGAGCAATCATATTATTTTCACACTACTTGTAAAACCTCTAGGCGAAAAATTATAAATTGACTAGTTTTATGTAAAATAAAAGGAAAACAATTCATAACTCTCGATCGGGTTATCAGAAAATTCTAAAATTTTGCGTGGAGCCTTCTAATATGATGCCTTAGCTTGGGTTAAAATTTCAGAAGTTTTAGAGAAATTCGGAAAAGTTGACGAAAAATTACAATTTGACTAGTCTTATGTTATTGGGCGTAATTTTAAATCCGGCCATCAGATTGAGCTGAAATTTTATGAGGAACCTTAAAATATATTGAATAAAATCTGGTTAAAATTCTAGGATGAACGGAGCTTGGTAGTACTAGCAAAGAATAAGGACCGTCAAATGGAAGCAAAAAGGCTCATTAAGGGTAATATGGTAATTTTCCATTAAAACTAAAACAAGGCAGCCCCTTTTCTATTATAAACTGCCGACTGGGCAGTAACAAAAGTGGAAAGAAAAAAAACAATAAGAGAAGGACGTGAGAAATCAAGAGAAAAACAAGAAAAAGTGAGAGAGAGCTTTGAAACTTGTAAGATTAAAAGACTTAGAACATTAAATTAAGGAAGAATCAAGTGAAGGAAGACATAAGGAAAGTGAGGAGGGCTGGCCACACTAGGAGGAGAAGAAAAGTTGGGAGAACTTAGCTTGGTAAGCATGAAAAATTTAGATTAATACTTGAATGAAGTGTTTTTGGGTTTATTTGAGTAAGTTATCAAACAATGACAATTAAATTTGATTTAATTTCTTATATTCTTGATTTTTGTTAAATTAGGGTTCTTATGAGAATTTAGGGGTTTTGAGAAAAGTAGTAAACATGATGGAATTGAGGTAGAATAGTATAGAAATAGTGAATGTAAGTAGCAATAAAGAAAGAAATTGAATAATTTTGAAGAAAAGAACTTGTAATTAAGGATGAGGAAATATAGGGATGAAGTTTTGATTGTTTTATGTTTGAGAAATGATGTTCTTTATCTTATGTGAAGTATTCAAAATATGAACAAGTGAAGAAACATCATGAGAATGTGAAAAGAAGGAATAAATAAATGGTGGAATAGTTCATGGGAGAATTCTTTAAGTGAATTAAAAGAAGAAAATTGATTAAAACTATATGTTGAAAATGAAGTAATAAATGAATGAAAATTTTGGTGTAAACCCCAATTAAATAATAAAAAAAAATATTACGTGCTTCAAATTTAGGCACGTAGGAGAAATAATAATGTAGTGCAATTTGATTTATTTAGGAGTTGTTTCGGGAGTAGGGCATCAGGCAGGAAGAGCTGGGCCATCACGAGCAGACGGTGGTGATTCATCTCTTTCTTTAAAATTCAAAGTTTCATTATTAGTTATGAGTTGTTTATGACATGTTGATATGAAAGAAGTAGAAGAAGAAACTGTTGGTATTATAATGGGGATGTCGGGTGGTTAGTATAGAATTACCGGTTGGTATAGAATTACCAGTTGGTTAGCATGAATTACCGGTTCGTATAGAATCATCGGTTATATTGACTATTGATAGAGAATAGCCGGATGTTGGGTAATTCGTATGGAATTACCGGTTATATTGGCTATTGATAGAGAAAAGCCGGATGTTGGGTAATTCGTATGGAATTACCGGTTATATATTGGCTATTGATAGAGAAAAGTCGGATGTTGGGTAATTCGTATGGAATTACCGGATATATTGGCTATTGATAGAGAATAGCTGGATGTTGGGTAATTCGTATGGAATTACCGGTTATATATTGGCTATTGATAGAGAATAGCCGGATGTTGGGTAATTCGTATGGAATTACCGGAAATATTGGCTATTGATAGAGAAAAGCCGGATGTTGGGTACTTCGTATGGAATTATCGGTTATATTGGCTATTGATAGAGAAAAGAAGTTACCGGTTTGATTATTGGCCATTTAAGAGGGTTAGTCGGGTTTGAGGTAAAATTTGTGAATTACCAAATTAAAAAAATATATATTAAACAATGAGTGTTGGTTACAGAGGTCTTATAAGTATAATATTAATAAATTATAAATGAGTTATTAATGTTGATATATTTTGAAGACTTATGCACATAATAGCTTTATCATTTTTAATGTGTTATCTTCCTTATTTCTTATTAATGTTATGTATACAGGTTGTTCACGAAGTGATGCGGAGCGTTAGATATAGGCTTTGTGTTTTAATCTGTTTATTTTGTGGGATGTAATATATTTGCTTCATATGTAATTTGTATTATACGTAGATTGTAATATATGTGTCATGAAGATGTTTGCTTTTGGTACTTATATATTTAAAAAGTATGAGTAAGGAATCAATATTATTAAACTACTCGAAAAGAATATTTATTAATTATAATCATGCATGTTTAAAAGATGGATGCATGTTAATGTGATAATTAGTTTAATATGAATCTTTTGAATTTATAATTGTTTGTAATTAATGTTTTATATGTTGATGATGTCAGGTTGAGAAACTACAATGAAGTATAGTTATGTGGAATATTGTATGATGAGATGAGATTAGATATGATCCAGAATGGTTGGATCAAAATGAAAGTTTTGAGTATTGTGATTGAATGAAGTATAGTTGATAACTTGGTATCATCAGAAAACAAAGGAAACTCTGCCGAAATTTTCAAAAAAAAAAAATTTCCCACAATCTTCGACATATTATTCAATACTTGATATTAGTAAAGAAATGGTTGAGATTTCATGACATTATAATTTGAGGGTGTTACACTACTAAACCATTTTGTTAACTTAAACTAATGGAAGAATTAGATTAAGAATTCATTAACATATAGGGGACCTAATCAAGATGAAATAGGTTGGTAACCTGACTAAGTTAATCTAATAGATTTATTTATTTATTTTTGGTTTGCTTTTTTAGTTAATATCATCTCCATGTGTTATGATTTTGTTTATGTCGGTGAATAATTGTATTAAATGCATAGATGATATTAGTAATATAAACCAATGGTTAACTATTTACATTGAATTGATTGGTTAAACTTTTTTTATTAAAAATAGTTATGATTAATTAATGTAGATGAAAACACAAGAAAGACAGTAAGCACAAACAATACAAAATTATGTCGAATATGGTCACCACATAAAAACTCTAATTTAAAATTTTATTACTAAATATTTTATCTTTAAATAGTCTTTTGAAACTCAAACTAAACAATAGTATTTATACGAGTCATAGGTCTAAACCACATAAGAAAAAATAACATTCCTAAATTGAGTGATTTTGATTGTAAATAAGAAGAATAAAAACATCATAAAGAAAAATATTTTTCTAAACTAAATAAGAATAAAAATAACTAAGGAAACAAATAACTTCCCTTAAAAATCCTCTTGCATAAGTCTTCCCTAGTTGAAAAGAACTTATCATTGAGTTTAAATTATTCTTGTCTCAATCTCGTGGATATCTAATCAATATTATTTAAGCTCTTTTCTTTATTTGCTTCAAGTGTATAACAATTTTATATATCAATTTCAATTCTTTCACATTAAATTTTGCATAAGAAACATCAATTGATAAATGACTTCTTTTCCTAAAGCAATGAATTAAAAATCTCAAACTTATTTCATCAACATGTGTTATATCCACAGAACCCTTGAATAAATTTACCTTTGTGATAATAGTAAACTTGTAATTAAAAGGATCATCATAACCTATATTAATAATTTTTTTTTGCTGAACACTTTTCATATTTTCTTTACACTCAACCTCTAACTTATCAATAAAAATAATATTGATGATATCATTATTGTCATTATTTATGCTGTCATTACCAAGATAATCATCACCAAAATAAATATTATAAATTAGTGGAGAATACCAATCCACATATATCTCAACATAAAAGAGATTACCAAAATCTCTATAGTATTCATCTCGGTAAAGAAGATGCCTTTTATAGTCATGCTTCTGAAACAGGTTCTCAAAACTAGCTATGGATTTGTGATCACGATCCTATAATTTTCTCTTTTCCATCTCTACTAATTGAAGAGATAATTCTTCAACTTGCCTCTCCAACTTTATCATCACTAAATGACAAGTTAATTTTGTAATTTATCTTTGCATGTCTTTTATTACCGGTTCCTAAACAATTATTTTCCAAGGAAAAACTTCATCATCCACCCCCTCTTGTATGAGCATGTCATATTCTATGACATCTTTCAATCATGGTTACTTAACATCACATAACAAATAACCACTAGGAATTATTTGGCTCTGATACCAACCGACATAAATAGAAACAACATAAGAAAGACAACAAACATAAGCAATATATAATTTTGTTGAATAAAATTACCATATAAAAACTCTAATTCAAAATTTTATCATTGAATATTTTCTTTTCAAATTGTTTTTTGAAAATAAAACTAAACAACCATATTTATACTAGTCATAGTCCAATATTGTATAAGAAAAAAAAATTCCTAAATTGAATTATTCTTATTTTAAATAGGAAGAATAAAAACATCATAAAGAATAAGATTTTCCTAAACTAAATAAGAATAAAACCAAGAAAAAAAAATAATTTCCCCTAAAAATCCTTCTACATTATTGATTTTAGCTATGTTTATTGTTGTGATTTTTGTAATAATCTAACAATAATTGAATTGAGAGAATAATCCACTTTATGCTTTAAGAATGTTCATTTTTAAACTCTTGTAATGGTCACTAGTTTGAACGACCGAAAATCAAACTAGTGGACTAGCAAAAGTGGCCATTTATGAATTTTGTTTTTTAAAAAATAGCATTTTTTAAATTATTAGCAAAATAACATAATTTTAAAAAATATTTGGTGAAATAACATAGTTTGTACATGTCATAATTATGAACGTGATATTCAAGCTTGTTGCTATTTAAAATCATGATGCTTCAAAAAAATAATGGAATGGATTGCACATGAAAAGAGATGAGAGGAAACAAAAGGACTCTAGAGACATACTGAAACTCCGATAGCAACACAACCAATTTCATCTTAAAGATTTCAATAAGATAAATCCAATGACATCAAGAAAGGTCACCAGCGGTGACCCAAGTGTTCCACATTTGTGGTTTAAAGGTGGCAGGTGGCTCACCATTGGTGACCTTTTTTGGTGTTATTTGATTCATCTTATTAATATCTTTTCAAAGGCACCAATGGGTTATAATCGAAGTTTCACAACCCAATTTATGCATATCATAATAAATAAAATTTCTTTGTACACTGGTGCTCAAAGAGAGTGCTCAAAGAGAAATTGCAGTAAAGATAGTAAACCCATGGTAAAATCTTATATTATTGTCTATTCTAACAATTATGTATCATTTTCTACTATTATTACTTTAAAAAATCATGTCCATTAAACCAAGCCGGATAAAAAGAGACTTAATAAATGGATAAAAAACATAACAGTAATTATCCAAAACTAAGAGTAATTTTAAAATGAATGTAAGGCTATTTTAGTAAAAACAAAATAGCATAAACGTACACTTCAAGTCATAGTTATCAAACTCAGCTCGGAAGTTGATATTGACAAGGAGCTGGGTCTCAGGTTACATGGGCTGACTAAGGTCAACTCAAGAAAATTAAAAAAAAAATATTTAAGGTTTTAATATTTCATATGAAAATTTTTAAAAATAATTTATGTGGATGTAGGCTATGCATATTGTACATAATAAAGTTTTAGAAATTATTTTAAAAAGTTTTTTTTATCTCATACTGGAAAAATATTATATTTTTTTTTAAGTTATTTTATCTCATATTGGTATTTAAACCAAAAAGGATTTCTTATTTCACATTGAAAAAACATAATTTTTTTCTTGTGAATATTGAGTATATATATTAACAGGCTTTCAATCCCACATTGAAAAAATAAAACTTTCTTCTAGTTGTTATATAGTGAACTTTAATATAAGCTAGTAACCAACAAGAAAAAGATGATAGGTTTGCACGCATAAAATTGAATCGAGTAAAAGAAAAACCTTTGATTGTCTTCCATGCACCCGAAGTAATACCTATGCTTTCTCGATCTTATCTTTTACCTTTATTTATAATTTGTTCTTGTCCCTTTACAACTAAACCACTATTTTTTTTAATAAATTGTTTTTGTTCCCTTTTTTACTAGAACCACTAATTGTTTATTTTGTCCCTCCTTTAATTAAAACTGCTATTATAAGAAAAATAAAATAAAAATGTCAATTTGATAAAAAAAAAATTGACATAAAAAAAGGTTAATGACATATTTCGTTGGGGAACTCAAGTCACAGGTTGAACTGATGGGTTAGGTAGAATTCACTACCCAATTGCATGCCCAGTTTTTATCTTCTTCAGACCTAGCCGGTCCATGGGGTTACCTAGGTCCTAGGTCAACATCCTAAGTCGAGCTGGGTCTAATAAGTATACATAAAGTATGACTTTATTTTTTTTTTCTTTCTTTTCCTTTTAAAAGATTTCAAATTTTTCATGGGGATTTTGATGTGGTTTGCCTCTTTATTGATAAAAAAATATTTTATATTAGGTTCTTTATCAATATAATATATTAAATCACTTTAATCAAAGTCTTATTTAATCACAAACCATTCAACTGTTAACGCTATTAAGACTTAATGAATGAGCAATGAAATGACAACACATGGAAAACATTACTGTCAAAAAAGTTTATCATGTTATTACATGGAAAAAATTAAATTTATATTGATAAAAAAATCTAATAAATTATTTTTTATTAATAAAAAAATGAAGTAACCAAAGCTAAAACAAGAATGGAAAAACATTGTATTATATGAATGAATACACTGTTAAAAAAACACAATGTTTCCATCATTTTATTCTTCCCACTTAAATAAGTTGAATTTAAGGTCAGATAGTTTTTTCACGAGAACCTATTAGTCATTGTTTATTTGTATAAGAGCAATTGGTTTTTATAATTTAAAAGTGCATAATTAAATGATTGTATTATCTTTGAAGGCAAATAAAAAATAACTTATATGGAAGGTTTCTAAATCATTTTTAATTTACAATCATAATAAAATTACTCCAATGCTATTTGAACTAAAAATTTTAAAACTATCATTCAAGGGTTTTTTAGACTTTTTATCTTGATTTTTCTTGTAATAACCAATATAAATAAGAGTCAGTTTGGTCTTTTCAGGATATTAAAATAATTAAAAAAAAAGGGGTTGATGCTTGAAAATAATGTGCTAGTGTGTGTGGGAGGGTAGTGTGTGTATGATGGTTCACGTAGGTTGGGTAACAAAATTGTTTCTATCTCATAGCCTTGGGATTCACGTTGGCCCAATCAAATTTAAAAGGTTTCCATTTATTTGCTTTGTTTTTCAAATATAGTTTTATTCTTTTAATTGCACTTTGTTTGTTTTAAATCTTTTTTTTTCTTTTTTGCATCTTTCTTTACAATTTCATCCCTTGGAAAAATTAAAAGGTCCTTTTATTTTATTTATTTATTTCAATTATAGTCCTTATTCTTTTAATTACTCCTTTTTTGTTTTAAATTCTTTATTTATTTATTTTTCTTTTCAATGTCATTCATTGACATTTGATTTAATGGGATTTCTATATCAATTTTTATTTTTATTTTTTTGATTGCTATTTTTTGACATTATTTTTCTTAATTAACTCGAGCCACGGGTTTACCATGCTAACTCGGATTAGTATGAGTCTTGATTAGTACATAAAAGTGCATTTTTATCAAGGTTTTATATCATCATTTTTGCACTTGAAGTATCAATAAATCCTTAACTAGAGCATGTTTTATAATAACAGATCTGATAATATAAGATAGCTTTAATTTATGGTAAATGTTCATTTTAAATGCAGGCATATCTCACAATCCAAAGGATTGATTGATGTGATTAACTATTGAAAGTGAAAGGACAAAGAAACGGCTAAGATTAGAAAGGAGATACCGATTCAATTCAAATTGGAACACTGTTCAGTTATTGGGTCATATCTGGAGCTGTAGATCTTGGATTTTAGCTTAATTTATATGGATGGAAAGTTAAGAAATAGGCCTACAATGTTCATGAATAGTGTAAGACCCAAATCTATCGTTTTCAAATTCAAAGTTTGGCCACAAAAGAAAAGTCAGAATCTGTCATGTAATCCGCCCCAAACACTGCTTAGCATTTTATCCATATCTGGAGTTCTAGAAGGCCACATGACGTGAAATTTGGTGGGTGGAAGGAAAAGACAATTTCCAACAACTTTCATGAAGATGATTTTCTCAAATTCGGATGGTAACAATGACATTTCGTCCAGACAAGAGCTTGAGGTCTATCCACCACGTCCACCAACAGCACTACTCAGTATTTTAGCCATATCTCGAGCTCTAGTGATCCAAATGCTCTGAAATTTTATGGGTGACAAGATAAGATGATTTCCAACAACTTTCATGAACACTTTGCCAAATTCTGAATGGAGCAATGTCGTTTCATCCAGCCAAAGTGCTTGAGTGCTGCTGTCCACCAAGTCCACTAAATCAATAGTTGGCCACTACAGCAATAATCAATTACCAAATGAATAGTTCTGAATTTTAGCCTATAAAAGGAGGCATTTGCCATTCATTTGAGAAGCTTGGTTCTAAGATCAAGATCATGTTCTTGCTCTCTCTTTATTGTTGTAATGCTTAAGTTTTATTTTCATTAATCTCTTGTTCATGCTTTTCATTTCCTTTACTATACTTAGTTAACTTATATCATGTTTATATTCTTATCTTGTTTATTTATGTTCTTCTTCTTTATTATCTCTAGCGAAGTTAATTATATCAAGGTGACAAGGTTTCACTAATGGTGTTAGAATAAGTATAATATGAACTCAACATGGACTTCAATGCTTAAATCCTAAACAAGTTTGCTATTAACATGTCTTATCATTTTTATCTTATTAATCCTTAATACCTTGCTTGTTAAATGGTTAATCTAGATTTGTGTTATATAACACTTGGTACATCAAATACTTGATCCTTTATAGTCTTCGGCCGACATCGTTATTATGAGAGGAACTTGATTTGTTGTCAACATAAGTTAGCATCATGAATACTTGATAAAATTTGTAAGTATGGTATTATGTAAATAAGATGATTAATATGATCATGTTGATAATTTATAAAGAGTTTATATTTTACTTATCTCTAATACTATTAGTGAACCCTCTAACCTTGACATTTGTTTTTATCATTGTTTAATCTTTACATTAATCTTCCATCTCAAAGTTCTCATTAATTTCTTCCTCTTCTTTTTTATTATTACTACTACTACTACTACTACTACTACTACTACTACTACTATTATTGTTGTTGTTGTTGTTATTATTATTATTATTATTCGTGTTATATTTTATGTACTTTAAGTATGCTCTGTGTTTGATCAAGGATCCTGACATTGTTGGTCTTGCCTTGTTCATTCGCATCAGAAATCTGTTTATATTATATAATATATCTCTTTGATCTTTTCATAAACTCAGTATATAGGCTGGAAACCTGTGACCCGATCTTTGAGATCATTCTCAGGTATAACAACGCCACGTACTGAGTATTATTATTATTACTATTACTATTAATATTACTATTATTGTTGTTATTATTGTTGTTGTTGTTGTTGTTGTTGTTGTTGTTGTTGTTGTTTTATTAATTATAATTTATACAATTAACCTCTCTATGGTTCGACCCCGGTCTTGCCGGGTTATTTATTACTGTGACACTCCTGCACTTGGGATAAGACATCAACTCTTTGATCGTGTCAAGTTTTTGTGCATTTGCTTGGGGAGGTAAATTCTTGTATAAATTATAATATTTATTTTATTTTTTTATTTTTCACTTTTCTTGTATCTAACTTTTGTTTCTTTTATTTTGTTTCTTTTTCTCTTGTTTTCATCTTCTTTCTATTCTTTTTCTACACGTGCATGAGAGTTTGATCACGTACATTAAGTAGTAGACTTTGTAGGGTATCCTCATTATTTTCAGAAAATATGGCTGAAGAAGATAACCAATCACTTCATAATGAGAATAATGAGAATAATCGAGTTAGAACACTAAGAGACCACATGAATCCAACAAGAACAAGTGCACCCTCATTTATAGTTTTTCCTCCTGATGCATGTCACTTTAATTTTAAGCCAGGCATTATTCAACTTTTACCTTCTTTTCATAGCTTAGATCTAGAAAATCCATACTTGCATTTGCGAGAATTTGAAGAAGTGTGTAATACCTATAATGACTTAAATTGTAGCATGAACACCATCAGATTAAAGCTTTTTCCTTTTTCATTAAAAGATAAAGCTAAAACATGGCTACAGAATCTTAGGTCAGGATCCATTCGTGCTTGAGATGAAATGCAACAACAATTTTTAAAGAAGTTTTTTCCATCTCACAGAACAAACTCTTTCAAAAGACAAATTACCACTTTCACTCAAAAACCAGGAGAAACATTTTATCAATGTTGGGATAGGTATCGAGATTTGCTTAATACTTGCCCTCATCATGGTTTTGAAACATGGAGATTGGTTTCACATTTTTATGAAGGATTAACACCTAAAGATAGGCAAATGGTGGAATTGATGTGTAACGGAACTTTTGAAAATAAAGACCCTGATGAAGCAATGGAGTACCTAGACTTGCTAGCCGAAAATGCTCAAAATTGGGACACTACAGGCAGTTATGAGGCACCAGGTAAAACTCAACCTCATACATCTAGTGGAGGTATGTACAACCTTAGGGAAGATCATGACCTCCAAGCTAAATTTGCATCTTTAGCTAGAAAAGTTGAGGCACTTGAATTTAAAAAGAATGGTCAATTAAAATCTGTTCAAGACATTGTGTGTCAAATCTATGAAATGAATGAACATGCAACGAATGACTGTCCAACTTTGCCTTCTTTCAAGGAATGCCTCCATGAACAAGCTCATGTTTTAAACAGTTTCCAAAGGCCCAGTCATAACCCATATTCGCAAACATACAACCCTGGTTGGAGAAATCACCCAAATTTCAGTTGGAAGAGTGGTAACAATAATGCACAAACTTCACAGCCACCGTTTCAAGCACCACATAATTTCCAAAATTCTCATGGATATGCACCTCCTTATGCTCCACCTCCTAAAAGAAATCTTGAGGAAACATTGCATGCATTCATTGAAAAGCAGGAGACAATCAACACTCAAAATGCTCAAACCATGGCAGATCTAAAAGATGCTCTTGCAAAAGTCACATCTTCTCTGAGTTTTCAAGAAAAAGGTAAGTTTCCATCTCAACCACAGCAAAATCCCAAGGGACAATACAATGCAAACGCAAGTAGTTCTGGAAGCCAACACATGGATCAAGTCAAATCAGTCATCACTCTTCGCAGTGGTAAAGTTATTGAAAAACCCACTCTTGAACCTTGTGAGAAAGATGAGTTAATCTCCGAGGGTAAGGAAGGGGTTGAATCTGAACATTGCAAAGAAAAGACTGATTTCCCACCAGCACTTCCATTTCCTCATGCCATGACCAAACAAAGGAAAGTCAATCACAACTCTGAAATCTTTGAAACTTTCAAACAGGTAAGGATCAATATTCCTTTGTTGGATGCTATTAAACAGGTACCTTCTTATGCTAAATTTTTAAAAGATCTGTGCACTGTGAAGAGAAAACTGAATGTGAAAAAGAAAGCCTTTTTAGCCGAACAAGTAAGTGCCATTCTTCAGAACAATAATGCTTTGAAGTATAAAGACCCTGGTTGTCCTACAATTTCTTGCTTTATTGGAGAACATAAAATTGAAAGAGCTTTACTTGATCTTGGAGCTAGTGTGAATTTACTTTCATATTCAGTCTTTCAGAGTCTCAATCTAGGTGAGTTAAAACCAACTTCTGTAACTCTTTTACTTGCCGATAGATCTGTAAAAGTGCCTAGAGGAATTGTCTTGGATACACAACCTGTTGAAGCATGTAATTTAATTCCTGTTATTTTAGGACGTTCGTTTTTTGCAACTTCTAATGCATTGATTAATTGTAGGAATGGACTGATGAAGTTATCATTTGGAAACATGACATTGGAGATGAATATTTTCAACATTTGCAAGCAACCTAGAGATAATAATGATTTACAGGAAGTGGACTTTATTAAAAAATTAGTTCATGATCAATTTGAAACTATATCCAATGAAATTGAGTTTAATGAATCTGAGAATTTGCAAATGATTTATTTTCAGGAAGAATCAAAGGCAAGTAATTGGAGACCACAAATTGAGAAATTGCTATCACAATCAATTGAGTCCATACCTTCCAGTGTTTAACCACCAAAACCTGATTTGAAGCCGTTACCATTCAATCTCAAATACTCATTTTTAGGAGAAAATGACACTTTTCCGGTAATAATTTCTTCCAAACTTAATGCACATCAAGAAGGTAAGTTATTACAAACTCTGAAAATGCACAAAAATGCATTAGGATGGACCATAGCTGACATAAAAGGAATTAGTCCTTTGATTTGCACACACAGGATTTATTTAGAGGAAAATGCTAAACCTTCTAGAGAAATGCAACGAAGGCTTAATCCTAATATGAAAGAAGAAGTGAGAAATGAAGTCATTAAGCTTCTTGATAATGGAATCATTTATCCTATTTCTGACAGCAAATGGGTAAGTCCTACCCAAGTTGTACCCAAGAAGTCTGGAGTCACTATGGTAACAAATGAGAAAAATGAGTTAATTCCAACTAGAACCATTACTGGTTGGCGGATGTGCATTGACTATAGAAAAATTAATTCAATAACTAGAAAAGATCATTTCCCTTTACCTTTCATGGATCCAATCCTAGAAAGAGTTGCAGGTCATGAATTTTATTGTTTTCTAGATGGCTATTCAGGTTATAATCAAATTGAAATTGCATTGGAAGATTAAGAGAAGACTACTTTCACATGTCCATTTGGTATTTTTGCATATCGAAGGATGCCTTTTGGTTTATGTAATGCACCAGCCACATTTCAAAGATGCATGCTTAGCATATTCAGTGATATGGTTGAACGTTTTCTTGAAATTTTTATGGATGATTTTTCTGTTTTTGGCGATTCATTTGATGATTGTCTGACTAACTTAGAAAAGGTTTTAAGCAGGTGTGAAGAGAAGAATCTGGTGCTCAATTGGGAAAAATGTCATTCTATGGTAACAAACGGCATTGTACTTGGTCACATTGTTTCATCAAAAGGAATTGAGGTTGACAAATCTAAAATTGAGTTAATTGCCAACTTACCAACACCAAAATCTGTTAAAGATGTTAGATCATTCTTAGGACATGCTGGTTTTTATAGAAGGTTCATCAAAGATTTTAGTGTCATATCTAAGCCATTGTGTAACCTTCTAACAAAGGAAAATGTTTTTGAATGGACTGAATAATATGAAAAAACCTTTGTTAAACTTAAAAACTTGCTTACTTCGGCTCCTATCATTCAACCTCCTGATTGGTCATTACCTTTTGAAATAATGTGTGATGCTAGTGATTATGCCGTAGGTGCTGTCTTAGGACAAAGAAAAGATAAGAAACCCTATGTGATTTACTATGCAAGTAAAACTTTAAATAGTGCTCAAATGAATTACACTACCACTGAAAAGGAATGACTTGCAGTAGTATTTGCATGTGACAAGTTCAGATCTTATCTTGTTGGCTCACCTGTTGTTGTTTTTAGTGATCATGCAGCTTTGAAATATCTTCTTTCAAAAAAGGATTCTAAGGCTAGATTAGTACGATGGATTTTGTTACTTCAAGAATTTGATATCACAATCAAAGACAAGAAAGGCACCGAAAATGTTGTCGCGGATCATTTGTCAAGATTAATAACAGATTCGAGATCGGACATCACACCAATCGATGACTACTTTCCTGACGAATCTTTATTTTCTGTCTCTACAATACCTTGGTTTGCTAATATTGTTAATTTTCTTGTTTCAGGATATTTGCCAGCTCATTGGAGCACCCAAGACAAAAGAAAGTTCTTAAACGAAGTGAAGAACTTTTATTGGGATGACCCTTATTTATTCAAATATTGTCCTGATCAAATATTTCGAAGATGCATTCCTGACAATGAGGTAAGTAGTGTCATTAAGTTTTGTCATTCTGAGGCATGTGGGGGTCATTTCTCATCGAAGAAGACAACCGCAAAAATCTTACAAAGTGGATTTTCTTGGCCCACCATGTTCAAGGACACGCATGCATTCCCGCAAGATTTGTGAAAATTGTCAAAAGTTGGGGTCTATTTCAAAACGTCACATGATGCCTTTAAATCCTATCCTTGTCATTGAAATATTTTACTGTTGTGGGATAGATTTCATGGGTCCATTTCCTCCTTCATTTGGTTTTATGTACATATTGGTCGCAGTAGATTATGTTTCAAAATGGATAGAGGCAATTCCAAGTCGAAATAATGATCACAAAACAGTTGATCAAGTTTTTGAAAGAAAATATCTTGAGTCGATTTGGAATTCCTCGAGCCATGATAAGTGATGGTGGAACACATTTTCGCAACAAGTCATTTAAGTCTTTAATGAAGAAATATGGAATTACACACAAAGTTGCCACCCCTTATCACCCTCAGACAAGTGGACAAGTAGAACTTGCTAATAGGGAGATCAAACAGATCTTGGAGAAAACAAGTGAACCCTAATAGGAAAGATTGGTCTTTAAGACTTAATGATGCACTTTGGGCTTATCGAACCGCTTATAAAACATCATTAGGTATGTCACCTTATAGACTAGTCTATGGAAAACCTTGTCACTTGCCTGTGGAACTTGAACATAAAGCTTATTGGGCTATTAAAGCTTTCAATTCAAATCTTGATGATGCTAGTCAGCTGCGAAAATTACAAATAAATGAGCTTGAGGAAATAAGAAATGATGCATATGAAAATTCAAGAATTCATAAAGCAAGAATCAAAGAGTTTCATGACAAGAAAATACTTAGAAAAACATTCAATGTTGGTCAAAAAGTCTTGCTTTATAATTCTCGACTCCATTTATTTCCTGGAAAACTAAGATCAAGATGGAGTGGTCCATTTATTGTGAAACATGTGTATCCATATGGGGCCTGTGATATCGAGAATCCAAAGAATGGTAATGTTTTTAAGGTAAATGGACATCGTTTGAAAGTTTACTTTGACAATTTTTCAGTTGAAAATGACTCTATTGAATTGGGTGATCCTGTATATAAAGATTGATTCTTTTTCTCATATTGTTTTTGTGTTTCTTTTTATGTGACTTTTGTTTTGCTAGTTCTCTCACCCCGGTCAAATGGCGGATAACGGTACTCCGTGACTCTTAAAGTCGGTTCTTTCAGTTTCCCATGATAACTGATATTTGTGTATATATTTGTTCAATTCTTTGCTGTTTCTCCTTTCTTTGCATCTCTTTTCCACTTCTCATCTAAAAAAAAAAAATGGACATCACTCTTGAAAAATTGAAAAAGTATTTTCCTGCTCTGCCTCAGAATGCGATTACAAAAATTTACCGTGCCAGATGTGCAAGATTGCGATTGTTAATGAACCATGGAATTCCTGAAGATATTCGCTGGCTAATTGAAGCAAAGGTCCGATTATCAGGTGAGTCCTCCAATTCTTTCATTTCATACATGCCTGGAACAGGTAAAAGCACTTTTGCAAAGAAACGTTGTGCAAAACGACTGCAAGTCTGTCACAGATGTGCTAGATGGACTTGTAATGCAAAATGTCGTTCCTTAGAAATGGTATCTGTAAATCGTGAAGATAAAATACAGTTCATTAAGGATGGCCTGAGTAAGGAGTCTTTAGATAATCTTCTATTGACTCTTGAGACGCACCCTAGTGGAGATGTGCATCGTGCAATTCATGATTTATGGCCACAATTCCATAAAGAACATGCTCGACATAGTCTTGGGAATCTGACTAAAAAAGACCCTGTTTGTCAGTTTTTAAGAAAACTAGATGGGAAGCATATCCTCGACCCATAGAGGGCGTTTAAGCCGTTCTTGGACGTAAAACCAAGGGAAGATGTGAGCCACAATCACAACTGCTTGTACATACATATTTTTATAATAAAAAAATAAAAAAATAAAAAAATAAAAATAAATAATAAAGAGAGAGAGGCTCCAACTGACCTACATATAGGTGTTATGATTGCATTTTCAATTTCTCATCTATAAATTCTTCTCTTCCTTCCCTTTATTTCTACTCAACCCACACATTCAACAGATATCGAAGTGTGTAGAAATGGCAGGTTCCTCGAGTCATAAAAAAAAAATATTTGTGTTTTCGGTGGATCTAGTCCTGGGAAAGAAATAGAGTTTTTAGAATCAGCAAATCATCTTGGTCAGATATTAGCTGAGAGAAAGATTCATTTAGTGTATGGCGGAGGCAGCCTTGGGTTAATGGGAGGTGTGTCAATAGTTGCATTTTTAGGAGGCAGTCAAGTTTTGGGGGTCGTCCCCAAAGTTTTAGCAAAAGAGGACCTCCTTGGAAAAACAATTGGAGAGGAATTACAGGTCTCCACAATGTCTGAACGATTGAATACAATGTTTAAACATGTTGATGCCTTTATTGCCTTACCAGGTGGTCTGGGTACATTGGAAGAGATCTTTCATATTTCCTCTTAGGCCCAACTGCACATTCACCATAAACCTATAGGTTTGTTAAATGTTAATGGTTTTTACGATAAATTATTGTCTTTTCTTGATCAAGCTGTGGAACAGGAATTTCTAACATCTTCGGCACGACGAATCATAATCTCTCCGCTCTTCTTGAACAATTGATTGACCAACTAAAATCTTTCATCCCTATCATTGATCCCTCTATGAGTCGCATACATTGGTCACTTGAGAAAAGCCGTAAAAAGCTTAGATTGGATTTGAGCCTTCATTTGTGAAACCTTGTGTCTTTTGGTTTTATTAATATCTTATTATTTTGTTTTGTTATTTCTTATATTTGTTTAAGTGTGTTTCAGGTTTGTCAGTATTCGTTGTTTCAAGTGATGTCTTCTATACTCTATCTTTCTACCTTAGGACATTGAGAACAATGTCTCATTTTGGTTGGGGGGAAAGGGTAGTAGTTGATATGTAAAAAAAAAACCTAATGTGTTTTCTTTTTCATAAACTATTTGCAAAACTGTTATTAAGATGGCAGAGTAATGAGTATTGACTCTTGAGACGCATCTTAGTAAACATTCATAACAAGGTCTATTATTACACTTCTTGAAATATTCAGGTTTACAAA
Organism: Populus deltoides; assembly: GCA_015852605.2. Taxonomy (NCBI): domain Eukaryota; kingdom Viridiplantae; phylum Streptophyta; class Magnoliopsida; order Malpighiales; family Salicaceae; genus Populus; species Populus deltoides. The sequence continues at coordinate 8,270,360 of CM027588.2, read as the reverse complement.
CTCTCGCATTGTTATCACTTGACTCTGCTCATGTACTTATTTAACAAGTATTCGTAAACCTTCATTTTCACACACACACTTTAACATATGATTGTGGGTTGCATATTGGATTATTACATTATTTATGTTCTTTTGTTAAAGGTAACAACTAAGGAAAATGGATAGTATATTAAAAAAAACAGAAAAAAAGTATATATAATAATAAAAAAAAAACGTAGATAAGTTTGATTTCGTAGCCTCCCTAATCTAAGCAATTAAGCCCGAATGGGTGTTTTAATACCTAATACCCTAAAGTCAACTGACTTGGGAGCTATTGGCCCAAAGCTTGTTACATGGGTTAAGGAGAAAAGCTTAAGGGAATCAAACATTGCACTATCTACGTATCAGTATCTGCAACCCGAGTTATTAAGCCCGAAGGGGTGTCTCAACACCTAATGCCCTAAGACCAACTGGTCTGGAAGTCATTAGCTGAAAGCTCGTTACATGGGTTAAAGCAGCATTCTGTTTTAAGTTATATGTGTATAAATAAAAAAAAAAGAAAAAAAAAGAAGATAATAATCCCAACCCAAGGAAGTTAACCTGAAACATTAGAACAAAAATCTTGTTTTCTTCCAATAAAAGCCCAATCATCTATGTTTTCATATATTGAGCACATAAAAAGAAAGGTTTATTAATATTTTGTTTAAAAGGTATTGAGCAGATATATAAATTTAATGAGAGTTTGTTTACTTGGATAGATTAATGGAAGTTAAATGATGAATGTCTTGCTTTGTGGAACTTGCAAATTATTTTTCTATTTTAATGCTTTGATTACTAGGGACTAGTAATAAGCTGGTTGGGGGGTGTGATTAGTACTTAAAAGTGCATTTTTATCAAGGTTTTATATCATCATTTTTGCACTTGAAGTATCAATAAATCCTTAACTAGAGCATGTTTTATAATAACAGATCTGATAATATAAGATAGCTTTAATTTATGGTAAATGTTCATTTTAAATGCAGGCATATCTCACAATTCAAAGGATTGATTGATGTGATTAACTATTGAAAGTAAAAGGACAAAGAAACGGCTAAGATTAGAAAGGAGATACCGATTCAATTCAAATTGGAACACTGTTCAGTTATTGGGTCATATCTAGAGCTGTAGATCTTGGATTTTAGCTTAATTTATATGGATGGAAAGCTAAGAAATAGGCCTACAATGTTCATGAATAGTGTAAGACCCAAATCTACCGTTTTCAAATTCAAAGTTTGGCCACAAAAGAGAAGTCAGAATCTGTCCTGTAATCCAGCCCAAACACTGCTTAGAATTTTACCCATATCTGGAGTTCTAGAAGGCCAAATGACGTGCAATTTGGTGGGTGGAAGGAAAAGACAATTGCCAACAACTTTCATCAAGAAGAGTTTCTCAAATTCGGATGGTAACAATGACATTTCATCCAGACAAGAGCTTGAGGTCTATCCACCACGTCCACCAACAACACTACTTAGTATTTTAGCCATATCTCGAGCTCTAGTGATCCAAATGCTCTGAAATGTTATGAGTGATAAGATAAGATGATTTCCAACAACTTTCATGGGGAACACTTTGCCAAATTCTGAATGAAGCAATGTCATTTCATCCAGCCAAAGTGCTTGAGTGCTGCTGTCCACCAAGTCCACTAAATCAATAGTTGGCCGCTACATCAATAATCAATTACCAAATGAATAGTTCTGAATTTTAGCCTATAAAAGGAGGCATTTGCCATTCATTTGAGAAGCTTGGTTCTAAGATCAAGATCATGTTCTTGCTCTCTCTTTATTGTTGTAATGCTTAAGTTTTATTTTTATTAATCTCTTGTTCATGCTTTTCATTTCCTTTACTATACTTAGTTAACTTGTATCATGTTTATGTTCTTATCTTGTTTATTTATGTTCTTCTTCTTTATTATGTCTAGCTAAGTTAATTATGTCAAGGTGACAAGGTTTCACTAATGGTGTTAGAATAAGTATAATGAATTCAACATGGACTTCAATGCTTAAATCCTAAACAAGTTTGCTATTAACATGTCTTATCATTTTTATCTTATTAATCCTTAATACATTGCTTGTTAAATGGTTAATCTAGATTTGTGTTGTATAACACTTGGTATATCAAATACTTGATCCTTCATAGTCTTCGGCCGACATCGTTATTATGAGAGGAACTTGATTTGTTGTCAACATAAGTTAGCATCATGAATACTTGATAAAATTTGTAAGTATGGTATTATGTAAATAAGATGATTAATATGATCATGTTGATAATTTATAAAGAGTTTATATTTTACTTATCTCTAATACTATTAGTGAACCCTCTAACCTTGACATTTGTTTTTATCATTGTTTAATCTTTACATTAATCTTCCATCTCAAAGTTCTCATTAATTTCTTCCTCTTCTTCTTTATTATTATTAGTACTACTACTACTACTACTAATATTGCTATTATTATTATTATTATTATTATTATTATTATTATTATTATTGTTATTGTTATTATTATTATTTACATTCTTGTTATATTTTATGTACTTTAAATATGCTCTGTGTTTGATCAAGGATCCTGACATTGTTGGTCTTGCCTTGTTCATTCGCATCAGAAATTTATTTATATTATATAATATATCTCTTTGATCTTTTCATAAACTAAGTATATAGGCTGGAAACCTGTGACCCGATCTTTGAGATCATTTTCAGGTATAACAACGCCACGTACTGAGTATTATTATTATTACTATTACTATTATTGTTACTATTATTGTTGTTGTTATTGTTGTTGTTGTTGTTGTTTTATTAATTATAATTTATACAATTAACCTCTTTGTGGTTCGACCCCGGTCTTGCCGGGTTATTTGTTACTGTGACACTCCTGCACTTGGGATAAGACATCAACTCTTTGATCGTGTCAAGTCTTTAACGTAATTTTATTTTATTTTATTATGTAATTTAATTTTCATTTTGACAAAAAAAACAATTCGACCCTTTTTAATTAATTTTTTTGTGTTTTTTGAAAAACAAATTAGGTTAGACCAACCAATATGCTTGGCTCTTGCATGCCTTCGCATCCTTGTTTTAGGTCCATTGATTTTGTTTTGTTCTTTTTATTTTTTTTTCATTCTGATTTCATCATTCAAATTTAGTTTTTCATTGAATATTTCGTTAGCTTTTTTGCAATAAAAACTAAATAGGTCTTTTGAATTTCTTATGGTGTTTTCTAATTAAAATATTATTTAATTTAGTGTACGTCTTATTTTATTTTTTTTAATTTTTTTCATTTGATGTAGTTTCAATCCCTTAAAATTAAAAAAAAAATGTTTCATTGTTAGTTTGTTTTTTAAAATGGTTTTTTTTATTTGACTTGAGATATAAAACCCTCCTTTTGTTATTAAGCTTCTTTCTAAAAGAAAAACCCCGCGACATTATGGGTCTACAATTAGTTAATTAGTTATATCGTAAGTCTATTTTTTATGGAACCCATACATATATCAAATTATTTTTTTTTCAAATTTCTTTTTTTTTTCTTTGTTCAAGATCTCCCACTCAAGTCATAACTCGGTTATGCTAAGTTAGAGAAAACTCGATTGAGTTGTCCATATTTAAATGAATGGATGTCATGGATGGTCTAACTATGACTAGGAGCCAAGTCACTAGGTTCTAGTCCAATAAGCCAAGTTGTACCGCATACTTTTGATAAACTAATTGAGATTTATTTCAAGTTAGAACCACTTCTATGATTGTTATTATAATAACTAAAAATTGTTTGGTTTAAAATATTTTAGTTGTTATTGTAATAAATAAATTGTTTGGTTTAAAATATTTTAGTTGTTATTGTAATAAATGACATTTAGGTGAACATGGAGTTAAAAAAAAAAAAAAGGAATTGTTGCCTAATTTCTAAGAGAATTAAGACAACGATAAACTATTTTATAGAAATTTTATGGTAAGAAGCCGAAGACATGAATAGGAGAACAACAATTTGTCAAATTATATTTCTGTCAAGTTGTCTAAGATTAATGAGAGTGTTTCTTTATTATTAAATTCAAGCTAATCAATTTTAAAATTAAAGTGAGTTTAGATTTAAATCCATAAAGAAGCTTTGATCATTACTTTTATAATTAATGAGGGCATTATATATATATATATATATATAGACACACACACATACTTGAATTCGTTTAAATTTATGAAGATAAAACGTGCCATAAGATTCTGTGGCACACTCTATACGCCCAATTAGGTCGTAAAATAAGCATGATAAATATGAGGGGGAAAAAAAAACTTTAAGAAAATTTAGAGGGAAACATTGCTCGACTTGTATTTTTTAAAATTTTAATTTTTTTTTCTTTAAATTAATATTTATTTTTTAGTGTTTTTGGATCGTTTTGATACGCTGATATCAAAAATAATTTTTAAAAAATAATAAAACATCATCTTAATGTATTTCTAAGCGAAAAAATATTTTAAAACGCAACCGCTACTACAATTCTAAACAAGTTTTTACTGATAGATGGTTGAAATTTTTTTAACAAACAAAGCATTATAAACAAGAAGAAAAACAGATAATTATTATATAAAGATAGAGTAATGACAACCATTTAATAATAAGCTAGCTGGTTATTACAAATTATTGTTTGTAAATAATTATTTCATAATGAACTGATAATTGTGATATCTCTTATGACAAATTTGTATTAGACAGGCAATAAATAATGCCAATCACTTAATTAGAAATTCATTAATGCAAATTATTGTGCATGAATGATTATTTGACGATGAACACAATTAAAATATGTTTTTTTAAATAAACATATGCAAGAGTTAAATAATCTACATATGTCGAAGGTATATGTGTGCACATAGAAAGCCATCTTAAGACAGACACCCTCAAGCAGCAAGTCCAACATGCACACCAAAAAAGGTTATTTATAATAATAAAACATAGGATATTCTTTGTCATGTATCAACATCAAACATTAATCTTACGACCGACCTTTAAGGGTTGGATGAATAAATAATAATAATAATAATAATAATAATAATAATAGAAAATAGTTGCCTCATGACTCGGTACATGCATATGTAGATAAATAGATAAGCAGACAAACAAGTGAGAAAATAAAGCATATATTAAGAATAAACAAGCATCATGTCAAAACAAATAAATTCGATAATATTTTATTAAGTTTCAAGGTCAAAATGGTTGGTATGTTTTGTGAAACCTAATAACTTTTATCTCATATTCACAAACTACAAAATTTTCTTATATTTTATATAATAAAAAGTTAAAAAATTATAAATGAATAAAAAAATAATTTTGAGATTAAACCATATGCTCACACTCGCTCGACTTCGCTCAGGCACAAACTTGGTTTGAGTTAGTTTTTTTCAATTTATTTTAGATGTAAGTCTGAGTTTGTTATAAAATAATTTTTTTATCCATAAAAAATTATTTCTTACCAGCTCATTTATTTATCTAGCCCATGAATAAAAAATTTGAATCAACATTTAAAAATTGTCAAGTTGATTTTTTTTACAACATAAATGGAAATAATTAATTTTGATAATAACAAAAATTAACTTTTAATTTCAAAATTCATTATAAAAAAAAAGCAGAAAAAAGATGTTTTACATCCTCAATTTTATAGATTACTTTACTTTGTTTAAAGCTTTGTGTTTCCTTTTTTTTTTTCCTTCTACTCTAAAACATAAGTTCTATTATTGATGAAAGTGATATTTTCTTGAATTCATGGAACTTGTTTAAAAGTTTAACTAAATAAGATGGTGGTGTTATTGAAATTCTAAAAAGCCGATTGCTTTCATTTCATTTATATCAAGAAATAAATAATAAAAATTTAAAAATAAATAATTCATCTATAACAACAAAAGATTTTTATCTGAAACTAGTTCTAAGTTCAACAATAAATTAGTACTTTTAATATACTTTGATTTTAGTTGAAATATAATGCTGCCTTTATATGTGTGCTAGCTAGGATCTTGATGATTTAAATGTAATTCTATATATTTAATTATATGATTAGGATGAATTAAAATGTTATTATTTCAAACTCTTTTGCAAGTTTATGTTCTTTATTTTGTTTTTGCATGCAATATAAACTAATCAGTTATATTATATCCTCCAATAACTTTTGATCAACAAAGTTTGAATCCACTGTGGAATATGGAAGTGGGCTTGCAGCCTGAGAACTTGTTCGAGCTGGAATTAGGTTTCCACTTGGCTTTTTATTCGATTCCGACGGATAATGACAGTGGTTATTATAATAATTAAACTCAGACTAGTCTGATGGTTGATTTTAGACCTGATCAATTTAGTGGTTGGATTAATTTGTGTTAGTTGAAAGACCGGCCGGTATAATAATTTGATAAAACTCGGTTGACCCAGCAGGTCCACCTATGATTCGGGCAACCTGGACGAGACCTGATGTTTTTTTTCTTTCAAATGTGGTTTTTTTTCTATACCCTTCTTTTCTTATATTTTTTTAGTTGGTTATTAACACTTTTTAAAGGTCACTATTTAAATATTAGAAAAATATTTTATTTTTCAATGTAGGATTTGAAACCCTTTAGTATACATACTCTATGTTCATAAAAAAAAAGTTATTTTTTTAATGTGAAATTTGAAATCATTTTATATATATACTCTATGTTCTTTATATTCACAAAAAAAAAGTTATGTTTTTTCAATGTGGGATTTGAAACTCTTTTGTATATATATTTTATGTTCACAAGAAAAAAATTATTTTTTTTTATGTGGAATAAAAAAACTTTTGGTTTAAATACTTCAATTTAAAAGGATAATATAATATATTTTCAATGTGAGATTTAAAACTGTTTAATATATATACTCTATGTTTACAAGAAAGAAGTTATTTTTTTAATGTGGTATAAATTTTTTTAAAAAAATATTCTTTTAAACTTCATTATTTACAATATATATAACTTATATTTACATGGATTTTTTTTTATTTTTTTACATGAAATATTAAAATTTTAAATATTTTTTTAATTTGTTCAGATTAATTTAAATTTACTTGTAAAACCTAGAACCTGATTTCTTAAGCAGATTATTAGGTTTCATAACTATGGTGGTTAGGAATCCAAGAGGACATAATGGAGTGTTGGGTGTTGTTTTGGTGGATTACAGTGAAGTGAAGGGGTCCGTGGCCGAAGTGATTCATTTTAGTGATTGGATAGATTAAGTGATGTTGTTTTTAAAGTATTTTAAAAAAAAGTATATTAAAATAAATATTTTTTATTTTTAAAATTTAATTTTAATATTAAAATAATTCTAAAACATATAAAAAATAATTCTAAATAATAAAAATTAAATTTTTACCCACCTCGGGCTACGCCAACCAATGAGATTCTGTGCCTTATGTCTATCTGCATGCCAATGATATTGAGACTTAAAACACCTTCAAGGAGCCATTGTTTTCTTAAACAAAGATTGTGAGACTTAAAACACCTTCAGTCAATTTTAACTTTTAATATAGGTATTTTTTTCAACGAGATTATTAAACTAGTTCACGAGAATCACGTGATTTGCATGTAAGAATCACGTGACTTGAAAACTTGATATATTCTCTGGTAATCACTTCCAAATCATATGACTCAAAATTTTGTCCCCAATAATAAATTAGAAACTTTATACATATTCAAGGATAAAATTGGTTTTATTATAAATATAATGATAAATTTGAACATGTTAGTTGATTGGGTTATATCAAAGCAATTCCAATATAATTTAATTTTAAATCCAAGCTACGTAAAGAACTCTGATAAAGAAATTTTTTTTGTTAATTTTATATTTTTTTTAATATCTTTTATAATTTTTTTACCAGACTATCTTTAGAGCAATCAAGTTAAATGAGTTATATCGAACTAACTTTTATATGATTTAATTTAAATTTAAACTAGAAAAAAGTTGAATTAAAATATTTCATTATTAACCCCCCTAACTATATTTAATAATAATATTAAAATATTCTTTATATATATTTTTTTGTCATGTTAGAAAAAAAAAAAAACCAATCCAAGCTATAGTGTAATGCGAGTTATATCGGATCCCTGTCGTTCAAGAAAAAGGATTGGTGGCCCAGGAATCTCGTTTGATAATTGATAGCCATCTTGAGTTGTCACGCATGCGCATGCATACATGTCGACATGACTGTGGACCCTACAAATATAATGTAGGGTTATTATTCTGAAACAGTAGAGACGGATGGAAGAGATAAAATAAAAAATAAGTAAAAAAGAGATGGGTGACAATGTAAAAATTAAAATTATTTTTTTTTGTATTCTATTTGGTTACAATGAATAAAATATGAAAAAATAATTAAATATTATTTTTTTTTATTTTAGTTTATATTAAATATTGAAATTAATAATATTATAATAACCCTAGTTATAAAACCATGAATGTCTTGACTGGTTTATCGGGGCCTGGATTGGTTTGAGTTTAAGAAAAAATATAAATGATTGACTCGACCTGACTCAATTAAAAACTCGAGTCAACCCAAGATAAAACTCGGGTCAACCCGTGACCTAGGCTTTGCCCCAGTCGACCCCCGAATTAGTTTCTAAAACTATGATAATAACAATTTTTATTATTACATTGACCTGAATAAACCCGAGCTAACCATCCTGATCCATAACTTGAGCTTTACCCCTGGTTGACTCCCGAATCAAGTTTTAAAACTTTAATAATAACCACTTATATTTTATGCTAACTCGGGTCAACCTTCCTGACATGTGACCTGAGTCGTATCCTGGGTAGACCCTTAAGTCAGGTTTTAAAATTATATTGAAACTATTTTTATCCTTATATTAACTCAGGTCTATAGTCAATCTCACTCATAACTCAAGTCTTCTCCCGGGTCAACTCCCGAATCAGATTCAAAACTAACCATTTTTATTTTTACGCTAACCTGGGCTTTGCCTTGGACCGAATCCCGAGTTAGGTCTTAAAATTATGATAATAATAATTTTTATCCTTACATGTCTAAGTTGGACAATTTTTAAATTGAGAGTTTTTTACAAGGATATTTGAGGAATAAAAAATAATAAATATTGTTTTCGAAGATATATTTTCTCTGTATCTCATGTTTTGGAAGTATAGAAATTCACTCCAAAATTATTATAGATACATTTATTTTTATGTTTTTGTCTTTGTCTCTGTCTCTTCAATCAAATATATTTTTGTCTCTATTGTCTCTGTTTTTTTGTCTCGGGATTGTAACCAAACGCTATCAAAAAGTTGGTTGTGATCAAGTATTAAATTAAACTAAAAGAACCCGTGATTTTGAACAATATTAATCAATCCCAAACTTAGTTTTTTTATATATCGCAATGTTCATTTCTATAATGTTTTTTATTTTAGAAATAAAACTTTATTTTTTTAAATTTCATCATTCAAAATTATATTAATATGATTTTTTTGTTAAGATTTTTTTTTAATTTTACATGCTCCCACACATGTGAAGTGTAGAATTAAAGATTGAAAAATTTTAAACTGTAATTAAAAAATAAAAGAACTAGGGTAAAATTTAACATAAAAAAAGAACTCTTGATCCTTCTAACTATTCAAAAAGCATGAAAAACTTCCTTTTGGTCCCTCAATTTTCAAATTACAAATCATTTGGTTCCTATTGTTTGGGATTTTTATGTTTTGATCTCAAATTTTATTTTTATCGCATTTCATTCTTTTGATGTTGATAGAGGAGAGAGAAAATCACTAAAAAAATATTTAAAAAAATATTTAATCAGTTATATTTAAACCTCAAAAAATGTTGATCATGTTATCAATGTGTTCGTTTTAAAGAGTGCACTTCAATAGACATTTTTTGTCCTTCAAACATGCTAAAAAAAATATATTAAAAACCGTGAATATTTATATTTTTTAAAGAGGATTAAATGGTGTTTAAAGTTTGGAGATGGCTTTATAGAGGTTTTTATGGGTGTTTTGGAAATGTTTTAGGTTAAAATAAGTTGAGATTTTGGTTTTTGGAATTCAAAAACTTGAACGTTGATTTTTCAACAATTAAAAATAATCAAAATTTACACTAAAAGATAATATATCATTCGCTTATTTAAAAGAAAAGTAACAAAATAAAACCATGTGTAGCCCTGGCTTTTGAGATTATACGCCTTTAAGCTTTTGTTTTTGGGCTAAGCACGCTTGACGTGTTTGTTAAACAACCTTTAGTTTTTTTTATTTTTTTAAAAAGAAATTAGCATGAAATTATCTTTAAATAAATTGATAAAAATAATATTTAAATAATTATCCAATTATATCATAGTTTTCAAGAACATTAGAGTTTTTTTAGGGTAATATTAATAATTATTTTATGATTAATCATATATTAATCTAATACGCAGGTTTTTTTATTAAGAAAAAAAAAACTTATAGTATTCAATAAGAATGGAATATCATGAACTCAGATGATTACAGAAGCCAAGCTTTGCATTGTGAGATTCTTCAATCACATTGCAATATTTAACTTCTAAAAGCTTATTTAATCATTAATTTAATTATAATGACAATCCTGCAACTTCTTAAACTATTTTTTTATTTTTAAAAAAAATAATACAAAAAGTTCTTCAATATAAATAAAAAAAAGAGTTTTTTTTTATTTAACAAATAGATTTTTTACTCTAACTCAATCCATTAGAAACTCCACAAATACTCTCACCAGTTGAACTCGTCCCCAAAGCCGATACCAGGAAACAGTAAAGCTTGCTTCATAGGGTCTTTCTATCAGGGTAGAGGAAGTCCGCATCTTCCCAGACATATCTATTTCACCGAGCCTATTTAGTTTTCAAAATAGTTCTTGTTTAAAAATGCTTTAATTTTTTTTTAATTTATTTTTAATATTAACATGTTAAAACAATATAAAAACATGAAAATAATTTAAAGCTAAAAAAAATTAAATCTTTTCAAAATCACTTTTCAACCACCAAAACAAAAGCTTATATAGAAGGAATCAACCACAGCAATCAACATTCAACATCAACCTATGGCAAGTCCTTCATACCATTGGAGTCTTACCCTTAAAAGGATAGGACGTAACCTATATATATATATATATATATATATATATATATATATATATATATATATATATAAACCAGCGTAAGGAGTAACTTATCAAAAAAATATTTTCCAAGGGATTTGCAACTACAACCAATTGCAAGTAGCACTCCCTGCAAATAAATTAATTCCAAGGGATAATTCCATGCAAGAATTTACACACAAACAAGAAGCAAAGCTTGCCAATGGGCCTGTAGCTCAACCAAAGAGGTCCTGTTCGAGCCTCCCTCTCATTTGGGACAAAAACACGCATAAAATGATCACATCAGCAGGAAAAGAGAGGAGCATATAAAGTGCAAGTAATTATTATAGCCATAAACGGTATCATCATCATCAACAACAACAGCAAACAGGCATACAAAATATTATGAAAGCTGGAGATTTATAAGTTGTTATTATCTCAGGACATCATTCCCTACATATGATCCAGCGGCACTCATTCCTCTTCCTCAGCCTCTTCCAGCCAGTTAACAAAGGGCTCCAGGGCCTTCACAAAGGTTTGCCTGTAACATTCCCAACGTATATTAGCTTCATTAATGCAGAACAAAATGCCAAATTAAGAAAAAAAATAGCCTAAGCTCATGCGGAATATACAAAACACCCAACCAAAAATGATGTTGAATATAGTATTGGAATGGAACCAAGCCACTAACCTTTCCATGTCATAATGGAAGGTTAAATATCGCATTTTCAACTAGTAAGAAAGATGTCATTCCAGGTTTTCTATTTTTTTTATTTCCAATTATTATTCTCCTACAAAACAAAAACTTCATCCCATAGTATATGCATTATTGATCTCCTCAGATTATTAAGTGAACAGAGCAATTTAAAGAATATAGAACTTCGCGTGCAAGATGCCAAAAGTGAAGAAACTTGGATAAACTGAAGTGAAATTACACAGCAAACCTTGGCCAGAGGGTTTTTAAATTCAGTTAACAAGAGCCTTGTCTGTTTTTATGTTGCCCGATAGAGTGAATGAATTGAGCTTGCATACCTGCCCTTGGGATTTGTTCCTTTGCGGAACCAGTGCAGAATGGTGTCTTCTGCAAGCACGTCCTGATCATAGAGAGACCTCACAATCTCAGGAAATAGCTTCATCAACTTAGCATCCTCATAGCATTGCATCTGAACTTTGTACAAGAGTTCCAGCTCAAGTTTGCCATTGGTGCAAAATGTATTTAAGAGTTGTGCCCATGTCTTTACCTGATTCATGAAAAGAAAACTCATCACAAAGACAGCATTATTTCATTAGATTACAACTGGTGACCTAATCAATAAGCAACTGGCATGCAGTTGCCACAGGCTAACAGAGAGCTTCGTATGTAAATAACCATATCCACACATGCAAGATCTTTAAACTCAAATTGTCCTTTTCAAGTATATACAATTAGCCCATCAAACTGCACTCTGAAATAAGGTAATGTAGTCTACCTAGACATTATATGTAAAAGCATTCAAAAGTTCACAAAGGTTGCCCCAGCACCAAAACTCTTACCAATTGATCAAAAGAAGATAATGATAAAAGGACTACGAAATAGGGATGACAAATTAATTTGAACCCGATGGATACCAACCTGAATTGATGGATTTTTTTATGGATAAAGTATAAATATTATCAAACCCAACCCAAAACCAACCTAACCCAGGACATAATATATATATATATATATATATAGAGAGAGAGAGAGAGAGAGAGAGAGAGAACATTTATATTTTTTTTGGGTTGGGTACTATTTTACTTTTTGTTGAATAATAAATAATAATAGTAAAATAGATATCCATATGGATACCCGATACTCGAAACCCAATGAATAGCATATGGATATCTAAATTTCTTAACCTATGGATAAGGATAGGATATGAATATAAAGAAACCCAACCCATTGGTACCATCTCTACTAAGAAATTTAAATTGTCTTATATGACACTAGAAAAGACAACGCAGTGAGGGAAAAATCACTCATTAAGGCTTAGTCTTCCTAGCATGTCATGTACTCAGTATGTTATGAAAACAGAAATTCCCCACCGACCTTACCATTGCTCATAAGAACCTTAGTGTCTCTAAGTGAAGGAAAGCACAAAAACAAAGTTCATAATGAAAACTACTTGCAAGTATAACAATTACCAAGAAAAAAGTGGATCAAATCTAGTTATGCAGACAATAAAAGCAGCAAAATAACTTTATTTTTGCAGGCAAGGGTATTTCTGCAATTTCCAGATTTTCTAGGTCTACATTTTATTTTATCAGTTCCAAAATAAACTATTAGGATGCTTTTTACATATGATAAGAAGTCCTTGTAAGACATGCTTTCTACATATGATAACAAGTCCTTGTAGGACTTGGGGCCTACAAGGACTTTTTGCATATTTTTGTTTTTGCTTCTCAACCTACTTAATGGGGCCTTAGACTACTAGGAACTCTATAAAAAGGTTATGTAATTGATCAATATAAAAGAGCAGGTATAAATAAAATTTCCGACAATTTGCTTTTGATTGTGCAACTCAATCTTCTCTTAGGTGTGATTTCTACAAATACTAGGTGTGAAGCTTTGGTTTTTCCTCCTCCTAGGCATGACTTCTAGAAATCTATCCCACATCCACATCAACTTCCAAAGAGAAAAACCACGTCAATCTAGCCTTAAACACTCATCAATAGTCCCTAAACAGCCTCCCACACACACCTAATCAATCCTACAACAATTACCCATCAAAGATTAAGCCTAAAGTCCCCTTAAAAAAATATCATATTACTATTCAAACAGCCCCTATATTCAGACCCGGAACAGGCCCATAAGCATCCTGTGTCATCTAGTCAATTTTCCTTTCTAACTGAAGTATTTCATTCATTTGAATCAACATGAGCACACAAGTTCACTGAAAAATGACATCAATATCTTCGGTAATACAAGTTAAAAAAAAAAGTGTGCTTTAAGCCATACCTGGCGCAAAGCTGAATTGGCATTCTGCTGCTGATTCTTCCCAGACCATTGTACAGCATCCATTAATACATCCCACAAAATACGCACAATTTCAATGTCTGGTAACTTAGCATCTTTAACCCGTTGTTTCACTGTGTCGATGACTTCAGACATGTCAGCTTCCTCTGCTATCTGAGTTGTTAATGCAGATTTCATTTCCTTCAGCTTCACCTCAAATATTTTCTTTTCATTATATTCAACCAAAGGTATCAGTCCTTCCTTGCTGAGGATCAACAATGATTAGATATAGATAAGTTCCAGATTATGGGTAATAAAAATTTAGTGTTACTGATGAAAGACAATGCATGCAAAAAACAAGTGCTAGGGAAGCACAAAGAATATAAATTTGTGAATGCATTGAGAGTTCAAATGAGACTTTTAGATGGACGAGTTTTCATGCAACTGAATAGATAATTTATTTGTGCATAACTAATCTTTATTGCACTCTTATAATCATTTCCACCCAAGGAAAGAGTTTGGGTGCATTGTTGGAACATATAAGCCAACAAATTAAATGGACAAAACTGTAACAGATAGGAAAAGTCAAATGGGTAAAACTAGCATCTCAAGATCTAAAACATAGAAAAGAAGTTAAGGCAGAGCTTAATTCACTTAACAATCATGAGAAAAGCTATCTGTATCGGAACTTGGCTACCATGTATCATGAGCCAAAACCAAGCAGCATAACATCAATCATTTTACTGTTAATGCTGTAAGAATATTTTTTTTTCTTTGGAAAATATTTCATTGGCACAGGAAATAGCACTACTCTTCTGCTCCAAGCTACAACTAGAATTTCGTTCACATTTCGTCAAGGGATGTCAACTGGAACTTTTTCTTCAAAATTTCTCAAGACATTTATATTTCCCAAAAGCATACACACAACCGCATCTCACCACACCTGCACACTACCATATGTTCGGCCCAAAATTGTACTAGATCAAGCATAAAAAATTACCTTTGTCATCTCAGCAACAAGTTTTCACCAAAATAAATCATCAGATTGGACGAGCATAACCATTCAACTCAAATCAGAAAAGCTAAACATGTTGGGCTCTTCTCCATTTCAAGATATTGAAGCAACATACCACTGATCACAGATATCTTTGCCAATATCCAAATTAAACAACTATTTTTTTTTTCTTTTCGAAACAATGAAATCTTACCATTTGCAAATGACAGGAAGACAGCCCATTTCTGGAAATGACCAGAGAGGAAACCATCATCCAAATACATGTCACAAATGACATAGTAATTTCAAGGTTAAAAGAAAGACAAGAACCACATAAAAAGTAACTCAAAACGAGAAAAAAAAAGAATCAGAATTGACATGTATAAAAAAGTCATGTATTTTTTCTTGGCCATGAAACATTATATATCCTATCAGAAATAGAAGCATTCAGCAAAATCAAAAGCTTTAAAGGGTTAAATCAACAAATGCAATAAAGAACCATGCCAATTTTATCAATCAGTATCACAAAGTGTAGATTCACATTTGAAAATAAAGTTTGTTTTAAAAATTACAAGAAAATAATAAATTATCTCTGAAAAATATTCATTCTATTATAAAAGAGCAGGTGGGAGAAAACTCACGAGAAATGCTCAGAGAAACCTTCAGCAGATCGCTTTGCAGATGGGAAGAAGTCCATAAGGTTCTCCTCCATTTTTCCCCGTTTCAGAATTGAAATCAGATCATCAAGGCTATTATCAACCAGATACTCCTTGAAGAAGTCTGTTATAAATGAAAGAACTATCCCTTTGGCCACAAGGTTATCCTTAAGCAGAGGCTGAAAAACAGTCTCCGGTGGCAACCCAGATAATTTCTGGGAGAATGCAAGAGCCGTGAAAATGGCCAGCTTCTTCCTTTCATTTTCTTCAAAAAGTTCCAGTGACTGCAGGAACCTTCGCATAACATTTTCAAGGTTCTTAATGAGAAATGGCTTGCGGCGCAGAATTTTCTGTGTGTAGATTACTGATGGTAAAATGATTTCCCGTGTAGGCTCACAATCTATTATAGAGTAAGGATGGCGTTCACCTTCATCAGGTTTTGTTGTGCCAGGTTGTGTACGGCCTCCTGTGAAAACAACCTGCATGTATATGATAAATTAGATTGTCTGAGAATTTAAGAATTCACTTTAGGTGAAAACATAGTGATATAAACAATTTGTTGGAATATTACAGCGCCAAACAGCTCAAAATTTCCTCCAAAACAGAACATACATGACAGTAGATAGGAAACCCATTGCCTATATTGCATAGATTAGCATCTGCATTAATGTTGAGCCCAAGCATTTTAGCTCCCAACATATCCTTTCACATTTAGAAAGGAGAAATCAAGGTTTTTTTATAAAAATAAAAATACACGTGCACACACTCCAACTTGCAAATCGAAATTAATTTATAGAATTAGCACAGCAAGAGCGTATTAAATGCCTTAAATCCTGCAAAAGTACATTTCATGCATGCGACTCCAAAATATTTGCTCCTGCATTCCTTAGCATGATTTTTCTTTCATGTTCTGCACATGGACCACCAGCAAGCATATGCAACAAGGATATAACTTCTCTAAATCTAATATTTTTTCACTGAGATTAACATTTCTGATTCTGAAAAAAAATATTAAGTCTAAATAAACTACCAACAAAATGCTCCCTTTGATTTTGGAGCATTCTTTAGAAATGATATTGATAATTTGAACCTTCTATATAATAAATGATGAGCTTGCCTCAAAAAAGGTGTCACCGTATCTTGAGAAGTTAAGGTCTGCAGATTCAATGCTCTTAGCAACAAGTTCCTGCACGTTGGGAATTTCAATAAGATCCAGGTGCATGAGCTACTGATGCATATTCAGACATGACATAAAAAAAAAGATGGTTGGCATGCATTAGATTTTGGAAAAATAAAAAAGAAAGGAGGAATTACCAAATCACCAGCATTATCCAAGTAAATCTGGACCACTGCATCAGCAAATGCTGCAGGGTCCAGTGGAGCAGCAATATTCCGTTTGCGGGTCTTAATCCGCGTGCCACTGAAGATAAAATGTTTAGTCAAGAGGTATTACAGAAAAAAGTTTTTGTAAAAATCAAGACATCCATTGACAAGAACAGACACCATCAGTATCTTAACATGTACCATGTCCATAAACTAAAAATTTGACGTTTTGTACTGTAATTAGATCAAGTAATTCAACAAAATGAAAAAAAAAGAAAAAGAAACCAAACAATTCATTGACTAGAACCCAGGAACCGGAACTCTCCAACTAACTATTTGCATGTTTTTTCTTGGAATAAGCGATCATATCCAATAATTTAATTGGAAATTGCCCAATATAAAAGCAATAACACAAGAAGGAGAATAAAAGACTTACCCAAGAGTGGGTCTCTCCTTCGAGCTGCATATAACAAACAGAACATAAAACCAATCAGAAGAAAAAAAAGAAGAAGCAAACGAACAAAACAAATCAAATACGATAAAAGTGAAAGAACATTAAAAAAATTAATTCAAAAAATAAAATGTCAAATAATTAACAAGAATTTGCTTTAAAACCAAATCAAAACTTGAAAGAACCAGACCCTTCTGCTCTAAGAACCCTAAAAGGAAAAGAAACAGTATAAAAGCCCTAAAACAAGAAAAGATGATATTTTAGAAGGAAATAGCGATGAAAAAATAAAAACACAGATCCAAAAGTAATTATGAATATTGGCAGATCCAAGGCAAGCAGGCGTAAGAGAAAGATGAGGATACCTCATAAACCAAGATGAAAAAGGGATCTGCGAAGCAGAGGGTCTCTCTGAGATTTGGGGTTGAGATTATCGAGAGAGAGGGGAACAGAGAGATTTTTGGTAAAATGGGGTTTCGACAGTGATATTATATATTATTATTGATTTCAGTATTACCTAGATTCTTCGCCTGCACTCTTCTTTTTCTTTTTTTTTTATTCTATCCTTAAAAAAATACCTAAAACAAATTAAAATATAGAACACTTTTGAGGCAACCGTGCAAAAACATTTATATAAAATATTGTTTTTTAAAAAAAAATTAAAAATTATACTAATATGCTATATCAAAAAAGAATAAAAAAATATTAAAATACATTTAAAAATTACTGCCAAACACTCAATACTAATTAAAATATTAAAAAGACAACATATCAAACAATATATTTTATTAAAAAATTTTAAATTACAATATATTATCTTAACGTAAAATAAAAGCTCAATTCAAGTAATGAGATCATAATAATTTTATAGAATTCAAATCAAACTAAAATAGAGAGTTCAATTGTACTCAACTAAATATTAAAGACAAAAAAAAAACATTTAGTTAAAAAAATGATCCAAAAAATATTATATTTAAGCAAATAAAAATATCATGAAATAAGAACAATACAAATCGTATTGGACAACATATTAAATGAAATATTTTTAAAATATTAAGATAGTTATTAATCCACAAAAATAGAATGATAACCCAAGTTATATTGAATGATATATTTCAAAAAACAAAATAAGATGATAACATTTTGGCTCGATTTTAATCAACTATAATTGACCCACAAAACTTATGATTTAGGGCATTAGACTTAATAATCTCAGGAACCTAAGTCGAAACAAAATTAAGTGATGAATTTTAATCAATCAAATATTAAAAGTCAAAAATAAAAAAAGAAACATTTGATTAAGAAAAAGACAAAAAAAACTATATTTAAGCAAAAAAAAATCATAAAGTAAAGACAACATACTTATATTTAAGCAATTGATTTAGTTTAATTCAACACCAAAGTTTCTTTTTAAAAAACTAAATTTAACAAAGAATGACAAATAAAAGCATCCTAAATAACCCATGTTATTTTTAAAATTAGTGAAAAATCATGTAAAAAATAAATAAATAAAATAACAGAGTCTAATCTATAATTTATTCAAATGTTGAAAGATTAAATTAAAAAAACATGAGCTTTAAAAAAGGAGAAAAAAACAATAAATGAACTGGGCGAATCTCCTAATCTCTCAAATTCACAACCCATTAAATTATAGACCCTGACTCAATCAAGAAGATTAATTCAATGTTAAAGGATAAAATCATAAAATATATATATATATATATATATATATATATATATATATCAAGTTTAAAAAAATTCAAAGTTAAAAAAATAGTAAATAAGTAAAAGAGGATGAAATCACAATAAAAAATTAATTTTAAAAATGATCTCAAATAAGATAAATAGTAATCAAGAGAATGGAGGCTAAATCTGACATATTAAAAAATTAAAGGAGGGTGAAATTGAAAATAAATTTTAATTCTTTAAAATAATTCAAATAAAAAATATAAATTGAAAGAACAAGGACCAAATTCGAAGGAAAAATAAATTAAAGGGTTGTGAAATTTTACAAGGTCAAACATGAAAATCAAGGAGGGAAGAGAAAATATGAAGGAAAAAAACAAACCAATGCCAAACTGAAAGGAATTACACCACATGCATCGCTCAGGGAGGTAGACCTCGTCATGATGAATTGGAAAACATTAAGAAATGTTGTTTTGGCATCATAAGTTGCCATACATGTTGCTTAAATATAGAGGGGTGACTTACTCATTGATGTGTTCAACGAAAACACCAGAAATCTTTTTTTTTATATATGTATTTATTAAAATACAAAAGTGTCCTTAAAACCAATGAAAATTAAAAAAAAAAACTAAATAAAAGTATACATAAGCCCCTAGAGATAAGGTAAGGCAATTTTAATTTTAAGGACAATAGAATCATTTTACAGTATTATGAAAAGTGAAATATCAAAAAAGCCTATAAACTCAAGTTAAATATTTTTTGCTTTTAAGAGCTAATAAGTAATTATCTTTCATCAAAGAGGTTTTTTTTTTATTTTTATAAATCCAAGCCAATTTACTATAAATTTATCCTAGTAATGCCTTTTAGCTTATCAACCATATTAATATATGATCATGCAATTATGATAAAAGAAACATAAGCAAGGTGCATGCAAAAAGATATTTAACTTGAATTCTTATTTTCATTGCTTCGGATAAAATTAATACATTTATATGTAATACTTATTTACAACATCAGAGTTTATAGGTTTAGGGAGATCACCCTTAACCATATTAGATAAAATGAGTGCTTAACCTAAAAAAGTTTTCTTGATCATATAATAACCTTCATAGTTAGTTACCCATTTGCTTTTATCTTCCCCTAGTATTGGAAGATCTTATTTAGCACTAAGTCACATTTTTAAAAAATTTTAAGGCGAGCTTTCTTATCATATGCTTTGACCATTGTTTTTTTGGTATAACTAATCGCGGTACATGGTTGTTAACCTTTTCTTACTAATCATATTTAGATGCTTATAATATAGCTTAGCCAATTCAAACTTTTCTAACTTTGCTTTCATCAACACCATCAAAGAAAGGATTCTGATTCCAGTTGTAGTACGACCTCCAATCCATAAACTAGTAATTATAAGGTAGCACTTGTAGATGTTTTTAATGTCATGTGATAGGCATAGAAAGCATAAAAAAAATTTCATGCTAGATTTTATAGGTAACAATAATCTTCTGCATAATTTTCTAGATGTTTTTTATTAACTTCCTCTACAACATCATTCATTTTCAGCCCGTATAAGAAGGAGTTTAAGTGCTTAAACTTCCACTTCTCACAATTTCAACAATCATTTTTCCATTAAAGTTATGAGCATTATCTGTTATCAACATCTTCGGTGAACTATACCGATATATTAGGTCTTTCTTAATGAATTATTAGACTATTTTTTTTGTTACATGAGTGTAAAAAGATTCTTCCATCCATTTATTGAAATAATCGATCACCAATAGAATGAAGCAATTCCTATTACTTGTCTTAGGATTGATTGTACCATTAACATCCAGTCCCTACATAGAAAATAACCAAGGAGATACCATATTAAACAAAGGTCTGATGGCACTTTGATTTTGTCACCATACACTTGACATTTATAACACTTCCTAACATACTCAATGTAGTCCTTTTTCATAGTCAACAAAAAATACCCTAATCATTGCATTTATCAAGTCATATACTCATTCACGTGTGTGGTACAAATGTAAACACCCAAAAGAATATATATATATATATATATATATATATATATATATATATATATATATTATGATACCAGATAAAAGATGAAAGATAATAACTCAGTACGTGGCGTTATTATACCTGAGAATGATTTAAAAGATCGGGTCACAAGTTTCCAGCCTATATACTGATTTTATGAAAAGAACAAAGAAATAAAATAAATCTAAACATATTTCTGATGCGAATGAACAAGGCAAGACCAACAATGTCAGGATCCTTGATCAAACACAGAGCATACTGAAATGTACATAAAATATAAAAAGAATATAAATAACGAAAATAGAATCTTACTTAAATTTGTAACGTAAATCAATACAGGAGATATTGGTTACAGAGGAGAATGGAGATAGGCTATAGTTATGAGTTACAGGGAAGATTAAAATTTTCTTGAGGAAACATTAGTTTGTCTTCTGAGGTTTTTGGAGTCTCCTTTTATAGACGAGTTGTCATAGAAGAGGCCAAGACGTCTTGTTGAAAAGCTTAGAGATGCCTTTAGAACCCATGTGAACTCATACGGTATTGCCTGCCATGATTTGGTGACGACAAAATGAAAGATGCCCATGTTTTTTGTGGGACTTTTATTTGTTATCTTCTTGCTACTGACACTTGATTTGTATGTTTGTAGTAGCAAGTAATATTTGTAGAAAAAGCCTAAAACAATTGGGCTTTAAACAAAAGGACTCGAAACAGTTGAGTCAAAAAGATATGGGCTCTAAATAGATGAGCTTGAGAAAGTCTAAAATACTTTTTTTTAATGTCATTTGACAGGTGGCAAGATACCAAAGCAGTCATCTTCATTATCATCTCCAAGGGAAATGACAGGAGATATTGAGCCAGATGAGTTGGAGTGGGCAAGATTGTTTTTGGATATTAACTTTGTATAATTCCTTATACTATTTGCAGGTATTCTTCCTCAGTTTAGCAGAGGCAAGGAGAGCTGCCGTTTGAGCCTTTCTGGCTAGAAACTTTAATTGACGATGATGATCAATGATGGGGGCCGTTTGATTTTTTGTAACAATTCTATAACAGCTAATTTAGAACTTTTAGACTCAGTTGCAAAGGAATCCCACCATTTGATTTTGAATATGCGAACAAGTACTGGATGTCCGTTTTGTAGATGATAATCATAGAACCATGAACATACCCATGGAACAAAAATTTTTGTACAAAAAATGAGAAGGGAAAAAAACTTTCATTTAGAAGGGGCTGGTTGAAAATTATTTTTGAAATAGAGGTAACTATTTTTAACCAGAGGATGTTCTTTGAGGTAGTCAATATGACAACCATAGTAGTCCCACCATTGGAGGAACCAAAGGGGGAGGTTTGTAGTATTCATAGTATTATAGAAGTAGAAAAGCCAAGAATGACTATGGTTTTGATTTTGTAGGAGGAAGGCATTGAACCATGCCTGTTTGTAATCCCAATATGTATAGGTAGTTTTGAAGTCATGAGGATTTGTACGGAAGTGCATGGGGAAGGAGAAAGGTTGATGTAAGGGTTGTCCCCAATCTTTAGGGTGGATAACTTTGTGAATGATGCATGTAGAATATACAAGTTTAGTGTGATCAGAATGTAGTTTGAAGTGTTTGAACTTGACAGAATTGGTAATCTCAAGGATGATGGCATAGTAGGATTGTGGTTTGGCTAAATTCCAGGGTTTGTAGTACCAATTTGGAGGGAAAATTTTTGAAGCAGCAATGGAAGGATTTTCATGATAAAATCTTTCTTCCATAGTTAAAATATTTTGGAAAGTAGTTTTGAAAATATATTTGGATTTGGTTTTTGGAAAACTGGTTTGTTGTAAAGAAAGGAGGGTTTTTGTAGCAGAAAAACCTCCTTGGGGTTTTGAAAGGGATTTAGAAATACTACCTGTTGGAGATATGGAGTTGTTAGAGGCCTGTTGTGACACTTTTTGTAATGCCAGGAGTAATGCTGGTGATTTGGATATGGTGTCAACCCAATGTTGAACTGTGTCGGTTTGGACCTGTGGTGGTTTTATTGGTTCTTCTTCTTCAATAACTGCCTCATACCAGGATTTGACAGGTTTGGCAGCTAGGATGGCGGAGGACATGAGTTTTGCAGAAGGCTTAGGGCTCTCTGGTTTTGTAGGCTGGGTTTGGCTGGCTTTTCCCTTGTCTTTAGCTTTTGCTTTATGAGGCATCAGGACCTGTTTTGGAGGAATTCTCGAGTTAGGAAATCAGGGATGGAATTTGAATCTCCTTTAATGTAGACAATATCAAAATAAAAAATGCTTAAAATAGCTTGCCATCGGGCAAAAATCTGTTTTGAAGCAAGATTTTGGACATCTTTTTGTAAAACTTCTTTTGCAGATTTACAGTCAACTCGTAAAAGAAATTTTTGATTTAATAGATCGCTTTGAAATTTTGTAATACAAAGAACAATTGAAAGGATCTTCTTTTTTATAGTAGAGTAATTTTTTTTAACAATCATTTCAGTGGGCAGATGTATACTGGAGTATTTATTCTTTGTTATCTTGTACTTGTTTAAGAATTCCACCATATCCTATATCAAAGGCATCGGTCTTAACTATCTTAGGAGCTAATGGATTATCTAAATGAAGGAGAGAAATGGTTTGAACCTGTTTCTTAATCTGTTTGACTAGATCGGTATGGAGGTCAGACCAAGGAATGGGTTGGTTTTTAACCTGTCATGTAAAGGTTTGGCTAAACAACTAATATTGGGATAATAGTCCAGAACATAATTTAGACTACCTAAGAACCTCTGCAATTGGGTTTTATCTGTGATTTTATCAGGAAATTTACTGGTAAAGGTTAAAGATCTCTCTATTGGTGTGACAGTACCTTGGTAGATATAATAGCCTAGGAAACAGACACGGGTTTGGTAAAGAGAAATTTTTGTTTTAGAAACAACTAAACCATTTTGTTTTGCAGTATGAAAGAATGCATGTAGATGTTTGAAATATTGATCTATGGATTGTGAAAAAATAAGCACATCATCAATGTAAACAATGCAAAATTTTAAATATGCATAGAAGATGTCATTCATGATGCGTTGAAATTCAGACGGTGTATTTTTTAAACCAAAAGGCATGACATTCCATTCGTATTGGCCAAAAGAAACTGTAAAAGCAGTTTTGTATCTATCTTTGGGATCAATCTAGATTTGCCAAAATCCTGATTTCATATCAAATTTAGAAAAAATAAATGTAGAGTGCAATCTTTGCAACAAATCTTTTTTGTTGGGGATTGGATATCAGATCCATTTTAAAAGCAGAATTTAAAGGTTTGTAATTGATCACAAGTCTTGGTGTGCCTCTTTTAATTTCAAAGTTTTTATTCACATAAAAGGCTGCACACGACCAGGGTGATCCAGACTTTTGTATAAGACCTTTAGACTTGAGATCATGGATCTCAAGTCTGCAATGCTGTTCTAAATCAACATTCATTTGTATAGGTCTTGCTTTTGTGGGTATAAGTTTTTCTGAAAAAGTATCTTCATATGGAAGATCAATAATGTGTTATTTTCTGTTCCAGAAAGCATTAGGTAAGTCTGAGCAAATCTGCTGTTCAATCTTATTTTGTAAAGCAATGATTTTCTATTTTAAATCATAGTTTTGTAATTGTTTGTTTATATGACAAAAGGAAATATGGTTTTGTAAATCATGTAGATGGAATTGTTTTCCATGAATAAGAGCATTGATATGATAGGTATGTATGGAGCATGCTTTTATCAAATTTAAATTTCTAGTCTTAAATTTTTCTAAGAATGAAAAAACAAGTTTGATGTTATTGATCATGGAAGTAATACAATCATGATGTGCTTGATATGGAGTGATCACGTCAATGAATGGAGTGCCAAGAATAATGGTATGATTTATATCTTTTGTAACAACAAAGAATGTTTTAAGAGAAATGCTGTTGTTGAAAACAGAGGCTTGAGTTTTTCCTGCAATATGCAATTTTGAATTATTAGCAGCAGAAAGTTTTTCAGAGGTATCTTGTAAAAATCGTTTTGGAATTGCGCCTTCTTTAATGCAATTTAAATTTGCACCTGTGTTAAATAAGGCTATAGTGTCAAGCTTGAAATCTACTGAAAAAACAAGAGTAATTTTAATCAAATATTTTTTTGAAGATATTTGTGTTAATACATTTAGAAAATCATCTGGAATATGCTCAATGTTTGTAAGTGTATGGGGCAATGCATGAGATTCAATGGCTTGATCTTCTGGTTCAGACTCAGTGCCAGACTGGCTTTTAATTTTAGAAAGAAGATGTTGTAATATGACAGAGTCTTTCTGTTGGGCTTGTTTTAAGGTTTGTAATTCGGATTTAAGGGTTTTGATCTCAGAATGTAATTTTGGAATGGTGACTGTGGTTTTGGATTTCTTTTTGTTAAGAATCTTTGTAAGGTCATAGGTATTGGTGCTGATAGAAGGTAATATAGAGCGGTTTGAAGGGTTATATGGAGGGTGCTGTGGTTGGTTGAAATCTTTCAACAGTTTATCCAAGTAGGTTTTTTGGAGATGAGGATCATCTAGTCTTTTGATAGCCTCAAAAATGAATTCTTGGTCTTGGGTGAGGACGTTAATTTGTTTGGAATTCGTAGAGGTATCGGAAGTAGCACTGGTAGTTACTATTTCATCAATTTGAAATTCTTCTTCAGAAGTGTCTGAAGGAGAGTGGTCAATGTTTGTGGCTTTAATATAAAGATTTTGTATTTGGTTGATAGTATCTTCATCTATTTAGAGCTCATGAAGTTTGGTATTGCCTCTGCAGAAACGAGATGTATGTCTTTTATGGTTACATTTGTAACAAGTAATGTTTTTGCGGTCAAATTTTGGTTTTGGTTTTGACTGGAAAGGTTTGTGGGGTTTGTTAAATCTATTGGGCTTTTTGTAGTACGGCTGATCTAGTTTGGGATAAAACTGTTGTCGGTATTTATATGTCGATCGTTTATAAGGAGGCTTTTGGCTCGAATATTTTTTAGGTTGTGAACAGGCTCCATTGCAGGAGGGTTTTTTTGGTGGAAAGGTCAAACTGGTGACAGGAACTACCAAGTTCTTGCTTGGTATGTTTCATTTTCCATTTTAGGTGTTTTTAGAGTTTGAGATCCTTGCAGATCTTGAGACCTTCTTTTTGTGTGAAACTCACAAGTTCACCATATGTAAGCTGGTCACATGGTATGGTTTTGGTTGTAAAGGTATCCTTGATTTTGTTTCGAACCTTTTCTCCTAAGAGAATCGGTAAGCCTGCGAGGAATTTTTCTTTCCAAAAAGGCTGGTTTGAATCTTCCTGAAGCATT
Organism: Populus deltoides; assembly: GCA_015852605.2. Classification (NCBI taxonomy): domain Eukaryota; kingdom Viridiplantae; phylum Streptophyta; class Magnoliopsida; order Malpighiales; family Salicaceae; genus Populus; species Populus deltoides. The sequence goes on along the minus strand of CM027588.2, from coordinate 8,243,844 downwards.
ACATGAGTAAGGAAGGTATTTTTGTACCACTGAAAATCACTGAGTTTCTTGCACCGGAGGTTAGAGAGAAGATCAGCATTTTTGTCTTTCAGATGGGAAGGATCTCCGACAAAATATAAGGAGATAATAAGGATAAGGGTGGACACAAGATCTTGGATGGTGTTTCCTGAAGGGTCAAGGATAGGTGTTTGGTCTTCATAGGTTTGTACAGAGTTTAGAATATGTAGGTGATCTGTTTCAGTAAGATGGTAATCCCTCTATCCTTTAAGCTGGTTAGAGAATCCTGCGATAAGAAGTTCAGCTATGGCTTTGTCTGAGGTTCCTGTTTGAGTTTTGTAGGCATTAGCTGCCATGGTCATTTGTTGGAGGGTGTTTAGGATATTATATTCGGACATGCCATCTATGTTCCATTCATAGAGGGAAGATGCATTATATTTATGTTGGCTAATGACAGTTGGTTCAGTAGATATGAAAATGTCTAGAGCAATGGTTGTTTTAGGAGCTTGTCAGGTAAGTATGTTTAGTTGTAGAGGTTGTTCTTGAAGAGTATCTGTATCTGAGGTTGATACGGGGTTATTTTGGAGAGTATTGACCTGATTTGTAGAGGATGAAGGGTTGGATTGTTGAGGTGTATCTAGCATAGTCAGGGTTGTCTGGTCAAGGTTTTGTAAGTGTATTTTAATGGCTTTAAGAAAATTTGTTTGATTTTCCTGAATCTGTGCTTGGCTTGTTTTAGTAACTTGATATGGTTTGAATACTGAGTTTTTTAGCTTAAGGTCGACGGGGTTTTTGTCAGGTATAAAGTGGACTGGGGTTTTTTGTATTTGTTTTTCCAATCTGGTAAGTTATTTACCGATGGTATGGAGGTTGGTATTTGTAAAGTTGTGTTTGTTGGATGATATGTTTGGTATTTGTCTCGTATCTTCTCCAGGTAATTTATATAGGGCTGCATCAATTGTTTGATCTTTGTGGGTAAGTTGTATGTTGTGTAAAGGTGGATGATCAGACTCAACTGTTGGTCCACTGTTGAGGGTCCATGTAGGAGTTTTTGAATGGGTTGTAATAGGACATGCATGTTTAATGGATGCAAATGGATATGCAATATGTTGTGCTGAAACAAAATGGAATTCAAACCAATCAAAGAATAAAATTTGTACGTTATAGGTCTCTATATAAGCATAAAATTGTTTTTGAATATCATTCCTCTCTTGGAGGAAGTGTTGAAAAAACCAAGATCGTTTTTCCATATTATAATCACCATAAAAATCACTTCTGAGAAGAGTTTTGTTTTTGACAAAATGCTTTTCTGAAGTCAAAACATTCAGCTCATTTTGGATGTTTTCAGTAACAGCTGAAAAGGTTGGTGAAGTTGGAGGAGATGGTTGCTCAAAGTCTGTATAAATAGGTTTTGGTATATTTGTAGTGTAGTCTGTATTGTGGAAACTAGTAGAAAGAATATTAGATGTAGATTTTCTAGGAGGGTTGGCATGATAAGGGATATTGATAATAGAAGGGATTTTGAAAATTCTTCCTAGATCTATTGTACTGGAAGAGGAAGAGGCTTCTGAAAACCTGGAACTTGTAGAGTGTCGGTGGAAAGACAATTTGACTTTGCCATCCATGTACTGGGTAATATTTTTAATTTGGATATTGGGTTGAAGTGGTTGAGGTAACTTCGGTGGTGCTACACCTTCAAGGATCCAACCTTCTGGAAGGGATATATCTTTCCATTGAATTGCTTTTAGGACAACAATGTTTGAGCGGGATAAATCTGTTTGTAGAAGGAATGTTTCTCCTTTTTGAGATTGGAATTTGTGTTTGCTAGCAAAGGCTGAGAACATGGCTTTGTAGTGAATTTTGAATATAAGAGCAACATGGATGGATCCTTCGAGCATGTCATAATTATGGGTTTTTATTTGTAGTAGCATACTTTGTAAAATATTTTTGTCTTTGAGGGATATGGTTATGTTCGGATAACAGTCAAAAGAGACCGGACCACTGTAAAGGCTAGACTCAATAGAATTGAGGAGAGAGTCTTGGAAGTTTTGAAATGTAGCATTCCAGAGGACAGCTAGAATGGAGGTGTTTAAGCCTTCTTTTGTAAGGGGTTTTATCCTGACTTGGACAAGGCCAACATGAATATATTTATAGTTTTAGGCTAGATGTTTTTGTAGGGATTTTTTAGAGAGGAGTTGAATGGTTTCAAAAGGTTTTGTAAGGTGAATATCTCGTTCTTCAGTTTTAGTAGTAAAATCTGTTTTGAAAATATCATATTTAGATTTTTGATAAATCTAAGTTTGAGAAATTTTTGGAATTTTCCAATCATCAATGTTTTTTGTAAAATCTTCAATAGTTATTTCTTCACTTTGTACAATCCTTCTGCTTTCAGAGGATTCGGAGGTAGAGGAAGCACAAATAGAAGTAGTCTTGTGAAAAACAGAATCCATAAATAGGAAAGATAAACTAGGAAACAGGCTGCAGGTTATATGGATTTATTGCCCTAAAACTCAAACGGGACTTACACCATTCAGTTGCATACCTATAGTCTAATGGTCTCTGTTTTTTTCTAGGAATTATGTCTTTTATGTTACCATTCCCACCCAGATCCCAGTAGGCTCTGATACCAGATAAGATAACAATATATATATATATATATATATATATATATATATATATATATATATATATATATATATATATATATATATATACGAAATTGATGACTCCACCATCATTTGCCGATTTCACAAGAAATGCACACGCTTTTAAATTGTCTTAAGGAGCTGGGAGGGAGGAGTAAAACCGATTTTGGAGAGACCAAAACAAGGATAAAAACACATCTAAACCAACCCTAAACACCCCCACCTCATTTAATCGGGAGTATAAATACAAGGAGGAGAGAGAAAGTGACCCTTCCTCTTCTCAAAGTTGTCTGCAGCAGCTGCATGTCCAGGTGCATGTTGCTCTTCCCTTCCTCCTTCCCAATAGAAACCTACGCCAAACCAGCAAAGAATGCCTTATGAACGTGTGAGGGAGAGTTGAGACCTTGAGAGAAGAGTGGACAGCTGCCTAGAGGAAGAGGAAAAGGAAAAGAAAAAGGGGGCCAGAAAACGTGAGAGGAAGAAGGAGGAGAACCAGTAAGAGAGGAGAAAGAATACTGTCAAACCTTCCCCAAACTTAGTTAGATTCGAAAGGTATGGGTCATGAAACTCCCTTCCTCTTCTCCTTAAGACCCAGAATCGGAAATGAAGAAGGAGACCCTAAGAAAATTGACCTAAGACCTAAGCTAACTGTGAAGGAAACTGAAGTTAACTAAGAGGATAAGGAAACAAAAAAGAAATGAGGCTAATTCCCAGAACATCTAACAAAGAAAAATGAATAAAATGGAAAGAACAAATCATGGTAGAGGGCTGGCCTTAACTATGAGGTTGGCCAGCATGCATGTGTGTGTTCTGCTGGAATTTATTAAAAGATGGTATGCTGTAATTGATGGTTTTCAATGTGCGTGTTCAGCTGGAATTTGTTGAAAGATTATATGCTGGAATTGATGGTTTCAATGTGTTAACAAAAGATTATGTGTTGAAATGGATGGTTTTCAATGTGTGTATTCTGCTGAAATTTATTGAAAGATTATATGCTGGAATTAATGGTTTCAATGTGTGTGTTGTGCTGGAAATTGTTGGAAGATTATATGTTGAAATTGACGGTTTCAATGTGTGTGTTCTGCTAGAACTTAGTGACAGTTTATTTGCTGGGGTTGTTACAGCATGTGTGATATGTGTTCATGCCAAAATATGTGTTAGGCAGCGAATTTGCGATTATTTGTCAAACCGAAGTCTTCTGCGACAAATTAGCATTACGCCAAATTGTGTGTTTTTGCAAATAAATTGTGATTATTTGTCGTCGAAACTGTGTCGTCTGTAGTGAATTAACATTTGCTGCCAAAGTTGAGTTGTCTGCAGCGAATTTGTGATTCGCTGCCGCAACTAAGTTCCTGCAGCGAATTAGCATTCGCTGCCGAATTGTGTGTTCTGCAGCGAAATTGTGATTCGTTGTTGAAACTATGTTGTCTATAGCGAATTAGCATTCGCTGCCAAATGGTGTGTTTTATAGCGAATTTGTGATTCGCTGCCAAAGTTGAGTTGTCTGCAGCGAATTAGCATTCATTGCCGAATCATGTGTTCTGCAGTGAATTTGTGATTCGCTGCCGAAGTTGAGTTGTCTGCAGCAAAATTGTAATGCGCTGCCGAACCTGAATTATTTGAAGCAAATTTGGGAGTCGCTGCCGAAGTTGAGTTGGTTGTAGTGAATTTGCGATTCGCTGTCGAAACTGAATTGTCTGTAACGACATAGTATTCGCTGCCACAAAACATGTTGGCTGCAGCGAACCAGTCTTCGCTGCTGAAATTGTGGCGCCAGTAGCGAAACAATTTTCGTTGCTGAATTGGCAGCCTGCAGCGAACCAGTTTTCGCTGCCAAATTGGCAGCTTGCAGGGAACAAGTTTTCGCTGCTGAATGGGGAGCAAGCAACGAACCGGTTTTCGCTGCCGATTTCTACAATAGGCCTACTAGGCAAAAATGACTTAATTGCCAGTAACAATTTCATAGGCAAAAATGACTTAATTGCCAGTAACAATTTCATGGTACGATGGAGTAAAATGTGGAACACTTGAATGTGAACATATGATCTTTTGGAATAAGTGTGGTGACAAATGTGATTCAAAGATACAAATGTACTGATTTGTGACTATTGATGTCTTAGGTGGTGCGGTCTGGATTGGACCATCGTCAAGACAAGAACAACCCACAGGTGGAGTAGGTAGGTGACTTTCACCTTCCTTTTTATACGTTGAATAATGAAATACTTTATCATGAATGTTACCATATTATGTTAGAACAGATATCAGATTGTCAAATGCTTAAATGTTGACAAAGGGTCGATTAGCTTCGGCTAATGGCATCCGAATGGATGACCGGGACAAACGATTGATTAACTTCGTCTAATGGCATCTGAATGGATGACTGGGACAGATGATTGATTAGCTTCGGCTAATGGCATCCGAATGGATGACCAGGATAAACGATTGATTAGCTTCGGCTAATGGCATCCGAAGGGATAATCGGGACAAATGGTTGATTAGCCTCTGCTAATGGCATTTGAATAGAGGACCGGGACAAATGATTGATTAGCTTCGGCTAAAGGCATCCGAATGGATGACCGGGACAATGGTTGATCAACTTTAGTTGATGGCATCCGAAATGGATGACCGAGGTGTGTGAATGGTTAGCCTCAGAAAATGATGCGAGTTTAAGATTATGGTTGATTGCAAAAAAAATTGGTGCATCTATATGTACTACGAGTTGATTATACCAAGTACATGAAGAAACTATAAATGTCATGCTTCAAACATGGGATAATGTTAACGCTTCCTTAAACTACCAGACCGTTTAATTATCATTATTATTCTTGAGTAATTGCATTCTCTTAAATGTTTTGTACTGCAGCAGGGACGTCACACCAATAAGGTGCCTAGGAAACCAAATACACGGGGACCTACTTTTGCAAGGAATCATATAGTTTGCATTCTAAATCACGATGTATTTTGTATGAATCAGTGTACTGAACGTATAACTTTTATTAGATCCTTTTGTTTAAATTCGTGATGACTATTAGTAGGATAGGAATGTAAACTCATGTCTGCGTATGTATATTTTTAATGTGAACTTCTAATCATGCAAACATAATAGTATGTGTTTATGTAAGATTCACTTTTAAATGAAATGTTGATTGTTGTTGATGTATGGATAGTATCTTGATGATGTGAGGGAACAGGTTCGCCATTTACCGACACGATGTGTGTCAAGTACAAAAAAAAAATTTACCATTGTTTTGGGCTTGAAAAGCCAGGTTGTTACAACAAATCTCCCCGAGGACTTTTTCTATAGCTTTTTTAGCTTCTAATGTGTTTAAACATTATAATAAAGTACCATCAAAAGCTTTTTTATATAAGGTTTTCTCATCCAAATAATGATATATTACAATCATTCTTAAAGTTTTCTGTCCACTTTAGATGACCCTAGTGGGTATTCTTGGAATTTGATAAACTATTTAATATCATAGTACCATGACCTTTCGTTTAGTTCCCCCTTGATTGAGAAAAAAAAAGCTAGTGAGTTTTTAATTTCAATGCAAATAAGTTGTGCTTTTATCTTACAATCAATTTTAGATAGGAAAGTTAGAAATGTCAGAGCATCTATAAACTAATTCTTTTTCTCAGTTTAGATGTGTGAATTTGATCTCATCAAACTCATTTGTGAGATTGGTAAGGTCTTCCTAGTAAGGCTTTAATTTTTTATCTTTAGTTTGCCACTCACTTTTCATTTGATAAATTATCAATATTGAATCATTATATATGTTAAGTTTTTTAACTTGCATTTTCAGAATAACTTTTAAACTATGGACACAAGCCCCAAAATTTGCCTTATTATTAGTACATTCAAATTCCAGCTTGATATAGATCGGGGTATTGTCTTCTATTTGAGGAAATTATCATTACCCTATCATCATTCCCTGAAACTTTAAGAACACCATCAAAATACATAGTCATTATTCATCATTTATATTGTAAATATCGAAATGATTGGCTTCAATTAGTGAGAGATTATTTACATTGATGAAGATGAATTTGTTTAGATTGTTAGTTTATCCAAATTAGATAAAAAAAAATTAGACAAGTTTATCTTGTAAGATATAACATGATTATTTATGTGATTATCTAGTTTGTTTGGATAAGTTATATAGGAAGTTCAAATAGATTTTATCAAAAGAAGTTACATGCAAGTTATTCGAAGATAACTGTCAAAGAAGTGTTTTTGGAAAACATGATTAACAATTTGTTAAAATGTAATAGACTAGGAAGCTTGATCATAATGTTTATCACAGATTCTTATATATATATATATATATATATATATATATATATATATATATATATAAAATAAAGAGCGGGGATCATGAGAGCAAAGACTTGTAACACAGCAAGAGTGCCCAACCAGCTAAGGAGTTACATTGAGTTTCGTAGCATATATAATTGACACATGAGTGGGGTGTGAAGAAAATTCTCAAGGAGAATTGTTCAGTTTATCCATCCCACAGTGAGCAATTCCTAATCACTCGAAAATCTCTAAGAGTTTAAGGGCCTATAGATTCCTAGGGAGAGTTCATGTGTTAATTATTAGCAACTAGATGTTTCAGTTAGGATGACAACAATTTGAATATCGTTAGATGTTCTAGCAATCTACTATGATAGAAGACAAAACAAAGTGTTTGTATTGACAAGAAAGTAATATAGATACAAAGGATTTGTAGGTGAAAAAACTCTTTGTGTAATCATCTAAACTAGTGAAAATTGTCTATTCTGGGTTTGGCTACCCTAAAGGGTTTTTTTTTATCTTTTGAAAAGTTCTTCAAAAGGTTTTCCCTTTGTAACCAAACAACTTGTTCATTTAAATTTTCTATATTTAATTTTATTTGGTTACTGATTAATGTTAGCAAAGTATTAGCATATTGCTTCTTAATATACAGGGAACAGAAAACAAGGTTGTCAAGTAGTATCAAAGCAAGTTCACTCATTCTAGAGTGAAATTTATCTTCCATGTTGAACATGTCAACATTGAATTCATCACCGCAATTCAATAATGAGAACTATGCCTACTGAAAGGTAAGGATGAAAGCTTTCCTTAAATCATTAGACGAGAAAATATGATATTTATTTGGTTACTGATTAGTGTTAGCATATTGCTTCTCAACATATAGGGTACATAAATGGGACTATCAAGTGGTACTAGAGTAAGTTCACTCATTCTAGAATGAAATCTACTTTTCCTATTGAACATGTCAACACCAAATTCACCACCGCAACTCAACGGTGAGAACTATACTTATTGAAAAGTGAGGATGAAAGCTTTCTTTAAATCACTAGATAAGAAAGTATGACACCTAGTTGAGTATGGATGAATCCATTTACTATAATTGAAATAATAAAGGCCTGGAAGCTATATTCAATGAAGTGTCCCTTAATGAATTTAAAAGAATCTTCATGTATGAGATAGCTAAGGAAACTTGAGATATTCTTGAGGTTACTAACAAGGGAACCAAAATAGTGAAAAATTCTAAATTACAAATGCTAACCTCAAGATTTGAGGAGATAAGAATGCTGAAAGATGAATCTTTTAATGAGTTTTTATGCAACACTTAATAATATTGTAAATTCCAAGTTCAATCTAAGAGAAAATGTAAAGGACTCATGAATTACAATGAAGATTTTGAGATCCCTACTTGAAAGATTTCGACCAAAGGTAATAGCCATAAAATAAAGCAAGGATCTTAACATTATATGTGTTGAAGAATTGGTTGGTTCCTTACAAACTTATGAAGCTACATTACCTCATCAAAAGAAAGGTAAGTCTATTGCACTTAAATATATTAAAAAAGAACATGATTATTCTTTTAATAATGATCTTAATAGTGAAGATATTGCTCTTGTAACTAGGAAATTCAGAAATTTCATGTTTAAAAAAAGAAACAATAATAAAGATAAAAAAAAAAACCCCAAAGATTTTGCCAAAAGAAATGAGTTATAAAATAGAAGTAAAGGTAAAAATTTAATATAAAAAAGAGTTAACAAAAATCGAACAAGATATTGTTTAACAAACTGAAACTTTGAAGAATAAAAAAACAATCTGGCTGAAGCTTTAAATATGTCAGAAGCAGAGATATCTAGATTTCTCACGAAGCTCAAAGCAATTGAAAAAGAGCTGACAATATGCAAATAGTCAAAGGAACAACTAACAACACAAAAACTTGATGGACTGTTGAAAGCTTAAAAGGTCAATATTGACAGTGCATGTTTAGGATACACGACATGTGAAAATTCAATCAATAATACATAAATAACCTCATTTTCCAAAGGCAGTACCTTTGTAAAAGGAAACTAGAAAAGAATGTCATACCTAGATGTGAGTCAAACAAAGTCTAAACAAGTAAGTTGAAAAGTAAGTTTATTTCTACTTGCCAGCAATGTAGAATTGTAAGACATGCAAAAATGAACTATTTAAATCTAAAAAATAGATGTTCTAATAAGAATTAAGATCTAGAATAAAATATAATATAATATGGACTTAATGATGCGAACCCTAGTGGAATTTAATGGAATTCACGACCCATTATCAATCTAATCCAAGTTTGTTGAGATTTGAATGAGCTTATCACAATGAAAGACTTGCTCTAAGGCACTAAACCAACTCGATCACAACTCCTACACTTAGAGACGAGCAAAGGAAGTATAAATTTACAACAAAGAATGGTTAGTTCTTTGAAAAGTTGAAAGTTCTATCAAGAATCAAGATTGAGCAACTAAAAAGTCGGTTACAATGCTGAAATTATCATTAAAAGTCTGATATAAAATTATTCCTAAAGAGTATTTAAACTCCAAGTCAAAACCCTAGTTTCCCTAATGGGTCTCACATAAACCTAATTTAAATAATAATCAACCTAAGATAAAACTAGCCCAAACTAATTAAATAAACAAAATAAACAAGTCTAAAACCCAAGCAAGATGTCTCCCCTCAAAATAAATAAAGTTTGATAGCCCAACTAATTAAATAAGACAAGTTCGTTATTTCCGTATTTTGTCTGACAGCAGCAAAGCCTAACTTAAAATGGATGGTTCTTTCTCGCTTTAATGAATTAGAAGACGTGCCATATACCATTGGAAATGTATGAAAGTGTAGTTTTCACAATAACTAGAATCACTCAAAATTAGATCTTTAGCTCCACTTATGACCAAAAGAGTAACGAAAGATCAAACTGTCCGAATCTAGTCTTCTTCTCCCAATCCTTCTGTAATGGTCTTGGTTCCACCAACAAGCCCCTCTTGAACATGAATCAGATTAATCAAGGCTTGCTCTTTATTATTACAAATCCTCTTAAAGTCCACCTTAGCCCATGTATCTTGAAGAAGTCCATTGAAAGCTTCTTTGAACTTCTTAGCCCTAAGCCTAGTAACTAGACCAACTAGAATCTCCAAAGGATCCTTTGATGGTTGAATTGCATCATTTAATTAAAACGATTATGTATTATAGAAAGGAAACTTGGTAAGTTAGCATAATATGAGAAATCTCAAGAGTTTGAAAATTCTAATAAAACAAAAATGAAAAATTAGTGAGTAGTTAAGAAAAAGGCAATATGTCTAGTAACACATACAACACTAAAAACAATGAATAACAAACTGTGGTACTTAGATAGTGGTTGTTATAGACATATATGAGGAGATAAAAATTTGAATCCTTGAGTGGAGGATTAATGACCTTAAAGATATTTATATTCTTAGTTTACATACTTTTTATAATGTTTCGTTTGTAAATAATCTTAAAACTAATATACTAAGCATAAGTCAGTTTTGTGATGAGTATTGTAGCAGCGGGGCGCGGCGTTAAGAATGACAAGTTTGCCTCTTAAGTGGTGTGTGAAAAACAGGTTTTGGATATAATTATAAAATTATGATTATGAGGTTCAGGAGTCGCCAGGACACCTATGGTCTACGATAGTCCGGGTAAGGGATTGGTTATGCAAAGGGAAGACGCATCACCCTCAATGCACCCATCTAAGGTAAGCTGCATTGTTGTATTATGCTTACCAGGACATCTATGGTCTACGATAGTCCGGGTAAGGGATTGGTTATGCAAAGGGAAGACGCATCACCCTCAATGCACCCATCTAAGGTAAGCTGCATTGTTGTTTGATTGTTTTTCTATATTGTGTTTCTATTCATTGGTCTTGTATAAGGCTCAAGGTAGATCTCCTTTTATGAGGAAGTCTTTACCTTATTGGGTTAAAGCCTAACTCTTCTAAGGCCTAAATTTTAACATTGCATTTATTTCCTAAATATAACTAATTCCTAACGTTCCAAATAGAATAATTGTGATGGTTTTTTGTATTTTGACCAAATCCTAATAGATAATCATAAGTTGATTACGATATTCATTTTTGTATTTTTAAAATATGATAAAAATAATTTTATTTCTTTTTTAGAAAATATGCATGAAAAACTTTTAGGATTTGATCATATGCACAAAGACAAAAACATATATGTTTTGTGATTTTGGAAGAGGAAATTAACTTTAATTTTTTATTTTTTTTTATTTTTAATTTTTTTAAAGAAATTTTTTGGAGAAAACCAGGTATTTTTAATACTAGGTCCGTATCTTACAATGTAAGTCTACAACCTAATATTATGTAAAATAGTTGGAAAAACATATGTGACACCACAAATATTTTTTAAATGCCCTTTGAAAAAATTGATTTTTTTAAAACTAATATTTTATAATATTATTATTATATGGGTTGGGTCCGGCCCGTCCATCAGGGTGGGGCTGAAACAAGTCCAGCCTATCGTTGCATAGTCACTAGCCCAGCCTAGTGACCATGCTTAATTATTTGTGCCACTGCATATAGAATGTAGTGGTCGAGGGGGAGATTTGGGGAGAAAAATGGAGAGAAACCTTGTCTCGCCAAAGGCAAAGGGTTACTAGCGGCGTTCCTAGTGGTGCAGGGAAGATCGTCGTGTGGTTGGTTGTGGCAGCGATGACTGAGACGCAGTAGTTATGGTGGCGCATATAAGGCTAGCGAAGAAGAAGAAAAAAAACTGGGGAAATACTGATTTTTTCCCAACTTTTGCCTCTAATTTTTTTCTCCCTCAATTTAAAAGCTGCTTGAGTTGGCCTCTTTGAGGTGGCGTCATGGTGGTTGTGATGTCAATTAGCCGGAAAGAACCATATCGGGATGTAGTCAAATGTCAAACCATCATGGTGATATATGTTTTTATCAAATTTGGTGAGAGATGAAGCATTAAATGCCATTGAAATGTAGCCACCCAAGCAGCTTTTTCAGAAAAGAAGATGATGAAGAAGAAGATGAACAGTAACCAGACAACAAGTCGTTTAGTCTTTTTTTTTTGTATTGTTCGGTTAATACAACGTTGTTTTGGTCAAAATATATCATTTCATTTAAATGAAATGACGTCATTTTGGCTTTCAGGGTTTTAATTTAGAGATTTGAACAAAATTCAATTTAATCTTTCGACTTTTGATTTCTTTCAATTACACCCCTAATTGACCCCAAACTTTTGATGTAATGCAATTTTAACCCTGCCGAATTTCAACACATTTTTCATTTTGATCTTAATTTTTATAAAGTTAATTGATTCAAATCAGGGGTAAAATTACAAGAAAATTGAAAGTTTGGGGTTAATTAAGGGCTAAATTGAAGAAATTCACGACTAAGGGCCATTTTGAAAAAGGCGCCGAACTCTAGGACCATCTTGATTGAAATTAGGGATGAAATTAAAAAGATCTGAAAGTTTAATGGTCAATTTGCATAAATCTGAGAGATGAGAGTTCAAAGGCGTGCTCAAAAGAGATTTGCTGGTAAGAAACTAGTCTATCAAAGTATAATGCATTATGATCAATATGCATGTATATTTACCTGAGAAATATAGGTCCTATTTTTTCATGGACTTTCCTTCTTTTTAAAAGTTTGAACCTCTGTAGCTAAGTTCTTATGGATTTTATCGCTTTTTCGTACTCAAGTCATAACTTGTGATTTTGACTTTTAGGAAGGGTATGATATCAAAATACTTCTTTGTCTACAAATCTTTATCTCAAGTCGTTAGCTCTGCCTTATATTTTTTTAGAAAGAAAATCATGGAGTCAACCTATTATGTGTTTTTTTTATTGCCTCTTAGCCTGATCATGTTCCCAAGTGTTTGGAGTTTTTAGTTTTCTTTAGGTATGAGGTTGTGCAAAAGAAAATTTAGCTATTTAAAAAGGTGGTTTTCATGAAAAAAATTTGGAATTTCAAAGTCATTCCAAACACAATGACCATTTTGATGTCGGTTTCATATAAACTTGTTTCGAAAAATTCAAGTGATTCCTAGGAGCTAGTTTGAAAGTCTTTGTTTTGTTGTTTTGGTAAAAATATGAGTGACTTTTTGTTGGTCAGAGCGGTTCAAGTTTTAATTTGAGGGTTTTAGAGAACCAGTTTTCAAAGCATTCATTTTATTTGTATGAACAACGGAACTTGTTTCATATGGAAAAATATTGCCTACCAATCCAAATTGTTTGCCTTTGATAAAAAAAAAAGGCTTGATTGAGTACGTAACGTAGGTTTTGACTTTTGGTTATAAAGAAAAAAGAATATTTATAAGTTCAAAAGGTGTCTAAGGGATTTCAAGACTAATAATCACTAGTACTTGTTTCCAGACCTTTTTGATTCATGGATTTCTAGATTTTTGAATTGATTTGCGAAAGAGTCCATCGTGCCCCCCAGTGTCGAGCTCAGGTTTTTTCTCTTTACTTTTCTTCACTTGGTTTTAAACATTGTTATCATATTTGCTATTTTGTCTGGTGTGCTCAAACCTTTTGAATTTTTTAATTCTTTATATACTCCTAACTTTGTTTGGGCATCTTTAATTATTAAGGATTTTTTTTGCATATTTCTCGTACTTGCCCCCAGTGTGGGGTGTGATCTTAATCGGGGTTTATTTTTTTAAGAAAAATGCATTAGGCTCAAAATGGGATTGCAAAAGATTCTTTTTTAGTCTTGTGAAAGGACTATCAAAGATGACTTTTTTTCATTTCAAACACATGTATTTAGGATTGGTAAGCTTTGTTTTCTTTAATGTGATCATGCGAAATGGTTTCTCATTATTCACTCTGCTAAAACTTAGCTTTAAAGTAGTCTCATGGTATTATTATTCTTCAGGTTTTTTAGATATATGGTCACCTTTCTAGAAGATCACTTGAATTTCTAGAACATGCTTGCTAGGAACAAACACCAATTTAACCTTTTTCTTTTATACTAAAACTTTGATTTTCCAAAAACCTTTGTGAAAACATGAGATTATGTATAGTTTTTGGAGGAAAAGGAAAACACACCAAAGAATTCTTTTGTCAATGGATGGAACTTTTAGGATTTCTAAAAGTGTAAGAATGGGGACAATTATAAACACACAAAAATGTATAATATTATTAAAAGAATGACTTATTTAACAGGGAAAGTTTTATGGCATCATGAGTGAAATTACTGACAAGACTGAAACATGTTGAAACATGACAAAGTCAAAACAATTTTGCAGACATAATCAAACAAAGTCAATTACTTTTTAAAAATAATAGGAGTAGGCTCTATCTTCCAATTCTGGCCAGCCTCCTCACGAAAGATCTTGCATGGATCACATTTATGGCGAGGATAAAAATTAAGTACTTGCTCGAGTAAGCTAGTGATATGGGTCATGTTAACTTTCAGGGAATCCAGCTCATCGCGGCGAGCGTGTTCTTTATTTTTCATTTTTTTTTCAAAGTCAGGTGTTGTAAACTCGATAGATTTGAGCTTTTTTGGGACATATATTTGAACCTGCATATGCTTACATGACATTTAAAGTTTAAAGCGTGAATACATGTATGCTTATAGATGTAAGTGTATGTACATGTACATTGAATATAGATTAACCCGTTCGAATGGCTAATCCATAACTTCTTTTTTGAATATGAGAAAAAAATCCATAGTTTGATTAATATGGAAAGATCTTTTCCAAGTCTTTATCTCAGTTAAATCTCATACACAGAATTTATTCGTAGTAATCTCTCAACGTTGGTCCTTGGACAATTACACCATCTCAGATTCTTACCCATATTCAGAAAAAAAAAAATTCATGATCTTAGCTTAGAAAATCTTGCGGAGTTTAGGATTATTGACCAGGTTTGTCTTGATACAAAATGAATTATTAGGGTGTTCATACCCTAAGGGAAGGTTCAAGGCCATTATATGAAGGGTAAGTTTTCTACCTTATATTAGAAAGGGTATTTGAGCTACCTAGTGACCACCTTTCATAAAGACAGTATGGGGGTTTACAAAGAATGGTTGGGGCACAGTATGACCGCCATTATTAAGTAAACACTCAGCTTATAGGTGAATGTTTCACGAGTCTGAACCCTGACTGAAAGTTATGATGCAGACTATTACTCCCTACCTAACCTAAAGTTTGGTTTATTCGTGAAAATTAAAATGCATGAAAGCATTAATCCATACCCAACATACTTATACATATAGTATGTAAAAATACATGTTAAATGCGGTAGAATTAAACAGAACAAAACAAATAGGCAAACAATCAAACAAGCAAAGCTTAGTTTAACTAGATAAGGCATTCCCTAATGGAGTCATCATCTTGTCATGATGGCGTGGCGTCGAGAACGACGGGTCTACCTCCCAAATGGTATGTCAAAATGGGTTTTGGATATAATCATAAAATTATGATTATAAGGTTCAGGAGTCGTCATCTAGTATTATGTTTACTAGGAAACATATGGTCTGCGAGAGTTCAGGTAAGGGATTGGTTATGCAAGGGAAAAATAAATTGCCCCTAGTGCACCATAACTAATGCAAGTTGCATTGTTATTTCATTATTTTTATAGGTTGTGTTTCTATCCGTTGGTCTTGTCTAAGGTTTAAGGTAGATCTCCCTTCATGAGAAAATCTCTACCTTTTTGGGTTAAAACCTAATTGTTCTAAGGCCCATATTTTAGCACTATATTTATTTTCTAAATATAACTAGTTCCTAATGTTTGAATGTAATAATTGTTATGGTTTTTTTTGTATTTTGGTCAAACCCTAATGGATAATCATAAACTAATTATGATATACATTTAAAAAATAAGATAAAAATGATTTTATCTTATTTTTTTAGAAAATATGTATGAAAAACTTTTAGGATTTATCCATATGCACAAAGACAACATATTTTTTGTGTTTTTGGAAAGAGAAAATTAATTTTAATTTTTTTTGAAAATTTTTGAATTTTTTTTAAAGAAAACATTCGAAGAAAATCGAGTATTTTTAATACTAGGCATGTATCTTACAGTATAAGTCTACAACCTAATATTATGAAAAATAGTTGGAAAAATATGCGAGGGTCCCACAATATTTTTAAAATGTCCTTTGAAAAATTTGAATTTAAAAAAAAATAATATTTTTTAATATTTTATTCTTATTATATAGGGTTGGCCTAGCCCAGCCATATAGGTTGGGTTGAAACAAGTTTAGCCTATCGTTGCATGGTCTTTGGGCCAGCCTAGTGACCATGTTTAATTAGTTGTGTCACTGCATGTAGAATGCAGTGGCAAGGGGGAGATTTGAGGAGAAAAATAGAGAGAAACCTTGCCTGGCTGGAGGTAGAGGGTTGCAGGCAACATTCCTGGTGGTGCAAGGAAGACCAACATGTGGTTGGTGGCGGTAACAACGACTGAGATGTGGTGGTTATGGTGGTGCAAATGAGGCTGGTGGAGGAGAATAAAAAAACAAGGGAAAGACTGATTTTTCCCAATTTTGACCTCTGATTTCTTCTCCCTCAATGCCTAGAATTCACCTTTATTTATAGGGGATAGAAGAGGGACACTTTGTTTTTATTGGGGACAAATCTTGGTCATTGATTCAACTGGGAAGGATCCCAACTGTTGGCTTAAAGATGCAATCATAGACTGAAAAAATTGGCAATTAAAGGCTTCCTGAGTTGGTCTATTTGAGGCAGCATCATTGTAGTTGTAGTGACAATCAATCAGAAAGAATCATGCTAGGATGTAGTCAAATGTCAGGTCATCATGGTGGTGTATGTTTTGTCAAATTTGGTGAAGAGATGAAGCATTAAATGCCCTTAAAATGTAGCCACACAAGCAACTTTTTCATAAAAAAGAAGTTGATGAATAGTAACCAGACGACTTGTCATGTGGTCTATTTTTTTTGGTATTGTTCAGTTAAAACAGCGTCGTTTTGTTCAAAACGCACCATTTTGGCTTTCAGGGTTTTAATTTAGGGATTTGGCTATATTCAATTTAGTTATTTGGCTTTTGATTTCTTTCAATTATACACCTAATTGACCTCAATCTTTTGATTAAATGCAATTTTACCCCTACTGAATTTCAACATCGGCCCCGAATTTCAGTGTCTTTTTTATTTTGGTCCTTGCTCTTGAATTTATACAAATTGACCCTCAATTGACCATTAAACTTTCAAATCTCTTCAATTTCACGTCTGATTTCGATCAATTTAGTTCCTAGTTCGGCATCCTTTTCAGAATGGTTCTTAACTGTGAATTTCTTCAATTTAACCTTTACTTGACTCCAAACTTTCAATTTCTTGCAATTTTACCCATGATTTGAACCAATCGACTTTATAAAAAGTTTATAGGAAAGTGTTCTTTATCGGTTTCTACCAAAAGCAATAATTCTCCAGTGTTGTTCACAATTTTAACACAAAAAAACCACTAGAATAACATTAGCTACACAAATTTGTTCCAAAAATTTGCAACAATATATCTTTATCTTCTAACAACAATTCTTCACTACAAATCATGCAAACACACACTCTCTAAAATTACCAACCCAACATAAAAATCATCAACCACACACACTACCTAAAACAGACACAAAATTACCACAACAATTTCATCATATTTATCATATGCTAATAACTTACAAATTTGTAACAACCATAATGGATTAAAGTTCAAGAAAAAAAAGTGCACGAAATGTGAAAAAAGAACAGTTGTCAAGATATCAGAAATAGATGCAAGTAAAAACAAGTTTTTTTTTATAGGTGCGATGAAAGGTTTTTCAAGAATACATTCATTGATTGGTGCAAACCTATTAATAATATTGAATTAACCATTGCAGAAAGAGAAGGTGTTAATGGAATCAATCGAATAATAGATGAAGTGAAAAAGACAAAAGATGAATTATAATGAGTTTGGATCATGAATTACAATATGAAGGCTACCTTTAAAAGTGTAAAGTTATTATTGGTTTGTAATTTAGTGTAAGTAATTTTACTATTCCTAACTATGATATTGTTCATCATATTCAAATGAAATGAATAACAATAATGAATTTATGAACTAAATATTATATCTTATAATGCATACTTCAATAAAGCAAAAAATCATCCACAAAGCTTACTTTAATCAATGTAGCTAGTTTGGGTTGAGTGTTTGAGATGATGTTTCAACATCACTGTAATTTCTTGCACCCTTCAAACCTTTTTCAGTGCCTTTTAAACCTATAGAAACACCCCTAGCAACACTTATCAAACCCCTTCTAATATTCCTCATACCTGTGTTAATACCCTTTAGACCCCTTTCAACACCTATAACACCTTTGTCAACACCTAAAACACCCTTGCCAACACCTTTCACAGTTATATCAACACCTATAATCTCTTGCCAGTATCTATAACACCGACATGACCCTTTAGACCCCTTGCATCACCTTTTAAACCCCTATGAGCACCCCTTAGACCCCTTATAATATCCCTCAAACCCCTGTCACCACTTAAACCCATTGCAAAACCACCTGAACTTCCAGCACTATTAAGTTGTCCAATTTGTTTAACAATATCTCTTTGACAATTCCTTGAATAATGTTCATATTGCTTATATATATTGCACCTCAAAATAGATGTTTTTTTCTTTCTAATATTACTACTATGTTCTTCTCTTTGTTTCCTCTTTCTATTCTTTCTAAGTCTACCAACACTTCTTTTGAGAGTATAAAGTAGAATAAGGACATCATCTTATGGATCCAGATCTGCCTTTGGTAAAGGGTAAACAATTTTATTATATGTTTAATATAAATTATACAAGTTAAGTCTCTTGTGCTGCACACAAAGGACCATATGCTTACAAGGAATGTTTGTCATCCTTCATTTACCACATGAACACTCTATTTTATCCAAATCTATAGAAAAATTTGCTCAGCCATTAAAAACTTTCTATTAATTTGAACTAGCTACTATCATTCTCATTTATCTAGACTTTTTAACTTATCTACCAACTTCCTAACATTAGGTGTGGTACATGTTTCACAAGATGCAACCTTGGCATATCTATCATGAAACTTAAACATAAGTTTCAATCTGTTTTTTTCTAGTAATAAAATAATTAGCATACTTCTATATTTTCCACCCCAGCCATTAAACGACTTACATAATTTTTTTTATTACATTTTCAACCTTAATCTTATTATCAAACAAATGTCTAAACTATGTTTTTGCATTGATGTTATTCAACCAACCTAGAGTTGCTTTGTCAACATCGCCAATATCCTTCAAAAAGGACTTATACTATAGATTTGTATAAGCTTTTGATGCTCCTCAAAATCCAATTTTCATCTCCAAACTATGAAACCCATTGTTCTTTATATTAGCATAGATATGCATTATACAATGTCTCTAAGTACAACTTCTGCTAAACTTTGCATTCAAAAAAACAAGTTAAAAAATTACACAACAAAGAAAAACATGTTTAAATATTATGAATAATATACCTTTTACCTATTATATATAATGCAAAAATACCTCTAATATACTCCGTGTTTTATAAAACCATACAAGACATATAAGAACTATCTTCAGGTGTCATTGTTTTTTGCCTTTATAATGGCATACATAAGTGAAAAAAAAAGTCTATTATTGTCACCCAACCCTACTACTCATAAAAGGACACCTTAATATAGATCTTTTAGATGGCATTCATCAATGCCAATGAAAGGTTTACAACTATTCACAAAACCCTCCCTTTGAGCTTTCAAACACACATATTTTTTAAAACTTTCTTGGTGAATGACCTTCAAAATTGAAATTGGGATCATATCTTAGAAATACATAAGAATAAGAGATACACTTTTTTTTTAACAAATGTATATCTAGGAAGTCTAATGAATGACTCCTTTTGAGTTCCTTCCATAAACTCATTCTTTTTTGTCCTAACCCTTCAAAGTTGCATTGGATGTGGTTTGATCCTATACTTTTCCTCTAAGATTATATCAAATGCTTATTTATATATGTTTAGATCAACATTAATAACAGATAGTATCTTATTTGCAATCCAGGTAAAATTGATACCTTTTATAATGGAAAGTCTAATACAAGTATACTTATCTTTAAGAGTCTTAACCATGAAAGTATTACTCTAAAAAACAAGTGAAACATAAATCCTTCATTCATAACCAACATCTGAACATGTGAATGTAACCTTCTTCTTCTGATTAAGGTATCTCTTTAAATGATAGCCATATTTATCTTTTGTATTATCTTAACACGTCTACAAAATGATTGACATTACGAAATATCTAACATTCCTAGAAATTAATTGATCTATCATCTTCCACTTTAAATGTCTTACATTTAAAACCATATATGGGATCAAACTTTACCTTCTTATACTTATTCTAATTCTCTCTACTTTCATATTTAGAACCCTCAAATCTACTATTTGATTTTGCACTAAATGCAATATTATCATAATCTTTGTCATTGTTTATCTTCTACTTATCCTCTAATTATAAGTCACTTAACAAACTTTTACCAAAACATGTATCACCTTTTAAGCTAGCAATCCATTTATCTTCTTCTTCGTTAACAAATTAAAATCCACACTTATTAGAAGGAATATAATCATCATTTGCCTCTTCCTCTTCCTTTTTATCCTTCTCCTTATCATCGTCATTTGAATATTTATCGCCCCTCTCGTTATGCACACTACTATTCTTTCACTTTTTATATTGGCATTATTAAAACTCTTGCCAGCTTCCACATTATCACTATCATCATAAAAAAGATTCAATCCATCCATATCAAATTCTACTATAACTTTGTTACTAATAACAACATCATCATTAAAGTATTGTACCCCAGTTCTCCTATTGCCTTCAACCTTGTCAGTGAAAAACTTGTCATACTTATTGTTATAGGATCAACAACATCATTAGCATCAATATAAATATATACTTCTTCTTTCTTTTAATTCATTTTCATCAGCTTCAATGTTGATACATCATTAAATTTTGATTTTATTTGTCATCTTTTATTCTAAAACCATAAATGTTTACGACAAAAACTTGTTTCCATATGAACAATATGTCCATATAGATCATATAGTCATAGCAACAACCTTTCTCAATGTATAACAGGCTACCATAGTTAGCAACAATAGATGACATCTTGTATCTTGCCATTACAAATAATATAAACCTAGTTAAAGATCTATCTAATATAAATCTTAATTTTTACTAGAAGTCATGCATGTCAAACCCTTAATTTTATCAATTAGGTTTACTATGAAGAATAACCTTAAATGATAAAATTAGGGGATTTATGTTTAGTTAACAAAACATGGATTACAATAAGAAAACAATAATTTACACATTATCACAACACTTTATATTGTAATCAATCAAGCCAAAAACTTATTAATATAAGGTTTTCAAAGCTTCGAGATTAGGTTTAGGGTAAATTAAAAATTATTTGTTTATTTTTTTGTTAAATCAAGTACATATTCATAATACTTTAACCATTACCCACAAATTTTACATAAAATAACACCATGCATATGCCACTGAATCAAGATTTCATTAAAAAAAACTCACCTCTTCATTTTTTCAAATGAACAAGGTTGAATAAAATAACAACATAAAGAGGTTTCAGGCTTCTGGTACTCGTACAAAGAGAGTAAGTGTAAAAAAATAAAGGATCCTACTTCAAATCTATATGGTGTATCATGTTTGTAAAGAAAGAAAAGAGATTAGAGTGTTTGGGAGAGATAGAGAAATGAGGTTTGGGAGCAAATTATAAAGATTTACATTTATTATATATGAGGATGAACATATCTTTTTATCTAATTTGGTATTTCTTGTTAACCACGAAAACAGGTCATAATTTTTCAAACCCTAGATTGAATATGAAAAATGAAGGAGACTTTTTTGTAATTATCTCTTTATAAAACTAATAAATACATATTTTGAAACAATTTTGTGACTTATCAAATAAAAATTGGTAGAAATATCTAAAACAAAAAGATTAACATATACTCTATAAACAAAAATAATAAATTTACATGCCATTTTTTTTACACATGCTAAATAAAACTCTATCAAACTCTATCAAACTTGTACACATATAGACATATTTTTTATAAAAAAAAATATTTGATAAAAAAATTAATATATCAGTTCAACAAAACATTTTCTAAAAATGAAAATTACAAATATAAAAGAGGTGGGAAAACATTGTATACCAATTCATGAAATGCCTTGGATTTCAAGAATATTCTTTTTTTTTTGAACCATTTTGTACTCCAGTTGCCAAACACTTTGTTTTTTTAATTCCATCCTTCCATGTCATGTTGACTAAGAATTGAACTTGATAATTTATTTCAATTTACTTGATGTGGGGTTTTCACAGTGTCAAAAATTATGTCTCGACATTAAGTTGATGCTCAATTTTTCAAAATGGAATTTGATTTTATTTCTTATGAAAAATTAAAACTACATGGATTTTTTTTCTTTTTTAATTGTTCATGAGGCACTTTGTAAAAATTGTAAAAATTTTGATCCTTAAACTTTTTTCATATTTCATTTTTGGTCCTTTTTTTTTTATTAAGGTTTAGATGTTTCAGTGCTACACTTTAATGGGTTTTTTTTTTTGCATTTTAGTTCTTGGAATTAAAGAGATGAAAGAGAGTCAATAGAAAACAGGGAAGAAGTGATAAAATTATCGGTTGTCCATATTTTGATAATAAAAAAGTCTATCTTAGTGTCCATGGGTTTCATTTGTTGAGAGAAGTTTCATTGCAGTGTTTTGGATCCTTCATCTTACCTAAAAATATAAATCAGGGTTTGGGAAGTTTTATAGACTCAGATCATTTTTTGACTGATTAAAGGTTGATTTAAGACTAGAAATGGATTTATTGAGGTATTTATGGTGTTTCTTAAGCATTGAGAATTTTGTTTTATGGGTCGTAGAAGTCTGATCTTGACTTTTCAAATACCTAATATAGTGAGCAAGTCAAATAGTGAATGACACATCATCTACTTTGTTTTTCTTAAAGACAGGTCAAGAAATATGAACTTTTTTGTGAAGTCTTTTTTTCTTAAATTTTATTTAAAATTTATTCAAATAAATAACTAGAATTATATGAAGGATATTATTAAATTAAATATCATTCAGTTTTTTTTTTCAAATAAGATTATAATTTTTTTATAATATTAGCAAGGCCTTTTTTTATAGTCTTTCGAGATTTTTTTCTTAAAGTTTGATCAAAATCAAATGAATAAGATTATATTTAAGATATTATTTTATTAGATGTCATTCATTTTAACATTTATTTTCAAATAAAATTCTTGTTTTTTTAATATTGGAAATTATTTTATTAATTATGATACATGAACTTGCTATGAAGATTTTTTTTTATGTTTGTGGTCATGAATATTCTATGAAAATAAAGTTCAAGTTATTATTGTCATCGCAAGCATCGCTTTTTTTTTTTATAATTATTATTACTTTTTATTCAATAAACTATATTTCTTATGATAGAAAAAAGATTTTGTTTTTCAAAAAATAAATTACATGGATTGAAAAGGGAAGTTCTAACAAAAAAAAAAACTTTTTCTTCATAATTGTATTTGTCTTTCATGTAAATATCTTTTTTTAATATCATATTAAAAAATAAATTCCTAAAAGCTTTTCGTAACAACGTATGAGCATTATATTATTTTATTTTTTGATATATTCATGTATTATCAAAACCTATTTTTTAAAAAAACTTTTTTTTTACTAAAGCTTGCTTTTAAGGTTCCACTAAGCTATTTTGTTTTTTAAAAAAACAATTATTCTAGTAAAAGATGTCAATAAATTGAGTGCATTAATAAGATGAATAAGTTTTAATTAAAGAGACATTTTTTTATCCTCATTTTAAAATTTTCAAATGTTTTTTTTTATATTAATTGTAATTGTTCTAAGTATTTATTGAATAAACAACATAGTTTTGAAAGCTAATAAAGAAGGAAGGAATTGTAATAGAAAATTATTTTATTTAATGAAATTTGAATTATTATTATTATTACAAAAAAAATCTATATTGCCATATAATCAGATAAAAAATTAAAGAGCTCCTTATGATATAAGATAAAATATCTTAATTTATATTTATCTCTCAACTTCCTTACTTTATCTTTAGTTAATGTTAACAACTATTTTTTTTATATTTATTAGAGTATATAATATTTTTATTTATTAAATGCAATAATCAACTTTTCAATTCATGATTAAATTTTTTCTCATATTATAAAATGCGTTGACAATATTCATATGTTTTTTAGGTAAAAACTTTTTAATATAATTCATAACAAAGTGTAGTTCACCAATTAGCACAAACGACATCACAAATTAGAAACTTTTATGGTGATTAAGTAGTAACTAGTGATATCTTATTAATTACTTTTTAGGATCCTCTTTAAAAAAAGAGACATACATAAAAATAAGAGAGAATATAAAATTCATGACTCATAAAAAAAATATCTCAATTCTCTCTCCTAGTTACATTTTTATTTTTATTTTTTTAAAGTGGATTCTAAAGAGTAACTAATAGAATGTTACTAGTTACTCATTAAGCGCCATAAAATTACTCAAGCAAACCTGTTTTCATCTTATAAAATCAATTTTTATCACTTAATGCACCTTGGATGGTATTATACCCTTCAACCCCTCGCTCGAAGTAGGTTGAAGACCCGTTTAGTTAGAGCTCGTTTGTTATTGTGGTAATAATTGCTTTTCAAAGTACTTTTTGTTTGGGAATGTATCAAAATAATGTTTTTTTTAAAATTTATTTTTAACATCAGCACATTAAAATGATCAAAAAAACATAAAAAAAAACTTAATTTAAAGCAAAAAAATAAAAAAAAAGTAAGTATTTTTAAAACGTATAAATAAACAGGCTCTTAATGTACGAGCTCATCTGTGGAAAATCGACTGTAGGCTTTTATTTCAAAACATTGAAATATTATTTTCTTTTAAAGTTAGGTACATCTAAAAATCGCCTTAAAACTTTCTTGGGGATTGAATTCGCCATTCTTTCAGAAAGAAGTTCTTTATAGAAAACACTAGTATATTGGATCACGCTCTAAAGTGGATCGATATTACTTTTTTTTAAATGTCAAAAAACAATTAAGAGTATAAAGAATGTTTTAAACCCATTGGGTTTGGCGGCCATGTCAAGCCCAACAGACTTGCGTACCCAAGTTTACATGAATAATAATAATAATAATAATAATAATAATAATAATATAGTAATAGTTAATTGTGATTGTGATAATAATAACAATAATAATACAACAACAACAACAATAAGAACATACTTGACCCAAGTCTTGGGTTAAGCAACAATGTCAGACTTAAGACCTAAGAGCTTTGGGTTTGGCAGGTATGTCAGGCCTAACAAACTCGGGTATCCAAGTTTACCTAAATAATAATAATAGTAATATAGTAATAGTTAATTGTGATTGTGATTGTGATTGTGTTAATAGTAATAATAATAATCACACCAATAATAATAATAATAATAATAATAATAATAATAATCACCATCATCATCATCATCATACAAACAACAACAACAACAATAAGAACATGCTTGACCCAAGTTTTGGGTCAAGTAACAATGCTAAATCCAAGAACTTTGGGTTCGGCAGGTATGTCAGGCCCAACAAACTTGGGTACCCAAGTTTACTTGAATAATAATAATAATAATATAGTAATAGTTATTGTAATTGTGATTGTGATATCAATAATAACAATAACAATAATAATAATCATGCTAACAACAACAACAACAACAACAACAACAATAATAATACTATTACCCAAGTTTTTCGCATATTTCAAGTTCTCTTTTATATGGTCCTGTATTTTCATGAAGCCAATCATTTTTTGCTCTTGGTTGGTTGGTGTTGTGTCTTCTTGCAATGTTATTGATGTATTTGGATAAGAAGCTCATGGGAGGTTATGCTTCGGTGGTTGGTTGTTGTTGTTGTCTCTTTGTTCTCCTAGGAATTGTTTTTCTTTGCCGAAGTTCCTTTCTGACGACTACCTTTTGTTGTTTTGTTCTCTGCTGGCTATTTGTCCTTTATTGTGCTGATCATGTTTCAGGTAATCCATCATCTACTATGTTGTATCTGTTGCTGGCCTGTGATAGAAATGTTCCTTGCTTCATTTTGCTGTTATCTCTCTTTGTGTATGGCGAATGCTGAGTTCTTTTTGTTGCCTGCTATGAAGCAGTCCTAGCCTTCCTCGGTGTGTGTCTTGTGTTTGATTGCTATTCAACAATGCTATTTTGCCTTTTGCTTTTTGGTTAGGTAGGGCACCTCATCACGAATTTGGTTCCCCATTTAACCTATATCAGCTTCTGCTTTTGATTTGTTAGCTCTTTTTAGATGGGTTTGATGTAAATGTTTTGTTAGGGAGCCTGTTCCCTTTTGAATATCCTTATATATGATCTTGTTGGTTCTCTAACCTTGTATATTTTTTTATCTTTTATATATACTTATATTTTGATAAATAAAAAACAACAACAATAATAATAATAAGAACAAGAACATGTATGATTCAAATTTACTTGGGTCTGACAACAATGCCAGACCCAAGAGTCTTGGGTACCCAGGTTTACTTAAATAATAATAATAAAAAAAGAACAATAATAACAAAAACAAAAAAGAACAACAACAACAACAATAATACTAAAAATAACAATAACAACAATAAAAATAATAATCATAATAACAATAACAACAACAACAATAATAATAACAATCATGTCAGATCCAAGCACATTGGGTCTGTCAAACATGCCTGAGCCAAGTTTATTTGGAACTGACAACATGTTAGACCCATGTTATACTTGGGTTTAATAAACATGTCTGACTCAAGACACTTAGGTTTGGCGGCCATGCTAGACCTAAAAGGCTTTGGTGTGGTGGCTAAGTCAAACCCAAGTGGCTGGGGTCTAACATTGTTGTAAGACCCAAGGACCTTGGATTTTGCGCAATACCCAGACCTAAAGAGATTGGGTTTGACGTGTTTACCAAACCCAAGGTGCTTAGTTGTGACAACCATTGCCTGACCCAAGCAAATAACAAACAAATAAAGGATAATTGTGCACTTTAATTGTCAGGAGAGATGAAAGAAAGAAAAAAAATACAAACAACCAAAGAAATGTCTAGTGAAAAGATAAGATGACCTAAGACCAAGTGCCTTGGGTCTGACGACCATACTAGGCCCAAGAGCCTTGGGTCTGATCGCCATTCCAACTCAAAAGATTTGGGTCTGGTGACTATACCAGACCCTAAAGCTTTTGGCCGGTGACATTTTTGCCAGACCTAAGGGCTTTGGGTCTGATGTATTTTCTAGACCCAAGTAAATAATAAATAAATAGAGGACAATTATGTACTTTAGTTGTCAAGAGAGAGAAAAAAAGAGAAAAAAACACAAACAATCAACGAAATGTTTTGCAAAAAGATAAGATGATAAATTATAAGTGAAACTATAATTTCAATCCACGATAAAAGATCTCTTGAACTATAGTGATTTCTCATACTATTTAACTTTTATTATAATATAACTATGAAATATCCTTACTTGAACAAGAGTTATCTCCACGCAACATCATTTTTCATTTTTTTTCTTTTTTAATTTAGCATTTTAGTTTTGGTAAAAAGAAAAATACTTATACAAATAAAACACCGCTGAAAATATTTTGTGTTTCATTTTGTACAAAATTAAAGAGGATCAAATGTCCTTTTCTTATGAATAATATTTATGATATATTTAAGAATTTTACAAACCTTACGTAGATGTCTTACATCTTAGTAAAACTAGTTTTTTTTTTTTAAAAAAAAATATTAATATGTTATTAGTACGTTAACCAAAATAAAATAATAAAAAAAAAGCTCAAAAGCTGACATTTTTGTGATTCCTTACCTAATTTGTTTTTTTATCAATACCCTATTGACGGTGAGAAAATACCAATAATTTTTTGACCATAAAAAAGAAGAAGAAAAATTCAATGAATAAAAAAAAATAAAAAAAAATACCCATCATTCAATTTCAACATGGGTAGGCACGTAATCCATAGACCGTAGACAAAAGTCAGTCCGGCAGATTAAAAACGAATTAATAATCACAAGGGATTGAGCAAGAAAGCATGTCTCTGACCTCTCGCATTCTATTTACTCCTCCCACCACCATTAAACTCTCCCCTTCCATCCCTCCCCCTTCTGCCTTTTGTCCTCTCAAAACCCCTTCCCTCTCTTCCAATTCTCCCCATCCATCCCTCCTCCGCTTCACCCATATTACAAAGTCGCCGTCCTCTCTATTCGCGAGGGTCTTTTCGTCCTTCAACCCCACCGCCACCACCTCCCTCCCAACCATGGGTGACGCTCCTGATGCTGGCATGGACGCTGTCCAGAGACGCCTTATGTTCGAGGACGAGTCTGTTTCCCATTTTTCCTCTCCCTTCTCTTATTTACATTGCTCCCAATGCCTCTCTTTCTTTCTTGGTTCTTATCGTGCTACTTGCTTTAATTGCTGATCTGGGTTATGTTTTTTTTTCCCTTTCAAAAACAATTTATAAAGAAATGGGGCTTTGAGGTTTTATTGGTTTGTGTATAGAGAATTAGAGATGCGTAAAGAAAATCTCTGTATTTTTTTTTTCTTTTCGTGCTCCTGTTTGCTAGCTTCTTGAGTTGACTTTTTAGTTGAGCGTGGGATTAAATGGGATTTAATTAATTTGTTTAATATATATAACGATTTGATGGGCTTCTTTCATTTCCTCCTGTTGTACGATCATTTTCATTAGTGAAGTCAGTTATATCCCATGTGTAAATTTTCAATATATATGTTTATTTGTCAATTTTATTTTTATGTTCAATAATATGCTCAATATAATTCTAGTTAATAATTAGAGCTTGTAAATTGAAGGATCAGTTCTGTGTGAAATAATTGATGTCAAAACAATAGCAAGTCGTGATAATAAAGGAAAGGATATTTGATTTGAGATCTCACCTTTCTAATGTGGGGGGCTGCAAGCTCTTGCATTAGAACATAGACTTTGTTAGAGATCTGGTTTTTTTTTTAAAAAAAAAAAAAATTGCTTTGCAAACTTTTTAATTCTTGTTATTTACTACAATTGATTGCATACCTAAGTTAGGTTTGATTATCTTTAATTAATTCTAATTGGCTGCAGATGCATTTTAGTGGATGAGAATGATCGGGTTGTTGGTCATGACTCCAAGTATAATTGTAAGTATAATTTTCGTGTTGAAACCTTGTGCAGATTTAGTATTTGGTAGTTTAATTAAATTGATTACAAATGAAATTACCTGTTGCATATCGTGTAATCTTTCGTACCTTAGGCATGTGAGTAGTCTTTGAATGACAATACAAACAGCTAACTTGCAGGGTTTTTTTTTTTTTTTTGATGGATCTATCTTAAAATGCTTGTAGACTAGATTATCTTCAGGTTGGTTTTCTCATAATTCATGCTTTTGAAATCTACAGGTCATTTGTGGGAAAATATTTTGAAGGGAAATGCCTTGCACAGAGCTTTTAGTGTGTTTCTCTTCAACTCAAAACATGAGCTGCTCCTTCAGGTTTGTGGTCAATATTTCCAGACCATGTTTCTGGAAAGCACTGGTTTGAGCCCAGTTTGTGACGAGGCCTTTTTGGTTTTGAGAATATTAGTATTTCATTTTTAGAATTATAGGATCTTGCATGTTAATTGTTATGCCTAAAGATTTTGTAACCTAATATAACTTGATATGTTATTAGCTTTTTCCTACCTCAATGGAAGGGAATGGATTGTTCTTTTATTGCTTTAAGCACTCTTGCACTCGTAGTTAGAAAATTTCCGCAAGCTTATACCTTTTTATAACCACAATCAAAAACTGTAAATGCCAAGGAGACAACATTCATGACCACATGAGTGGAGCTACCCCAATCCATCAACAGCCTAATCACTAAGAGAATCCAACTAAATAACTTGCACATTGTAGGAGCTGAAAAAAATCAGAAAGACTTTTGCTAAGAAACTGATTTTGTTACTGGAACAACATTTTTCTTATTCACAGTTATTCTGTGAAAATTTATGACTATTGAGATAACATATTTATTTTTTTGTTCTATTGATAGCAACGCTCTGCGACAAAGGTAACATTTCCCCTGGTGTGGACTAACACTTGCTGCAGCCATCCTTTATATCGTGAATCTGAGCTTATAGATGAGGATGCCCGTGGTACATATTTGTGCATCTGTCCATACTCCAGCATCATCTACTATACATGTTTCACTGGAGTGGGTAATAAGTTATTTACCTTTTCTTCTTTGTAATTGTCAGGGGTGAGGAATGCTGCACAGAGGAAGCTTTTTGATGAGCTTGGTATTCCTGCTGAAGATGTGCCAGTTGATCAGTTCAGTCCGCTGGGGCGTATATTGTACAAGGCACCTTCTGATGGAAAGTGGGGGGAGCATGAACGTAATGTTCCCTACTTGATATGATTTACAGCTGTTTGGTGTTCTCATCATATTTTTCCTGTATTTCTTGTCAATTTGCCTCATTTCCTTCAGAGTTGGGGACCATTGGTTGAAATCAAACTGTGTTTTTCTAACTAATGTTGCAGGCTTTTATTGCTTGTATTTTACAGTTTGATTTCATTGTTCATATAGAATCCTTCCAAGTCCCTGTCATGATAGCATTTTACTCTTAACTGATTTGCTCATCTCTTATATCTTTCAATTTTGCAGTTGATTACCTGCTCTTCATTGTTCGTGATGTTAGCGTAAATCCAAACCCTGACGAGGTAGCTGACATCAAGTACGTTAACCAGGATGAGTTGAAGGAGCTTCTGAGAAAAGCAGATGCTGGCGAGGAAGGTTTGAAGTTGTCACCGTGGTTCAGACTAGTTGTGGACAACTTCCTGTTCAAGTGGTGGGACCATGTCGAGAAAGGAACTCTAGAGGAAGCAGCTGACATGAAAGCGATTCACAAGCTGACTTGAGGCACGCTGGTATCATCTGCAACTTTATTTCAATAAACTTGGACATGAAACAGTTCCAAACAAGTTGGCATTCCATCTTTGTTGTATGTAACCTTGCTATTTCCTGAAACAACCTCGTTTGGCCTGGTTATATATTTCTTAAAACTTGGGTTACGGAAATTGAAGAAATAATGAAAGACAATAAATCAACGGGCGTATTCCATACTCCACAAAAGCGACAAGTGGCTATATATTCTATTTTGGTTGGTTTATTCATAGAAAAGATTATATACGATCCATACTTTTAATGATAAATCAAATACATTATTACATAATAAATTATTTATCGTAATAAATCTTTAGATTGATTCCTGTTATTTAAGAGAGTTGAAATTATTAAAAATATTTTTTATAAAATAATTTTTTTCAAATCATAACCATACAGCTACTACAATACAAAACATATTTTTAATTAAAACCAGGCAAGGTTTTGTTTCTTGCAAATTCGATTTAGGAACCTGAAAAAAAAAAAGTTGCGGCCCTTTTCGAAAGTTGCGGTGCTTTTGGAGAATATTTGGAAACGTCGTTTAATTAATTTTTAAATATTTTTGAATTGTTTTGATAACTTTTAATCATCGTCATGGAGCGTTATCATTCGTCCCTTATGCCTCTGTATCCTTGTTGAGCGAAGGGCGTGCTACGTGTTTGATATGGATTGGGGCCATGAGAGCTTCTCTTTCATAAGAATTTCCTCCAGCTCAGGCCAAGACCGTATCGTTTACGCAGAAAACTGTAGGGGTGCGAAACGGGGCATATGATAAGTGAATAAAACAAGATCATCCTTTGGGTTCATTGTTTGCGTGTAAGAAATGTTTGAACTTGAGTCTTTAATCAGACAAGGCCACGTGCATAGTGTGTTTGGAAATCTTCGGAAATGTGATAGCGGTTTAAATTTTAAAATATTTTTTATTTAAAAATATATTAAAATAATATTTTTATATTTTTTTAAAATTAGTTTTTACATTAATATAAAAAAAATACTTCTCCCCCAAACATATCAAACTTGCAAAAAAAACACAAATAAATGAAAAATTTCATTAAAAACATATCAAAATTTTCAATTAATTTAATATTAAATAATAAAAATAAAAATAAATTAAAAAAACTATCAAAATCAACCTAGAAAATCTTGCGCAGAGATATGCCTAGCCTTTCACAAAACGCGTAAGAATCTCTACTTGTACATTTTGTGCAACTGCTGAGGTGTTCTCATTTGGACTTGTGATTCCGCTAGGGAACCTGGCCTTGGAGGAGACGCCTTTTTGTCTGGTCAGGTGGGACAAATTGACTCGTTTGGCACGGGGTTCTGAAAATGTAAGCAGTGATTTGGTACCTTATTTTCTATTTAAAGGAAAAATAATAATAAAAAAAAACAACTTAAAAATTTAATAAAAAATCTAGACGCATGGAGATCTTGGACTTGGACTTGGATTTTAAACAAGCACAACCACTCATTTAAATATAAAATTGCACCAGCGAACATAGTCAGACTTCGTGATACACACACTATTGTATTCGTTAAAACTTTATAAAATTCATCACATGTTTATAGATTTGGGTAGTTGATCTGATTTGGGGATTTGATGAGTTTAATTTTTTTATTTTTTATTAAATATTAGATTAATTAGAAATTCAATTTTATAATTGGTTTTATTTAGCTCTCCACGAGGTTATCACGGTTTTAAAAAAATATCTTAGTATAGTGTTGGTGTTTGATTTTGTAATCGTTTATTTTTTTATCATATAATTAAATAAAAAATAATTTTAAGAAAATATACAATCTCATTGGAGTCTATAACCCGGTACACAAGTTTGATGTGCTAGCCAATTGACCAGATTTGTTTTTTTTTTTGGTTTTTTATTTTTTTTTCAATTTCGTCATTTAATATTGGATTGGTAGATAAATAAACTATATGATTTATTTTTGTTTGCTTTCTATAGGGTCATCATTATCTCAAATAAGTATCTATTTTTAAATTGGTAGTCAATTTTGTGAGCATATATTTTTATCATATAATTAAATAAAAAAAGTTATTAAACTCAATAGAATCCATGACCCGGGTCATGGAGGGACTGTGATCGATTTAATCTGTCATTGTCTTAATATATTTTTTTAAATCCAGAATAAAAATGCAGAATAGAAATGCAGTCATATCCATATATCTTAGCAAGATAAATCCAGAATAAAAACTCAATTTTGACTCTTATAAAGAAAAAAAGTGAGGAAAAAGGTATGTAGGATGAATGATTGCAAGACCACGCTTTCTGAATAATATAGAGTGGATTTGAGGGAGAGTAAGGACAAAACAATCTAGAAGGTATTTGTCTAGGATGAGGGTCTTTTACATCAACAGAGAGGAAAGATTGGATTAACTCAAAGAAAAAAATGGGAAAAATAGTAGGCTAGATGTTGGATTTTTCAGGATATCTTGATAAGAGATCAGGAAGGAAGTTGTATGTTCCTTTGATGTTTTAACATCAAATTTATATCTATCAGACCAATATTTCTATTAAAGTAATTACAGTTGAGGAAGGAGCTTTTACTTGGTTTCAAGCATTTTTAGAAAGCTTGACTTATCCATTTCAATAAAAAAAAATGATGCCCTACTAAATAAAATTCAAACTTCTCAATTCCTCATTTCACTGCAAGGATTTCCTTGAAAGTTTAATGGTAATGGAACTCTGATTGCTTGAAGGCTTCGCTTTTATAGCCATAGAGTATTTGCTTGCTATTATTTTCTTTTAGTAGTACCGTACCCTATTAATCATCACTAACATCCATCTACAAAATTGTTTTGCCATCAAAAGGGATTTGTAGATATTATAGATTTTGTGCTATCAACTGGATTTTTTAGAGTGCTTGGGGATGAAAAGTGGACCATTGCTCTGATTCCTTCTATAATAAATAGGACAAGATATTCATGTGTTGGGTAATATAAAGAACAAAGTCTGCCAAATAGCTGATTATAACCAAAAATTGTTAAACTTCTCTCTTAAAGAGATAGCTAGAAGGAAAACCGAGCGTAGCTTTTTTAATGTGTGGTTGAAGCATTACATGTCCATCTTTAATATTGAAACCTAGAAAATCAATGGAAGATTTGTCAATTTACATTTTTCTTTATGAAAGCTTGATTCCATATTTTTTTAACAATAGTAAGAAATTGATGTAGAAGTTTAACATGCATTTCTAAAGATGATGAAAATAACAGGATGCCATTGATATAAACAATAATAGAATGGAGTATTGACTAAGATATTTTTACCATTGTTTTTTTAAACTCCAAATGGCATGACTGACCAATGATGATGGCCATTAGGTATACAGAAGGTGGTTTTGTGCCACTTATTTGGTTGGATGGCAAGTTGCTAGAAACCTAATTTAAGATCAAACTTTGAAAATATGGTTGTTTCTAGGAGTTCTTGTAAAAGGATTTCTTTCATTGGAAGAAGAGAGTTGAGATCTGAAAAAAAAAAAAGCATTGAAAGACTTGTAATCAATAACAAGTCTAGGCTTTTCCCTAAATTCTTATGCTCTGTTATTGGCATAGAATGCTTGGTATGCTAATTGAGAATTGATATCTTCAATGATTCTATCTTTTAATTCTGTTAATTCTAAATCTACCATCTTTTAATAATTTGGGGCCATTCCCATATGAGTAGCCTTTGTAGAGTTGATATCTTCATTCCTTTTGAATGGTAGGGTGATGAAGAATTTTGGATTAGGCTAGAGAGGTTGAGGACATTTATGGAGGAACTATGAATGACATTCTGTATATGAGGTTTTTGCAATTTATCCAATGACAACTTTCAAGGATTTTATTAAAAACAAGCTGGGAATGCTTATCAATAGAAGAATTCTTGTATCTATGACCATGGGTATCCTAACAAAGTTTATCAAATTTCTAGATTATATCAAACCCATCAAGAAGATCTTTTCTAAGAAGATCAAAACTAAGTAGATGTTGGGTGACATAATAGCTAGGAAAAAGTTTAATGATAATAGGTTTTGATATATTTTTGATGAAAAAAGCCTCTCCATTTATTGTTCTATATACTTAATAAATATATTTTCATAGATGAGATAAAAGAATTGTGGGTTTTGCTATGTTAGTAGTTGCACTAGTGTCCAATAATGCAATAACTTAGATAGGTTCTGCATATTTCTTTATCAGGATATAGATTTGTTCCAAAAGAATTGGTTTGGTTACCGGTATATCAAGGAGGTTGGGGCCACAATAGATATCATTTAGATCTTTTCTTCATTAGAGATAACAAAGACAGTTTCCAGTGGAGCTTTTTTTTTTCTTCTTCAAATAAAGATTCAAAATCATCATCTTAGTCAAATGTTTGAGAGAACGAAGATTCGTTTTAGAATCATATCTCGATTGTGTTACTGTGGATATTATTTAGCAAAATGACCCTTTTTTCTACTGATAAAGCACATGTTAGATTTTTTATGTCCTTGCTTTAGCTTCTTTTGAAGAATCACCATTTTCTATTTTTGAATTTTCTTGACTTAAACATCAACTTATTATTGTGTTATTTGTTACAGTTTTTAAAGCACTGTTTTTTACATCCAATTTAGAGGTTTTATTTTTTATAAACATTATCAAGCTTGAGATGATCAAGTTGTTATAAGAAACCCATCTGATTGTACAAGCTTTCAAGTCTTTTAAAAAGCATTTGAATTATTTGTCCAAAGGTGACAAAGACTAGTTGTATATTTAGAACAGGGAGATATCTCATCATTTCTTTGCTTAGAGGTTTTGGAAATTTAGGAAGGTCTTCTTGAGGTTGACATCGCCAATACCACCAATGACATAATATTTATTGGACATTTCTTAGTAGTGTTTTTCTAAGTCATGGAGTTTGAAAGAGCAAAACTTTGTTTGTAGATATTCTTGTCTGACTTGAGATCGAAAGTCAACCTAGTTATTAAGAAATTCATGATGGATACTGTCAACAAATTCATTAATAATCATATTTTTCATCATTTGTTGCCAATAAGCACCAAGGCTACCAATATTAACAAACAAAACCTGATATAAATTTTTTTAAGTGGATCTCTTGATTCGTTATATGTGGCTTTCAACTAAGCATGGAATTCATAGAATTTATCTTGCTATTTTTTTTTTATTGGAATATCTTCTAAAGTAAATCCTTTACCATGTTCTAGAGAGGATTTTTAGCAAGGGTTAGAGCTAATATCATTAGATTAAAAGACATATTTTTTCCGGATCATCATCCTCATCAACTGCTAAAGTAGCAGTTTGCTGAGAAGTATTAGAATATGGTTGAAAGGGGTGAGGATCAACCATAAAAAACTTCAACAAAGCTTTCTAAAGTTGAATTATAGTAATTATAACTAATGTTTCTTAAAGAGGATGAAGTGTTAGAGGTTGATATATGGAGAATTAGTTTAGGAAGTTAAAACTTCTCAAATCCTTGTTTTCACTATATGGATTTCCTTAAAAGTTGAATGGTAATGGGACTTTTATTTCTTGAAGGCTCTACTTTAATAGGTACAAATTTTTCGTTTGCTATTCTTTTTTTTTTCTAGTAGTACCACACCCTAATAATTATCACTAACATTTTCTGCATGATTCTTTATCCATCAGAAGGGATTTACAGGGATGGTAGATTATGTGCTATCAGCTAGAGTTGTTGAAGTGCTTGGGAATGAATATAGGACCATTACTCTGACTCATTCTTTAACAAAAAAAAAAAAGATATTCCTATGTTGGGTGATATAAGAAACAAAGTTTGCCATGTAGTTGACTATAACTAGGAATTATTGAACTTTTCTCTTGGAGAGATTGCTAAAAGGAAAGTTGAGCACTACTTTTCCAATAAATGGCTTATGCATTATTTGTTCGACTTTGATATTGAGACCTAAAAAATCAATAGAAGATTTTTCAATTTGCATATTTCTTTGTGAAAAGCATGATGCCATACTTTTGAATATAGTATGGAATTGATGTAGAAGTTTAACATGCCTTTCTGAAAATGATAAAAATAACAGGATTTCATCTATATAGATGACAACAAAATAGAGTATTGACTGGAATATCTTTACCATTGCTTTCTAGAACTTTGATGGAGATTTTTTCAATACAAATAGCATGACCGACTACTGATAATAGCTATTAGGTATACAAAAGGTGATTTTGTGCTGCTCATTTGGTTGGATGCCAAGTTGCTTGAAACCTTATTTGAGGTCAAACTTTGAAAATATTGTTGCTTTCAGAAGTTTCTATAAAAGGATTGTTTTTTTAAAAAAAAGGAAATCTAAGATCTGCTAAAAAGGCATTGAGAGGCTTGTAATAAATAACAAGTATATGCTTTCCCCTTAATTGTTCTGCTTTGTTATTGATATATAATGCTTGGCATGCCCATTAAGAATTGATATCTTGATTCACTATCTTTTAAGTTTTGTCAATTCTAGTTAGATAGATAGATAGATAGATATATATGTTTTTTATATTATCAAAAAGGAAATAAACAATATTCAAGTTAAAAAAGACAAAACAAAAAAAGATGTAGAATTAAAATAATAAAGGAGAGGATGTAGGAGTGGTTGATATATTAGGCATATGCTAGCAAGCCTAGGTGTTACTAATGTAAGGGCATCAAGTCCAGCCTCAAGCAATAAATAAAAAAACAAACAAAGAAACATGTGTCAAAACATTACCTAAAATAGCTATGTGTCACTTCCTTCATCTTATTCAATGACTTTGTATGGTCAAAGTTGTTTAAGCATGTGGTATCAGCTAGTTGTCTCTTCTTATGGTGATGATTGCTCATTGTTACACGAGGAGTTTTGTAATAAACCACTTAGAGGAAATAACAATATGCTTTATGATTTAAAAATATTATAAGTTTCCATATGATTTACATTGAATTATTCATAATGTAAAGGCTTATAATTATATTATATTATAAAAGAATTCAAGAGATCCATATATTTTATTGTTTTATGGATTTTTTTATTTTACTTATTGTTTTTATTTGAATTTTTAATCTTAGTCTTTAAAGTTTTTCCCATACTCTATTTCAATCAATGAACTTTATTTATTTTTAAGGAAAAATTATTATCAGCATCCTATAATGTAAAGGTTTATAAGTATATTACATTATAAAAGAAACCAAGAGATATTTTACTATTTATGGATTTTTATTATTTTCCTTAATGTTTATATTTGATTTTTTTCATTCCTTGTCTTTAAAATCTTGTCCTCACTCTATTTTAATCAATGAACTTTATTTTAAAAAAAAACTTTTTAACCAAATTTTTTAATATTAAACTTTACAACCTAAGTCAAAGCAAATTTTAAAAATTAACGAAATGACAATAATCTCTCTCTCTCTCTCTCTCTCTCTCTCTCTCTTTCTCTCTTTCTTTTATATATATATATATATATATATATATCATAAAAGGTACTACTAACGCATAACTTATTCTCCTATGTTTTCTTTATCAAACATCAATCTAGAAGAAAACCCTCAACACAAATCCATGATTTAAGGTTTCTAGTTTGATTCAAGGTTAAATTTCCTAAAAAGAACAAAGGTTTTGACAAAGATATAGAGTGACCTATGAAGTTGGTGAATGTAAAGAGTAGATAGGTATGAAATATGTGAAGAGATAGAGTATCTGTAGGAGGTGAATGATGGTTGTGGTGAGTATGGGTTTATGATTGTGATGGTAGGCAGTAAAGGATGTTGAGTGACTTTGATTTTATGAGGAGATCAAGCTATGTGTTTCTAATGGCTAGATATTAGAGGATGAAGATGACAACGCAAGTCTTATGATGATGAATGAGAAAGGTTACTGTGCGGAAAAAAAAAGAAAAAACTTGTTGAAGAATCTTCATTATTGGTTTAGTTTTACAGTTGTCCTATAAGAATTTCCTTAAAGCAATTAGTGGTTTCTCTTCAGCCAATTTGATCAGAGTAGGTAATTTTGGTTCCATGTATAAAGCAATTCTTCATGATAACGAAATGATAACGAAATGATAGGGACAGTGAAGGTACTGAATCTTTAACATCATGAAGCTTCAAAAGCTTTCATGGCCACGTGCAAAGCCTTAAGAAACATTAGGCATCAGAATCTTGTCAAAATCCTAATTGCTCGAAACAACTAAGAAGAAAGGAAGAGATGTGGTGGAGATGGTGGTCTATAGTGGAGAAAGATAGGAGATAAGGGTTGCTTTTCTTTTCTTTTCTTTTTTGTTTTGGTTTGCTCTCTTTGACTACTTCTTTTTTCCAAGTTTTTTAGTTATATTTTTGTTACTTTTATGATTTTGGACTCTTTAATCATTATTTCAAATATAATGGTAATCTTGTAAATAAATACATATTTTTTGTTGACTTTTTTCTAGCACCAACTCCTAAAAATATAAAGTGTTATTTGCCTTCAAATTTCAGGTTGCAAAATATAATATTTAAAAATTGTATTGCAAAGTGAACTATGTTAACATGGTTTTATTTGTTTTTGTCTGTTTCGATTGTATGATCTCGAGTACTTGATATGTCATTAAATATTTAAACATTGGATTAAAGACCAAACATGTAAAAATGAATTTCATATTGTTCTTAAAACTAAAATTGAAAGAACATGTGCCAAATTTGATATTTCAAGAAAAAAAAAACATTTCCATACTTAACTGTTCAAATGGTGTTAGGATGCTTAATTTGGTCCCTCCAATTTCACCTTTTAATAATTGTTATCTATTCTTTAGGATTTTTATAGTTCGGTCCACCATTTATTTTTTATTTATTCGAGTCTTGGGATATATAGAGAGGAGAAAAAAAGTTACTTGTAAAAAAAGAAGACAAAAAGCTCTTAGATAGCTAAATTTCTACAGCCAATAATTGTAATTTTGGTGTTTTTAGATTCGTCTTTAAGAGAAAGACTCAATGAAAATGATTTTTACATTTCATGATACCTAACAAGATAGATCAAAACTTGAAAAAAAATAATTTTATTTGATTTTGATTTTTTTTGTTAAATTAAAATGTGTTTTTGTTGTTATATGATAGTTTTCTATTTTAAAGATGGACGATGTCATCCACCATTTTCAAAAGGAAAAAAATAGTTGTGCGAGCCTAGCTTCCAAATCCAAGCGTGTTTTGGCTTTATAAGTTTAGCGAGGTACAAGAGCTAATCTCTTTAGCTTAGGCACATAGTTTCTCTTTTTTTTTCCGTTGTCAAATGGCCCTCATTGTTTTATACATTTTATAATAATATTTACTTTAAATAAATTTATACAAATGATATTTAAATAATTATCCTATTATGCCATATTCTTTAAATAATATTATAGTTTTTATGGTAATATTAACAATTATTTTTTAATAATTATATATGAACCTAATATGCTTAATTTTTTAAAAAATGATTCCCTCATGAATATTTAATATAAATAAAAAATATATTTTTTATTGTAAATTTTTATTTTATTTTTCTCAAATTTAATTTTGTTTTTTGTATTTCTAGTAGAAATTATTGATTTATGATTTTTTTTTCTTATTAAAACCTGCTTTTAAGATTATGATAAGTTTTAATTTAAAAAACAATACTTCTAATAAAAAAGACATGTTTTTGTAAAAAAAACATATAAATAAAAAAAAAAGTTTCGATTAGAAAGATTTATTTTTTTACTCCGTATTTCAAATCAATAATTTTTTTTCTAATTTCTATTTTAATCACCTTTATTTTTTATACAATAAACCATATATATTGCTAACAATAAAGTATTTCTTTAAACAAATAAAATATATGAGTAATAAAAAATAATCTTGAGTAAAATATAATTTTTTTCATGGTTTAAATTATTATTTGTTTTTATGAATATCTATTGTTATTTCTATTCAATTAAATTAAAAAATTGAAAAACAATACTTGTGTCACTATACAATGAATATTAAATTCTCGTTTTAATCTTTATTTTCAAATATATCCATAACGTTCTTCTTTTTTAACTTTCTTCCTTTTTGTAGCACATTAGTTTCAAATAATCCTTTCCGTATAATGTATCGCTTGGTCACACAGACTAATTATTGTTATATATTTGGGAAAAGGCATTGTAAGGGATTTATAATACGTAGGGGTGTTAAAAAATATTGGTATATTTGTAATATTTATATTATCTTACTCGATTTAATCTATAAAAGTTGTCACAAAATTTAAGAAATGAATTTCACAAATTAAAAAGATGGGTAAATATTTTTAAAATTTTGTTAACCTAACTTAACTTATACACCTTATGTTTATTTTATTTTTATATTTAATAGTTTGGAAATTAATAATTTATTTTTATTTTATTTAAAAATATCTCAACTTAAAAATTCTTTTTAGTGGATTTTTTATTATATCATTTTAACGTAATAAAAAAAAACTTGTCTTTTTACAGAAAAAAATAAATATAATTAGAATTTAATAGTGTTTTAGGTATGAAAGTTAGACTTGATATTAAGGTGTTATAACACTTATTTTCATGCTGTAGATCTGCCGCTAAATACAAACTCATAAAAATTAACAATATAAAATCAACTTGTTAATATTTTTAATATTTATAAAAAATCTAACCTAATTTGATATCTTTAGTCCATTTAAGTTTTTTTTAAATGATTTATATTTGTAATTAATAAAATATCATAAATTAAATTTACTACAATTATAAATTTAAACCCCATACAACTATACAAGCCATTTTAAAAGCCACCATGATTCATATGATATGGTTTTTCATATCAACATTTAATGATGGAAGCCATGGTTTTTCACGGCCACATATTTTTCAAGTCTTCCTGGGCGCGCGTGAATAGCACAAGCTCAAGTCCAAATTAAAGTAGCTCGTTCACACTAGACAATTACATTTACGAGCTTAATTCAAATCTTAAATTAGTAATATAAAAATAAATTAACTTAACAAATTAAGCTAAAATCTTTAAAATGTCTCTTGGGATTTTAGATAATTTCCTGTTTTTTTAAAAGGAAAGAAATAGGGTCAATTTATATTGAAATTAATTATATCTTAATAGTAATTATCTAATAGGTGGTTCAATGGTAAGAGTTTGAGATCAAGAGATTTGCTTTCCTTGTGATCTCAGGTTCGAGTCTTGTGATTGCTAATATGATGGTTACTGAAGACTTATATAGTTATAAACTTCAAGACCCGTGGGATTAATTGAGGTACGTACAAACTGATCTAGACATCTATCTTAATAAAAAAATAATCAAATTTACTCCTCATGAGCAGAGAGAAGATATTTTATGTAATTTATTCATAGCCATTCGAAAAAATCATATACCAAATATTTCCGCTTTTCTCAAATTATCTTATTTTTTTTATTCATTTTTAATATGATTTTTTTATAATCTACTTGTTCATATATTTTAAATAATATAAAAGTTGTATTAATATGATTTTATTTATTAGATAAATCTAAAAAAAATTAATTTGATATTGAAAGATAAAATTAAATAAAAACACTATATTAAAGGATAAAATTTTTAAAAAATAAAAATGAAAAAATCCAAAGAAATTATTAAAAAATAAAATTAAAAAAAACTAAAAAATTAAAAATTGGGGCCGATAAAATTTTATAATATAATAAAAAATATAAAAACTAATTTATTATTAATTTAATATTAAATAATATAATTAAATAACATCTATAATATAATTGAAAAAAACAAATCAAGACAACCACCGGGCCAATGACTAGAATCCGCGTGGGAGCAGATCAACCATTGACCTCCTCTGCGTGCACGCGCTTTTTACTTAAACTAACTAACTTGTCCTCCCCCCCTCCGAGATGCCAATCCCTCTCCCTCTCCTTCCCCCTCTCATACAAACATAGAGTTTTCAGTGACCGAGTGCGATTCTCGAACCGAAGGCATCTTTCTAAGCACCCCCGATAGCAATTTGCAGGTAAAGTTGAACGAACATCCAGATCATGTTGTTTTTTTTTTAAAAAAATTAATTTCTTTAAGATTTGATGCTTGTAAACTCTCTTTTCCATTATTATAGCCCGTCCGTGAACTGCCTGTCTCAAATCTCTCATTATTGTTATTAAGAATGTTTGGATCTAAATTAGATGCCATAAATTACTTGGGATTTATGTGAGTGAGTCTTTTGTAAGTTAACTAAAGAAATTTATTGAGAATTGTTCATTTTTTGAGCGATCCGTTTAGACCAATTGCTTTCAAATGAACGATTATGCTGTCCAAGATGCGTATTTCTGATGAGCTTTCAGTACTGGGATTAGTATGTTTACAAGATTATGGTTGCGTATTTCCGTACCAGTGCTCCCCTCCCTCACCCTAATCACTCCATCGCTCAATTTTATTAATTACCGTGTGTTCAACTTTGCAATATAAATTCCTAGCTTGTTTCGATTTATGATTTATAAGAAGAATGATACAAGTTTTATGTAATTAGCTTCTGATCTTGCTCTCTATTGCTGTTCAAATGTTAGGTTTTTACCTTTCTATTCGAACTAGAAAGCCCATATGCATATGATTTTGTTTTGGTGATTTTTCTCTAATGCGTGCCTCTTCTTCAAGGAACTTGGATTCAATGGCATTGGTTACGACTGCCGAGGTCTGTGACGCAAATCCGCAGCTAATTGTTAGTGGTGAGCTTCGAGCACTCCAACCAATCTTTCAGATTTATGGACGGCGCCAAGTCTTCTCTGGTCCAGTAGTGACTCTTAAGGTGTTTGAGGACAATGTTTTAATTCGTGAGTTTCTTGAGGAGAAGGGTAATGGCAGAGTTCTTGTTGTTGATGGCGGTGGCAGTTTGCGCTGTGCGATACTTGGAGGCAATCCTGTGGTACAAGCTCAGAACAATGGATGGGCTGGTATAGTGGTTAATGGCTGCATAAGGGATGTTGACGAGATTAATGGTTGTGATATTGGTGTGAGAGCCCTGGCCTCCCATCCAATGAAAGCCAATAAGAAGGGGATTGGAGAGAAACATGTTCCTATTACCATAGGTGGCACCAGAATCAGTGATGGAGAATGGCTTTATGCAGATACTGATGGAATCCTGATTTCTCGAACAGAGTTGGCTGTCTGAGCCGCCTCTTACTATGAAGATAGTTCTTCAAAAACGCTTCTATTAATTTTTCTAGCGATGCTTTACTTTTAAACCTGTCTTTGGCACTCACATTTACATTCGCTGGTCTATTTGTGATTTGTAGATTAGA
Source organism: Populus deltoides (assembly GCA_015852605.2). Lineage (NCBI taxonomy): Eukaryota > Viridiplantae > Streptophyta > Magnoliopsida > Malpighiales > Salicaceae > Populus > Populus deltoides. Next base: position 8,199,597 of record CM027588.2, on the reverse strand, counting down.
AAAAAAAGAGAAAAAAGCAGAGCTGTTTCTGCCTTTCTGGTATCATGTCAGCAAAATATGTCGTTGATGTTGCAGAATACTTCTGCTTGGGGATTTATCTGGTGGAACTCCTTGTGTTAGATTATTTGATATTTGCTTCTGCCCCCCGTCTCCGAGTTTTCCTACTTTTTTCCTGCTGAGAATAAAATCTCTTCTCATCATTATTTTGCGAATCAGAAGGTGGGGAAAGGAGAACCCCCAGAAAGTTTTTGGGGAAACAAGCAAGATTGGATTGAATGGTGATTTGTTGACCAATGGCTTTTAACTATTCTCTCTTGCTCTAAGCTCTTTTTAGGACCGTTATCTTCTTGCTGTTTCGTCCCGCGGAATTGGAAGTGTCATGCTATGGTTATTTGATATTGAACTTGGTAACATTCAGTAATAGGTGTTATTGATGTAGCTTCGGCTTTTTGGCTGCAACTCAGAACTCTGTTTTGCATTTAGCAACCAGAGAGCGGAAAAAATAGTGATGCCAGTAAAAAGTACAGCATATGAGGCTCAGCCATCAAGAAAGAGCAGGAAAGATTCTCAGAGCCCATTTGGGAACGCCCAAAACGGAGCCTTAGTCGTTATAAGCCATTAGGTTTGGGTGGCAGGCAACAACTACGGCTGAAAACCTACCGGACTGGCATGACTGCTTTCATGCAGGCGGGCCAACATAACTTAAGGTAAGCCTTTTATTTCTCAAGTAAGCCTAGTGGTTGTCGCTGCTTATTGTGGATGCATGACAAGACGACTTCCACATGCTGTTACAACTCGCATGATTTTTTTCTTATCTTTTCCAACATGGTAAGAAGTGCTAGTAGCTTCTAAAACCTTCCGACATCCCAGGGTGGTACATGACATCAGAGTACTGTCATGTAACTATTAAGAGCCTTGTGATTTCAACTTCCGCAACCCAGATCATTACCTGTATCTATCGAAGTGTATACGAATCCCAGAAAACAAGCAAGCAATGTTCGCAATCATTCGTTGCTAACAATGGAAACTAGCTAGGACTTGAAATTTAATGAAAGGGTTCAACATCTAAATTAGGCTTCTCTCACTGGCCTTTTCGACTGAACTTTTCCTTTGATTGGAAGTTCAAATCAGTCCATAAATTTGTAAATTTCTCATGTCCAACTAAACCATTCTACACAGAGCTTTGGAGCTTGTCTTCTGATAGCTAGATTTTGCCATTGATAAAACTTCTGCAGTCAACTGAAGTAGCAACAAATGAGAAATTGAGCCGCGCATATAGGTAAGATAGAGTCAAGTTCATGCATGCCTAACTTTCTCCAGTTACATTCTCATCATCTATTTACATACGTAGACATACATACACATAAAGATGTACACAAATGCATGCACTAGGGTGCGATTGGGTGTGAGTCGTTGATAAAAATTTACTCATGAACAATATGATCAAAGGGCGAGCTCTCGGAAACAAGTCTTCAAAATTCAGATGGGGCATAGAGGTAAGCTACCGAGAGAAAATGCTTTGTTATAACCAGAGATTAGTGCTAACAATTGTCTGTGATATGTGATGATTATCTAAAAACATCATACATCATGTGACGTGGAAAATAAATGAATACCTTAAATAAAGGAACAAAGTCCAAGCTTCTTCACATATTTTTTTTGGGAGTATGCTTTACAGAACATAGGGGGTTCCTCACATTTGTTTTTTGAACAATCACAAAATACAAACAAATCTCATACACTTTTTCTACAATTCCATCTTCCATTTGAAACAACAAAAAATGAATGTGAAGTTAACAGATAGAACCAGAGCAAGAAGATACTTGCATCAAAGACTTGAGGAAAAAAAATAAAAATATAGAAGTAGATAAGCATCATAGTAATTGTTGGTTTCCTTAAACATAGATACACAATAAAATAGTAAATTTAAAATTTTTTAAGAGTTTCAATAATCCCATTAGACAAATCTAGAATTGTTTAGTGTTTATGTGAATATTATTTGAAGATCAACTGATATTCTCGGCTTTGAATAATTGTTTTAAGGATAGATTGTCTCAAATCGTATATTGGATCGAACTGACTTTTTATAAGAAGATACTAGACACGTATAAATATTTTGTGATAAGTTTTAAGGTCAAATGGAGTTCAAGAACATGTTATTTTAGAGAGTCAAAGTTACTAGACGAATCTCGTCAAATATATCAAATTAGTTCTTCGTGTATTATTTGGAACGAATCTGGAGCTACGAATTTAATTTTGCTGCGATTTAAGTTGTAATGAAAACTAGACATCTTAAGATTTTCAATCATACATGATAGGCCCAGTGGTTCATTCAGACAAGAGAGAATGACGTGTTTGAAGTCAATAATGAAATCGCCAAGAATGTATAAAAATTAGAGATTTAGATTACATGGAGGAATTTTAACATGAAAACTTTATTTTTATTTTTATTATTTTATTTTATTTATTTTTGAATAATTATTTTTTAATTTGGATTTGTTTTGGCCCATTAGATATATTTTAGGGATTTATTTGATTATTAAACTTATGTTAGTTGATTTGTAATTTAAGCTCATTAGCTTGTAACCCGAAAGGTAGGGTTAGTTAAAGGAGACTATATTATTTTTTTGAGCTGCAAATCTCAGCAGCAAGTTGAAGAATAGCTGTGATTTTTTTTTTTGTGGCAAAACAACCTTTTTTTTATAGGGACAAAGATCGTACACTTACTTATTAAAGATTAACTGCCTTCATGACTTCATTTGTATATTTAAGGTTCTTAGATATAATGTTATATATAGGTCAAAGTTGTTTTTGAATACCTTTGGTTCTTAAGTACAAGGTTACCTCTCGGTCATGATTCTATAAAACCTGACTTTCGCATTTACGGATTGTTATCTACTTTACTAGGGGTTATTTGATTACATGATCAAGAAGTCCGTATCATGAAATGCACCTGCTTTAGGTGCCTTTTTTTCTTTCTTTTTTCATTTTTTTTTTACCTTTCAATCTTAGATTTTGTTTTCACATTCATTTGGGCTACTCTTAAACTGATAAGTTGACTATATCATATTAGGCCAACTTTCGCATGGTTTAGTTTTAAACTCGGGCTAGGAAATGAGTCAGGTTGAGTGATTTTTTGTTTTGTTCATTTTGATTTTTTTCTCAATTTAATCCTCAAAATATTTTTACTAGTTGGCCAGGTTGCTTTTGGATTAGCCAAGTTGACTGAGTCACGTCGAGAAAATTCTTATTTGGTTAAATTTGAAACTCGAGCTAGGTAAAGAGTTAAATTAAGAGGTTTTTTATATCAGTTTTATCATTTTTTTTTAATTTCATCCTCATATTTTTTTTATTGGTTGGGCAAGTTGCCTCTGGAATGGCCTAGTAAACCAGGTCAAGTTGGGGGCAACTTTCATACAGTTTAATTTTAAACCTAAGTTAGACAATAAGTCAAATCAAGAGATTTTAAGGTTAACTCGTTGGGTCAGGTTTAATAGCAACATCAAATATTTTTTTATAACCTGGATATTTATTTATTACATTAAAAAAATGATTGGACCTGTAGCGTAGCGCAAACCTGTAAACTAGCATTAACTTCTAAGAGAGGTGTCAATATCTAGATCCAATTGGCTTCGTCATGAAAACACTTTAATATTTAGTTTACATAAACTAGATTGGTGGTCTGCCCTATAACACGAGTAAGACTATTTTTTTCCAACATAAAAAAAGGATGACCATGCGATGTTATTGTTTTTAGAGAGGCAAGAAAAATTTAAAACTCGAGTCATTGAATAGACTAGGTTCAATAGGCTCGGTTAAATCAATAATATGATTAAAAACATGAATGATAATAAATAAATTGAACAAAAAAAATTGACAATGATTAATTAAAAAAAATGAAAGAACACTTGCCAATATTATGAAAAGATATTCCCACATAATTCTTAAAAGGTCTCTATCACCTTAGTCAATAACAAAGCAAATATTAAATCAGAACATAATAACTCCATAAAAAAATAAAAATTGAAGTTTAATTCCCAGCAAATCAAATGTTAAGGATGAAAATGAGAAAACAATAATTTTAAAAAAGACAAAAAAAACCAACTTGAATCCACCCGAGTCAACTAGCCAAATTCATGACTTAGTAATCAAATCAAAACAACCTCGTAAAAAGCAAATTGAATAAAATCACAAAATTCAATTATCAAACCCACATAATATTGAAGTCATGACTTAGTAATCAAATCAAAACAACCTCGTAAAAAGCAAATTGAATAAAATCACAAAATTCAATTATCAAACCCACATAATATTGAAGGGTGAAAATAAAAAAAAAACTAATTTTTTTTAAAAGACTCGAGTCAACTTGAATTAATATGTCAAACTCGTAACCCAAAACATGAGATCGAGATAACCTCATAGGGAAAAAAGTGAGAAAAATAACGAAGTCCAATCTCTAACCAACTCAATATTGAAGGATGAGACTAATTTTTTTTTTTAAATGACCTAAAAAGGGACTAAAGTCAGCTCGGACTAATCTTACAAACTCGTGATCGGGGTCATGAGACTGATATTACCTCATGGAAAGTAAATCTAAAAAAATCACGAAGCTAAATTCCCAATTGTCTGAATGCTGAGGGATAAAATTGAAAAATAATTGAGTTAAATGAGATCTAAAATAAAATAAATAACAATTAAAAGAATTAGGATTAAATTTGATATAAAACTTAAATGAAACAAAATGTTAAGAGATGAAATTGAAAAACAAAATTAATTAAAAAATTAAAAATAAAACAAACAACAATCAAAAGAATGTGAACTAAATTTGATACAAAAACTAAATGATAGGACATCTTTCAACTTTGGCAATCCAACATGAATTCAGAGGAGAGGAGAGAGAAAATATAGAGAAGAAAGAAAAGGTTGTCAAATCCTCACAGATGCACAACTGTTGACACGTGCCCCACCATAAAACATAGTCTTGTCATGATGGCTCTAACAAATTTACAGATGCTACTGGTCTTTTTCAGTACCTGGATTTGTTTTTTAAAATTTGGACTCTTGAAGTTTTAATTATTTTATATCAATAAAATTATATATAATTTTGCAAAAATGAGTGTCAAATGCTTATAAAGATTTTTCATTGACATTGTGGGACCTCCTCCATATCTAGACAACAACAAAAAAATATCAAGTCCAATCTCAAAAAAATTCAACATAAAAGAATTAAATTAAAAAATGATCGAATGAAAAAAGGGTTGAATCTCTCTTAATTATGCAAATTGGTGCTTAATGTTTGAAAAAAAAAAAAAAAAAACAAAGTTTCAATACTTGTCCCTTGTTCAAATTAAATCTAGTTTTAATTCAATTTAATTTCATTTAGTTTTTTTCAATTCGAGCATCAATTGAGAGTTAGTTTTCTTTTCTAACACCGCATGTAGCCAAAACAAAGTCAAACAAAATAAAAAATAAAGTTTCATCCCAAATTAATTTAAAAAGATTAAATTGAAAAAATAAAAAGTAAAAAAAATAATTAAAAAAGGATATATTGCTTTAATTAAAAAAGGATAATTTTAATTTTAATTTTAATGCAATTATACTCCCAATATATTTGGGTAGCTATTAATGATGCAATGATCTTTACTTCAAAATTATTTTTTTTTCTCTTTAAAAGAAATCTCGGGTCTTTAACGGGTCCGTCTCAAATGCAGTAAATTACAGTCCATGTGGTTTAAGAAAACAAAACAAGCGGCCTTCATAGGTTCCGTACACGCTAACATATACTGCTCAAAGCCAATTAAACATGAAAAGACATTGTCCAGAAGGAGAGAAGTTTATCCGAAAAGAAAGATTCACTAACAAACAAAGCCTTAAAATAATAATAATAATAATAATAAAAGCTTGAAAGAACGAGGGACGTGTAACTCTTGCACTTCCTTCCCTCTCCAAAGTCCAAACCATCATCACCGTCATCAAATCCATGGACATCAATCCTGGAGCAGCAGCGTCGGTTAAAAGGGAAAGCAGAAATGGTGATGGTAATACCAGAGGCATTGTTAGTATTGTAGAGAGGAGAGCAGCAAAATGCGGGTTCAAAATGAATAAATCGGAGAGGATCAATACGGCTCGCTTTCGAACCACCAGCCCTTCGAACTCTCCTTCCGCGACTCCTTTTATAATCATTCCTCCCGGCGTCAGCCCAACCGACTTGCTTGATACGCCCGTTATGCTACCCAATTCTCATGGTCAGGTATAATTAAAAAAATTTATATTCATTATTTTACTCCAATGGTTTGAAATCATACAGTACATTACATTACAGTCATCTTCTACCACCGGAGATTTTCCATCATCCCTTCCTCTTAAATATGGAAGTTTGTTGCTCAGGGAATGGGTGGTTGTGGTGATGGAGATAGGGGCAGTAGTAATTCAAGCGGTCTCTCCTTCAGATTCAAGCCTTATGGTTATGGGGATGCTCTTCCTGGCTTTTTTACTTCAGGAAATCAGGTACTTAATTATACATTTCAATTTGCTATATTTAAGCTTCGTTACTGTAATGTATCCCTTGGTTCATTCATCTGGAACAATGCATTAATTCTAGTCTAGGAACTATTTTCCATTCTAGTCAAGGTAGCAGATCCTGTTTATTCCAGTTTTGAGACAGAAGGGAAGAATACAGTGGAGATAAAAAAATGTATTCCTGTTTTGAAATGATAAAAATTCATTCTAAAACTGTTTAAAAATAAATTTATTTTTATGTTCGAGTCTCCGTTTTTCTAACTAAACATGTTATGTCCTTCTCGAACACTAACCAAACACATAAGCTATTTTACTATAGTAATGATCTAAAAGATATTTCATGCTTGTGGAGTTTGGTTGAGATGCGCCTTCATTTGTAAATTTTGTAGGAGGGTGTGTATACTAGTTTTCAATTTTTTTTTTATTTTCGCATATTTATATTTTAATTTATGTGTTTTATTTTTTTTCTTCTTGCATAGGGTAATAATTTTGATTTTGAAGCGATTATCTTGTTGGACCCAGCAATGGATTTTCAATTTCTGGTGGAGTTTTCAGAGGAAGCTACTCCAGAGAAATGCACCAGTGGTTCACGTACTGATGTGAATGTCTTAGATAGCATGATTGGAAATGCCACTTGCTCTTCTGATTCACCTAGCAATCCCATTTATGTACAAAGCGAAACTATCCATGAAGAAAACATTGAGTCACATCACCTTTTGGAAGAACAGAAAGGAACATTACCGGCAACAGCAATCGGAAGGACTTCAGATGATGGATACAATTGGAGAAAGTATGGGAAGAAACTGATTAAAGGTAGTGAACATCCAAGAAGCTATTATAAGTGTAACCATGAAAATTTTCTGGTCAAGAAAAAAATAGAGTGTGCCCATGATGGAATAACAGAAATCATTTACAAAGGTACACACAATCACCCTCAGCCTCAGCCAGGTAGTGGAGCGCCACCTGGAGCAGCTTCTTCATTGTATGAAATGCCAGAGATGGGTGAAGGTGGAAACAGTGTTAAGGTTAAAGGTGGATCAGTTCAGAAAAATAGAGTCAGGATCCAAGGATATAAAAGTTCATGATGGGAAGGTTGATGGCCTGGAAAGGACATCCTCAACCTCTGTTGTGACCGAGCTTTCAGATCCGTTATCAGCTGCTCAAGTCAAATCTGTAGGAACAGCTGAATCAACAGAAACTCCAGAACTTTCCTCCACACTTGCTAGTCATGATGATGATGATGATGATGATGGGGTTACTCAGGGAAGCTCATTTAGTGTTGATTTTGATGTTGAGTCCGAGTCAAAAAGAAGGTACCCTGTTTAGCATTCAGTGCTTCCAGTCCAGAAGACATGATAGATAGTTTACAGTTTTTCCCCCATTTCAGGAAGATAGGGAGCAGTTTGGTTGAAACAAACATGGCATCAAGGCTTGTCCGCGAACCAAGAGTTGTTGTTCAAGTAGAGAGTGAAGTCGACATACTAGATGATGGGTATCGCTGGAGGAAGTATGGGCAAAGGTCGTCAAGGGGAATCCAAACCCAAGGTACTGACATTTTACAGCATTTTATGTGTGTGTGACTGGTCTTTGTTCTAAATTATAATGGTATCCTCGTTAGATTGGCTAGCTCTGTGAGATGGACATTGATGAAACAAGGGTGCGTGGTTGAGTACACATTTATCTGATTGGAAATAATCAGATATTTCTCTTAGTTTTGCTTTTGGAGGTGGATGGAATGATCTTATTGGTAATTGGACGAAACGTCAAATGGTAATGGATAAAGAACAACCTTTTGGGTAAAAATTGACAGAATCCAAATTTTATTCTTACATATATGCATGTATACAGTAAAATATTTGGCTCATCTCCGTTAGAATCCTGGGTTTTTGAGTCCCTTTTCTAGCTTGCATATGTTTTCAATTCTGCATTTCTTCATGTTGAATGATGCGTGCATGCAGTTGGCAGCATCTTATTATTTTTCCTCGACATAGGCAAGGTATAGGCATTCAAAGTTCTTGTTTCTCATTTACTTCACAGGAGCTACTATAAATGCACAAGTCCTGGATGTTCAGTAAGGAAGCATGTTGAGAGAGGCTCCCGCAATCTAAAACATGTAATTACAACTTATGAAGGGAAACACGATCATGAAGTGCCTGCATCCAGAAACAGCAGTCGCGGATACTCAGCTGGTAGCAATTTGTCCCTGACTGCCAGCGATTCACAGCCTGCCCTGGCATTGGCCAGAAACACCAAGGCACAAGTTCAAGAGTTCGCACCCAGTTTTGATAGAAAACCAGTGTTTAACAATGACTATTTGAGATCCAAAGATTTCCCTGGAAATTTCAGTAATGAAATGAATCTTTGGTCTTCCTCTATTTACTCAGTGAAGTTTCCTCCCATCCAAAACGTCATGCCATATGATTCTTTTGGGTTCAACAACCACCACCTTGCTGCCAATCACTCCGGTTCTGTCGCCCCCCCCGTTCCAGATTTCCCAAGATCTTTGTCACCATGTCTGCAAACAGCTGCAAATCTTTCTCTGGCTAGAGATGATTGTAGGAGTCATGGGAAACCAGGTGGCCAAGCTCAGACTTTCCTCCAGGGACAGCAGTGGTAACAAGAGCTAAAGGATGATAACCTTTATGGTGCTAGCCCACTTCATCATGGATAATCTAAAAAATGCAGCGTCCTCATCATTGTCCGTATATCATCGCCTCCTGGGGAACTTTCCGTCTTAAAGAACTGCGCCTGCTTTGCTTCTAAAAATTGACATCGAGACTCGGAGACTGTTTTCCTTCTGGTGTTTAAAGGTCACTAATGCGTCGTAATAAATTATTGGCCCCATGGCCCATACCTACAGAGAAAGCAATTTAAAACATACATATGTATAGGAAATTGCCTTTATTCTTACAGAAACTGCTCACAGGTATTTGTATGAATTTTTATCAACAGGTTTTTCTTATTCTTTTTCTTTTCTTTAGAGGGAGGTGGGATGACAGTTCCCAATCAGAACTAATAAAGTATTATCAAGATATATGCTTTCTTCGGGTTGAGAACAAACCATAAATTTTGGATAAACAGTTGCATCTCTCTTTTATTTCTGAACCAATTTTTAAATAAGTCGTAACTTAACAAACTACCTGAAAACAAATAACAACGGAAAATGAAGCAAATAATAACAGAAACAAGCTAAGCTAAGTCTAACAAAACAACTTATTCGAAATAATTGGAAAAGCTCTAAAAGACTTGGTCTCTTGTAATCCACATCTCTCATAGGTTGATTTGTGCATGCAACCACTTTGTTATTAGTCAATTTTCGCTATAATATTTGGGATTCTTCGCCATAATATTTGGGATTCTACCTGCCATGTCTGGTGGACCATCATAGTGGCCTATCAATTCTCTCCCCATCAAGTGGATCCTTGTCCTCAAGATCCACAATAGGAAATTGTTGTTGCAGCTTATGAGCATTTTTCCAGGTAGCCTCTTCCGCAGGTAAGTGACACCACTGAACCAAATGCTCCATGATAAACTTCTTGCCCTACTTGACCTAGCGTGTATCAAGGATTCTTGTTAGCTCAAGCAACACAGCCCTGTCATCTACTACCGGTGGTAATTCTAGACTCACATCTTTGTTATCCCCAACATATTTTTTAACAAGCAACACATGGATCACCGGATGTATGCGCACACCCTTAGGTAACTGCAGCTTATATACGACTTGACCAATTCGACAGAACCGAATACGTCCCAAAGAATCGACTTGCTAACTTATGATGAGCACGATTAAAGGCGGTATGCTGCCGATACGATTGTAATTTCAAGAACACCATGTCACCTACCTGAAATTCCACATCCTATCATTTCCGATCAACCCCCTGTTTCATGCGATTATAGGCCACTACCAAATTGGATTTAAGCTGTTCAAGAAGTTCATCCCTACGAATTAAACTTTCATCCATGTCATTCACAGGTGAGTCTTTAGCTTGGTAATAAGGAATGGTTGGTGGAAGGCGACCATAAAAAGCAAGAAAAGGCATCATCCTAGTGGAAATGTGATAAGTGGTATTGTACCACAACTTAACCCACGGTAGGTACTTTGTCCCCTTCTTTGGTCATTGATGAACAAAGCTTTGGAGGTTCTATTCAAGGCAGCGATTCACCACTTCCGACCGCCCATCGGTTTGTGAGTGATATGTTGAGCTAAGCTTGAGTTTGGTGCCTGACATAGTAAAGAATTCCTGCTAGAATTTACTGATGAAAATGGGGTCACGGTCATTGACTATTGACTGAGGCATGCCATGAAGCTTGATTACACCTTCCATAAAATTTTTGGCTACCACCCTAGCAGTGAAGGGATGAGTTAAAGACATAAAATAGGCATACTTACTAAGCCTGTCAATGACCACCAGAATGGTATCCTTGCCATGAGACATAGGCAAGCCTTCAATGAAATCAAGTGTGATGCCATCCCATATTTGATAGGGAATGGGCAACGACTGGAGAAGACCTGCTAGTGCGAGAGCTTCAGATTTCATCTTTTGGAAGATCTCACAAGTAGAGACATAATCTTGGACATCTTTATACATGTTTGGCCAATAGAATTGTATGGCTAGCCTCTTATAAGTGTGCAAGACTCTGGAGTGGTCTGCAAGCTTACTATCATGAAATTCAGCTAGAATTTTCTTGCGAATCTCTTGAACTTGAGGCACCACTACTCTGGTTTTATAAAAAACCAGGCCATCACGTAGCATGTAGGATGCTCTTGACTGATCTTGGGCGGCATAACTTAACTGGATAGTGTACTTATCACTACGTGTAGCTTCCTTTATTTCTTCCCATATGTGGACCTGTGGCACAAATAAATTATTGAGGATTGGGCTGGCTGGCTTGTGTGAAAGTGCATCCACAACGGTATTTTCCGACTGGGATGGTATTGAATTTCATTGCCATAGCCCAGCAGTTTTGCCACCCATCATTGTTGATCAGGGGTTATAATTCATTATTCCAGGAGGTATTTAAGACTCTTTTGATCATTTTGAATGATGAACTTCCTGCCAAGGAGGTAAAGTCGCCATATGCGAATGGCTTCTACTATCGCCAACATTTCCTTGATATAAACAGACCATGATCGCTTTAAGATTCCCAATGCTTGGCTTATAAAAGCAAGTGGCTTCCCTTGTTGAGAAAAGACTGCACTGATCCCATCACCTGATGCATCGGCCCCAATGGTGAATGAGTCGTTGAAGTTGGGCATTGCTAGCGTTGGCATGGTGGTCATAACACTTTTAAGTGCGAAGAAGACGACTTCTGCTTCATCATTCTAGCCGAACTAGCCTTTCTTTAAGAGATTGGTGAGAGGGCGGGCAATGACACCATAGTTTTTCACAAATTTCCTATAATACCTAGTGAGTCCTAAAAGCCCACGTAATTCAGAGATGTTAGTAGGACGAGGCCATGCTACCATGACTTCTATTTTTCCCATATCTACCTTGACCCCTTGTGATGTAACAATATGTCCCAGATATTCAAGCTCATGCTAACCAAAAGCATATTTTTTTGCTTTGATAAAAAACTGATGGTGTCGTAGTACCTCTAAAACTGTTTTCATATGTTGCAAATGAGTTTCCCAAGTTGGGCTATAAATTAAAATGTCGTAAAAAAAAGGATATATTTTCTGAGATAGGGTTGAAAGATAGAATTTATGATGGCTTGGAAGTTGAAAGGGGCATTGCAAAGGCCGAAAGGCATGACTAAATACTCGTAGTGGCCATTGTGTGTTCTAAAAGCAGTTTTAGAAATGTCTGGAGAATGAACCCTTACCTAGTGGTATCCTGCCCTGAGATCCAACTTGATAAAATAGGTGGCACCATGCAACTCGTCCAACATATCTTCTATTGTCGGGATGGGGAAGTGGTCTTTGATTATCACTGTGTTGAATGCACAATAGTCAATACAGAATCGTCAATTGTCATCTTTCTTCTTAACTAGAAACACCGGGGATGAAAATGGGCTAGTACTTGGCCATATAATTCCTTGTTTGAGCATCTATTGCACATGTTTCTCAATTTCCTCCTTCTAGAAGTATACATACCGGTATGGTTGTACGTTAATTGGTTCGGTTCTTTTTTTTAGAAGAATGAAATGGTCTATTTCTTTTGCAGGTGGTAATTGGGTGGGTTCGGCAAAAACATCTACGTAATGTTCTAACAATTTGTGCATGGCTGGTTACATGTCTTCCTACGCCATATCCATTAGTGAATGCACACAGATGGCAAATAGAGAATGGCCTTGACGAAATTCCTTTGACAACTCCTTAAGGGAAGCTTTTTGGATTGAACGTTGGTTCAATCCTTGTAACTTTTATGGTGTATTCTCCCATTGAAATTCTATAGTGTGTTGCTTCCAATTGCAAGTGACTAACCCTAACATCTCCAACCATTGAAAGCCCAGTACCAAATCGAGACCTGTTATGGGAAGGGCATATAGGGTGAGCAGAAAAGGAATACCTTGTAGGTTGATTGGTACCTGTTCAAATCTCCCTTGGCAACTCAACTTCTCCCCGTTGGCGACTCGCACTTTGAAAAGGTTTGTGGGAACCATGAGTAATTGCAAAAGGCGAGCAGTACGGTCATTAATGAAGTTATGAGTCAAATTGCTATCGATGAGGGCTACTACCTCTAGTGATCTGATCTTGGCTGCCACCCTCATTGTCTTGGGTGAGGACCATCCTGTTAGTGCATGCAGCGAAATCTTTGGCTCTGGCTCTATTTCAGGTTCACTCTCCACGTGATATTCATCTGTCACTTTTCGCATTTGAAGGAACTGGTTCCGACAGGTGCTTCCAATAACAGCAATTACGGCCCTCAACATTTATGATCTGTAGTGAATTTATCATTACAATTAAGCACAACCCCATGGTTCGTCTTTTCTGCATTTCTTCCCACAATATGCATTTGACTAGGAAGGCTGGTTTGATGCCAACTGGATCGAGAAGATTTGATTGCGGACGGTTGATTTGGGGTGGTCATGTGAATCTTTATTGTTGAACTAGCTATTCATCCTTCATCCTCACAAGTCTAATAGCTTCTTTTAGTGTTCGTGGTTTGATTATCCGAATACTTTCAACAATCTCAGATTTTAATCCGCTCATATAGGTCCCCACCAACACCTTTTGAGTTCACCCCTGAACTCGATTGCCTAACTTCTCAAATTCTTGCTGATACTATCGTAGAGATTTTACTTTTCGTATGTGTGAAAGGGCTTCATCAAAATCTTCGTCGTCCGTAGGTCCAAATCGAGCCCGTAATTCCTCCTAAAAAACAACTCATGTGACCTCTCTCTTTTCTTCACGAAATGTATGGTTCAACCATCTCCATCACTGGTTGGCTTCACCTTCCAGGTGAAAGGATGCAAAAAAAAAAAAAACCTTTTATGCTTCTGTCGTGGTTTGGAACTTAAAGAATTAGTCCACTCAACCAAACCACTCTATTAGGTTGCCTTTTGAAAATCTGGGAAACTCGAGTTTGGCTGTTTTAGAAGACACCACCAAATGGGGTCCTTCATTGTTATCTCTGTGAGAACGTGAATATGCATCTTGCTCATAAGTGACTTGGTTAGTGCTTTCTTTGTTGGAAAAAAGCATTTCAGACATACGGTTGAGTATGGCCTCTAGTTGACAGAATTTGTCCGCCATTTCCAGCTCCATTCGATGCACGTCATCCTGCAGTCCATCGAGCCTAGCTTCCAGACTTTCAATATGTTATTTGTTGGTGGACATGATAACAACCTGGCTCTGATACCAATTATAGGTCCCAATCAGAATTGTTAAAGTATTTATCAAGATATATGCTCTCTTCGGGTGAGAACAAACCATAAATTTTGAATAAACAATTGCTTGCCTCTTTTATTTCTAAACCAATCTTTAAATAAGTCGTAGTTTAACAAACTACCTAAAAGCAAGGAAACTAATAGGAAGCAAATAAAAACAGAACATGAAGTAAATAACAACAGAAGCAAACTAAGCTAGAGTCTAATATAACAACTTATTCGAAATAATCAAAAACCATTCAAAAGACTTGGTCTCTTGTAATCCACATCTCCCCTAGGTTGATTTGTGCATGCAACCACTCTGTCACTAGTCAATCTTCGCCATGTCTGGTGGACCTTCATAGTGGCTTATCATGGGACTGTCGCATATGATTGGGCTTTCTGCTTCTTTTTTCAATCTTTGTTCATAATCAAGGGCTAGAAATCTTGGTTGCCCCACTATTATTTTTAATCATATCATCCATTTTAAAGTAATTTTTATAGTTTTTAACCTCTCTGTTCACTTTCATAAACGAGATAAAATTAAAAGAAACTAGATTTATTGTAGCTAATTTACTATTGCTCTAGACTTATAATCAACGTAGATTGTAATAGTGAAAAGATGATTTTTTTTTCTTGACAACAGCACATAAATGCTCTTGGCAATGGAGATATAATGGTTTTTTTTTCTTTATTGAATAGTAAAATGACTTATGTTGCCTCGAATAAAAAACCAATATGTACCGGCAGGTAGGTTTAATTTTGACTTTTTAATTTTATTTACACAGTAAAATTATTATAAAGTTATTGGATCCAGGTCAAAGGGTTTTTTTGTTCTTTTTAGTTTGGTTTTTTTTTTGTTATTATAGATTTTAATCATGGTCATTTTAGCATTTTACCATAAATAAAATATTATTTATTCTTAAAAGGGGGATGCACGTGATTTTCATGCAGACATGTGTGGGTTCTCTCTCAGACAGAGCGTACGACGTTGTTTGGTGACTAAACTCTAGCTTCTACAATGACGTTTTAATCCTTATAGCATCGCCTTTATTCCTGGGCAGCGCTTGCGGAAAAAATATGTTAGGTTTTGCGTCAGTGGCTGTTTTTTCTTTTCTTTTCTCTCTCTTCCTTGATTTTAGAGTCAACCCCTCCACATTTTCAAAACAATCCTTCAATTTATTTTTCTTTTAGATCTAGTCACTGCTTTTTTTTTTAATTTCTATTTATCTTATTTTAGATTATGCATGGAATTGGAATTTTCTTATTTGGTTTTTTTAGCTTTCAAATTTGGTCCATATTCTTTTCATTTTGATTTTTTGTTTTAAATTATTCTCTTAATTGAATTATCTTTTCATTTGCATCCCTTAATATTTTATATCATTCTCTTAATTGAGTAATTTTTGTCATTTACATCTTTCAATATTTTATATCATTCTCTTAATTGAATTATTTTTTGAATTGCATCCCACAATATTTTAGTTCATTTTATTTTATGTCAAATTTATTCTTTATTATTTTGATTGCTATTTGTTTTGTTTTTAATCCTTTTTTATTTGATTTTTTTTATTTCTTTCCTTAGCATTTTATTGACCGGGATTTTGTGAACCTTTCGGGTCATGAGTTTGAAAGATTTGATTGGGTTAGCTTATATCTGTTTTTTTAGGTTCTTTTTTACAATTGGTTTTTGATGGTATTATTCTTTTATAGGGTTATTTCGATCTTATGTATCAAGTCACGAGTTTCACATGTTAACCCAACTTTGCCTAGGGCAATATTTTTTTATGTTTTATTGTTTTTGCTTTTTTATCATATTATTAAATTAATCAAAATTTAACCTGATTATCAAATTTTTATTACTTCTTTAAAAACATAATCATCTCCAATTTTTTTTTCAGGCTATAAAAAATTGGTTTGGCTCACGACATCGCGCGAGCTCAAATCAATTGTTTTACTAAATTTGTTAGATAATGTTTTGGGACAAAAAAGATAGAAACAAAAACATATTTGATTGAAGAGACAAAAATAAATATATAAAAATAAATATGTTTTTGAGACAATTTTAAAGTGACTTTATATACTTTTAAAACAGGAGGTATATAGCAGATATGTTTTTTAAAATAATATTTATTTTTTTACCCCTAAAATGTCCATGTAAAAAATCTTAAACATATCCAACTAAAGTATTTAAGGATAAAAACAGTTATTATCATAATTTTAAAACTCGATCTTGGTCACGGGTTGGAAGGGTCAACCATTTTTTTTTAAGGTTGAAACATCATTGTTTTGACAAAAAAAAAAAAAAGAAGAAGTCAATGGAGTTTCATAACTAGGGTTATTATGCTATTATTAACACTTAGGCCTCGTTTATTTACTGGAAAGTAGTTTTTTTTTGGAAAATGAGTTCCTAAAAAGTGAATTATTTTTTTTTATGTTTGGTGGTGTCTTAAAAAATAAGTTAAAAAAGACTTTACAGTATTTAATTAAGTTATAGAAAATGAGATGGAAAATAACCTATTAATATTTTAATTTTTCAAGTTTATTAAAAAAATAAGGACCAAATTTTATAGATAAAAAAGTTAGAGGATGAAATTAAAAAAAATGTATATTTTCATAAATTATCTCAAATAAAATAAATAACAATTAAAATCATGAAGACCAAATCTGATAGATAAAAAAGTTGAAAGATGATGAAACAAAAATAAAATTACAATTTCATAAATTATTTTAAATAAAAATAAATATCAATTAAAAGAATAGGGACCAAATATAAAAGATAAAAATTTTCAATTAAAAAAATGATAAAAGAAAAGAAAATAACAATAAAAAGAATGAGGACTAAAATTTATATAAAAATAAAATAAAATTAAATTTTAAGAGATAAAATTGAAAAAAAATTCAAAACAAAATATATATCAATTAAAAGATTGGGGATTAAATTTGATATAATTATCAAATAACAAGATATATTTGATTTTTCCATAACTTCTAAAAAGTTTTTTCCACCAAAAATAAAAGAAAAATATGAGCTATTTTTTCTACTAGAAAATGTTTTTTGTTCGTCATTATATATATATATATATATATATATATATATATATATATATATATATAAAAGTGGAATAACAACAATAGTTTTCCAACATTGTCCTGTACTCACATGTTGCCCTACCAAAAGCCATTAATAGGAGCAGAAAAAACCCAAAAAAAAAAATTTCATCCACACGAGGAACAAAAAAAATTTGCAAATGAAATTATAATTACAAGATTATTTTTGCATCAAAATATTATTTTTAATTATTCTTGATTAATATTTTATTAAGATATAATATTAAATTTAAAATTAATATATGTTATGTTTTTTTTTATGAAAAAATAATTATTTTTATAGAAATATTTGAAACTAATATATAAATGCTTGTTATATATATATATATATATTGATCCAAAAAGGAACAAACATAATAAGCATGTGGGGTTGAAAAAAAAAGACGATTTTTTTTAAAGTTAGATAATTGTTTTTTAAAGTAAAATAATAAAAAAAATCTAAATAACAAAGATTTTTTTTTGTTTTAATTTAAAGGGCTCAAAGTGCATCAAATAAAAAAATTAACAATTAGGTCAAGTACATGTCCACCCACAAGGCACATAAAACTAGGAATTCAAAATAAAAATATTCAATGAAAAAAAGGTTTAAACAAATACAGGAGTGAACTTGGGTCAATATATTATACCTATGATATGGTCATGCTTTTAACTAAATTTCATTTATGAAGTTATTTTTCATTTAGTTACACAAAAATCAAGGATGTGGGACAAAAAAAAATAGTTGTTTCTTAAGTTAAATAAAAAAATTGATTTTTTAAGACAAATAATAAAAAAAAAGTTACACGTGTTGTCTGAACAACGATTCAAAAAACAAACCAAACAAAATATTATAAGTGAGCATAATTTAAGGAATTCATTTTTAAAAAAATCTAAATTTTAAAAATATTAACAAAAAATTGATAATCGAGTTAACCAAGGTCATTTTTAAAATCAATGAAAAATCCTATGACATCAAATAAAAATATAATGGAGGCCAATCTCCAACTTAATTAAATGCTAAAAAATAAAACTGAGAAAACAAGAGATTAAAAAAAAAAAAACAAATGAATCTAGATAAATATTTTAAATCTAGGTTAATCTCCCAAATTCATAGCCCGTTAAATCTTAAACCGAGGCTCAATTAAGAAATTCAATTCAATATCGAAGAATAGAATAAAAAAACATCAATTTAAAAAATTTGTTAAAGTAAAAAAATAGCAATAAAAAAATGAAGGATGATGAAATCATAAAAAAATAATAATTTTAAAATGATCTCAAATAAAATAAATAGCAATCAAAAGAATGGGAGATCAAATATGATAAATTACAAAAATTAAAAAATGATGAAATTGAAAACAAATTTCAATTTTATAAAAGAATTCAAACTAAAAAAAATCAATTAAAATAATAGGGACTAAGTCTAAAAAAAAAATAAATTGAAGAGTTGCTATTAAATTTTGAAATGCTAGTGTAGAGATTAAGGAGGAAAGAGAAAAAAAAAGAAAAATAAAAATTCAATCGACGCAAAATCCAAAAGGATTACATCACACGCGCCACACAGGGATGTAATACCCATCGTGATGAATTGAAAAACACCAAAGAAAGTCATTTTTTTTTATCGTCGTAAGTCACTTCAAATGCTGTTTAAGCATGATAGAGTGACTTACTTGCTGACGTCTTCAACAAACATGCCAACCATTTTTTTTTACTTTGCATTAATTAAAAGATCACAATTGCCTTTAAAACTACAGGATAATAACAAAAAAACAAAACCCGAAAGGAAAGTATGAATTAACCCCAGGTTAGAAAAATCTTGATTACCAGGCCAATTAATTCATTATATAATGTTATAAAATGTAAAATATGAAAAACATCCCTAGACTCAGGTGTATAATTTTTTTTTTGTTTTTGGAAGCATTTAATTAATTATACAACTTGAAAAGTTTGAAAAGACCAATATATCCTCATTAATTTAACTAAGACAAATGAACCCTGTGAAAAAATCATATTACTACCAACAGATAGGGTGAGAGGGGCAAACTAGCAAAATCTACTATTATAATTTACATAATTTATTAATCAAATCAAATCCAACCCAACCTAAAGTTCGACTCGCTCTGATTGAAAAACCTGATCCATTTATTATTAACCATCTCCTTCTTTAGGGTGCAACGAAAGGCAATATTTGTAAGCAGTATTTGAGAATGTGATTCAAATTGTATTTTTTTAAAATTTAAAATTTTATTTTTATTTAAAATTAATTTTTTAATATTTTTAAATTATTTTGATGTGATATATCAAAAATAATTTTTTTAAATTAAAAAAATATTATTTTAATATATTTTCAAGTAAAAAGTACTTTGAATTATAATAATAAAATTAATTTTTAATATTTTTAGATTATTTTAATATACTAATATCAAAAATAATTTTTTAAATAAAAAATATTATTTTAATATATTTTTAAATAAAAAATACTTTAAATTACTCTCGAGAATAGTTACTCTATTTGCGGTAGTTAATGTGTTTACCAGGAATAAAACAGAATAGAAAGAATATAAGATAAGAAGAAACATTATAGTGTAAAGAAGCTAACACCATCGTATCAATCCATCGAAATTCATATCCCTTTTGAAATTACTTGTAATTTTTTATCATACAAAAAATGGTTCTCTTTTCAGGAACCAAATCCTACTTTTACTCTTCTTCCATACTCTGCAAGTCCACTGCTAGTAACAGCAACCACAGCCATGCTGCCCATTCTCTGGACGCTGCCTACATCAAACGCGCCGCTCAAATCGCTGACAATTCCGCCGGATTCTCCTCTCCCCACCCCAATTTCGGGTGCGTTATCGCCACACCTTCCGGAATTGTCGCCGGAGAGGGCTATCTGTACGCGCAGGGGACCAAGGCTGCGGAGGTTCTTGCGGTGGAGGCTGCGGGCGGTTTTAGCAAAGGCAGCACTGCTTATTTGAACATGGAACCTGGTGATTGCCATGGTGACCAATCCGCTGTCTCTGCTCTTGTTCAGGTTTTTCACTTGGATTTTTAATTGTTTAGTTTCTTGATATGTAAGATAAAAACAATTTAATAATCATGATGATAATTAATTATTCTGTGATAATTAGATTTATACATTGTGACGTAGTAGTTTGATTGATTGACGTTTGCGTAGATTAGGCAGGAATTACAAGAGTTGTGGTTGGAATCAGACATCCTTTGCAGCATCTTCATGGGAATGCTATACGCTCACTAAGAGGTCAAGGTTTGCAGGTTGATGTTGTTGGTGAGGATCTAAAGAGTAAAATTATGGAGGTAAGATTTTTGTTTGTCTGTAAACAACCATTTTATTCTCCGAGACATTGAGGCTGTACATCTGACTTTTGCAAATCTACTACAGCTTCTTTACTGACCATGTCATTTGCTAAGTTGGTCCTTGCTGA
This sequence comes from Populus deltoides, assembly GCA_015852605.2. Classification (NCBI taxonomy): domain Eukaryota; kingdom Viridiplantae; phylum Streptophyta; class Magnoliopsida; order Malpighiales; family Salicaceae; genus Populus; species Populus deltoides. The sequence goes on along the minus strand of CM027588.2, from coordinate 8,178,739 downwards.
TTCTATTTGCCAACCATATATATATATTTTTTCTAGGTTTTGCTAACAATTGCTTTGTAAAGCACAGTTTTACGGCACAGAAGCAAGCTAGTTCCTGGTGAATTGATTCACTCCGGTAGAGCAGGAAAAAAAATTAAATTTCACTTAGTCAGCTAATCGAGCTTTGGGACAACAATTTATTTGAACAATAAAATCCAAACATGGTTTTTCCAAAAAATCATCTACGGAGCTCTAAGAACTCGGCATAGTTTCTTGATTAATTGCTTACAGTTCTTTGCCATCAGTGCTAATATTAACTGTATTTTGATGTGACAAGAGAACAAACTGATCGATTCTTCTCTGGATAATTTGTCTAAAAAACGAAAAGAAAAGAAGGGCAAACAAGAACAACTTTAAACATTCATGGTAATCATCAAACATATTGAGTAATATGATGGATAAGTACAGATTGTCAATACATGTACCCCCATATCAAGTAGGTTATTCAGTTGCTTGTTTTTTGTGTCTTGATTCAAGTAATGGCTGGTGGATTATTAGAGCTTGAAGAGGTACAGTAGGCTTGCTTTGAATTTTATGAAAAGATGCATATGCATTAACTTTAGGTACTAATTTTTGTATATGGCATACTTCTTTAAATTTGACAATCATTTGTGTAAACTTGTGAAAGTTAGTGGTACATGCTTTATATATTCTCTCTTTCTTTACACTATGTACTCAGGAAGCTCGAAAATCTTGCCTACTTGTGAATGCTCCTCTAATTCATCGAGCAACTTCCCGAGTTCCCTTCTCTGTTCTCAAGTATGCTATGACTCTTGACGGTAAGCATTATGGAGATATAGAGATCTTATTGACTCTTAGGCTAAACCGTGCAAACCCCCCTTGAACTATTAGCCATTTTGATTAACATCTTTATTTTTCTGATTTCATCACACTATAATGTTTTTATTGACACCCCTTCTGTTATATTCCATCTAAGTGAGCTGTTAAAGATCACATGCAAGTCTCAGTGTTTTCCTTGTAAGAATACTAAAAAGTCATTAAACCATCGATGGTTGATTTCTTGATGATAATTTTGTCATATCGTTGTGAATGATGTTTTTAGCATTATATTGGGGGAGTTTATTAATTTTGATGCTTTTTTTCAATTTTTTTATGATATTTTGTAACAAAACTTTTGCAACTCACATGTTATTTAATGGACAAATGGACGGACTGTAATGGAAGGGGTGATTTCAGGGGTTGAAATCAGATAAAAAAAATTCAAGGGGTGTCAATAGTAATAGCCAGGGGGGTGCTTGTATGGATTAACTTGATTCTTAATTCCTTTTCAGAATTAAGGGAGAAGTTTAATAAAAAATTTTTTTTGAGGGTGAAGTAAATTATCTTCCAAATTACTTAAACAGATACCTTGAACTTTTGGTAAAGAAGTCTGACAATAGTCTTCGTTGATGCAAATAGGAAAAATTGCCACTACTAGTGGGCATGCAACATGGATAAGCAGCAAGAAATCAAGGAATCGAGTTTTTGAACTACGGGGTAGAAGCGATGCCATTATTGTTGGGGGAAATACTGTACGCAAGGACAGTAAGTATGATCATTACCTTTTGACTTTGTAATTTTTTTGCTGATTATGTGGTATTAATTTGTTATTTGAATTAGATCCACGTCTGACAGCCAGGCATGGAGGTGGGCATACACCCATACGGATTGTAATGACACAAACATTTAATCTTCCTGAGGAGGCAAACCTTTGGGACATTTCTGATGTATCTACCATTGTTGTGACACAAAGGGGTGCCAGAAGGAGCTTCCAGAAATTACTTGCATCCAAAGGAGTCGAAGTGGTTGAGTTTGATATCCTAAATCCTAGAGAAGTTATGGAATACTTTCATGATCGTGGGTATCTTTCCATATTATGGGAGTGTGGAGGGACACTGGCAGCATCTGCTATTTCATCTGGTGTGATACACAAGGTTCCTATTTTTCTTTTTTCAAATTTTTTATTCTCTTTGCGAGATATGGGTTTAGTAGTTTTCAACAATTACCCTATCTTATGACATGCGAAAATAAAATTTACAATCCTTCGTAGTGTGGGGAGCATGGTATCTCTCAGCTTAAACATGTCTCTGTGAATACTGGCATTAGTTAAGTCCTTTCAACTTCAGCTGAATGCCTAACAATCAGCAGTTCATAGTTTTTTTTTTTTTTTTTTTTTTTTTCACTTTGACTTCTGTAAAATCCAACGTTATAATTAGCCACTGCCATATTATGTGATGCTTGCAATTTTGTTACATTTGCAATCAAATTTTGTTCAGTTATTTCTTATGAATCTAAAGTGGCTTAGTTTTCTATGCGTGAGTGTCTTCTAAATGTGCCATCAATTATTAATTTAGCTTTTATTTTTCTAGCTTGATGCAAATGTATCTTACATATTTTCAGTATTTTTTATGGACCAAGAACTTTAATGTAGATTGTTTGTTTGCCTTAGTTGACCAGTTTTTGAGTAGAAAGTTGGATTGGTTTGGTTAACTTTGACAGGTGAGTTTTATTAAGCAATCACCTACATCAGCAGTTAAGTTTTAGTGTTTGAGAGATGCTTCTATATCAATTACTCTTATGCATGGGCTCACTTTCCCCCAATAATGAGCACGGTCTGTAATACTGGTAATTTGAGAAGTGAATATGGTCCGAATGTAACACTTCCTGATCTAACACCATGCTGAATAATTGCTTCTAGTTCCTGTTCTAACTTCTTGTCCACCAACCGCTTTCTCAAAAAGTCCAAATAATGGAGAGACAGAGAGTTATATGCTAAAAAATTGTCAATTGACATGCAAGGGTGTTGAGAAAAGTAATTTCTCCAACTTTTGCATTGCAACTCCTATAGGGATTTGATTTCCATTAATGTTGTTATCTTACTACAACTCCATTGCAGGTTTTTGCATTTGTTGCTCCTAAAATTATTGGTGGAAAGAATGCGCCATCTCCTGTAGGTGAGCTGGGAATGGTTGAGATGTCACAAGCCTTGGATCTAATTGATGTTTGCTTCGAGCAGGTTGGTTATCATTCCTCTCTCTCTTTCTCCCTTGTATGCATAATTAGTTTTAGTTGTTTCCATGATAGTTTATGATTGATGAACATATTTTCACAGAATTTACTTGTAATTGATTGTATTGCAGTGATACATACTCTGCTTAATGCTTTAATCCATAATTTAGACCTAGTTGAGAAATTTGAATCAGTTCCTCGTTCTGAATTGGCTTGTTATGATTAAAGTGTTTGCGATGTGCATAGTAGGAATAAGAAGAGTTTGACAAGGAACAGGGAATGACTATTACTATAATGTCTTTACTTTGTCAAGTGCATATATATGCCTGTTGCCTCAGTTAAACATGGAAATCTAAAGCCTTACGATGCCTTTGATGCAACAACACCGAGGGTAAAACCAGCAACAGGGTTATCACTTGATTTCTGGGCTTTGTTTAACAGCTGACCATCTCTTCCACTGGACTTAGAAGAGAAGACCATGACTAACAGAAGTGTTACCTGGGCTTGGATTATAGAGAACAAAGTGTTAACTATTGGTTGTGGGTGATATCTGTTTCCACAGGCATTTCCCAGAGGTTTCTAATAAAGGTGCCCTTAGTACTTTGAATATTTAAAAAATCAAGAAAAAAACCTATTTTCTATAAGTTACTTGGAACTTTGAACCCAGACATGCATTGTAAATGCATCCAGTATTAGACTAGACCCTTATTAAGTTAATAACGAGCATACCAATCGAAAGGCAAACTGACAGTTTATGACAGTTTTATCACTATCCTATTCTGAATACCCTCTGTCCTCTTTTTTTTTTATTTGTGAATAATTGCTGCTTGATTTATTAAAATATAAGATAGACTTAATTAATACTAAAACAGGCCTTTTTGTTACACAATTGACCCTTGTGAGTTAGTGTTGGAAGAGGAAAACAGCAGAAAACAAAAATCACAGCAGAATAATGGCTAAATTTAGGGTAAACTGAAGTTGGAACGAGATAATTAGGGTTTAGGGGTCGTAAGAAACCTCTAAAATCTGAATAGATTGATAAAAAAACAAAAACTACTTTTAGAATAACCTAGCAGGAGCCAATTTATGTTAGTCTAAGGCCTATATCGCTTTAGACTAAATGGATTCCTAGTCTTAGTCCTGAAGTAAAACTACTTGGCCTCTAAAGGTAATTAAAAAGTCACATGCTAATCACATGATCCTAAATTAATTAAAATAATTCTTAAGAGAGCTCCTGCATCACCTTAATATGCGATAAGAGTCATGAAATGAATATTGCCCTCTACTCTTGTCCATGAAAATACTTGACCTGACTTTAAAGCTTTGTATTGTTTGTGCCATATGCTTGTCACCTAATATAAGCTATAAAAAATCTCTCCAGCTCGCTGAACATTTTTGTTTATTGTTAGTATATTGATTATTAGTAGAAGTCATTGTATGTTATAATGTTTTCCATCCAGTTTAATGAGGCATGTGGCAACGCAATAATTTTCCTCATTTTTCCAAGTGAGCTATAATTCTTCACCCATCTAACTTCAACTAATATTTTAATAGAAACAATAGTTCATGTAAAAGCATTTAACTAGTGAATATTAACCTTTTAGATCAACTGGAGTATGCAATTATTATGATGCTCTTTTCCCTGAAATGGCTACTTGGCTGGTGAAAGTTTCCTTGATTGCATTGTTTTATATGTCAATTATTTTTGAAATGTCAATGTGAAAAAAAATAGCAAGCCAATTGCCTATGGACATTACAATTGAGAAAACAAGCCTTCAAGAATTAGAATGAAAGGAATTAAAAGTAAGTGCATATTTAAGCCCTCCTTCTAGTAATAACTATACTCTGCATGTATGTTTTGCAAAATGTCTTTCATCCTCTTGATTATGTGTGCATTGATGCTTCCTATGCTTGAACTACAGGTTGGACCAGACATGCTTATCAGTGGATTTTTACAGCCTGTACCAGACTTGGTACCAGTTATTCCATCAGAGGATGAAACCTTTGCAATTGATCCTTCTATCACCCCTTACGAATCGAGGATCATATTCTTCTATAAAACATGGGATCCTTATGGAGCTTTTTCAAATTTTTCTCCGCATCCAATTCAAATGCCTGATGGAAGTGGTGCTTATGCCACATGGTCAAGCGTAGAGCACTATTACCAGGCACTCAACTTTTCAGCATCAATCTGTTTTCTCTTTGTCAATCTGTAAAGGCTGTCATATATATATATTTCTTTTTTTGGAATTTTAGGCACACAAGTTTGTGGGGGTGGATGAACCTGTGGCAAAGGATTGTGTTGAGAAGATCAAATTTGCCAAGAGCCCTGAGGAAGCAGCACGAATGGGAAGATCAATGCAGAAGCAGCGCCCAGATCTGGTGAGTTTCCTAGTTTTAACAGAAATTCAACTTGGGGCCTTTTCTGACATATGACTATTTGTAATGGGCAGAAGCTCATTTTGTTATGTTTGCATACTATCTCTGAACCTTAGGAGGAATCAGCATGACATAACTTAAGTAAACTTGAAATACAAGAGTAAAGTATCTCACAAGTCTTTTCTTACTTCCTCTCAGCAGTTGTGCAAAACGATTGACAAACATATACTACAAACATATACTAAATACTATATAATTTAGAATTGCATGATAGAAGTTATTAATGAGGGAGACTCAAGTTCCTTGATCAGTTCACGTGAAGACATTGATACTTGTAGGTTGGATGGTTATGCAATCCAGTGTGGAGTGGTATGGTACTTAATTAAAACATAAAACTCTTTGCCCTGAATTGTTAAGAAACAATTTTGTGATTTCATGTCCGTGATTTTTTTTGGGGTACTTTCTAGCTGTCAGCATCTTTTTAGGGAGGAGAGGCTGGGACCTTGATATAGAAAAAAGGGGCAATTATTTATGAACATTATGTTCTAACATAGGATGCCTGCACACCTATTTCCATGTCTTTCTTCCAATATATGAAGAAGATACTCGTCTTGGGAACAGCATGCATGCTGGAATTAAATACCTTGAGTATATCCTAGTGGTAATCTGATAGAAGCCAATACTGTGATGAACCAGGTGAGGTCTGACTGGGAAGGTTTGAAGATTGATGTTATGTATAGAGCATTGAAATGCAAGTTCTCAATTTATCCTCATTTGCAATCTATGTTGCTATCAACTGCTGGATCTGTTCTTGTTGAAGCTTCTCCACATGATCTTTTTTGGGGTGGTGGGCGGGAAGGGGAAGGCCTAAATTATCTGGGCAGGCTGCTGATGCTCATAAGGTCAGAGTTTCTTGGTGAGTGCTCCTCACCAAGTGAAATCACTTGCGAAGCTCTATAATATGCAGCGAAAGAAAGCATGTAGAGAATGAATATAGATTGTTGGTGTAAGATGAAGTGTTATCCAAAGTGGTGAGTAAATTCTATTGCTATCATAACTCACGAGTCAATCAGTGCACTTCTCCTTTTGTACGCAGGACGGGTGTCATCATTCAGACAATCTTTTTCAAATAAGATTGATCAGATAGGTAATTCAGAATAATTTAAAGATTTATTGAGTATTTTGCAATGTTGGAAGCCTGGGAAGTGTTTTGCGTAGAACTTGTACTGAATGCCATTTGGCTGTACACTGAGTTGACATCCGCTCTGTGAATATCCTATTACTTATCTGAATCTTTTCTTCTTTCAAATAAGGTATTTTTTTTCGTATAGGAGAAAATAAGTTTGTTAACCTTCGAGATAATGACTTCTTTCATTTTCCTTATGCAAAATTAAAGCTCACTTGCGTCAGACCAGTGTGAAATGAAAGCATGGCTTGCCATCATTTTGTGTGTTCATATTTTTTCTCTCACTCTACAATGCCGGGGATAGATGTCCATTGTACAAGGAAGAAATGTTGTACAGATTTGTGTGGTTAATTCACCACCCAAAAACATGTCCCTTAAGCAAGCTCGAGGATATCTTTCATTGCCGGCTTGTCGATCAAGCAGTAAAATTGTTTATGTAAAGTTTCTTCGTAAGTATATTAGTACTTTTGGGTTGAAACTTAATTTATTTTTTGATTTGGAACTTCCACATGCTTTGTTCTATCTTAAAGACTGAATTGTGAGCAACTAAGATCCTGCCTTATTGTCATATTATACCTTCATGGTTTAGAAGTTAAGAATCTTCAAGTTTTCTAAAAGTCTTTTAATCCGCACTTCTTCACAAATCTCAAACACAGTTGCTCTAAACTCAACTTTTGCACCACTCCTTGCTATAGCACTTTGTTTTTTGCTCCGCCAATAAGTAAATTCCCTCCAACATGGGAATCCATGTTTCTTAAACAGAAGACCTTCTTGGAGTCCCTTGAGTGCGTGAATTGGATGACCATGCTTGCTATAAAGACCGTATCTAGGTTCGAGTGAGCCAAAAAAATTAATTTGCTTGTGGAGTCTCTGGTATTGCTCCTGATTCATCACTTCTACAGTTTTGGCATATTAGAGCTCCAAGTTTGTTTCAATTGGTGTTTCGGTTGCTTTGTATCCTAACAACATACTTGAATTATAACCAATGTCAATTCAAACAAAAACACAATTGACATTAAAAATATGTTTTTAAGGGACATTGACTATAAACCATGATGTGGAAGCCTGGGTCATTGTAAATCGTATGAATACTTGATGCTAAATAACCACCAAATCAGCAGTTAAATTGATAAACAAACTAGGAATGCAATTCAGTTAGACAAGCAAATCATTCAATACATCAACACTTTGGGATAATGTTCTCAAATCATCTGAAAAGAAAAGAATCACTCATTCAAAATCACCAACAAGTTTCTTTTCAAGTCATCCCTGCTTGATATTATCCGAGAATTTTATCATCTACATAAATAATCAAGATAATAATTTTACCTTCTCTTGAACGTTTATACTTGACTTTGACAATAACAAAGGCATTTTACAAACTTGTCAAAACGCTCAAATCATGCTTTAGGAGACTATTTGAGGCTATATAAAGACTTTTTTTTAGTATGCAAGTTTTATCTCTGTCAATTTCCTTTTCAAACCTAGGTGGTATGCTTATAGAGACTTTCCTTTCTAAGTCTCCATCTAAAAAAACATTTTAATATCCAATTGGCGTAAGGAACAATTAAAATTTATAGCTGAAGATAATAACACTTAAATTAAGTTTATTTTAGCTATTGGAGCAAATATGTCCTTATAGTCAATATCGTATATTTGAGTGAAGCCTTGACTTGTAGTTTTCTATGCTTCCATGAGCTTTGCATTTAATTATAAACACTCATTTATATTCTACTTTCTTCTTTTCCCTTGGCAAGCCAACTACTTTTTAAGTGGTATTTTTATTTAAAGCATTCATTTCTTCTGTAACAACTGACTTCCAATTTAGATAATCTAGAGCTTATTGAATATTTCTTGAAATAAATAATTGAGATATCTTAGAGGTAAAAGCTCTATGATTATTAAAAAGTTATTGGTAAAATAAATATTTAGTAGTAAGATGACTGGTACAAGATTAGACTCCCTTTCTAATAGCTATAGGTATGTCAAGGTCTATAAGTTTATTATTACAAGAAAAAATAAATGCAAGAGTAGAAGTAGGAATACCTAGAATATTCTTAGGACCATCTTTTTAGAGAGTATGGTTTATTCACGTTCAAAACAAATATGGGTATCCTTTAATTTCACCACATATATACATCTGATCATATATGTATTGTTGTTACCTGCTACAATAATGAATACAAAAAAAGGATTTTCTTAACGCTTGAAGTCCAGGCAAACTTGTTAATGTAGCTTCGTAGATTTGTAGCTACTATAGCTAAGCTTTTGAAGGAATTCCTTCTTTATAGCTAAGCTCCTGAAGGGCTTCCACCAGTCTTTACATAGCGTTAAAAGATAGGAGCGGAGTTGAGACTCTCACACTCATACATACTATACCAAACACACTCTACAAGTGGATTAGTTAAGTGATTAAATCGAGACTTGAGATGAATCACTTTTCTAAAATCTAAAGAAATTGTGTTAGAATAATATGTCTTTCTTTACCTTTCGTATGAGTTCTTCTTCTAGTTTAACTTGAAGCTCGGGATTTGAATCAGTTTGATCCTTTTCTAGTTTTTCAATTATTCAACAATGTTATTTTACCAAGTTCAATGTTAGTCAGATTAGTCAACATATATATGTTTCGATGCAACAATAAGATGTTATTTATAACAACTAGTTTTGTTGGTTGGTTAATTGGTCACATTTTATTCATGAAATAGGTTGGATTGATATTAGTCTAGATACAACAAAATAATTCTATTAGATCGAATAAGTACATTCAATCTAATAAGTACTTTGTGTCAGAATTGAGAATTTCTATGGATTGCAATACATTTACACTTGACAATGATTTACTAGTATTTTCATTTGTTTCAATACCATGAACATTCTTTTCTTTAGATTGTGATGTTGAGAGAATATTATTGTTCATAATTATATTAGGTAATGGAACAAATATGTCCTAAAAATCATCATCTTTCCTTTTTTTTATCCCCTTGAAAATGATTTTTGGTACAATAAAGTTGATTTTTCTATAAAAAAAAAATTCATACTTGCATGAATTTCTCTGGTTTGAGGTTGTAACATTTGTATCATTTTTTGTTTGGGGCATATCCGATGAAAACATATTTTTCAACTTTAGGATGAAGTTTAGATTGAAATTTGCTTAGTATGTGAACAAATATTGCGCAATTGAAAACTTTTATTGGCAAATCATTTATATTCATGTATGAGAAAAATATTTTTTTAGGTAATCTAATGGTGTAAGAAATTTCAAAACTCGAGTAGGCATCTTGTTAATCAAACATGATTTTGTTAAAAGAACTTCACTCTATAAATACTTTGTAATACTTATAGAAAACATTATGACACAAGCCAGTTCAAGTAAATGTTAATTTTTTCTCTTAGAAATTCCATTTTGCTGAGGAGTGTCATAACATATAAACAGATGTTGAATCCCTTTTTCTTTCAAGAAATCCCTTATATAATCATAAGAATATTTTGTCCCATTATCATAATGAAGTGTGTTAATTCTTGTCTAATATTGGTTTTCTATCACTTGGTAAAAATCTTTAAACAATGTTATTATCTTATATTTTTCACATATAAAATAAACCCAACATAATCTTGTGTAATCATATATGAATGTCATAAACCATTTTTTTACAGATACAATAGTGATCTTTGATGCAACTATCGCAACCAGGGGTGAAGGTTAATGAGGTTTATTATAAGTTAAAACTCTTAAATAATAAAAATACCATAATTATAGAGAGACCCAAAATATTTATTTTTAATTAATCTATGTCTCCACTTTTCAAAAGGCTATTATAACTCTTTATATAGAGAAAAACTAAAAACCTCTAGTAATACTGAATAGGAAAAATAAACTAGAAAAATTATTCCTTTCAATAGAGAAATAAAACTAGAAAAGCACAATAATATATAATAGGAAAATAAAAATAGAAAAAAACAAAATTATGTAAAGAAAATATTTATTTTCCTAAAACAGCTCCAACATTAATCTTCTCGGGTTGGAAGAAAAACTTATCCTTAAGTTTAGACCTCAATCAACAACCTTTATGAACCACACATATCCTTTTAATTGTGGGTCACCGCATCATGGGTTCCTAACACAATATCTTTGTATAGGCCACCGCATCGTGGGCCCCTAATACAATACATTTGTGAGGGTCACACAACATTGGATCCCACTACTAAGATTTTTAATAACAGTAATTGACACAAATGGAAAAAAACACACACTAGTTCTTAGATGTCCTTTTTTATAGGGAAAATTCCTAATCCCTTCATATAAGAGCATGTCTTGTTATGCAACTTTTTTCATCTATGGTTATTTATCAAAACACAACAAAAAACCACTAGAAATAATTGAGCTCTGATACACATCCTTTATGACCTCTAACCATAACCACCATGAATCGTTGGGTTTTGATATCATGTAAATAAAGAGTATTATTTGGAAATCAATATATTGACTTAAATTAAAATAGTTTGTATAAAGTTCCTATTTAAATGAGAATAAGACATGAAACTAGGAACTAAATCAAATCATATATCCAAATTAGAAATGACTTCTAATTTATAGGAGTTGACTAATATCAAATCTATCTACCATTATTGTCACCTAATATAGAATATTTTCATAACATATTTCCAGTTCCTTTGACATGAGTAGTAGACCAAAAACAAATTTGAAGATGTTGATGATCATACGATAGAAAAGATGAGAGGGGTTGAGGGATTTAATGATAAGATTTTATAAGATGATCTTAACGTTGATATCAATAATAAATAGTTATTAATTTAAAAAGGCTCTTGAATTAAAGGAACCTAAAATAATGTAGCAAGTAGAAGAAAAAAAAGGCTAAATGATATAATCATCTTGAAGAAGTGATGCATGTCACTAGAAACCGTGGAAATATGAAATTAAAAAAAAAGAATAAATGAATCAAAAGAAGAATAAGGAAGGAAAATGTGATAGACAAATCTGGAGGAAGGATCAATGGTCTATAGGCCTAACAAGTAGGTATAGAAGGTAGTTGCATGATCAAACTTCTTTGAATATAATTCAGATAAAGATGTTCTTTGTTAACATGAGTAGATAAGATATTCATTAGATAGCAAGAATTATTTGCAAAGGAAAAAATAAATAGGGCAATTACAAGTTTTATAGGTGGTATGTATAGTCACGACATTGAGCACTATAAAACTTTAAAAAAGAAATTGAAAACTTTATTGGGGAAGAACTTTTAAAGAACCTTTTAAAGTGAGAATATACATGGTTTGATGTAAGACATGATTGTAAGAGAAATGATATGAGAAATACACGGAAAGAAAGAACATTAACTAGAAAGGATAGATAGGTTCTAGTTACGTGGATGAAAGACTTAAAATAAGAGATAGGAGTTAAAGTGGAAGACTTGAGAAAAGTGAAGGGATCTTGAAACAAAGGCATAGTAGAGTTATCGATGCAATTATTAGTGGCATACGGATTACAAATGGAAACTTGGAAAACATAAAGACCTATGTAAGGTCGGTTATAACCATTGAATCTAATTTTATGAAACAAAAGTTAATGAAGAAAATATCATTAGGAGTAAAAGACGTGATATATGTGACATTCTTATGGATGATATAATAGTCAAAACAAATATCATTAGAAATTTTATAGTGTGAAGGATATTTATTTTTAATGGGGATTAATGTTGATATTTTATACTATGATTTTTTAAGCAGGGAAAGGTTGATAAGAAAAAGATTAAGCAAGTCAATATGCCTTTACATACATTTTCTGGAGAATAATTATTTTAATAGGTTTGATATCGCTTCCACTTACTATAGAGATCTTAACTATGTGATATAACATGATCCTAATATATTTTCTAGTTATAGAGAAGTTATCATTTGTAAATGTCAAAAAGTTTGGCTTTTATTAATGAATGACTATTTGCGTTGTTAAAGATGAATTTATTTAGATTGTTATTTTATCCAAATTAAATAAAGAATTAGTCAAGTTTATCTTATAGGGTATAACATTATTATTTTTGTAATTATCTAGTTTGTTTATATAAATGATTTAAGAAGTTCAAATAGGTTTTATTAAAAAATGATAAATACAGGAATAGGATTGGTGTCAAACCAAAAGGGAGACAATGATGCATACAAGGGAGAGGAAGCATACAAGCAGCTAGCCAAGCCAATAACCCCGTTAATTTTTTTTAACTATTCTGGAATTTTATTGATTTTTTTACCAATAATAAATGTTGAATATTCTGGTCTGTAATAACTGTTCTTAGCATAGGAACCTCTATGTTGAATACTTGGTGCACTTTAAACTTGATGCATATAGTTGCATAACAATATCTCATGCATAATAGTTTTTTAATATAATAGTTTTTTAATATATTATGAACTATTAGGATGCAACATGTGAAGTTTTTCTTAATAGGTTATGAATTGTTTGCATGAAATATGTTAGGAACTGATAAGATATTATTGCATAAATATTATTAATTTCTCTCATGCTATATAACATTGTTTCAATTGTGCTTGTAGAAATACTGTAATGAAGTATTTGTTTATGATTAAACTATCAAAATTATTTGCATACTAATTCATCCTTATAATGTTTTGTCATAAATCAGACAAAAAAAGACATAGTAAATGTTAAAATGTTTGGCTTTAATTAGTGAAGGACTATTTGCATTGTTGAAGATGAACTTGTTTAGATTTTTAGTTTATCTAAATTAGATAAAGAATTACTTAAGTTTATCTTATAAGATATAACATGATTATTTTTGTAATTATCTTGTTTGTTTGGATATATTATTTAGAAAGTTCATATAGGTTTTATAAAAAAAAAAAAGATATAAGTTATCCAAAGATAATTGTCAGAGAACTATTTTTTTGAAACATTAATAACAATCTGTTAAAAATGTAACAGACTAGGAAGCTTGAAGATAATGTTTATCAAATGTTTTTATCCTTATCTCTCTCTCTCTCTCTCTCTCACACACACACACAAAAGGATAATATGAAGCATTAAAGAAGTGAGAGCAACACTAGGTGGAGCAGCGCTTGTAGCGGAGCAAGATTGCCCAACCAGTTAAGGAGTTATATAGAGTTTCACATTATATACTCTTGACATATGAGTAGAGGGGAAAATTATCAATGAGAGTTTCAGCAAGGCTTGCAAATCATGGAGGGGGGCTTGTGTTAACTTGACATGTCCATGAGGACAATTGTTTGAGATTTCAATATAGAGAATTGTTTTGGGAGTGTTTGTTTTGACAAATAAGGTAATATAGTTAAAAAATATTTATAGTGAAAAATATTCCTCTTGTAATATTCTAAACTAGTTTATTTTTTTTATTTTGTTTTTTTAATATGATTACTAATATGTTATTATTTGACAAATTAGTCTCATTAGACATGAAAATTTATTTATCAATCATTGATTTTTTAATCAATATGCTACCTGTTATTTGTCTCTTTCTTCCGATAAGGAGAAACTACAATTAAAAATTTAATGCTAAGCAGAGGCAAGTAATAGCCTCGCAAATCAAGAAAAGCGTGAAATTCTTAACTTGATTTAACATGTTAATAGATGAAAAGGGTAATGCCAAGAAACTATAAATTAGGTAAAAACAATAAAGAAAAGCAATAAAGAAAATGATGATTGTAGTAAACATGAGAAAGAGAAGGCGATAAATTGTAGAAAGCTTATATATACAGTTGATCATCTTTTTCAGCTGATAGACGAGCTATTTATAATGTTACTTAGATTGAGTTTTACATAAACTATAGCTAAGATACAAGATGACTAATGAATAAAGACAGAATTTCTTCGACAATGGAGGATCTGTTTTAGTAAGATAGATCTTTTTCGAAAAAAATTACACAGCATAGATAAGATAAATTTTAGTTTTATAAAAATAATCGGATAAAAGTTTTTCAATATGAATCCTAATACAATTTATATTTCTAATTGTGCGCGTCCTCCTAGTAATTTTATGTGTTATAATTATAATTATACTATAATATTCATAAATTTGCTAATAGGACTTGATCTGTCATTGGAAATGTAAATTCTAATTTCTTGATTGATGGTCAATTTTAACTTTCTTTTCTGATTTCTTTAAAAATACAAAGTTAGTCATTATTGTTTTTATTAAATTACATGTAAATGTTTATTTTTATATGATAAAATGATAATGAAGGAAAAAGTTAAAAAGCCGTACATGAATAGTAATTAAGCACATGACATCCTTCTCATAGATTATAAAATCCCATAATTTGATGGTCTAGCTAATTGGCTAGAGATCCAAAGTGTTAAAGCAAGATTGTTTTACATTAATACGTATTTTTTAATCATATTTTAATTAAATTCAGTTTTCCAATTAATCAAAAGACTGACTATTTATGTTAGACTTAAATAATTGATGAGCCTTTTTTCTTTTTTCTTATAACGTGACAGAGAACACATATATATATATATATAAAACAAGAAACAAGGAGAAAGAGAGTTGTTTGCATTGGTGTGTTATAATTAGGCGTGTGAGGAAAGAAAGAAAGAGGAACGGAAAATCAAAGATGGCTACGAGAGAAGGAACCGACCACTTTATTTAGTCATGAGACGCCACTTTGACATTAGATTGCCCAGGGAAAAATTGAAGGAAACTTCTAGATAATGAGGTGTATGCATGTATGAATCTACCTGTATGGGGACAAGTCTGTGTGCCATCACATGTGAATGTATTTATTAACTATTGATCGAAGAAGAAAGTACATTAAGAAAACTCATGAAATTAAAAAAATTATCAAAACATAATTAAAAAAAATACACTAGAAGATGAAATTGATAAAGGAGTTATGGCAATTTATGACATCGGTGTTTTGAATTCCAAGTTATGAAATTATTATTATTAAGGTTTCAACGGTTATGATGTTGTTTAAAATTATTATTTGAGAGACTCGAACAATAGAGATTACTAGATTTTTTTCTCGTAGATACCATGGAATGGGTTAATTTTTTTAATATATAAAAATATTTAAACAATAATAACTTGAGTGAATTCAAATTAACTTAATAGAAAAGAGAAAAAAATAAAAGCTCAAGGCATACCAAAGTTAATTTCAAATGATAAAAAAAAAATTAAAAAAAAATATAAAAGAAAAAAAACTCAAGTCAACTAAAGTTCATTCTATTAACCCACTACCTGCGACATGAGATTGTGATAAGAAAATTATTTAAAAATAAAATAACCTAGAGAAAAGGATCAAAGATAAATAAATATAAAAATTAGAAAAAAACACCCAAGTCACACTGAGTTAACTTAACGAACCTGCAACCCGGGATAACCTTATAGAAAAAAAAAAGCATTAAAAAATAATAAATCTCAAGACCCAATAGTCAAACGTCAAATAATAAAATTAAAAAAAAATATTGATAAAAAATTCAAAGCAACTCGTGTTAACTTGACTAACCCGTGACCGGGGATAACCCCAGAGGAAGAAAAAAGGAAAAAATAGAAAGCTCAGGATCCAAAAGCCTAATGTCAAATGACAATTTTTTTTAAAAAAATAAAAACCAAAGTTAAATCAGGCTAATTTTTAAAACCAACAACTTTGATCAAGAAACCGAGATGACCTTACAAAAGATAAAAAAAATCTTGAACAAAATTTTTAACCATCACAAAATTAAGAACAAAACAAATAATAAAAAAAAGATCTAATCTGCTATAAAAACTAATGAAATAAGATAATGGGGGACTTCATCAAAAAAAATTTAAAAAAATATATATTTAAAAAAAAATTAAAAGAATGAAAAACAAAATTGGATAAAAAAAATAAATTAAGATGTTGAGGGAAAAAAATTAAAAGAAAAAAACCAAATTAAGAAAATGATTAAAAAAATAAAAAATAAAGTCCAAAATTAGATAAAAATACAAATGAAATAAAACATTAAGGGATGCAATGAATTTATTAAATGAAAAAAAAATATGTATGTGATTCCACATTAATTTGTTTTTTCTATATACATCTTATTGCAGGTGAATTTCTTTTATAACTAATTAATGACATTATATATAGCATGAATGTTCATCTAATTTATTTAGGGATAATTATAAGAATTTATTTTTATAGTTTATTTATTTTTTTATTTTATCTTAATTCTTTTAGAAATTATATTTCAGAGTTCATAACACTATATTTTCTTATTCTGATGCGTAAAACAATTAATAAAAAATATCATATTATTTACATAATTATCATTATATTCTATTTTAAAAAAATAACAAAAAATAACTAAGTTTTTAGAGAGATTGAAAAGCTATGGACATGAAATTCCCATTTTAACTCAGTTTACTCAGCATGAATCATAATTTCTTGATAAACAAATTGTAGATCAATGATTTTTGGATCATTTTTTAAAATACAAATTTTGAAACTAAAATTTTTACTATATCCATCTTTTTTTGCTAGAAAAAAGTTCTTAAACCAATCAGAATCATCACACATAACCAAAAAATTAAAAAAAAAAAAAACAACAAAAAGGCCAATAGAATAGAAAAAATTAAAAAAAACAATAAAAAAATTGTTGACAATTTGATATGTCATGGATGTTAACAAAGCTCAATGGAATTGCCAATGGAAATTTCATCCATCAATGATTTTAAATGAATTAAAACCTAAGTGTTCCTCATCTCCCAACCATTTCTTCTTCTTCTTTCTTTTAAAACAACAACCTCTCTCTCCCAATTAATTAGCAAATCCAGTCACCCCTTCACAAATTTGATCACCTAACCTGTTGATATCGACTTATATTTGTTAGTAGTGTTAACTTCTCTCTTATGAATCTATTTATTGTCAAGCTTTACTCCACCTAGTAAACAAACCCATCCATTTTTTTTTGTAACCCATTTAAGTTTTAAGTTGATTTATTGATATTTGTTTGTAGTATTTGTAGTTGTTTATACATTTAAGTGTTTTAAAGATTTTTTCTACATAATGTTGTTGAATTAATGTATGATATGTATTTTAGGGTATGTTTGGGATTTGAAGGAAATAGATTTTTTTGTCACTTGATAAAATTGAGTTTGATTTTGTAACTTAGGTGTGTTATAATTAAACACATGATGGGTAATTTAATGGGTATCACTTTTATTGTTAAGTTGAAAATTTGAAGAAAATTATTTTTTTTGTGGAATTGATAATAATTAAAATGTATGAATTTAGGTTGAGTTTGAATTGAATAGGTATTTTGTTGATTTTCCTAGGGTGTTCAATTTTCAAAGGCTTTTGTTTATATTAACATTATATAAAAATTCATTACTCGAAGTTAGAGTCAATACGAAGGTTTATCAACTATAATTCTAATTCAGGATTTAAGATATTTGCTTTATTTAAAAATATAGATTTGATATGTCATCATGCAATAAAATTTGAAATGTGTAAGGTATTTATTGGTTCTTCATAATGTATTATATTTATATTTATTAAATAATTTTTGTTGTATGTTTTTTGGATATGTGTTCATTGCTTCAATCATTGCACAAGTTTTTTTTTTTATTGTGGTTGTGAGTTTAATGTGAACAATTGTTGGCTCCGAGATTCTTGATGTTATTTGTTGTTGTTGTTGCTGCTGTGTGGTTAGGTGATCATTGTTGGCTTGAGGATTCATAACAACAAACCAAACAAAAAGTGAAAACACCGATAGAATCATCTTAGTATTTTTTGACAGAATTAGAGATGAAAAATTCTATTGGAAAATTAGTTATTGATGAAGTTTCTGATGGAAAATGGGTGGTAAAATTTGTTTTTTAACGCGAATATTCCATCTCCTATTTCAAATGCTTTCTACGATGAATTTTCATCAATGACCATCAATAATTAAAATACCAATAGAATTTTTTCCTAAATGCCAAAACGTTGGTGTTTTTCAATTTTTTTGGTAGTGACACCTTGAAGTTTCATGGATAATTAACTTTTCAAAAGAAGACTATGTCACAAACCTTCAAACTTAAGGTTGTAAAAGCATCAACATATTGCATATATTAAATATCACCAACTAGGCATTTGGCTTAATGGTTTCACAAGTGATATTCTCATGCTAATGCTTTTGAGGCATATGTATATGTTTATTGATACTGAAATGGGTTTTGACTTGAAAACAAGAAGATTTATGATGGAAGAACTAATAAATATTACAAATTTTCTATTTAGGTTGGCTTCATGATAATGTGTTTGCTCTTTTTAGAGTCATGAGCCAAATACTTTTTCTTTTTTTAATATCTTGCATCTTTGTGAGTCTTTTTACAGTGAAAGAGATGAAGATAGAGAACGGAAGAGAGAGAAGGTAAGAATGAAGGGAAAGAGATTTGAAAAAGAAATTGACATGTCATATGTGTATTTATGCTGTATATATAAGGGTAAATTCATTTTTTTAGTTTATTTCAAAAATTAAGTTGATATAAGATGTGAAGTGTAATTTATGAAAGAATTAAGGAAAAATGAAAAACTAATTAAATTACATAAGTTCTTTTTTTTTTGTAATTATCTCATTTACTTATGATCATGGATATGCCTTAAGCATTAGGTATCCATTAGACATCCATACTCGACTTGACATGAATTATAAAAACACTAACATAATAACCTAGAAGAATAGCTTTTCAAGACCAAACCAAATACACCAAAAGTTTTGGCCTAAATACAAGAATTGGAATTGCTATAATTAGTAGAGTTTAAGAATTAGTATCAAAAGTATAAAATACAAAATTTATTAGTATTAGTATCAATACTTGGAATAAAATAATGCGCTCCCAAATACTGTGCAATCTATTTAATTGCAATTACTTGAATAATTCTTCAAATGAAAGAAAAAAAAGAAGCAAGCATTGATAAACAACACAAAAACATTACATAAATACTAGAAAGTTGCATAACCATCCTTACCAGGTGGAAAATGAAAGCAATCCTTAAAAAATAAAACTTCAATTATAGATTTTGAAGTCAAAAAATTCCTCGCAATTATTATGAGTGAAGTTTGTTGGTGAAACAACATGTTCCACCATAGGAAAATTAAGATTTGTTTGCTTGCCACACTCATCAGCTTTAATTGCATTTGTCTTAAAGAATCAGCTATTTGAAAAGAAAAATCTCTAGAGTGAACACACTAATTCAGTTGACGATGTCTATTAATTGGAGCTTCAACCTATTGGTGTTATTATTGATATCTGCTGCTGGATGGAGAAGTGGTGATTGAAAAAGAGAACGAGAGGAAGAGAGAAAAACATGGGTAACTAGGTGAGTGGTGATGGCTAAAGTAAATGGGGTAGCCCTAAATGTTCAACATATATATAGCTTGGTATAAAATATAATTTATCGAAACTTTAAAGTTTTTGTTATTGTTTGGGTAGGGTTCAAGTAGAGTTTTAGGTCGAGTAGGATAATATTGCTACCCATCGAGTCAGTATCTATTAGGTTTGGATAAAATTATTATCCCTATATTGAATACAAATTATACTTCAGAATGTTCAAGATACATTTTTCTTTAAGATTAATTAATTAAATTAGAGTGTTATTTTCAAAATTATCACAATCAATAAATTTCTAATTGATAATAATACCACTTGAAATCAAGACATGCATTTGTTTTGTGAAAACTTCTTTATGTCTATAATTAGGCGTGAGCCTCATATTATATTATGAGGGTTATTACCATTAGTTAATGAAAGGTTACTATTTAGAAAAGGAAAAAAAAACCATGATATATATAATATTGAATTAGAAAATTCACTGAAAAACTTTTATAGTTGAGCTAAATAAAAAGCTAGATGAAGTAGTATGGAGGGATTAGATTTTAATGTATAGTTGAAATGGGAAAAATAAGTCATAATAAAAAAAAAACATAAAAGAAAACTAAGAGAAAATGAATAATAAAAATAAAAGCCATACAAATGGTAGATGGGAATCTCAGCCAAGGCAACATCCACGTATCTTTAAATCCTAAATCTAAGATTTCTCGAGAAATGAAAAAAAACCAAGAAATATTAAAAAGTCGATGACTATTAAAACACTAACCTACAAGTATACAAAGACCAAACCTCATAGAGTTTTATGATCAAAAGCAAGGTTGTTAAAAATGCATTTTTAACACGGCATGAAAAATGCAAATTAAACTCGGATCGTAAAAACGGATCGTGAAATCGTAAAAAGTTATTTTTATATTTTAAAAATATTTTAAAAAAACTATAGATTATTTTATTTTTTTCTTCAAATTATTTTTTATGATTTTAGATCATTTTAATATGTTGATATCAAAAATAAATTTTAAAAAATAAAAAACTATTATTTATATGTACAATTGAGCATGTAAACATCATTTAAATTGAGTGATGAAAGAACTTGATTAATTAATTGTTATAGTATAAGAATAATACGAATCATTCTGTGTAAAATTATAATGAATGATGCTTTTTAAAATAATTTTTTATTTAAAAATATATTAAAATATTTTTTATATTAATATATAAAAATTATATAAAAATATTTTTTTAAAAAAATCTAGAAACGCAAACAAAAACTATACCAATTGCCAAATACCCATTAATATGAATGATTCTGAAAACTTTACTTGGCCACGTCATGCTATAAGTATAGTCTTTGCAGCTTTACTTAGCCACATCATGCTATAAGTATAGTCTTTAAGGTACAGCCAAGGTCATGCTGATGTGAGCTGGAGGGTTGGAGCCTGAAGTATATAATTCTTGATGAAAACGTAAAAATGGCTCTAAAATCATGATTTTATACGATTTCACCTGATTTTACCGATTTTACCAGATTTTAACCCGATTTTAACCATTTTCGAGTTTTTAAAACGATTTCGCACGTTAAGCATATATTGACTCGTAAAATCATATGATTTTACGAGTCAACTCGCGATTTTAACAACCTTGATCAAAAGTATTCCCTTAATATTGGTAATGCTTAATAGATTTTTGGTCAACCTATAAGTAGGGGATATATCCAATAAAAGGCAAAACATGCTATAAATAGTACAATTGTTAGAAGCATTCTACAGATAATTTAATATGACTTTCAAGAATCATATTAAAAAAGAACTATAAATAGGTTGTTCAAAGTTTGCTGAAAAAAATATAGGTCAATGAAGATCCTTTTTAAAGGTGAGTATGATCGTGACTTTTGTTAATCTTTAAATATTATTTGTCCCTAAAGCAATACAAAGATTTCACTTTATAATCAAAGAATAAAACTAGAATTAAAAAAGGATCCATAAACTAAGAAATAAATATATCAAATGGATTTCTCATCCACTAATTTGGCCTATCTTTAAAGGCTTAACTCCTACATAAGGCTCGTATAGGATTCATGAAAGTTCAAATTCTAAAATTATTTTAAACTAATGGACAACTTAAGTAATATAACTAGAACATGAAAGTTGTGAAAGCCATTAGAACCATCATATATTAAATAGCACAAACATTGTCCAGAAAACCTAGACTTCTAGAAGAATGATTAAACTAATCTAAATCACTTACTTAGCTTAGAGCAACAAGAGGCTAAAACTTTTTAACTAATGTTATGTTTGTTTTGCATAAAATATTTCACAAGAAATGTTTTCTAGATTTTGTTTTGTGTTTGTTTCTAGAGAAAAAAAAACTTTTCTGTGTTTGTTTCCCGTAAAATATTTTATAAGAAAACTAGTCAAAGTATAATATTTTATAGTCAACTTTCAAGCTTAGTTAATTTACTGAAAAATATTTTCAGCTCATGAAATTTTATAAAATATTTTACGAATAATAATCTACTTCCAATACCATCAAACTATTTCAACCATCACTTCTATCTCAACACCACCACCTCCTCCTCCCCCACCATTACCTCTTTATGCACCATCACCACCATAACCATCTCACCACCACTACTATCACAACCATAACCACCCCTCCACCTCCTCCTCTTTCACTATCACCTCAACTAATATCGTCATCTCATTACCACTACCTCACGACCACCTCTTGTAACATTATCACTATCTAATTACCACCTCTTCCTCCACCACCACCACCACAATCACCTCACCATTACCACTATCACTGAAAAATATTTTACAAGAAAATATTTTTCAAGCCAAACATTGAAAAATATTTTAAATGTAAAATATTTTACGGGAAAACATTTTAAGTGTAAAATATCTTGTAAAACATTTTTCATTTGTAATATATTTTATGCAAATCAAATACACCTTAAGACTCAATCTATAAGAATGCAATTGCTAAATAGTAAAGGTAGAGGTAAGGAAGCTAAATATTGTCCAATATTGCCCATAAAATATAAAATCCAAGTTAGAAAAATATCCTAATGACTTGGCTTTCAAAGCAATTTTGACTAAGCAAACAAGAAATTTAAATTTAGTCAAAATGGTATATCTTCATCATAATAACAAAAATCATAAAAAATAATTGAGATCATCGTCATAATTTCAAAAAGGATAAAATCATTCTACATAACAAACAATAGAGGATACAATAATCGATTTGTAAATGAAACTTCAAGAAGTAACAAAAAATGAAAAAGAAAAAAATCAATCTTACTACAATTCTACATAAAAAAGATGGTTCATCCTAAAATTAATGAGATTCCTATTTAAAATTAGGTACTTAACATTACGTTTCTAAAAAATCTTAGACGCATAAAAAACAATCATTTTTTTTTGAAGTCTCAAGGATATCGTTAGACAATATAGATTCGTTTAGGGTTTGAGCAAAGATTACCTAAAAATTATATTTTCTTTTAAAGGTTTGATTAACTTCTTCAAACTTGAGTTGTCGTAAATCACATGTCATCTAAATGTTCGACTTCTAACAGTAATTCATATGAAGCATTAGTAAAAAATATCTTAAACCCTTTTAGAAGAGGGTGATTGCTATGTCTTTGAATGTTAGCTTTTTTGTATGTGTTTTTTTATATGTTTTTCTATATCGTATAATCTATAATGTTTGTATAACTAAAACCATATATTTTGTAACATACTTCTCTAAATAGTACGAGGCATAACATTTTATTTATAGAAAAAACTTAATAACCATGTATTAATCATATCATTTTAGAATAATTTTAGAAATTTATTCAATCAAGTCTACACTTGATTTTTATAGGTCTATAATTGTAAACTCATGTATTAATTATATTCTAGTTTTTAATTTTGAAAACTTATTTATAACCAAGTCATACTTGATTAATCATCATATTTTAATTTATGACCAATAGTTTTTAATGTGTGTGACTCATTAGATTTCAAATATGTTAGCCAAAATATAAATTATAATCCTAAATAAACTATGATTAAATAAGTTAAACAATTTAGCTTTTATCAATTTAACATTTGATTGATTTATCTGTGAAGATCAAGTTTACCACCTAACAACATGTCATAATCCTTTAAATATTTCATATTTGTTTTGACTTAACCTTTCAATAACCAGTTTCTTAGTGTAATTATTATACTTTTATCATGAGTGTTCCAATTTAGATATTATAACATATAGTGCGCATGTTTTGTCAAATCATGTTTGTTCTTAACACCATAATAATTGATTATTTGAATAAGATTCAATTTTTTTTTTCAAATCTCATTCCACTTTGCGTAAAGATTTCACAATCAATACTAATCGAGAATAGGTGAAACATTTTCCTTAATTCACCTAGGGTGATGAATCATCTCTTGATCACTCAAATACCTTCATAAAATTCATGTTATACTTAATATATTCTCATTGTTACCTTTAATTAGTAAAATAAATAGTTAGGATCAAAGTATAACATTCTCTATATAAGATAACTTAGAGATCTTAAGTTTAATGATCACTTACATAGCTGTCATGTGAGCCTTTCTATAGACACAAATGATCTTTCTATATAAAATTCTTATGCGAGTCAGCTCAGTGTACATGTTATCTAATAAGTACTTTGTAGATATAATTTTGAGCACTAGAAATTAAACAAGCACACATGTACAAATATATAATTTTATTAAATATATGACCGGGTACAATCTTTATGTAATATATTCTTTTGAAAGAATATGTCAATCCTCTGATTCTTCCTTGGATTCGATGTATGGTGACTTGATTTATTTGAGAAATCAAGTCAAGATTTGTGCTTTGCAAGAACGTGAATTTAGACGTGTATTGCAAAGCAAGATTTGGTGATTTGATGCTTTGAAGAGTACATTTGATTTATCTTCAAAGTGTTGTTGAAGAACTTTTACGGGGCGTTTAGGCTTGATCCAACAGAGCTTCGTTCTTTGTAGACTTCAAGCGTAGATGATGGATGCTCAAGAACTTTTGAGAGAGTTTCCTTGCTTGAAGAGCTTGTCTTGAAGGAAATTTGTATCTCCCCCAAATCCTCATTTTTCTAGGTAGAGACCTTCTATTTATAGAGATCTGCAGGGGCTCTGAGGTCATTTTCCAATGTCACATGACATAATTTTATTGGTTGATATTTATTGACGGGATTTTGCATTTATGACAAGATATCTTGAATATCTCATCTCAAGTGTTAACCTTTCATTGGCCAAGAAATATATGAAGACTCATTTATTATCCATGTCATTTATTTCAATTTTATTTTATTCTTTCTTGTAAAAAAATAAAATAAAAATAACACATGGTGAAATTTGATTGGTAGAAAATTTTAGTTTCTACATACCTGGATATTAGTTCCAGGTATTTCTCATACCTTAACTTATGAAAATGGTTGCTCCCGTTAATAGATGAAAGAATATAATATGTATCATTCTCAACAACTCCAATTAATATCTAGTCTTAAGAGATCATTGACTATAAATATTTAAAAATAATGTTATGATACAATATAAATCTCATAATTATAACAACTTTATAATTTTTTTATAATTATTTTTCCAATGACTTTATCTTTACTTTAGACTCATTAATCAAACATAAATAAATATTAAACATAAAAAATGTATTTATTAATAATAAATATATTTTACATGAATAAAGTGAGTATCACGTATAACCAACCGATTAGCTATTAAACATATACACTAACACTTAAAGCATAGGTCAATCAAAAGTTGGTGTTGCTGGAACAAAAGAGCAAACAAATACTAGAAGCATAAACAATTATGGCACCATCTAAAATAAGTTAGAAAGAAAAACAAAATAAAAAAAAGGATATAAAGCAAAATTATGATATATAACGATTAACCAAATATTTTTTAAACTACGATGATGTAAAATAAGTTTCATTCATAACTCATAACGCTAGCAAAAAGATTTTTAAAATTAATTTTTTCAAGTTCAAAAATTTCCAACAAAAAATAAAAAAAATACTAAAAGAACTAATAAGTATTTATTTCATTAATTAAAATAGAATTAACACAACATATATTTCTTATTTGAATTAACACAATAAAATGCATTATATGAAATGGAAAATGAACATTTGAGATTTTTAAAGAATAAATATAATCAAACTCTTTTTTGAAAAAAATATTTACCTTTGACCGTCTAACCATTGTTTTTTTATATAAAAATACCTATCATGCAAGTAGAATGGAGGCCCCGATGCTTGCATCATTGATGTTGAATACGAATTATACGTTTTTTTTTCTTCTGGAAAGGTCGATTTATTGAAATTATCAAACCTCTAATTTCATAAAATAATACCACGTGAAATTGTGTGGGTCTTTTGGCATCACCCATGTGAAAACTATGGCATGCATTTGTGCTCTGAAAACTTCTCGAAAATATCTATAATTGGGCTTCAGCTCATGTCACAATTGTGTGGGTCATGGCCCTAGGTTACTCTTTCGAAAAAGAAAAAAATAAAAATAAATGAAGTTACCAAAACCTTGATATATATATATATACACACACACACAACACATGGAGGGACCAAACTTTATTGTATAGTTGAAATGGAAAAAATAGTAACCTAGGAAAAAAAATAGGAAAAATAAATAAAAAAAAAGGAAAAATAAGCCATGATCTAGAGAAAATAAAAAAATATACAGAAAAACAGAAGCCATACAAATGGTAGAGGGGAATCTCAGCCACGTACCTCCAAATCCAAAATCTAAGGTTTCTAAAAATAATAATAATAATAAAAAATCCTACCATATCACAAATGAATAATTTGCCTCTGCTGTCCTCTATTAATTCTACCTTATAATAATAATAATAATTATTATTATTATTATTTTCTCAATTTTCTATTTGTAGTTATGATTATTATTATTATTTTTAATTAATATGTATATCTAAATCAGTTTGATTAATTTTATGAACTCTAAAATTAATAATCATATAAATTTTTAATGATGCTGTAATTTATATAGTACTCCAACTATTAATTTTTAAAAAACAAGTTTAGAATTATACCTCTTAAATTTTATTATTATTATTACAACAACTCATGAGTGATACATGACCACATGATTATACATAAAAACACATGGCCTAATGCCATAAAATATAGATTTGTTAATTAATGATCCAATTTTTATAAATAATGTCCCTGTAGAGATTTAATTAAATTTCTCCTCTCTCTCGCTACCCTTATTAAGAGCGGAATCTGTGCATCTGTTCCTCGTCTTTGATGAGAAATAGTTGCTATTATTTCTGGTAATTTATGGATCTGTAATCACTACATATCTAAAGAAATTCACTCCCTCTAAACCTGCAATCTCTTGGATTGTTTTGGCCTCTTCTGTGAATTGAATTCAGTCCTTTTTGTTCCCATCAATGAACCCTGCTTCTCTAATCTCTTTCAAATTTCTGGCAGCCCAAATAGCTTATTTTTTCTGGGCATGGCTTCAACAGAAAACACAACTTGATCTGGTCAAATATTGCTATTTCGGTGCTTCAGCGAAGATTTGAAGCTTTACTTTTTATTGATTTTGCGTTCAGTACGAACAAATATAATTCTTTTTTTTTTTCTTATTATAGATCTCCTTCTTACATAGATCTGCTCTTTATGAAATATATATCCTTTTTGTAGCTTTTCCAAGTATTTTTCTGAATATAAAATGGAAAGGACGGAGCCCAGATTCTTATCCCTTTTATCAATCTAGCGCTTCTTCATCAACACCCAAAAGGGTCATTGAAAAAAGATAGTAGAAAGCTTTCCGTTCCGTTTGTGTGCTTCTTTCTTTCTTTCTTTTTTTGTGTGGTGTAAGGCAAATCTTGATATTTGGGCTGTAGAATTCAAAAGGGTTATTAGGTGAATCTGGTCGATTAATCTCACCATTGGGTCTGTGAATTCCGAAAAGGTTCTCTTCAAGATCTTCACCCCATCAGTTCTTACGGATCCGTCTTCTGAAAATAGTGGGTCTGATTCTCTGGCTGGTCTGGAGTGCATATTAAATATTATCAGGGCCCTCAGGATGGGGTCCTGCTTGTCTGCAGAAAGCAGGAGCCCTCGCCCTGGTACGCCTTCCTCTCCCGGCTTCGGGGTTAGGAAGAGGAAGAACTCCAAAAAGCGTCCAGGGTCTCGGAATTCTTCGTTTGACTATAGGAGGGAAGAGCCACTGCATAGGATTCCTGGAAGGCTGTTCTTGAATGGGTCTAGTGATATCGCTTCATTGTTTACCCAGCAAGGCAAGAAAGGAACCAATCAGGATGCCATGATTGTTTGGGAGGTTAGCTCTTTCCTCGCTTTCATTTTCGAAGGATTATTCTCATTCTAATGCTCATAATAATAATAATTTGAAATATATTTTAGTTACCTTTCCTACCTCTGAAAAGTAATTAGAATTTGTTCTCTTCTCGAATGCAATATTCCTATCCTGATGAAGTGGCTAGTCCAGCCAATGCAATACTAATATATTGATATATAATTCGTTCTTTTCATTTGTTCTTCTTTTCTGTGTATTTTCTTGCAGAAATATATTTCTGGACCTACATCACATTCTGTTATTTTTTAAAGCAGTAATCACTTCTAGTATCCTTTTCTTCTTCAGCGTAGTAGCGAATCATTGAGTTTTTTTAACGAAATTTTGCATCAATGACAAAGGAAACTGACACCTCCCTATCTAGTTGCATTTGCCATGTCTTGTTCTCTACAAAAATAAGCTATTTTCCTGTGTCTTGCTTCTCTTTTATTTATTAATTTCCTGCCATGCATGTCTAAAGCCAGATGGTCCTGTTTGTTTCCTTCTACCAGAAACTCTCTCTATTTGTTTTAATCTATCCTACAATCATCCTATTATCCTTACTGGGCAAGGGTTCATTCCTGAAAGGTGATTAATTTCTTAATCAATTAATCATTTCCTTCTTGTGACTCTTCTTTAGTTTCATGCGATGTCTCTATAAACGAGACATATCCTGCTTCTGTTGGTCTGGATTGATTGTAGCAAAACACTTGCATCATCTGTGGGAGCATGTCAATCTGTCAGGTCATGTCTATATGCACTATAATGGAAAATCCCATCTTTATCTGGTAATTGAAATCATATGATGTGATTGAATAAATCCATCTTCATTCTTGAGTGCTAATGGACTTATTTTTTGTAGAGTTAAATATTTGTACTTTCTTTTGTTCTTTTTAATTTGGATAATGGTAGAAGACATCAATATCTTTTGAAGCCTTGTTATTATGCAAACTCTGTTTGTTTGTTTCTTCTTACATGTCATCTGGATTCGGTATTACAGATTAAGAGCTCCTGCTATATCTCTGCTGTGCAATATTGCTGGCCTCTTCTCTGTATTAGAAGCATAATGTTATTTATTCTTTGTGCTTTAACATGAAATCAAAGAGAAAAAGTAAAGAAAATAATAATTATAAATAAAAAATATCTCACTCTTTGATGGTTTTATGTTTCCAGAATTTTGGCTCTAGGAGAGATGCAGTTTTCTGTGGTGTTTTTGATGGCCATGGACCTTATGGTCATATGGTTGCTAAAAGAGTGAGGGATTCTCTCCCCCTGAAACTGACTGCTCATTGGGAAGTGAATATAGCCAGTGAAGATGTTCTCAGAGAGATCAGCCTTAATACCACAGGGAGCATGAACTCGGAAGATACTTCCTTTATATCTGCTGATGACGAATCTAGGGCCTCTGTTGATCTTGAAGATGCCGAGAAGCACCCAGAGATTTTCCAGACACTGAAAGAGTCATTTCTGAAGGCTTTCAAAGTCATGGACCGGGAACTGAGGGTGCATACTAATATTGATTGCTTCTGCAGTGGGACAACAGCAGTTACTTTAGTCAAGCAGGTTTTTACTCATGAAGACCTTAATGTCAACATATATAGCATACTTAAGATCTTAAAATTTTGTGGCCTTCTTCTTGGTCATAATTATTTGATGTTTACGTAGGGTCAATATCTTGTCCTTGGAAATGTTGGGGACTCTAGAGCTGTATTGGGTACAAGGGACAAAGATGATTCTCTTGTTGCTGTTCAGTTGACTGTGGATCTCAAACCAAATCTTCCAGGTAAGTCCCCACCTTCATTCTCTCTCCATAATGAATTCTTTTCAATTGTATATTTTTTTTTAATCGAGTACACTGCTGGTGTGCTGTGAGCTTTGTAAGGCAGGAATAGTTTGTCCATCACATACAGTTCATATTGTTGAAGGAGATAAATGGCAAATTCATCCTATATATGGATATAATTTTCTTTTTTCTATTTCAATTGACATCAGGAACTGCAGTAGCATAGAGCAGGAAAATCAAGACGTGCGCTAGAGTACAAATCCCATGCCCTTATGCCTTGACATAGATTATAGACTCGCATCTTCCTATAAATAGTTCAAATGTTACTGATATTCCTTGATTATCTAGATTGCACATGTAATTGATTTGTGTTTGATCTGTGGTCTATTTCTGAAGCATAACAAGGGCAATTTATGTTTTCCGAACTTGATTGATGCTCAATCAAATTTTGTTCTATTTAATTAATCATGGTCAAGAGAAAAGTTGAGATGGCATAATGATTGATGACCTATGATATCCCGTGCTGAGAATACTTATGATGTAAGAGAAAAGTGGTGCCAACTATGGAAGAGCTCAAGTATATATATGGTATTAATTGCAAGGGAAGGATGTATAATGGACAAGACAAGGAAGAACTAAATGATCTTGAATGGATACTGGCACTGCATCAGTCCAACCATACTTGATTGGTCAGATGTCTTATGGCTTAAATGATGTCATTTGTGCGGATAACATGTAGCCTAATATCTGATCTCATCTTTCCTTAGACAAAATTGCAACTTCAAATCTTCCTTCATCAGAACTGGATAAAAGTTTGCCAAATACGGTTGCTTTAACATGTTTGCTACCAGCTAACTTCCATTTCCTTTGACCATTGCTTTTGAACATGCATTTACTTGCTATATGGGCTACTGGTTTTATTGCCCAATCCTTAAATGAAGGTGACAGAGATAGCTAGAGGGGCTGTAATCCATGGTTTTCATCATCTAAATACAGTCTTGTAACTGACATTTCAACACTAATATGCTTAATGCTACTAATTACTGGGTGATGCTTTCCGTTATCATCATGTAATACCTGTGATCTGTGACACAATTACTGTGACTGCATCTAAAATTGAAAACTGTGCTGTAATCTAATTTTGTACTTCTTACTATCAACTTTTTAGCTTATATTTTTTTTTTGGTTGCCGACAGTGGAAGCAGAAAGAATCAGGAAGTGTAGAGGACGGGTTTTTGCTCTTCAGGATGAACCTGAGGTATCTAGAGTCTGGCTACCGAATAATGACTCTCCTGGCCTGGCCATGGCACGGGCTTTTGGAGATTTTTGCCTTAAGGATTTTGGTCTCATCTCTGTGCCTGATATTTCTTACCGGTGCTTGACTGAGAAGGATGAATTTATAGTGTTGGCTACAGATGGGGTAAGTTATTCTTAGACCATCCTCTATTTTTCTGTATATTCAATGAATTTAACATTGTGTGTCTCATTTACACGGATCTTTTACTGTTTTAATTTATTATAGATTTGGGATGTGCTCTCAAATAAAGAGGTGGTGGACATTGTTGGATCAGTCCCATCACGTTCCTCTGCTGCGAAAACACTGGTTGAGTTGGCAGTTCGAGCTTGGAGATACAAGTACCCAACCTCCAAAATTGATGACTGTGCCGTAGTTTGCCTCTTCCTCAACTCCAATGATTTATCTACCGCTTCTAATACCAAGTCAAATGAACAGCTTACATCAGTGGACCAGGTTGACAGTGGCAGGCAGAAAGAGGATGATCTCTCAAGTCCAACCGGTCTTGACCGTGCAGGTACTGTGCGGACTGAGAAAGAGGCCCTCTTAGGAGGAAATGCAGAGGAAGATTCCACAAAGCAAGATGAAATGCAATTAGAATATGGAATAGAGTGGTCTGCTCTTGAAGGAGTGTCTCGTGTCAATACTCTGTTGAATCTACCGAGGTTTGTGCCAGGAAAGGAAGAGAAGAAGGCTGCAGGAGAGGCAAAGACTCGAAAATGATGGAAGGAAGGAGGTATTCTTAATCTTGGATTTCTTAATTAATTTCTCTTCATTTTTCTTCCTTGTTTCTGTTTTTGTTTACATTTCTACAGAAGGGGAAAAGATTTTAGGGCCATAAAATGTTGAAATTGGACCGGAGAGGTGGCCCCGGCTATATTAGCATGTCTGGGAAATTGTCCTCTCTCTAGTTGTGGGTAGAATTGGAATTTTGTGTAAAATCCAACACTCCTTGTATTTGTCAATTTCCTTTTTTTTTTTTCTCTCCTTGAAATTGTGTGACCTGTTGGAGTTTGTCCATGCTGATGATAATAATCTTGTGATGATGAAGCCTCCTCCTTTCGAGGTTAGAACTTAATATATTTTTTTTGGTTCCTAAGTCGTGGGGGGGAGGGGAGAAAGCAACAGCTATGTTTTTATTGATTTCCAGCCACTTAGCCCTATTTGGCTGAGAATTGTTTGAAGGACCTAACCATAAGGAAATGACAAGTGGCTTTGTGAGCCTATCAGGCTGCTGCTAGTGTCCTGATCTTAACCATTTCCTTTGACTTGAAATAAATATTCAGGACCCCTTTGATCTCTGGTCTCCAAAACGAGAGAAATTTCCTTCCATTTGTTTAGAAGTTTATAGATATTAAATTATCTTTCATTTACACTTCTAAAACTCTTAAATTGTTCATCTTCTTGATATGTTCAAAGATATTGTTCATCTTCTTGATAGCAACTCTCTCTCCCGTGTGAGTGTCTACGGCGGATGCGACAACGCCATAGCTTCCTTTTCCGACTACTTCTTGAATTTCATAGGCTTTTTCCTCCATGCTCGGTGAAAAGAAAATTGAACAGGACTAGCAATTTATAAAAGAAATTCCAAATCTAAGCTTAATTAAGTAAGAAGAAAGAGAGAGAGGATAGAAAAGAGTGCTACCTTAATTGCTCGACGGTATGAGAGGTGTGGAAAGAACCAAGCAAGAACATAGACGGGATTTTAATCAAAATTCAAGAATCTGTTCTTTGTAACCCATGACGAAACGGGTGTGCGCCCATTTTATGGGAAAGATCCCAGCCATGGGAGATCTTTTAACCCGTCAACTAAAGTGTCGAAAATCATCAATTTTTTAGTAAAGTAACACCTCATTTTTACTTTTAATTCTAGTTAAAAAAAAGTAAAAAATAAAATGAAACCAAGCATTGATGAAGTAAAGAGAGAACACAGAGAAAAGAAATCCAAAATTGTTCTTGATTGTTGGGAGTTGTGGCCTGTGGGTGTTCTGAATCTATTGGGTTTTTTTTTTTTTTTGGTTGCTGACGAGGATTTATTGCTAAAGTCTGATTTATTGGGTTTTCTTGGTTTACTTGATAACTATTTGTTTATTTTTTTATTGTTTTTGTTTTGTGTTTTGATGGGAGGATTTGTACTGTAGTTTTAAAACTCAGTCTGACCCGGCGAGTCGACTCGGAGCTGAAACTGGGCCGGGTTTGTGAAAAAATAAGGGTAGTTAAAAACCCGGTTGACCCGGCATGACTCAGTCATAAATCTGGTTGCAACCCGTTGCCTATTTTTTATTTTTTATCAAGACGATGTCGTTTTGATTTATAAAAAAAATAGAGGTTGATCCGGTGACCTGGTCATAACCCGGTGATCTGGTCACAACCCGTGACCCGAGCCTTGGACCGAGTCGACCACCATGCCGGGTTTAAAAACACTGATTTGTATACGAGAATGGAGAGAGAATTAGTGAAGTTGTTATGGTTATTTTTTGGTTTAATTAGTGGGGTTATAAAGTATAATATTCAAAAACGTAGTTGAAAAATAAAAAAATAATCAATAATGTTCAGGGCAATTTATCAAGAGATTTAAAAAAATATATTTATTTTTCAACATTATCTACCAATCCTTTAAAAATACAAGACGAAGGTGTGTGAATTTCAATTTTATCCCTTAAACTTGTGAGACTGCCTATTTTATATATATATATAAAAGAGATAAAAGTATATAGTCAACGCTTTTTATGAAGCAATACAAATCTAACTTGGAAGTAGCACTTGACAATTCTAAACTTAAGAATGCAAAGAAAAATATGCATTGAGATTATTAAAAGAAAAATGTTATGAAATGACTACTTAAAATTTTTATTTATTGACTGATAAAGAATTCATTTTATTTTTATTGATACTTTCAAAGATCTATACCATCAATTCTTTATTAGTAATTTAATGTCTTATTTTATGGATGTAATAACTTTAATATAAATGATATAATAAGATTTGAAATCAAGAATGATTAAAGATCCAATTATGAACCTTGATTTCATATTGAAACATCATAAGATGCCTTTTAAGTTGGTAATTGACGTAGATAAAAAAAAAAAATACAAGAAAAAAAACAAGTATAAAAACACAAAATTTTCAAAAAAAAAAAAGAGATCACATAGAAACTCTAATTAATAATTTTATTACTAAATATTTATTTTCAAGTAGTTTGTTCTCTGAGAGGTTTACAATTCCTTAAATGAAATAAAAAAATAAACTAACTAAACTAGAAGCCTCGAAAATAAAGGAAAAACAATAAAAATCCTAAAAAACTAGAAAACTTGAAAATAAAATAAAAGAAATTAAGTCCTGGCCAAACTAGGAAAAATAAAATTATTAAGGCTCCGTTTGTTTGCAGGAAAGTGAATTCCTTTGGGAAAATGAATTTCGGGGAAAGTGAATTCCGGGAAAGTATTTTCCGATGTTTGGTAGTGTTATGAAAAATGAACTGGAAAACACTTTCCAGTGTTTGGTTATGTTATGGAAAATGAACTGGAAAATAATTTAATAATGAATTAATTTTTTTTTCAAGTTTATCTAATATATATAAAATATTTAATATAAAATATTTAATCACTTACAATAAAAAAAATAAAATCTAAAAAGTATAATGATGATTTTTTTATTATATCCTATATTCACACATAAGCTTATGAAATATTTCTACAAAAAGCCTATTAATATATTTTTTTCAATTTCACTGTTCCTAACAGAAATCTCCCAACAATTTCACTGTTCCCATTCCCCTCCCAATTCCCTCTCCTCTCGGTCCCAGTCCTCCAATTCCCCTGCTCCCATTCCCCCCCCAAGGATTCACTAACAGAAATCCCCCCCATTCAACAATTCACTGTTCCCATTCCCCTCCCAATCCCCTCCCCTCTCGGTCCCAGTTCCCCCAATTCCCTTGCTCCCATTCCCCCCCAACAATTTCACTGTTCTCATTCCCCTCCCAATTCCCTCTCCTCTCGGTCCCAGTCCCCCAATTCCCCTGCTCCCATTCCCCCCCAAGGATTCACTAACAGAAACAGAAATCCCCCCCGATTTGTCTCTCTTTGCTAACAGATGGATCGCCCCCATAACAGAAATCGGCCGCCTCACAGCAATCGATCGCCCCTCCCCCCCGGTTTTGGCCTCTCTCTGTTCACATAAATCGATCCCCCCCATCGCGTTGCCTCTCCATGTTAACAGAAATTGCCCCCCTTCCCCCACCGTTTTGCCTCTCTCTGTCACAGTTATCTCTCCCACCCTCCCCACACCGTTTTGCCTCTCTCTGTCACAGTTACCTCCCCCCTCCCCCCACGCCGGTTTTTTCTCTCTGTCAACAGAAATGTGTTTTTTTGGGTTGCTTGATTAATTGAATGTGACGAGATTAATAGTTGTTGACAGTAGCAGTAGTAGATTTATGAAGATGGAAAGTTATGGAAAAAATATGACAGTAGCTGAAATTAATTGTTCTAGAAAAATACTCTTGTTCCTGCTCAGTTTCCTCTATGATTTTGAAGAAAAAGTTCCAGTTGAGAGCTGGCTGTGTATGAGAAAATGAACGGAAGGAAAGTGTTTTCCTTTCTTTAACAAAAGGAAAACACTTTCCTTCCGTAAAGTTACTTTTTTTTAATTTGACTAGAATTCAGTTTCCTTTGACCATTTTCTTATATTGCTGCCAAACATGGGAAAAGCAGGAAAGTGAATTCCAGGAATTCACTTTCCTGCAATCAAACACGGCCTAAGCATATTATTTAAATTTTCTAAACTAAATACAAAAAAACATAAAAATAACTAATAAAACAAATAAATTTTCCTAAAAATCCTCCCATATCAATATTCCTAGGTTGAAAATAACTCGTTCTCGAGTTTAAATTATTTTTATCTCAATCAAGAGTTTACAACTCTTCATGTGCTCAACTTTCTCTTAGTTATCACGCTTAGTCTCCCTAACAACAAAACCAATTTTAGTGTTAGGAGAATATTTGAAAATTTATTTCACAACTTTTATATGAAATACAAGAACATCAACGTTGACCCCATCAATTCTAAAATTCTCCTTAAGCACATGCGAGGAACATCTTTTATAATGTGTTTCATTAAAAATCACTTCTGAAACTACAACTACTTTGATTCTCATCTCATGAACATCATAAACCATACATTTTACATCTAAATCATCTTTTTTAACATCATCTTCATCATCCTCATCGAATCACAATTGTTGACTCTAATTAAAAAAGAAACTAGAATCATCAAAACTTTCAGTTTCAACATTATATTCATCTTGATCAAGAAGTTGCTTTCTTTACTCATGCTTTTAAAATAGGTTCTCAAAATTAGCTATAGATTTGTGATCACTCTTTTCATGTTCCTTTTGGCTCCTCACTCCTGCCAACTAACGTGTTGATTTTGTAATCTATTTGTGCATGTCTTCAATGACCAATTCCTAATCATCTTTTCTCAATTCTGTAATTTGTCTTTGCATGTCTTATATCACTAGTTCCTGAACATCTTTTTCTCAAGGAGAAACCTTCTCATCCCTTGCTATACAATCACATCATATTCTACAACCACTTCTTTTATCCATAATTATTTAACAACACACAACAACTAGCTACTAGAAATCATTGGACTTTAATACCAACTAAAGCAAATGGAAACAACACAAGAAAGACAACAAACATAATAACATAATTGCTTTTCATAAAAAAGATCACACAGAAATCCTCGTTCATAATTTAATTATTGAATATTTCATTTCAAGTACTTTGCCTCTTTATGAGGTTTATAACTCCTTAAATAAATCCAAAAAAAACCTAAATAAACCAGAAAATAAAAGAATGTTCATGTGGTCCTAGTTTTTTTTTTTTACCTTAATATCCTTTCTATTCATCATAAATCCCACTATGTCAAGAGTCACCATTTGCTTCTTTGGTGTAGGAGCATTTTTATGAATACCTTTCATCCAATGAAGTTTATGAATACCTTTCAAGCATTAAACACATTATTCATGTTCCAAAAATCCTTATACAACTAATTAAACCCTCATTCATAATTTAATTATTAGAAACATCATATTTATCACGCTTAGTCTCCCTAACAATAAAACCATCAAAACCAATTTTATCATTAAGAGAATATTTAGAAATTTATTTCATAACTTTGATCTGAAATACAAAAACATCAATTTTGACCCCATCAATTCTAAAATTCTCCTCAAGTACATGTGAGGAACGTCCTTTATAATGTGTTTCATTAAAAATCACTTCTGAAACTACAACTAGTTTAGTTCTTATCTCATGGACATCACAAACCATAAATTTTGCATTTAAATCATCTTCTTTAACATCATTTTCATCATCCTCATCAAATCTCAGTGGTTGACTCCAATTCAAAAAGAAACTAGAATCATCAACAAAAACTTTTGAGATTGAATGTAATGCTTCAGGTATAGGTATTAGAGCTGTTTTAATGGATAAAAAGCCTATAACGTATTAAGTGAAAATCTTAATAAAAAAAACTCTAAACTACTCAATATATGATAAAAAGTTGGATGCATTAATGAGGATTTTGGATACTTAACAACATTATATTTTGCTTAATGACACGATCAAAGAGTTGATGTCTTATCCCAAGTGCAGGAGTGTCACAGTAATAAATAACCCGGCAAGACCGGGGTCGAACCATAAAGAGGTTAATTGTATAAATTATAATTAATAAAACAACAACAACAACAACAACAACAACAACAATAACAACAATAATAGTAACAGTAATAATAATATTAATAGTAATAGTAATAATAATAATACTCATTACTCAAAGATCGGGTCACAGGTTTCCAGCCTATATACTGAGTTTATGAAAAGATCAAAGAGATATATTATATAATATAAACAGATTTCTGATGCGAATGAACAAGGCAAGACCAACAATGTCAGGATCCTGATCAAACACAGAGCATACTTAAAGTGCATAAAATATAACAAGAATAACAATAATAATAATAATAACAATAGTAGTAGTAGTAGTAGTAGTAGTAGTAGTAATAGTAGTAGTACTAATAATAATAAAGAAGAAGAGGAAGAAATTAATGAGAACTTTGAGATGGAAGATTAATGTAAAGATTAAACAATGATAAAAACAAATGTTAAGGTTAGAGGATCCACTAATAGTATTAGAGATAAGTAAAGTATAAACTCTTTATAAATTATCAACATAATCATATTAATCATCTTATTTACGTAACACCATACTTATAAATTTTATCAGGTATTCATGATGCTAACTTATGTTGACAACAAATCAAGTTCCTCTCATAATAACGATGTCGGTCGAAGACTATGAAGGATCAAGTATTTGATGTACCAAGTGTTATACAACACAAATCTAGATTAACCATTTAACAAGCAAGGTATTAAGGATTAATAAGATAAAAATGAGAAGATATGTTAATAGCAAACTTTCTTGGATATAAACATTAAAGTCCATGTTGAGTTTATATTATACTTATCCTAATACCATTAGTGAAACCTTGTCACCTTGACATAATTAACTTAGCCAGACATTATGAAGAAGAAAAACATAAATAAACAATATAAGAACATAAACATGATATAAGTTAACTAAGTATAGTAAAGGAAATGAAAAGCATGAACAAGAGATTAATGAAAATAAAACTTAAGCATTACAACAATAAAGAGAGAGCAAGAACATGATCTTGATCTTAGAACCAAGCTTTTTAAATGAATGGCAAATGCCTCCTTTTATAGGCTAAAATTCAGAACTATTCATTTGGTAATTGATTATTGATGTAGTGGCCAACTATTGATTTAGTGGACTTGGTGGACAGCAGCACTCAAGCACTTTGGCTGGATGAGATGACATTGATCCATTCAGAATTTGGCAAAGTGTTCCTCATGAACGTTGTTGAAAATCATCTTATCTTTTTACCCATAAAATTTCAGAGCCTTTGGATCACTAGAGCTCGAGATATGGCTAAAATACTGAGTAGTGCTGTTGGTGGACGTGGTGGATAGACCTCAAGCTCTTGTCTGGACGAAATGTCATTGTTACCATCCGAATTTGAGAAAATGTTCTTCATGAAAGTTGTTGGAAATGGTCTTTTCCTTCCACCCACCAAATTTCACGTCATTAAGTCTTAAAGACCAATCTTTCCTATTAGGGTTCACTGTTTTCTCCAAGATCTGTTTGATCTCCCTATTAGCAAGTTCTACTTGTCCACTTGTCTGAGGGTGATAAGGGGTGGCAACTTTGTGTGTGATTCCATATTTCTTCATTAAAGACTCAAATGACTTGTTGCAGAAATGTGTTCCACCATCACTTATCATGGCTCAAGGAATTCCAAATCGACTCAAGATATTTTCTTTCAAAAACTTGATCACTGTTTTGTGATCATTATTTCGACTTGGAATTGCCTTTATCCATTTTGAAACATAATCTACTGCGACCAATATGTACATAAAACCAAATGAAGGAGGAAATGGACCCATGAAATCTATACCCCAACAGTCAAATATTTCAATGACAAGGATAGGATTTAAAGGCATCATGTGACGTTTTGAAATAGACCCCAACTTTTGACAATTTTCACAAATCTTGTAGAATGCATGCGTGTCCTTGAACATGGTGGGCCAGTAAAATCCACTTTGTAAGATTTTTACAGTTGTCTTCTTCGATGAGAAATGACCCCCACATGCCTCAGAATGACAAAACTTAATGACACTACTTACCTCATTGTTAGGAATGCATCTTCGAAATATTTGATCAGGACAATATTTGAATAAATAAGGGTCATCCCAATAAAAGTTCTTCACTTCGTTCAAGAACTTTCTTTTGTCTTGGGTGCTCCAATAAGCTGGCTATATCCTGAAACAAGAAAATTAACAATATTAGCAAACCAAGGCATTGTAGAGACAGAAAATAAAGATTCGTTAGGAAAGTAGTCATCGATTGGTGTGATGTCGGATCTCGAATCTGTTGTTAATCTTGACAAATGATCCGCGACAACATTTTCGGTGCCTTTCTTGTCTTTGATTGTGATATCAAATTCTTGAAGTAACAAAATGCATCGTACTAATCTAGCCTTAGAATCCTTTTTTGAAAGAAGATATTTCAAAGCTGCATGATCACTAAAAACAATAACAGGTGAGCCAACAAGATAAGATCTGAACTTGTCACATGCAAATACTACTGCAAGTAATTCCTTCTCAGTGGTAATGTAATTTATTTGAGCACTATTTAAAGTTTTACTTGCATAGTAAATCACATAGGGTTTCTTATCTTTTCTTTGTCCTAAGACAACACCTACGGCATAATCACTAGCATCACACATTATTTTAAAAAGTAATGACCAATCAGGAGGTTGAATGACAGGAGCAGAAGTAAGCAAGTTTTAAAGTTTAACAAAGGCTTTTTCACATTGTTCAGTCCATTCAAAAACATTTTCCTTTGTTAGAAGGTTACACAATGGCTTAGATATGACACTAAAATCTTTGATGAACCTTCTATAAAAACCAGCATGTCCTAAGAATGATCTAACATCTTTAACAGATTTTGGTATTGGTAAGTTGGCAATTAACTCAATTTTAGATTTGTCAACTTCAATTCCTTTTGATGAAACAATGTGACTAAGTACAATGCTGTTTGTTACCATAAAATGATATTTTTCCCAATTGAGCACAAGATTCTTCTCTTTACACCTGCTCAAAACCTTTTCTAAGTTAGTCAGACAATCATCAAATGAATTGCCAAAAACAGAAAAATCATCCATAAAAATTTCAAGAAAACGTTCAACCATATCACTGAATATGCTAAGCATGCATCTTTGAAATGTGGCTGGTGCATTACATAAACCAAAAGGCATCCTTCGATATGCAAAAGTACCAAATGGACATGTGAAAGTAGTCTTCTCTTGATCTTCCAATTCAATTTCAATTTGATTATAACCTGAATAGCCATCTAGGAAACAATAAAATTCATGACCTGCAACTCTTTCTAGGATTTGATCCATGAAAGGTAAAGGGAAATGATCTTTTCTAGTCATTGAATTAAGTTTTCTATAGTCAATGCACATCCGCCAACCAGTAATGGTTCTAGTTGGAATTAACTCATTTTTCTCATTTGTTATCACAGTGACTCCAGACTTCTTGGGTACAACTTGGGTAGGACTTATCCATTTCTTTGTCGAAATAGGATAAATGATTCCATTATCAAGAAGCTTAATGACTTCATTTCTCACTACTTCTTTCATATTAGGATTAAGCCTTCGTTGCATTTCTCTAGAGGGTTTAGCATTTTCCTCTAAATAAATCCTGTGTGTGCAAATCAAAGGACTAATTCCTTTTATGTCAGCTATGGTCCATCCTAATGCATTTTTGTGCATTTTCAGAGTTTGTAATAACTTACCTTCTTGATGTGCATTAAGTTTGGAAGAAATTATTACGGAAAAGTGTCATTTTCTCCCAAAAATGAGTATTTGAGATTGAATGGTACCGGCTTGGTCGGGTTTTGGTGGTTGAACAACTGGAAGGTATGGACTCAATTGATTGTGATGGCAATTCCTCAATTTGTGGTCTCCAATTACTTGCCTTTGATTCTTCCTGAAAATAAATCATTTGCAAATTCTCGGATTCATTAAACTCAATTTCATTGGAAATAGTTTCAAATTGATCATGAACTAATTTTTCAATAAAGTCCACTTCCGTAAATCATTATTATCTCCAGGTTGCTTGCAAATGTTGAAAATATTCATCTCCAATGTCATGTTTCCAAATGATAACTTCATCAGTCCATTCCTACAATTAATCAATGCATTAGAAGTTGCAAGAAACGGATGTCCTAAAATAACGAGGAATTGAATTACATGCTTCAACAAAGTTGTGTATCCAAGACAATAAAATCCACAGGATAAATGAATTTATCAACTTGAACTAACACATCTTCAACTATTCCTCTAGGCACTTTTACAGATCTATCGGCAAGTAAAAGAGTTACAGAAGTTGGTTTTAACTCACCTAGATTGAGACTCTGAAAGACTGAATATGGAAGTAAATTCACACTAGCTCCAAGATCAAGTAAAGATCTTTCAATTTTATATTCTCCAATAAAGCAAGAAATTGTAGGACAACCAGGGTCTTTATACTTCAAAGCATTATTGTTCTGAAGAATGGCACTTACTTGTTCAGCTAAAAAGACTTTCTTTTTCACATTTAGTTTTCTCTTCACAGTGCACAGATCTTTTAAAAATTTAGCATAAGAAGGTACCTGTTTAATAGCATCTAACAAAGGAATATTGATCCTTACCTATTTGAAAGTTTCAAAGATTTCAGATTTGTGATTGATTTTTCTTTATTTGGTCATGACATGAGGAAATGGAAGTGCTGGTGGGAAATCAGTCTTTTCTTTACAATGTTCAGATTCAACCCCTTCCTTACCCTCGGAGATTAACTCATCTTTCTCACAAGGTTCAAGAGTGGGTTTTTCAATAACCTTACCACTGCGAATAGTGATGACTGATTTGACTTGATCCATGTGTTGGCTTCCAGAACTACTTGCGTTTGTATTGTATTGCCCCTTGGGATTTTGTTGTGGTTGAGATGGAAACTTACCTTTTTCTTGAAAACTCAGAGAAGATGTGAATTTTGCAAGAGCATCTTTTAGATCTGCCATAGTTTGAGCATTTTGAGTGTTGATTGTCTCCTACTTTTCAATGAATGCATGCAATGTTTCCTCAAGATTTTTTCTAGGAGGTGGAGCATAAGGAGGTGCATATCCATGAGAATTTTGGAAATTATGGGGTGCTTGAAACGGTGGCTGTGAAGTTTGTGCATTATTGTTACCACTCTTCCAACTGAAATTTGGGTGATTTCTCCAACCAGGGTTGTATGTTTGCGAATATGGGTTATGACTGGGCCTTTGGAAACTGTTTAAAACATGGGCTTGTTCATAGAGGCATTCCTTGAA
Source organism: Populus deltoides (assembly GCA_015852605.2). NCBI lineage: Eukaryota > Viridiplantae > Streptophyta > Magnoliopsida > Malpighiales > Salicaceae > Populus > Populus deltoides. The sequence continues at coordinate 8,135,334 of CM027588.2, read as the reverse complement.
AGAAGGCAAAGTTAGACAGTCATTGGTTGCATGTTCATTCGTTTCACAGATTTGACACACAATGTCTTGAACAGATTTTAATTGACCATTCTTTTTAAATTCAAGTGCCTCGACTTTTATAGCTAAAGATGCAAATTTAGCTTGGAGGTCATGAAGGTTGTACATACCTCCACTAGATGTATGAGGTTGAGTTTTACCTGGCGCCTCATAAGTGCCTGTAATGTCCCAATTTTGAGCATTTTCGGCTAGCAAGTCTAGGTACTCCATTGCTTCATCAGGGTCTTTATTTTCAAAAGTTCTGTTACACATCAATTCCACCATTTGCCTATCTTTAGGTGTTAATCCTTCATAAAAATGTGAAACCAATCTCCATGTTTCAAAACCATGATGAGGGCAAGTATTAAGCAAATCTCGATACCTATCCCAACATTGATAAAATGTTTCTCCTGGTTTTTGAGTGAAAGTGGTAATTTGTCTTTTGAAAGAGTTTGTTCTATGAGATGGAAAAAACTTCTTTAAAAATTGTTGTTGCATTTCATCCCAAGCACGAATGGATCCTGACCTAAGATTCTGTAGCCATGTTTTAGCTTTATCTTTTAACGAAAAAGGAAAAAGCTTTAATCTGATGGTGTTCATGCTATAATTTAAGTCATTATAGGTATTACAGACTTCTTCAAATTCTCGCAAATGCAAGTATGGATTTTCTAGATCTAAGCCATGAAAAGAAGGTAAAAGTTGAATAATGTCTGACTTAAAATTAAAGTGAGATGCATCAGGAGGAAAAACTATACATGAGGGTGCACTTGTTCTTGTTGGATTCATGTGGTCTCTTAGTGTTCTAACTCGATTATTCTCATTATTCTCATTATGAAGTGATTGGTTATCTTCTTTAGCCATATTTTCTGAAAATAATGAGGATACCCTACAAAGTCTACCACTTAATGTACGTGACCAAACTCTCATGCACGTGTAGAAAGAGAATAAAAGGAAGAAGAAAACAAGAGAAAAAGAAACAAAAGTTAGATACAAGAAAGTGAAAAATAAAAAAAATAAATATTATAATTTATACAAGAATTTACCTCCCCGGCAACGGCGCCAAAAACTTGACACGATCAAAGAGTTGATGTCTTATCCCAAGTGCAGGAGTGTCACAATAATAAATAACCCGGCAAGACCCGGGTCGAACCACAGAGAGGTTAATTGTATAAATTATAATTAATAAAACAACAACAACAACAATAATAACAACAATAATAGTAACAGTAATAATAATATTAATAGTAATAGTAATAATAATAATACTCAGTACTCAAAGATCGGGTCACAGGTTTCCAGCCTATATACTGAGTTTATGAAAAGATCAAAGAGATATATTATATAATATAAACAGATTTCTGATGCGAATGAACAAGGCAAGACCAACAATGTCAGGATCCTGATCAAACACAGAGTATACTTAAAGTGCATAAAATATAACAATAACAATAACAATAACAATAATAATAATAATAGTAGTAGTAGTAGTAGTAGTAAAGAAGAAGAGGAAGAAATTAATGAGAACTTTGAGATGGAAGATTAATGTAAAGATTAAACAATGATAAAAACAAATGTTAAGGTTAGAGGATCCACTAATAGTATTAGAGATAAGTAAAGTATAAACTCTTTATAAATTATCAACATAATCATATTAATCATCTTATTTACGTAACACCATACTTATAAATTTTATCAGGTATTCATGATGCTAACTTATGTTGACAACAAATCAAGTTCCTCTCATAATAACGATGTCGGCCGAAGACTATGAAGGATCAAGTATTTGATGTACCAAGTGTTATACAACACAAATCTAGATTAACCATTTAACAAGCAAGGTATTAAGGATTAATAAGATAAAAATGAGAAGACATGTTAATAGCAAACTTTCTTGGATATAAACATTAAAGTCCATGTTGAGTTTATATTATACTTATCCTAATACCATTAGTGAAACCTTGTCACCTTGACATAATTAACTTAGCCAGACATTATGAAGAAGAAAAACATAAATAAACAATATAAGAACATATACATGATATAAGTTAACTAAGTATAGTAAAGGAAATGAAAAGCATGAACAAGAGATTAATGAAAATAAAACTTAAGCATTACAACAATAAAGAAAGAGCAAGAACATGATCTTGATCTTAGAACCAAGCTTCTTAAATGAATGGCAAATGCCTCCTTTTATAGGCTAAAATTCAGAACTATTCATTTGGTAATTGATTATTGATGTAGTGGCCAACTATTGATTTAGTGGACTTGGTGGACAAAGACACTCAAGCACTTTGGCTGGATGAGATGACATTGATCCATTCAGAATTTGGCAAAGTGTTCCTCATGAACGTTGTTGGAAATCATCCTATCTTTTTACCCATAAAATTTCAGAGCCTTTGGATCACTAGAGCTCGAGATATGGCTAAAATACTGAGTAGTGCTGTTGGTGGACGTGGTGGATAGACCTCAAGCTCTTGTCTGGACGAAATGTCATTGTTACCATCCGCATTTGAGAAAATGTTCTTCATGAAAGTTGTTGGAAATGGTCGTTTCCTTCCACCCACGAAATTTCACGTCATTTGGCCTTCTAGAACTCCAGATTTGGGTAAAATTCTAAGCAGTGTTTGGGCTGGATTACAGGACAGATTCTGACTTCTCTTTTGTGGCCAAACTTTGAATTTGAAAACGGCAGATTTGGGTCTTACACTATTCATGAACATTGTAGGCCTATTTCTTAGCTTTCCATCCATATAAATTAAGCTGAAATCCAAGATCTACAGCTCCAGATATGACTCAATAACTGAACAGTGTTCCAATTTGAATTGAATCGGTATCTCCTTTCTAATCTTAGCCGTTTCTTTGTCCTTTGATTTTCAATAGTTAATCACATCAATCAATCCTTTGAATTGTGAGATATGCCTGCATTTAAAATGAACATTTACCATAAATTAAAGCTATCTTATATTATCAGATCTATTATTATAAAACATGCTCTAGTTAAGGAGTTATTAATACTTCAAGTGCAAAATGATGATATAAAACCTTGATAAAAATGCACTTTTAAGTACTAATCACTTAAGAAGTTTGTGATTCATACCGATAACTACTTTTTGAAACAATTAAAAAGTCCAAGGTAAGTTGAATCGCAAACATGTCAAGTGGGTGGAATTTTTTCATATGTCATCAAATATAAGCAAGGTAAGGAAAATATAGTTGCAATTGCATTATCGTGAAGATATGTTCTTCTTAATACTTTGAATACTAGATTTTTAAGATTTGAGTATGAGAAATAATTATATCCTAATGATACTCATTTTGGTGAAACTTATTTCTAATGGGAACTTGCAAGAACTAATGAGTTTTATAGACATGATGGATTTTATTTAAAGATAAAATATTATTTGTGCCTAATTGTTCAATGCAAATTAATTATACCCTAGATTTTTAGGATTTGAGTATGTGAATTACTTGTAAGGAAAGCTTATGGTGGCAGATTAATGGGACACTTTGGGATTATTAAGACTTTATAAATTTCACATGAATATTTTTATTTGCATAAATGAAAAGAAATGTGCAAAGAATTTGTGGTTGTGTATAACATGTAAACAAGTTAAGTTTAAAGTAATGCCTAATATTTTTTATACATCTTTACCTGTTCCTAAAAAATCTTGGGTTGATATTTCTATGGATTTTTTTTGGGTTCACCTAGTTTAAGGAAAGGAAGAGACTATAATTTTTTTTTATAGATAGATTTTCTAGGATGACACAGTTCATAACTTGCCATAAAACTAATGATGCAATGAATATAATAAATTTACTTTTTAGGGAGGCAGTTCGATTACATGGTGTTCTAAGAAGTATTGTGTTTAATTGAGATGTTAAGTTTTTGAACTACTTTTGGAAGGTTTTGTAGGGTTAGATAGGAACTAAAAATTTATTTTTCACTACTTTTCATCCATAAACAGATGGTCAAGTTGAAGTAGTAAACATGATTTTAACTCAATTATTAAGAGCTATCATTAAAAAAATATTAAAAATTGAAAAGATTGTTTGTCATTTATTGAATTTTCATATAATCATAGTGTATATTCTACTAGTGATTATTTTACATTTAAAATTTTTTATGGTTTTAATCCTTTAACACCAATATATTTGATTCCTTTATTTATTGATGAAAAGGTTAGTCTTGATGGTAATAAAAAAGCACGGGTGATGAAAAGACTTAATGCAAAGATACAACAACAAATAGAGAAAAATAATGAGCAATATGTATTTAATGCTAATAAAGGATGAAAATTAGTAAGGTTTGAACTAGAAGATTAGGTTTAGGTGCATAGGAAGAAGGAAAAGTTTCCTAAATAAAGCAGATTAAAATTTATGTCTCGACAAGATGGTCCATTTTCAGATTATTATTGATGATTAATGACAATACCTATAAAGTGGATCTACTAGGTGAGTATGATGTTAGTGTTACATTCAATATTTCTGATCTCTTTTTATTTGATATAGGTGATGATTAAATGAAGAATCCTTTCAAGGAGAGAGAGTATCATATGATCCAAGTAACACCATGAGATCCGTAAGAGATTTCCAATTGATCCAGTGATAAGATTTAGAGCTAAGAGGTTCAAATAGACTTTTAATGGATTTCTTCAAGACACATGGGCTAAGGTGGGCTTTAAAAAGATATTAAATAATGAAGTACAAGTCTTGATTAATTTAATTTATGTTCAATAAGGGCTTGTAGATGGGTATTTAGACATTACAAAAAGATTGAATTAAAATTTTCTAATTTTGAAATTTTACTATTGTTTTGGTCATACCTGGAGTCATAGAAATAATTTTAATGCAATTCTAGTTGTATTGGAAAGTAAACATCCATGAATTTGTAGTAATATATGGAACACCTTCTAATTCATTAAGATAAGAGAGAACCATTCATTTAAATTTGAGCTTTAATTCTGCTAGCAGATTACGATAATGACTTTAGTCTTATTTAAATTTTTTATGATATTGTTTTATTTATATCTTAGTTATTATTAGGCATTTTATAGATATTATGGCTTTTATTTAAATTTGAGTTCATTGGATTATTATTATTATTATTATTATTATTTATTAGGTTTATCCATATCTATTAGGAATATCCTATCAGACTTAGGATTCTTTCTAGTATAAATACTTTTTTGTATAGACTTTTTGAGGTTGGACTAGAAGACTATTTTAATATATAAATTGGGATTCTTGCTATCTTTTATGTAGTTGAGTGATTCTTATACTAATTTCTTAATTGAGCTTACAAACTTTTTAAAGGATTAATCAACTTCATTATGATTTATATACTACTCATTCACGTTTCTTTATAGGCGTAAGACGAGAGTGATTATTGTGTGTAACTTTGGTTATCCAAAGCAGGTTCTTGTTAGGTCAAGTTGAAAACTATTTAAATCTGTTTTTGGCATATTTTGGGAGGTGTTTGCATCATGGTTGTAATACTAATGTTTGCATTGTCTTTTCTCTATTTTTCTTGTAGAATGAAAAGTTTTTTTCTCATCTAATTCATCTCATGTTTTTCTTTTAGAATATAAAATTCTTATGTAATTATGTAAATAAGTGGTGCAAAATGACACATTCATGGTGCTTGCAAGAACTTTTGAAGACACATAGCATCTACATAGGTTTTGACCACTTAATTCTCTTTAATGATTCAAGAAAATTAGGTTAAATATGTCCATAATCATCCAATTAGAATAACATGCTAAGTGTGTATGTTTTATATATAATTGATATGAATGATGTAATAGTCATGCTAAAGCATAAGAGCTAATTAATAAGAAAATATATTGTTAATAAATTAAGTACATGTTAAGAACAAGATTTGTTGCTTCTAATTTTATAAGTATAAAATGAGATTTTTATTTATGGTTAATTTATTAAGTTACTCAAGGTTGCCTTAAATCGACTATTTAATATTTAATTCTAAAGAAATTGAATCATACTTAACTAAACTTGTATGATTCAAATGAGACACTTATGATTATATAAGATTAGAGGTGCGCGCGCGCGCACACACATATATAAAGAGTTCTCACCTAATTTATCTTTAATCATTTTAATTAAACTAGGTAGATAACATAAGTTGACAATCATATCTAGTTTAATTAAAATGATTAAAGATAAATTAGATGAGAACTCTTTATACACACACACACACATACACATACACATGAAACTAATACGTGCAATATTTATATGAATAGGTTGATAAATCACTATGAGTAGCAATATATCCCTATGAAACACACTTAATGCTAACAAATTAACTGGATAAAACATCTCGCACCAGTACTGCAATGTGAAATATATCCAAGTCATATGTTCTTGAAAATCCAATTCCTTTAGTCATTGATAAAGACGCTGATGATGAAGTTAAGATTAAATATCAATGTTATATTGATAATGATGGAGCTACAAATCGAATTTTGATGTGATTCTAGTTGGGCTGGAAACTAGACTTCCATACCTTTACAACGGTATATGGCATGCCTTCTAATTCATTAAGACGAGAGAGAAACATCCATTTTAAGTTGGGCCTTACTGCTGCCAGACAGAATACGAAAACAACGAACTTGTCTTATTTAATTAGTTGGGCTATCAAACTTTATTTATTTTGAGAGGAGACAACTTATTTGGGTTTTAGACTTGTTTATTTTGTTTATTTTAATTAGTTTGGGCTAGTTTTAGCTTGGGTTGATTATTATTTAAATTGGGTTTATGTGAGATCCATTAGAAAAACTAGGGTTTTGGCTTTGAGTTTAAATACTCTTTAGGAATATTTTTAGGGCAGACTTTTTATAATATTTTCAGTATTGTAGTCGACTTTTGGTTGCTCAATCTTGGTTCTTGATTGAACTTTCAACTCTTCAAAGAATTGACTATTCTTTGTTGTGAATTTATACTTCTTTTGCTCGTCTCCAGGTGTAGGCGTTGTGATCGAGTTGGTTTATAATCTTGTTGCCTTGGAGCAAGTCTTCCATTGTGATAAAGCCCATTTAAATCTCAACAAACTTGGGTTAGATTGATCTTGGGATCGCGAATACCATTAAATTCCGCTAGGGTTCGCATCAGTTGGTATCAGAGCTGATCTAATCACAGGTTATATCCTTCAATTTGAGTCTTTATTTTTCTTGTTTGATTCTTGATAGATTTGGCCACCTATATATATAAAAAAATAAAAAAAATTAGGGATCTTACTTTTTATTGCTTTATTGAACACTTAATCATAAATTAGTGTTCTTTTGATGCTTTCTTGATCAAAATTGTCATCCAAACCTAAGTTCTTGATTTTGTTTTGTTCTTGCTGAAATATATGATATATATATATATATATATATATATATATATATATATATAAAAGGAGAAAAGAAAAGGAGGCTTGATCTTGAAATCTTGATTGCTGCCGAAAAAAAAAAACAAAGGCCGAATACATGCTTGAGAAAACCTTGATCATTGGGAAATTGGTTAGTCGTGGTTCGTGAATCTTTTTGTAGTCTTGTTTGTGTTTCTTGAAAATTTGGGTAGTTTAGTTGATTTTCTTGAGTTTTTGGAATTTTCTTGAATTAAATCCTTAGTTCTTGATAATTCGTAATTGTTTAGCTCTTTTCTGATTATTTTTTTTCATGTCTTCAAATCATCATATTATTCGTATAAATTTGCATTGCTATTCGTGAATTTGTCATCGAATTTTGTTTTGTTAGTTTCGTAATTTCTTGCTTCTAGAGTCTATATCAAATTTATAAATTCACTACATAGTTGGTTGTTTTTTTTTTTCTGAATTGTTGCTAAGTGATTTCAAGAACTAAAGAAAGGCAATTTGAGTGGAAAAAGTCATAGGGAGCATATTCGAGTGAAAAGCCTATAAATTTGTGTAAAACACGAGTGTGTGAGGTGTTATTTTTATTGCTAACGATTTTCGTGCAGGATTAAAAAAAAATGTCTTCTAATAGTGTGCCACAGAAGAACGGTGAAATCCAAGAAGATGGGCTTTTGAGAATACAACAACAGATGGAATTTATGTTTGGTGAGCTGATGACTAAGATTGAAAAATTAGAGACTAGGTCTGATGGAGGGTGTAGTAAAAGGGGTAGAGAAGCTAGGAAGGAGGAGAGTGTTGTTGGAAACTCTACAGATGAAGTCGAGAATAATCTTAACCGTGGTGGTGGGTTCCGTACACATAGGGGAGAGAGGTATGAGAATCGGTCAAGGAGGGGACATATTTGACCACATAGGGATTTTGAGCATAGAGGGGATTTTGATGATCTGGGAGATATAGACCGAAATTTGGGTAGTATTAAGTTAAAAATCCCAGCCTTTAAGGGAAAAACTGATCCGGAAGCTTATTTAGATTGGGAAAAAAAGGTGGAGATGATTTTTGACATCCATAGGTACTCTGAAGAAAAGAAGGTTAAGTTAGCTGTAGTGGAGTTTACTGACTATGCCATGGTTTGGTGGGAGAGATTGGTGGTAAAAAGAAGAATGAATAGAGAAAGACCAGTTAGCACTTGGGAGGAGTTGAAGACAATAATGAAGAAGAAGTATGTTCCTAAACATTATTATCGGGAGTTGTTTAATCGTTTACAAATGATTACACAGGGTAATAAAAGTGTGGAGGAGTATCAGAAAGAATTAGAGGTTGCTATGATTAGAGCTAATGTTAATGAAGATGAGGAAGTTACTATGTCTAGGTTTTTGAATGGCTTGAATAGAGACATAGCTAATGTTGTGGAGTTACAATCATATGTTGATTTGGAGGAATTAGTACACTTAGCCATTAAGGTTGAAGGATAGTTGAAAAGGAAGAGTAATACACGATCTGGAGCTTATACGGGGTCTTTTTCGAGTTGGAAGATGAATTATAGGAGAGAGGGTAGTGCGTCATCGAAGCCTTTAGTGACTTATAAAGTTGCCGAACCTATCTTCATGAAGAAGCAGGTTTCAACCAATGATAAAAAAACTTAAGGGAGAAGTTCAATCGAAGCGTAATCGTGATATAAAGTGTTTCAAGTGTCAAGGATTGGGTCACTATGCATCAGAATGTGCAAATCATCGAGTTATGATTCTAAGGGATGATGGAGAGATTGTGTCCACTAGTGAGGAGTTTGATTGTGATGACATGCCCCCACTTGAGGATGCTAGTGACTTAGAGTATGCTGTTGGTGATTAAGTTTTGGTGATTAGAAGGTCACTTAGTGTTCAGACTAAGGAGGATGATGTGGAGCAACAAAGGGAGAACATCTTCCATACTAGATGCCTAATCAACGATAAGGTATGTAGTATGATCATTGATAGTGGTAGTTGTACTAATGTTGCTAGTGTTACTTTGGTTAGAAAGTTGGGATTGAATACTATAAAGCATGAGAGGCCTTATCAACTTCAATGGTTGAATGAATGTGGTGTTGTTAGGGTGAATAGACAGGTGATGATTTCTTTTCAGTAGGCAAATATAAGGATGAAGTGTTATGTGGTGTTGTGCCTATGCATGCTACTCATCTGTTACTAGAGAGGCCTTAGCAATTTGATAAAAAAGCCAAGCACGATGGGTTTAAGAACAGGTATTCATTAGAGAAGGATGGAAGGATTTATACACTTGCCCCACTCTCACCAAAGCAAGTGTATGAAGATCAAATTCAATTGAAGAAAGGGTTATGAGGAAGAGTAACATATTTCGGCCAAAGTGGAGGAACAAAAAGATTTGGCCAAAATGGAAAACAAGCTGAACAACATGGTGAGGATGTGAGGAGGAGAGAAAAGAGAGTGAGCCATGAGTTGAAAACAAAAGGGAACAAAGTTTCGGCCCTTAGGACATTAGGGGAGGGTCATGGCCAACAACAAAAAAATGAAAAGAAGGCCGAGAGTGGAGAGAAAATGAGTGGAGAGAAGAAAAAAAGGGTGAAAAAAGAAGAGTGTGTAGAAAAAGTGGGGAAACACCTTAATTTTTTTGCAAAATCTAATAATCTTAAACATGCCTATCTTTCTACACCTTAATTTTTTTGCAAAATCTAATGATCTTAAACATGCCTATCTTTCTGACTTGCCTATGATTTTACTCGTGTATAAGGAGGCATTCTTTAACTCAGATGATTTAGATTTTTATGTTCCTGGTGTTGTTAAAGTTCTTTTGCAGGAATTTGAAGATGTCATTCCGGATGACATTCCTAGTGATTTGCCGCCAATTAGAGGTATGGAGCATCAAATTGACTTTGTTCCAAGAGCATCTATACCAAATAGGCCGGCTTATAAGAGCAATCCTAAAGAGACTGAGGAGCTTCAAAGGCAAGTGGGGGAGTTGATGTCGAAAGGATACATTCGAGAGAGCATGAGTCCTTGTGCAGTTCCCGTGCTTCTTGTTCCAAAAAAGGACAAAACTTGGAGAAAATGTGTGTGGATTGTTGAGCCATCAATAACATCACTGTAAAGTATCGACATCCCATTCTTAGATTAGATGATATGTTGGATGAATTACATGGTTCTAAATTGTTTTCGAAAATTGATTTGAAAAGTGGTTATCATCAAATTAGGATGAAAGAAGGGGATGAATGGAAAACTGCTTTTAAAACTAAATATGGTTTGTATGAGTGGTTGGTTATGCCTTTTAGACTTACTAATGTACCTAGTACTTTTATGAGATTGATGAATCATGTGTTGCGTGCTTTTATTGGTAAGTTTGTAGTCGTTTACTTTGATGATATCTTGATTTATAGTAAGGAGATTGATGAACATATAAGTCATTTGAGAGAAGTTCTTGATATGCTTAGAAAATAGTCCTTATATGCTAATTTGAAAAAGTGTGACTTTTGCATGGATAAGATTGTTTTTCTTGGATATGTGGTTAGTGCAAAAGGTATAGAAATGGATGAGGCTAAGGTTAAGGCTATTCAAGAATGGCCTACACCAAAATCTATAACAGACATTAGGAGTTTTCATGGTTTGGCTAGTTTATATAGGAGATTTGTTAAAGACTTTAGTACGATAGCCTCTCTATTGACTGAAATTGTTAAGAAAGTCGTGGGTTTCAAGTGGGGAGAAGAACAAGAAAATGCTTTTAGCTTGTTAAAATCAAAGTTGATTTCAGCACCTTTACTATCTTTACCTGATTTTAATAAAGCTTTTGAGATTGAATGTGATGCTTCAGGAATAGGTATTGGAGCCGTTTTAATGCAAGAAAAACGGCCCATCGCTTATTTTAGTGAGAAACTCAATGGTGCAACTCTTAACTATCCCACTTATGATAAATAGTTGTAAGTAGTCGTGCAGGCTTTGGAGACTTGGCAACATTATATGTGGCCTCGAAAGTTTGTCATCCATATTGATCACTAAACATTGAAACATTTGAAGGGTCAAGGTAAGTTAAGTAGGAGACATGCTAAGTGGGTTGAGTTTATTGAAACTTTTCCATATGTGATTAAATACAAGCAAGGTCAAGAAAATGTGGTCGCCGATGCCTTGTTGTGAAGGTATGTTCTTCTTAATACTCCTAATATTAAATTGCTAGGATTTGAGTATATTAAGGAATTGTATCTTGATGATCATGATTTTAGTGCTATATATGATACATGTAAGGTTTCAGCCAAGGATAAATATTTTAGGCATGATGGATTTTTGTTTAAGGAAAATAAGTTATGTGTGCCTAATTGTTCTTTACGTGAATTGCTTGTAAGGGAATCACATGAGGGAGGTTTAATGGGGCATTTTGGAATTACTAAAACTTTGGAGGTTCTGTATGAGCACTTTTATTGGCCTAATATGAAAAGAGATGTGCAAAGAATGTGTGATAGGTGCATAACATGTACACAAGCTAAATCTAGGGTAATGCCTCATGGACTATACACACCTTTGCCTATTCCTAAGGAACCTTGGGTTGATATTTCTATGGATTTCATTTTGGGTCTACCTAGGTCTAGGAAAGGGAGAGATTCTATATTTGTTGTTGTGGATAGATTTTCTAAGATGGCACATTTCATTGCTTGCCATAAAACAGATGATGCAATAAATATAGCTGACCTATTCTTTAGAGAGGTCATTCGGCTACATGGTCTTCCTAGGAGCATTGTATCTGATCGAGACGTTAAGTTTTTGAGTTACTTTTGGAAGGTTTTGTGGGATAAGTTAGGAACTAAACTTTTATATTCCATTACTTGTCATCCACAAACAGATGGTCAAACTAAAGTTGTTAACCGAACTTTGATTCAATTGTTAAGGGCTATCATTCAAAAGAATCTTAAAAATTGGGAAGATTGTTTGCCATTCATTGAATTTGCATATAATTGTAGTGTGCATTCTACTACTGATTATTCACCATTTAAGATTGTTTATGGTTTTAACCCTTTGACACCATTAGATTTAATTCCTTTACCTATTGATGAAAGGGTTAGTCTTGATGGTAATAAAAAAGCACGGGTGGTGAAAGATCTCCATGCAAAAATTCGGCAACAAATAGAAAAGAATAATGAACAATATGCAAACAAAGCCAATAGGGGATGAAAATTAGTGAGATTTGAACCAGGTGATTGGGTTTGGGTGCATATGAGGAAGGAAAGGTTTCCTGAACGAAGAAGATCAAAGTTGATGCCTCGAGGAGATGGTCCTTATCAAATCATAGAAATGATTAATGATAATGCCTATAAAGTGGATCTACCAGGTGAGTATGGTGTTAGTGCTACATTCAATGTTTCTGATCTTTCTTCATTTGATGTAGGTGATGATTCGAGGTCAAATCCTTTTGAGGAGCGAGGGGATGATGCGATCCAACCATCAAAGGATCCATTGGAGGTTCTAGTTGGTCTAGTTACTAGGCTTAGGGCTAAGAAGTTCAAAGAAGCTTTCAATGGACTTCTTAAAGATACATGGGCTAAGGTGGACTTCAAGAGGATTTGTAATAATAAAGAGCAAGCCTTGATTAATCTGAGTCATATTCAAGAGGGGCTTGTTGGTGGAACCAAGACCATTACACAAGGATTGGGAGAAGAAGACTAGATTCAGACAGTTTGACCTTTCGTTACTCTTTTGGTCATAACTGGAGCTACAGATCGAATTTTGATGTGATTCTAGTTGGGCTGGAAACTAGACTTCCATACCTTTACAACGGTATATGGCATGCCTTCTAATTCATTAAGACGAGAGAGAACCATCCATTTTAAGTTGGGCCTTACTGCTGCCAGACAGAATACGAAAACAACGAACTTGTCTTATTTAATTAGTTGGGCTATCAAACTTTATTTATTTTGAGAGGAGACAACTTTTTTGGGTTTTAGACTTGTTTATTTTGTTTATTTTAATTAGTTTGTGCTAGTTTTAGCTTGGGTTGATTATTATTTAAATTGGGTTTATGTGAGATCCATTAGGAAAACTAGGGTTTTGGCTTAGAGTTTAAATACTCTTTAGAAATATTTTTAGGCAGACTTTTTATAATTTTTCAGCATTGTAGCCGACTTTTGGTTGCTCAATCTTGGTTCTTGATTGAACTTTCAACTCTTCAAAGAATTGACCATTCTTTGTTGTGAATTTATACTTCTTTTGCTCGTCTCCAGGTGTAGGCGTTGTGATCAAGTTGGTTTATAATCTTGTTGCCTTGGAGCAAGTCTTTCATTGTGATAAGCTCATTCAAATCTCAACAAACTTGGGTTTGATTGATCTTGGGGTCGCGAATACCATTAAATTCCACTAGGGTTCGCATCATTATGTATATGATGTCAGCTAGCATGTCATATGAACTTTAAATGCAGTATGAGAATATAGAAGCCAATACTATAATTATGCATCTCAAAGAACGTTTTGATGCTTCTAGTAAGACAAAAAGGTATAAGACTTTTAAAGAATTGTTCCACTATAAAATGATAGAATGTTTCTCTACATACACCTATGTTCTAAAAACAATTTTATATATTGATATATTTGGCCAATTGGGCTTCATTATAGACCATTAGTTAAGTGTTAAATTGATATTGCAAGCTTTATCTTAATACATTTCGCAGTTCATCATGAACTATCACATCAACAAGTTGGATAGTTTTTTTTACCATAATTGCTTAATACGATTGAAATTGCTTAAATGACCTTTAAAAAGGAAACAACTTTGTTCTTCTAGTTCACTTTTCTAAGGATAATCACCAAAAACATAAGAAAATGAACAAAAATAATAAAGGCTCTCCGTCTAAAAAACTAAAACCTAGTAAGACCATTAAGAAAGACAAAAAATAAAAAGGTACTTGTCATTATTGTGGCAAAGAAGGTTATTAGAATATGAAATGCAAAAGGTATCTTACAACCTTGAAATCTAATAAGGTTATTGAATTCTATACTTCAGGTATGTTTATGATTGAAAATTATCTTTCTACTTCACATAATAGTTCATAGGTATTACATATCAAATATTGTTTTCACATTTGCATGAATATGTAAGAACTAAAGAGAAGTAAGACGTTGCATAAAGGTGAAACGAACCTATAAGTTTGTAATGGAACAAGAGTTATTATATTAACTCTAAGACCTTATTATCTTACTTTTCCAAGTAAGTTGATATTAGAACTTCACAATTATTGTTTTATTTCAATACTTTCTAGATACATCATATCAATTTTTTATTTAGCTTTAAATTTATTATTGAGGACATATATTATTCCTTTTATAATAATAATATTTATTATGAATCTAGTATTTATACAAATAGTTTGTATATATTTGATTTTGATATGCCCATACTCAATATCAATAGTTAGAACATTAATTTAGGAAAACAAAATTTATCATATTTATGGCATTGTAGACTAGTTCATATCAATAAAATAAGAATCAATAAGTTACATAAAAAGAATTTTTTGATCATTTTGATTATGAAACACATGAAACTTGTTATTGTGTAAGATCATGAAAATGGCTTTTACAAGAAAGATTGAAAAAAAAATAATGAATTGGTTAGTCTAATACATACACCTATCGCATGAAAATCTATGTTCATCTCATTTATTAATGACCATCATAAATATGGTAATTTATATTTAATAAAATACAACTTTGAATCATTTAATAGGTTTAAAGAATTCATAAATAAAGTAAAAACATAAACTAGAAAGAATATTAAGACACTTTAATCACATCAAGGTGAAGAATATTTGAGCTAGGAATTTTAAGATAATCTAAAAAAATAAAATTCTCTCACAATGAACACTTATTAAAAAACCACAATATAAATAAAGTTTCTAAAATGATAAATCACACCCATTGGATATGGTTCTGTCCATTATGAGTTATATAGATCTTAAATCATTTTTTCTAGGGCTAAGCCTTATAAATTGCCATTTATTTTTAAATAGAGTTCCAATAAAATCTGTTGATAAGAATCCATATATGATATAAAAAGCTATAAGATCAAATTTATCATACTTAGATATTTGGGGATGTGATGCTTATGTGAAGTGTATCGTATCTGAAAAATTAGGAGCTAAATTAAATAAATATACGTTTGTGGGATCTGAAAAAATAGTTGAATATTATTTTTTCCAACTCGTTAAGTGAAATGTTTTTGTCTAAAAAAATACTACCTTTTCAGAGATAACTTATTGTTAACAGGAGCATTAGGATGAAAATAGAACTTGAAATGTAAGAACCACAAATCAACATCCAAATAAAACCTAAGCTTGAAGCTTCAACATTAGATGTTCGGTAAAAAGTTCAAGAAACACAATAACTCCATAGATATGGTATGACATATCATGCACCAATGTGATATTGATTTCTCATGGAAGTTAGAAATGATGAGCTGCTCATAATTAATGAGCCTACCAACTATATGGAAGTGATATCTAATATTGATTTCATGAAATGCCATAAAACCTAAAATTGATTTCATGTACACCAACTAGGTATAGTCGTTGGTTAATCCATGTGAAGGGATAGAACTCATTAGATGTAATTAAGTTTTTAAAAGAAAGACTAACATGGATGATAATGTATATGCATACAATATTGGACTAGTTGATAAAAGTTGCAAACAAAGACAAGAAGTTGACTTTGATAAAATCTTCTCACTAATAACTATGCCAAAATCTATAAGGATTATGCAAACTATAGTTGCATACCATGATTATCAAATTTGACAAATAGATATCAAAATTGCATTTCAATATATATATATATAACATAAGTTGAAGGTTTTCACACCTATCTTTCCAAGGATTATGTGTCCACGAAGAAGAAATTAAACAACTATGATGAACTTATAGACCCAATAGAACTCATAAAAAAAAAATATAAAGCAACCTAGAGCTTGTAATACAAGATTGCAATACCATGTTCAAAATCTTTTCAATGACTTTCCACTAGTCTATTGGGCATGATACCATAGCTTAAAACCCCACTATCATTGGCTTTCATAATCTCTATGTAAAACTTATCTCCTATTTTAATACTAGTATACCAATTAAAAAAAACATAATTGAGCTATTCGTTATCACATAATAAGAATATGAGAGCACCAGAGCATATCAATAAACATTTAATAAGGAAACACTCAATATGGAATGTCTACATGAACTCATTACCATTGAGACTCTGATTAATGGTGTCCACAATTATACTTTATAGAAATGATTGTAAGCTCTTTTAAAAATTAAAAAGATAATGGAAAACCATATTTTCATAGAGAAGGCAATTGTTACCAAGTAAAAAAACCATTGAGTTCAATGATTAAAAAAAAATCTCCCATGCAACATTGATTTCCTCGTAGGCCTATAGCATCTCAAAAGAACTCAAAAGGTTCCATTCATGATTGGTTGATATTCTCATATGCTCATAATGATACCTTTAACCACCATACGTACTTAGGTGTTTGCTTCCAATAAAAGTAGAGAATTTGTGCAATATTCCTTTCCTATAGAAAGTGATGTAAATATACAAAACTCTAATAAATTTTGTCTTGTTCATTATAACAATTAGCATGATACAAAGGACTATTATGCCTTCAAAAAAGATGGAAGTATTGATTTCTAAGTGTTACCTCCAATAATTTTTCATGAAAGAAATACAACCCGAACAAAGAAGAAAATAGATTGACACAACTTACAATGCATTAGCTGAGATTAAATAATTTTCAAGAGTTGTATCTCTATTGCATAAGCAAATCATTTGAACTTTTCATAATATTGTCTCTCTAATGAGTCCATGTTATGTTTTTATCCATAGTGTTGATCATTTTCATATCTCTATACAAAGTCTCTTTATGATTTTTTATTAGGAGAAAAATAACACTTTTGGTTACGAACATCTCCATTTAGTCATGTACAATTACCAACTCGGGTATAATATGATCTCTATTCAGGTACTAGACAATCCGGCTTGATTTCAAAATATTCTTAAAAAAAGTATTGATCTCCACATCTCCAAATTAAGTCTCCATACAAAGTCTTCAAATCTCCATACAAAATCTTCAAATCTACATGCAATAACCTCCCTAAAACACTCATTATAGTATTTTCTCTATGGTATTCTTCACCCCTAGCAAAAGTGGACTTCAAGAAATTTCTTCCCTTCTTAGGTACAAAACAAATCTTCATGCAAGCCTAGACGCCAAAAGTCTTCACAAATAGTCACTTTACTCACAAACTTAAAAAAATCCTTGAGCAACAAGAAAGTTTTGACAAAAGTTCTCCATAAAATTCTCCATCAAAACGACCTCTATGAAAAATCTTCATTAAAAAAATGTAATTCATATACATGTTCAAGCATACTCTTACTTTATGATATAAAATAAGAACAAAAAAAAACAATTTTCAAAACGTATGCATTTTCAAAAACTAGGAGGCAACTGATGAGGGAAGGCCAACGAGGCCTATCTATTGGCCCAATTGAGCTTGAGAGGAAAAAAAAAGAAAGAGAAAAAAAGAAAAGAAAAAAAAATACAGAACACAAGTAGGCTCACCCTTTGGCTCACTCGAGCCGAAGGGGAAGAAAAGGAAGAGAATGAGGGAAGGATAGAAGGGGAAAAGAAGGGAAGGATAGAGAAGCTCGAGGGGAAGAAAAGGACAGAAGGAAATGATGAGGAGAAAGGAGGAAGAAGATTACGTTTATTGACAGACACATATATATGCTTATTGCAAGTTTGCAACATAGTTCGTAGTTGTAAATGTATAATATAAGATACTTGTCCTTCAACACATGTTAGCTTGGTATAAATTAATTCAACATCCACAATTGTAACCCTTATTAAATAGGTTTCCTTTAAAAAAATTCATATATAAATAAAAAAAAAGGGTTCATATTATTATATAAAAGAAGATAACACAAAATCAGAATATGTGTATACTAAGACCTTAATTATTCAATCCCCCAATTTTTATATTGGCTTCCCATCCAACCAACGACCGAAGAAATCCAACGACTCTCGTGGTTTGTATTCAGGAACTGTATGCCCTGCCCCCTGTGCAAAAAGATTGCATTTTATAATTAAATAATAAAATTTGTAGCCTTTCACATTACACGACTTAAATACAACAATTATAATTTTTTTTCTATGAACAAAGGCTATAGAGGTAATAATCAACCATATTCAAAATCACTTCATCATATTATTAATAGTGTGCTTAAATGTTTTGCAATTATAATCCAAAGTCCCTTGGAACTAACTGAGTCCAGGCTATATCTCATGGTGAAATATATTATATATTGTTCATGCTATTTTACATGTCATCCATTTATCATATGAAAAATCAAATTGACAAGCAGGGTGGTATTTTTTTTATTAACGTGAATGTCCGGGTCAGCTTACGCGTATCTCAACTAATCTTAGTGATTATTGACAAACAAACCCAAAACCTGACGAGTTGAGCTACCCCTCAGGGTTAAACAGGGTGACAAGCACTGAAAAATACACCTTATCCATTATCTCCTATTATTTTGGTTTTTTAATGAATGACAAGCTTTCATTTTTTATTTTATTTTTAAAAAAATCAAGTTTGCAAATTAAAACGCTTAATTTTGAAGTGGTTGATGTGCATCCGAAAATTATTACAGTGAGGAGATGAGGTTTTCATACCTTGATGGTGAGAAAGGTTAGGTTATTGTCATATCCTTGCAAGTATCTGTAACAGTAAAAATAAACATAAAAGTCAGCCTTTTTTATATATATATATATATATATATATAAAGAGGTTTTTTTTTTCCTTGCACAGGTAAAAGATGTTTACAAGTGAGAAAAATAAATAGAGTGATCAGTCTTCAGACAAAATCAATCCTTTGCAACTTGTTTTGTCCGGAAAAATACTGTATCCAGTAATGAAGTACTTAAGATGCACAAGATTTTGCTGAGGTTAGAAGTCTCGTAGTAATTATTTTTTAATTTTTTTAAAGAAATATATTAAAATAATATATTTTTTATTTTTAAAAATTATTTTTGATATTAACACATTAAAATAATTTAAAAACATTAAAAAATATTAATTTTAAAAAAATAAATAAAATTTAATTTTTTTAAAATATAAAAACAAACAAAATGAATATAAATTCGATAACAATTTTACCCGGCAACTTGTTCGTTAGACATCCAAGACCTCCATTCATCTACTATCTTGTATCCAAGTGACCTTGTCCACGCTTGCGTACCAGTGAATGGCACACACATGTCATGGTCTCCACTGTATGTAAAGTAAATAAAAATTAGATTTTCACAGACGTCTAAGAACAATAATTACTTTTATTTTTTTTCCCGAAATTGTGGAAACAGAAGGAGGAGAACAGAAGGATTTCTGTGAGCAAAAGTAGAACAGCATCCAATGTTCATTGAGTGTATAATTGGAGACTCCCTCATACTTAAAAGACTTCTGTATCTGTAAATGAAATCACTTTAGATCCTTGAAATATATATATATTGTTATGGTTTAGTTTTAGTTAGAAAAGAGAATACAAATTATTCATAAAAAAAAATAAAAGCGGAGGACACTAGCTATGATAACAAAAAAAAAATCAATATTTTACTATTTTTTTATTATTATTAATATGGTTGTCTGAACCAGCTTGCGTGTTTCTCGACTAATCTCACGGACCCTGAAATTAACGACTTTGTAAGCTTTCAGTGGTTCTAAAATTTATGGGACTCGAATTAATTCTTTAAAAAACAAATTTAAAGCATGACGAGTTAAACTACACCTCTTGTAGTCAATTAAACGCTATCTTGATTGAAAAACTTAGATTATTATATTAAGTTTTAAAAATCGATCTTATCAAAGACGAGTACATTACCTGTAAATAAGGGCTCGATATCCTTGGGCGGTAAGATTTTTATGGTATGGAAGCATGTTTCCGGCGCCGTATCCATAATCTAATCTGTCGGCGCATATTTGCCAAGGTCCGGCGATGGATTTCTATCATTTGAGACAACAAGAACATTAAACAAAAGAAAGCTAATTCAAATCTAGATGCATGCCAGGACCTCAAAACAAGATCGTGAATTCGGGAAACTTACCGGCTCGGCATGAATTGCTTTCCTAACAGACTCGTCATTTAGCCATGTAGTTGCAACTTCGTCATTCTGTTTTACAGCAAACAATAAGTAAGAACAAATAGGATCGCAATATAGATCAGTTTCCAGGGCTTATTGAAAGGGTTTTGAGTGACTTACAACACATGGAACACTTCCTTGCAAGGCAAGTTCCGACCACGATGGGAAATTACCGTCCTTTTCGAACGCCCAAAGCGGCCATGCACGGCCAAACATTCTCTTCCTCACCTTGAGAGGCCTGTCAGTTGCCCCCAATTGCTGGAAGCTAATCGGCAAATTTGAGCTTGTGTTTCCTTTTGCATGTTGATCGGATGCTGGATCGTGGTAACAAGGCTCAAGGATGTCATAAATGTTTAGCCCCGAGAGAGCCTAATTAAGAAGAAACCAAAGGCACCAAAATTTGATTAACTTGCTTGAGATACTGAAATCAAAACTATTAGAAGGCTAAGAAAACATCATCTTACTTGGTCAATTTTACCAATACTATTATAGCAACTATCACTTGCATTTTGATAATTCCCTTTGCAAGCACGTTCAATTTCCTGCAAGAGTTTCCATGATCAGCTGCATTAATTAAGAATGATTTGGGAAAGGTAAACATAATTTAAAATTTTTGTTGTATAATTGAAACTATTATATTTCAATTCTCTAATGTGCCGAAGGAAGGAAGGATACATGAAACATCACGTAATACAATATAATTAGCTACTTGACTCGCGCTTTATTATGAGAAAAATATTTTTTTTCAAAAAA
Organism: Populus deltoides; assembly: GCA_015852605.2. NCBI lineage: Eukaryota > Viridiplantae > Streptophyta > Magnoliopsida > Malpighiales > Salicaceae > Populus > Populus deltoides. Next base: position 8,114,000 of record CM027588.2, on the reverse strand, counting down.
AATTCGATATGTAAGTTTTTTCGACATGTTTTTTAACATAAAAAATCTAAATTTAAATTGAAATTTTATGTAAGCACTTTATCAAATAAATCAACAATCATCTGTGTAAATAAATGAAAAAAAATCATTAACATAGAACATTTACCTAGATATGTTTACTGAATTTATTTATTAAAATCATTTTTTTATTAAATTAAACGATAATAAAAATAGACATACACATGAAAATAATTGAATAAAATAAAGGGAAAAAACTTATCATGTACGGTTGTATATATTAGAAATATCATTTAAAAATAAATATTTTATATCTTTAAAAATAAAGTTCATCCATATAAAATAGAAAACAATTATAGATGAATCAAAATAATATCTTCAAAAATATACACACAAATTGTTTTTTTAAAAAAAATATATTAAAAAAATCTTACAAAATTCATGACCTAGATCATGAGATTGAGATAAATTGATAGAAAATAAATTAAAAATAATGACAAAATCAATTTTCTTTTTTAAAAAATAATGTCAAATGATAAAATAAAAAAATAAGCCTAAAAAAAATATGGATCTGCATTAACTTTTCAAACTCGTAATTTTAGTTATTAGGCTAGAAACATAATAAATAAAAAAATTATAAAACTTAATTTTTAATAAATTAAATATTAAAAAATAAAATTAAAAAAAAATCATTCAACAAGGAAAAAAATGTAATTTAACTTTCGCAATGAATACTATTTTTGCACCTTTTGCTACGCTATTTATTGTGTTTTTGTTAACAGTGACAGATGAGGAATACAGGTAAAATGGAATGTGATTTTCTTACCTCGAAAATGTCGTCCGAGACAAGGCCCATCCCATGTGTAAAAGGGACAAGAGCACTCAACCCCTCAAATTGGCTGTGGGACACTCCATTTCCAATCAGGTAGCCCTGCATAAAGAATTACACCTGCGATTAGCAGTTTCACCATTTATTGGAATCGGCCCTGCTTGTCGCCGTCGGCATTTTATTATTACCTTGAAGTTGATGACAGGATCTTGACCTGCCTGTATTCCTGCAAAGGAAAGCAAAGTTCTACACTTTTTTTAAAAAAAAAAAACTACCATATTACCCTTTCTTATTGTTTTTTTATATAGTTTTCATATACCAATATAAAAATAAAAAAATTAATATATTTTTAATAAAAAAATTAATATATTTTGAATTGTCAATGCTACAAACGATCGAGACACCTTTCACCACTTCAGCAGAAAGTGTAGGCACGTAAATCCCAGCATATGACTCTCCCGAGATGTAAAATTGATTGTTGACAAACTCTGGATATAGCTGAAACCACTATATTGCAAAACAAACAAATCTTAGAGCTGAAATAACTAATTAAAAAAAAAAAACCCTTTTTGTACAGAATTTCATACGTATTTTTGAACTAGTTTTAGTACATTAATCCTAAATCCACCTCTATAATATATATAATTAAAGATAAGTTGTTTTCTTTTATTTTCCTAGCTAGGTCTTGCGTTTGTCGATGAACTTAAATTACCTGGAGGAGAAAATTATGCGTATCAGCAGCCGTTTGCAGGTCATCGTTTATATATTTGCTTTGGTTTTTTGAGTAAGACATGCCAACCCCGCAAGGAGAGTCCAGATAAATAATGTTTGAAACCTATTTAAAATAATTACAATAATATAAAGTTCAGAGAAAATATAATTGAACTATAATTATGAGGATAAGATTTAAAAACAAATTAAAAGAATTCAATATATAGAACTATTAAAGTTATGACCTTGGACCAGCTGTACGGGTTGAGATGCAATATTGGCAGGCTTCCTTTAGGTTTCCCTTCTTCAAAATTGAATGGCCCTGCAAATATTCCAATGAAAAGGAACCAAGAAAAGAAAATTTAATACTGGTTAATGCATAAACTAATTTGAGGTTACTCTTAAATATTGAATCAAGAAAAGAAAATGGGGATTATATGTTTGTTTGTATGTAATTCTATATTATATAATTGAAGTTTTACCCATGATAAATCATAGAGCAAAAGAACAAAGAAAGGTTAAACATTAAAATTTTAGTTTTTTTATTTTTTTTTATTAACGTGGATGTCTGAGTTAACTTGTACGTGTATCGATTAATCCCACGAGTCCTAAAGTTAACGACCATATAAGTCTTTAATAAACTTGAAACTTGTGAGACTTGAACTGGTGACCTCTAGAAAATAAATATAGAATCTGATTAATTGAGTTACACCCCTGGAGTTAATTTTTCTATCTTTAAAGCATATAATAGTTTAGTTAATTAATTTATTTCAATATATTATATTATTGGCTAAATCATACACAGACACCCACTAACATTTGTTTAACATCATTAATTCTATTAATTAAAGACCATGACACGTCCAAATCATTTGTTTTTTTCTAAATCATATTTTGTATATATTTTCATCAACGTAACCTAGAAATGAAATAAAAAGGAAATAATTTTGGAGAAAAAAAAAAGATGGCATAAAAAGGAACATAGCTCTATCCATTTTCCTTGGCTCTCCCAATATGGCAAAAAATCATCTTCGCTGCCTATGGTGAAAAGATCCTTTCCCCCCTCTATTTCCTTAACTCGTGACCTCTTCATTTCTTTCTCTGTGTTTACTTCTTATATGATCTAGATCTTTCGTGCTCTTAGAATATTGTTGCGGTTGTGTTTAGATCAGACATATGATCTTAGATTGTCCATTCCATGAATGAGATGGACAACGAAAGCAGATGTCAAAGCAAAGTCTTCTTCTTCTTTTTCCCTTGAAAGAGCTTGTCTTTTTCTTTCCTACACAGTACTTACTTTTTTGAAGTAATTTGTAGCTTTTATAAGCATCAATATATGGGGAAGCATGTATTTGATTTGTGCGCGCGCTGTGTGCTGTGTGTGTGCCCACACACACACGGGGAGGGAGCACTTGTTCTTCACTAAAACCACAGCAGAAAGGCCAAAGCGTTGGGCCCTCGTCTTTGTTTTTGATATCATCATCACAAAACAGGATTGTAATGAATCCTTGGCCTAAATAGTTATTTTGTAGATCAAGTACATGCGCCACTGAGAATGGTTCTCAGTGGTGCCTGGTGTTGATAGCCATTTAGGCAACTTGTGGTTCGAGTCTCTGAGAGAGAAAAGACTTAAAAAAGCCAATTCGGTGTGAACTGATCAATCTTTGGACCTAATCCGTCGTTATCAACGAGGAAACAGTTCCTTGTCATAAAGTCCAGATTAATACGAGTAATTAAAACATTCACGAAAATAAATTTGAAAAACAAGATGTCTCTCTCAATCTTTAAAAGTTGAGGTTGTGATGCATTACCATATCCCCATCCTCCCAAACTATCAAAGTAATTCTATTGGATGAACTTTATATATATATTATTACTATTATTCAAGCCCAGAGAAAATATTAGGAAACAAAAGCCTAAAGGGCTTAATTTGTGATCGTAAAATACTATAAAACCTAGCTACAGACTTAAATGCAATAATATGTAAAATCTTGGTGGTTGATGGACAAAGGCTTACCATGTTCATAAACGAAGCCGTCGAAGCTAGAGCATCCAGGCCCGCCATTAAGCCACAGAACCACGGGATCTTTGGATGGATTTCTCTCGGAAACAATGAAGTAGTAGAAAAGATTCTTATCATCGAAGGTTATATAGCTACAAGTTGAGATTTGAATAACAGTTAATATTTCTATCAAAACTCACGGCAGATTCCGTTAATCAGTAAAAGTATTTTCACTGGATACAAATAGATGATAAAAACCAAACAAATGAAGGGAAAATTAACTTGCCCTGAGTAGTGATTTGATGGGAAAACGCCATTGAAACCGGGCAATCCTGTGATAAGCGAGCCCTTTGGAGCTGCTTCAACTGATGCAAAATTCAAAAGGACGCAAATTGATATACCAGAGAAAAAGCTCCACTTATCCATTGCCAGGACCGTAAGGACATCAATAATGTCTAACCAAGCCAGGATGAATTGTTGACATGTAATTCCACTATATATATTATAGGTGGACCACCGGAAAGGAAGGGGGAGAGAACTTTTTTATATAAAACAGAAAGAGGGTGAGCGAACGAGATGATAAATTCAATGTGAGCTGAAGTGAGGACGTACAACACAAGGGAAGCAAAAGAAAACACCGAAGACGGGAGGAGATTGGCATAAAAGGCCAAAAATTGAATAAAGAAGCTTTTATAAATTATTTTTTATTTTATTTTAAATTAATATTTTTTTTGATGATTTTATATCATTGTGATGTATTGATATCAAAAGTGATTTAAAAAAAAATATATTATTTTAATGTATTTTAGAACGAAAAATACTTTAAAAAGCAACCGCTACCACACTCCTAAATACCCTAAAGTACGGTGTTTTATGTTATGAAATGTATTTTAAAAATATATTTTAGTTAAAATATATTAAATTGATATTTTTTTAGTGTTTTTCAATGATTTTAATGAGGGGATGTCAAAAATAAAAAATAAATCATTTTGATATATTTTAAGCAAAAAACACTCTGCACTATAATATCAAACACACAATTCAATTCTATTCACAGAATAAAAAAACACTCATGCAATTTAAATCATTTGAAATTTTATTTTTGTATCTTGTAAATGAACTTAAATAAATTAAATATATGAGACATTTTGATGTGACTTAGCTTCCTAACTCGAACAAACTAGCAATCTAATAAGAAAATAAAGGAAAGTAGGTTTGGTTGTATGGTTTTTTTTTCTTTTTATGGTGTTTAGACTGAAAATTACATGATTTGTAATGAAAATAAGTGATAAAATATTAATGAAACTCTTTCATAAGTTGGAGATGACACAAAGGAATTCCTATCAGGAAAAAGACATTACACTCTTTATCATAAAGAGTGTAAGTCTGAATTATTCTTCAACCAATTCTGGAAATGGAAGAACAAGGAAGAAAATTCTCTAAATAAGAAGTTGAAAAGTTTTATATTATTTTAGAAATGCCTAATATTTCTCTGAAACATCATTATATACTTGGAATAACTCTCCAAGTCTAGGAAATACCAAAATGACATAATTGAGATCAAATAAATAACTTTGTTTAGAAAACTAGATAAATAATAAGGAGCACATATTTTTTACTTATAGAACACAAACACAGACATGCAAAAATTAAAACAACCATAATTTTTCATACAAAACTCCAATGCATGCATGGTTGGACAAACTAGAAAAATAGCATTCTGAACTTTAAAATCATACAGAATAAGTTTATATTCCAATGCAATAAAGTGGTGAAACATTCGGGTTCAAATTAGTCAATAGGCTAACAACAAACTCGAACTCTTTAAAACTCTCAAATCATGACCCAAGTCTTATTTGAAAACAAACAAACTTATTTGAACAATTTCCATTTAATTTACAAGCCTCCAAACTCATCGAAACTTTAATTGTGATAATTTAACTTGTTAAGGCATTTATAGTTCTTTCACCCGAGCTATCATCATTGAACCTTCCCAATGCTCATACACATTATAATCAACCTTTTTCATGTTAGAATCATAATGCATATCATATTCAACTTGATGTTCCGTTTCACTTATTAAAGAATGAATAAAAATACATATGGTGAATATTTAATTAGTTATATAACTAAGTGGATATCTAAGCTAAGATAATTGATTCATTACTCTTTATATATATATATATATATATATATATATATATATAAAGAAAAAAAAAGAAAATAAAATTCATCAAGTTGAATATTTACAGGAAAAAATTAAGCAAAACTTTAGAAAAAGGAGTAATATATTTGAAATCACCTCTAAGTTTAATTTATCAGATATTTGTAAATTTTTTGTCAATTAAAACATTGTCAGAATTTTTATATTTACTGACAGAATTTTCTATTAGTATTTGTACTATCATTCTGTTGGTAATTAATTTACCGACGAAATCATAGACGAAAATGCTCAGTCGGTGAATTTTTTGTTGGTAATTTTTTTGTTTATCGATGAGTCCGTTAGTAATAAAAAAAATATTATTACCGATGGATTTACTAATAGGAAAAACGTGCTCAAAATTATCCACTTCATTTTGTCTGTATTTCTCTCGGGAAGCTTGTCATATAACCGACAAAAATACCGTATGCAATTCCATCGGTGATTATTTAAAAATATTTCAAAAAACTCTACTTAACAAAACTAGGAAAATAATTAAAATCTATTTAAAAATCCTATAAATAAATTAACTAAAAATTGATCTCACATGAAAAAAATTATACAACAACATTCATACAATTATTAAAAATAAAATAAAAAAATATATAATGGAAAAAAATATAAAAAAAATATATATTATTTTAATATAGTTAGTTGCGAGTGAACTTGAGAAGAAATTAAAAATTCATAAAATATGCTAATTAAAAAAAATTAAAAAAAAAAAAAGAAAGATGGGGCAACTTATAGGAATCATCAAAAATTTCCGCGTCGTTAACGTGCCACAAACATAAAGAAAGCCAATACAAGGAAGTGTAGTTGCACTTTGACTTGTCTTCTTTTTGAGCTGGTGGTGATCCCAAAGGGCCCCTTTGTAAGACATGCCTGCTGGCTGGAAAGGCAATCTGAAAGAAATGATTGGAGCGTCAAGTCCATGAAAACAAGGGGGGCCCACTTAACTTTCCATTAATTTGGAGCCATTTTCTAAATTACTGGGACAGCCTTTTTGTCCTCTGCTCGTACCTACTCTTTCTTATTAAAAGACGAAAACTATCTGTCACGGAGAGAAATCTAGAGACTTTTTGGCATGGTTACAGAGAAAATATTCTTTAATTAACTAAATATTTTTTGTTCTTTTATTAGATTTTATATTTAACTGCATTTTGAATATTGAGTTTTTGAGTTTGGAAAGATTAAAATAATTTTTTTTTTATTTGTAAAGATTTATTTTTTATGCAAAAATTAATCTCACAGTAATTTTACCTAAACAAATATTTGTTAAACATTTTATTTTTTAAATCATGATTAAAAATATTTTTTAAAAAATCAATTATAAAAACTATCATAATGTCAAGCATACGTGCTTAATATTTAACCTCGATTCTAAAATAAAAAAAATAGAAAGTATCTTATATTTTTCACTCTAGAGTTAAAAAAAAAGGTAAATTTTATTTTCACCTTAGATTATTATTTTTTTTCTTTCTAAAAGTTATCTTTTATCAATTATTCTTATGAACTAGTTATTTTCCCTTTATTTTAATGTCACTGGAATAACTTGTTGATAAATTAATGTAATTTTATAAAGGTAATTGATTAAGAATTTTAGTTGAATAGAAAATGATAAAATTAATATACTTTAATAGATAAAATAATTGTAAAAGGTGGAGAAATTGAAGGATTATTTTAAATGCATTTAAAGGAAAAATTAAAAGAAGTGATGAAAAAAAACATGCAATTGACCAAAAAAATAGAAAAATATAAGTCAAGGGACTAAACTGGAAAAGGCGAAGAAATGAGGGGAAATTATATACTAAATTGAAAGAAATTTAGAGAAAAAGATTGAAATAAGCTTAAAATAAAATAAATAAAAATTCAACGACCAAAATAAAGAAATTAGAAAGTTTGAGGGACATATTTAAAAACTTGAAAATTCCTATTAAACAAAACAATGTGTTTTAGGTGAAATGATGTTGTTTTATTATTCAATTAAAATAACCTAAAACGATGTCATTTTGGGCATAACTAAAACAACCTATCTTCTTTCTCTTTTGCATTTATCTTTTTTGTTTTGCATGATTTTTGCCTAACCTTTAGCCATCATCTTCTCTCTTTCACGACCAACGTCACCTCACCTGCATATGTACTATATTATCAACCTAAAAATAATTGCTTTATCTATCTAGAACGACTACAAAAGTGGTGCAAAGAAGTCAACCTGAGCATGCTTGGTCAAAGTGTACAACCATGGTGAAAGTTTAAGACTAACCCAAGCAAATCAAGGGACACAATCATTCCACCGATAAAGGTTTTAGAACCTTCATCCTTGCTTATAAATAGAGGGGTAAGATAAGAAGCAAAAGGACTCAAGCTAGAGAGAGAAAATACAAGAAAAAGTGAGAGAAGAAGCAAAAGTGTTTTAAGCTAAAAATAAGAGTTATTTAAGCTAAACAATAGCAAATAGGAGAAAAGAAGAAAGGAAAAAATGAGAAAGAAGAAGAAAAACCAAAGAGAAATAGAAGAAAGGAGGCAAACCTAAAAAGAGAGAAAAATAGTCAATACCACCCTCAACCAGTAGCTTAACCATAATCTCTAGCATTAGTAGCTAGTACTATAACTCCACTTTCACTTTGAATCAACCTTAAGGTAAGCCCGATCTTTTTTTTATCTTTTTATTTTTTTTATTTTTTTTAATAAAATTACAACGATGTTAGATTTATTTCATAAAACTATGTTTCCTCATCTAAACTTATGCATGTGTGCAAAAAAATTGTTTTTTTAACTAGATAACTTTTCACTCATGTACTTTTTTTTATTATTTGTTTTTTAGTTTCTTCTTCGTAACATTAGATCCATTTCAAAAAAAAAAATATTTTTTCACTTTTTTAGTTATGCATGTGTGAAAAATTAGTTTTGAAAATCGTCAACTTTTTACTCATGAGTGTTTTCATTTGATTTTATTTTTACAGGCTTCATAATAGTGTTATATTTATTTCATAAAATTGTATTATTGTATTTTTACATACACATGAGTGTATAGATATTTATTTTCCAAACAGGAATAAAAATTACATTGACGACTTTCGTTAAATTTGCATCATGTTTTGATCAAAACTTGGTTTTTAAACAACTAGACCTCTTAGGTTTGAGGGATAGACGTAGACTGAGCACGATGTTTTTAACTTTAAATCGTATTAAAAAAATACATTGATGAGTTTTCATCAAGTAAACAACATGATTTATTTAAAATTGGGTTTGAGTGATTATATCAATAAGTCTCTTAGTTTTATAGACCATTATAGGTCTAGCATGATGCTTGTAGCCAATAATAAAACAAATAAAAAACTAAAATAAATTATTGAGTTACGCGACTCTTAATTCAGGGCCCGACACTAACTTAATGAACATCTATCAACAATAAATGACTCTTGAATAAGCTTAGAAATAATTTAGACAATTAATGGTATGTGTAAAATAAATTTTAGGGAAAACACATAGCTAAGGTAACCTTTCATTTGAAAAGATGCAGTAAAAGCGATGTATATCTTCTTTTAAGTATAACCAACCCTTTACTTAGATCTTTGAAACCATTTTATATTTTAGGATTTTTAGATTCCTTAAAAACTAGGTGGTGACTTTATTTTTTCAATTCTCCCTTTAATTCTAAGAGGTCCTAGTTTATGTTGGGTAGTGATAAAATCTAAAATGGGTTTCCTGTATACAAACCAAGTATAGACCTTAGTCGATCCACCTAAAAAGATGTAAGTAGGTCTTTAAAAGAAAGAATGATATAGATAGAAATATACAAACATACAAAGTTAGACTTATTGTCAAAAGTTGAAAAAAAAGGTGTTGAATTTGATTAAAGTTTATTATTGGTAGCTATATTAGAAATCCATTAAGATTCAGCTTGTTATAACTGTTTACTATGATTATACGATTTTGCTTTTGGATGTTAAAATTGTGTTCCTAAATGGAAATATTCATGTGTGTGTGTGTATATGACATAACATGAAGGCTTTGAATCTAAGAAACTTGTCAATAAAGTATGTAAGCTACAAAAATCTATTTATGGACTTAAGCAAGCTTTAAGGACTTAAAATATTTATTTTGATGAAATAATCCAAAAGTTTGAATATATAAAAAATATGGATGAGCATTGTGTTTATAAAAGGATTAGTAAGAGTGGAATTATATTCCTAGTATTATATGTAGACGACATATTATTGATATGCATTCCTTTACTCCAGTCACTAAAGATTTGATTGTCTAAGAATATCTTCATGATAGATATGGGAGAAATAACCTATATACTATGAATAAAGATTTATAATAATAGATCTAGAAGGCTATCTGGATTGTATCAATCCATGTATATAGATAAAATGTTAAAATAGTTAATCATTGAAAAATCCAAAAGAGGATACTTATCTATTTTTGAAAGGAATATGTCTCTCCAAGGTTATGTTCTTTAAGACACAAATTAAAAGATATAGGATGGAAAAAATAGCCTATGTTTTGGCTATATGATCCATCATGTATACGATGCTATGTACATTACCAGATGTATCTTATGTTTTAAACATTATGAGTTAATACTAATCTAATCCAGATAAGGGTCACTAAAAGATATTTTAAAGCATTTTTAAATACTTCAAAAGAACTAAGAATATCATTTTTATCTATGGAGAAGATGAACTTGTAGGTCATGGTTATTCATATCCTAGTTTTTAATCAGATATTGATAATAGTAAATCATAATCTAAATATGTTTTTACTCTAAATAATGATGTTGTGAGTTAAAAGAGTCCTAAGTAAGAGATCACAACAGATTCTACAACTAAAGCTAAGTACACCTCTATGTTTGAGGGAGAAATATAGGTTGTTTGGATCAAAAATTTTATCATTACACTCGGTGTGGTTCCTAGTATTACTAATCTAGTAGCCCTATATTATGATAATGATTGAGCTATTACACTGGCAAAGGAACCAATGTTTCATCAATGATCCAAACATGTACTTAGACAATTTCATTTTATTACAAAAATCATATAAAGAAAATATGTAAAGATAGAATAAATACCTACTGAAAAAAGTCTTGTAGATCCTTTTTCTAAGGCATTGTCCTATGAGAAGCATAATTGCCTTATAGAGCATTATTGTGAAAACCTGATAAATTATAATCTAAACAAAATAAAATATCGAATAGATTAAATAAAAGGATTTCAAGTATTGTAAATGGACACAATTGAATAAAAGGTAAGGTGTTGTGGTGTTAGAGGAATTAAGTGACAAAAATAGAAATAAAAAGTAATGAGGGTCAATGTGTAAATAAATAAAACCTAGACTATAAATACTCCAATTTTCTCTCTTTTAGCTGAGAGTGTGAAACTAAGAAAGGGGGAGGAATTGTGTGATTTGTCTACACAAATTCTTGTTAATTTCACCAATTAAAGTGAGTAATTATAGTGATTAGCTTAGTTAAACATCAAGAGGAGGTGATTTTAAGGTGGTGAGTGCTTAGAAAGAAGAAATTCAAGTTAGGGTTTAAAAAGAGAGGAGAAGAAAACTTGATTTTTTCTTGTATTCTTTCCTTAAATCCTTATTAAAGTGAGGTAAATAACATGCTCCAAATGATTTATTCCTCTAATTTTATGTTTGATGAAGGATTATATAGAATTGAAATTATGTGAAATTATGGGATCATGGGAATGATACAAATTATGATTGAACTATGTTAGAATGCATGTATTAAGATTTGGGTAAGCGTTTAATTTTAAATAAAAGAAAGAAAAATTATTTCCTCCCTTTTTTTATTGAACTTTCAACCGAAACAGGAAATAATTAGGGGATTTGAGGTTTTAATACAATTTTTTGGAAAATGTGGGAAGAAATAGGTTTATAAGTGTTATTATTATGAAAGGAGTAAGAATTTTTCAAAGAGAAAAGAGAAAAAAATCCTCCACTTACTTCCTCAAATTAATTTATGTTAAAAGAAGAAAAATAGAAAAAAAATTGAGTTTTGATAATATATTGAGGGATATCTTGTACTGTTGAAGATAATTAATGTTGATAAGTTAATTTAAATAATGACTTTTACAAATAAATAAATGAATGTTTCAGTTAAGTTTAATTAAGGGTGTTGAGTATATTCAACAAATATGTAATTGGTATTGGAAATTTTACCAGTACCAATAAATAAAAATAACATAGTAATTTGTGTTGGTCCAAAGAAGGCCGCAGGACCTAACCAGCAACAAGGGACCTCTTCACGCACACAGACACCAAGTAGGTGTTCGACACCTTGAAATAATTAATTAGTTTATTTTTATTGTAGAAGGAATTTTATAGATTATAAATTCTAGTGCTGGTTACTGGAAATAATGCCTTAGTGAATGGGTAAGCCTTGAAAAAATTATTTCCTGGTGAATGTACAAGCTTTGAAAAGTATTTCTTGGTATTTCCTGGTGAATGGGCAAGCCTTAAAAAAAATATTTTCTGGTTACTGGAAATAATGCCCTAGTAAATGGGTAAGCCTTGAAAATTATTTCATAGTTACTAGAAATAATGCCTTGTTGAATGGGCAAGCCTTGAAGATTATTTCCTGATTACTGGAATTTATGCCTGGTTGAATGGCCATGTTAAGAAAAATTAATTTACGAATTAATGGGATAATCACACGATGTAAAATAGATTAATTGTAAAACTTTGAAGCTAAATATGCTGGTTTGTGGGAGATACTATTGATATTTTTATTTTAGTAGATTTATCTCTATGTCTTGAAGAGAATTTATGAAGTTAGAAATTTCAAAAAGAAAATAAGACAATTTATTCGATGATATGAAAGTCACTTTAATGTATATAAATAGTTATTCCTCAATCAATTACTTATTGAAAGGTGCAATTTTTTAATCATGTTTAATACGATTATGTTTTCAGGTACATCGCACCCTCGATCTGGAAAGTATCTTGAATAAATAATTTTGTTATGTGATTAATGTAATTGGAAGAACTAATATTTTGTTGTAATGCACTTCCATGTCTAAAAATTGTAATGTTTAACTTATTATCTTGTGTATGATGTAATTTATAATGTTATTATTATTAAGTTGAATTATGGTTGGTTATATATATATTTTATGAATTTATTAGCTTTTATCATAGTGTTCTATAGAAAATAGAATTGAGATATTGAAATATGCTTGAGTTTTGGAAGTCCAAATGATGGGACGAATATTGTGATTGATGTTACAGGTTGAGAAATGATTGAGCTGATAACTTGGTACCTAAAGAATACAAAGGAAACTCTGCTGAAATTTCAGGGAAATAATTTATATTTATTATATATATATGTTAAAAGAGGGGGAGAGAGAGAGAGGAGTTTGTGAGTTGTTGGTATTAGAGCCATGGTCTGGGTTCAAGAGTGGAAAAAAAAGAGGTTTAATAAGTTTTTGACTTATCAGGATGGTTCGCATGAGGAAGGGTGCAATGATAGGAGAAGAGCTTGAAGAGAGGTAAGGAGAGGATCCATTAGAGGATACTGCTTCTCATATGCCACTAGAGCCTCAACATTCAAGATTGGGAGAGTCGATGGGACTCAATCGTGACACTGAATTGAGACAAATGAAGGGGTTACAATTCGAGGGTTCAGACTAGCAGAGATAGAGAGTCGTTGATTAGTACTTTAAAGTGCTTTTATATTAAGGTTTTATATCATCATTTTGCACTTGAAGTATCAATAACTCCTTAACTAAAGCATGTTTTATAATAACAAGTCTGATACTATAAGATACCTTTAATGTATGGTAAATGTTCATCTTAAATGCAAGCCTATCACATAAATCAAAGGATTGATTGATGAGTTGAACTACTAAATTAAGAAGACAAAGAGAGGGTTAAGCTTAGAAAAGAGATGCTGATTCAGTCCAAACTGGAACAATGTTTAGTCATTGGGTCATATTTGAAGCTGTAGATCTTGGATTTCAATTTGGTTTATATGGCTAAAAAGCTAAGACATAGGCCTAAAACATTTATGGGAGTGAAAGACTCAATTATGCTGTTTGGAAGTCCAAATCTTAGCAACAACGGAGAAGTTGGAATCTGTCTTGCAGCCCGAACACTGTTCAGTGTTCAGCCCATATCTCGAGTTCTAGAAGTCCAAATGCACTGATTCAATTTTTTTTTAAAGCTGAGATAATTTCCTAGAGCTTTCATGATTTAATTCTGTTCAAATTGTAACGTTATGAATGATGTTTTGTTTAGACAAGAAGATAAGGATTGTCACCAAGTCAAGATGTGGCCACCCACTCAACAATTAGTCATCAAATCAATAGTTTCAAATTTTGGCCTATAAAAGAAGGCATTTTCCATGCATTTAGGCATTTTCGTTTTCATATCAAGATCATGTTTTTGCTCTCTCTCTTTATATTGTTGTAATGCTAAAGTTTTGTTTATATTAATCTCTTGTTTATGATTTTCATTTCCTTTCATATACTTAGTTAACTTATATCTTATTTATGTTCTTATCTTGTTTATTTATGTTTCTTTTCTTCATTATGTTTAGCTAAGTTTATTATGTCAAGGTGAAAAGGTTACACTAATGGTGTAAGAATAAGTATAGTATAAACTCAGCATGCACTTTAATGTTTGATCTAACATGTTTTGTATTTGTAATCTTATTTACTCTTAATACTTTTCTTGTTAAATAGTTAATTTAGATTTATGTTGTATAACCTTGGTATAACAAATACTTGGCACTTTCATAGCCCAAACCGTATGGTATAACCGACACTTGTGCTATAAAATGAACTTGATTTGTTATTAACATAAGTTATAATCATTAATGTCTGACAATATTTACAAGTATTAGCATTATTCGAATAAGATAACTAATGTAATCATGTTAACAATTTATAATCTGATTGAAACCTCCTTTGTGTGTGGTTTCCAGTTGAGTAATAAGAGTTTATACCATACTTGTTTGAAATACCATTAGTGGATCCTCTAACCTTGACAATTGTTTTTATCATTGTTCAATCCTTATATCAATATCACATCTCAAAGCTCTCTTCAACTTATTATTATTATTATTATTATTATTATTATTATTATTATTATTATTATTTATATAGTTAATCTCCATGTGGTTCAACCTCAGTCTTGCCCAGTTATTTATTACTTCAACACTCCTGTACTTGGAAGAAGACATCAATCTTTTGGTCGTGTCAGTCGTACCCCTGCACCGCAGCAAAGACCAAAGATCCAGTAGTCCCTACACTACATGTTGACCCTTTGTTCATAGCTCAGATAGTGAAAACAGTGATCAAGGCAATGCTTGGTGCCTCGACCCTGACAATTCCAATAGCTCTAGCAGTGCAAGTAGCTCTAGTGCCTACGAAAAAAGCTGATAGTGTGGTCACATTAGTGCGGGAAAAGCGAGGCTGGGTGTGAGCCTTTTTTAGGCAAACCAGATGCCGAGATAATGGGTAGGTGGCTTCGTACAATTAAGGATACCTTGGATCAGATGCATGTAACAGAGGACTTACGAGTGAACTATGCCACTCATCTGCTTTCTAACAAGGCACGGTCTTGGTGGGATACAGTGAGGTCGAGGAGACCCGCAAGATCTTGGACTTGGATTGAGTTTAAAGCGTAATTTGAACATCAGTTTTACTCTTTCTATCATTGTAAAATTAAGAAGCAGAAGATTATGGCTCTAAAATAAAGAGACATGTTTGTACTTGATTATGAGAGGAGGTTCTATGACCTCTCAATGTTTGCTTCATACTATGTCCCTGGTGAGCAACATAGGGTGGAAAGGTTGAGGGATGGGTCGGGGCAAGAGCTGAGACAAGGGTTGATTGCATTTAAGTTTGAGACTACTAGAGACCTTATTGAAGCGGCAAAGGCCCTAAAAGCTTGTATGAAAGATAGCCAACAAGGCTAACATGGTCTAGGCAAGCGAAAGGATGCAGAGTATACCCTTAACAGGCCTTCTTTTCCAAAAAAAGGGAAAAGACAGTACAATCGGTTTAAAAGGGTAGGAGGTACATCAGTTACATCAGCTTAAACTACTGAAGTGGGGTCGACAAGAGGACAACCAAACCTCAGGGGAAATCTTTCCTAAGGAGCATCAGAACAGAGAATGATTACTTATCCCTTACATGTTCAATGTGGGCAAAGGCACCCAGGGGATTGTTCTGCAACATCAGGGTGGTGTTATATTTACCGAGGAGAGCATAAATGGAGGGATTGCCCACACTTAGGTCAAGGGTGTTATTATTGTGGGGGTCGGGGGCACTTCCGAAGAAATTGTCCCTACAGGACTGAAATCACCCAAAATCAGTAGCAGGCTTAGAGTCAGCAGCAATCTGCCACTGTAAATAGACCAGCTAGACAGGTTTTATCGGGGACCAGTGGCAGTAAAGGCCGAACTCATGCCCAGGGTGACAGAATACAGGGGGCCCAAACCCAGGGTAGAGTATTTTACATGACATAAGAGGAGACCAGGGCCGCTTATGACATAATGGCAGGTACACTATAGTTAAATTCTATGTCTGTCCATGAATTGTTTGATCCAGGTGCCACACACTCATTTGTTGCAAACAAACTTGTGAGGGAATTAGGAAAAAATCCTTGCAGAGTAGAAAATGGGTTTATTATAAGCACTCCATTAAGAGAAACTATGAATATTGACCATATGTATAAGGAGGTCCAGATTAGTGTAAGTGGATATGAGTTAGAAGTGATCTATTACCACTAGAATTACATGACTTCGATGTTATCTCAGGAATGGACTGGCTAAGTGCGAATAAGGCTCAAATGGACTGTTTCACAAAAATAATAACTTTTCAAGGACCAGATGGTAGAAAGATAGTGTTTAGGGGGGAGAAATGTCATCTCAAACTGTATTATCTCAGCTATGGTCACTAGGAAAATGATTAAAAAGGGATGTGAGGCTTATCTTGCATATGTCTTAGAGACTAGAAGGGGAGATGTTCAAGAGTCAAATATTCCAATAGTGAGGGAATTTTTTGATGTATTTCTGGATGAACTGCCGGGAGTACTCTCAGAGAGAGAAGTAGAGGTCACTATTGATATACTGTCTGGTACATCTCCGATAGCCCAATCACCGTATAGGATGGCGCCAGCTGAGTTGGAAGAACTGAAGATTCAACTACAAGAATTACTAAATAAAGGGTTCATACGTCCGAGTAATTTATCCTAGGGAGCTCCTGTGTTGTTTGTGAAAAAAAATGATGGGACCCTCTGACTTTGTATAGATTACAGACAGTTGAACAAGATAACAATAAAGAACAAATATCCGCTTCCACGGATAGATGATTTGTTTAATCAGCTAAAAGGGGCCAGAGTGTTTTTGAAGATATATCTAAGGTTGGGATACTATCAGTTGAGGATTAAGAAACTGGATGTAGCAAAAACTACATTTAGAACTTGGTATGGACATTACGAGTTTTTAGTATTACCGTTTGGGCTAACAAATACACCAGCAATGTTTATGGACTTAATGAACAGGGTCTTTCAACCATACCTAGACAAGTTTGTGGTATAGATGTCATCCTAGTCTATTCAAAGTCATACTTGGAGCATGAATAACATTTGAGGTAAGTATTAATGATCTTAAAGGAGCATCAACTGTATGCCAAACTTAGCAAGTGCGAGTTCTGGTTGAAGGAAGTGATTTTTCTAAAACATATTATATCAGCTAAAGGAATATCGGTAGATCCTTAAAAAGTTGAAACAGTGTTGAAATGGGAAAGGCTTACCAATATTACTGAAATTCATAGTTTTCTTGGGTTAGCAGGGTATTATCGAAGATTTATCAAGGGATTTTCTACCATAGCCATTCCCATGACTTGGTTGACTTGGAAAGAGGCAAAGTGGGAGTGGACTAAGGAATGTGAAGAAAGTTTTCAAGAACTGAAGAAGAGACTCACTACTGCACCGGTGTTAACACTTCCATCAGGAACATAAGGATTGGTGGTTTATAGTGATGCATCAAAGAAGGGACTAGGGTGTGTGTTGATGCAACATGGTAAAGTAATTGCGTATGCCTTAAGACAGTTAAAGGCTCATAAAATCAATTACTTGGTGCATGATTTAGAATTAGCAGCTGTAGTGTTTGCCTTAAGAGTTTGGAGGCATTATTAATATGGGTCTCGGGTTCAAATATTCACGGATCATAAGAGTTTGAGGTATTTGATGATACAAAAGGAATTAAACATGCGGCAAAGACGCTGAGTGGAATCAATAAAGGATTATGATTGTGTAATTGATTACCATCCAAGGAGAGCAAATGTAGTTGCAGATGCTCTTAGTCGTAAGGTCAAGACAGCAGATGCTTAGTAGAAGGATTGGGATGAAAAAGAATTGCTAAAGTTAAGAAAGATTGATGCCAAGATAGAGGCAGAACCGAATAAGTCATTAGTCGCTCAGTTAAGAGTGAGGTCAACCCTCTGAGACAGAGTACTAGAAGCTCAGCAAGAAGATTTGGAAGTTTGTAAGATAAGGGAAAAGGTGAGGTCAGGAATCGAGACGTCATTCCAAATCCAGAAAGATGAAATGGTAGTCCTTGAAAGATGAATGTACTTATCAGGTGATCAAACATTGAAAAGGGAAGTTTTACAGGAGGCTCATGAGTCGAGACTTGTAACACACCCTAGGAGTACTAAAATGTACTGGGATTTAAAATAATTTTATTGGTGGCTGAATATAAAGAAAGAAGTGGCTGAATATGTGACTAAGTGTAGGGTTTGTCAGCAAGTAAAGGTGGGACACCAAAAACCAACTGGACTTTTACAACCATTATTGATTCCTGAGTGGAAGTGGGAAAATATCACAATGGACTTTGTATCTGGATTACCTAGAGGAAAAGGGGGGAGCGATGCTATTTAGGTTATTCTAGACCAATTAACTAAATCCGTACTCTTTTTGCCAATGAAAATGACAGACTCAGTGGAGAAATTGGCAAAATTGTACGTAAATGAAGTAGTAAGGTTACACGGTGTGCCGGTTTCAATAGTTTCAAATCGAGATCCAAGATTTACCTCCCGATTATGGTCAAGTGTTTAACAGGCTCTCAGAACGAAGTTAAATTTAAGCACCGTTTTTAATCCTCAGATTGATGGTCAATCTGAGAGGACTATCCAAATATTAGAGGATTTATTAAGAGCTTGTATATCGGAGTTTGGGGTAAATTAGGAAGATCATCTACCACTGTTGGAATTCACTTACAACAACAGCTACCAGGCTACAAAAGGAATGGCTCCCTGTGAAGCCTTAGATGGTAGAAAATGTCAGACGCCAGTGTGCTGGGAAGAATAGACAACCAATTGGACCAGAGCTAGTACAAATTACCTTAGAAAAGATAAAGATCATAAGGAATAGAATGAAAGCGGCCCAAGATAGGCAGAAGAGTTATGCAGATAATAGAAGAAGACCCCTAGAGTTTGAAATTAGTGATAAAGTATTCTTAAAAGTAGCCCCGTGGAAATAGGTATTAAGATTCAGCATGAAAGGGAAACTGGTGCCAAGGTACATTGGGCCTTTTGAGGTCACCAAAAGGATCAGGCATGTAGCCTATAGATTAGCTCTACCTCCTTATCTGGTCAAAATCCATGATGTGTGACACGACCAAAAAGTTAATGTCTTCTCCCAAATGTAGGAGTGTCGAAGTAATAAATAACCTGGAAAGACCGGGGTCGAACCATAGGGAGGTTAACTGTATAAACTACAAATAAAAAAATAGATAATAACAGAAAAGAAGTTGAAGAGAGCTTTGAGATGTGATATTGATATAAGGATTAAATAAGGATAAAATAATTATCAAGGTTAGAGGATCCACTAATGGTATTTCAAACTAGTATAAACTCTTTTTATTACTCAACTGGAAACCACACACAAAGAAGGTTCCAATCGGATTATAAATTGTGAACATGATTACATTAGTTATCTTATTCAAATAATGCTAATACTTGTAAATGTTGTCAGGTATTCTACTTAGAAAATGAAAGTTAGACATAATGCCTAGAACAAACTAGAAATCGACTAATAACATCAATAAGATAAAATTGTCCAACATGTTTGGCCAAAAAGTCAGTAACTTCAATAAAAGAAATAAGCAATACAATATTGGCCTCAAAGACTAATGACTAAAAGATAGGAAAATAAAGCAATTTCAATTGCTCATTAAGAAAGGGACAGTGCAATCAAAGAAACTAAGAAAACAATCCTAATAAAAAAAAACTACTACTTATTACATAACCAAATGATGGTTGAAAAACCTTAGGATAAATTTTTTGTCCATCATGCAATACAAATTGTTGTTATATAACCTAGATTAGACACCATAAATATCTTTATTGGCAAGGAAGTTAAGCTCAAAGTAAAAAATGACATGATTGCTAATGCTAATAATTTTTTAGATGAGGAAACATTAGAAGAAGTAACTCGCATCCTCTCATATGAAAATTCTCATACTAAGGATGAAAAGGTTAGTTAATTTTCAATCTTGAAACAATAATTGGATGACTAAAACACAATTTAAAAAAATAATAAATTAGAAACTCCTTTTAAAGACAAGTGACCATGATAATGCCATATCCATCAAGATTAATTTTGCTCTCCCTTACTCTTTTGAGGCCAAACCTAACCTATTGCCTTATCTTAATAGTAACTAAAAAGATAGCCTTAAAAAAAGGCAAAAATTATCAAGATTGATCAGTCAAAACATATAGATGACCAATAGAAAAATATGGTGTTTTCTAAACCAACAGTGGCTATAAGTCATCACCATAAACTTTTGCAGATCACATCAAAATTCAATGGTGTACTAATAAAAAGAGTTTTCATCAATAATTATGTAGCACTCAACATTGTGCCATTAACCCTAATCAAGATATTAGGTTTCTTGAAACATGTAAACGTAGTGGAAATGCTAATTTAAACATTTTTCTAAGAGTTTCAAGGATCTCATTAAACAAATCTAAGTTTGTTTAAGGTTTATATGAAGATTACTTGAAGATTATATCTTATGTTTTAGATTTGATCAACTTCTTTAAAGTTAAGTTATCGTAAACTACAAGTCGTCCAAGTATTCGACTTCTAATATTAATCCATATAAACTACTAGTAAGAAATCTCTTAAAACTCTTTCTAGAATACAGTGATCGCTATATCTTCAAGTACTAACTTTTTTTGTGTTTTCAGTTGTTTTTGTATCATCTATAACTTATATAGTTTTCTCAACAAAAAAATATGAGGCATATCATTCTATTTATAGGGAAACTTGATAACCCTATAAATAGTAAAATATGAATTTGTCCCATGAATAATATCACATATATTATTTCATGATAGTTTTAGAAATTTATTCAATCAAGTCACTACTTGATTTTTCTCAGTCTAAAATTATAATCTCATGTATTAATTACATTTTAGATTTCAATTTCTTTTTTTTTTTTTGCAATCAAGTAACTTGATTAATTATCCTAATTTAATTTCTAACCAAGGATTTTTATGTGTGACCCATTATATTTTTTAATATGTTAACCCAAATATAAATCACAATCCTAAATAAAACAGGATTAAATAAATTAAACAATGTAACTTATTATCAATTCAATAAATTGATTGATTTACATTTGAAGATCAAATACAATGTCTAGTAACGTGTCATGATCCCTCAAATATTAGAAAAGTCATAAGTGGTTTGACTTAACTTTTTAGTGACAAGTTTATCAATGTAATAATAATTTTTTGATTTAGACATTATAGCATGGAATGTGTCTACTTTTTTAAATCATGTTTATTCTCAACACTGTAGTCATTGATTCTTTGAATAAGATTTGAAAGCCTTTTTAAATCTCATTTCACCTTGTGTATGTATTTTATAATCAATATCATTCGATAATAGATGAAACATTTTTTTTCTAATTCATCTAGGAAGATAAATCCTCTCTTAATCACTCAAATAACTTTATATAATTCATGTTAAACTTAATATCTATTTATTTTTTACCCTAGATTAGGACAACACATAATTAGGATAAAAGCATAACATTTCTTATATAAGATAACTTAGTGACATCAAGTCCAAGGATCACTTATACAACTATCACTTGAGTCTTTCCATGAACATAGGTAATCTTTCATATAGAACTCTCATACAATTCAGTTCAGTATACATGTCATTTAACGAGCACCTATATATTAGTTCTAGGTATCTCTCATATCTCAGTTTATAAAAACAATTGTTACCTTTCATAAAAGTAAAAATATAATGTGTATCAGTCTCAACAACTCTAATTAATGTCTAGTCTTAATATAATATTGACCGGGAATATTTAAGAACAATGCTTTGATGCAATATGAATCTAATAAATATAATTACTTTGAATATTAAAACTAAATAAAATATTTATTAATAATAAATATATTTTTACATTAACAAAGTTAATGTCAAGTGTAATAAATTGATTAGCTACAAGGCATTAACACTAACAAAAGATTGGTCGCAAAATGTTTTATAAATGAAATTATAAAGTGGTTATAATTATTAAATTCCTATTGTATTAAATCATTTTTCCTAAATGTTTCAAGTCGATGTTCTATTAAGATTGGATATTAATTAGAGATGTTGAGACCAATACATATTATGTTTTTTTTCCTTTATGAAAGGCAACAATTATTCTCATAAATTAAGGTATAAAAGATACCTATAACTAATATATAGGTGCTTGTCAATTGACATGTATATTGAACTTAATCGTATGAGGATTCTATATGAAAAGATCATTTGTATCTATAGAAAGTGATCCTTAGACTTGAAATCATTAAGTTATCTTACATAGAAAATGTTATGATTTGATCCGACTATATTTTACCTTAATTTAAGGTAAAAGATATTAGATATAACATAAACTATATGAAGTTATATGAGTAATCAAGAGAGGATCCATCACTCTAAGTGAATTAGGAGAAATATTCTATATGTTCTAAAATAATATTGATTATGAAATTCTTACATAAAATGAAATGAGATTTGAAAAGATTTTTCAAATCTTATTCAAATAATTAATGACTAGGCGTTGAGAACAAATATGATTTGACAGAGTAGACATACTCTATATTCGAATGTCCAAATCAGAACATTCTTGATAAAGTGATAATAATTAAACAGATAAATATGTCACTGAAAGGTTAAGTCAAATAACTTATAAATTTTCTAATGTTTAAGGAATCATGACGTGTAGATAAACATTGCACTTGATCTTCAAATATAAATTAATAAATTTATTGAATTGATAATAAGTTAATTTGTTTTAACTTACTTGATCTTATTTTGATTATGATTATTATTTATATCTATGCTAATATATTAGAAAATCTAATGGGTTACATACATAAAGAACCATTGGTAAAAAAATTAACTAGAATGATTAATCGAGTATGATTTAATTGTAAATAAGTTTAGAAATTAAGGACTATAATGTAATTAATATAGGAGATTACAATTCTAGACTTATAGAAATCATGGAAATAATTATATAAATTTTAAAACTATCTTGAAATAATATATGTGAGATTTTTTAGAGAGCAAAGTGATGTTATGCTATTTATAGGGTAATCAGGTTTTTTCCATAAATAGAATGTTGTGCCTCATATTTTTAGTACATATTATATGATATAAAAACACTTGCAAACATAAGAAGAAAGAGTTAGCACTAAAGATATATCAATCCTTTCCTCTTAAAAAGAGTTTAGAAGATTTATGATCTAGTGGTTTATGTGAATTATTGTTAGAGGCTGAACAATTGAATGATTTATGATTTACAACAACTCATCCTTGAAAAGTTGATTATACCTTAAAAAGAAGAATTAATTTTCAAGTATTTTTTTTGTTAAACCTAAAATAACCATAGATTGTCTAACGAGGACCTTGGAACTCTCAATAAAAAATTTAATTTGTTGGGTTGTGTTTATGCATTTTGAGAAACCCAACACTATATTGTAAGGGTGTAGACAATGAAAACCCATCTCAAGGCATGTCTAGTACTGGTTGATCCACTGGAATCTAAGAAAATGGTGGATTGTCTGGCTTTTCACAACTGAAAAGCTAACTTCTCTCTATTGTTTATACTAACTATTCATCCAATGTTATAGGGATGGGATGAATTTACTTGTATTTTTTTTACAAAGGCATAACTATTGACCTCTTGAATAGATATTCAATCTTTTGTCCCACTAAACATGCCAATTTATTGGTCACTCAAGTACTCTTCTTATCAATACATTACCAGATATTGAGAAACTATACAATAAGAACTTAATCTTAAGATGAGATAAGTAACAACCTCATAAAATGAAGTGGAGTGTGGGGATTTAATATTTCGATCCCTATAGAGAAAGAAAAAAATAGGCCTCTAAAGTAGACGAGAGAGATTGCATGAATTAAAGTGAAAGAAAATAAATGAAAGTCATAAATAAAGTTGTAAGGAAAGCAATAAAAACCCTATAAAGAAAAAAGATAAATAAAATTATACTAAAAATTCATATATGATACTCGCCATCGTTTGTAATGACTATGTGAACCTATATATATTGGTACCAAGTTTAAATTATATTTAAATATATAGATATTAATCTATATACATATTGGTATCAAGTAAGGAGATTTTATTGAATTCTAATATAAAATAAACTCTTTCTCTATTGATATCATATAAATCCTAAGATAATCTTATGACTTCTTATTAGTTATTCTACTGAGGACTCCTAGTCTATAAAGAACTAAGCTTTTTGGTTCTTTGTGCATGTTTGAACTCTCGTGGTTGCTCATGACTCTAAGTGTTTGGTCCATTGATTCCTTAAATCTCCATATTGATTGTTACTTTTTCAATATGGTTGATTTTATTATACTTAATTGATTTTAGCTTTTTTTTCCTACTTGTTGTATATAGTATGTTAGATGATTTTTAATGATTTTAACATATTGATATGAAAAATCATCTAATAAATATCAAATTCAATCCAATTGTGTTTTGAGAATTGCTCAACTAGAATACTAAAAGATGTTGTGATTTTTTAATATGGTTATTATGTTATGTTTTGTAGCTGGCTTAAGATTCCTCTAAAATAATATAGGGTGAAAGAAATCACAAAGTATGATAACTATAGACCATTATTGTTATATCTTAGATGTGGTCAAGTAAATAACTCGAGTCACTAAATTATCAGGTCAACTTTTAAGTATTTAGTTATTTTTTTTTATCAAGTCATTATCTGATCAACTAATCAATCTTTTTTTTTAATGAGAAACTAACATGATATTAACTAAAGAGTCAGTGAGCCAACACACCTCCTTCACTATGTAATCAGCGAAGGAGGTGATTTTTTTAATTTATTTATTTATATAAATTATTTTGATTTTTTATTATAAGATTATTGTAATTTCAAACAAATATCTTAATATTTGATTTATACTTGATTTTATGAGTATTTATTTTAGTTATTTAAAATTAAGTAAAAATTAATTTAAAAAAACAAAATTCTTAAATCTAATAGAGTCAATTTCACTGATCATTATTTTAGTGGGTTAAGCCATGAAGACTGAGTTAATTTAATATGTCGATATCTTAATATTAAATTAAAAAAAAAACTTTAATTTTTTTAAAAGCTCAAATACGCATTTTCTTGGTTGTTCATGTTATGTATAGACTTGTTTAATTGATTAGGTTATATAAAAGAAACTTTTTAATGGTTTAATTTTAAATATAAATTAAATAATAATTTAATTTGAAAATTTTTAAATTTATAATATTAAATTAAGTTTAAGAGCCTACATTCTATAATGATTAATTTTTAAAATATTTTTTATTTAAAAATATATTAAAATAATTTTTTTATTTTTTTAAAAATTTATTTTTGAAATCATTATATCCAAACAATCCAAAAACATTTTAAAAAATTAATTTTAAATAAAATTTTTTTAATTTTTGACCAAAACAGTATTTTAATTACAATATCAATCACGATCAAATAATAATAGAAAAACTTTTCTATAACGTGAATATTTTTTTTTTCATGTTCATAAAATTTATGTCCTGTAAACTAACAGCGAACTACAAACAAACTCACTTGTGACTTTGCTCTCTTCCTCATTGGTTTCATCGACTGGGCCTTTTTGGGCGTCTTTTCTCATCATTCTTCTTCTGCTTCCTCACCCTCTCCTCCCACTCCTGCCCCCAGACCCAACACGACTCATTTGTCGGTCTCCCCAAAATACATATCGTAATAAGCTAACTTTGTCTGTCTCCAACTTGAATCACTGGTCTCTCTCTCTAAGCAAGGCAAAAGCAAAAGCAAGCAATGGCTTCTTCACTATCAACCACAGCTTCTGCTTCTATGGTGACCAAAAGCGCCGCCATTTTGCCTCACTACAACACTCACAGGTTATCCACCCAGTCGTTTCGGCTCTCTCAGAAACCAA
Organism: Populus deltoides; assembly: GCA_015852605.2. Taxonomy (NCBI): domain Eukaryota; kingdom Viridiplantae; phylum Streptophyta; class Magnoliopsida; order Malpighiales; family Salicaceae; genus Populus; species Populus deltoides. Next base: position 8,087,759 of record CM027588.2, on the reverse strand, counting down.
AGCTCCGATTTCTTGCTAAGGTGATATAAATCCTCTCTCAATTCTTTCTCCTTTTTCTTCATCATCTTCTTCTACTACTCTTTTTCCTACCATTTTGCAATTTGGGCTTCTGGGGTTAGCCTAATTACTGCTGAAAATGTAGAAAGTGAAGTAGTTGGGATTCTTAAAAGAAAATTGTTTTGATGCCAAGTTAATTTTGAGTGACTGAAATAAATTTCGAATTTAATTCTATATTTTGCATTATGATTTATTTATTCTCTAATTCTTGATTTTTGTTTCATAGATAACCCATTGATGAATGGATTGTTGTTTTCAAGATTCTTAGACTTTTGCACCTTCATCTCACTACATCGTCCAAATCAAATAGATTACTATGAACTTGCAGTGGGTTTATCTTGTCAGTTATCAGTTCGTATAGAATATAAACAGTAGATGCTTTAAAGATAACAAGGAGTGAACTTGCTATTCATTCCGTGGTTACTTCTTTTTTTCTTTGGTTTTAGCAGTAACGGTATCCTTGGGACTTCTTTGTGCACTGAGGCTTACCTCCGTTGGATCTTAAGGTGGTCATCCACACTCAGACTCGCATTCACAAGAAATTATTTTCTTGCGGTCTCCCCAAAGATTTGAACTCCAAATGATAACGTGGGAAGCAAATCTTGGTCAAATGCATGTAATTTATTTAAATAAATGATAGATTCATATCACTGTCCACATTTTGTCACTAGCATGAGAGCATCAACATTGTAGGTAAATATGGATAACTTGCGTCAAACATCTACCTTTTTGTTTGTTGGCTGGATTTCCCATTCAAGAGAAAGAATATCCCTTTGATTTAACCAAGGTTTGGAAATCGTTTCTAGGCTTCCACCTATAGCCTGTAATGGCATGAATACATTAGTTTTGGGTACTTTGATTTTTTTTTTTTCCTGGATAATTTGGTGGAGGTAAGACTCACACTTGTAACCTCCTCTTTTGATGTAGGTGCAACTACCAGTTAAGCTATGCCTTAGGGAAAAAAATTTCATTGTTTTCAGCTTGCAAATTAAAATATTACATTACATTATTACCCTTTAGTTACATTTCATCAGACATTGGAGCAAAATCATGGTACAAACTATCTCTTGCATGTGTTTTATATGCCTCAGATTGTTAAAAATAGAAAATTATGCGAAGCCTTGGTCAATTTGGAATTTTGATTCAGACAATGGTTTCCTTCCTTTCACTGTCAACGTAAACTTGAGAGGGCATAGATTAATTTACAAACTCACAATGTGGCTGGAGTAACTTTCAAGCAAACTTGAATAGGGACTATATATAGATGGGAAGTGTCTAGCTTTAATCGTCACTATAAACTTTCAAGCGAACTTGGGTAGCGACTATATATAGTCACCATGTTTGGGTCAGGTGCACTATGTTTTGTTGAGTCCAAATGCCCTCTTACCGAAATCTGAAACTACTCGCTGCATTCTAAACTTTGATATAGAGATGTAGTATTGAGAGACTGAAACTTGTTTCCACTACATTGTAGGGTTTGCAGCCTACTCGTCATGGTACATATTTGGTGAAAGCTCAATTGAATGAGGTAAGCTTCTTTCAATGGTTTTCTTTAGAGGATCTGTTTTCAATTTTTTGTTCCTTCCTGGACAAGCTTTTGGGATCATCTGTTGCCTTCAAGGTTGCTGTGGATGGATCCTCAAATGCTGGAGCCTCAACTCTTGCCAAATCTGAAGTACCATTGCAGGAAGCAAAGGATGCTAAGCCATCAAATGAACCTTCACCTCCCTCTTTGGCTACAGAGGAGTCAATCTCTGAATTTATTTCCCAAGTTTCAAGTCTTGTGAAGTGAGTGACCTCAACATTATAATGATGCATATAATCCTTGTTTTATTGTATATGATAACAAATATGTTTTTCATCTTCAATTCAGGCTTGTTGATTCAAGAGATATTGTGGAACTGCAGTTGAAACAACTTGATTGCGAACTTTTAATCAGAAAAAAGGAGGCTTTGCCTTTGCCACCATCCCATTCTCCAGTTGTTATGATGCATTCACCTCCACCTCCACCAGTAATGCCAGCAGCCACACCTGCAGCTCCAGCCGCAGCTTCTAGTCCATCACCTTCTGCCATATCACCATCTCCCCCTTCCAAATCAGTCAAGTCATCCCTTCCACCACTCAAATGCCCTATGGCTGGCACATTTTACAGAAGCCCTGCACCTGGTGAACCGTCATTTGTAAAGGTGTGTTATCTGTACTTATCTGTTGCGTTTTATTTGAACAATGCTTCCCTTATAATTGATATGTTGTCTATATTGGTGCTCTTTTTGTTGTTGATTCCTTTTAATACAGGTTGGAGACAAAGTGCAGAAGGGGCAGGTTGTATGCATCATTGAAGCCATGAAATTGATGAACGAAATAGAGGTAAGTTTTATATTTCCTCTGCATTTAGTCTTTATAGGAGATACTTGTAATACTTCTATCTTTCATAAGCTGGCTTGTCCTTTGCTTTCTTTGTATTGATGTAGAATGGCTACAAGAAATTGAGGGGAAATGATAGAAAACCTAGAATCTAACAGGCCAAATCTTTCAATTCTACAAAAGAGCTTTCTGAATCTCTTAAAATTGACAAGAAGATTCTGAAACTTGAATTTTTATTCATCAAACAACTATGTAATACATAAAATATAAAGTGTTGTAGGCATACCAAAATCATAATCTTTCCCACCAGAATAAGAACTATAATTTCAACAAAATAAACATTCTAATAATAATAAGGAAAAGAATAAAGAGAGGATGTTCTCAAGTATGATTATTTGTCCTAGCTGTGGATGATTTTGAAACTCACCCAAATCAATTCTTACTTTGCTTTTTGGAAATCACGTCTGATGGCTTGGAGGTACATTTGTATTTAAGAATGAGTGTGCGGCAGCCAAACCCTGAAAATTGCAAATAAGAAAACTTTCAAAAAACTGATAGAATTATGTGATTAATAAAATTACAAGTAATTTGGACATGCTATTATCCAGCATCATATGCCCTGGTTGAATCAGGAAATCTGATGATACCTGTTCAAAAGCATAATGATATTCTATGTGGGATAGCTTTGGATAGGTGATGATGCATATAAGGGTTCCAAGGGATTGAAGAGTGTTTAATTTTAATATTTGAGTTTCAAGTTTTACTCTGTTAACTTTCCCCCAGCAGCATGATACGTCTTTATCTATAAGAATTTCAGAGGCTGTCCATCGGTGTGGTTCCATGCCTCTAATTTCTTTCTAACTTATCCTTTTGCAAACTACAGCTTCTTCCCTGCCATCCTCTCTGAGAAGAGAAGAAAAACGAAAAGAAATGATCTCTCCTGCTCTTAATGTCACCAATCATTATTTATGGATATCATGATTTACTCTAGTGATAGTGATTTGGGAACCATTTTCCTCAATTCTGTTCTTCTTTTTTACATCTCTACCTAATTCTGCTGCATTATAATCTGCCCTACAGGCAGATCAAACGGGAACCATAGTGGAGATCCTTGCTGAAGATGGCAAGCCAGTCAGTGTTGATACAGTAAGTTTCCTTAGCAAACTCTTCCAAGAAAAAAATAATATAGAAAGAAAGAAAAGTAATGTGGATTCATTCGTTGCATTTTAGTTTATGCCTTCTTTAAATGGTCCCTTGCAGCCTCTATTCGTGATTGAACCATGAAGTACTATTGTTGAGTAGGCAACTAAGAGAAACAAGTGCAACTTAGAAGGCAAGTGCAGTTGTTAGCAATATGAGTGCAGTTCTTGGTAATGTGAGATACGGCATTGTTATTTTGTGCTAATGTTTTGTTTGAAATGAGCTGTTAGGTAGAGATGAAAATTACTTATTCTTATGTGAATTATTTGTCACTGAATCTTTATTGCTCCAACTGAGAATAATTTTATCATTCCATATTTGCATATCTTATACTAGTTGCTAGTTCATCAGTGAAGAATTGTAGGCTGATTAGATCCATGCAATTTGGACTGCATTCATTGAAACCGGGTTAGCTAGCACTTCTGTATTGTGCTGCCTGCCGACCTCCCTTGTAGTGCTTGGAGCTGGCATAGCACGTGCATATGCCTGCCTTTCATTCGCTCCTCTTGATGCTTTTGTACTGATTTTGAAACTTTTGAACGAATTCATGAATTCCTTGACCTTCCAAAATTTGTCTACACTCCATGCGCAAATTTTTTAAAAACAAATATTGAGATAAAAGAGAGGGAGATTAGTTGAGAAAGAAATGTTTTTGGTTGCGGAGATGAAGACAACTATTTTATTAATATTCCATCCTTCTAAAAAGGAGGAAAGGAGCGAGGGAGACGGAGACACAACCAATTTAGTTTTTTTTCCACAAATATTCCTTTAATTATTTTACAATTTCAATTTTTTTATTTTACTAATCTTCAAATGTGTTTTGTGCATGTTAATTTTAATCTTAAAAAAAAATTAAGAATGTAATTGTTTAAAAATTTTGGTTTTTTTCATTTCATCAAATTAATAGGAAAAAATAAATATCTTAAACTAGTCTATAAATTATTTTGAACAATTTAATAATTTATAATAATTAAAAAATGAATGAATTAAAGTACATTAATGTTCTAATAAATTGAATAAAATTAATTAATTGAAATTGGCTTTTATTAAAAAGTATTAGAACTTTTCGTAATCAATCGAGTGAGTTTTATAACATTATCAAAAAATTAATGCAATAATTAAAACATATATAATATAGATATGAAAATTGGTTTTGCCCTTGAAGAAATTGAATTTAATGATGAAGAGATGAAGATTGAATGATAATTAAAAATGTGCATTTGCGATGAAATTATTATTATCTTGTATTTTAAATGCATTAGATAAGTATTTTATTTGATAAATAATTGTTTGATTATTTATTTTATTTATTAAAATGATATAATGACTTGATTATTTTTATCTTCTTAGCAATGAATTTTTTTTACAATGATTACAAATTTTTTTAATGTGATTTTGATTAATGGAGAGATTATCATTTTAAGTTAGTTTTTTTTAAAAAAAAATTATTATAAACTAAAATAAAAATAATGATTTTTATTTATTGTTTCAAGCATAGCAAGATTCATGGTAATACAAATTAAGCGCAAAATATATATTTTTTCTTGCAATTTATTATGTCTAGTCCTACTCAATCAAACAAAATATAGAGATATTTAGTTTTTGTTTTGTACCACTATCAAACAATGTTTGTGGAACCTTGTTTCAAATTTAATATATTTTAGATTTTCAAAGATCTCGTTAAACAGATCTTAAGTTGTTTAGAGTTTATAAAAAGATTACTTGAAAATCAGATATTTTTTTCGCCTTTAAATAATTGCTTCAAGGTTAGGTTATCGCAAATCACAAGTTATCCAAATATTCAAAATCTAACAGTCATTCATACGAACCACCAGTTAGAAATATCTTAAATCCTTTAAAGCACGTTTGGAACTCTTTGAATTGAATTCAATTTAAAGGTTTTAATGAAATCTCATGCTTCAAAACCCTTTTTAGTATTAAGAATTGAATTACAAATGGAATTAAATCTCTAAATATAATACAAAAGTAAATCAAATGTCAAGCCCTTTAATTTATATTTCAAAGAAGAAATTTAATGTTAAAATTATTTTTTTCAAAATACTCATTTACACGTCTTTTTAGAAACCTTTGAAGAAATAAGATGAAGGTAATGAGGGTAATATAAGAAACAATATTAATTGAATTTTATATCATCCAAATATGTGAATTCAACTTATTTATCAATTGAATTCAAATCAAACACTATAATTGAATTCAATTACAGTAGAGAATTGGTTCCAAACAACCTGTTTAGGAAAAATAGATTATTATGTCGTTGAGTACTCGGCTCTTTCTTTAGTGTTTTTTAAAATTATAATTACCTGTATTAATTACATTCTAATCCTTAATTTCTAAAACTTATTTACAATAAAGTTATACTTGATTAAACATCAAAGTTTAATTTTTGATCAATGGTTCTTATGTGTGAGACCCATTAGTTTTCCTAATAAGTTGGTTCAAATATAAATAACAATTCTAAATAAAATATAATTAAATAAATTAAACAAAATAATTTATTATCAATTAAACAATTGATTAATTTATATTTAAATATCAAGTATGATGTTTAGCAATGTTTCGTGATCTCTTAAATATTATAAAAGTCATAAGTGATTTAACTTAATCTTTTAGTGGTCAATTTTTCAATGTAATTACTATCCCTTCATCAATAATGTTTTGATTTAAATATTATAACATGAAACGTGTTTACTCTATCAAATCATGTTTATTCTCAATTCCATAGTCATTGATTTTTTCAATGTCACGTGTAACCAACTGACTGGGCACATGGCATTTACATTAACAACTAGAATGCATAAACCCACTTTATATAGACTGTATGGTTAGAGGTTGGATACATCAAAAGGAAGATAAAATCATCCTTAGACATCCTATGTAAGTTGTTACGTCCTTTTATATAGTAAGAAAATCATTTTTCAAATCATCATTTATGTTGAATTGTCTAACATAATAAGCTTGTATGATTATTAAGATAAAATCTAGTCCAACCTTACAATAAAGTTATTTTGAACTTGGGTCTAAGAAAGGCCTAATCCTCACTTTTAGAAATGATATGTGTTAGACCTAAAAGATGATGAAGAAAAAAGTTGGACTTTAACTTATTCCAATTTATTAAAGCAAAATGAGTTATAAAGTTGCGCTCGAACTAGTCAAGTTATTATAGTTCAAGTTCTCTCGTTATAGCAAAAAAAAAGGGGGGGATTTTCATTCTTACTAGGTTTGGCCTTAAAAATATATAAGAATGGTGAATACCATGCATATTTATTAAAGTGATGTTTTCATCATCCATATCTACCTTGAATGGCATATTGACCTTATCTTGAAGATAGTCATTGGTAACACTCATCAATCATTTCACAATAATAGAAAAATCATTTTATTTTTCCTCGTTTTGAGTTACTACATTTATTTTTTTACTCAAACCTCTTCTGGGACTATATATATATATTATATATATATATATGCAAGTTCTATCTAATTATTAGAATTGGGATCTTTAATTTATTTTTTCAACCAATTCAGTCTTTAGTGTTGGTTTAGATTTTAGAACCCATTATTGAAAAAGAGTTTTTTTAAACTCGAAAGGGACAATATTTCTCCTTTCATCCAATTCTAATTTTATTTTTGGCCTTTTAGGTGTAATTCTTCACACTGCTCTTAGATTAAGTTCTTTTATATGAATATTGATAGAAGTCCATAGCCACTTATGAAAATATATTTTCATCAACTCGTATATTTTTCTTAGCAAACTTAACACGGTTTGCTTTTAGTGTTTTATTTTATTCTTGAAAATAACCTCCTATTTATAGTATACTTTCAATAATTATGATTCTCAATCATTCTGATTCCCCCCTACATATAAGTTGGTCAAATATTTTATTAAAAAAATACCTTTAATGGGTTTAGACTTCCAATTCTTATCAATTAATATGTTTTCTAAATTGATTTTTTTATAAAGCTACCAATGGAGAGGGTTTTATATTTTGTGATTTTTCCATATAAATTAAGTCATCTTCCTAATCTTCCTTCAAATCCTCAATCCTTAAAATTAGCTTCAGTTCCGGAGATAATTCATAACAACTCTCTTATATCATCCTATAAATGAGTGGAATTAACATTTAAAATGGAGTGCTAATAAAACATTTTGTTTTATCAGACATCCAAAAATATAAATCTCAAAAAGGTTCTTAACCAATATATCCACTATGACTTCATCATTTTATTTTTCATAGCTTTGTTTAGGACTTTATTCATATTAATTTGAATGCCTTATAAATATTGAATCAAATTAGTAAGATAAATTTTATCGATATGTTAATGATCATTGTTGATTAAGATATAGCCAGAATAATTATAGTTTCTAATATGAGCTTGCAAATAATGTCATTGTTGATTGTACTTATTATTAAATAAAAACATGTAAAAGAGGTACATTATGGTGATATTATGATTATATGATAAGATAATAAGGTTGTATGTATGGTTGATAATTTTTTTAAACAACATGTCATGCCACATTTTTCCATTAACTTTATTCAATTTCTAAACTAAATTGCATGACAAGCTATAATTTTGAGAAAAACTATAAGATTGTGTAGGAAATTAATTATGGTGCTAGAAGCTTAGATATAATACTATAATTTATTTCATTAACATACACATTAAGAGGATATTTCACCCTTTGTTCGAGAATAATTATAGCCTATAGGTTAAGCAATCACTTAAGAAGGTAATATGAGTTATGGGTAGATGAGAAGATGTTGTGAGAGTTGGGTCTTGTCTCCCAACAATTTGTTATTGTTATACCCTCAATAGAATTGTTTAGACTTTCTTTATAAGATTGACATATATTATATCATTTAATTGAATGTATTAACATTGAGAAAAAATAATTATTTATCATGTTCTTCAAGTCCAATTGAACAAGATTTATAATGAACCCAGTCATATTGAGTTTTCTTAACAAAATATTATCACCAGTTATCATAAAACTACACTTCCAAGCTTTCCTATGTATAGTACAATTTTGGTTAAGATCAACATAAAAAACGAAGGTGAGAATTTCACATGTGGTCATATTCCATCCTAGTAAGGATGAGGATAAGGAAATTGATTAAAAACTACCCCTTGAGTAGAGGTTCCAATATGTTACTTAGTAGTTTGAGAAAAATAGAAAAATAAAGAGGTGTCTCTTTTTTTAAAAAAAAAAGGTATCATAATAGTACTACTAGCAAAGAGGACATTATTTTTTAGAAGAAGATATAGGAATCTTTCAAATGCCAATGGATATGGATGTTGATGGTGAGGAAGCAATTGGTGGATTTGGGTTTCTTGTCTTTTCATCAAGATTGATGCTTTAATGTATACCCAAATGCTTATTTATCCTCAAAGTTGGATTATGATTAGTTCTTCCATGATGCTATTTTTTATAATATGTTTGCCAACATGCATGCTTGTTTTTATAGTGCTTTTATTCATCTTCTTCATTGTGTTCACTCATAAAGTAAAAATGATTGAATAGTCAAAGGATTTAAGGACACTAAATATGATGAGCTTATTAGGTCTCTCATTGCCCATGAGTTCAAAGTGTAATATGAAATTGACAATAAAAAAAAAGGCATTACACTTAAAAATCTATATTAATGATAATAATGAAGATGTTCCCATTATAAAAATTTTAAAAACATTTTATATAAGAACAAATTTCCTAGAATGTGCAACTATAAAGATTGTCAAAAAAGGATATTTAGTTAAAAAAATTATAAAATATGGACAATAAAGTCATCACCTAATTTTTAAAGGGAACTAGAACATCTAAACCCACTTTATATAGATTGTATGGTTAGGGGCTAGTTACATTAAAGGAAAGATAAAACTAGTTTGCAGATCATTCTTTATATTGAATTGTCTAGCTTATTGAGTTTGTATGATTATCAAGATCAAAACTAACCATACCTAACAATAAAGTAATTTTGAACTTAATTCCAATAAATGTCTAATCCCTACTTTTAGAAATGATAAGTGTTGGATCTGAAAAATGATGAAGAAAAAAACTATACTTAAACTTATTCCAATTTATTAAAGCAAAATGAGTTGTAAAGTTTCACTTGTACTCAATAGGATTAATAGGGTCAAGTTATTATAGTTCCAGTTTTCTCGTTGTGGCAACAAAAAAAAAATTCATACTAACTAAGTTTGGCCTAGAAAAAAATATAACAATGGTGAATGCCATGCATATTAATTAAAATGATCTCTTCCTTGTCCATGTCTATAACTTGGATGGTATATAAACCTTATATTTAGAATGGTTAATGGTAACACTTATCAATCATTTTATAACAATAAAAAAAATATTTTTTATTTTTTTCTCTCAAGTTACTTCATTCATTGTTTTACTCAAACCTCCTCGAGGGCCATGGATATATATATTTTTTGATGCAAGATATATCTAATTATTAGAATTGGAATCTTTTATTATTTTTTTTTCAACCAATTCAATCTTTAGTGTTGGTATAGATTTTAGGACCTATTATTGAAAAATAGTTTTTTGTTTAACTTGAAAGGGATAATATTTTCTCATTTCAGCCAATTCTAATTTTATTTTTGGCCTATTATAGATTAGGTATTTTTATATCATTGACGGAAGTCACGGCCATGACCACTTTTAAAAAGATATCTTTATTAACTTGCATCTTTTTCTCAACAAACTTAGCACGGTTTGCTTCTAGTTTTTTTTTTATTATTTTATTCTTGAAAATCATCTCTTATTTGTAAAGTATACTTCCAATAATCATGATCTTTAATTATTTTGATTTTTACCCTATATATAAGTTAGTCCAATATTTTATCGAAGCAGAGTATCTTTAATGGTTTTGGACTTATTATTCTTATCAATTAATATGTCTTCTTAATTGAATTTTTTATAAAGCTACCAATAGAAAAGATTTTATATTTTGTAATTCTACCACACAAATTAAGTCATCTTCGGATCTTTTTTCAAATCCTCAATCTTTAAAATTGGCCTTAGTTACCTATACGATGAAGATAATTCATAATGGTATTAGATGTATATGTAACCCTCAAGGATTTCGTAGCAAGACAAGTACTTAGCATTAACTCATATCAGGTAGCTTAGCTAGTTAAAACATGAATTTCAACATGATGTTTTACTCATTTATCAATAAGGCCTTGATATTTTTAATAAAGCATATCAATTTCTTTTCAGAATTTTATTCTCTATCAATTAGCCCTTGTTGTTTCACTCATTTATCAATAAGGCCTTTATGTCTATATCCAATAGCAAAACTAAGAAATGTCTTATGAGGTGTTTGGAAGGGTGGTAATGGTTGCTTTTCAAAGTAATTTTCACTTGAAAATACATCAAAAAAATATTTTTTATTTTTTAAATTTATTTTTGACATCAAAACGATCCAAAAATACTTAAAAAACTTAATTTAAAGAAAAAAATCAAATTTTAACAAAAAAAAATGTTGAAACTCAATGTCAAACACCCCCAGCTAGTTTTTCAATTAAATCTAAGAAAACATTCACATTAATCATTTTAAATATTACATATAAAATCTTATTTGGAAGAAAATTCACTTGAAAACGGAGCACCAATAATATAATAAATGAATTTTGATCAAAAGAAAAAATATAAGCTAAAGTTCAGTAACATAGTTTTACAATATTTAATTAATAAAATCATAAAATATTAGAAAAAAACAAAGCCAAATTTACTTTTAATTGATCCAGTAAAAAAATTATAGTTCATTTTTTATTCTAGAAAAAAAAACTTCAACATGCTAAATTGTTAATTTTATAATTTAGGAAAATAAAATTAATTTAATATTAAAATCAAATTTACATGAATTTTATGTGATCTTCCTTTTGTCTCCTCATTTTTTCGCTCTATTTTAACCTTTTCAATCGAGGTATTTAATATATAACTGATTTTTAAAATGTTTTTATTTGAAAATATATTAAAAAAATATTTTTTATTATAAAAAAATTATTTTTAATATCGCAATTCAAAATAATCAGAAAATACTATAAAAATTAATTTAAAATATAAAAATATAAAAAATTTAATTTTTTTCAAAAAAAATTTAAAAAAATAAAAAAAAAAAAAAAAACTGCCTCCTCTTACTGTCTTGGATCAAAAACCAATAAAGACAATCTTCACATTCCATGACCAAGTCTTTATGCCTCTCCTTGCATAAACTCTCTTCTTAACTCTTTTTTTCCTTGATTTAGTGCAACCAAACCAAATAAATTTTAAAATAGTTAGTAAGTTGGTTGTTGATTTTTTTCTTTTTTGAAATGAACTATATATAAAATATGTATTCATTATAATTTAGTAAAGTTGGGGTATTTAATGATTTTAAAGGTCGAAGTTTAAAGAACCTCATTGAACTTTGTTTTGCAATTTTTTTAGTTGAATAAAATTCATAATAATTTTATTTTTCATGATTTATCTTTTTTTTAGTGAGGTTTTTTTTAAAAATAAAATTTTGTAAATATATGTTTAAAGATAAATGTTTTAGGGAGTTAACTGATATTCTAACTATATTAAGAGTAAAATTAAATTAACTTTTGATATAAATAAAATATTTTTAATATGTTACCGTTGTTATTGGTCATTTTATATTCAATAGAACCATTTTAAACATTTGTAAGTGTAACATATATTAACCAATTATCAACCGCTTTTTTCACCCCATTGCACAATACAATAATATCAAATAATAGACAAAAAAAATATTTATAGTATGAACCATTTCATTTCAAATCATAGAAGGTTGATCCTATCGTAGCGATATTGAGTAGAGGTTAGCAAAAAAAATCAAAAAACTGATTAAACCGAGAAAATTAAAAAAAATAATAAAAAAACCAATTAAACCGATTAAAATTTTAAAAAAAACTGATCGGTTCGGTTCTGGTTTCGGTTTTATAAGCCTGAAACCAAAAAAACTGAACTGAACCCAAACCGAAACAAAACCAGAAAAAAACCAAGCCAAAACCAAGTCAAACCAAAATAACCGAGTCAAACTAAAAAAACCAAGCTAAATCGAACAAAAAAACCAAGTCAAACTGAGCCAAATAAAAAAAAACTAAACCAAAACCAAGTCAAACCAGTTTAAACCAATTTTTATTTTAAATAAACCTAACCAATCATGATATTGACTTATTGAGTGATTAACAAAGTCCCAAATAGAAGAGGCCACAACACAAGTAAAGAAAGAATTTTTTTTTTAAGTTATATGTTAAAAAATAATATAAAATTATGTCCAACTAGTTTACCACTCGTTAATGATTCAACGGTTTAAAGTTCGAATGTTACACCTAATTCTTTCTAATTAAAATAAGGTTCCAATATAATTAAAATTAAATTTCAATATAAGATAATGTTGAAGAAATAGGTGCGTTAGAACATGCTTCCTAAATAAGGTGTTCGATGGACCTTTGGAAAGGAATTGTGAGTAAAGACGGACAGCATGGGGGACGGGGCAAATCAATCAAATCTCTTTCCACTCTTTCAATTATGTCTCAAGTTTTATGTCCAAGCCGTCCTGTTGCTTTTTCTCTCTTCTTTTTTTTCTTTTCACAACATGTTGAGAGCTCTCCTCCTTTGTCCCGACTTGAAGGAGATGTCCCTGAAACGCTCCTACAAAAAGGTAAACACGCCCTGTCAAGTTTCAATACAGCCCTTGGTAGACATTTTGTTTAATAAATGATCATTTCTCCTAAATTTTAGTAATATCTAGCTAGCATGGTAATTATCTTTTAAAATGTAATTTTCATTTGTTACACATCTCCCATCCACGAGATTCCAGAAAGGGGTTTTACGATGAGTTGAATCTTTGATTTGTCAGCCATTGTCAGCATCTTTGATTTGTCAGCCATTGTCAGCATCACATTTTTACAAGAGAACAATGAACAAACGAGAAGGTTTGCAGCCACTACCTTTACTGTGTCGTCACGCTCTTTGCCAGATTGCGTGGCTGGTCAACATTGTAACCCCTTAGAACAGTCAGATGATATGCCAGTAACTGCACCAAGAAAGGGAAGTCAGGTTGCTGACGCATCTGGTAATGCTTAATGCAAATAGACAACGTCTGGCAGATTTGTAAAGGAGAGCATATGGATTGTTATGAATGAATGGAAAAAAAGAAAATATTAGGTTCTTGCATCATATATACTTTCATGCATCACAAAAACATGCATTCATGACCATCATTTGATGAAACTGATTTTATAAAGGAAGTTCTGAGTTAAGATAGACCGCTGAAAGAAGGTATCTGGCAATTGGCACATAAATCAACCTAAGCAAGCCATGGCCCGAATGGCGAGGATAGAAGCACAGGCATCATGCCATTTCTGTCAGCCCATCTACGTGCAAAGGTGATACGGCCCACCCTTGGAGCCACAGATTGAATGGCTAGGATATAAATACTACTTGACATGAGATGCCCTTGCACAGTTTACTAAATGACAAGTCAGTGAATCTAGCTACTGATTATTCTGAATTAAAGTGGACTGATTATTCCTAATCAAACACCCGAACATGCATGCACATGCATACATTCATTTATGAACAAATGCCAATGGTAGTAGGAATACCTGCAATGGAACTATATTAATTACAGGTTGAAGACAATCCTCAACCTGTGGAACTTCAATTACTCTACCAAATCCTCCAGGACATGCAGACACAGCATCACCTTTTGAACACATGACTATTAAGCGACCTTTGCGGGCATGAAGTTGCTGAATGACTGACTGTTGCTTGCTGTCAGACCACTAAAAGGAGTCAGTATCAAACAAATGAAAAATATTTGATGAGGAAGCATTCAACACGTACAAAACAACAAACCTGAAGCAGGAATCGCGAGTAGCAATGACAATAATAGTAAGATTCTCATCAACTAATGCCAAAGGACCATGTTTCATTTCACCAGCAAGCATTCCTTCACTGTGCATAAGTGCTACTTCCTTAACCTTTAAGGCACCCTCCAAAGCCGTTGCATAGTTGTATCCTCTCCCAAACACAAGAAGAGACTGCTCCGCAATCAAAAGTTTTGCAAGATCCTTCATTTCCTGATCAAGCTTCAGGACCTCCCTGACCTTGTCTGCAAAAAATCAAGACTTGAATATATAGTTTGGGACACAAAAGGGTAGACTATGACAATATATGGAAAAATAAATGACATTAAAAATCAGAAACTTACTTGGCAAGTCAAATAGACCATCTATTATAGCCTCTCTTCTCGTTTGACTAGAAATTGCGTCACCTCCGATTGCTAGGGCTAACATGGCCATCACAACTATCTGACTTGTGTATGCCTGTTGATAAACAGTGATAACATGGTTAGGCACTGATAGTAAATGAGATGAACAAAAACAAATAAATTCAAAGCCATCACCTTGGTGCTTGCCACGCCTATTTCAGCGCCAGCATTTATATGAACACCACAATGTGTATGCCTAGCTATTGCACTGCCAACAGTGTTTGTTATGCCTACACACAATGCACCATTTTCTAAAGCATATTCCAACGCATGTAATGTATCTGCAGTTTCACCAGACTGGCTGACAAAGACTGCTGTATCTTCTCTGTATATAGGACCTTGACGATCCAACAGATCACTTGCAATTTCCATAGTGACAGGGACACCTATATTTTTATATGCAGCAAACCAGGAAAATTGAAAAAAATAAGCAGTACAAACAAGATTATGATTTTGCAAAATTTACTGTGCCAAACAAGACTCACCAGACAGTTCTTCCAGGATGGGTCTAGCAGCTAGAGCAGCATTATAGCTTGTACCACAACCAATGAAAACAATACGTCGACTCCTTCTAATTGTTTTAAAGTGATCCTTGAGTCCACCTAAAAGAACAGTCTTGGCTTTGCAGGAGCCTCCACGTATAAGCCTCCCACTCATGGTGGTTTTTAGAGATTCTGGCTGTTCATGGATTTCTTTCTGCATGTAATGCTCATAGTTTCCTTTGTTTATTTGTTCAACTTCCATCTCAAGAACAGATAATGCACGTTGCACTGATGCAGGTCTAGAGAGGGAACCTCCATGTCTTCCCTTGTCATTGTCAAACTTCAGGATTGACACATTTCCATCCTGGGACAATTATCAACATTGCGGGTTACAAAAAAGAAATTGGCACTATAACAGGACTACTTAATTAGATTGTAATGAATCCAGGAGCCAATTTTCCAGCATATATTGGTTATTTTGACCTATTATTTACACAGTAAGTAATTATGTATCTCAAGGAAAAAGTAGACATTTTTAAAGAAGAAAGTACCAAGTCATGACTCTACATTCCAAACAGACATGCATATTATTGCCAAGTACATTCCAGTAAATTATGTGTTTGCAGCATTACCAAAGCATATCTTCTCTAGAAACGAATATTTGAATAATAGCTGAATTGATTTTTTGAGGAAACAGGGAGCATTCTGCCTCAAATCAACTTGGTTCTAAAAAGGGCTTTAATGAAGTAACAGAGTTTTACGGGTGTTGGTGAATGAACAAAGAATTGTTTACCAACAGGATGTTTCAATGCTTCGAAATTTGTCCTGATTAAATGATGAACGAAGCAGAAGGGCATGCATTGATTAAGAGGTTGAAAGGTTGATAGCATCTTTTACAAACTATAACCGCATGCAGCTGACTCTTTCATCTCCCATATCCTTAACTGGGAAGTTTTTATGTGGATGAGCTAAAAGCATAAAGAATAAAAATAATGCACTCCAACTTAAAGAGGACAGACTAATGCAGAGAAAGGGTAAAGCAACAAAATTAAATTGGTTATTGGTCAAAGTTTCGATGACCTACATCTAAAAGTGTAAACGGCCTTGTCTTTCACTCTTTTCAAACAGATAAATGATGAATAAATCATGGTATAAAAGATTTCAAAGACATAGGCCTTGTTGATGAATATCATGCAGCAACAAGAGGGGAAAACAAGTACCCTGTCCTATTAAGAAAAATCCCCATCATATGAAAACCAAA
This sequence comes from Populus deltoides, assembly GCA_015852605.2. Taxonomy (NCBI): domain Eukaryota; kingdom Viridiplantae; phylum Streptophyta; class Magnoliopsida; order Malpighiales; family Salicaceae; genus Populus; species Populus deltoides. The sequence goes on along the minus strand of CM027588.2, from coordinate 8,071,083 downwards.
CGAGATCCTTTGATGTGCTGGAACAAACATGAAAGGAGAAATAAAAGGGAGACCATGATTACAGGTACCATATATACCACAAACTCAACCATAAGGCCACAATATCTAATCTTCTGAAAGGATGAAAGATGAGCTCTGTAAAACATGACCAAAAAGATCTTGTCCTTCTTACAAGGCTCCTTTGCTACACAGTAAATGAAGAATGAAAGTATGGGCAATTTGTGTAAACTAGGTTCCATGCACAATTTCCATTTGCAACTACCATCCATAATTCTCAGTTTCAAGGGCATATTAATACAATAAAACAACCACAAAGTCAGGGAGGAAAGAGAGAGGGGGGGAAGTTAAGGAGACAAACAGTAAAGGGTAAGAAAAAAGTAATCAATGGCATTGCTAATGTCATCATAAATACTCCTTCATCGAAAGCACCTGCTCCAAAAATATATAGGTGATCTAATATAGGTATTGAAAACCACAACAGTCTCAAGTTAACTGTTAACTTGAGTTAAACAGCTCTATAAGCCATCATATATCTAATAAAATCAATGATGAAGTTGGAACTTCGGTACACATCGTTATGAAAGGAGCTATTGAATCTGACAACATAACAGTAAAGCACATTTTTTATGTATAAATGCGAAGAAATGAGGTGATATTGAAAGTACTAATTCTCTTGTCGGCACATAATCAATTACTTGAACTTATAAGATTTTCATCTTGCAAAGTCAATTAAGCATTCATCTGCAAGAATATGTTAACCCAAAAAAAGAAGAAGAACACGAAGAAGAATATCTTAAGATCAGTATTATGAAGGGCAAAAAGACATCGACCTAAAAAAAGAGAGAAAATATCGGGAAAACATAACATAACAAGAGAATTAAAATTAACGAAGACAAAGGAGTACCTTAAGATGAACTACTTCACCATCCTCAATCACCAAGACCTTTTTTGTGTGCTCAACAATAGCATGAGCATCACTGGACAGAAACAGCTCTTTTGGATGGTCATTATTTGAGAGGAATTTAGAATCATGAAATGTTGGTCCGCTGTTAAACTCTTCATTTAATTCCTGATAGAAGACCGTAAGCTAATATTAACAGAAGCATGAAGCTTATACAAAAATGGGACAAGATATAGTAATGCCAATAATCCAGACTTTCTGATCCATCATGAAGAGTAAACCATCAACTAATCAGCTAGCATAAGCTTTCAATTATAAGTTGTTATTTTTTCATGCTTATTAATACTTTGAAGTAAAAGCACAGGCATCACTTCCTAACAGACTAGCGGCTGCATTAAGAATAAAGGGGGGAAGCAATCTGTAACAGTGTTAACTTGCTATTTTTACGCTCAATACCATGAGAAGCAAGACAAGCAAACAATCTTAATTACAGCTTGCAATGTAGGCATATATCTTGCAGCACAGTCCTTGATATCATCTAATTTATGTCATCATCACCTGAGTATATACAATACGGGATATAGGAAACCTTAAAGTATAGTGGACACAAATTTATGTTTTCACAAAATAAACAAACATAATTTTCCAGATTTACATTTGTATTTCTAATGAGCCAAATTTGTGAAGCAGAATAGCAATCCTAAAGGTCAGATAAAAAAAAAAAAAATAAATGGAAAACCATGAATGCAGTTATCTGAATGCAAAATCTATCAAACAAAGACTAGTCAAATTCCAACTTCAAGACTACGTACATCCTCAGTTTTTCATTAGATGAACAAATTTTGATACCAGAATTAAGCCCCTATAAGTTGTCTTAAAGCAAGAGCACATGAACTAACTGCCAAATGCACATGTTTCACATATTATCCAACCAAAAGAATGGCTATGGACAACCAATCAATATGTATATTGGGAGGAAAAATTAAGAAAACAATTCTCAAATGGAACAGTTACATATTTTTTAAATCATGGCTTTAACCCAAATTTTTCAGAGTACTAACTAGAACCAGTAAAAAAAAAAAAGAACTTATAGATTCAAATTTCTAGGGAGAAACTAGTGCTGTTAGAAGCTTGTATACTTCATCAACAAACTTACTTTAACACCCAAGAGCAATGGACTTCCACGTTTGCATGCAATTAACTCATTTGGATAATGTAGGCTCTTAAAAATGAGGGCATAGGCTCCTTCAAGATGCCTCATGACTTCAAGCACAACTTCACTAAATGTGACAGTATGAGAACCTGCAACACAAAATGGAACTGAGTAATTTAATGTCACCTTAAATTTCACTTCTGAAGAACTATAAATGTCGCCAAGCTTTTTCAGAGAAACATGAAATCAATTTCCTAAAAATCACTGTCATAAGTAACAAGAGGCAATCAAATCAATTCTACAAACACTTTCAGAGAAAGTTTGACTTTCATCTAATTGTTGTGTACTCCTGATGGCATGCAGCAATACTACAATGCCTTGGGAGATGATAAGCCTTAATGAATAAATAAAGCACAACAAACAATACAGAATAGCCCCATCACCAACTACAATGTAAAATCATTTTCATGTCCATGAAAATTGTTGGCAACAAATAATAGTTGTTTCAGACATGCTGTATTAAGTGGAAGGATTAAACATTCTTCTGCTTTAATATTATATCATTTGAATTAGTAGAAATTACAAGCTATCACTACGATGCTCTTAGGGCAATACCATTCACACAACTATGAAGAATCATAATTCTATACAGTTATGCTCCACTACAACAGAGAGATCTTGTTTCAGGTTACTATAGGTTATTGGCAACTATATTAATAGGACTTTCACATCCTCTGAGTAGTTTGTATGAAAAGGATTCTGGTACCTCACTTCCTTTAAGTAAATTACATTAACAAAGTATTAGCCTTGTTTGATAAATATTCACAAAATGAAAACTACCTTCTCCTTCATTTGCTTTGTCAAAGACAAATTTTGCAAGCTTTGGTATTACTTCTGTGTCGGTTTCAGATTCAAAGGTGAACCCATGCCGAATAAGTGTTTCCCTTAACACCTGAAGATTTTAATAGTGAAGTAAGAATTCATTATAATTTTACTGGTATTAAAAATACTGCCCACTTCAAAGCATACAAGTAATCATGTAGCACATTTATATGGTTAAAAAAATGAAATGAGCTATGAAATTTCAAAGTACAGGAAAGGATGGAATAGCAAAACAGAGAGCCAGAAAGCAGTAATTAGAATGGCTAATTTCATCTAAAATGTTATAAGGAAGCACTGGTATTTTTTTGGTACAATCTACAAGATACAACCAGACAAATCCAGTAGTCGTTGAGCTCTTGACTCAGTGAAGTAGGACAGGGTAAGAACAAAGATAAAAGAAGCCAAATTCCCTATAAGAGAGGGAAAGGTAGAGCAAGTAAAAAGAAAACCCTAAAGAAAGGCTAAATCCCAACAAAGAAAACCCTATAGAAGAGGGTAAATCCCTATCTTAAGGGCTGAAGGATTTGAAAGAAAACCCCCTAGGAGAGGGTTCAAATCAAAAGAAGAAAAAAGACTCAATTCTGAGTTTTAATCCATCATCATCATTCCCTCCTACAAAGTATACGGTCTTTATAGACACCAAGAAAACCTAGTATTTTAAACTAAATATGAAATAAAATTATAAACATACTGAATTACAAACAAACAAGTAAACTTTCTTGTTCTTATACTGCAGAACTCAGCTAAGTTTCTAAACAGCGATTCTGTCCTCAAAATATTCAAATATAATTGCTAGCATCATTTATTAAGCACTAGCGATAATTGGCAACAGGAAATGAAAAAAAAAAAAAAAAACATAACAGAATGTTTGAGAAAGATTTATTGGCAGTTTTCAGGTGAGAGAGAGAGAGAGTTCACAAAGTAAGGACTTTTGTGATTTCCTCCATTTAATTCACATCACCATTGCCATCACCACCAACAGTCCTATCAACTGTGCCACTGTTAACACTAAAACAACTACGTCTTGTCCAGCCAACCTCACGTTCCAGTCACCAAATAAAAAGGTGTAAAGGGGGGAAATTGATACCACTGCAAAACCACTAGCAACGCTACAGTTATTTCTTTGCCTGGCACCATACTCCACCACCATCAGCCAACAATTGTGAGGTTCATAACTAGTCAACAATCACTCAGTCTCGCCTACGCCTCCAGCAATGTATCCATTGCACAAAAGCAATGCTAAGACTAACACAATGACTGAACACCCGCTACCTTATGATCTCAATCAACACCACCACCAGTTTTTTCAGTAACAATTTACCTCCTCATTACTTCATCCACATTGTCTGCACGTTTTGACACAATTTACAGGAAAGCTATCATGAAAAACACAAAAAGAACAAGAAACTAGGGGGAGGAACAGACATATCAGAAGAATCGTATACATCTGAAAGAAAGTGGGTTAGTAATAGAAAAGGGTTGCCACTCTTCCAAGCTAGTCCCGAAGCAGCCTCAACATTAATTATAAGTTCAAAAATAGGACCATATGTGCAAATACTACGAAGAAAGTCTGCTAGAAGACTAAGACTGGTCATTTGAGCAAATAACGCTTTAGGAGAAAGTAAATGAAACTCGAGACTAATAAATCCTAGACTATCTGAAACAAGTCTATAGTTTCTCACCAAGGATACCGACCACAAAAGTTAATTACTAGACTGAAATATACAAAACCGCTGCCAATTTAAGAGGTTGTATAAATGAAAGCTTTTGACATGGGCATCAAATTTATCAGAGCTAGATGCATAACATTATACATGTATTTCTTACGTAAGCAAACAGAAACAGAGAAAAGTGGACATCACGTGCAAGCCGAAAATATGACACAGCTTTATCAGCCTGATCACATAACAACAACTCGTACCCTTACCGAGGAGGCTTCCTACAAATATCTCTACGTAAAAGGAAATATAGTGTTTATGTCACTTCAACTTACATCAATATCATTACAAAGATATCATTTCCACTGTAATCTAGAGCGGCACATCACCATTGTGGGTGATGGTGAGGAAAGAAACAATATCTGGTAGCGAAGGCTTAAGCAAACCTGATAATTAGTTATGACGCCATTGTGAACAACAAGGAATTCATTTCCATCACCAGATGTTTGTGGATGGCTATTCCTTGGAGCAGGCTCTCCATGAGTAGCCCAGCGGGTGTGTGCTATTCCAGCATGGACAGAAAAGGATTCTTCCAAATCTAAACCCATGGCATCAGCCTCTGGAAATACAAAAGATTAAAACAATGAGTTGCTTTGAGAATTTTGGCTAGTAAAGTAGAGCGGTCCATCATGTGCATGCGTATGCAGTTGGCAAGCTGGTTAAACCCATTTTTAGAAATAAAACATAATATGACTTCCTTCTTTCTCGACTTCACCCGACCCAGTTGAATCAATACGGGTGGGTGGGTACAACCTCGGAACTGGGTTTTCCGCAAAAATCCATTCCGTGATCAAATTAGATCAAGCAACAGAAGAATTAAAGATGCCGGTGTTTCTCGTAAATCAATCAAAAGACGAGAGAGAGATGGAGAATTGGTTACCTTGATAGACAGATTTGACAAGGGATTCGATGTTTCCTTCCTGACGGAAAACAAGAGGTTGGTTGTGATCAATGGAAACCCCGGCGGAATCATATCCTCTATATTCAAGACGCCTAAGTCCGTTGAAGAGAATTTGGAGAATAAATCTCCTCTCCCTATTGACGTTGTAATTCAAATACGCAAATATCCCACACATCCTTTCCTTTCTGTTTCCGTTTTCCTGGTTCAAGTTTATATAGAAAGACTCGACTTTTGACTTTTCTCTTTGTTTTCCTCGTTTAGATCCATCTCGGTGTTTTCCTCGTCTCTCAATTTGTTGAAATCCTTAATCACCATTGCAAAGCCCAGTCAATCAGCCAACCGTAGGACAATAAGATTTTTTTTAATAATATTAACATAAATTAGGACTAGAAAGAAGATAATATTAGTTATAAATAAAAGCCTCTTCGTCGGATTCGTGTCGGTCTCAGAAACTAGATCTAGACTCGACTCAATCAAGCTTAGATAGGTTCAATTTAAGCAATCATGAGACAACGCAAATTATAAGTAAATTAAACGTGCAAAAATGGCATTTCTGAGTGAATGGATAAGCTAGCCTATTTTGAATTTCCCGTGTACAAAAAAAAAAAAAAAAGTAGGCTATTGTCAGCATCATCAGTGACCAAAGATTTTTTTTAGTAGCTTTCAAACATAAAGATACAGGTATTGTTTGAGATAATATTTATTTTTTATTTTATTTGAAAATATATTTAAATAATATTTTTATTTTTAAAAAATTTATTTTTAATATTAATATATCAAAACGATTTAAAAATATGTAAAAAAATTAATTTGTAGCAAAAAAATTCATTTTTGCAAAAGTATTTTTCAACTGCAAAAACAAATAAGACCAAAATCAAGTGCTATAATATTTTTAACTATACAAAAAGAAATGTTCACAAATGCACATCTAATTCAAAAAATTACTTATTACCCAATGAAGTTTAAATCAAAGAAATTAAAAGTTTAAGGAACAATCAACCTCTAAAATTGATAGAACCAAGGACTCAATTACATAAAATACAAAACTAACATGGATCGATGAAAAGGCACGAGCGGCATATTAGGTAACCCACCTGATAGCTGCTCGTGACACATGGTATATCTTTGAGGATTCAATTGACGTTACTCTAGCGATGTCTAAAAGCTCATGGCCAAACAATCTTGGACGAGTTTGCTCTTATTTGATAATAAGACACAGTAGAAGATTAATGACACTACACTAGTTTTAGACTGGATGAAGGAAGAGAAAAAGGGATTGATTTTTTTGCTAGTGTTTTTCCTCCCCCTCTTTCTCTCCATATGTGTCCAGACTAAGGTATGGATACATATATAGTTGTATAGCCTAACTAAGCGTGTTTGGGTAGCCTAGGTCTGTTGTTTGGGGTTTTTCTTTTTTAAAATTGATTTTTTTAAATGAGAAAATTTTTGTTGATGACAACTACTTTTTTTTTTTTTGTAATACTTGCATGACCATTGTAAAAAGAAAAACTTATAAAAAAAAATGTTACTTTGAATGATGCTCATATTGGCTTAGCATACTTGTAAACAAAATATGTGACCTTAAATGGTGGTCGTTTGAATATGATATGCCTACTTCTAACTACCGCTAAAAGTATGGCCATTTGGCATGATGACCGTATGTGCCTACTTTTTGACTATTTCTATAATGATGGTCAATTTTTATCTTATTATTACATGTGCATTTTGACAACGTGATCACTTATGACTACTAAAGACTAGTCATCTTGACATGTTGACCTCATATCGATCATCTTATCAAGGTGATCATTTAGGATTAATAATGATTGGTCATTTTGATATAGTGATTGAATGTTAATTATCTTGACAAAGTGATCACCTTTGGTGTTTAGTTTAGCATTCTATTGATTTTATATAACTTAGTTATCTTAATATGACAAAGCATGTTTATGTAAACCTAATGGACATGGCTTGGACCATCCTTATTGAGTAAGGCTCCATCATGTGATCTTGATGGACATGGCTTAGTCATGTACTCCTAATGGAATAAGATTTGGTTATATTAATAGGGTGATCATACTTGAAACTTTGAGACATATTTGGTTATCTTAATAGGGTAACCATATAGAACTTTGAGACTTTGTTTATCTCACAAGGTGATCACCTGGAATATCGAGATAATGTGACCACTTAGGTGAAATAAGATTGGTGTATTTTTCCCGATACCATTTGGTTTTTAATATATCACCTAATAAATAATTCACTTTTTGATTTATATAATAGTGCTCCTAATCTCTCTGAAGATATCATTCAGGCAAGAAACATAGATCACCCTTTTTCAAAGCTTAACTTGCTATATAGTATCGTGTCATTTTCTTTAATTTTCTTACCCTTTGAGCACAAGTTGTTGTTTTGCTACATATTCTTAAAACAAATGTTTGATGAATCAAGTGTTTTATTAAAGTCATATATACAACTATCCTACCTTACTCTATATTGTTTGAATCTTTATACCGCCAGTAAAGAACATAAATGACTTTTTCGTGGTGGGATTAATCATTGTCTATCCTTTTTACCCTTGTTATTAGCTTGGTTAAATGCTTCAGTTTAGTTGTTCACTTGCTTTAAGATCATGCCAAATTATTCTTTTGTTCCTAATCTTTAAAATAGTGTATTAAAGTTCCCAATCATATCCTAGGAATCACATGCCTATGTTGCAAACACAACATCAACCTATAGCATTAAAGCATGATCATATATGAAGTGTCACATACTCCACAAGTTCATAAACAATTTTAGTCTAATTACATAATCTAACAACATTACTTACTGATAACCCAACTTGTACTTGGGTAATACAATGCCTTATAGACTGTATTCTAGTAAGGTAATATGAATACTTATGTACCTTAAAGACCTATTATTGACTATCAATTAAGAAGATGTTTTGATATGATGTAACTAATCCAATATGTATGAGAGATATGGATAGATGTTGGGCATACAATAATGCATATATACCATTAGCCATGTTTAAAATGGGTTGATCAACTCCATTTAATTCCTAAATGAATCATGATTGTTGATTTTAAAAGATTTTCTATAGAGGATAATGAGTCAATGAGGGATCATAACACCAAAATTATCAACCAATATAATGATGGAGTTGCCAATCTCTTTACAGAACTAAAGTTGCTTGGTTATTTACACTGCCACCTAACTACAATAATAATTGGAAGGAAATGAAAGCTCATTTTTATAAGCACTTTTACAAAACAGAGCTAAAGGTAAAATTGGTTGACTTGGACATAATTGTTCATGATCTAGGAAAGTTCATAAAAAACTAAAACATTTTATTTTAGGACTCTCAAAACCAAGTACATTTTAGGTATAACAGAGCATACATGCATTAAGTTGATTTTAGAAAAGATGTTGCATGGAATATCAAAAGGAGGTTTGTGGGAACCATATACACTACTGTTTATACCTTTATAAATGATGCTACTTAATATAAAAAATGATAAACTGATTAAACCGGGAAAATAAAAAAAATAATCAAAATCGAACCATGAAAAAAACCAATTAAACCGATTAGAATATTTTAAAAAAAATCGGTTTGGTTCGGTTTCGGTTTCATAAGTCTGAAATAAAAAAACCAAACCGAACCAAAACGGTTTAGTTAAGAAATAAACCAAAATAAACTGGAAAAAACTGAACCAAATTAAAAAGAACCCATTAGAAAGTAAAAAAAAAGCCCAAAAAACAATATAATTTTCAGTTTTTAATATAAAATAATCAAACCGAAACGGAACCAAACTGAATCGAAATTGGTCGGTTGGATTTTGGTTTTTAATTTAAAATAACTAAACTAAACTAAAACTAGTCAGTTGTAACAGGTTTCAATTTTTTTTTTTATATTTTACAAAATTTTGATTTAGTTGTTTTTATAAGTAAAAACCGAACCGAACCGAAAATGATCACCCCTAGATATCACCTTGTTACATGTCCAATCCTAAGTAAATCTAATTTGTAGCAAATACATGAAGGAAAGAGAAAATCACATCTCATTCTACAACAAAGTGATAAGAATTCCTCTTTCATGTTTTTATTTCCTTCTTGTGTTTATCTCTGTCTTAATATTGTAAGTGTTGGTAGTTACAACTTGAATATTATAAAATTTATCTAAAAAAGAGGTTAGTTGTTAATTTTGGAGGAGAGAGGTAAATAAATTTTAAAGGGTGAGAATTGATGTTATTTTGCTCTTCCATCATTTTTTTAGTTTAACATTTTCTCTCTTTTTTGTTTATTTTTTGAACCACAAATGTATATTATTGAACTTTTTTTGTATTCAATTTAAAATTGATTTTATTATTTTGATGACCATTCTAAAAATATTCTTAAGACTTGTTTATTTTTAAGATTTCTTACATCTGTCGCACGTGGACGCGCAACGTCGGGAGGTCATAGGAGTCGTCATCTAATTATTTGGTTCAGGGTCGCTAGGAAACTCGAGTGTACTGGTTTTATTAGAGATTTTAAGGGTAAGAGATTGTTTATGGCTAAGGAAGGTATTAACACCTCCATCGCACCCTATCTGAGATAAGCTGCATTATGTGGTTTAAAGGTTTTAATAAGTTCCTAACCGGTAGTTCGTATATAGTTTAAGATGAGAATTTATTTGTGTGAATAAACTGGGCGTTTAGAATTTTATTATAGGCTCGTGTACCCAAATAAATTATTATAGAAGGGATCTACATTAGTGCCCTGACAAGGTTCAACTCTCCTAGAAGCCGGGTGTGTTTTCCACAACTCAGGTGTTGTGGTGAAAAAAATATTCCCAATTAATATTGGTGAATATTTAGAATAATTCTAAGAATTTTTTTGGTCAACTTCTAATATTTAAATATCAATCTCACTTAGAGGTCAAACATTTATACTAGAATATTAACCATTAATCCTCATAAATTAAAATTTTAGTGGTTATTGGAATATTGGCTAAAATCTCAGGGATTCAATAAACCGATTATTAAATCCAAAATGCATATTAAAAATAAAATAAAATAGACCATGTATTTTATTTTTTAAGAAAAATATATGACTTTTGTTTTTATTTTTGAGAGACTTGGTCATATGCAACATGCAAAAAGACATTTTATTTTATATATTTTGTAAACTTCTTGAAATAAAACCGTAAAAAATCTAAAGGGGTTTTGCCAAATACATTCTTAAGCCAAATGTTCAATTAAAATCAATCCAAACAAAGCCTAAAGACTAATTTGATTTTTTTACTTGCACGGGATGACCCGGACTAGGCGACCGTAAATTGTTGACCTAACTGGGTTGACCCGATCAAGTTGACTCGGAAACAAACTTGAAAAACAAAACCAAAAGAGATCAAACTTCATATAAACATAAAAACTTAAAAATCTTTTGGTCAAAACGGATCAAACACATAAAAGACAAAAAAAATAAAGAACATTCATCAACACCTCTATAAACACAAGTCTCAATCCAGACCAGATCTCGAACAATGAGGGGCATGGTTTTATTCGCAATCATGCATAAAACAAGAATCATGGATTCGTTTGCTTCAGGGGTTATCAAATTAACACGATTTTACCAAAATAGGTTTCCATTCAAAACTGAAACCCTAAGATTAAAACTCAGTAAAACATGTTATTAATGCATCAAGCTCCTATATTACTTACTAACAATGACAGACAAACTTACGTAAACTAAAATTTAATCAAAACAAGCTCTAAAACTAGTACCTAAGGCAAGATTCATCGGATGAATCTATAGAAACCAAAACCTAGAAAACCCAGAAAACTAAAACAAACTGAGAATGACCATTTTGAGCCTCTAAAACATGCTTTCCCTATTCTCATAGAACACATTATCAATAATGAATATAATTGGGACAAAGAAAACAACAAAACAAAAACAATACTCAAATAATACATTGATTTTCAATCCTAAAAACTACCAACTCAAAACAAAAGGCATGCTTGAACAATGTGACCTTCAAAATTCATCTTTCGTCATTCCAAAAGACTAAACCACAAATCTAGAACATGAAACCATCCCTTCATTAATAGAAAATACCCTCCTCTTTGCTGCCACTTTTGGCATTCATCAAATCAAAACAACATGTAATATAATGTATAAAGGCAATCATTAACATGTCAAAACATTCAAAACTTTGCATTGAACACAAGAAATCAATCCAGCAGGGCTCATGGACTCCACTTTCAAGGTTTGAATTGATATACCTTCCTAGCTTAAAAATCATCAAATTTAAATTGATTTTTGATATTGCCTTCCTTTTCCTTTATCTTCAGACTTAAAAGTTAAAGATTCGAATTCCCTCATAGATTGAATTTCTTGCACCTTAGCAAAAGTTATTTCTTCTTCTCTCTTCTTCTCTCTTTTTATCACTTTTTTTTTTGCCTCTCTACTCTTGATTACCTCTCTGTTTATAGGTGGATTCAAAGCTTATAGATGGGTTTGTTAGGGTTCTAACAAACTAAAACTAAGTTGGCACAGAATCAATAGTTTTGGGTTTAAGTGGTTTTGTAGGAAACTTAAAGGCCAATGTGAGGTGTTTTTGGCCTTTAGATCTTGATAGGAACCCTCTGAGGGATTTAAGTGGGAACACATGAAAGAGTTAGATGGTTTTCTGCAAATGGGTATCTTAGTTAAGGCTGACTAGGTTGGTCACTTTCATGACTTCATCGAAGCGACTCTAACATCAACGTTGTCTGAGACCACTTGAACTTGGTAGACAGGGTGCATATCTATCAATCAAATCTATTCTTGCTTAATTTGGAGGTTTATAGCTCCACACACAACTATTTGAAAATGTCCACTCAAACAACATGACAACTGAAACTACAGTGATGACTAACTAGGGACAAGATGTTGTGGAGATCAATGAAAAATATAGGTTGTAAACGTTTGATTTCAAAGACATGGGATTGTAGAGGGTGTGTTTCTCAGTTAAATATTGGTGGTTATGGCATTCAAAGTGGTTAGAAACGCTACATTCATTCCCTTAAAGGTGCCCCATCGATCAGCCAAAAACTAAAGAAAAAGATGCATAGTATCTTGAAAACACCATTTTGGTTAAACCCTATAGATTAAGGTTTTTTTATCTGGGATTTGACAATTTTCAATTTGATCCATATTTTCCCAATTTTGTTTAATTTTACTTGTAATTCCACCTAAACTCCTAATTTTACAAGTTGGTTATTGATCTCTGATTTATTCAATTGGACCCCTAAATGACCATCAAATTCTTAATTTTCTTTGATATGACCCCTGATTTAATCGATTTTAGTCCCTAAAGTCATGTACCTTTTGCAAGATGGTCTTTGGTTCACGAATTGTTCAATTAAGTCCCTAATTGCTCACCAGACTTGAAATTTTATATAATTAAGGCCTTGATTTAACCAATTAAACTTTTTAAAGTCCAATTTCAGTCCCCAAACTTCAATTTGTTTCATTTAACATCCAAATTAACTCTAAAAGCTTATATCCCTTGCAATTAAGTCCTTAATAAAATTAATTAAACCTTCTAAATTTTAATTAGGTCCTTAAACACCAAAATAAAGCATTTTTACTTTGTTAATCAAAATTTAGATTGCTAATTTTGCCAAATCTCGAACATTTTGGTCTATCAACTTTTACTTGGCATTTTGGCCTTTCACTAACAAACTTAGACGGTTCTTTTTAGTTTTTTTCATGTATATTCCCTTACAGATATGTTTTATTTTTCTTTTTCACTATTTTTTGGTTTTTTTAAAAAAAAATGGGTAGCCACAACATCATTAATATTTCACCCTTAGATCTTATTCCTTTTAACACTTCCTTTCCAAATTTTTCTAACTCATACTAAATGCATCCTTATGTTCAAGCCTAGTAGAAATATTAAAGATAAAAATATAATGATTATGACAACACAAAAACAAATATTATAAAGATATAATTAACTTATGAAATAATTAATTATATATGGATAATCAAATAAAATTATATACCATTCCTCATAATGGACATAAGATTGGTTTTCATGTAAAATATATTTACAAAAAAAATTAATTTCATGATAAAGCTCATGAAAAGATTTTATTTTTCACCTAAAATAAGCAACGAAACAAGAAATTACACCTTACACAACACACGATAAAACTAAAAACACTGGAAAAAAGGAATAGTGCTCTGCATTGTTCACGCTATCATATTTTATTATGGATTAGAACAACAAATATTTTTCTTAAATTTTCATCAAACTTTATTATATGCAAGCTCATCATTCTAAGTTATATTAGCATGATTTTATTTGTTGAGATTTCTTTCACTTTACATGCCCTCACACGTTCCAAGTATCATGGAATGTTCAAACAATAAATTAAACCTCGATTCTGCAAAATAAAATTTTAGATTTTATATAAAAAATTAAAAAAACAAGGACTACATTAAATAAAAAAAACTAAAACAACCATATTTTCTCTTTTTTTGTACAAAAAACTCTCATTTGATCCCTAAAGTTTTGATTTACATGCTAGTTATTCCTTGTTGTTTTAGCATTTTATATTTCTTTTTCAAAATTCATTTTTACATTTTAGTCTCAGAATTAGATAGGTGGCTCACATTACACCGGGGGCCAGGTCATGATTTCCCTAACATAAAAAAAATGTCAAGGCAATGATAACCTGAGCCAATCCGAGTTAATTTAACTAACACACGATCCAAAATATGAGATCGAGATAAACCTACATAAAAAAAAATCACAAAACTTAAGGTCCTATAGTCTAATATTAAATGATGAAAAAAAAATTCAATTTTAAAAAAATAGTGTCAAAGAAAAAAACTCGGGTCAACCCGGGTTAATTTGACCAACCAACCACCTACGATATGAGATTGAGATAAAAAAAAATAAACTCTCAAAATAAGAACCTAGCAAAACAGACCAAAGTTCAATTAAAATAATTTGAAAAAAAAATAACCTAGGTTAACTTGAAAAACCCGCACTTAGAATAACCTCATAGAAAGAAAAACAAAAAAATAATAACAAAGGTCTATGACCAGTAATCTAATAATGCCACTTGATGAAATTGAAAAAAAATCATTTAAAAAAAAGGTGAAGAAAACAAATTGAGTCAACTTAGGTTAACTCAACTAATCCACCACCAGTGATATAAGATCAAGATAAAAATATTTAGACTTTCAAAAGAAGAACCTACCAAAAAAGATCGAAGCTAAATAAAAAAATGCTAAAAAATCAATATAACCAAGGTTAACTTGATTAATCTGCACTTGAGATAGAGAAAAACAAAAAAAAAACATAGAGTTTAAGTGTTAAAAATATAATGCCAAATGATAAAATGGGAAAAAAAATCATTTATAAAAAAAAATCCATGAAAAAATTTGAGTCAATCCGAGTTCACTTAACTAATATATCACTCGAGATAAGAGATTAGGATAACCCAATAAAAAAAAGTGAAACAAATATCAAAGTTCATGGCCCAATAACCAAAATATCAAATGGTGAATTTGAAAGAAAAAAATCAAATTATAATAAAAGGGAAAAAAAAGAACTTAAATCGGATACGGGTCATGAGATTGGGATTACCGTGTAGAAAGACAAATATGTAAAAATAACAAAGTAAAATTTCCAATTACAAAACAATATAGAACATAAATAATATAGATCAAATCTCGTATAAAAACTATATCAAAGAAAATAATTGGAGACTAAATTGACAAACAAAATAAATTAATAAAATGACAAGAAAATAATAATCAAAAGAATGAGAACCCAAAATAGATTTAAAAAACTAAATAAAATAAGAAATTAAGGGGAAATTGAAAAATAAAGATAAAAAAATAGCAATCAATAGAAAGAGGACCGAAATTGGATAAAAAAATAAATGCAATAAAATGATTGGGGATGAAATTGAAAAACTAATAAATCAAGGAAATGATAAAACACCAAAAAAATAGCAATCAAAAGAATAAGGATCAAATTAGATACAAAAATTAAATAAAATTCTCAAGGATGAAATTGAAAACAAAATCTAGACTTCAAAAAACATCAAAAGCAAAATAGATAGTAATCAAAAGAATGATAGTCAAAATTGATAGAAATACAATCCGGAGGACACGATTGTTTCTTGGATGGGCTTGCATGAATTTCTTGGTTATGAGAGAAAAAAAGATATGAGGAGAGAGAGAAAAAGCTTGTTTGCCTCCGCCATAAACACGTGCCACCCCGCCAAAACAAAGATAATACATCACTCCTAACACCGCCTTGGCTAGTGAAATCTAGTAACTGGACGGCCTCGCCCGCACCTACTAAATAAAGACGGGACACATTGCGTGTTGATGCACGCTACAACTATTTTTAATAAGATTTAATCTTTTAAAATGACTAAATAGCCCCCAGATCAACCAAAAATAACAAAAAAAACTATAAGTAAAAAAAAACCCTTGCAACCATGCATATAATTTTTATTTTATCTTAAAGGTAATACCATAACTTTATTGTTCAAAAAAATTAAAAATATAAAAAGCCTCATATAGAAGTTAATGGTTATTATCTCTAAAGGGAAAACCATAGTTTTACTACACAAATTGTTGTGCCTTCTGACACGACCAAAAGATTGATGTCTTCTCCCAAGTGCAGGAGTGTCGAAGTAATAAATAACCCGGCAAGACCGGGGTCGAACCACAGAGAGGTTAATTGTATAAATTATAATTAACAGCAACACAATAACAACAACAATAATAGTAATAATAATAATAATAATAATAATAATAATAATAATAAAGAAGAAGAAGTTGATGAGAACTTTGAGATGGAAGATTGACGTAAGGATTAAACAATGATAACAACAAATGTCAAGGTTAGAGGATCCACTAATGGTATTTCAAACAAGTATAGTATAAACCTTTTTTATTCAATTGGAAACCACACACAAAGGAGGTTCCAATCAGATTATAAATTGTTAACATGATTACATTAGTTATCTTATTCGAATAATGCTAATACTTGTAAATGTTGTCAGGCATTCATGATTATAACTTATGTTAACAACAAACCAAGTTCCTTTCATAGCTCAGGTGTCGGTTATACCATACAGTATGGGCTATGAAAGTGCCAAGTATTTGTTGTACCAAGTGTTATACAACATAAATCTAGATTAACCATTTAACAAGCAAAGTATTAAAAGTGAACAAGATAATAAATATAAAGCATGTTAGTATCCAACGTTAAGGTCCATGTTAAGTTTATATTATACTTATTCTTACACCATTAGTGTACCCTTTTCACCTTGATATAATTAACTTAGCAACACATAATGAAAGAAAGAAACATAAATAAACAAGGAAAGGGAATGAAAAGCATAAGCAAGAAATTAATATAAGCAAAACTTAAGCATTACAAAATATAAAGAGAGAGCAAAAGCATGATCTTGATCTGAACACCAAGATGCCTCAATACATGGCAAATGCCTCCTTTTATAGACCAAAATTCGGAATTATTGATTTGTTGACTAATTGATGAGTGAGTGGCCACATCTTGACTTGGTGACAATCCTTATCTTCTTGTCTGCCAAAAACGTCATTGATGATGTCATAATTTGAACAAACTTAAATCATGAAAGTTCTAGAGAATTGTCTCATCTTTCCAGGGTAAAAATTTGAGATCATTTGGACTTCTAGAACTCGAGATATGGGCTGAACACTGAACAATGTCTGGGCTGCAGGACAGATTCGGACTTCTTTGTTGTTGCTGCAATTTAGACTTGAAAACGGCCTTTTTAAATCTTGGGCTTCACATGAAAGTTGTAGGCCTATGTCTTATCTTTCCATCCATATAAAATGGACCTAAATCCAAGATCTACAGCTCCAGATATGACCCAATTACCGAACAGTGTTCCAGTTTGGACTGCACCAGCATCTCTTTTCTAAGTTTGGTCATCTCTTTGTCCTTTCAATTTCAGTACTTCAACTCATCAATCAATTCTTTCATTTATGTGATAGGCCTGCATTTAAGATGAACATTTACCATAAATTAAAGGTATCTTATATTATTAGATATGTTATTATAAAACATGCTTTAGTTAAGGAGTTATTGATACTTCAAGCGCAAAATGATGATATAAAACCTTGATAAAAATGCACTTTTAAGTACTAATCACCTTCCTCGCAAGACACTTTCTAGGCGGTGTCCTAGAATGGTTTTTTGTTGGAAAAAAGAGTCGTCACCTAGTGTTATGATTACTAAGAACCCTAACTGGTCTCTTAGAGATTCTAGGCAAGGGATTAATTGTATAAAGGGAAGGTATTAGAATGTTTAGTATGTCCAACTTGAGGTAGACTACGTTGTTTTTTCTCTTTGTTTGTTATGGTCTGATGATGTTTTTATTTTTATTATGACGGTTTTGTTATGATAAACAAACTGTGGTTTCTTAGGTCAAAGACTTTTAGTCTATAATGGTTAAATGTTTTCAATTATCATAGAGGCTTTTTTTAGGGTTAACTTGGAATTTTTTGCTATTATGTCATTCCAAATAATATTTTAGGCAAAATTCCTTGAAGTGTTTTTTATCCTTATATCATAAGTGAATGAGTTGTATTATTCCAAATAATATTTTGGATATTAACCTCATATAAGTTTTATATCCTTGTTTTAAAATGAGTAATAATAAATTATTATCTGTAATAATATTTTGGATATTAACCCCCTTTAGGTTTTTTTATCCTTATATTACAAGTGAATAACATATTCTTCTTGGCAAAAATAATTTTTAATATTTTTGAAATATAGGTCAAAATCCTTTAGAATTTTACAAATTTATTGTAAAATCCATGCAATATCTTTTTTTTTTAATGCCAAAGTATTTTAGATTTTTTTTTTAAATGATCAAATAGTTTTAAGGATTTCTGGCCATATGCAATAAAAAAATAAAGTATTTGTTTTATTAAATTTAAACTTTATTTGGTAAAAACCTATTTTTTTATCATAAAACTGCCAAAACAAGCCCAAGAGGGTGTTTGCCAAGCACATCTTAAAAAAAAAAACTTCTAGCAAAAACATTGCTAGCCAAACAAAGCCTTGGCCATTTGACCTCATTTTGACCCAACCAGTTAGCTCAAAATCCTTGGTTCAACTATAAACCAAACCAAAGATTTGGGTTTAACTAAAAAACAAACTAGAAAAAAAATGCCAAAAACATATTAAACACAAAAAAAAACACATAAAAACTCATAATTTCTGAGCCAAATTGGATCGAACATAAAAAATAAATGAGAAACATGAAGAACAATAAGAACATTCAAATATGAAACTAGCAACGTGAAACCCAACCCAGGCTAGATATAATTGAACTAAGTCCACAAACATGTTAGAAATCATGTAAGGATCTATAATCTAGTATCCATTTACTTTTATTATCAAATAATCAACATAATTTTGTCAAAATGGGTTTCGGTTCAAAACCAAAACTCTAGGATTAAACCCCCCCCAAAACTTGTTGTTGATGCAAAAAAACCCTAAATTATTAATTAATAAAGTCCAACGAAGTGTTTAATGCAAAAAAATAGACCAAAACTAGTATAAACCATAGAGCTAAGACACTGTTCTTCCCAATAATACAAAAAACACTGCCTTAGAAAATCCAGCCATTGTCAAGCCTCCAAATTGACATTTAAAACCTTTAAACACGCTGCCTTTAGTCCTTACAAACCACATTACTATAACCAAATATGTTTGAATAAAAAAAACTAACAAACATCAAAATCATGCAAGAAGTTCCAAACTTCAAATCTGCCAACTTAAAACAACATACATATTCAACAATGTGGGATTCAAAATTGACATTTTGATACTCAAAATAACTTAACCAAAACTCAGGAACCCAAAACATGCACCTACAAACCTTAAAAAGACATTAAACACCTCATACTATATTTGGCATAAAACAAAAACCATTTTATTTTATCAAAATTAGTCACAAACATATTGTCTTAACATCTAGTAGCATCAACAACAGCTTCAAGCAAGATTTAAATAATAATGTCAACATTATACGTACTAGTTGAAACCAAAACCACAATTATTATGATATAAAAAAAATGCTTGGAAATATCATTAAACATGCATGAACAATCTAAAAATGTGCTTCATAGACATCATCTACTAGACTAAGTTAAGGTTTTATACCCTTCAAGCTCTAATAATGGTTGTTGCCCTTTCTTTTTCAAGATTGCTACTTTCTCTCAAAGTTGAGGAAACCTAGTGCTAGGCTCTTGAGTTTTCACACTTAGGGGTTCATTATCAATATTTTTCTCTCTTTTTGTTCCTCTTTCTCCTTTTTTTCCTATTTTTTCATTATTTTTGCTTTCTGGTTCATTTTTAAGGGCTGGTTATAGGGTTTCAAACTAGGATTTTTATAGATTTAATTAAAGATTGATCCTCTTTCATTAAAGCCTGGCCTTCTGATCAAAATAAGAGAGTTTTGGGTATGTTTTATAGATGTGAGGTTTGTACTTATGTTGGTTTTACAATGGTGTTTTTGCAATAAACTTGGTTTCTGAAGATTATTATGGTTTTTCCACACTTGGAGACCAGAAAGCTTGTTCTTGGCCTTTTAATTTTGAAAGAAACATGGCCAATATTTCATAAGAATCCACTAAGAAGGCTTGAAGTGTGAAAACAAGAAAAATATTAGTGGTTTTGCAAAATAGGGATCACAACCATTGATGACTAAGTTACCTAGTTTTTAGGCTCCATCTAAGAAACTCCGATGTCATCGTCATTGAAGACCACTTAAAGTTGGTAAAGAGGGTGCAAACCTTTTGTTTAGATCTAACCTGTGTAAATTTAAATGTTTGTAGCTCCATATTCATTCGTTTGAAAGTGTCAACTTAATCAGCCTAGAATTTGAAAATGTAGTAATGGCTGATCGGGGACAAAATGTTGTTAACTTCATTAAAGAAAATGGGATGTAAATGTTCGATGAGAGTGGTTGATTTTTGTAGAGGGGGGTGTTTCTCAATTGAATGATGGTGATTACAGCTTACAGGTGGTCAAAAACGCCACTTTCATTCGCTTAAAGGTACCTCCTTGATCAATTAAAACTGTCAAAGAAAAAGCTAAATAATGGCTAAATGATGCGTCTTATTTTTAATTTGGGATTGACAAACTTCAATTTAGTCTCTATTTTTGTAATTTTTTTAATTGCACCCATAATCACCTTCTAAACTTTTAATTTCTTGTAATTTCACCCATGTCAAACTCAATTATCAGCCTCAAAATTCAACGTCTTTTTCATCTTGGTCCTTAGTTTCTGATTTGTGCATTTTGACACTCAATTGACTATCAAACTTTCAAATATCTTTAATTTTGGCCCCTGATTTGATCAATTTCAAACCATGCATTTACACACTTTTTCGTTTTGGTTCTTGGTTTTGGATTTCTCCAATCAAGTCTCTAATTGTTCATCAAACTTCAATATTTATGCAATTAAACCCCTAATTTGACCAAATTAACCCTTCAAATTTGCAATTTAACCGTTGGAGTTCAATTTCTTCCAATTAAAGCCTAAATTGACTGCAAAAATAAGTTTTTCTTGTAATTAAGCCCTCAATAAATTAAATTAAACCCTGTAAAATTCCAATTGAGTCCTTAAATATTTAATTTTGAATTTTCCTTCACAAATTGAATTTTCCTTGTTAATAGGGCTTTCATTAGTCAAAATTAAACTGTCAATTTTTCAACCTTGGATATTTGGATCTTCAACCAGTCTTTAGCAATTTTTTGGGCATTCTTCATGTTTTCTCCATTGATATTTTTTTTAGATTTTCAATTTTTTCTTATTTTTTCTGGTTTTTTTCTGGGCAACATCACAAATAATAATAAAAAATAAACCTTGCACCAAAGATGTGCATTTTTTTTTGCTTTTAAGGGCAACAAAGTAAATCAACTATGAAAAAAAGAGTACTGACCAATTGTCCTCAACTAATGTTGTAATGCCCAATGGATCGCTTGAAAAATATGATTTTGCCCCCACTAGCTAGGCTTTTAGTTTGTTTGAAAAAGGGTAAAAAAGATAATTCACTCTGCTAATTCATAGTGAGGCTATAATAAATGACTAATATCCTTTAGGTTTTTTTATAATGTTGAGAGTGAAAAGAAAGAGTTGCTATAAAATTTTGGAAAGAAAAGATGATCAAAAGGCCAAGTTTCAACCACCAAAAAGTCTATGAACTTGAATCCCAACCTTTTTAGTTATCATGTATTTGTCCAGTAGATGACATGTTGTATGTTTTGGCAAACAACATGTCGTACAATTATTTAAAAAAAACTAAAAAATAAAATCAATTTGGCGTGCTAGCTTGGCCTAGCAATTCTAATAGCGTCTGACTTTTTTTCCCTACTTTTCATTATTTGTTTTATTTTTTATTATACTTTAAAGAGATATTGTAATTTTTCCCTTAATTGTTTGCTTGTATATTATATATGCATTTATAAAAAAAAACAAAAATATTTTTTTCTTGACAACTAAAATTAACCTTTATAATAAAATAAATGAAAAACTATAAAATAAAAATGATAGAAAGAGTAAACTATTTATTTGCGCATCTATCTTTTACTTTTATTATAAATATAACTTCATGCTTTAGTATTTAATTAGATTTAATAACTTTTTTTATTTATTAATTTATATATTTTTGAATTTATTTTATTATATGTAAATACAATCCTGTAATTTATCAACTAGTAGATTGGTGGCTCGAGCGAAGCCACAGGTTGAGGTAATTTTTTTTTAACTGCAAAAAAAGCTCAGGAGATGTTTATGTTTTAAAGAAGTACGAGAAATTTGATAATTGGGTTAAAACCAAAAAAAAAACCAAAAATTAAAAAAAAATTGTCGAACGACTATATTGAAAGAAAAATATAAGACAAAAAAAGATTTCAAAGTTTGTTAATTTTTCAAACCATGACCCAGGTTATTAGACTAGAAGCAGTATAGATTAAATAATTATGAGTAAGGTTGTCAATTCTGTTTTGTTTCGTCCAAAATGGCCAAAACATTTCATACCAATTAAAAAAAAGGGAACAAAACGGAACAATTTTCATCTCATTTCAAATCTCGGTTCGTTCCAGATTTTTCGGTTAAATTTCGGCCGAAATGTTCTAGTTTCATTTCACATATTCCGTTTCGGTCTTGGAAAGTCATTGAATCAAATGGAACATGGTTCAATTTAATTAATTAAATCACTCAAGTATAAAAAGCTCTTTTTCATCACTATTTTCAATAACAATGATATATATTAATAATAATATTGAAAATTATTATTACTATTTTTATTAACAATGATATTAATGTTTTTAAAATTAGATTTATCACTAATATATATGGTTCATATTCATGTTGTTTTTTTCATGTTTATACTTTGTAGGAATTTGAGCAAAATAAGAGATGTTTTAGATCCCATTAGCCTTGATAACATTGACTTAGCTTTACATTTAAAATATTTGTGTTAAAACATTTTACTTTCATAATATTTTGATATTTTGTTTAAGTTGAATTACAAGCCTCGTTTGTTTGCTGGAAAGTGATTTCCTTGAAGGTTGTGTTTGTTTCCTGGAAACTGGTTTCCGGGAAACTACTTTCCAAACTTTTCTGTTTTTGTTTGCAATTAAGAAAGTTGGTCAGCGGAAAACACTTTCCAATCAAAGGAAAATTTGGCTTGGTTTCCAGGAAAGTGTTTTCCTTTTATGCTATGTTTGTTTTCCGGAAAGTGGTTTCCCGTCCAAACTTTCCTGTGTTTGTTTGCCATTAGAAAAGTTGGTCAACGGAAAACACTTTCCAATCAAAGGAAAATTTAGCTTGGTTTCCAGGAAAGTGTTTTCCTGGAAAATTTGGGCGGAAAACATTTTCTGGAAGTTGCGAAAATTTAAAAATATCATATTATTTGTTGATTATATCAAATTTGATCCCCAAACTTTTAATTGCTATATATATATATATATATTGAATATTTATTTTTCAATTTCATCTCTTAAAAATTAATTTTTATATTAACTTTGGTCCTCATTTTTATAATTGTTATTTGCTTTTCTTTTATCATTTTTTTTATTGAAATTTTTTATATATCAAATTTAGTTCTCATTCTTTTTATTGTTACTTATTTTATTTGAACTAATTTATGAAATGTTAATTATTATTATTTTAATTTCTTCATCTTTCATTTTTTAGATTTGATTTCTATTATTTTAATTATTATTTATTTTATTTGAGATAATTTATGAAATTATATTTTTTTTCAATTTCATTCTCATTCAACTTTTTAATTTGTAAAATTTGTTCCTCATTATTTTAATAAACTTAAAAAAATAAAACATTAATAAGTTATTTTCCAGCTCATTTTCCATGACATAACCAAACACTGGAAAGTGTTTTCCAACTTATTTTCCATTACATTACCAAATATCGGAAAATAATTCACTTTCCTGGAATTCACTTTCCCGAAATTCATTTTCCAAAAAGGAACTACTTTCCAGCAAACAAACGGGGCCTTGAAAAATGAATTATTTTCCGATGTTTGGTAATGTTATGGAAAATGAACTGGAAAACACTTTCCAGTGTTTGGCTATGTTATGGAAAATGAACTGGAAAATAATTTATTAATGAATTAATTTTTTTTCAAGTTTATCTAATATATGAAAAATATTAAATATAAATATTTAATCACTTACAATAAAAAGAATAAAACTTAAAAAGTGTAATGATGAATTTTTTTTATTATATCCTATATTCATACATAGCTTATTTTATAAAATATAACTATATATGTCATATAATATTATAGAGATATAACCTTGTGAAATATTTCATAAGTAAAACCTATTAATATTTTTTTTCAATTTTAAAAGCTTAAAATATGTTTTTTTTCATATGAAGAAAGCCAAATTAGTTTATGGTATTAAGTAAGAGTTAGATATTTGGGCTTTTTTGGTATGAAGATTTTTTTAAAAAAATAAATAAATACAAAAATATTTTTATGGGTTTTTGGATAAAGATTAAGTTTTTTTTTTAGTATGGGCAATTATCCCTTTAATATCCCTTTAATATATATCAAATAAGCATTAAGAAATAAATATAAATGTCTTACATCAAACATAGTCATGCTTAAATATTAAGTTTTGATGTAATACACATACATATTAGTTCAAATTAATAAACATAAACATGTTGGATCGAATTAAACAAGTAAACATACTTGTCAAATAACAAACATAAACTTTTTTATCATAGTAAAATCATCTTAGCAATCGGGCAAGTCGGTGTTGGTTTACAAAATTTTGAACCCAAATTTCCTTCAAATTAGCATTTTTTGCCATAAATGCTTTTGCCAACATTTCATGTTGGACCAAGTGATCAAATGCACCCCTAAAGAGCAATCTCTTCAAAGCCTTCAATATTCATCACTTCTATTTATAACTCATTGACATCAAGTTGATTTTTACTAAGGCTTTGAATTGCCAATGCTACATCTCCAATCTTTTTAGATAACTTTTTAACACCATCATCTTCATACATGCGATTTCTCATCCTATGTTGCCTCTTTTATGCACTAAAGGAAGATGTCTCTTTTCCTTTTGAAGTTTCTTCATATTCCCCTTCATTTTCAATTGAAATTGATTGCTCTTCAGTATTTTCTTCCAAGTTGATATCAACATATGATTTGGCAAAATTTCCGGTTGCCATGTCTTTTCCAACAACAATTGTCATTGCCTTTTACATATCAAATTTTTTGTTGAGATACTTGTCATGATTGAGATGTGCATGTTCATGAAGTTTAGAATATGCAATTTTTTAGTTCCTTGTATAACATTTTGGAAACAAAAGTAAATATAAAAATTACAAAGATTATAATATTTATCATACTTTCACTTCTTCATCATATACATCTTTCGAAACTGTAATCATCTTCAAACAATCATCCCAACCAAAGCCACTTTTATTTTTAAGTTTGGTTATTATTCCCCATTCTTTTTTCACAGTTTTGAGATGATTGTCCACAAGCTTAGGCTCGCATTGCATGTTGAACTTTTGACTAATTTCTGTAGCCACCTTAACAAAAGATTATGCTCTAAAGGTGGAAGAAAGTTTGTTTCCTTTAAGTGCCTCCTCAGCTAATATCTCAAGTAGCATATGAAACATAGGCTTAGATCATGTGAAGTGCTTGCCCTTGTATTTTTCATTCTGTGTGGTACTCATTTCTACAAAAACAAAATTATAAATTTATACAAGATAAAATCATACAATATTTAGATTTAATAAATTTAATATAAAAACTACAATTAATATTTAAAATAGAATACATAAAATACATAAGAAATTATAATAAAGTCTACAAACAATCCAAATATATAACAAAGATAATACAAACTCAAGCAAGACATAATAAAAACAAAACACATATAATTAACACTCAATTACTAGTTTCTTTGAGTGTTATAATCATTTCACATGGTTGATGCAATCATTTCTCTTTTTGTTATCCACTCCTTATTCTCTTCCCTCTCCTCCCGTGGACTTAAGTTGATTGTTCGTCTAATTAGTTCACTTTCCGAACATATTTCTTCCATAAAAAGGTCATAAGGATCAATTTTCATTATGTGATTATGAATAATACAACATGCAAGCACAACATCTACTTGTGTTTCATAAGACCAAAAAGATTTTCCATCAATTGATCTAAAATGACTCTTTAAAATACCAAATCCTCGCTCAATAGCGGTTCTCAACGAAAAGTGTCGAAGATTAAATTGCTCCTTATCATTTTCTAGTAAATATTCTATAAACTCATTCAAGTGATATCGAACTCCATGAAAAGGGAAAATGATTCATTTTCGAATATCGTAACCAGCATCACCAAGATAATATTTCCCTACAAATTAGGAAAAAAAACCTATTACTATCTTTATCTAATTAAACATTTTATATGTTTATTGTATATAATAAATACTTTATTATATACATTTTGAAATTTTTAGACCACTAGGTCTTGATAATGCATCACCTAAAACCTGTGAATCATGTGCACTTCCTTTCCAGCCATCTAAGACATATATAAACTTCAAATCGAAAGTTATAGCTGCTAAAACATTTTGTGTTGTTTCTTCTTTTCGACCTCGAAACTTTCCTTGAATCTTAACAGGAATATTTGCAGGAACATGGGTACCATCAATTGCTCCCACACAATCCTATATAAACATGAAAAAATAATTTATAACCTTTTCTTCTAGATGTAATTAATTAACGTATAAAAATATTGGTATTGTTCTCATACCTTAAAATAAGGATAGAATCTTCGATTATTCATTATCTCTGCGGGACCTGTATCCCCTTGGTCTTTTAATAAGGTGTTTGTAGAACTTAAGAACTGCTTTTAAAACAATTGTAAAGTAACGATGGATAGTTTCAACATACTTATAGTATATACCACTAATAAAACAAAATCTTTGGTTTTGACCTACAATTTGTACGAACACAATTACTTGCTCCCTAATAGATATATTTTTAGTTGATCGTAATAGGTCATGACTTGTGAGAACATCGCACAAATTATATAAGACAACTAGTTTCATACAAATTTGTTCAACGCAATGTCTATCACCTCGATTCAAAATGCTATCAATATAGAATTCTCGTTGAGCAATTGCATTTATACATGGTTCTCTTGGTATATAATTTCTATTTCTTTCTTGTTCAATAATAACTACCCCTGTAGCTATCACAATTACAGCTACCCTCATACGTGCTGTATGAATAATCTTACTATCCATAACAAGAAAATGAAGTGTTCTGATAATAAAATCTAAAAATTTAGGAAAATAAACATTAAAAAAGCATATAAAATACTTATATAATCAATACAAGAAATTATGCTCAAAGAATCTGACAACGTATAATAGTTATGGCAATAATATCCGATTCTCTAAACAAACAATGCCTTAAAGTATATTATTTTATAAATTCTCAAACTCATGTTTCACGGTCTGAACATATAATTTTATTGCAAGATTATATGTTCAGACCCTTAACGATATTTCTACCAAACCATTTTAATTTTTCATTAACATAGCATCGATGCCATCTCTATTCATTTGCCTTAAAATACCGAAATGGAAACCGCACATCACGCACATCATCAACTCATCAACAAAGACCCTGATTAGTACTTAAAAGTGCATTTTTATCAAGGTTTTATATCATCATTTTGCACTTGAAGTATCAATAACTCCTTAACTAGAGCATGTTTTATAATAACAAATCTGATAATATAAGATAGCTTTAATTTATGGTAAATGTTCATTTTAAATGCAGGCATATCTCACAATTCAAAGGATTGATTGATGTGATTAACTATTGAAAGTGAAAGGACAAAGAAACGGCTAAGATTAGAAAGGAGATACCGATTCAATTCAAATTGGAACACTGTTCAGTTATTGGGTCATATCTGGAGCTGTAGATCTTGGATTTCAGCTTAATTTATATGGATGGAAAGATAAGAAATAGGCCTACAATGTTCATGAATAGTGTAAGACCCAAATCTGCCGTTTTCAAATTCAAAGTTTGGCCACAAAAGAGAAGTCAGAATCTGTCCTGTAATCCAGCCCAAACACTGCTTAGAATTTTACCCATATCTGGAGTTCTAGAAGGCCAAATGACGTGAAATTTGGTGGGTGTAAGGAAAAGACAATTTCCAACAACTTTCATGAAGAAGATTGACTCAAATTCGGATGGTAACAATGACATTTCATCCAGACAAGAGCTTGAGGTCTATCCACCACGTCCACCAACAGCACTACTCAGTATTTTAGCCATATCTCGAGCTCTAGTGATCCAAATGCTCTGAAATTTTATGGGTGACAAGATAAGATGATTTCCAACAACTTTCATGAGGAACACTTGGCCAAATTCTGAATGGAGCAATGTCATTTCATCCAGCCAAAGTGCTTGAGTGCTGCTGTCCACCAAGTCCACTAAATCAATAGTTGGCCACTACATCAATAATCAATTACCAAATGAATAGTTCTGAATTTTAGCCTATAAAAGGAGGCATTTTCCATTCATTTGAGAAGCTTGGTTCTAAGATCAAGATCATGTTCTTGCTCTCTCTTTATTGTTGTAATGCTTAAGTTTTATTTTCATTAATCTCTTGTTCATGCTTTTCATTTCCTTTACTATACTTAGTTAACTTATATCATGTTTATGTTCTTATCTTGTTTATTTATGTTCTTCTTCTTTATTATGTCTAGCTAAGTTAATTATGTCAAGGTGACAAGGTTTCACTAATGGTGTTAGAATAAGTATAATATGAACTCAACATGGACTTCAATGCTTAAATCCTAAACAAGTTTGCTATTAACATGTCTTATCATTTTTATCTTATTAATCCTTAATACCTTGCTTGTTAAATGGTTAATCTAGATTTGTGTTGTATAACACTTGGTACATCAAACACTTGATCCTTCATAGTCTTCGGCCGACATCGTTATTATGAGAGGAACTTGATTTGTTGTCAACATAAGTTAGCATCATGAATACTTGATAAAATTTGTAAGTATGGTATTATGTAAATAAGATGATTAATATGATCATGTTGATAATTTATAAAGAGTTTATATTTTACTTATCTCTAATACTATTAGTGGATCCTCTAACCTTGACATTTGTTTTTATCATTGTTTAATCTTTACATTTATCTTGCATCTCAAAGTCCTATTTTACTCATCATCACCATCATCATCCTCTTCATTGTTGTTTTCATTATTATTATTATTATTATTATTATTATTATTATTAATTATAATTTATATAGTTCACCTCTTTGTGGTTCGACCCGGTCTTGCCGGGTTATTTATTCTCGTGACACTCCTCGGACTTGGGATAAGACATCAACTCTTTGATTATGTCAAGTTTTTGTTGGGCGTTCTGGGGAGTGAAATTCTTGTATAAATTATAATATTTATTTTATTTTTTATTTTTCACTTTTCTTGTATCTAACTTTTGTTTCTTTTATTTTGTTTCTTTTTCTCTTGTTTTCTTCTTCCTTCTATTCTTTTTCTACACGTGCATGAGAGTTTGGTCACGTACATTAAGTGGTAGACTTTGTAGGGTATCCTCATTATTTTCAGAAAATATGGCTGAAGAAGATAACCAATCACTTCATAATGAGAATAATGAGAATAATCGAGTTAGAACACTAAGAGACCACATGAATCCAACAAGAACAAGTGCATCCTCATGTATAGTTTTTCCTCCTGATGCATCTCACTTTAATTTTAAGCCAAACATTATTCAACTTTTACCTTCTTTCCATGGCTTAGATCTAGAAAATCCATATTTGCATTTGCGAGAATTTGAAGAAGTTTGTAATACCTATAATAACTTAAATTGTAGCATGAACACCATCAGATTAAAGCTTTTTCCTTTTTCATTAAAAGATAAAGCTAAAACATGGCTACAGAATCTTAGGTCAGGATCCATTCGGGCTTGGGATGAAATGCAACAACAATTTTTAAAGAAGTTTTTTCCATCTCATAAAACAAACTCTTTCAAAAGACAAATTACCACTTTCACTCAAAAACCAGGAGAAACATTTTATCAATGTTGGGATAGGTATTGAGATTTGCTTAATACTTGCCCTCATCATGGTTTTGAAACATGGAGATTGGTTTCATATTTTTATGAAGGATTAACACCTAAAGATAGGCAAATGGTGGAATTGATGTGTAACGGAACTTTTAAAAATAAAGACCCTGATGAAGCAATGAAGTACCTAGACTTGCTAGCCGAAAATGCTCAAAATTGGGACACTACAGGCACTTATGAGGCGCCAGGTAAAACTCAACCTCATACATCTAGTGGAGGTATGTACAACCTTAGGGAAGATCATGACCTCCAAGCTAAATTTGCATCTTTAGCTAGAAAAGTCGAGGCACTTGAATTTAAAAAGAATGGTCAATTAAAATCTATTCAAGACATTGTGTGTCAAATTTGTGAAACGAATGAACATGCAACCAATGATCATCAACTTTGCCTTCTTTCAAGGAATGCCTCCATGAACAAGCCCATGTTTTAAACAGTTTCCAAAGGCCCAGTCATAACCCATATTCACAAACATACAACCCTGGTTCGAGAAATCACCCAAATTTCAGTTAGAAGAGTGGTAACAATAATGCACAAACTTCACAGCCACCGTTTCAAGCACCCCATAATTTCCAAAATTCTCATGGATATGCACCTCCTTATGCTCCACCTCCTAGAAGAAATCTTGAGGAAACATTGCATGCATTCATTGAAAAGCAGGAGACAATCAACACTCAAAATGCTCAAACCATGGCAGATCTAAAAGATGCTCTTGCAAAAGTCACATCTGCTCTCAGTTTTCAAGAAAAAGGTAAGTTTCCATCTCAATCACAACAAAATCCCAAGGGGCAATACAATGCAAACGCAAGTAGTTCTGGAAGCCAACACATGGATCAAGTCAAATCAGTCATCACTCTTCGCAGTGGTAAGGTTATTGAAAAACCCACTCTTGAACCTTGTGAGAAAGATGAGTTAATCTCCGAGGGTAAGGAAGGGGTTGAATCTGAACATTGCAAAGAAAAGACTGATTTCCCACCAACACTTCTATTTCCTCATGCCATGACCAAACAAAGAAAAGTCAATCACAACTCTAAAATCTTTGAAACTTTCAAACAGGTAAGGATCAATATTCCTTTGTTAGATGCTATTAAACAGGTACCTTCTTATGCTAAATTTTTAAAAGATCCGTACCTCGTGAAGAGAAAACGAATGTGAAAAAGAAAGCTTTTTTAGCCGAACAAGTAAGTGCCATTCTTCAGAACAATAATGCTTTGAAATATAAAGACCCTGGTTGTCTTACAATTTCTTGCTTTATTGGAGAACATAAAATTGAAAGAGCTTTACTTGATCTTGGAGCTAGTGTGAATTTACTTCCATATTCAGTCTTTCAGAGTCTCAATCTAGGTGAGTTAAAACCAACTCGTAACTCTTTTTACTTGCCGATAGATCTGTAAAAGTGCCTAGAGGAATAGTTGAAGATGTGTTAGTTCAAGTTGATAAATTCATTTATCCTGTGGATTTTATTGTCTTGGATACACAACCTGTTGAAGCATGTAATTCAATTCTTGTTATTTTAGGACGTCCGTTTCTTGCAACTTCTAATGCATTGATTAATTGTAGGAATGGACTGATGAAGTTATCATTTGGAAACATGACATTGGAGATGAATATTTTCAACATTTGCAAGCAACTCGGAGATAATAATGATTTACCGGGAAGTGGACTTTATTGAAAAATTAGTTCATGATCAATTTGAAACTATTTCCAATGAAATTGAGTTTAATGAATCGAGAATTTTCAAATGATTTATTTTCAGTAAGAATCAAAATCAAGTAATTGTAGACCACAAATTGATGAATTGCCATCACAATCAATTGAGTCCATACCTTCCAGGTGTTCAA
This sequence comes from Populus deltoides, assembly GCA_015852605.2. Lineage (NCBI taxonomy): Eukaryota > Viridiplantae > Streptophyta > Magnoliopsida > Malpighiales > Salicaceae > Populus > Populus deltoides. The sequence goes on along the minus strand of CM027588.2, from coordinate 8,038,950 downwards.
CCACCAAAACCGATCCAAGCCGTTACCATTCAATCTCAAATACTCATTTTTGGGAGAAAATGACACTTTTCAGGTAATAATTTCTTCCAAACTTAATGCACATCAAGAAGGTAAGTTACTAAAACCTATGAAAATGCACCAAAATGCATTAGGATGGACCATAGCTGACATAAAAGGAATTAGTCCTTTGATTTGCACACACAGGATTTATTTAGAGGAAAATGCTAAACCCTCTAGAGAAATGCAACGAAGGATTAATCCTAATATGAAAGAAGTAGTGAGAAATGAAGTCATTAAGCTTCTTGATAATGGAATCATTTATCCTATTTACGACGACAAATGGGTAAGTCCTACCCAAGTTGTACCCAAGAAGTCTGGAGTCACTGTGGTAACAAATGAGAAAAATGAGTTAATTCCAACTAGAACCATTACTGGTTGGCGAATGTGCATTGACTATAGAAAACTTAATTCAATGACTAGAAAAGATCATTTCCTTTTACCTTTCATGGATCAAATCCTAGAAAGAGTTGCAGGTCATGAATTTTATTGTTTTCTAGATGGCTATTCAGGTTATAATCAAATTGAAATTGCATTGGAAGATCAAAAGAAGACTACTTTCACATGTCCATTTGGTACTTTTGCATATCGAAGGATGCCTTTTGGTTTATGTAATGCACCAGCCACGTTTCAAAGATGCATGCTTAGCATATTCAGTGATATGGTTGAACGTTTTCTTGAAATTTTTATGGATGATTTTTCTGTTTTTGGCAATTCATTTGATGATTGTTTGACTAACTTAGAAAAGGTTTTGAGCAGGTGTGAAGAGAAGAATCTTGTGCTCAATTGGGAAAAATGTCATTTTATGGTAACAAACGGCATTGTACTTGGTCACATTGTTTCATCAAAAGGAATTGAGGTCGACAAATCTAAAATTGAGTTAATTGCCAACTTACCAACACCAAAATCTGTTAAAGATGTTAGAACATTCTTAGGACATGCTGGTTTTTATAGAAGGTTCATTAAAGATTTTAGTGTCATATCTAAGCCGTTGTGTAACCTTCTAACAAAGGAAAATGTTTTTAAATGGACTGAACAATGTGAAAAAGCCTTTGTTAAACTTAAAAACTTGCTTATACGCTCCCGTCATTCAACCTCCCGATTGGTCATTACCTTTTGAAATAATGTGTGATGCTAGTGATTATGTCGGTAGGGTCTTGTCTTAGGACAAAGAAAAGATAAGAAACCCTATGTGATTTACTATGCAAGTAAAACTTTAAATAGTGCTCAAATGAATTACACTACCACTGAAAAGGAATTACTTGCGTAGAGTATTTGCATGTGACAAGTTCGGATCTTATCTTGTTGGCTCACTGTTGTTGTTTTTAGTGATCATGCGACTTTGAAATATCTTCTTTCAAAAAAGGATTCTAAGGCTAGATTAGTACGATGGATTTTGTTACTTCAAGAATTTGATATCACAATCAAAGACAAGAAAGGCACCGAAAATGTTGTTACGGATCATTTGTCAAGATTAACAACAGATTCGAGATCCGACATCACACCAATCGATGACTACTTTCCTGACGAATCTTTATTTTCTGTCTCTACAATGCCTTGGTTTGCTAATATTGTTAATTTTCTTGTTTCAGGATATTTGCCGACTCATTGGAGCACCCAAGACAAAAAAAAGTTCTTGAACGAAGTGAAGAACTTTTATTGGGATGACCCTTATTTATTCAAATATTGTCCTGATCAAATATTTCAAAGATGCATTCGTGATAATGAGGTAAGTAGTGTCATTAAGTTTTGTCATTCTGAAGCATGTGGGGGTAATTTCTCATCGAAGAAGACAACTGCAAAAATCTTACAAAGTGGATTTTCTATGGCCCACCATGTTCAAGGACACGCATGCATTCTGCAAGATTTGTGAAAATTGTCAAAAGTTGGGGTCTATTTCAAAACGTCACATGATGCCTTTAAATCCTATCCTTGTCATTGAAATATTTGACTGTTGGGGTATAGATTTCATGGGTCCATTTCCTCCTTCATTTGGTTTTATGTACATATTGGTCGATGAGATTATGTTTCAAAATGGATAGAGGCAATTCCAAGTCGAAATAATGATCACAAAACAGTGATCAAGTTTTTGAAAGAAAATATCTTGAGTCGATTTGGAATTCCTCGAGCCATGATAAGTGATGGTGGAACACATTTCGCAACAAGTCATTTGAGTCTTTAATGAAGAAATATGGAATCACACACAAAGTTGCCACCCCTTATCACCCTCGGACAAGTGGACAAGTAGAACTTGCTAATAGGGAGATCAAGCAGATCTTGGAGAAAATAGTGAACCCTAATAGGAAAGATTGGTCTTTAAGACTTAATGATGCACTTTGGGCTTATCGAATCGCTTATAAAACATCATTAGGTATGTCACCTTATAGACTAGTCTATGGAAAACCTTGTCACTTACTCGTGGAACTTGAACATAAAGCTTATTGGGCTATTAAAGCTTTCAATTCAAATCTTGATCTTTGCTAGTCATTCGAAAATTACAAATAAATGAGCTTGAGGAAATAAGAAATGATGTATATGAAAATTCAAGAATTCATAAAGCAAGAATCAAAGAGTTTCATGACAAGAAAATACTTAGAAAAACATTCAATGTTGGTCAAAAAGTCTTGCTTTATAATTCTCGACTCCATTTATTTCCTGGAAAACTAAGATCAAGATGGAGTGGTCCTTTTATTGTGAAACATTTGTATCCATATGGGGCCTGTGATATCGAGAATCCAAAGAATGGGAATGTTTTCAAGGTAAATGGACATCGTTTGAAAGTTTACTTTGACAATTTTTCAGTTGAAAATGACTCTATTGAATTGAGTACTCCTGTATATAAAGATTGATTCTTTTTCTCACATTGTTTTTTTTGTTTCTTTTTGTGTGACTTTTATTTTGCTAGTTTCTCTCACCCCGGTCAAATGGCGGATAACGGTACTCCGTGACTCTTAAAGTCGGTTCTTTCAGTTTCCCATGATAACTGATATCGTGTATATATTTGTGCAATTCTTTGCTGTTTCTCCTTTCTTTGCATCTCTTTTCCACTTCTCATCTAAAAAAAATGGACACCACTCTTGAAAAATTAAAAAAGTATTTTCCTGCTCTACCTCGAATCGCGATTACAAAAATTTACCGTGCTAGATGTGCAAGATTGCGATTGTTAATGAACCATGGAATTCCTCGAAGATATTCAGGCTAATTGAAGCAAAGGTCCGATTATCAGGTGAGTCCTCTAATTCTTTCATTTCATACATGCCCGAGCAGGTAAAAGCACTTTTGCAAAGAAACGTCGTGCAAAAGCGATTGCAAGTCGTCCGCAGATGTGCGGATGGACTTGTAATGCAAAATGTCGTTCTTTAGGAATGGTATCTGTAAATCGTGAAGATAAAATACAGTTCATTAAGGATGACCTGAGTAAGGAGTCTTTAGATAATCTTCTATTGACTCTTGAGACGCACCCTAGTGGAGATGTGCATCGTACAATTCATGATTTATGGCCACAATTCCATAAAGAACATGCTCGACATAGTCTTGGGAATCTGACTAAAAAAGACCCTGTTTGTCAGTTTTTAAGAAAACTGGATGGGAAGCATATCCCCAACCCATAGAGGGCGTTTAAGCCGTTCTTGGACGTAAAACCAAGGGAAGATGTGAGCCACAATCACAACTGCTTGTACATATATATTTTTAAAATAAAAAAATCAAAAAATCAAAAAATCAAAAAAAAATATAAAAATCAAAAAAATCAAAAAAATAATAAAGAGAGAGAGGCTCCAGCTGGCCTACATATAGGTGGTATGATTGGATTTTTAATTTCTCATCTATAAATTCTTCTCTTCCTTCCCTTTATTTCTACTCAACCCACGCATTCAACAGATATCGAAGTGTGTAGAAATGGCAGGTTCCTCGAGTCATCAAATAAAAAATATTTGTATTTTCGGTGGATCTAGTCCTGGGAAAGAAATAGAGTTTTTAGAATCAGCAAATCATCTTGGTCAGGTATTAGCTGAGAGAAAGATTCATTTAGTGTATGGCGGAGGCAGCCTTGGGTTAATGGGAGGTGTGTCAATAGCTGCATTTTTAGGAGGCAGTCAAGTTTTGGGGGTCGTCCCCAAAGTTTTAGCAAAAGAGGACCTCCTTGGAAAAACAATTGGAGAGGAACTACAGGTCTCCACAATGTCTGAACGATTGAATACAATGTTTAAACATCCGATGCCTTTATTGCCTTACCGGGTGGTCCGGGTACATTGGAAGAGATCTTTCATATTTTCTCTTGGGCCCAACTGCACATTCACCATAAACCTATAGGTTTGTTAAATGTTAATGGTTTTTACGATAAATTGTTGTCTTTTCTTGATGAAGTTGTGGAACAGGAATTTCTAACATCTTCGGCACGACGAATCATAATCTCTATCCGCTCCGCTGAACAATTGATTGACCAACTACAATCTTTCATCCCTATCATTGATCCCTCTATGAGTCGCATACATTGGTCAACTGAGAAAAGCCGTAAAAAGCTTAGATTGGATTTGAGCCTTCATTTGTGAAACTTTGTGTCTTTTGGTTTTATTAATATCTTATTATTTTGTTTTGTTATTTCTTATATTTGTTTAAGTGTGTTTCAGGTTTGTCAGTATTCGTTGTTTCAGGTGATGTCTTCTATACTCTATCTTTCTACCTTAGGACATTGAGGACAATGTCTCATTTTGGTTGGGGGGAAAGGGTAGTAGTTGATATTTCAAAAAAAAAAACCTAATGTGTTTTCTTTTTCATAAACTATTTGCAAAACTGTTATTAAGATGGCAGAGTAATGAGTATTGACTCTTGAGACGCATCTTAGTAAATATTCATAACAAGGTCTATTATTACACTTCTTGAAATATTCAGGTTTACAAACTCTCGCATTGTTATCACTTGACTCTGCTCATGTACTTATTTAACAAGTATTCGTAAACCTTCATTTTCACACACACACTTTAACATATGATTGTGGGTTGCATATTGGATTATTACATTATTTATGTTCTTTTGTTAAAGGTAACAACTAAGGAAAAGGGATAGTATAAAAAAAAAAACAAAAAAAAGTATATATAATAATAAAAAAAAACGTAGATAAGTTTGATTTCGTAGCCTCCCTAATCTAAGCAATTAAGCCCGAAAGGGTGTTTTAATACCTAATACCCTAAAGTCAACTGACTTGGGAGCTATTGGCCCAAAGCTTGTTACATGGGTTAAGGAGAAAAACTTAAGGGAATCAAACATTGCACTATCTACGATGTCAGATTCTACGAACCCGAGTTATTAAGCTCGAAGGGGTGTCTCAACACCTAATGCCCTAAGACCAACTAGTCTGGGAGTCATTAGCCAAAAGCTCGTTACATGGGTTAAAGCGACGTGTTTTAAGTTATATGTGTATAAATATAAAAAAAAGAAAAAAAAAAGATAATAATCCCAACCCAAGGAAGTTAACCTGAAACATTAGAACAAAAATCTTGTTTTCTTCCAATAAAAGCCCCGTCATCTATGTTTTCATATATTGAGCACATAAAAAGGAAGGTTTATTAATATTTTGTATAAAAAGGTATTGAGCGGATATATAAATTTAATGAGAGTTTGTTTACTTGGATAGATTAATGGAAGTTAAATGATGAATGCCTTGCTTTGTGGAACTTGCAAATTGTTTTTCTATTTTAACGCTTTGATTACTAGGGACTAGTAATAAGCTGGTTGGGGGTGTGATTAGTACTTAAAAGTGCATTTTTATTAAGGTTTTATATCATCATTTTGCACTTGAAGTATCAATAACTCCTTAACTAGAGCATGTTTTATAATAACAAATCTGATAATATAAGATAGCTTTAATTTATGGTAAATGTTCATTTTAAATGCAGGCATATCTCACAATTCAAAGGATTGATTGATGTGATTAACTATTGAAAGTGAAAGGACAAAGAAACGGCTAAGATTAGAAAGGAGATACCGATTCAATTCAAATTGGAACACTGTTCGGTTATTGGGTCATATCTGGAGCTGTAGATCTTGGATTTCAGCTTAATTTATATGGATGGAAAGATAAGAAATAGGCCTACAATGTTCATGAATAGTGTAAGACCCAAATCTGCCGTTTTCAAATTCAAAGTTTGGCCACAAAAGAGAAGTCGGAATCCGTCCGTAATCCAGCCCAAACACTGCTTAGAATTTTACCCATATCTGGAGTTCTAGAAGGCCAAATGACGTGAAATTTGGTGGGTGTAAGGAAAAGACAATTTCCAACAACTTTCATGAAGAAGATTGACTCAAATTCGGATGGTAACAATGACATTTCATCCAGACAAGAGCTTGAGGTCTATCCACCACGTCCACCAACAGCACTACTCAGTATTTTAGCCATATCTCGAGCTCTAGTGATCCAAATGCTCTGAAATTTTATGGGTGACAAGATAAGATGATTTCCAACAACTTTCATGAGGAACACTTGGCCAAATTCTGAATGGAGCAATGTCATTTCATCCAGCCAAAGTGCTTGAGTCTGCTGTCCACCAAGTCCACTAAATCAATAGTTGGCCACTACATCAATAATCAATTACCAAATGAATAGTTCTGAATTTTAGCCTATAAAAGGAGGCATTTTCCATTCATTTGAGAAGCTTGGTTCTAAGATCAAGATCATGTTCTTGCTCTCTCTTTATTGTTGTAATGCTTAAGTTTTATTTTCATTAATCTCTTGTTCATGCTTTTCATTTCCTTTACTATACTTAGTTAACTTATATCATGTTTATGTTCTTATCTTGTTTATTTATGTTCTTCTTCTTTATTATGTCTAGCTAAGTTAATTATGTCAAGGTGACAAGGTTTCACTAATGGTGTTAGAATAAGTATAATATGAACTCAACATGGACTTCAATGCTTAAATCCTAAACAAGTTTGCTATTAACATGTCTTATCATTTTTATCTTATTAATCCTTAATACCTTGCTTGTTAAATGGTTAATCTAGATTTGTGTTGTATAACACTTGGTACATCAAACACTTGATCCTTCATAGTCTTAGCCGACATCGTTATTATGAGAGGAACTTGATTTGTTGTCAACATAAGTTAGCATCATGAATACTTGATAAAATTTGTAAGTATGGTATTATGTAAATAAGATGATTAATATGATCATGTTGATAATTTATAAAGAGTTTATATTTTACTTATCTCTAATACTATTAGTGGATCCTCTAACCTTGACATTTGTTTTTATCATTGTTTAATCTTTACATTTATCTTGCATCTCAAAGTCCTATTTTACTCATCATCACCATCATCATCCTCTTCATTGTTGTTTTCATTATTATTATTATTATTATTATTATTAATTATAATTTATATAGTTCACCTCTTTGTGGTTCGACCCGGTCTGCCTTTGCGGGTTATTTTCTTCCGTGACACTCCTGCACTTGGGATAAGACATCAACTCTTTGATCATGTCAGACCCAAACTTTTTTTATTAACAAATTTTCTTGCCAACACCACATAATCTCAAAATTTATAGGAAAGCATAAAAGAAGGAGAAGGAGAGCCAAAGGTAGCAGATTTGGAAAAGGGACAGATTTGGGATTAGTTTCTGGAAATAAGGGTGCTTTTCCATCGAGTGGGTCGGGTTCTATTAAAAGAGAAGCAATTGAATAAAAGGAGAGGAAGATGAAGAGATGGAGTGGAATTGAAAGCATATCTTTCCGATTTAAACAAACTATCCCTCTCCTGTTGTCACTCGTTCACTCCTTAATGAAAGGAGATTTTTTTGGGTAATGCTCTGTTTTTGGGTAAATCAACTATGGACATGCTAGAGAGAGTTTATCGGAACATTAGGTAAGGGGAGTGGGGAGATCAACTGTGAAATTGAAAATGGTTTGGAAAAAATCATAAAAAAAGAGTGGGGAGATCAACCGGAATGAAAAAACAAAACAAACTCGGTTTCTGTGAAAAAACACAGCATAGGTTTGCTGTGTTTTTTTCATAGAAACTAAACAAAATGGGTTTGTTGTGTTTGAAAATGGTTTTGATGTTTTGTTTGGTTTGGTTTTTGTAAAAAATACTGAGCATGGGTTTGCTATGTTTTGTTCATGGTTTCTGTGAAAAAAACGCAGCAAATTAAACAATATAAATCGTGAAAAAAACGCAGTAAATTAAACAATATCACAAGATTTATGCCATTATTATAATTATAGATCTAAACAAAGAAGATGAAAACATAAGACAAATAATAAATAGACATTTGAGGAAAAAGAGTTACTTGAAATAAGAGCTGGTAAAGAGATTTGAGAGAGAGAGAGAGAGAGAGAGTTAGGGATTTATATTCTGTAACACGATGTTATGTTTTTTTGTAAACAAAGAAAAGTGTTTTTCTTAGGATAAGAAAAGGAAAACACTTTCCTGCCATAAAGCATTAATTTTTTCTTTGACTGGAATTCATTTTCCTTGACCAACTTTCTGTATGTTTACTAAACATACGAAAGTGAGGAAAATGGTTTCCAGGAAAGTGAATTCCTGGAAACAAACAAGACATAAGTTAAATATCTAATTAATCTTGACTATTTAGAAATATTTTAAATTTTAAAATTATATTTGTTTGACATTGTGTTTATATTGCATAATTTATAATTAATTTATCTTGAATTTGAATTATATTTGTTGAATATATATATATATATATGAACAGTATAACCCCAAAATGGCACACCGAAACACTCCCAAACTGAAACATTCCATTCCAATTGAAAAAACAAAACACCTATCGAAACGGAATTGACAACCTTGATTGTGAGGGTTAAAATTACACAAAAAAACTACACAAAAATCCAAAATAAAAAACAACAATAAAAAAGGGTTAAAATTGCAAAACAATAAAAATAAATCATAGGGCAACAATAAATTTTCAATTTTGAGAGTTAAATTAAAAAGAATAAAAAAATGAAAAAATGAAAAAAATAGAAAGAATGAAGAACAAAATAAATAAATAAAGCAATATAAACTTTGATTGAATAGTGAAATTAAAAATAATAAACTTTTTATAAACAAAGTCAAGGAAAAAAAAGAAATAAGAGGAATAAGGATCAAATAGAAGACTTCAAAACATAATAAACAAATATGATCTTGCATAAATTTTCAACATGTTTTTTTTTATATAAAACAATTCTTATATGTAATTCGAAAAAGTCATGCACACATCTAATTAAACAAATCAATAAGCATTGCATAAAAAAATGAAAAAAAAAGACTCATCAACAATAAATAAAAACAAAATTGAAAAAACTAAGAGATAAATGTAGATCAAGATAATTCATATCGCAACACGGGTAATTTACCTGATTGTGTTTAATGAATTTATTTATCAAAATAAATTTATATTAGAAACTGACACACACATAAAATTTATTGAATAAAATAAAAGAGAAAAAATACTATGCAAAACCGGATGTATTAAAAATCTTAAAAAAGAATCAATATTTACAAAAAAAGAAATTTAATAAATATAAAATTTTAGAAAAATTATAGATGAATTATACCAACCTCTTTAAAAATTAAACACACACAATATCATTAAAAAATAATCACAATCTAAAAATGGCCAAATAAAAAAAAGTCATAGAAAAAAAGTATTAATTAAATCATAAACCCAAAAAGTTATTTAAAAAATACACATAAAATAAGACATTAATTAAGATAAAAAATTATTACTTTTTAAAAGAGAAGAATAGGCCAAATGCGTAGCTAAGCTTAGCATATGGCCTATCAAGTAACAGCCCGCATACATGTCTTTATTTTCTTTAAAGTTAACGGGGGAGGATGACATCCACCCCAACCATTTCATAAAAAAAAAAAGGAATTGTCATTGTATGGAACCCAAAAAAACTTAACATCAACTCGAAACCTAAAATATTTCCAAGTTCAAATATATTTTTTAAAACTCTTTGAAGGTAAAAAAAAACTAATATGAACTCTCCTCGTCATATAGAACTATTTGCACAAAATTCGACTGTTTAAGTGGCCAAAATCATTACCAATGACAGTTTTTTCTTTCTATGCCAAAATCCAACGACTCCCTCTCACTTCTCCCACCAAAAAAGAATTGAAAAAAATAATAAAAGTAAAATTTGGTACTAAAACTAAATTTTTAAAAATTACATGGACTGGTTACTTAATAGCTCAAAAAGATGGGGGACTAAAATGAACTTTTAAAACAAATTTCAAATCCACCACCTATTCTACATGTCTTTTTCACCACAGTCCCCTATCTTTTAATTCAACCATTTCTCCTATTAAAATACGTAATTGGGTGTTAATTTGAGCTTAAAGAGTTAAATTGCGCCAAATAAAATTTTAAGGATCAAATATAAAATTAAAAAAAACTGCTCCAATCCATAATATCGTGTGAGGAGGTGAACGATAATAATAAAAAGCCTTCTCTTAGTTTTTTTTAATTAAAAGAATTTTACAATAACCTAAAATGCATTTATATTAATGTGTTCTTTTCTTGCATTAGAAATTAACTTGGAATGCTATCCATATTGAAGGGCGGGTTAAATGATGGTTAGTATAAGCTGTTTAAAAGTGTAGTGTTGATTGTTTTTTAAAATGTTTTTAATTTAAAAATACATCAAAATAATTTTTTTAAAAAAATTATTTTTGACATCAATACAATAACATAATCCAAAAATATTCATAAAATTAATTATAAGCAAAATTTTTTTTTAAAATTTTTAGAAATGCAATTTTAATCGTATTTTTAAATACACATATTATAAGTGGTCGTTTGAGAATATGATTGGAGATACTTTTCAAAATAATTTTTGCTTGAAAATATGTTAAAATAATATATATATTTTTTATAATTTATTTTTAATATTAATATATCAAAATGGTAAAAAAAAAACTAAAATAAATTAATTTAAAAATAAAATTCAAATGTTCACAAAAGGAAAAAAAACAGGTTGAATGCGAAACATCTCTTGTATTCAAGTTTCAAACGCAGCGTTTTAACTTTTACGCTCACAGCTGAATCATACACGAGGACTCCCCTTTATTCCATCATTTCATCTACTCATTTAGGGTTTACTTCACTCCCCCTCCCCCCCTCTCTTCCTCCACAAAGCTATGTCATGATCCCATTGAATTGAATTGAATTCTCCAAACCCTAAAAGAAATCATAACTCTTTTTAAAATATAAAATAAAGACTGAAAAAAAAAACATGTCAACAACTCTCCCTCCCATGGAGTGTTCGTATGTAACTGAAGAATTTCTCCGTGAATTGAAGGGCGGAAACCATAGCTTCCGTCTCCATCACCCTGTGCCTATTCTTCGATTTCTCTACGAGCTCTCCTGGAACTTGGTACTACTATTATTTATACTTGCTTTCCAATTTGAGTTTATTTTTACTTGAATATGTCTCGATTGATTGTTTTAGGTTCGAGGAGAACTGCCGTTTCAAAAGTGTAAAGCTGCTCTGGATTCTGTGGAGTTTGTTGATAAAGTGTCTGCCGTAGGGCTGGGTTCGAATTTCGCTGATATTATTACTCAAATGGCTCAAGATGTTGGTTTTGTTTTTGTCCCTCTCCTTTTATGATCGAGTATATCAGAGTTAACGTGAATTTGACTTATTTGTCTTCACATAGTTATAACTATCATAATTATTGTTTGATATGCTATTTTGTATTGCTTAATCTACACTGTGACTTTGGAACCTAAGTTTTTGATCTCTTATTATCTGTGGTAATCGATGATTTTTATTATAAACTCATGTGCTTGACTGATTTTGCAGCTAACAATGTCTGGAGAGTACCGTTCTCGTCTCATAAAGTTGGTTAGTATTGATAATTTTTAAGGCCTTTATTTGTATGTTTGATGCTCAAATTTCTGGTTGTTTTTGTTGCGTGGAAATAACTGCTCTGTGCTGCTGCTGCTATTTATTTTGATGTTTCCAGCTATCTGCTTTATACTTGTGAATCTCACATTGCTTAGTGCAGAACGTGCTCTTTAATTTTGTGTTCATTTTATCAGTTCAACCATAGCATTCGTGTTTGGAAACCCTCCAAATTTAGTCTTACAACATATATGAATTTCATTACTAAATGTTTCCCTCTTATTATAAAGCATCATCTGCTATATACTGATAGTGTCATGCTATGATGTGTATTTGGTTACCTGTTCTTGTCCATGCATCATTTTTTGGTTTAGATGGAATATATATGAGAATCTTTAAGGAAACATAAGTATTGCTTGGATTGTCCTTTTTCAGTATGATGCCGTGGGGCTTGTAGGGTGGTGCCTTTTCCATTTAGTTTAACTTGTGAGTCTTTGTTTGTCTAGTCTCTTCTGTTTGTTCAGTGTCTGTGTGCCATTTATTTGTTAACATAAACATGCAATATACCTTGCACAGTACTGAATTATTTATTAATGTGTGGGATAACCTATATCTTCTTCATTTTTTGATTTTATTAATGTGTGGGATAACCTATATCTTCTTCATTTTTTGATATTTGGCTTTCCATGCTTCTCCCCCATTTGAGTGTTACTATGCAGTCATTATTAAATATAAAGTCCTTTCTTTCTTTTCAGGCAAAATGGCTGGTTGAATCTGCATTGGTCCCATTGAGGTTTTTCCAAGAGCGTTGTGAGGTGGATCTTTTGTTCGTTTAAAATGTTTTTGCTGCTCATCATTTCATAACACTTATTTGGTCTCTCATTTGACCTTAGTAAAAAAAAAGTTTTTTAAGTACACATTTTCTGTTTGCAGGAGGAATTTCTGTGGGAAGCTGAAATGATAAAGATAAAGGCTCAAGACTTGAAGGGCAAAGAGGTGAATTAATTAAAATGTTCACAAACACAAAGCTATTGTTTTGAATTTGGAGCTATTACTTTCATCAACTTTGGGTATATCCAGCCTGGGTTCTTCAGTGAACTTAATTCCCTGCACATCCTCTGGACTTTGTTTCCGAACACCTGATCTGATCATTGAATGTTGATTAGCATTTAGCTTTTTGCTTTTCATATATAACAAGAAATTATGTCAATGTTTGGATGAGTTAATTGATCTTGCACCCGTGCAAATGAAATTTGAGGAAGGCATGGAAGATCTGTTTTCGCGGCTGATGAGTTAATCATTTTATTTTTTTCGGCCATGATAATCACTTGAAGCAGTTTGCATTAGAGTTCCATGAGACTACTTAATCCTGCATGCAATTGATATATTTTTCTATTGCTTTCAGGTCAGGGTAAACACACGTCTTCTTTATCAGCAAACAAAATTTAACCTTCTCCGCGAAGAGAGTGAGGGCTATGCCAAACTGGTATGCTAAATATTTGATTCTTTCTTTGCTCTTTGTAAAGTTTTCAAGTTAATTTGTTGATCACCCTTTTACAAATGTATGCCAATGGAGGGAACATTTGTTGCAATTCGTCATATCACTACATGATTTTTTGTTTGATTCTTCTCTCATCATATAAAATATTGGAGGCTTTCTAGTAGAGGTTTGCTTTCTTTAATTTTAATCTGTATACCTATATTGGGAGGTAAATTATTGCTTTGACCCAATAGATTTTTCTACACAAGGCACATTGCTCTAAAACTGTTTGCTCTTGGGTTCTTTGATAACTGTATTTTTAATAGTGCATTAGTTCATCATCAGAACTGTGTTTTATGTTTCTAATAACCAAATGGTTTGCTTGCATGAGAACAAATCATTTTCTTACTGCTGATAGTGTATCCCATAAAGTTTCTTTAATTTAATCCTGTATGCCATCTTGGAATTGGAGTGACAAAGCAATTGCAACTTGGCAATTTGGACAGTCTAGATTGTGCATTGAGCACAGTGAAAAATCATGTTTGTGTGAAAGTTTTCCAAGTGAAGAATGGTCAAATATGGCTATTTTATTAGATGAATGAAAAATGCGCAGGCTCCATTTTTTTTCTTGATAAAGGACTACGCTGTTTGAAAACAAAGAATTAAAAAAATAACATTTCATTATTTTACCTGTGCTTCACCGTTTATGTTTATTTTGCTTTGGGACATTTCTCAAGATGTATTTGTCTCTACGTCCACAAAATATTAATAGATATCTGAATTAAAAGTGTAGCCTATGTTTGCATGTATATATTTTTGGAGTTATAGCAGACAGTTCCATGTGGTTAATGTTGAAACTTGAGATTGTGTTTGTGTCTGTAAAACGTAGGTGCAAAGGAAGTATTTCTTAGCATCTGTTTATTCAGTCAGTCCTAGCTTAGGTAATGCGCCATATAATGTTACTGACAATTAGTTGCAGCCAATCAGCTACCCTTTAGCTATATTTATGGTAACAAGATCTTAATTTTCTCTTAGTCTCTTCTATCTGTTTTTCCCTCTGTTTATTTCTGTTTAACAAGTGGGCTCTCTTGTGCACTTTTTTTGTACTAGCTATTTTTGGGGGAATTATTTTCTTGGCCTTTATCTCTTATGTAATAAATGATTGGAGCATTTTCTTGAGCTTTATGGATATGTTGTTTTGCTTGGAATGTAGCTTTTTATTTGTGATTTTCTTTTGAGCAATGTTTGTATATATATATTACATCAAACATTAAATTACTTTTGTAAAATTGTATCTTGACATGATCAAGTTGGGGTGTCCTTTTTTTTTTCTTGATCAAGGAAATGAAAAATATTATGAAAGTAGATGAGGCTGTAATGCTGCATCCCTGATGAGACTACTCTATGCAATACAAAGAATTTTTATGCATCATATTCCTGCTGTTTTTGGTCAGGTTTGCATGATCTGCTGCTTAGTTATAATGCTTTGCTTGGTCATGCTTAGAATTGGAGTCTTATATCAAGTGGAACTCTGCAAGGGGCAAATCTTATTGGGTCAGATCTGAATTTTAAGATTAGATTATTTTTTACCACCTATATGATTGATATAAGCTGAGATGGCTTATCTTTAGTTTTGGTTTGGTTTGTTGAAGTTTTTCTTTCTGTCTTCCATTATAAAGCACATGCACTTGTCGAGTTATTCTCTACATGCCAAGTATGTTCCCTAAGTGATGCAGACAACAAAAAAAATCATGATTGATGTCCTTTTGTATAAAAGGGTATTTCTGTAATTTTCAGATTTGCTGGAAAATCTGGAAAAAATGTCTAGGCCTAGGTTATTTTCTATTTAGTATTTTATTAGTTCTAAAGTAATAAGCTTTATTAGTTTTTTCCTCTTCTACATAGATTTCTTATATAGGAAAATAAGTTCTTGTTGGACCAGGAGTAGGCATCTCTATATAAGGTTTGTGTAGTCTAAAATAAGCCTTTTAATATTTCAATGACAGTTGATGAATAAAATTCCAGAAATTTGCTTTTCATTGTGTGACTGAACCTCCTCTTAGGTGTGACTCCTAAGAACCTAGGTGTGAAGCTTAGGTTTTTCTATCCTCTAGGTGTTACTCCTATAATCAATCTACATCCTTCTTATATTCCAGCATAAATTCACAATGTTACAGCCCTAAACAACCTCTAAAAAGTTAGATTCAGAACAGCCTCCTAGGCTGCCCTACATTAGTTGGTATCAGAGCTTCAAGATCCTAGGATGCGTTCTACTTAAATTATGGTGACTGTCTGTCAACGAATTGAATTCCAAGTTTGAGAGCATTATGCAAGCAGTTGGGCAAGAGTTAAGTCTACAAATGATAGGATGGATGCAATGGAAACATCTAACAATGCTAGGTTTGGTAGGGTGCAAGTAGTATTAGATAGTTTGACAAAGGCTGTTCTAAGCAAGTATCCTGTTGAAACAACCCCTAAACTTAGCACGGAACTTGGAAATCGAGGTTTGCAAGGGTTGGCTAATGATCAAGCAACAGATCCCAATTGGCATGCTGAATCATGGAAGAAGGTACTGAAAATCTTAATCAGCAACTTGAGAAGCAACATCAGCAAGCTGAAACTACAAAATGGCATGCAAAAGAGATAGAGCAACCTGCTTTTGTTGATAAGACAAAATTGGAATTATTTTCCAAAGGGTAGATTCTACAAGAAACAAATGCATTTCAGACTGACAATGACTTGGAGAGTGAACGAGAAAAGGCATTCTCTAATCAGTTTATTACAAAGCTTAAAGAAATATGTGTTACACTTGATGTAGCCAAACAAAAGAAAAATGTTGATGAGCAGAATGTTAATGAAAGCAAGGATAGCAAGGACAAAGTGCAACTGGCAATGCAAATGGATTCATTGTTCATGATTTTGATTTTGAAATTTATAGCACAAAATTCATATTATCATTTCTGTCTCCTACAGAGTGGTTCATATTTAATGGAGTTTCCTTGAGGCAAGGATGTCACTGCACATTATGTGGGTTTTGCTACATCGACACTTAAAAACTCGAGGTTGAGTTTCTGCCAAGCAAGGGCGCAGACTGCAAAAGAAGCAAGATATATCTTTTTGTATAGAAGGGTATTTCTGTAATTTTCAGATTTTCTGGAAAGTCTTGGAAAATTTTCTAGGTCTAGGCTATTTTCTGTTTAGTATTATATTAGTTCTAAAGCAATTAGCTTTGTTAGTTTTTTCTTATTCTAAATAGATTTCTTATATAGGAAAATAAGTCCTTGTTGGACTAGGAGTATAAAGGTTATCTAGTATTTTAATATTTTACTCACAGTTGATGAATAAAATTCCAGGAATTTGCTTTTGATTGTGTGACTCAATCTCCCTTTGTGTTTCTATCCTCTAGGTGTTAATCCTAGAATCTATCCACTTCCTTCCTCATATTCGAGCTTAAATTCACAACTTAACAGCCCCAAACAACCTCTAAAAAGTCAGATTCAGAATAGCACAGTAGGCTGTCCTGAATCACAAAGCTTTTGGCTAGCTGTTTTCACTTGAATTCTTTTTTACTCAATCTATTTAGGTATGGTATGGTCAGATAACTTTATTGGTCCATGTAGAACAATGTAATAGCAAAGATAGAAAAAGCACAATTCCCTATAGGAAATGGAAAGATCGAGCAAGAAGAAACAATACCCTATAGGTGAGGGCAGGTCCCTATAGGAGAGGGCTAAAGAGTTTGAAGGAAAAGCTGTAGGAGAGGGTTAAAAAAAATAGAAGAAACGATACTTAGATTCTGAATCATCATTAACATGTTCTCTACAAAGGATATGGTGCTTATATAGACACCAAGAAACCCTAGCAACCTAAACTAATAAGAATAACAAAAAAAAAAGGTCTAGCATGTACAGTAAGAGAGGGTTCAAATAAATAGTAGAAACGATACTCAGATTATGAAATATTACCTTTTAACAAAAAAATAAATAAATTCTAGAAAGCTATCAAATAATAATAAAATTTTAAATGTACTAAACTAGCAATGAATGAGTGAACTTTCTTGTTCTTATACTGCATCATTGTTCTAGCATTTACAGTAGGTTTCATTATGATATTTATTGTTCAAGTGGATCTGCAGGTTACTCTTCTCTATCAAGGTTCTGAAGATACAACTGAAAATACATCAGCAGCGACAATAGGCATCATTAAGGTTTTGACTCGGGCTTGCATTTTTTGACTTATAATTTAGCTTGGACTGACCCTCATTTTTCTCACATCTTATTAATGCAATCTCTGCAGTCATTGATTGGTCATTTTGATTTGGACCCAAACCGTGTTTTTGACATTGTAAGTTGTTCCTATTTGTTACTTTCATACAGTTCATGTTGTTGTACTGATGCAGAAATTGATAATCAGAGGTTAATTTTTGGATTGCAATTATTTCATGATTTTCAGGTTTTAGAGTGTTTTGAACTTCAGCCTGATAGCAATGTCTTTTTGGAATTGATACCCATCTTTCCTAAGGTATGAATCATTGTTGTTAAGGTTGGCATAAATGTTCAAACTTTAAATTATGATTAAGTAACACACAAGTTCAGGTTTCTCATACCATTGAATTTTTTTTTCTTCAGTCACATGCATCGCAAATTCTTGGTTTCAAGTTTCAATATTATCAGCGAATTGAATTAAATAGCCATGTCCCATTTGGGCTGTATAAGCTTACAGCTTTGCTGGTGAAGGAAGAGTTCATTGATCTTGATAGCATGTAAGTGGCTTGCCCAAGCTTTTATTCTATAGCACAGTGGTTCCTTAAAGTTCTGTGATCATTGATTACTTTAATTCTTAATAGCTTGTAATGTTTCAAGAACTGTTAGTTGTCAGAAGTTCTTTAGCTGATCATCTAAATTCCATCAACATACTTATTTTGCTAGTTGCCAAAAAAGAGAAACTTAACCTGTTATTTTTATGTGAATTGATTAAATGGAAATAATGTATCCATTTAATGATTAGAATTCATTGGGTGTAAGATTGGAATTAATTTGCAGATAGCATTGATGCTATTTTAATCATTTTTAATTTTATTTCAAGTGCTTTCATGGTTACCAGCTGATTGTAATTTCATTATTCCTTATGCCTAGCTGTGTTTTTTTGTGTGTGGCATAGGATAGTGTTCCTTCTAGTCTAATGAGTGGATAATCAACAAGAAAATGAGTGCGCTTTATCTTGAAGGGTATTTTATTTTCAATTACGAGGATGATTTATTTCTTGCTGAGCATAACACATCTTTTTTATCTATAGGATACTAGACTAGGGTCTCTATAGTCTTGCAATACACCAAAAAGTAAGGATTGCAATGGGTACCCATGGTTTTGGATGGTAGGATAACCATAACCTATCCATTTCCCATTAGTTAAGGAACTTGGATAACAATATCCAAACCATTGGATTTCAAATATCCATTTGGTTAACCGTTATCCATACACTTATTTTTTCAGAAAGACTTAATTGAGTGCTTGATTTTTAATTTTTTAAATCAATAATTTTAATAAATTTGGTCAAAAATATTATTAACATATAATCATATTATTAACAACAACTAAATAAGTTAAAAAACAGAAAGCAGAGAGCTAGAGATTGTTTTAGATTTAGAGCTTGTGAGCAGAGTTAGTGAGTATTTACAAGTAATGAAAAAAAATGTATTACAACACATGCATGCACGCATGAACGTGGGAGCTTGTGTGTGTGTGTTTGTCTGTGTTTTAGATTGGATATGGTTCTCATAACTGCAAATATTTTCCAGATATAATTGTATTTGTACTTAATGTGTGTGTGTCTGCGTTTCAGATTTTATCCAAATCCAAACCAAAACCATTTTTTACCTAAAAAACCTATCCATTTGGATCGGATTGGATGGATGCCCATTGAAGTGCCATCCTTATCAACAAGGCATTTTAATCCGCATTGCTTAGCCAACCTTTCATTAGATATTGCTTGTCGATCACTCAAGGATCCCTACTCCTAAGAAAAGATTCATAAAGTGAATGGACATGTGTTCACTTGGGATTCCTTCATTCGTTAGATTTTCTAGGCTGTTCCTAGGAGGCAGTTGTGAGTCATGTGATGGTCGATTGAGGTTGGTTACGGTATTGTGCCAGACAAAATAAGAGCCAAAATGTTCAAGTAGTAACTAATCAGGCTTATCCTAATTGATAAATCAACCTGAACAGGATCACATTCATTTACCTATATTAAGACATGTACTTAATAATTTGTTCCTATTATGATGAAAAAAACCCTTCACTGATCAAATAGCTGATTTCAGCTGCTAACTTTGGCAATGTGCATCAGATTTTTGCTGTGAGAAAATATTGTTTTGTTTGTGATATGTTACCTGTTTCTTCTTTATACAGCATTCTGAAGTTTATGCTGCGCTATGCCTTAGTTCATCCCATTATTTTGTGCTGCAGCATTTTTTTTATGTTTTATAATCTGTAATTTGATCATTCTTTTATTTTGCTTTGTTGTATCAATTGGTTATTTGATTTTTCTTTTTATCGTTTTTACTAATTTAATTTGCTCATCATTGCAGATGTGCACATTTACTTCCCAAGGATGACGAGGCTTTTGAGCATTATAATACATTTTCTTCTAAACGGCTGGATGAGGTATATTGCCATATTCATATTGCTCCTTATTACAGTATTCCACTATATCTTTCTGCTTTCAGTTTTGTTTTTTGTTTTTAATATTTTTTACCATCATGTTTGATGTGTTTGTCTATATCAATGGTTTGTAGTGAAGGCTTTACATGTTCCTTTTCTGTTTGTTTGAAGTGCTTATGTGCTTTGTTTTATTCAGAGTATGCTTAGTCTTAATCCTTTTATCTGTGCATTCTTGATTTGATTTTCTATGCAAATTTTTGCAGGCTAACAAAATTGGAAAAATAAATCTGGCTGCTACTGGAAAAGACCTCATGGATGATGAGAAACAAGGAGATGTGACCATAGATCTTTTTGCTGCCTTAGACATGGAAGCTGAGGCAGTAGCCGAACGATTCTCTGAGCTTGAAAACAATCAAACTTTAGGCTTGCTAACTGGTTTCCTTTCTGTGGATGACTGGTAGGTTTAATCTTGACATTCTGCTCTAAGGAAAATATAATCTGAGTCAACTATAAATGGTGCTTTTTTTGTGGAGAACATTTTAGCCTCATGGAGGAGGACAAAATATTTGCCATAGGACTGCCAATTCTGAATATGTTTATCACAATCAACTAACCAATTTAACTACCACTGTCACCACACCACCACCACCACACAACAACACCCTCTCCCTTGCCACCAGCAGCAGCACCACCCTGTTACAATCATAACTACCATTGCAACCACTTCTTTAACACCTATACCTTTATCACCAACGCAGCCATGCCCAGACTACTATGATCACCCCACTATCACCATGTTACCACCATTACTTCACAACTACCAGTGAAAATAATATATTATTCAAGAAATTGTTTTCCTTAATATAGTCAAACAATAGAAAACAGCTCTTTCTCCAAGATCCAGGAAAATGTTTTCAGCAAAACAGATGCACTATAAATATCCTGAATTACCTAGCTAATTCCCATTCATAAAAAGTTTTTGCTTTGAATTGATTGCATTACACCTAATTGGACATGTAACAAGAGAATTCTAGATATCATAGCTCAATGAGAAAAACGAAGGTACATGAACATGAAAGTTCTCCAGTGATGTTGCAAGATTACATTTGAACTTGAAATTGGTTGATGCAGTTCACTGGACTGTCACCTATCCCTCCAAGAAAATGTCATGAAACATATTCAACAAAGTGAAAAGTAAAGCTTTAAAGGTCCAAATGGATAGGTCTTGTCCACCTGGTTTCTTCTCTTCATGCATGTCCATCCATGTCTACCACTGATCTGCCACTGTTTTCTCTGGATACCACTGTCATCATTGTCAGTTGGCAACTGCTTCAAAGTTTTCCACAAATGACATTGCATTGCTGAGGAACTTTTTCATGTTCATGTGCTTTTGTTTTTCTCTGAGTGATTTCCAGAGTTTCTCCTGTTTCTCACTCTCTTCTAATCGAATTGATGTAGTATAATGAAGAGATGGCTCTCTGAATGTCTATCATATTTTCTTTTATTAACATTCTGTTTTGTTATTATATATGGAAATAACTCCTGCTTGTGGTGGCTTTGCTATTCTCTGCTTTTGATGTTTCTTGGTCTCCATTCTATTGATTTAGTCTTTGTTTTGTAATTACCTAGAAGACTTTTCCACTGCCTTTTCTCTTGAATGGTGGTTCTCATCTAAGAATATACTAAACCTTTGATTTAATATGGTCTGCAGATTATAATGTTACCTTCGTTCTTTCCTTCTTTCTTTCTTTTTGTTTGGCCTTCTCCCCTTTTGCACCATGATTCTTATCGATTGAATAAATTTTGGACTCTACTTTTAGATATTTGGTAGATATTCTTGATTTCAAATATACCATGTCAGATATTTTTGCTGATATTTGTTCCTGTAACCTACTTTGTTATTTAAAAACTTATGGTAAAATGAAATGTCAAGTGATGTTCTTTGGTTTCTTTCCTTTAGTATTGAAAATAATTATTTTCATCCATGATTTGATCCCTCTTTTTTATTCATTGTTTAACTATCTAAGACTTTTCATTTATATAATTGAGTTTGGGGGAATGGATGAAAAGAAGGAAAAGAACATGAGATAATATATCTTCATCCATTGTTTCTATGTTTTTTCTACTAGGAGTTATGTTAGCCGCCGAGGTTGCGTTTTGACTCTAGGGTTATGAGATGAGATAATATTGTTTGGTGTGAAACTGTATGAGTAGTTTTGGGAGTCTTCATTTTGTTTAACTGTTTCCAACTTTTGATGCATTTCACGTTTTTTCTTTTTCAACAGAGATATTTTGGTTTTAAAAAAATAGCCTCACTAGTAGAATGCCACTAAGTTCATTTTCTTTTCCTTTTCTTCTTATTTTGCAATAATTATTGCTTCAAATGAGTGTCATTTTTATACTCCATAAAAAGATGACTTCTTCCAGCTCAAACATATGGATATTTTTTTTATGTGCCACAGAAATGTACTGGTAGAACACTAGTTTAATTGTAATGCATAGCTTTTTTCCCAAGGTATCATACTCATGTGGCTTCTGTTTTGTCAGGTATCATGCCCATATACTTTTTGAACGTCTCTCTCCTCTCAATCCAGTTGCACATACTCAAATATGTAATGGCTTATTTAGGTAAAGTTTTGAATTTATTTTTATATCTGCATTCATTGTAAAACAGGCACACACACACCTTATAGTCTTTGTGAATGTGCACTGAGGTTACTATGTAAATTTTTAGAATCTAAACAAAGAAGTCTCTTTCTCTGTTCCAATTATTTCTGCCACCCATCAGCGTGGAAAATTAATGAAATTTTATTGTTTGTATTTGATGTGATATATATTCAGGCTCATTGAAAAGTCTGTCTCATCAGCGTATAATATTATTCGTCAAACACATATTCAAAGTTGTGGGTCACCAAGAATTGCTGGTATTGATGCAATGGGTGTGAGAAGTTCTTCAGGCCATGTCTCTTTCATTGATCTTCCCAAAGAGTTTTTTCAGATGCTTGTCACTGTTGGACCTTATCTTTACCGTGATACATTATTGCTGCACAAGGTGCATGGTTTAATTTTTAATATTTGGTGAATTTTTTCATCTACATTGTATTTGTTTTATTTTAATTTTTTTTTGATTTCTTTATGGATAGGTGTGTAGAGTGTTAAGAGGTTATTATATGTCTGCACTTGAGCTTGTAGATAGTGGTGATGGACCTCTAAATGGTGAACTTCTTATTCCTGGAAATCGAGTTCCTCGTTTGCACCTAAGGGAAGCTAGGTCAAGGGTTGAGGAAGCCCTTGGAGCATGTTTACTTCCTTCTTTACAGCTGGTACCTGCAAATCCAGCTGTTGGGCAGGAGATCTGGGAAGTAATGAATCTCCTTCCTTACGAGGTTGGCCTTTCATTGTAACTGTCTTTTGATCCTTCCAGTTTTGATGTTGCCTAAGTTTGACAGATAATACGGCTAAATTACTTCTGTTTTTACCAGGTGCGATATCGTTTATATGGTGAATGGGAAAAAGATGATGAGCGGAATCCAGTGGTTTTGGCTGCAAGACAAACAGCCAAGGTACCATATGCATATCTTAATTTACTGTTGCAAGCTTGGTGTTTTAAGATAATCATACTATTCATTGTTATTTACTGGTGTTTGTTGTATGTTTCTCTTTGTTATCATGCAGTTGGATACTAGAAGGATATTGAAAAGGCTTGCGAAGGAAAATTTGAAGCAGCTGGGTAGGATGGTTGCAAAATTAGCTCATGCTAACCCGATGACTGTCCTTAGAACAATTGTTCACCAGGTGCTTTTTTTTTTTTAAAGAAAATGCTGCATTTGTTGTCATTGATCTGTATGTCATAAATCAAATCTAAGGTAAAGTTATTTGCTGAATTTTTGGCATGCAGATTGAGTCGTACAGGGATATGATCTCTCCTGTTGTAGATGCTTTCAAGTATTTGACTCAGGTTTCAATTCTCTCTTAATTTACAATGACTTCTC
Source organism: Populus deltoides (assembly GCA_015852605.2). Taxonomy (NCBI): domain Eukaryota; kingdom Viridiplantae; phylum Streptophyta; class Magnoliopsida; order Malpighiales; family Salicaceae; genus Populus; species Populus deltoides. The sequence continues at coordinate 8,014,912 of CM027588.2, read as the reverse complement.
CTTGAGCATTTGAAATCTGATGTCATACTTAGCCATAAAAGCTTCTTGCATTGGTCCTAATGATCTTCTCTTCTTTTACACTTCCACAAACTTTATCACTGTAATCTTACAGTTTCATGTGATTTTATCTGGAAAAAAATATTTAATTTATGTTCCAATAACATGATTTCTTTTAATTATAGACATTTCAAATCTAATTTTTGAATCTGCTAATCAATTAAGAACTAGAAATGTTGGAATCATCTATCACTGGTTTAGCATGTCTTCCTAGCTGTAGCTGGTGTGTGAATGTATCTGTACTTGCAGCCTTTTGAAGTTGAGAATCTTTTTTGGCTTTGTCATTTCATTTTCCAAAATAATGCTTCCTCTCACCTCAATTGATATTCATGTTTCTAGTTTTCATTCTCTAATTTTTCCACTGCAATTTATTATCTCCATTTCTTTAAAACAGTCCATGTGAAAGACGGACCTTCATTTCCTTTTGTCATGTAATTCAGGATTGGAATTTCATTGTTTCATCAAAGCTATATCAGAGTAGTTGCTAAGGCAATTGAAATTGAAGTTATTTACTTTCTTTCAGATAGGAAACAGACATAGCTGATTGAATTTGTGCTCTTAAAACTGACCTGCAGCTTTCTCTATTTTAATGTTAAATTAGAAGCAGAAGATTGGTAATACTGTAATTGACAAAAATGGCATGAGTTATGATGCCATCAAAGTAATTAAAAAAAAGAAAGAAAGAGGTATTGATAAAAGAAAAGGAGGTCTTTGGTATATTAAAAAAAAAAGAGGTTTCTGAAGTTGATTGTTTTGGTTTTGAAGACAACAGTGATGATATTTTGTTTTGAGGAGGAAAAGATTCACTTCTTGCTGAAGAGACAGAGAGAGATGTAGCATCCATTTAAATAGGAGGGAAAGATTTGCAGATATTTTCTTGTGACTGCACAGAGTGTATGCAAAGTGTTTGATGAAAATTACATATTTAGCCTTGATTAAAATTGTTTACAAAATAAGAGACTAAGATTATTTGTATGTGTAAAAAATGCGGGCACAATGCTAACTTGCCTAAACTAAATTCAGCTATGGATGTGTTTGGATTTGGCGTCTATGGGACCACCACCCAATTTGTACATCCACAACTTCACATAGAACAATTGTGTTCCTGGTCATTAATCTGAACAGCAAGAACACTGACAAAAAAGCCTGAGTCCTGATCTGTTGACCCTTCCAACAATGATTGCAAAATTAATGGACAATTTGCATATCTTTGTGTATACAATTATGTAGGGATGCTTATTGACAGTCATTTCAATATATCTCTTTATCCGTGCAGCTCGAGTATGATATTTTGGAATATGTTGTTATTGAGCGGTTAGCACAAGGTGGCCGTGATAAGCTGAAAGATGATGGCCTTAATTTGTCAGACTGGCTTCAATCACTGGCTTCATTCTTGGGTCACCTGTATGTTTACATTTCCTCTTTTCCAAAACACTGCTTTTTTTTTTTTGTGTTTTTCTACTTGTAGAATTTATATTGCCCCTTTGTATCAAAACTAGAGCCTTTAACAAATATGGTTGCATGGTTGCTTAGCAGATGAGAATTCAATGTTGAGAGTCTTTTAATCTATTGTAAAGGTTGGATGTCTTGCTGAACTTTGATATGCACAATCATAAGTATGTGTTTGGTGTTTTCCCTTTTGGTTTCTGGTTTTTGTATCTGCTTGTCCACTTTGTTTTGTTATATTTTGCATGAGTTATATTGGAGTCTATCCTTGGAGTCTATCTGTGTGTTAAACTATTCTATTAAGAGTTTTAGGTGTATCTTGGGAAGCTTTTCATCAGTTTCCAGGTTTCAGATTTAACTCAGCAAAAGCAGGATAACTGGATCTGAGGTTGTTGTGGACATTGCAGATTTTCTGAGTCCCTGATTTAGGAGGTTAGCACAATTCCAACATGACTTGGCATTGAATAGGCACTAATCGGAGAAATCTATGGGATTTGGAGATGGAAACAGTCGAAGGTTGTTGGAATGGGAAATGATATCCGAGTAAGAGAGTTAGTTGGCAGATTAAAAACGAAAAAAAGAAGAAAAGTGAAGGGTAGTTGGGATTACATTATTCAAACTTGACAATAATGTTATTTCTGACAACTTTTCAAGTTTGGCGTACTTGAGATTGGAGGTGAAAAAGACTATTCTTACTTTGATCATTGAGATTCATGAGTGACTTTGTTGGTGGTTATTTTATGAATAAACAGTGGAAATTTACAATAAAGCTGGCTTTGTGCTTGGGGTTTGGTCGTCTGGTTCATTGGGATTGCATTATTCAAACTTCCATTTGGTTCTATTTCTTCTATGTCTCTTCAAGATAAATATTCAGATAAGATTGATGACTTAACCTGTTCAAAGAAGGGCTGTTTGTGTGTCAGAGGTGGATTTTTCAGTAAAACTTGCCGTTAGACTTTCTAATGCAACTTGGAATATTGGTGACTGTAATGAAGACATTATTGGAAAATGGTAGCAAGCTAGTACCCTGAAGTAAGAAAAGGGACGGGGGATATACGGTTCATTGTTGAAAGGTACTTGATGTTGAAATACTCTTTAAGTTGCAGATTTTGATTGATGGTGGAATGTATGGAAAGTCTCTTGCATGCATAACTGTGCTGTTTGGTGGGTTTTTCTCAGCAAACATGTAAATGGCTAGGAATTGGTGTTTAATTTACTGTCCTCCTGAAGAGCTCATGTTTAGGTATGGTCTGAAATTTGAAGGCAGCTTGGTTCTGGATATTTCAGATTCTTGTCAGACTTGTTTTTCTCCTTGATGCTTCTTTCAATGAGTGTTTCCTATAATGTAGCGTGGAAGCAGTATATGTTTTGGTCAGAACTGATGTTCACTACATCCTACCAATGTGAGTCCTGCAGAAGTGTATTGTTGTTTTATGAGACGAGTGTTCTGAACAAGGGGAGAGAGCACTCTGTTTTGATTGTGGCTGCATTAGCTTGTATTGGTGATGACATTAATGTTCTCCAGGGCTCCACAATTTCTTCATGATTATGGAAGGCGTGCATAGCTAATTTCGAATGCCATGCATGGCGTGAAGGCTTTTGAAGTAAAATCAAACTCTGTGGAGGTGACACTCAGAAATTTGTCAGAGCTCTCAATGTTGCCTGGCTGTTCAGTAAGACATTGAATGGGGGTAGTTCACTTTAGTCCACAAAACTTTGCTTTTCTTTTTGTTGATTATAGTGCATGTGCATAGGTTGCTGGAGATCTTTACATGCAAAACACTTTAATTCTGGAGAACAAATGTCATTAAACAGTTGATTGTAGTGCATGTGCATAGGCTGCTGGATATCTTTAACATGCAAAACACTATTTAATTCTGGAAAAAGAGTGTCATATCAACACATGCATGTTCAGAGATATTAGGCTGGCAATTTTTGGGGTTGCATAACTGTCTTGACTCCCTTTTCTTTTTAGAAGTTCTGGCGATTAGAACCTGTAGTTTATTCTTTTTTCTTTTAATTTCTTTTGTTGTGTCTTTGTCTAGTCATCCAACTAGGTTGGTGGGGAATACTGTATGGGGGTTTACTGACATGTCTCAGAGAAGTTTTCAGTTGCAACTTGGAGAATGGTGCCTCTTTTTAAATTCCATGCTTTGCGTATTCACTGGATAATCGTCAAGGACATAAAATTGGCTTGCACATGCTTAATATTCCTCATGTTATTTTCTTAATGCTGTGCTAAACCTATTTCAGAGAGAGAGATGGGAGCAGGGAAGGTAATGCTGCTTTGGCTGTTTTTTGGTAGACTTCTTGTCTAGGTTTCAACTTGGGAAGATCATTTTTTTTTATTTCCTGAGAGCTGCTATAGAGGATGTGTTGAATGCTAATGAAGTGTCATTGCTACCTCTGGACATCTTAGCTATAGGAGCATAGTTTGCTAAGAAAAAATCAAACCTCTTGAACAATTCATCTGTTCATATCAGACTTATCAATTGCTTTTCTGTACTTTTCTAATGATTGGCGGTTCAGGTCTGTGACTGTGATCCTTATCCTCTTCAATCGTCTTTACTGTGCCAAATTAACAAACTTTTCGAGGGATTTAAGTGGTTCTGTTCATTTTTTCACATTGACCTTTTCTCCCCTTTTATTCCTCTCCCTCTTTTCATGGTTTCCCTCCTTATCCTGTCTGAGCATTTTGTTCTCAAAGCTCTTCTTCTTGATGTTATTGTGGCCATTACATGGCTTAAATAATCTTATAGGCACAAATCTGTTCAGGGATACTAGAATTTTTTCTTCCTGTGTGGTCATGGTCAATATCATTCATTCTAGTTGCATGCTTTCATTCATACTCATATATACCAAAACACAAGCATCCAAATCGACATGTTCCAAATTTGTAATTTTAGAATGCCTTCAATTTGTTGTTCAATGTACACATCATGTTTATTTCCATCCTTTTGGAATCCTGTTTTAATAGACAAGCCCTCATCCAAGGTGCGTATACACTACATCCGTCACTTCTATTCTTATTCTTGCATATATCCTATGCAATCCAGAAGGCTGATTCTTTTACTGAGTAGCATTTTATGAGTTTGGATAAGGTCTGAGTGAAGTAATTGGTGTGGCCTTTTGGGTTTGATAAGTCATAAAACTGATGAATGAAGAACTGCTGGAAGGTGGATGTGATATCGATTGATATAGCTGAGATGCTTTTACCATTCTGAAGACTAGTTTAATGATGCTAGTCATATCTATGGCTGATGTCTGGTTTGGTTCCAATTCCTTATGAACATAAATTTCACTATAGTCTAGCAGTTGGCAAGCTTAGTTATCTGTAGCAGATAGAGGAACTGGGGGAGGTAGGATGTAAATGATTTGGTTGACTATGAGAATAATCTTTTAGGATCTTGAGGTGAAGTCCACAGAGATTTTGGTCATAGAATCAGAGTTTGAATCAGGTGACTGGTCTGCGGGATATGTTTGTGGGACATAAGGATATTCTTTGAAGTTATGTATATTGTGTCCGTGGATCAATAGGAGGTTTGATTTTGGCCATGTTGATTTGGTAATCTACTTTTTAGCAAGGTTATATCATATTTAGTGTAGATGTATTTATTCACAGCTGATGTTTCCTTAATTAACTCATGATTCTATTGCTGTTTCATTTTGTTCCTATTCTTCATTACTGTGCGTGCCTAGGCATCCTCAATATGCACTTCTATTGTAATGAAATGTTGTTTCAGTATCAAAGTTAATTGGCGAGTTCAGCCTTTACTAGATTGTGATGGGAGCTAATTACGAGAATCCTGTTGATCTACAATGCTCTTATCAGTTAGGCGTGTATCATATGTTAGAGTGTCTGAACGTTGTTTGTCAGAACATATCTTAATGATAGCAGTGCTGCATAATAATAATTTGGTAACTATCTTGGATAATTTATATTAATAAAGCAAAGAGTAGAGATGTAATAAGATATAAGACAAGCAGAACAGGTACATGGTCACTGGAAAAGATGAGATTGTTGGTTGACCATCTGGAGCTTGTAGCATCGATATGGATAAATGGCTTTGATGATTGTCTTAGTTTATTATGCTCATGTATGCTGAATGTGCCATCTCTTCAAAGCTTCAAAAACACCAAGTTTAACACCTGCTGAAGTTATGTGACAGTTGATTTCCCATTTTAGTAGCTTTTGAATTTATTTGAACTGCTATGATACTACACTTATTTGAAATAGTTTCATTAATAAATTAAAGATCAATTCCACTTGACTATTTCCCACCTCAGCTATGTGCAATGTAAAATCATCAAAGCCTTTCATAATTTCTTAAGATGATTGCTTTTGCTAATTTCCTAGTCCACTTATTTTATTTGCACTTAAAATTCATCAAGTTTAATTAGTGGAATTATTTTTGTTGGGCTTTCTCTTGTTGAGATCACTTGTGGCTGCTTCTACTAATTTGGTCTCTTATATATTAGCTGTTATGCATTTAAGAGATGCTCAATCTGTTGTATGATGTGTTGATTTCCATACTTGATCATACCGTGTTATGAAGTTCTGGTGTTCTCGTAGTGATTTGATGAAATGCTATCCCTTCCTCTCCATGGATCATGATGATGACAGATTTTTTTTTCCTTTGATTTCTTTTACGTTATACAAATAATATTGTTGATGAACTTGGAACTTTATGTAAAGAACTACCTCTTCTTCTTCTCCTTTTTTTTTTTGTTTTTGATAACTTGAAATTGCATAAAGAGAGTTTGTTTATTCCCAGGTGTAAGAAGTATCCATCTATGGAATTGAGAGGCCTTTTCCAGTATCTAGGAAATCAGTTGAAAAAGGGCCAGGGGATTGAGCTTGTTCTTCTGCAGGTATCATTCAGATCTAGAAGTTACAAAATTTATAACTTTTAATTCAACGTCCAGTTGCCTATTAATAGTGGAGTCTTATGATTATGTCAGGAGCTTCTTCAACAAATGGCAAATGTTCAATACACAGAGAACCTAACAGAGGAACAGTTGGATGCAATGGCAGGGAGTGAGACTCTTCGGTATCAAGCTACTTCTTTTGGAGTAACCCGAAATAACAAGGTCTCAATGCTTCCTTTAAGTGTTCCAAGCAACTGTAGCAAGTTATGTTTCCATAAGTTGATTATTTCAATGGAGGCACATGCCTGAGTAAAATAATGGTTTATTTTCTTCCTGAATTTGGATTTCATAGTGGAAAAATCATTTGTTTTTTCCTTTTCACTGAGATTTATTTTTTAATTAAGACAATGATCTAGCTTCTCTCTGTGCACTAAAATCAACTAAGTAAATCATACTTTAGTAAGCGGTATTTCATTATACACGACCTCTATATTCTTATATATTATCTGGAAACATTTATGTGATAGACAAACAAAAGTGAATGATATTGATTCAACTAAGTAAATCATACTTTAGTAACCGGTATTTCATTATATACCACCTCTATATTCTTATATATTATCTGGAAACATTTTTGTGATAGACAAACAAAAATGAATGATATTGATTCAACTAAGTAAATCATACTTTAGTAAACGGTATTTCATTATATACCACCTCTATATTCTTACATATTATCTGGAAACATTTATGTGATAGACAAACAAAAGTGAATGATATTGATCCCTGTAGTCAAACCCTCTAGTTTGGCATTGAGGGTTCTGAAGCTTATTCTAATGTTACACATCCAAGGTTATGTGATGTCAAAATACCCTGATGTTGGGCTAAAAGCATTTCTCGTGACCTGGTGATTTCATCAACACCATTGCGGAAACTAGTTTATTGAAATACAAGTTCCATTTGGAAATGTAGGGTTTTCTTATTTGGGCTTTGGGGATTCCATTTGTTGATGCTTGAAAATCATGACAGATTCTTCAGTTGCCTAAACTTGCTCAAAGAGCAATTATATGCTATTAGATTAAGCTAGGCATCCTAGGGTTCCATTGTTTGCCCTTGCTTACTACATATTCCTGTAGGTAGTGTACTGTGGTTATGATTTAGTTTACATTTCCTATTGTTGCTGAACTTGAGCATATATCTGCAAGCTACTTGAGCATGAGATTGTTATTGCTAACGATGGAAGTTTTGACTATGCAATATTCCTTTTCACTCTTACACCTCAGACATTCCCAGACTGAATTTCCAACACATCAGGGCAACTTACAAGCTATGCCTAATTTATTCTCTGTGCAGGCACTGTTCAAATCTGCTAACAGGCTACGAGACTCATTGCTTCCCAAGGATGAACCAAGCCAGCGATCCCCCTTTTGTTACTTATTGCTCAACATCGTTCTGTGTAAGAAGTACAACTTTATTTCTTATATATTTGCTTAAAATAATATTTTTTTTTTCTCAAGGATATTTTCTGAGAAGAAAACATGGAAATGGTGTAGGTTGTGAAGGATGTTTATTTTTTAAACATGGATGATTTTTACTTTATCCCCTATATACACATCCTTTTCCACCAAGTGCAACATGTATCTGAATATTCCTGTGTGCATATTTGAAATGGGAATATGTCCCTAATTTTTTTTTTTTGCATCTATTCATGAATGTTTACACAATTTGGTCCTCTTTCTTATTTAAATCTTTTTCTGTTTTAATGTTAAAATTCTTGAGTAATTTTTTCTGTCTGTCTTAGCTTTTGACATGCTCTTTTCCATGGGATGTGGTTGATGTTGGTTGGAGTGCTGACTGTTCATATATTTTTTTCCTCCAGGGTTGTCATAAATGCGGATGCACCTTACATTAAAATGGTCAGTGAGCAGTTCGATAGGTGTCATGGAACCCTTCTTCAATATGTGGAATTCCTCTGTAGTGCTGTGACGCCACCCTCAGCATATGCTCAGTTGATTCCCTCTCTTGATGATCTTGTCCACCTGTACCACCTTGATCCTGAGGTCTCTGCTTCCTTTCTCTGTGTGTGTGTTTGTATTGTTCAAGCCTCTAATTTTTCTTTATTTTGGTCATTGATTTATCCTATTATGTCTGCTTGATCATTTATAAATTACATGCTGTGCAGTATTATTTAGTCTTTATGACAGGTATCCTTATGCTTGAACATAACTTTAATCTTCATTTCTCTGTGCATTTTAGGTTGCATTTTTAATATATCGTCCAGTCATGAGGCTTTTCAAGTGCGCTGGCAGTTTAGATGTTTTCTGGCCCTTGGAAAACAATAAAACAGTAACTAATACAAGTGCAATCCTGGAGCCTGAAGCTATAGAATATTCTGGCGGAGTGATTCTGGATCTTGGCTCTTCCCATAAGTCTGTAACGTAATAATCTTGTCTTTTACTTTGTTTTATTCTGTAGCATTTCTTGGCCTGTGATTCTTTTTCTTATACACTAACTTGCATGTGGAATACCTGATAAGAAACAACGATTTTATGAAGAAAGTTGCTTTTATAGTAAAGAATAATCATTTATCAATGGTATGTAGGTGGTCGGATCTTCTTGAGACTGTGAAAACCATGTTGCCTTCAAAAGCCTGGAATAGTCTCTCACCTGATCTCTATGCAACTTTTTGGGGACTCACACTTTATGATCTCTATGTTCCTAGAAACCGTTACGAGTCTGAAATTGCCAAGCAGCATGCTGCTCTTAAAGCTCTGGAAGAGCTTTCTGATAATTCTAGTTCAGCAATTACTAAAAGGAAGAAAGAGAAGGAAAGGATTCAAGAATCTCTTGATCGTTTGACTAGTGAGCTCCGTAAACACGAAGATAATGTTTCATCTGTTCGTAGACGACTCTCTTGTGAAAAGGACAAATGGCTGACTTCCTGTCCTGATACTTTGAAAATCAATATGGAGTTCCTTCAGCGTTGTATTTTTCCCCGTTGTACTTTCAGCATGCCAGATGCTGTTTATTGTGCCATGTTTGTACATACTCTTCATTCACTTGGCACTCCGTTTTTCAACACAGTAAACCATGTTGATGTTCTGATATGTAAAACACTACAACCTATGATATGCTGCTGTACTGAATATGAAGCAGGTAGACTTGGAAGGTTTTTGTACGAGACATTAAAGATTGCTTACTACTGGAAGGTATTGACAACTTCATGGTCCTTTCTGTTATTCAGATTTATTTTTCCTTTTCACTAATTAGGGTTTGTTTCATAAAGTAAAAGAAATTATTCTTTCCCTAAATTAAATTATATGCAAGTGCACATGGGAGTGCGCTTGTTTGAATTTAGCACTTGTGTTTGATTGAAATAACCATTTGTTTGCTTTTCTTCTTGCCTGCACCCTAACTCAATGCTCTTCTTTTCTTTTATTGAATGCTTTGCTACCAGAGTGATGAATCTATATATGAACATGAGTGTGGAAATATGCCTGGATTTGCTGTGTATTATAGATTTCCGAACAGCCAACGAGTTACATATGGTCAATTCATTAAGGTTAGTTCTTGAGATGGAAGTTGTATTTATTTTTTTCAACTGGTTGTCATTTTCACAAACTGAAATCTCTTTCTGAATATTTCATCATCTGGATGACTTTGCATCAAGTGTTGATTCTTTATCTACCTTTCTGCATTCAATTCTATTCATCTACATAATGCATTGTTCAGCCTTTAATGTACTTTTCAAACTGAGCTTATTGGTCTTACTTTTCTTAAGTTCATTTCTGGACGTGTGTTAAATTGGGGACTAATTTTTATGTAGGATCCCCATATTGAAACTAGTCATGCTCAGGAAATCCTGAAGTCATCTTTAAGTATCCACTAGAGCTAATATGTGGCATTAGATGAAATCTAGAAGTCTTAAGGTCTTCTAAATGATATTGATTCTGGTCAAAATCCTCTTGAGAACTGGAAAAAGTTTAAGCTTTAAATTAATTTCTTGAGATTTTTTTTTATGAAAGGTCACTATAGTTTTTATATTTTCTTCATTGATAATATTACATTGAATATCATTTTTGTTTTTATTCCACTTGACCGATTGCTACCTCTTACTTTTCCCTTCTTTGCTGGCTTTTTCTTACTCTCTAGTCTTTTCTTGATCATTTTCCTTTGGCCAAGTTCGACCTTTTGGTCAGTCAGTACTGATATTTAAGGCACAGAGATGTGATTTATTGAATCATCTGTTAAAACCGGATATTATGTGTTTACTTCTATACCATAATTGGGTATTGGTCATATTAGTGGTAATTGTTTATTCATTTTATCTGCTCTTTTGGTGATAGGTACACTGGAAATGGAGTCAGAGAATGTCTCGGCTATTGATTCAGTGTCTGGAATCATCTGAGTACATGGAAATTCGAAACGCTCTTATTTTGTTGACAAAAATTTCTGGAGTTTTTCCAGTTACTAAAAGGAGTGGTATTAACCTTGAAAAACGAGTAAGAGATGTCAAGAAAGGAGACCTTTATTTATCTTAATTTTATGGTTTCAGAACCATAACTTCAGTTCTTTTCCTTTGTCTCCTTTTCTATACAGGTAACTAGAATCAAAAGTGATGAAAGGGAGGATCTCAAAGTTTTGGCAACAGGTGTCGCTGCAGCTTTGGCTGCTAGAAAGGTTGGTGGGATTCACTAGTGAATTTAGCTTCCCTTGCTACATATTTAAAAAATTTCTTGTTATTTGCAGCCTTCGTGGATTACAGATGAAGAATTTGGCATGGGATATCTTGAAATAAAGCCTCCATCTGCTGCATCAAAATCTTTATCTGGAAATGTAGCTGCAGCACAAAATAGTTCTGCTCTTAATGTTTCTCAAGGTGAACCTGCTGAGGGAAGAGCACCTCTCACTGGAAGCCAACATGGAGATCCTGGGAATTCAACCAGAGAGCAGATATCCAGAGCAAAACATGCTGATGGGAGGTCAGATAGAACAGACAATGTCTCACATTCGAAATTTGATCAAGGGCATCAAAAATCCAAAGGTGGTTCATCGACCAATGGTTCAAATGCTCAGTCTGCTGGTTCTGCAGCTGCTGTTCATGTAGGAGCATCAAGATCAGCAGAAAATCGAAAGGGGGTGGATGATTCATCAAATAGAACATTGGAGGATGGCACTGTCAGAGCTGCTCCAAAGAACTTAGCAGAGTCTGAGGTATTGTCTAGATTGTGTTCAATATGGTATGTAGACAATTTTATATAGTGCGTCAATGAAGGCAATGTTAAACTTTCTTATTGAACAGCGGTAGTGAGAAAAAAAAATTTTCTTGTGTCGAGGGAAAGAAACAATACCTTTTTTCTGTTGAAATAGACACGAGGTAGTGATTTTACAATTTGGGACCCACAAGATATTTATTATTTCTTGAATCCTAAAAAGGATGTTTTATAATTTACCTTTGTCTGATTTTCTTTTTCCTTCTCTTTATTGACAGATGAAAATTTCCACTAAGCGGCTGGTTTCCAAAACACCAAAGCAAGATGTTGTAAAAGATGATAATAAATCTGGAAAAGCTGTTGGCCGAACTCCATCCTCATCCACAAGTGACAAAGACATCCAGGTTCATTTATCAGAGGGCAGGCAGGGGGGTGCTGCTAATGTTTCTTCTGCACTCACATTGAATGGTAATGCAGTTCCAATTTCTGGAAAAATCTCTACTCTGTCTACAAGAGCATCTGATTCTTATGTTGCTGAATCGAAGTCAGATAGTGGACTTAACAAACCTATGCCAAAAGCTGAAGCAACTGAAGTTGCTGATGTGCAGAAGCCACCTCAACTTGTTCATTCTCCAAGGCATGATAACTCTGTTGCTGCTTCAAAGTCCAGTGATAAGTTGCAAAAAAGAGCGAGTCCTGCTGAAGAACCTGACAGATCAAGTAAACGGCGAAAAGGGGATGGTGAATTGAGAGATTTAGAGGGTGAAGTTAAATTCTCTGAAAGAGAGAGGTCCACAGATACTCGATCTGTGGATCTGGATAGAGTGGGAAATGATGAACAGAATAAGCATAGGAGTATGGATAAACCTTTGGATAGGTCAAAAGATAAAGTTAATGATAGATATGATAGGGATCATCGGGAAAGATCAGAGCGTCCTGATAAATCCCATGGGGATGATAGTTTAGCTGACAGATCGAGAGACAAATCAATGGAAAGATATGGAAGAGAGCGTTCGGATGAGAGAGGGATGGATAGGGGTACTGATAGGAGTTTCGATAGACTAGCTGACAAAGCCAAAGATGACAGAAGCAAGTTACGGTACAATGATACATCTGCTGAAAAATCTCAGGGTGATGATCGTTTTCATGGGCAAAACTTGCCTCCACCACCACCTTTACCTCTTCACATGGTTCCCCAGTCAGTTGCTTCTGGTAGAAGAGATGAAGATGCTGATCGAAGGTTTGGAACTACCAGACATGCCCAAAGGCTTTCTCCTAGGCATGACGAGAAAGAACGAAGACGATCAGAAGAAAATTCCTTGGTTTCACAAGATGATACAAAACGAAGAAAAGAAGATGATGTTCGTGAGAGAAAGCGAGAAGAGCGAGAGGGGCTGTCAATTAAGGTATGAATTAGCCGCTAACTCGTTGATTCCATTTTGATTCTTCATTAAGTGGCCATTCAACACTTAATACATGCAAGATTGGACTGAGTATGAAACAGTTGAATCCGATTTATCATTTCTAGGAATTGCAATGACATTTAATAGAGGACAACATATACCTGTATAACTGATATTTGTACTTTTGTTTTCTTTAGTTTCTTATAGTTGCTTGCTCTCCGTGGCTTAAATTGATTTCTGAGCCAATGATTAACATCCTTTGTGATAGGAGGTTTGTTTTATTTGCCACTTGCATAATTTAACTGTTGCTGTCATATGGTATTTGTTCCTCCATATTTTGGCATATTGATAGAATGCTATCCTTTATGGTCATATGGACTCTGAGCATGAGTGCATAAAAGTGAGCTGTTTTAATGTCATAGTTTCACTTGTAATTCATAATTGTTTTAGTTCACTTGTCAAGCAAATTTTTCTCATTGCGGCCGTGTTGATGTATGATATTTCTTGTGGTCTTGATAACGTACCCATTGTTGGACTCCATAGTTTTTGGTGTTTGGCTCTCTTTGTAGCCCAATGGCTTCAGTCGTCTGTATCATGAATAATTTCTTTTGTCCTGGATATTTGGCACCTTTTGCAGAGGGCAACACTCTGCTTAACACGTTCTACCTTGTTTGAGTAGAAACCATACAAGTTACAAGTTCATCTGATCACTTCTTGGCATGGATCATGTTTTGCATTTTGGTGCTTGTTGGTTTGAATTGGAACTGTTACCGACTTAGACAAGCAAGAGATTCTCCCCTGGGTATTTATACAACCGTGCTCTGATTCATCCATTATGTGCAAATGCTTTGACATCATAAATTTGCGAGTCTGAGTCTGGAATGATTTACACTGTACGAACTACAATTGTCAATTTGGATATTGTACCATTGAAAGATGAAATCATCAAAGAAAAATAAGCCTTGAATATTATCCAAACTATTAAAGAGAAATAGATGATGGTCTATTTTTATTTTTTTAGAACAACTAGATGCTGTTATTCTCTTATTGGTCTCTTTGTGCTTAGAAGAAGAAAGGTTTTTGCTTATATCTTGAGTTGCTAATTTGTAGGTGGAAGAGAGGGAAAGAGAAAGGGAGAGGGAGAAAACCCATCTCTTGAAGGAGGAAATGGACGCTAGTGCAGCTGCTAAGAGACGGAAAATTAAAAGAGATCATCTGCCAACTGGGGAAGCTGGTGAATATTCTCCTATTGCCCCACCACCTCCTCCCCTTAGTCTTGGCATGTCACAATCATATGATGGTAGGGATAGGGGAGATCGGAAGGGGGGCACGATTCAGCGTTCAAGTCACTTGGAGGAACCTCCCATAAGGATTCATGGTAAAGACGTAGCTGGCAAGATGGCTCGTCGTGATGCTGATCCGTATCCTTAAAATCCATTCTTTAGTAATTAATAATGCATGGCTGAAAATGCATGCCATCATGTGCATATTCAATTGAAGGATCTGGAAGTCAGTAAAATTGTTTAAATCCCTGTTCCCTGTCCGCTGTAAATTGTAATTTGTGATGGGGTAATTTTTCAACAATATGCTGTACACCTTGCATTTTGCGTTTAGTTGTGTACTGGCTTGTGGACATGATGTGCATTAGGCATGCAGCATTACAATGTTGTAGCTTTGCTGTCAAGCTAGCTTGTGATGCGAATACAATGCATGCTTTGCTATTTCTTTGAAGATCGTTGTTTTATATTGCAAGTCCTTAATCAGCTTTTAGAATGTATGACCGGGAATGGGATGAGGACAAGAGGCAGAGAGCTGAACAAAAGCGGAGGCACCGCAAGTAGTGGATGGGCCATAGCTTGAGATGTATTTTCTGGATGGGCCATAGCTTGACCGGGAATGGATGTGCTTGATTGTGTGAGTTCCTGTTCTTAATTCTTTTATCCATTTAATTCTACCAGTTGTCTAAAGGTTCAGGAATGGCAAGTTAGATTTATGCCCTTTTTGTATGCTATTGTAAAAGTGTGAGCTATGTAGTACAGTGAAACTTGCCAATTCTCTCCTAAACTAAGTGTAAAAATAAATTTTGAGATAGATTTTCATGCTTCTTATCCTTTCTATGTTTGGTGATGCATCCAATATGCACGAAGAATGACAAGAGCTGCTGTTATAATGGTAGTCTTTGTTTGCTTGTAGCTGCTATGATTGGTAAAAAGGGAGACTTTTACTTCATGATTGCTGGTGGACACGAATGGACATGATTAGTCAGTCACATTGTTTTTTCCATGCTAGTAGCACTGCCCGGTAAAAAGGGTTCCTGCGCCATAATCAGTCACCTCTCTATCCATCATTTCCTTGTGCCCCCAAATTGAGCTGTTTTTGTCTGAATGCATAATTAGTGTGTGTTTTAGTGCTCCATTCTTTCTTTTTTTTTTCGTAAAAAGAAAGAAGAATACAAGGGAATATTGGCGCTTCTGTAATCAATAATGTTAAAAGATTCTGGAAAGTAGCGGCCATAAAGAGAACCTGATTCTTCTTAAAGAAAACCTGATATCAGAGATAGTTTTATATTCTTTTGGTTTTTATATGAGATCCCATAGGTGTTTACTTGTTCTTGAAGATGCAAGACATGAAGCAATCTACATGAAATATTCCGCAAAACAAAGAAAGAATATGGATAACTTGTTCTTATGGAAGAGTGCTTCTGCCACCTCCCTATGCAAGTCATTTTATTCACCTAGAAAGCTGAGGCTATTTTTCTCTTTGATCGACAGCTGGCGTGCTCATCAAAAAACTCCCAGCACTGGCTCTGGATTTACCTCCCAACAAAGGCAGGGCAAGAGTAACACGAGTTAATGCCATGCGATTCACAACAATGAGTGTGGTAACATTTGGCACCTCAAATCCTTACAGCACAGTATGCCACCTAATGTTTGCACTATTTAATACATGAGATGCTGTTACCTACCACGAACAAATCATATCAAGTGATCATTGTAATTTACCCTTGATACTTTGGATTATTTTGAATGCATGGCTGCTCCAGAGAAACGACATTAGAGGAAAAGAAAAAAAACAAAAATCCATCACAGGCAGTTTCTTTCACTGTAGGTTTAAACCATTTCATTTCCACCCGTACAGCATTAAATAAGTACACACAGAGGAGGAGTAATTATATCGAAGCAGAATGGTTTCCACGAGAGGGAATAATAGGAAAGGAGATTCAGCTGGTGGATCTGACACTCTCAATGGCAATAACTAAATTATCGAATTTGGCCCCGGTTACTTCCTTTACGATCTTGCCTTGCTTGAGAATCTTGAAGGTCGGTACTACCTTTATGCCAAGCTCCTTTGCCAACGGCTGCCAACAATTATCAAATTCAGAGGGTGGTCTCCCAGGTGGTGTTTCTCGTGTGTGCATGTCATTAAGCTTCGATCAATAAGGTATGGCAGCTACTTACCTTGTTTTCTTGGTTGCAATCAAGTTTTAAGAACACAACATCATCATACTTCTGGGATAATTCCTTGTACTTTGGAGCTATTAACTTGCAAGGGCCACACCTAAAAATCACAAGGAACAAACAAAGTCAACACTAGTAATGGGAACTGAAATGGAAGGATTGAAGCAAGTATCAATCCAGAGATGTGATCGGATTATGCAATCAATATGTTATCATGGTATGAAACACGCGATAGTTTTTCTTATAGCTAGTGGAATTGCTTGACAAGCACTACGTCCCATGAGATGTAGCTAGCTCAACGGGGAAAGGATGAATGAGCATGGAGAGGGTAAAACGCCGATGTTTAATTGCATTGAAACACATGCTATATCCAATTAAAACTCGATTCATTTTCATACCAGTCAAACGGCGAGCTGTTCTTGACTCTCAGAATCAAGCTCAATCTTAAAGCCAATTCTTGACAAGGAGTAGTATAATCTGTATGAACATCTAGATGGGCAACCCGTAGGAGTACATACTAGTATTATCCAATCCAATGAAGAGTCGAAGAGCAAATTGATTTTAAAAGAAGAGATAAGAAAAACAAACATAACATATGTATTACCATTGGGTGTACATGTCGAGGACGACAGTCTTATCCCCGGCAGAGTTAACGATGGGCCAGAAGGTGTCCTTGGTGACCTCAGTGACCTGTCCAACAGCGGAAGTGGGACCCGCCGTGTCCAAGCTCGACCTCACTGTAGAAACCAGGTTTCTGCTGCCATTCCTCTTGATCACATTCTTTTGCCTTGACGATAGCTTGCAGTAGGAGAAGAGATCCTTTGTGGGGGTAGAGGAGTATTGGGGCGTGATGGGGTTTGCAGGAGAACCGGCGAAGGATGGTGAGGAGCGGATGGAGGAAGTAGGAGACAGTGTGAACTGGATCGAAGCCATTGTTGATCAGGAAATGACTCTGTGCTGTGCGACTGTATGTAAGTGATCTAATAATAGCTTGTGGACTGCTGCCGGTGGTGGAAATTTCAGAAGAAAGATGGGAGGGAGATTGACGGAAGTATGATTTTGGGATTCCTTTAGACAATATCTTGGGGGTGTTTATGTCAGTTTAAGGCAAGAAAAGAGAGGCTGGAGACAGTTTGACGCCAGAAAAGAAAAAAAAATAGTCTGAATGACAGAATTAACCTCCCAGTTTCCATCTCCATGCCATTTCATTGAGAGACGGGGAGCGGGTAAGTTGGTCATCTTGTAAGTAAGTGCAAGATACTAGTGGATGTTAATTGAATTCAAGAAAAGACAGAAAATTGGGGATATTTTAGTCATTAGACTCCGGATAGTTGCTGGAGATAATTAGGGTAAAAGAAAACGTATGGATGATAATAAAAGGCAAATCTGATTATTGTTTAAATATATGATTTTGGAAAAACTTGTGATTCTGAAAAATCTTAATTTTTCTCCAGTCTTTTAACAGATGAAAATTTAGTTTTATCAAGTATTAAAGTCGTTGATATTTTAAGATGTGAGTATCTCTCAGTTGGTTCAATTTATATAAGAAATTCAACTAAATTATTAAAAAAAAAACTTAAATAATTTGGTACTATCGTTTGGTTTTCTATTTTAAAAAATTGAATTTATCCATGAAACTTTTGATTGAGTTTTTTTTTTTGTTTTTTAAAGGCTTTGATGTAATGAGCCTAAACTTTTTTTTATTATTATTATAGAAATCAGTTCAATTCTATTACCTATCAAAATTTGTTCTTGGATATTTTTAATTTGTCAATTCAATGTACATATCTTATAACAATCACCTACATATTAATTCTAAGTATCCCCTATATCTTTATTTATGAGAACAAATACATCATTTCACAAAGAAAAGAACATAATATGTATCGGTCTCTGAGACTTTATAAATTAGAGGTGATTATTTTCGGTTCGGTTCGGTTTTTATATAAAAAAGTAACCAAACTGAAATTAAAAAAAAATCAAAACCGAAACTACCAGTTTCGGTTCGGTTCAGTTTTTTAGAACAAAAACCAGTTCAAACCGGTTTGGCTCGGTTTTAGCTCGTTTTTTTTCCCGTTTTGGCTTGGTTTTTTTAGTTTGGCTCGTTTTTTTCCGGTTTGGCTCTGTTTTTTTCTGGTTTGGGTTTGGTTCGGTTTTTTTTTTGGTTTCAGGCTTATAAAACCGAAATCGAACCGAATCAAACCGGTTGGTTTTTCCAAAATTTTAATCGGTTTAGTCGGTTTTTTTTCATGGTTCGGTTTTTTTTGTTATATTTTTTCCGGTTTTCTCGGTTTTTCAGTTTTTTTGCTCACCCTACCATAAATGTCCAGTATTTAAGAAAGCATCGACCATGAATATTTTAGGAATAATGCTTTAATGCAATAGAAATCTTATAATTATAACAATTTTATAATTTTCTTTACAAAATATATTTTATCCCATGAACTTTAATCTTTAGTTTAGATTAATTAATCTAATATGATATGAATATTAAAAATATAATATGATATGAATATTAAAGATAAATTAAGTCTTTATTAATAATGAATATAATAATATCACGTATAACCAACCGATTGATTATAAAACATATTAAATGACATGTGTTTTATTTTTTCATGTTTGTAGATTTAAAATTAAATGCACTCCAGGCTTTTCTTAAACAATTTTTTATGTTTTGAACACTATTGTTATGATAAACTAAGTTAATACATGTATGAATTGTGTAAACAGTGAGTAATGAGGCAACTTGTTTTGTTAGAATCCTAAAGTTTATCACTTAGGTTTTGCATGGAATACAAGTAAGAAAAGAAATATAGGAGCGTGTGCTTTTGGGCTAATGTGTTTCTTTACCGGAATTCCAAGGAATTTAGATGAACAGCCACCTCATTTTGTTGTTCCAGTTATGAACGTTGGCAAATCAATATACATGCATCCATGGTCAGTAGATAGTTGCTTTCCTTCTAAAAGAATCGTTTCTAAACCCAGTTTTCATAATCTGCAGAAAGTAGAGAATGTTAGGCTGCTAGTTCTTCCTTTAAGTAACATGCTGATCCAACGGTAACCTTTTCGTTGCAACCCAGTTTTTTAATTTTTGCCCTTTTAAATGCTTAGGCTTGTCAGTCCAGCTTATGTTGTGAAAAGAAATAGAAAGATAACCCAGTTAAAAAAACCGAGAGAGTTCATCATGTGGTTAATATATAATCGTCAGTGGCTACAGTTTAGGGTTTCTTGGTAAATTGTCTGCGATTATTACTTTACTGTCATGAGTTTTGATAAGCCAACATGTACTTTCATGATCAGTAAAATAATAATAAAAAAAAAACGTTTATTCCTTGAAATTATGAGAGTGTAATAGGCTTCTGCAATGCAAAATCTTGTCTTCATTTACCTGCAATTCAGTTCTAAGAAATCTATAAACAAAAGAAAAATAACTTTGTTTGCTCATTTCGTTACTGGAAGTTCACATCTCAGCAGCAGAAGTTTTTCTTTCTTTCTTTCTTCAGTTTTTCTCCTTACATTTTCCTTGTTATAGAAGCTGGACTGGTAGTTTTCTTGAATCATAATGTATTGGCAAAGCATAATCTTCTTTTCCTTTGTCCAGGTTATGTTATAAAAGGAGACTAGAAAGAGAATACGTTATTTTACTTTTGTCCCGCCGTTAATAATATTTGTAGATTATGTATTATATACATGCAGACGCAAATAAAATGTCGGTCATTAATTTAAAATCACATAAAAATCACATAACATTAATATCAGTGGTGGATTCAGAGTTTTTTAAATGAAAAGATAAATTACTAACAAATATTATATTATGTAGATATGTATTAGAAATCAATTCAAAACACATATACTAACTCATATTAAGTCAAATTAATTTAAAAATACTTTGAAATAAAAAAACTTACATTATAATTGTTCTCTTCGAGTTTTTATATTTTGAAACCGCTTTATAATAACTTCATTATTAATCTTATCAAAGATATCTTTCTCAATATATACAATCAAATTGTCATTCATCCACTTATCTCTCATCCTATTCTGCAATCTACTTTTGACAATATGCATAGCAGAAAAAGCTCTCTTCACTGTAGCAGTTGCAACTGGTAGAAGTAATAACAATTTGATAAGCATATATACTAATGGAAATATCAAATTCTTCTTTGTTTTTATCATTTTCTCTGCAAGACTAACAATATCTTTAATACCAGAGAACTCATCATCATCACGTAGATCAATAATATACTCATAAGGTCCACTATAGAGAATTCATTGGGATAAAAATGAGCAAAGTGAATAAGCTTTTCTTTGTTGAAAGTAGAGAAAGAGTCACTTGGGTTTAAACATGCCACACAAAGAAGTAACTTCATACTCGTCTCAATAAAACGATCATCCAACTCAGTAAGTTGCATGTCAATGATATTGGTAAACAATTCATAACAAAAATGGTGTAGGTTTGTAATCCCTTGAGATTTTAGCCTTGAACGCCCACGAAGCTTGTACTCACAATCAATGTTTAGAATATTAATATCATGTTTGATGCAAAAAGATGACACTTCTTCCAATAAAGATTCTCAATCATTCTCTCTCATCATTTTAAATTATTTTTTTGATGTTTTCAATAAACTCATAGCATTTTCTATGTCTTGATCTTTTCTTTGTAATACTTGTGAGAACTCATTAGTAACTGTTAGTATCATTCTCAAACAATAAAGCATGAATACAAAATTAAATGATTATATAATATTAAAACCCTTAAATTGTCATAAACCCTAATATTTTTAATAACTAATTATTAAAGAATAAAATTAAAATTAGATAATGAAACAAATAGAAAAGATGAAGGAAATTTATGTAAAGCATAAAGCAAAAGGCAAAAGAGGTTAATTGTTTAATTGTACTTGAAGAGAAATTTGCATATGGAAGAGAGGCAGGGAACAACAACTCGAAAGAAAAAAAGACTCTCGGTTAGTTAGGGTAAGAAGAAGAAAGAAAAGAGAAAAATTTAGGGTAATGAGCTGGACATACTTATTATATATTATATTAAGATATAAGTCAACAATAACAACTTTTCTTTCGTGTATCAACCATTCACCAAACTATTATATTAATATTTTAATATAAAAAATATTTTAAAAAATAAAGGGAAAATTGCTCCTTTTTGTCTTTATGTGGCTCTGCTATTTATTGATATGCATTAAAGTTTATTTTCTGCGATCCAATATTTTTACAGTCTTAGATGTACTCTAGAAAAATGGAAGGAAAGGCATAAAATCATAATTCACTTAGAGTTTGTATAAAATACATGCTCAAATTGCTTATATGATGAATTATTTATTTGGTAAATAAAATTCAAGGTTTTTAGATGTTAATCTAGAAATTGGAGGATTAGAACTTTTTAAATGGCTTTTTATTATAAGTTTTTTTTTATATATATGTTATTTCCATGTTGTCTTTTCTAAAAAAGAAGAAAAAAAAATTTTCATGACATTACAGGTTTTTATATTGAGTTCTTATAACTTCTTTATAAAAATCCATTAAGATTTAACCTACGTTAAAAGATTTATTGAACCGACATTCCAAATCTTTCATAAACCCATTTTTTTTTTATTAAAATAACATCATGTCTAAAATGTTTTGCTAATCACTCTTGGTATTTAAGGTAAATAAAATATAAGTTGTTATCTTGGATATTAAAAAGAGTAGCCCACCTTTTTATTTCAAATAATACAACAAGTCTTTAATCAAGTACACTTATCGACCTAGCTGTTAAAACCAACTTTAATCAAAACATCATTGACTAGATAAAAACTTGATGAAAACTCATCAAAGCATTTTGGTACTCATTTTAGGGTTAAAAACCATGTGTTAGATCTACATCAATATCTAAAACTAGGATACTCTTTGACCTTACAATTAAAGACAAATTGAACCAAAACATCACTAACTTGATGAAAACTTGACAGAAACTCATTGGAAACTTGTTAATGCATTTTCAAACTCATTTTAAGGTTGAAAATAATGTGTTAAGTATATGTCAATCCCTAAAACCAGGAGACTTATCATCTTTACCATTAAAAATCAAGTTTAATTAAAATGTAGCCAACTTTACTAAAACTCGAAGAAAGCTCATCGATGCATTTTGAACTCATTTTAGGGTTAGAAACCATTTGTTAGGTCTACATTGATCTCTATAACTAAGAAACTTATTGACTTGAATATTTAGAAAGTTTAAACAAAAAATGTTAAGGGGCAAAACAAAAAACACAAACCATTTAGGGAAAATACATTAGGTTTCACCTAGACTCATAATATTTAAAATCATGGTATTATGATGCATATCAAAAGCTAGGTATAACTTGAAGCAAAAACATCTCAGAAGGTTTGAAATGAAATATTAAACACCAAAATATTTATTCTAAATAGGGCATGAGTTTATACCTTGATGAAGGTTGTTGCTGCTATTACAAAAAGGATGCAACTATTTCTAGATTTAGAGATTTAAAATAACAATATTTAGAGTTGGGGTCCCACAAAAATTTTAGATCTCATTCTCATCTTTACAAATAACTTAATCTTGATTTATTATGAATATAACTCTATATATAAATTAAAAACCAAAGTAGGGTTTGAGCTGTAGTAAGCTTCTAGACAGATTTAAACTTCTTCATTTCTTTTATGTTTAGAACTTTAAAATGGTAGGATTGAGTTTTCGACTATTTATAAAAGTTTTAGCCCTATGTATTAACTTTTTTAAAGATAAATAATGCTTGAAAAGGAGGTGTTAAGCTCCAACTAGAACTAAAAAACCAAATAGTGTTTTGATTTGATTGGACCAATCTGCCTTTTCCAAATCAAACCTTTCTTGGTGAATAACTTTATTTTTTTTTCAGCCTCCTTTTCGTTCTTTCTCCTTTTTTCTAATATTTTTGCCCTTTTATAAGCCTTAAAGAAGGATCTAGAACCTCTCATTCAACACTTAATCTTGTCCCTTAACTTTGTAAAATTGATGTTCTCCATCCAGCTCTTTTTACTAGTTGTTTTTATTATAGATGAAATAATGTGTCTTTTATGGTAATGGTGTTGTTGGTTTTGAAGGACATCTTTTGTTAGGTTTGGTTATAAGAAAAACAGGATGAAGAGCTATGTTTTTTATGGTTTGATCATACAACATTTACAGCTAAAAAAAAGATGTTATAATGAGGTGTCATTTTATAGAGATGTATAGCAGTTGTATGAATTATGATGGTATATTTTTTGGCATGCTTTTATAGCATAAAAATAAGGTGCAAAGATTGAAGTTTTGGAAGAATATGCAACAAAAAAAGGTGTAAGGATTCATTTTTTTAATTGATTATACAAAGTATGTAGCAACAAAATAGGATGAAGACTATGATAACAAGTACAAGGATTGTATTATTGGCACAATTGCAAGATAAAAAATGGTTTCAAAAGGTGGGCTTTTGGTTAATTTTTGACTAGTACTTAAAAGTGCATTTTTATCAAGGTTTTATATCATCATTTTGCACTTGAAGTATCAATAACTCCTTAACTAAAGCATGTTTTATAATAACATATCTAATAATATAAGATACCTTTAATTTATGGTAAATGTTCATTTTAAATGCAGGCCTATCACATAAATGAAAGAATTGATTGATGAGTTGAAGTACTGAAATTGAAAGGACAAAGAGATGGCCAAACTTAGAAAAGAGATGCTGGTGCAGTCCAAA
This sequence comes from Populus deltoides, assembly GCA_015852605.2. Classification (NCBI taxonomy): domain Eukaryota; kingdom Viridiplantae; phylum Streptophyta; class Magnoliopsida; order Malpighiales; family Salicaceae; genus Populus; species Populus deltoides. The sequence goes on along the minus strand of CM027588.2, from coordinate 7,990,730 downwards.
CTGAAACACTGTTCGGTAATTGGGTCATATATGGAGCTGTAGATTTTGGATTTAGGTCCATTTTATATGGATGGAAAGATATGACATAGGCCTACAACGTTCATGTGAAGCCCAAGATTTAAAAAGGCCGTTTTCAAGTCCAAATTGCAGCAACAACAAAGAAGTCCGAATCTGTCCTGCAGCCCAGACACTGTTCAGTGTTCAGCCCATATCTCGAGTTCTTGAAGTCCAAATGATCTCAAATTTTTACCCTGGAAAGATGAGACAATTCTCTAGAACTTTCATAATTTAAGTTTGTTCAAATTATGACGTCATCAATGACGTTTTTGGCAGACAAGAAGATAAAGATTGTCACCAAGTCAAGATGTGGCCACTCACTCATCAATTAGTCAACAAATCAATAGTTCCGAATTTTGGCCTATAAAAGGAGGCATTTGCCATGTATTGAGGCATCTTGGTGTTCAGATCAAGATCATGCTCTTACTCTTTCTTTATATTTTGTAATGCTTAAGTTTTGCTTATATTAATTTCTTGCTTATGCTTTTCATTTCCTTTCCTTGTTTATTTATGTTTCTTTCTTTCATTATGTGTTGCTAAGTTAATTATGTCAAGGTGAAAAGGGTACACTAATGGTGTAAGAATAAGTATAATATAAACTTAACATGGACCTTAATGTTGGATATTAACATGCTTTATATTTGTTATCTTGTTCACTTTTAATACTTTGCTTGTTAAATGGTTAATCTAGATTTATGTTGTATAACACTTGGTACAACAAATACTTGGCACTTTCATAGCCCATACTGTATGGTATAACCGACACCTGAGCTATGAAAGGAACTTGATTTGTTGTTAACATAAGTTATAATCATGAATGCCTGACAATATTTACAAGTATTAGCATTATTCGAATAAGATAACTAATGTAATCATGTTAACAATTTATAATATGATTGGAACCTCCTTTGTGTGTGGTTTCCAATTGAATAATAAAAGTTTATACTATACTTGTTTGAAATACCATTAGTGGATCCTCTAACCTTGACATGTGTTGTTATCATTGTTAAATCTTTACGTTAATCTTCCATCTCAAAGTTCTCATCAACTCCTTCTTCTTCTTCTTTATTATTATTATTATTACTATTATTATTGTTGTTATTGTGTTGCTGTTAACTATAATTTATACAATTAACCTCCTTGTGGTTTGACCCCGGTCTTGCCGGGTTATTTATTACTTCGACACTCCTGCACTTGGGAGAAGACATCAATCTTTTGGTCGTGTCAAGTTTTATAACTGGAATAAGAGATAAATTGGCCTTTTTTTAGCAATAATAAAGGGTATATGAGTTGTATTTTCATGATAAATTGTACAATATTTAAAGAATGAAAAAAGGTTTGAAAATGTGTCCTTTTGGCTCTTTTTGTTGAAACATGGATGAAAATTGGAGTTTTTATGGCTTAACTTTGAAACAGATAACAAAGGGATGGAAAGGGTGTCTTTTGACATGATTTACAACAGATTATGTGAGCTTTAAAGGTGAATTTATGGCTACAATTAGCCATACAATAGCAGAGAGAGAGAGAGATAAGGCATGAGTTTTGGTTTGTTCTTATGAGAAAATACAAATGAGGTTTTTATTAGGATGTGAGAAAGAAAAATAGAAAAACATTGTCGTTTGTTATTAAAAAATGGTAACAAAAGGATTAAAAATGTGAAACAGCTGAGAATTGGTCCAATTGTGTCAAAATGCATTTTCAATGGAAACTGTATTTTTGGTTTTTTTTTCTATTTTGAAACAAAGTAGAAAGAAGTGATTGAAACAAGGGATTAAATTTGAGATATTACATCCATGATATTGAGTGAACTGCTCAACCACATTAACTTTATTAGATAAATCACTACAATACCAAAGAATCTAGTCCTGCTAAGTATAAATATGATGACCATGTTAGGTTAGTAGGATATAATATTGAGTAATGTCAAACTTTTAAAGTTTAAATACTGACTAAACATAGTTGGATTTCATTTGAAGGAAACCTAGTTTTGCCTAACACAAGAACAAATCCTCTTCCAAACTATATAGTTGCCAACATAGATCATGTGAAGATTAATGGGCATTGAATGAGATGGTGTTATAAGTATGTAATGAGGTGGTGTCAAACTTTTAAAATATTGCTTTCAGAAATATTTTTTTTTTTAATTTCATATGGGATAAACAAAACTTTTTAATGATATCATTTTCTATATGACATTGTCATTTATTATAAATCAAGAAATATGAGTTTAAAAGTATTATTTGACATTTTATTTTATCTATAAGAGGATCATATATAAATGAAAAATGCATTTATAAAATCTTCTAAAATTGGTCCAATTCCAAAAATTTGTGAGTCACTAATGAATTATTTTTTTTATTTGAATATTTTTGTTTTGTTTTATTTTAATGCCACTAATGAATTTCTCGTGGTAGATTTGTTTTATGGAGAAAAATAAAATTAAGCCTTGGACTAGATTTTATTTTTAAATTATATAATTTGGCAGGTTTATATAGCTTAATGCACATATCTTTATTATCTTGGATTTTTTGTTAATAGTTTTTTGAACTTGTATTTTGTTTATATGGTTTGACATATGGATTTGGGCCTAAAATTCTAAATCCAAATTAACTTTATGTTTTATTAGGTATGGGCTCATAATTGAGTCACCTAAATAAATCAATAATCATTGACCACCTAAATGAACTAGCCACAAATCAGCATCAAATCACAAGTAACCTCTAAATGCATCACTAAAACAGTAGCAACAACAACACATGATCATATGTATTAACCTTCTCTCTCTCTCTCTCTCTCTCTCTCTCTCTCTCTCCCCCCCTCCATAATGCAACACTTTAACCTCTAGACGTACGGATCCATGTATTGATAATAGTAGGCTTTACATGCCACCATGTCAATAGCCAAGTTTAGCATGCTTTGAGGGTAGTTTTATCCTCTTTTATACTTTATGGTATCTCTATATTTGTATGTATTTGTGATATTTTAAAGACTTTTATTGTACCAGTACATGAGGTCTCAGAAGTTGTAAATTATTGAGAACTTTAGAGGTTAGGGCAGAGATAATTGAGGACTTGTAAGGAGTAATAATGTAAGGTTCAACATCTTATAATAAGGTTGGAAAGATTGAAACTGTTGATATTTGAATTATACAAGGCATTTTAATTTCCTTTAAGTGTGATTTCTTTATTAAGTTTTTTTGTGCTTGATTGGTTTTGCTTGAAAATATATTTTTATAAAGTTATTATTGGATTTGAGCTATGTACATAACCTTTACTACACCAATTTTGATATTGATATAAAAATCATATTATTTGATTTTTTGCTTAAAATATATGTTTGTTGTCATGTTATTTTCATTGTTATTGCTTAGATTGATTTCATGTTCAGTTGGGTTTTCGTGTAAAATCCATGACATAACCAATTTTAGGTTGATGTAGTTAGAATTAAAATTGTGTACATGTTTGTCATTGTGTTAGTTTTTTTTACATGAAAATCCTTTCCCTTCTAAAACTCTAACTTTAAAATTACTTTCATGTAATGTTGTTTATATTCATTTGTTGCAAGTGTGGTTTGTATTCATTTGGTTTTTTATGCCATATTTTTTCAAGAGTAATTTTTGCGCTAATTTATTGCATTGTTTATGCTAAAAATATACATTCATGTGCCGAATCGATAAGAATGATAGTTGTTCACTACTAAACATGAAAAAAAGGCTAAAATCAATCATAAAAAGTAAAAGTGATTAAGAAGAGTTCTTATTATTGTAACCACTTTATAATTTTCTTTGCAAAATATTTTTGTTGCAAGAATTTTATTTATAATTTTCTTTACTCTGTATTCATTACTAAAAAATCAGCTTCATTAATTAATGAATATTAAAGATAAATAAAATTATTTGTTAATTATAAATATATTTTGCATAAATAAAGTTAGCATCACATGCAACTAATTGATTGGCTAGATGACATATACACTACCAGGAATTGATTCTTAAATTGTCAAAGAAAGGTCTTGTAAAAGGCCTTCCACATCTTATGTATAAAAAAAAGTGATGTTATGCATGTCAATGGGAAGCAAGTCAAAAGCTCTTTCAAGGTTAATAATCAATTTTTCACAAATCGTGCACTTCAACTCCTTTATATGGACTTATTTGGTCCTATGCGTGTTTCAAGTCTTGGTGGTAAAATTTTGCATTTGTTATTGTTGATGATTGCTTTATTATGTCAAGCTTTCTCAAAGTTTTGCAAAAGAGTTCAAAATGAAAAAAAAAAGTTTTATTTCCAAAATTAAAAGTGATCATGGTAGAGAATTTAACAATCTTGCTTTTGAAAATAGTTCTAACCATGAATTTTCTACTCCTGAAACTCCATAATAAGATGGAGTTGTGTAAAGAAAGAATCATTCTCTTCAAGAAATGGAAAGAACTACGCTAAATGAGGATAGTTTGCCTCAGTATTTTTAGGAGGAAGCCATAAACACTTGTTATTATATTTCAAATCGAGTTTTCATTCGATTTATTTTATATAAAACTTCATATGAGCTTTAGTTTAAAATAGAATCCAATATTTCTTATTTTCATGTGTTTGGATCAAAATGCTTTATAATCATAAAAATAAATTGGGAAATTTTGATGTCAAATCCTATGAAGGTATATTTCCTGGTCATTTCTCTACTAGTAAAGCTTATAGAGTATATAATCAAAGAACTCTAGTAGTTAAAGAATCTATATATGTTGTGTTTAATCAAAGATGTTGGTATAGAAGTTATTTTTGATAGGTTAAACCTAAATGAATCACAAGAAGACACATCTAAAAGGAATAGTTAAAAGAAATAACCTTAATTAATTCCTCAAGAACATGATCAACACGACATAGAGCAAGCTTCACAAAGTCTTTCCAAATCAATTTGAAAACTAAGAGGACTTTCACAAGATTCAATAATTAATGACATATTAAATGGAGTTAAGACATGATCTTCCATGATAAATCAAGTCGGTAATGTTACATTCATCTCTAAACTTGAACCTAAAAGTTATGATGAAGCCTTGTAAGATGAGTATTAGATACTCTCCAAGCAAGATGAGCTTAATAATTTTGAAAAAAAAGTATGGGAATTAGTTCATAGGCTCAAAGGTCATTCAATTATTGAAACCAAATAAGATTATTTCACAACAAACTTTATGAATTCAGAGTTGTATGAAACAAGGCTCACTTGGTTGCCCAAAGATATAACTAAGAGGAAGGAATAAATTATGATGAAACTTGTGCTCTAGAGTAAGAATAGAATCTATTTGTGTGGTACTTGCATTTGCATGTTTTAAAATCTTCAAGCTTTTTCAATTGAATGTGAAAAGTGTGTTGAATGGAATCTATTTGTATGTTGCTTGCATTTGCATGTTTTAAAATTTTCAAGCCTTTTCAATTGGATATGAAAAGTACTTTCTTAAATGGTTATATCCTGGAAGAATTTTATGTAGAACAACCTTTTAGTTTTAAAAGCCATAATTTTTCAAACTATGTTTTTAAGCTTAAGCAAGCTCCTTGGTATGAAAGACTAAGTAAATTCTTAATTTTAAAAGGTTTTAACATGGGTTAGATTGATTCAACATTATTTCTAAATTACAAAAATCATAATTTAATTATCATATAAATTTATGTTGATGATATTTTATTTGGTGCTACTAACAAATCTTTGTGTAAGGAATTTGAACATTGTATGCATAAGGAATTTGAGATTACCATGATGGGAGAATTAGCTTTCCTCCCCAGACTTCAAATCGAACAAGAAAATGATGGTATATTCATCATTCAAGCTAAATATAACAAGGAGCTAATAAAAAAAAAAAAGTTTGATTTGGATTCCCTACATTCAAGTCCTACACTAATGAGCACAACAACGAAACTTGACAAACATGAACAAGGTAAAAAGATGGACATCAAAGGATATCAAGGTATGATTGATATCTTACTCTATTTAACAACTAGTAAACCCGATATTATGTTTAGTGTCGGCTTATATGCTAGATTTAAAACTAGTCATAGAGAGTCTCCCCTTCATGTTGTTAAATGTATTTTTAGATATCTAAAAGGAACAATTAGATTGGGTTTTTGGTACCCTCGTATGAATAATTTCTATTTGATTAGTTATTCAGACCCTAACTTTGCTAGTTTCACAGTCAATAAAAAAAAAAACTAATAAGACTTGCCAATTCCTATAACATGCATTAGTATCATGGTATAAATTTGATCAAAACCTCCATCTAATACTCTCAGACCAAACATATAGAAATTAACATTATTGCATGCTTATGTAAATTTTTTTAATTGTTTGCACATCTATGCAAAATACACTATATGATTAAAGCAAGACAAGAAGGAAAGGTCATTTCTTTTTGTCTTTTAGAAATGTTACTGCTAAAGACAAAATAATGGGGTATGACCAAAAGTTTGTCCAGCTGAATGAAAAGTAATAAATTGGACATAGAAAAAATTAAGTGGCTTTAATTAAAAAAACTAATAAAATAGGCTCTAATTAAAATAAAATTGAGACTATTATGGAGAAATGGGTAGCCTTTAAAACACAAAAGAAAAACTCAAGTTGTTATGAGTAGAAAAGCATACAATAATTTAAAAATTCAAGGTTAGAGTCCAAAAACATGTTTTAAACATAAATCAAACCAATACAACTAGAAATATATAATTTTTTTCTAAAACAAAGATGATGCACATAAAAAAATAAAACATTTGAACAACTTTAAAATCATAGATTGCGTTTGAAAGCCTCACTAGAAAATCTTGTAAATGTAGTCTTTTCTTGATCCTCAGGATTAATAACAATCTGATTGTATCCACTATATCTATCAAGAAAGCAATAAAAAGACTTACCTGCCAGACGTTCAAGCATTTGGTCCATGAATGGTAATGAAAAATGATCTTTGCGTGTAGCAAGATTTAGCTTTCTGTAATCAACACACATTCTCCATCCACTTGAGATGCGAGTAGGAATGAGTTCATCATTTTTGTTTTTCACCAACGTGATTCCGGTCTTTTTAGGCACCACATGGATTGACGCCACCCATTTACTGTCCGTGATGGGGTAAATGACACCTGCATCTAATAATTTCAAAATTTCAGCTTTCACTACCTACATCATAGGCGGGTTTAACCTCCTTTGCATTTCCCTTGTTGGTTTCGCATTGTCCTCCAATAGTATGTGATGCATACACATTGAGGGACTAATGCCCTTGATGTCGGCTAAAGTCCATCCAATAGCCGTCTTGTGATCACACAACTTCACAAGTTTTTCCTCTTGCGCACTTGTCAAACCTTTTGCGATGATAACAGGAAGTGTATTGTTGTTGCCAATGAATACATACTTCAAATTATCTGGTAAAGGTTTCAATTCTAGCTCGGGGGCCTGTAAAATAGATGGCAAAAGCTTTTTATGTGAAAGTACTAAATCAACAAAGACATTACCATGGGGAACGGTTTGCAAAGCTTGCAAAGTCAATGCTGATTCGTGCATGTTTTGGGGAACACATATGTGCCTTTCCATCTTTTCTATCTCGGTAAAATCATAGTCATAGCTCAAAGCTATGCTTAATATGTCCTCACAATCAAAATCAAAAACTTGCTGCACACACTTATCAACTTGGTCATAGCATGTGATAGAATAAACATTGCTATAAGGATATTTCATTGCATCATGAAAATTAAATTCAATCTTTTCATCTCCTACTTCCATAGACAAAGTATCCTTACCACAATCAATCTTTGTATTGGCAGTTTTCAAGAATGGTCTCCAAAACAATATAGGAGTGCTGTTTGATGAATCACAAGAATCATATTCTATATCAAGAATATAAAAATCACATGGAATAACCAAACTATCAATCTTGACTAGGACATCTTCTATCACACCAAGTGGATAAACAAAACTACGATCCGCAAGTTGTATGACAATACTAGTTTTATTCAAAGGTTCCAAACTAAGAGAATCATAAACATGTTTAGGCATAACACTAATGGATGCACCTAAATCGCATAAGGCCCTTTTGAAACTAGCATTACCAATAACACATAGGATAGTAAATGCACCTGGGTCTTTTTGCTTCAAAGGCATATTCTTTAGAACAACAGCAGATACAACTTCACCTATACTTACCGTTTCGTGACCTTTCAGTTTGAAAGCTCTCTTGGTAGTACACAGCTCCTTCAAGAATTTGGCATACTTGGGAATTTGCTTGATAGCATCAAACAAAGGAATGTTGAGTTCCACTTTCTTGAAAACCTCTAAAATCTCTTTTTCTTTATCTTTTTTCTTTGACCTAGAAGAACTCATAGGAAAGGGTGGAATTTTTTTAAAATTGGAATTCATTGATTGAGGAATTACCTTTGGAGTGTTGGTCATTATTTCAGTTTGGGAAGGAGAAGGATGTTTCTTCTTTGTACTCAATTCGGTTTCTATCTCTTCTTCTTTCTCCATCTCAATTTGTTTTGACCTTTGTCTTTCAAGTTCTTTCCCACTTCGCAACATGATCGCATTAACATTCTCTTTTGGATTCAATGCTTGGGAGGGCAATTTTCCATTCATTTGTGCCTCCAATTTCCCTACACTTGAAGCTACTTGCCCCATTTGCTTTTCCAAGTTGTGAATACTTGACCTTGTTTCTTGTTGAGAAGACATGACATTTTGTTGTAAGGTCACAGTGTTAGAAGCCAAAGTTTTCATCATCTCATGAAGATCATCAGTGGATGACGACCCCATAACATTGGAGTTTGTGAATGGAGGAGGGGGTTGTCTTGCTTGATAATTCTGTTGGGATTGAAATCCATAAGGATGGAACTGTCGGCCTTGATTGCCTTGTTGAAGTGGGTTCCCATAACGTAAGTTGGGATGATCTCTCCATCCGGGATTGTACATATTGGAAAAGGGATCATATTTACGTTGGGGTTGTCCATTGAATGCTCCATCAACTGCATTAGCCTGTTCAATGTAATCTTCTTGCATTGTTAGGCACATATCTGAGGCATGTCCTTGTAAGGAACATATGCTACAAACTTTAACCTGTTGTACATTTCTACAAGCCAAAGAACGCACAAGAAAAGTAAGATCATTAACTTTATTTTCAAGGTTAGAAACACTTACCTCATTTACTCATTTGTTTGAGAAATCTCCACGAGTGCCAAACAGTTTCGAGTTGGCTGCCATGTTTGAGATCAATTGGCGTGCAACCTCCGGTGTCTTATCTACCAATGCCCCTCCACTTGCAGCATCAATGATACTACGGTCAGTAGGCATCAATCCTTCATAGAAATATTGAATGAGCAACTGATCAGGTATTTGATGATAAGGACATTGAATGTAGAGTTGCTCAAATCTTTTCCAATATTCGAAGAGTGTCTCTCCATGAGATTGTCGAATCCCACATATTTCTTTCCTTATGTTGGCAACTCGAGATGCTGAGAAATACTTCTCAAGAAAAATCTTCTTCATGGCATTCCAAGTTCCAATAGATCCTGGGAGAATAGAGAAAAGCCATGTCTTTGCTGCCCCTTTTAAAGAGAAAGGGAAAGCTTTCAACTTAACCTGTTCTTCATCAACTCCATTCGGTTTCATACCAATACAAACCATATGGAACTCCTTGAGATGAGTATGAGGATCTTCTCCTACAAGACCATTAAATATTGGTAGCAAATGTATAAAACCAGATTTGAGCTCAAAGTTTACATTATTGTGGATGTTTATGCATAGTGGCTGATTTTTCACTTTAGGAGTAGCAAGCTCCTTGAGTGTTTGTTGTCGTGCAATAGCCATGGTGTTGAGGCGAGCTTCCTTTCGTAACTTGCGTAAAGTGTTTTCTATTTCAAGATCCAACTGCACTTGAATTTGATTAGTAGAACAGGTTACAGGCATAAATCGTCAAGAAAACTCAAAAGAAACCAACCACACAAGAGATTGAAAACAATGCAAATTGAGCAAAAATCCTACGCTAAAAAACGAAAAGTGTCTAAAAACCCTAGAAAAAAGTGGAATTTGGCCTTGATAAGGTGGGGCTAGTGATTTACCACTAGTCCTGTTCAGAACGTTGTTTCCCTTCAGGAAACAAAAGGCCGATACCTAATTCCACCAAAATATCTATTTTGAACAGTTCCGCTGCCGTAAGTGAACAGTACCATCGCAAGCAAAAAACTTGTTTCTCTTTTTTTTCAGAAAAATAAATAACAAGCACAACAAATAAAAATAACAGTATAAGCACAAGAATCAACAAAAAATACTTCCCCGGCAACGGCGTTAAAATTTGTTTCGATGTCGCGGTCACATAAATTAATTACCCTAACTTAAAACACACAAGATAGTATAGAGCAAGCAAGGGGTCGATCCCACAATGAAGGTTTAGTTCAGATTTTTATGTTATACGTTATGTAATTGGGGGGGTTTGATGTGCAATGATCTAAACTATGGTAGAAATTACAATAGCAAATAAAATCAATTGAAATTGAAATATATCAAGAAAACAAACCTTGGTCGCAAGCACACATCCACCTACAGAAATCACAACCGATCCTTGAAACGAAACTCCAGTTTATATTCTGAATTTTTATCTTTTCTTAACGTTGGTTAATTAACGGATCCGCCGTATAACTAACCCTAACTAACAAGCAATCACAGTGTCCGCACTAATGATTTAATCCAATGGCAGCCTTAAGATCTAGATAAATTCATTAATCTTAATAACCAAGTTGTCGACCTTGTGTTGCTTTGATCGAATGTTCTCCCTAAGTTTAATAACGTAGTTCCGCTACAATTATCAAGCTTAGTTGCTTCACAAGTTTATCTACCACAACTCCGGTTTTGATATCAAACTTAGCAATAGATTGTTCACAATAATAACTTAGAGTCCGCTCTAGCAATTAAGATAAACAATCGTAGGAAATATGCATAGGAAAACAAACATACTCATTCATAATACAAACCGAAAATAAATGGAAGAATAAATCTCACAGTTCTTGAAATCTGAAGGTGTTTGCGTCCTTGCAACCAAGAAAACGAGCTTAGCCTTGCATATCTATTGAACAACTACTCCTAAAGATGAAAGAATACATGATTTCTGATTTGTATAGGGGAGAGTTTGTGTTTCTTCTCTTATGGCTGCCACCCCTCTTTCTTTTATTCTACTGCACTCCCTCTCCCTCTCTCTTGGCTCTCTTCATAGCATAAAATTAGCTGCCTATTTATACACAAATTGTAAGTAAAAAAAATCAAAGTTCAAGTGTGAACATCAAGAGATGGTGGTAGTGTGAAGGCAGCTGGCGGCTGGTGGCTGGCAGCTGGTTTATGGTTGGTGATTTGAGGTTGGTGGCTTGAGGTTGGTGGTTGCCTTCCTTGACCTTTTGGATTGATTTGCTTGAGGAGCTAAATTGCCGAAACTAAAACTTGGATGTCGGTTTTGATGCTTCGGAATGTAATTTGAATTCGTTTCTTCACGAAACATGTTTGCTGGCAGAATTCAGTTGTTATCTTTGAAAACTCATATCTCCCTCATATGACATCGTTTTTTGCTAAAATTTGGAGCGTTTATAGAACTTTGAGTCAGGTATCCAAAACAATTGAGTTTGCATCAATTGGATATCTACAGCTCCAGATATTGAATGTTTAATGGACAAAGGTCAATACTGGCAGAGTGTGAGTTTTGACTTTGAAGGATGTAATTTCCATGCTCTTTGTATTTTTATTTTTCTTGACTTAGATTTCCAGAAAGGTATGGATGTTTTCTTTCTAATGCCACTGGAATCACTTCATTTCGACTTCTAGAACTCACGCTCTGCACAAAACATCGACTAAGGGTCAAATCTGCCAATTACCTCCAATTTACTCCTTTTTGCATCTTTCATCTAAAGGTGCCTTCAAAACATAAGACAAAGAATATCAAGGCATTTTATATATATATCATAGGCTAAACACTAGTTAAATGTGGGTGAAACTATCAAATAATATGGTTACATCACATACATAAATATATACATACAATATGTATACATATGCATTCCACTATAGTTTAAAATTAAAGGATATTAATAGATATAATGAGTTAAATGCTTTCAATAGAAAATATGCATACTTGTATTTATTTATATTTATTTTTATTAACGTGAGTGTTCTGGTCAGCTTGCGCGCACCTCGACTAATCCCATGGGTCCTAAAGTTAATGACCATGTAAGTCTTCAGTGGCCATCATATTAGCAACGACAAGGCTCGGACCTGAGACCACAGGAGGGGAAACTCCTTAGTCCCAAACTCTTACTATTGGGTCACCTATTAGATGGTTACTTGTATTTAGTTTATTAAAATATCAATAAAGTGTTTGATAGATTTGATAACGTAAAAATAAATTATAACCAAAAATATTAGTAAAATAAAAGATAAATTATCAAGATGATAAAATGATTTAAGTGAATGTGAAGTGAAATTTCACATTTGTAATTTTAAATATAAACAGTGAATAAATTGAATGTAAGATTGAGACAAACAATGTATTTTTACCACCCTATTTTGTTATTGAAGAATAGAGTAAAGGAACTAAGTCGAATTTGCCATATGATATGATAGGGAACTATAATTTACCTTCATTTGCAGTTCAAATCTTAATATAATGCGGATAAAAAGATTTTAATTATAGTTTTTTTAACATTTTATATGATGATATTTAGATTTTTCTAAAATGAATCTATTATAAAAGGCATTGGTTTAAGAATTAAAATACCTTTAGAGACCACAAACCCATCCGGCATAAAACAAAATGCATGTAATTTAATGTTGATGTATGAGATTTTTTCTACCACGCAACCGCGTGTTAACAAACATAACTCTTTATCTAATTATTAGCTCTTCTCAAATTTTTATAGAAAATTATAAACGTTATGTTTTCTATAAAATTAAAATTTCATAGTCATCTAAGATTTGGAATGTTTTCAAATAAATTCTAGAAGTTATTATTCGAAATTTGCAATATTTTTCTATATGACTTAGGATTTTTTTCCTTATTTGGTTTAGAGCTCTTTTTTTATTATTTTTTTATACATTTGTTTAAGACTTTTTCCTAGTACATAAGTAGCCTTGAAGAAATGTAGTATTGAGTATTGATTAAAAAATATTGAGTAATAAAATTTTGAATTAAGGTTTTTGTTAGGTGGCCCTATTCGACATAATTCTATGTTGATTGTGCTTGTTGTTGTTTTTTTTGTGTTGTTTCCATCGGCGTTAGTTGTTATCAAAGACCAATAATTCCTAGTGATTAGTTGTCGTGTATTGTTAAATAATTATAGCTGAAAAAAATAATTACATAACAGAATATGCTTATTTAGGAGAGGAAAAGGGGGTTCTTTCTCAAGAAAAAAAAATTAAGTAACTAGTTATAAAATATATGCAAAGGAAAATTACATATTTAACTCGTTGACCGGTGATACTAAAGTTGTAAAGACAAGTTGAAGAATTATCTCACCAATTGACAAAGATTAAAAAAAATTAAAGAAACCAACACAAGTCTTGTTAATGATAATATAAAAGATCATTATAAGAGATTGTTTGATCCTTATAATACTAAGTTTCTGGTTGTGTTAGAGTTTGAGAATGATGATGCAAGAATGGTCTTCATCATAACTCTAATAAAACGCTGGTAGCTCCAATATTTCTAACAAAAATATTGAACATGTAAAAAGTTGAAAACTTTTAATTTAACATTTATAAGTTCGTAGAAAGAGCAATTTGAATTCGAGAATGAGTTCTTTTTAATTTGAAGAGATTGATGCAAGTCTTGTTAATGATAATATAAAAGATCATTATAAGAGATTGTTTGATCCTTATAATACTAAGTTTCTGGTTGTGTTAGAGTTTGAGAATGATGATGCAAGAATGGTCTTCATCATAACTCTAATAAAACGCTGGTAGCTCCAATATTTCTAACAAAAATATTGAACATGTAAAAAGTTGAAAACTTTTAATTTAACATTTATAAGTTCGTAGAAAGAGCAATTTGAATTCGAGAATGAGTTCTTTTTAATTTGAAGAGATTGATGCATGATATCTTTTTCTACCTCACAACTTTATGTTAATGGCATAACTTTTAATACAACTATTAGATTAATTTAAAATCTTGCAAAAAAATTTTAGAGGTCATGTTATGTATAAAGTTATAATTTTATAGCAATTTTAAAAAACAAACTTTCAAATAAAGCTGAAAAATTACAATTCAATTCAATATTTTCAAAGTTAATTTCAAATTATTTTTTTATTTAATTTAAATCTCTTTAATTATTTTTAAGCTTTGTTTATGTTATTTTGCCGGCATGTTACAAGGACTGTAATATAGAGTATTTTATCCTAGAAAATGTGATTGCTCCATTCGGCAGCTTATAGATACATTTATATTATTTTACTAGTGAACATTATTATTATTATTATTATTATTATTATTATTACTATTATCACAATCAATGTTTTTTTAATGTTATTATATAGTTTTAAAATACTAATATTAAGAATAAATTTTAAAAACTAAAAAAAAATATTACTTTGAAAGGAAAAAACAATAAATACCGTACCAGAGTACAAACGCTAACGACCAAAGAGAAACGGCGGTCTTAACATAGAAGTCCAGACTCCAGATGGTCGCTACAAAGGAAAGTCAAGACCCTGTCGGTTTTTCTATTGAACTAAAAAAAATTCCATCTTTATAAAATGCCTTTTCAGACTCCACAAAAGAGAAGCACGCCATTGAGAGGACACGTTGAAAATAAATTATACAGAATAAATATACCCACACCCGGCCCGGTCCAACATCTAGGTTTCGGGTTTTAACCGAGTTACCGGGTTGGCCGGGTCAGTTTTTTTTAAAATTAAAATGACATTGTTTTAGTAAAAAAATCAAAAGTCAACGGGTTTGCAACCGGGTCTTGCCGGGTCATACCAGGTTTTTTCTTCCCCTGTTTTTTTCAACCCGGCCCGGTTCTAGTCCCGGGTCAGCAGGGTCCCGAATTAACCCACCAAACCGGGCCGGGTTTGAATATATCTAAATTCAAAACCCCATCCTATTTCTATATTTATTAATTCATATATTTTCTTTTAGATTTAACTAGGCAATTTTTTGTGTTTTAAAAAATATTTTAAAAAAGTTTAATATTTTTATTTTTTTCCTTACTTTAAATTTATTTTTTTTATTTTTGGATAGCTGTTAATATAAAAAATAATTAAAAAATAAAAAAATTATTTTAATATTTTTTAAAATAAAAAATACTTTAAAAAATAAAAATAACCTCTTCATTCGTACAGTTAATCCCCGTAGATTTCATGTATGTTAATGACATAGAAGCACTACTAATTATTAATTAATTAGTTAATTTTTGAAGCTAAAAGGATTTACCAATTAATTGTTTCACGGAGCATGAAAAACAAAAAAAAGCAAAGGACAGAGAGTAGTTTCTATAAATAAATAAATAAATAAAAGTATTCAGTTAACATACATGTAAGCTTATACGTGCCCTCTGCCGTTGAAAACGCGCTTTTTCTCCTCACGTTCCTTGTTTCCTCTTCTTCTATTCTCCTCCCTTTCAATTCTTCTCTCTCTCTCTTACAAGAATCCCAAACCAAAAAAAAACAAAAGCAGACAGCAAAACCAAAGACAAAGCCATTAATTCCACCTCCCCGAAACTACAGTAACGACATTCTCTTGGCATAAGATAAATAAAAGGACAATCTTTCCTTTTTTTTCTTACAAGGTGGCGGTGGCGTCGGTGGCAATGGATCTAAGGAGATTGGTGGCGTTGTTAATGGTACTGCTGGTGGTTCAATTGGGTTTGGTTTCTTTCTCATTAGGAAACGTGGTTTTTAAGGTCCAGCATAAATTTGCCGGCCGTTTACGCAACCTTACTGAATTTAAAGCCCATGATGCTCGCCGTCACAGCCGCCTCCTCTCCTCCGTTGACCTTCCTTTAGGTGGCAATGGTCATCCTGCTGAAACTGGGTTTGTTTTTTCCTTTCTTTTTTGTATTAACCACTTCCAGCTTGCTTTCTTGTTTTTTTTTTGTTTTTCTTTTTTGTATTATGTCTATGTATGTATTGTTATGAGTATAATAATTTGGTATTAGCGTTTGCTACCTATTTATCTGATAGGTTGGTCTGATTTTGTTTTGGATCCGAAGTTAAGATCGGTTGAATTGTTTTTTTTTTTTTGTGGGGGTTTGCTGTAGATGGTTTGATTTTACTGTTGCTTTGAATATTGTGGATTGATATATGGTTCTTCATGATATAATTATTGTATCGTTTATTCTGGCTGCTTATTTGGTTTACTTCATTCATTTGTTTAGCCTTTACTTCGCCAAGATTGGGCTTGGCAATCCATCGAAGGACTATTATGTTCAAGTGGATACTGGGAGCGATATTCTATGGGTGAATTGCATCGGCTGTGACAAGTGTCCCACAAAAAGTGACCTTGGTGTATGCTTCTTCATCATTGTGATTGTTTTTTTTTTTGTTATATATGTCTTCTTAATTATGCAAGGACTTCTATTTAAGAATCGCCTTCTTTTCTGTTATTTTGTGACAGATAAAATTGACACTGTATGATCCAGCCAGCTCTGTGTCTGCAACAAGGGTTTCTTGTGATGACGATTTCTGTACTTCCACATACAATGGCTTACTTCCTGATTGCAAAAAAGAATTGCCCTGCCAATACAATGTCGTTTATGGGGATGGAAGCTCAACTGCTGGATACTTTGTGAGTGACACGGTGCAGTTCGAGCGAGTCACTGGAAACCTACAAACAGGATTATCAAATGGGACTGTTACATTTGGGTCAGTTGCAGTTCTCCTATTATAATGTGGTTTTGTTGTGCTCAACATATTTCAAATGTTGTGTCTAGATTTTGAAGGACTCATTCGCGTCCAACTTTTAATTTAGCTTATGAAATGGATATTGGAAATGGAAGGACACTGTATGCACCATATGCAGCTGGACCCGCATAATTTTTGTGGGTGGATTTGAGTAGCTGAAAGCTATAGCTTGAGTTCATGCTAGCATGACCTGGTGTGGGGAGCTGTTTTCTAATAATCACTTGGCTGAGGTGCAGCTTATTTTAAAACATTTTTTAACTGAATGTTCAATTATTTACATGACAAAACTTCCAGTGACAAAATTTCCAATCATCTATACACGAGTTATTATTATTTTGAAAAATATTGATATTCTGACTCATTTAATAAAAGTAGTAAATTACCAAAACAGAATTCACCTTCTGCCTAAATTCCTAGAAACAAATAATTTTAGCATATCCATGCTTGTTTAAATTTTTTTTTCCTGTAGTTTACAAATATATAGTGTCAACTGCTTCTTCTTTCACTTACAAAATCTCCCATCTAACAGGTGTGGAGCTCAACAATCTGGGGGATTAGGTACATCAGGTGAAGCACTTGATGGAATACTTGGGTTCGGGCAAGCAAATTCATCTATGATTTCACAACTTGCTTCAGCCGGAAAAGTTAAAAGAGCTTTTGCGCATTGCCTGGATAATGTAAATGGAGGTGGAATCTTTGCCATTGGGGAAGTGGTCTCACCAAAAGTGAATACAACTCCTATGGTACCAAATCAGTATGTGCCACTATCTTAGTATTTATTTATTTTTCTTTTCTTTCATATAATTACAGTTATGGTTGATGCTGTGGTTAGTTATCTACCGTCCATTGATATTGCCAACTTTATATGCATATGGAGAGATCAGATGATAAGAAACAAAAAGTGTGCAGAGATAAAACATGAAATAAATAAAAGAAAGAAAAAGAGGGAAAAAAATTCATGAAGTCACCAGATTAATGGTGAAGGTGGTATGTTCTAGTTTTTTTTTTTTTTTTTTTTGTTAGAGAGGTGAACCACGTGAGTGTTCATTCAATGTGTATTCCAGAGACAGTATCTTGGAAATAATAAAACTCATCTCACATGAGTTTAAGAATCTATGTTTTACTTAAAAGAAAATGATGCAATGAACTTAAATTGTGCATTATCTGTCTAGGTCCTGGGTTACTTTAAATTTCAAAAGTGGGCACTTCTGGGCATCATGTGGTGGAGAAGACAACATTCTGTAACAAGTTTATTTAAGGCCAATCCGGATGTCTATTTAATTAAGTATTTTCTTTTTATAATGATTTTATAGGATACAAGACAGCACCTTGTCAACACCACTGAAGTGATTACTCATTATGAGCTTCTTTTTTCTTTTATGCAAAGAACTTACTGCATTTTTCTTGTTCACTTTATGTGAATCTTGTTACAAGGTTTAGTTTTATTTCTTCATTTAGGATAGGTCTCACTAATATTTTCTTTTCTAATTATATGTTCTTCGATAATTTTAGGGCACATTACAATGTTTATATGAAGGAAATTGAGGTGGGTGATACAGTTCTAGAACTCCCAACAGATGTATTTGATTCCGGAGATCGGAGAGGAACAATAATAGATAGTGGTACTACTTTGGCCTATCTTCCAGAGGTGGTTTATGATTCAATGATGACTGAGGTTACATGCTATTCCTTAACTTTCTTCTATTGTTTGTTTGTAACAATAATTTGGACTTACATGGTTTTCTTTCTCATCTCTTTTTGTTAATTAGATCAGGAGTCAGCAGCCTGGTTTGAGTTTACATACCGTCGAGGAGCAATTTATCTGTTTTAAGTACAGTGGAAAGTAAGGATCCTGCAAAGTGTAATTACTCTTTTGAAATTTAGGTTTTAAGCACTTATTGTTAGCCTATACTTAACATGGAAACTATGATTGTTGCATTTAAAAAAGTTCCAAGTTCAATCATTTGACTATTCATCTAGTCATTGTCCCGACCCTCTGAAAGTACATTCTTGTTGTTTGTTAAATCCATATGTGGGGAGTCATTTAGATGTCCATTCAAATGTATTTTGTAATATCCGGATATAGTTCATTGGTTGCTGTTAGAAAGTAATTTTCAAACTGTTAACCTTTGTTCTTTAGTTTGTTGACCCTTTTTGCTTTTATACCAAGCTGCCGATTTAGCATTTGGTTGTGGCATTCCACCTCTCTTCATCAATTATGTGTAAGATTTCTCAATCTTATTTTTTCACCTCTTGCAGTGTTGATGATGGATTTCCAGACATCAAGTTTCACTTCAGAGACTCACTTACTTTGACAGTGTTTCCCCATGACTATTTGTTCCAAATTAGTGTAAGTAGAATGGTTTGCTACTTTAAGAGAATCTTCATGTTCAGTGCATCATTTTCATTATTTGGTGGTTTTCTTTTAAGTTTTTTGCTTAGGAAGTATGTCTAACATGGAAGGGGATGTTTTGTTTGAATTGAAAAGTGGTTCTAGCTACTAAGATTCTATTTTATATTTTATTGCATCTTTTTTGTCTTCTTATTTTTCTTGTTTACTTTGTAAGGCAGAGTAGATATTATTTTTTGAGCTATCTGGGATAAATTGTTCGGGGATAAACCCATTTCTGCTGCGTGACCAGCCAAATATTATAAAATTCAGATGCTTCATACTAGTCAATTAAGAAATTCATATCGGTCACTTCTTGAATGAGGTATTCAACTCCATAGATGAATTGGAAAAGAAATCTATTTTAGACTGATTAGTCAATCATGTAAATGCAGTTGTAATTAAATTTCCCTATCAGTCAAGTGTGATTTAGAATAGATATTGGTGGAATTGCAGTTACATAGCATGGGTTTTAGTTTTTGGATTTGAAAGTGAAGTAATTAATTGTGCACATGTATAGGATCATCTATGTTGTTTTCAACCAACTTGTAGAAAATGTTTTGCCGTTGTAGATTTCATTGGTTGTGATAGGCTGATAGGTTGTGCGTGACAAGTGTTTGAACTATGTTTTATTAATATTCATAATAAAGGCAGAATCATATACTGTTTATGACCAGCCAAACATTAGCAAATATCAGATAATAAACTTTAGAAATTGAAATAATACTGGTAATTAATTGCATGTTTCATTTAGTCGGTCCTTGGTAAAATTTGCAGTGGGCGTCCTATTATCTTTTTTTAGATTCCCAAAATTTAAATATTATTTTCAGGTCATCCCAAAGGAACATTGCTTGTTTGAATCTTAGTTTGGATATCTCTGAAAATAACTGTTTCCCAGCCAAAGAGTTAATATGTTATTGTCATCATATTTCCACAGGAAGATATTTGGTGTTTTGGGTGGCAGAACGGTGGGATGCAATCAAAGGATGGGAGGGATATGACTCTTTTAGGAGGTATGGTCTTTGATTGGTTCTACATGCAAACACCCTCCTCTTGTGCATTTTGTGTCACTCAACCTGCTCGATAACTTTATATATTCATGCATCAGACTCTTCCCTGTATGAAAATCATAATCAATACCACTTGTGTATTAATAAAATTACTGAGGAGCTGAATATACTCATCTAAATCTCTCTCCCCTTACAATTGGCTGAAGACTCTTGATATTCATCAATTATGAAGGGAAATTAACTTTGTACTTAGCAATCCAACATTCAGTTTTAAATTTCAATATTGCTCTTACTTTGTGCCCAACAACGTCTTTTGTTTTTTTGGGGTCAGTTGCACTTCTTTGGGGTCAATTGCATAGATTCTGAGTCTTCTAGAAGAAATTGAGACACTCAAATTTAATTTTCTGGAGCTGGGAGTAATTGATGGTCTAATAATATCTGTTTTTACATGATGCTAAGAAAAATGAAAAGGTTCATACTTTTTGGATTATTTGTCTATTAACTACATCAATTGTTTCCTAACGCAGATTTGGTGCTTTCTAATAAACTTGTATTATATGATATCGAAAATCAGGCCATTGGATGGACAGAGTACAACTGTAAGTATCATTTGCTGTTTTTATGAGCTTTAGTTTTGATTCTTCACTTGTGTAATTTACAAGCGACCTATTAAAGTAAATAAAGAAATAGATAATCATGTATTTAAATATGCATTTTGGCAGAGTGGTGTCTGTGCCTTGCTTTTAGGCATGGATTAGTCCTGAACCCCACATTCCATGTGATATGTTTGCGTGAGCCACTAGAGGCCCAGTTTGGAGAAGTGATAAGTTGTCAATGAAGGAGAGGGGGCAAGAGGTAGACCTAAGATAGCATGGGGTGAAGTGGTACTGAAGCATTTAAAATGCTTTGATATTGAAGCAGATGTGCTTTATAATCCAGCTATATGTTGCAAAAGGATCCATGGAGGCAACATAACTAGTCTGGTATTGAGGCTTAGTTGTTCATGTGTTTGAAGCAAGTGCTCTACACTTTGCATTTTTTTTCTTAAAAATATGCTGATAGATACAAGGACTGGGTAAATGCTCAAGTGAATCAGGATAAATAGGTTGTGTTTATAATCTACAAACTAGACAGATGTGCAAAAGAAAACGTCACGGATTCAGAAATTAAGAGGAAAGATGAATTGATTGCTACTTCATCGGTGTAGCTTATCTATACAATCTAAGTAGAGAAATTTAACTGAAAAGATGTAAAACACCTTGAGTTTATATGTCGATCATTTGTTATGTCTGTTGGGTTATTTTATCAGCTCACAAAAGGTTATTAAATGCTAAAGAAATTATTGACATGGAATCAAAATGTGTGCCATTTTTTCTGTAGGATTCTGTTTCTTAGATGATATTCATCCAACACCATTCTGTATCTGTTTAAAGAACGGAAGATGTTCATTTATTTTTCATTTTCTATTAAGTGTGGCCTTTCTCAAACTATGCTATGGTTGCTTTTAGGCTCTTCAAGCATCAAAGTGAAGGATGATAAATCTGGATCAGTGTATTCTGTTGGTGCTGAGAATATTTCGTCGGCATCTCCCGTTCTAAGCGGAAGAATTGTAACGTTTTTGTTATTACTATTTGCTATGCTGCATAGATTTACATGATAAGTGCAACAATTGGAACAACATTCTTTGCTTTTGTTGTGTACTATAATGTAATCAAAAAACGCGTGCTGGGTATAGTTCATTCTTGAATATCTTTTTCCTCTTTATCTACACAAAACGTATTCTTTTGTTCAATTCACCATTACATTACCACCACCAGTGGATGAACTTTTCGAGTATTGTGTTCTTGCCTTGTGTCTTAAAATGTACTTCTGAAAGCATACTATGGAATGAATTATTTGAGGCTCGTGTGGGGCATGAGCCCTTTTATTTCACAAAGCGTCATTTGCTGTCTAGTTGTCTATTTCCCCTCAATATCTTACAAGTTTTGTGGTCAACTTCGGATGCATGCCTGGGACCCCATTTACTTGTATTCTTTCAGCTCTGCATTCTTCTATAACAGGTTACCGCTGGCACATGGTAGGAGTCACCTTTTCTCAATTCTCACGGTCGGTGGCTTGGACTTTACTCATTCAGCCAGTTATATTAGCAACTTGTCATTTACTAATTCAGCACCGGAAAAAAAAATCCGAAATAAGTTAATTATATGATGAACTGAGTGATAATTCTGTTTAAATAAAATCGGAAGATTTCTCCGTTTCCAGCTCAGAAACAGAGGGGATGTTCTCCTTATTTAATAAATTGTGTGGGACCAGCTGACTTGTACACTGTCTGGGGTTGGGTGTTTGAAAAATATAATCTCCAAGTTGACTTGTTTTAATGGATCAATTATTTCATAACTTGAGTTGATTTTTTTATATATAAAAAGGGTTTGTGCAGATTACTTTAAAAAAAAATATTGAAACAATATCATCTGATTAAATATATTTTTAAAAAAAAAATATAACACTCGAATCAATCCATCCATGATAAATTCATTAAAATAATTTTTTAATTAAATATATATTTTTTTTAATTATTGGTTTTGAGAGTGTTTAGAATAATAGTAAAGATTATTTTTTAATTATTGATTTTAAGTGTTTAGAATAATAATAAAGGTTATTTTTTAAAGTGGTTTTTGTTTTTAAAATACATTAAAATAATTTTTAAAAAATATATTTTTGATATAAACATATTAAAATAATCTAAAAATTTATAATATATTTTATTCTATGTTTAATTAGAAGTTTAATGGTTGCATGCCTCAATTTTTTATATGAAACTACTGTGCAAGAACACTTTACCAGCAGCTAGGCAGCCATTAGATAATACACTATTTTCATATTTTGCTCCTCGTTTCAATGGAGAGAGAGCAAGAGATAGAGCCGGGAGAGGTTGAAGAAGATGAGAGAAAAAAATGGGTCCAGTAATTTTTTAATTAACGGAGATGTCTTTGAAATGTCAAATCTATCCTCGTAAATGGATCCATAAAACTACTTATAATTCACTTTTGATATGAACAATACTTTATTTTATTTTATTTTATCATCAATTTTTTTTATGCAATTTCATCCTTTAAATATAGTTGAGATTTCTTTCAATTTAAATTCTCTCAAGTGTTTGAAATGTCATAGAATATTCTTTGCAAAATAAAACTTTAATTATAGTTAAAAATGAAAATTAAAAGAATAGTGACCAACTTAACAAAAATTAAACCATACCCCATTAAGATTTGGGCACAGAAAAGTTTAATTTGATCCATGAAATTTTAGCTTATCTATTATTGATTTCTGATGTTTTAGCAATTCGCTTTTCAATTCCAAATCTATTTTGGTCGATGAAATTTTATTTTATCTATTATTTGATCCCTACAGTTTTATATATTAAACTCTTTGAATTCTACTTTTCACAATCAATTTAACTTATCTGTAAGGCCCGGAAAACTTATATAAAATAATAAAGAATAGATAAATAAGACATCATAAGGATTTAATTTTGATAAAAATAAATAATGATTAGAGGGATTGTTTTGAAAATAAAAAAGGAAATTTGGACCAAGTTAGTCTAAAGAAGGGTATTAAATATTAGAGGAAGTTTAGGAAAATAACAAAATAATGAATTAAAGGAAATGTGGGGCAAACTTTTAAATTTTGAAAACTCCATCTCTCTTTTATTTCCTCTAAGGCCAACAGCAACACATGCAAAGAAAGAGAAGAGAGCATGAAAATTTTCAAAAAACTTCTTATGCAAATGCTTAGGGAAAGAGGGATCGAGGATAAAGGTGGGTTTAGAGAAAGATTAAAAACACGAAAACACTAAGATTAGGGAGGATTTGTAGAGAGAGAGAGAGAGAGAGAAACAGTTTAGAGAAGAAAATGAAGAAAGGAAGAGAGATAGAAGGAGACTTGGAGAAAACCTAGACTAGTTAGTGTTAGAAACTTAAATTACAACTCGATAGGATGTTTAGAACGTGTTTATGTTAATTTGAATAAAAATTTCTTGATTTTCATTATAATTCTTGCAAAATTGAATAAGGTTCTAGATCAAAATTTGAGAAAAATGTAAATTATCTCGAAATTGGATTTCTAGGATCATTATAAGATGTATAATGAATGAATTTATGATGAATGGACGAAGAAATCAGGGGATTAATGAAACCCTAAGTGGTTGGCTATGTGTAGAGGAATGAAGGGTAATTATTCTTGATAGCTTTTACAAATTGTGTTGTAATTGTGTTATAAATTATTTGAATGATGATTTTTGTGTATTTGATGTTATTTTACATAATCATGATGAGTTTAATAAATTAAAATTTTAGTGTAATTGAAGAAATTGTTAAACAAGATAATAAGGAAAATCATTACTAAGTAAAAAAAAATTATAGAAATCAATAAGTTCATATTTTCTTTCTTAGGGTTGACCAATAATAATAAAGGAAGAGTTAAATTAGTCATGTTTTAAAGTAGTACGAGGATTTTTTCAAGATATGATATATGATATAATTAAAATATAAATGATCAGAGATAGAGATAGATTGAGATGAAAGTATAATGAAATAGTTATGTGTAGTTAATCATTTAAATAATAAAGTTTTATGTTACATAAAACTAATTTTGTTAAAGATTGAAATGGAATATTGAGAATGAAAAGTTAAATATAATAGTATTTATTATTATTATTATTATTATTATTGAGTCTGTTAAGGACAGTCCTGATCAATGGGAGAATTGATTCGCACGAAATACCTTTATAACTATGTCACTAACCTAATTTGAAAGAGGAGCTTCTAATACATCCAAATAGATGCTTAACACTTATAACGTCATTATTTTATGTGAATGTTGTTATCATAAAATTTTTTTATTTATTTTGATATAATACGATGGAAGTAAATAAATGAATGAATGTCAAAAGAAAATGAAGTAGACGGAAGAAATATTTTATTAGCTATTCTTGAACGGAGGCATTTAAAAGGACGTGATTAGCTATTTAAGTTAACCTTTGTAACTCTTTTTTTAAAACTTCTATTTTATTGATATTAACCCGGGGTGTCTGGGTCAATTTACGCGCACCACGACTAATTTCCAGACCCACGGAACATCCTACAAACCCAGTAGACAGATAAGACATCGTAGGGTAACAGGTATGCAAACAAAGATTTGAACCTAGGGTGCAGAGGCAAGAAATTCTCTGTCAAGACCGCTAGGCCACGAACCTGGATATTCTTTCACAACTTTTTTGTTTGATTTACTTATGCAGGTAACATGTGTTGGTCATAAAAATAAAATAAATAAAAAACTTACAATTACGACAGTTTCCTACAGGTGCAGATGCTGCAATTTTTACACTCCAAAACAAATGTAGGACTGCTATATATATGAACTCGGATCCTAGCAGGGTGAAAGGACGCTGGTCTTCGATTTCGTCGCGGCGAAAAGCAAGATGTCAAGGCACCACAAGGTTCGTCAGGCTGTTTTTTGGATCGTCTGATCATTCAAGCCAAGCCGGAAGTTCCATTACTGGTGATTCCGGTGGTGGTTCGAAATGGGCTAGATGAATTTACCCTCAACAATTGTCAGATCTCATTTGTGCCTTGTGGAGGACGATCGATGTGGTTCTAGTGGGATGGAAGGAAGGATGTCGAGTGTATTCCACAGGAATTGCCCTCGCTGCATACAAGCCTGATTTCTGCTGGACTAGTTCTTATAAAGCCAGCAAGTTTTCCAAAGCAGTTCAAGGCTGCTTTTCCCGGCAACTTATGACGATCTGACGGGTACAGTTACTTGCAAAGGAGTAGATAACTATCAGATTGCTTTCTGCTGAAAACACAAATAAGATCGATCTAGTACAAGAAATCACTCGGAAAGTAAGCACATTGTCCATCACAAAACATTACGCTTTAATTTGTAGACAATTCCCCCATTGATATAACCGGGAAAAAAAAAACATCATCTTTGGCAGAAAGGTGCCAGAATAAAGAACAAAGCTTGCAATGCACAGAAAAGAAACTACCAGTAGACTGCCCTTACATACTGCTTCAATCACTTGTACCTTTTCACTTTCCAAGAAATTAAAAATAAAATATATGTCACTCAGAGTTGTCTACTGGCAATGATGGGCAAATAATGAGTCTTAACCAAAACAGAACTCACCAACCGATAAACAAAAGAAAAACAACTAAACAGCATTATGATCCCGAACTATCAACTTAAACCCTAACCCGGCCCGGGTTTTCTAAAGTCACGGCTTGCATGGCATTGAACTTCACGTATGGTTAAGGGTGTATTTGAAATTGTGATAATAATTATAGTTCAAAATATTTTTTTTTTAAATTCATCAAAATAATAATTTTTTATTTTTAAAAAATTATTTTTAATATCAGAACATAAAAAAATCAGAAAATACACAAAAAAATAATTTTTAGTAAAAAAAATTAAGATTTAAAAAAACATGTTACCAAACTCTAAATCTTGGTTTTTCTCACCACATCCAAGAAGAGAGCAAAAAAAGGCCACAAAACTTCAATATGGGATTTTTTTCCACTACTTAATAATGGGTGCTACCACTGGTCAATCAGAACAGCTCCCTCTGATTTTTATAGTGTTATGAGCGTAGGTTTCTACTAATGCTACTAATGCATTCAATGATGATTCGTATTCCTCCACTATTCCTCCCCCCACAATCACATTGTTTTCTCTTTCAGCTACTTCTAAAGATTCTTCTTCCTCATCCTGGTGCATATTTGCTTCCACATCTAAAACACTATCCCAGCCTTCGTCTCTGGTCATGCAAGCTCTTGCCTAGATATTTTGGTCCCTGCACAGTCTCCACCTTTGAATGATTGTAAGGTTTTGAAGAAGCATTGTTTGCTATGGTAGAATCTTTGATTTCTTCATTTTGGCATTATTTGCTAACTCATACTATTTTGTCTGATTGAAAGCTTGCATTACATTTGCTGGGTTGAGTACTTTGAGCATAGGTCTAGTATCCTCTTTTAATCCACTCAAGAATCTCGAAGCCTCTGGTAAGGATGGATTAAGCACACCCATTAATGAGTTAAGGGAGGGTTGAAGGAAGAAAAGGAGTGGGGTTTCGATAGGGTTTTTGATGCGGGAATTGGAGAGGCACATTAGAGAAATGGGATTCGGTTATATACACTTCATCTCCACGATCAGCTGTCAAGAACCTGGTTAGGCATCCACACGTATTGCTTCCTTTCTTTTTTTATGTCGTGTGGGATTTAATTGCTCAAGAATTCATAGGTGAACCCAAGATAAGCCTTTTGGATGCTCTCAATTTGAAGAGGGAAGGAATCATTTCATGTCTTCAATATTCTCTCTTTATCACTCGTCCCTTCCCTTCATTTAGGATTTCGAATGAAACACTTTGCATATTTTGTTTTCTGAAAAAATCACTACACGTCAATTGGCAAGTCCTCGGCAAAGGACCTTTCACATCTCCAACAGATGTTTTGCGTTCTCTTAGAAGAGAAAACGCCCAACGAATTTTAGACAAAGGCCGTCTAAAGATCACCCAACCCATTCAATGCGTCTAGTTGCTAGCCTTGACTAATATGCTTTACACATGCAAATCCATGCGAGTTGGTATTCTCTCCAAGTGACGAGACAGGCGCTCAGTCACAAGTTTGCTCCTGTCGAATTCTTAATTGCAGAAATCCATTCTAAAGCCCAGTTAATTCCCACCATGTTAACGAGGAAATTAGGCGATAAATCCATAAGCAGACTTGAGGGATAGTTTGGAATTGTGATTTAAGGGATTTTTTGCAATTTAAAATATATCAAAATAATATTTTTTTTATTTTTTAAAATAATTTTTGAGATCATTACATCAAAACTATCTAAAAACATAATATATATATATATATAATTTAAAGGAACATGGTGGTCCCAAACAGACCCTAAACCCTGCAGCACCGTCCAAGCAACGTCAACCCGTTGGCACCTTAAGTTACTATCACTGGTTATTAGACTCTTCTTCAGCTGGTAACAATTTGACAGCAAAATATAACGGCTGGCAAGTAGCTGAATTTTTAACTGCTTTTTTTAACGTTAAAATGTACAGGAGGAGAATCAATGGGCACCTCACCGACTTGAATGTCATGGTGGATTTCTATAAGCTTAACCTTGTGTTCACCAAGCACTATCAGAATCTACCAGAAACTACATTTCTTGCTTCAACATCTCGGGAAGCAATGAAACAATCTTTAACTTGTACAGAAAAGAGGAAAATGTGATGAACGCAAAAGCACCTACATTTCTTTCAGTCTTGGGATTTTTTATGCAGCTCAAAAAGCACATGCTCAGTAAGCGCCAAAATATCAGACAAATTCAACAGACAAATATCGAATTTAGCTGCATCTCACAGCCACTGGATACCACTTTCCGGACATTTATCTAGAATTTACATGTCTTGACTTTCACTTTGGTGAAGGAAACTACATTACTAAGCAAATATAAAACAAATAAACAAGTACTAGCTCCATGCCGTGCATCCCAATTCAACTTCCCGGACCCAAAAATAAAGATTTTGTGAGTTTTTTTTTCATGGGAAAAGAATTAGTCAAAGCAGCATGCTCTACACCACCAGTAGCGTGAAGCCATTCAAGCAGACTTATAAACTAAAAAAAGGGTCAGCACCTTTCTGTAGATAAGCTCCTTGCTTTGGTATGGAGCAAGGAAGTTATATCTACTGGGCTGCGCACACACATGCTTGTGTGCGTGTGTGAGGTGGAGGGAGATAGAAGATGCATCACCCCCAAGGACAGTTATACATTCACTGTTGAACGAAATCGAAGGATTATATATTCACACAACAACGATGTACTTTTGAGATTGCACACAACGCGCATTCATACTGAACCTTCTCTCCAAGTAATAATCCATACATGAACAAATATAAAGCTAAGATGGTGAGCCAATTGACATAGATGACCAATTTGATTACGGATCAATGACAATAATGAAGAGGGAGCAGCTTTGAAATTCATGTAGCATATGCATAACTAGAAACATAAAAACTTGGAAAACAGTTCAACTCATACCTCTTAAAAATAGAAGTCAAGAAAATCTACGAAGTAGTTGGTATCCACGATATTAGGAGATAACTGTCGAACTCCACTAAAAGTATCAGAAAGACAGAGAAAATCATACATAAACTTCAAAACCACAAGTTTACTGACCTAGGCAACAAACACAAGTTTCCATAGCCAACTGCTCAGCAACACAATCTTAGTACCGATCAAAGCGCCTGCCAAAGCGAGTAAAGGGAGCCATCAGTAACATGCTAGAAGGATAAACAGTTAGCATTAAAGCAACAAAGACAATCAAATAATCCACATTTCGACCAAATTCGCTAACATTTTTACTGAATAGTTTCAGGTAAGTATAATATCTGGGGTGCTACAGCAATTGACCACAATCAAATTCTGAACAGTTGATACTACAATAAACACAGGACTGTCAGAGTGGATTAGGTGCATGACAAGGAAACAACTTCAGTGACCATAGATCTAAGCACTAAAGCCAAGTAATTTGAATCAATAACAGTTGAGAAATCATTCTTTTTGCAAAACAAAACTTTTGCAACAGGAAGTCCAGAGCTTTGACATTTCTCAATGCTCCTCCCAGAAAATTTCTTTGTTTAATGGAGAGGTGAAGGGAAAAAAAATTAAAAAGGAAAGTTAAGAAGTTCAGGGAGAAAAGGAAATGAGGAATTAATTTGGATCTCACTTACAAAATAGGTTTTCAAATGATAACAAGAATTTATTTCCCCCTCAAGCATCATGGGAGATACCATCTTATGAGTTGTTCCCTTACAAGCACAGCTAGGAATCATTTCATTCTATTGTCAATTTCAAAGTGGAGCGTGCAGATGCATAACAATAACTTCTCAAGCACATAATAATTGCTTGAGCTCTAGTGTTATTTTATTGTATTTAAAAGCATAAACACATTTATCCAACTCTAATAAAAAGCAGAATCAATTTAAAAAGATGAATAGTCACTGATTAAAAAGAAAAGGTAAAACAACCAGCCAGACATGGGTAAATAACAACCTGTGGTGATCATAATCCCTAGAATGTTCCCTAGACCGAGAACGTGACCTGCGACGACTTCTTGAATCATAATTGCGGGAGCGCTCTGAACCTCTGTCACGTTCACGATCATATCCACGATCCCGGTCATTATACCTGTCACGGTCTCTGCTTTTTCGATCATACTCTCTCCCCCGGTCACGGCTATCTCCCCGATCTCGATCCCTGCTTGGTTCTCTATCGCGATCTCTACTTCGTTCTCTCGATCTACAACATAATAATATCAGCAATTCAATGGTCAAGGAAAGAAGAAAATTGCATTAAGAAACTGGATCCATCAGATAGTAACTCAAATAAGAATACCTCTGATCATCGTGCCGGTCAACCTTGCGTTGCTTGTTTTCCTGGAAAATTAATTATGAAGAATGAACTGAAAAGCATTCTTTAATAACATGAAATATCATTTCATTTGATATAAAGACAAACCGAAATGGGAAATGCCACCAGTTTAAGGAGAGGAACAGCTATTCCCAATTGCAAATGTCTCTACTTGAACACTTAAACATTGTTTCACAGTAAATTTAGCACCCCCAACAAGCAGTCACAACACCACCCAAATAGGAAAGCTCCTTAATGAATGCAAGCACCCATGCACCAAGTAGAAGGGACACACATCATCGAAACAAGACCAATGTGCTTTCAAAGGAAATTTAATGTAAAATAAACGGCACAAGTAACCTTTGCTTTTTTTTCCTCCACACCGCATGAATAAAAAGAGGCTCGGCTTATTAAAACAACCTTTTATTCTGTTTTCTTTAACTCACCAAATTGAAATTCCCTGTAACACTTTGAACAAGATCCACACATTCCTTCACAAAAAGGGTCAGCAAAAAGCAGATGATTCGTTATCATAAAAACAATTCTTTTATCTTTTGACAAGACAAATACTAGGATGCATCCAACGTCTTTCATTGTCCAAATGACAATTTAGCATGCATCACGTCCATCCACATTACAGATTAGACTGTTTTTGCATATTTGACACCAATACACCAAATGTCTTTTTCAAAGAGTTACATCCCTATCAAAGTTCAGCAGCTATACCAGATTATAATAAGGAAAAGGGGGGGAAAACTGAAAACAGATTATTCTTCTTCAAGGTCAGAAAACTCACAGATCAAATACTAACTGGGAATCTCTATAGTAGAATGTGAAACATTATACCAGCACCTGAGCCAACATATTCACAATACCAACTTAAATACATCCCAAAGAGGTAAAACAACTATATTTATCCCACATAGCACAGCATGCCAATTCTAGTTATTGTTTTCAATTTAATGCCTAAACTACAGTGAAACTTTGAGCATATGATTTTCGTCAATAGAAAATTGGAGACCATAAGCAATTAAGATGATTTTGATATGTTCAACATTTTGCACAATTAATCTGAAAAATGAAACTATGAAAGAGAATGGATCTATTGGTAAATAGTACAAGCAAGCAATTTTTTCATTTTGCACACCTGAAGCTCAGTGAGTTTCTCACGAATTTGCATATAGCCTAAATGAAGCTTCCCTCCAAAATGATCTGCAAGACGTCGGTCACTGAAAAGAGCAGAAAGGCATTTCATGAAGATGTCAAAAATGAAAGGGAAGCGCATGCATAATATGTTGCCGCATAATATTCTAACTATATCATGGTCTACAAACATACAGAACAAAAAAAAGACGCACATTCTTTAGCTGCAAAAGTTATCCTCGTAAAACTTGGGCCCAAAAGCCTGCTGGTAACAAGGACGTATATAGTCGGGTCAAAAGATGAACCACTTGAAACCCCAAATACTATTTGTTTCCCTCAGAAAGAAAGAAGAGAAAAGGACTGCACTTGTTTGGAGAGATAAGATAAAAATTATACCTGTCATATACGCTTAGAAAAGCTCCACAAATGTCACAAACACGTAGCTTCTGATCAGTCTGAAATAAGAAAAAAAAAATAGGAGATGGATATGGTGAATTAGAGAACCCAAATTACTGCACATGGATGGAGCTAAATACCTAAACTCTCCCAGATTGCCACTATAAAATGGGGAAAAGATAAGCTGCATGCTTAAGAAAGCACATTCTGAAAAATTGCACCTCAATGATTCTTAAATTTCCATTAAAGGGAAGAAACACAACAGAAAGTTCCCCTTGTGCTCAAATTTCAAACATTTTCATACTGATAACAATGCATAAATGAACAGATTATGAACTTTAAATATGCATATTTCAGACTGGATTTGATGGATATTTAAGTAGTTTCACATTACATGAAAAATTTTGAGAGAGGTACACAAGCCTAAGCAGCCAAATTGTCTTTGATGTGTCAAGTAACTCAAGATGTATTTTCCTAGCAACATGTCAGGTATCAAATTGCAAAGCTCTAACTTTCCTTTTGATGTTTGTAAGAAATTCAATGATTCTTGGTAGACTAGTGTCCTTCGTCATTTTCAGTTTGTTTCTTTGGCTTTGGAAAATAACAAAATGAGGTAGAAATCAGATGATTAAAACTATGGTAAGAATACTCACAATGCGCACATCAGCAGCAGTATACTTGGAGGAATCTGCAGAAGGTTCCTGCCTGGCAGGAAGCTGAAGAGAAAGGAAGTATAAGCAGTCAAAATACACCATAGTACTAAAATAGACCAAGATGGATCGAAAGGAGCAGAATGAGAGAGACAATAAAACAGAGGGACAAAAACACCAAGGTCAAAAGTAATGCAAGCCAAAATCTAAAAATTAAAAACCTTCTTAAGTGCTTCAGCCTCTTCCAATGCTTTTTGAGCTTCATCTACCATTCCTTGCTCACCTGAGGGAATGTGTAAGAGGTTGAGAACTGCATAAGATATCCTGGAAATAAAAGGGTAATACATACAACATTGTTTACCCAGATCTCTAAAATGCACACAGGACACTGCACACGCGCACAAAAACATAAATCATATAGCCTACTAGATTTTCATGGTTTAATAAACTATAAACAAAAAAAAAGAACCTCCAAACAGACATCTATATCTGAAAGATAACACATAGTAGGCCCAAGAAAGAGGAAACCAGGTGCATATTGATATCATATTGACAATGGGTGTCAGGTAACCTAATAATACCATATTTTCCAACTGGTTATAAAATGCCTGAGGATGTTAAGAAATATAATGAGCAAAGCTAATTACTGGATACTATTTCTTCTCGGATCTTTCTATATTTTTTGAACTTTTTTCTTCCATTTTGGAAAGAAAGAGAGAAGGAGAAAAGGGAAACAACAAAAGAATGGGGGGTAATATGGAGAAATGACAACTATTGCTTTGAAACTCAAAAACACAATGGGAAACATGCATAGAACGCAAGTATGTTGTGTTAACTTCAAGCATTTAACGAAACCTAAAAGACGAACAAGTATGAATGATTAGAGTCTTTTACCAAGATCCTCAGCTTTCTTCAGCTTCTCATTTATCATCTCTTGGGTGCGAGGATCAGGAGTAGGTAATGGCATGGGTGGTGGTGGTGGGGGGGTCAGCATGGGTTGAGGTAAAGAAGCCCTGTCTTTATTGAAGGCCTCCAAAAGCAGTGCAGACTGCCACAAGATTGCAACATGCATAGAAGCCAAAATGAGATTCAAGTTTGCAGAATTGTTTTTCTTATGGAAAAAATTCATATAAGACTATGCAAAAGATAATGGTGGGCCTAACAAACAAAATAGATGCTCTATACCTGCTTCTCTGCTCTTTCAGTTCTGAGTTTTTCCACTTCTTCCAAAACTTGAATTTTAAAATCTGTTTTGCCTTCGAGATCTGCAGATTTATAGCAATACGTATGTCAGTACAAAACCAATATAAGCAGATTAAAACCCAACTACACTAAAATTTTCATGTAACAACGGAAAAATCCATGCACGCTATCCACATCAGTTTGTAATACATGCTAAAAAGATAGCCAATATCCCAAATCAAACAAAAAGGTAACAATTACAACAATTATACAACCTCTAAACAAGCTATTTCAATAAGCAGCACAACCTTACATTAACAATGTTCTAGATAATTGCTAATTGGTAAAATTAATGTCAACAAATGACTAAACTTTATTCTAGCTAGTTAATTCACTGCATAAACTTGCTCAAGACGGGAAACTTCAAAATAATTTTCATTCTGGCAGCATGGAAATGGTTACTGGATTCTTACATTAACAAAAAGATAACAATCAAACATATTTTGTAGCATCATCGGCAAAGAAGTCCTGAAATAAAAGATCTCGAACTAGTTCTATTAAATAAATCTCACCATATTTGTCAACTTCTTTCAGCTTCTCTTTAATCAGCTTCGATAACTCACTTACCTCAGCATTCTGTAATTTAGAATAATTGAAATTATTTAACAAGAAACATAGGGAATTAAATAAAAAGAGTGATAATGCTGCCATCACCTGTGTAACCTCAGTGACTGAAATCGCAATAGCAGCCTTGGCGTCTTCATCTTCAAGACGCTTAAGTGCTCTACCGATTTTCTTATCACATTCGACAATGAGCTTATCGATAACATTCTCTAACTCTATCTCATAGTTATCAACACCTTTCCCCGTCGACTCTTCATATCTAGGGATAAATCTTACACTTTTATTATACATACATACATATATATATTCAACATTGGTAAATGAAATTAAAAAAAATATATATATATATATATGAAAAGAAAGTGAGGCGTACTCTTTCCTCAGCTGCAGTGAATGGACTTTCGGGCATGGTCCCATATCCATTTTTTTAAAAAAAAAAAAAAAAAAAAAAGAGAGAGATGCTATGTTAGGGTTTTAGAAATCTAAGAAAAGGAAAATAGGAAAGAATAAATAGAAGTGAAAAACAAAAATATAATACCGTTAGTTGGAAAAGCTCGTGAGGGCAAAGGCCAACCAAGTACAAGCGACAAACATCACGATCGTAGTACTTGCGATTGACCTCTCTTACGTCGCCGTTTCGATTTGCTCCCATGAGCACATCCAGCTGTTTCCTCATCGCATCCATCTCTGGTTTCTCCAATCTCCACTGAGACAGACAAACAAACAAAGCAGCAAGCACTGCTTCTTCTCTCCCTGTGTTTGTTGAGATCGAGGGAGAGACTCGGGACCTCTAGGGCTTGGGTTTGATTTCTTACTTATCTATCCTTGGTTAAATTACTGCTGCTGCTTTTTGGTAGATTATGTGATTTTGTCTCTAGACTATATGCCCTCGTCGTCTGAGGTATTTATTTACATGGCCAGCCTCGTATGTGACTTGTTGGTTTGTGACGTGCAGCGTTTGAACCCAGCCAAATTATGAACCGGTTGATATCGTAGGTCATTGGACCAACCAGCCAAGGCCGATACCTGTTTACTTTTATATTTTAAAAATATTTTTAATGTTTTTTTATTTTAAATTAATTTATTTTTTATGTTTATAAATCATTCTATTTATTGATGTTAAAAATAATTTTTTAAAATAAAAAAATATTATTTTAATATATTTCTGAGAAAAAATACTTTAAAAAGCAATCGTTGCACATTTCTAAATGCCCTAGGTATATTTGTTCTTGGTTCAAAATGTGCTTTTAAGAATTTTTTTAAAATTATTTTTAAATTGTTTTGATATTTAATATTAAAAAAATTTAAAAATATATTAGTTTAATATATTTTAAAATAAAAAATATTTTATAAAATAACTGTTACCACTGCCTATATATATTTACTAGCTTTAAAACCAGCTCTTCACTGAGAATAAAATTTTAGGCTAAATTTTAAGAAGAATGTGTTAATATTATAATAGACATGTTTTATTATATCATAATTTTTTAAAGCGAAAAATACAAAGAAGCTAGTTACACTTGATGAAATAAATTAAAAATTTATAAATTGATAAGTTGTAAATGACCTGTTACTGTTAAATAAAAATAGAAGAGCAATTTGCTTGTAATATACTATAGATAGATAGTAGGATTTTAAATTAATTTTTAACATAAAAAAATAATTACATTATGAATATTATTTAAAAAAAAAATTGTATTGACCTAGGTCGACTCCTAGGGTGGGCTTGATTCTCTTAGTCTTTCACTTTTTTTATTTATTTTTTATAATTTAAAATAAAATATTCTTCATATAAAATAATTACAATAATATTTTAAAAATTATTAGATGTGTTTTTCAAATAAGATTACATCATGATAATATTAATGATTATTTTATAAATAAATAAATACAAACCAAATATGCAATGTCTTTTTTAAAATAAATACTCAATAATATTCAATGGAAATAAAATATATTTGTTATTTTTTATCATAAATTTTTATATAATCTTCTCAAATTAGTTATTTTTTTATTGTTTTTGTATAGTTGCAAAAATTATCAAGATATTATTTTTTATTAAAATTTACTTTTAAAATTATGATAAATTTTTATTTAAGAAACCAAATTGTTAATAAAAAAAGATATGTTTGTGTAAAAATAAAAAGAAATACATAAATAAAAAAAAGAGAAATGAGAGTTTTTGCCAAATAAATCTTTTTCACATGAATTAAAATTGTTTGAATTCTTATAAATATTTATTTTAATTACCTTAAGTTGTTATTCAAATCACCATGTTGTTAATATATATAACACATATTTTTGTTAATACCAATATATATATATATATATATATATGAAAGAAAGAGAATTTCAATTGAAAAAATATTTTTTTTCTTTAAAATGTAAATTATTTAATTTTTTACAAATATTTATTTTATTTGTCATAAAATAAATAAAAATAAATTTTAAACATACCCTCTCGATATAAGATGAGCACTAGTTAGTTGACTCGCGTGGATTATATCAAAAAACAAATTGTAATATAAATAAATATGCAAACATTGATAATGTGTTTTCATGCATCTAAAAAAATTTTATTTGTAAATTGAAAACCTGATGCGTGTGTTTAATAAAATTAATCAAAAATTATATGCATCAATAAATATCAGAAAAACATTGATGATGCTAACCAAATATCGAGTAAAAAAAAAATAAAAGATAGATGTAGATTAAGATATCTCTTCTCGTGTCAGAAGGAGCACTTCAAATTATTTGTTCAAACTATACATCAAAACTTTTGTTTTTTTTTTTTTTGTAAGAATAGCACTAAATTAAATCCATCAAAATAAAATTATTTTATATTACAATTCCTCCATTCCTTATCATAATTTTAAAAAAAAAAACTTTTCAAGACATGTTTATTCGATAAAAACAAAAAGTAATTAGAATAAATATCAAAAAAATCTAATGATCTAAAATAATGATAAGAAATGCATCTCTTTAATTAAAATTCTCTTTATCTTATTAATGTGAACCCTTTTACAGCATCTTTTTATCACAATTGTTAAAATTCAATTTTTGACCCTTCTCAAAAAATATATATTTCAACCAAAAAGATAAACAAAAATATTTCAATCAAAAAGAGATATTTCAAAAAAATTAATTAGAAAAGATAATTAGAAAAATACAATTATGGATGAAGATTGTTAAGAAATTTAGACCAAATGGTTGAAACTAGCTAAAAAATAAAAATTAAAAAACTAAAGACTGATTTGAAAAATATACCAATATTGAGGGACTATTTTAACGCATTTGGAGATGAAAATGAAAGAAATATTGAGAAAGAGGTTGAAATTGGCTGAAAATAAAAGAATTGGATCACCAAGAACTAGAATTAAAAATGGCAAACTTGAAAGACTTATTTAAAAATAAAAAAAAACTCTCTTTTTTAGAAAAAATAACGTATTAAGAAAGATAAAAATAAAATCTTAAGTGAAATAGTGCATTTCACTTAGAAAAGCCTAATATGGCGTCATTTTAAGAATAGACACAAAATAGTCGCTTCTTCTCTAACGAACATGTCTGTAACTTTTGCTTTATTTCTTTGTTTTTCCCATTGTTTTTGCCTCGCTTTGGCTACACTTTCTCTTTCCCTGCTTCTTATAAACACCAAACAACATGTCATTCTCCTCCATTGCATGTATACTCCATTTTCAATTAAAAAATTGCATGCTCTGACCCTCTAAAACCATTGAAAATTGTTGCAAAAAGACCATCAAAAGCATGTTTCACCAAAGGGGTATAACCATAGTGGATGATTAAGATTAACTCAGGAAACTAATGGTCATAATCATTCAGAAAAAGTTCTAGAAGTTTCATACTTGCCTATAAATATAGGGGGGAAAGAAAAAAATGATGAGAGCCAAGATAGAGAGAAAATGCCAAGTTTAAGAGGGGGAAAGAAGAAAAAAAGAGTTTGAATTGAGATAAGTGAGGGTAGATTGAGCCAAAATGTAGGAGAGGTGAAAGAATAAGAGTTAATTAAGAAAAACCCAGAAAAAAAAGAGAGTTTTAAGCTAGAAATAGAGGTGTTTTGAACCAAAAGGTACTAGAAGGGAAAAGAGGGGAAAATGAGAAGAAAAAAAAAGAGAGAAAATGAGGGGAAAAAAAAAGAGAGAAAGGGACCCAAAGTATATCGAAAACCACACCACTAACATGCCATCATCTCTGCCATCACAAAAGCTCTTCCATCATCTATAAACAACCTTAAGGTGAATCAAATCCTTCTTCTTTCTCTTTTTTTTCCAGTAGATTTATGCATGGTTTACTATTCAAAACACAAAATAATGCACATATTACTATTCATGCATGGTTATTATTCACTCATGCATTTTTATTTTATTTTATTTGTATTTTATATTTAATTTTATTCACTTCATGTTAACATTATCTTTATTTAAAAAAAATTATGTTTTTGTCTTTTTTCATATGTATATGTGTGTCAATATTTGTTTTTTAAAAGGTTTCAAAAAAATATCGACGAGTTTTCATCGAGTTAGAGTCAATTTTTTAATTAAACTTGGACTTTAATAGTTAGGTTAATGTTTCTCCTAGCTTTAACAGACCATCATAGGCCTGGCGTGACATTTTTAACCTTAAAAGAAGTTTAATAATGAGTTGACACATTTTTCATCAAACTAATGTCATGTTTTGAAAACTTAAATTTTTACTACTAAGTTGACATGTCTCTTGGTTTTAGGTATTGGCGTAGACCTAGAGCAATGTTTTAAAAATAAAAAAACAACATCAATAATAAATTCATGAGTCTCTTCCGAATTAGGATTGACATGGAACGAACATCATATTCTTTAACTTTTTTGCTTTGTAAATAATAATGATAATAAAAAAAAGTCAAGAAATATAAAAAATAAAATTTAATACTAAAAAAATCATCAAGTTACGAGACTCTTTATTTAAAACCCAACACAAACTAAATGAAAATTCACCAATAATAAATGACTCACAAATAAACTAGAAAGATAATTTAGATAGTAAATGTTGTAAAATAAATTTAGAAGAAAACACATAGAAAATGCAACATTTCATTTAAAAGGATGCGATAAGGTTGATTTCTATATTTTCTTAAGCATAATCAGTCATTTACGCAAATCTCTATAAACAATGCATGTTTTATGATTCTTAGTCTCTTTAAAGGAGCAACTCCATTTTTCATTTTTCCTTTTAATATCTGAAGTTCTATTTTTCATTTCGTGTGCGACAAGAATAATTGTTTTTAAATAATAATTTATCATAACAATAAAAGAAAGTTTAAGTAAAAAACAAAAAACTTATGTTTTGATATTTTTGACACAAATATATTAGAACAGAAAAAAATAATATACTACTCGCACACTGCTGTGAAAACAATTGTGGAATATATTTTTTAAACTAATCATTAATTATTAAAAGGGCATACATATCCAAGATAACAAATAAAATTATGGAACCAAAATGTATTTTTCATCAAAACCTGCTTTGTGATTAATGTAATGTTTTTATAATGTAAATTAAAATTAATATCCTATGAATAATTTTACTTATTTTAATTAAAAATTTTAAAATTAAAATTAAAAAAAGAACTCATAGCTAGTTTCTAGCCCAAACAAAGTAGGCTAAGCATACGTGACAATGCTATGAATACATATTATGATTTTTTTAATTAAAAAACACAAAGATAATATTTATACTTAATAAAATAAATTTAAAAAATATATGAAGTGATAGACCGAGAAATAGTTGTTAATTCAAATTAAGAACAAAAATAAAAAGCTAATCATTCTCCTAAAATCATAATACATATGAATATGCAAATATTTGACTCTACCGTTTCTTTTTAATTTATATATTTTATCTTATATATTATTTTGTCTTACTAAGAACAAATGGTTTTTATTTATATATATATAATGAAAATATAGTTTATTTCAATAGAATATGAAAGGAAAAAAAGATAAATTACAGTAATCTCTTTATAATATTATAAAAATACAAAACAATTATAGAAAAAACAAAAAAATATTTAAAAAGGGTGGACCAAACTGATGTGATCATCGCTTTAATACCAAGAGATCCATTAGAAGTTTCATTGGGTCCAGTCACAAGACTTAGAGCAAAGAGATTCAAGGAAGCATTTAACGGACTTTTTTCAATATACATAGGCTAAGGTGGACTTCGAGAGGATATCAAAGAATAAAGAAAAAGTCTTGATTAATTTGATTTAAATTTAAGAAAGGCTTGTAGGGGAGCATTTAGACATTATAGAAATACTGGAATAAGAAGATTTAAATATGATAGTTTTAACCTTTCACTACTGTTTTGGCTATAACTGGAGCTACAGAATGAATTTTGATGCGATTTCAGTTGCATTGGAAAGTAGACATCTCCATGTTTCCAGTGATATATATATATATATATATATATATTAAGCCTTTTAATTCATCAAGACAATGAGATAACCATTCATTTAATGTTGTGCTTCTATTTTTCTAGCAGATTATTCGGCTTTGGTCTTGTTTTAATTAATTGGGCTATTATTTATTTATCTTTTAGTTTATTTCAAGGCCTGCGGCATTTAAGGTTTTATTTGGGTTAGGTTTATTTTACTATTTTATTTATTTTAGGCTTTTAATATTTTAAGGTCTATTTATCAAGTTTTGGTCTATTAAGTCAAATTAGGCTTGACTTTCTACTATGTAAACCAATTTTTAATATTATTTTTTAGTTTATGAATTTTTCTCTAAAGTTTCCGCATATTGTTTACTTTGTTTCTCTTTATGTGGTTGAGTAACTCTTATTCTAAGTTCTTGATTGAACTTACAAACTCTTTGAATGATTGATCAACTTTGTTATGATTTATACTTTTCATTCATGTCTTGTTATAGGCGTAAGGTGTGAGTGATCGATTGTATATAACTTTGGTTCTCCAAGTCAAGGTTTTTTTTTTGGTCAAGTTGCAAACTTTTTCTTTAAACCTCGAATTAGCAATCTAAAGGATAATTCTGCATCAATTTGGTATTAGAGCATGACTAATTTTAGGTTATATCTCTTTAATTTTCATTGTTACAAGTAATTCTAGGGTTATCTTTAGGTCTTGCCATATCTAAGGCTTTCTTTAGATTTTTTTCATTTCTAGGGTTTATTTTCTTGTTTTGCTTGGTTTCTTTCTCTCCGGGTTTTAGTTAATATATAAAATAGGAAGAAAAAAGTCGGTTTTGATAGGAAAAGTCTTAAAGTTGCCAAAACATTGCATACAAAATAATAATAAAAAAAGTATGTTTATCTTTGTGACTTGAGAAATTTGGCACACATATAAAAAGAAATAAAAAAAATAAAGAATAATCAAAATTGCAATCTTGAAAGGATTCTTAGGGAAGAAATTCAAAAATCTTGGATCTTGCATGAACTAGGGTTTAACTGAAACTTGTCTTGGGAAGTCTTGGTGATCTTGATTGATTTCTTGTAAATTTAGGTAGAATAGAATTATCTTGCATCAATTTCTTTAGTTTCTTAATTTCTTGCATTGTTTTATTAATTTTCTTTAATTTCATAGTTTCTGTTGTTTCATAAAATAATTCTTGCTTTTATTTTGTGTCTTTGTTTTCATCATTATATTTGCACAAATTTATATTGCTACTCGTAATTTTATCCTCAAGTTTCATTTTAAAAAGTTTGAATAATTGTTGATTATTTAGTCTTTAAACATAAAATAAATCATTTCATAGTTTGGTTAATTGTTCAATAAGTTGATGAGTTATTTTTATGAACCAAAGTATAAGAATATAATGGTAAAAGACGTAGTAAGATTATTAGAGAGAAAAGCCTAATAAAATATATGAAATATAAGAGGAGTGAGTTTTATTATGAGTGTAAAGCACGTGAGTTTTGTGTAACAAAAAATTTCCTTGCTACTAACTTTTATTTCGGGTGTAAACAATATTTTCAAAAAACATCAAAAAAAAATGAGAACTGTGGAGGAAAGACATGATAGCATGAAAGCTATTATGGAGGTATTAATGAGTAAGTTTGATGAGATGATTAGTAGACAAAGAGTTCCTAGTCATAAGAAAAAAGGAAGTTAAAATACCTACCATTAGATCTACAATGAATGATGAGAGTATGGGCGATAATTCTAAAAAAAAAGGAGAATGATGATGTAGTTTATTATAGTAGAAAATTTTAA
Organism: Populus deltoides; assembly: GCA_015852605.2. Lineage (NCBI taxonomy): Eukaryota > Viridiplantae > Streptophyta > Magnoliopsida > Malpighiales > Salicaceae > Populus > Populus deltoides. The sequence continues at coordinate 7,947,702 of CM027588.2, read as the reverse complement.
ATGCAACAAAGTCTTATGTATGAGTCACAGCCGAGAAAGAGAATGGGAGGTAGGTTACGACCAACTAATATATTTAGCTAGGGTAGGATTTCTAAGTAGCATGATGATTTATATAATAATTTGGGTGGTATTAAACTTAAAATCCTAGTGTTTCAGGGAAAGAGTAATTTGAAGGCTCACTTGGATTGAGAAAAAAAAATGGTGTTTGTGTTTAATTGTCATAGAAAAAGAGAGGTTAAATTAGCTATGATTGAATTCACTAATTATGCAATTAGTTGGTGAGATCAAATTGTTATAAGTAGAAGACGTAATGGAGAAAGACCATTATAAATTTGGAAGGAGATGAAGACAATTATAAGAAAAAGGTTTGTACCTACTCACTATTATATGGATATCTGTAATAAACTACAAACCATATCTCATGGTTCGAGGAGTGTGGATTAGTACTTTAAGAATATGAAAGTAACTATGATTAAAGTTAATATTTCTAAGGATATAGAAGCTACATGGCTAGGTTTTTGAATGGATTAAATAAAGATATTGCTAATGTGGTGGAATTGTAGCATTATATAAGGATTAAGGATATGACACACCTAGCTGTAAAAATAGAGAAACAGTTGAAGAGAAAGGGCAGTTCAAAACCTAGTGGATATTTAGGTTTCTTTTTGGGTTGAAAGTCAAATTTTTGGAGAGAAGGTAATGCATATGTGAAACCAATAACTACACTTAAAGTAACCAAACCTTTCTTTATTAGGAAGCAAGTTGTGGCTTTAGAGGAAAAAAAAGAATGCATTGCTCAACCAAGGCACAAACAAAAGATCAAATATTTTTCACATTAAGGGCTTCGACATTATACACATGAATGTCCAAATAAAATAGTTATGGTTATAAAAGATGATAATGAGGTGGAATCGGCTAGCGAGGAGGATTTAGAGGGGATGTCAAAGCTTGATGATTGTAATGATGTGGGGTATGTTATGTAAGGAGAATCCTTAGTTATAAGGAAATCTTTGAGTGTTCAGGTTTGTGAAGAGGATATAGAGCAACAAAGGAAGAATATCTTTTATACTAGGTGGTACATTGATAATAAGATATGTAGTATGATAATTGATAATAGTAGTTGTACAAATGTTGTTATCTCAACTTTGGTTAGAAAATTGAACCTAAATACATCCAAGTATGCTAAGCCATATAAGCTTTAGTGGTTAAATGAATGTGAATAAGTTAGGGTGACTGAGTAGGCTTTGGTTTCATTTATAGTAGGAAAAATTTAAGAATGATGTTAGATATGATGTTGTTCTTATACATGCTACACGTTTATTGTTGAGAAGACCTTGACAGTTTGATAAGAAGGCCAATAATAATGGGTTCATAAATATTTATATTATGTAGAAAGATATAAAGATTTACACATTTGCTCCATTATCACTAAGGCAAGGGTATGCGGATCAATTAAAACTTCGAGGAAACCAAACAAGAATTTATAAAAAATAATAGTGAAGATGTGAGGCCAAGTGAAATTAAGGTGAGCTGTGAGTGTGAAACAATTAGGTGGAAGTTTCAGATTAGAAATAGGTTTGAAGATTTCAGCAAAAAAAAACACGGGGAAGACCGAGAGTGGAGATAAAATGAGTTGAGAGAAGAAAGTAAGGATAAGAAAAAAGAGTGTGTAGAAAAATTAGGGAAATACCTTAATTTTTATACAAAACAAAGTGACCTTACTCATGCTTATCATTTCAATATGCCTATGATTTTACTCTTGTATAAGAAGATGTATTTTAATTATGATGATTTAAATTCTTGTGTCCTAATGTTGCTAAAGTTCTTTTGTGGGAATTTTAGGATATCTTTCCTGAAAAGATCCTTAATGGTTTGTCAGCAATTCAAGAGATTAAACATAAATTGGTTTTATGTAGGGAGCATCAATTCCAAATTGGCCAGTCTATAGAAGTAATCTCGACGAGACTAAAGAGCTTGTAGAAGAGTTGATGTTGGAAGGGTGCATTTCCAATGTTAATTGTGCCTAAAAAAGACAATACTTGGCTTATATGCGTTAATTGCATAGCCATTAACAACATTATAGTAAAGTATAGATATCATATCCCTAGATTAAATGATATGTTTGATAAGTTGCATGGTTTTTCAGTGTTTTCTAAAATTAATTTGAAAGATGGTTATCATTAAATTAGAATGAAAAAAGATGATAAATGGAAGAAAACATTCAAAAATAGATATGGATTATATGAATGGTTAGTAATGCCTTTTGGTTTGAGTAATGTTCCTAGTATATTTATGAGATTAGTGAATCATGTGTTAAGATATTTTATTGAAAAAGTTGTTATTGTCTATTTTAATGGTATCTTAATTTATATCAAATGATTGAATTAACATATTAATCAATTAAAACAAGTTTTTGAAATACATATTATATGTTAATATAAAGAAGTATGATTTTTGCATGGAAATAACTGTGTTCTTAAGTTATGTTGTTAATGAAAAAGGATTGAGATGGATGAAGCAAAGATCAAAAATATTCAAGAATGGTTTACACCTAAGATAGTAAGTGAGGTAAGAAGTTTTTTTATAGAAGATTTGTCAAAAAATTTAGTACTCTAATTGTACCATTGACTAAAATTGTAAATAAAATTATAGGATTTAAATGAGATGGTGATCAAGAAAAGGCTTTAACTTGTTAAAAGAAAGGTTGATTTCGATCTTATTGCTTACTTTACTTAACATTTTAAAATCTCTTGAGATTAAGTGTGATGTCTTAGGTATAGATATTAGAACAATTTTAATATAGGAAAAACAACCCATGACCTATTTTAGTGAACAGTTTAATAGAGCAACTCTTAATTATCCAACATATGATAAAGAGTTGTATGTATTGGTGGAAGACTTTTGAGACTTGACAACATTATGTTTGGCTTAGGAAGTTTGTGATACATACAAACCATCAATATTTAAACATTTAAAAAGCCAATGTAAGTTGAATAGGCGACATGCCAAATGGATTTAGTTCATTAAGATGTTCTTGTATATCATCAAGTAAGGGTGAGCAAAAAAATTAAAAAATCGATTAAACTGAGAAAAAAAACATAAAACAGAGAACCATGAAAAAAATGACTAAACTAATTAGAATATTTAAAAAAATATTCAGTTTGGTTCATCTCGATTTCATAAGCCTAAAACCAAAAAACGAACCAAACCGAACAAAAAAAATAAAAAACTTAACCAAAAAAACCAAACCGAAACCAAGCCCATTAGAAAGTCCAAAAAAACCTAAAAAACAATATAATTTTTTTTAATATAAAATAACTGAACCGAACTGAAACCAAAACGAACCAAAATCGGTCGGTTGGGTTTCAATTTTTAATATAAAATAACCAAATTGAAACTGGTCAGTTTGAATTGGTTTCGATTTTAGTTTTTGTATTTTACAAAATTTTAGTTTGGTTGTTTTAATATGTAAAAATCAAACCGAATCGAAAATGATCACCCCTTTCATCAAGTACAAGCAAGATAAAGGAAACATCATTACAAATGCATTGTCTCGAATGCATGTTCTTTTTAGTACATTGAACACTAGACTTTTGGGATTTAAACATGTGAAAGAATTATATATGGATAATGATGACTTTGGTCGAGTGTATGGACAATGTGAGCACTCGACATTTGATAAGTATTTTAGGTATGATAAATTTTTATTTAAATATAAGATATCGTGTGTGTCAAAATGTTCGTTACGTGGATTGCTTATGAGGGAAGTTCATGACAATTTAATGGGATATTTTGAGGTAACTAGGACTTTTGATATGTTACATAAGTATTTTTACCAGCCTAACATAAAAATAAATGTTCAAAGAATATATGATGGTTATAACATATAAACAAGTCAAGTTTAAAGTCATGCCTCATGATTTGCATATACCTTTACTAGTACCTAAGGAAACTTAGGTTGATATATCAATGGATTTTGTTTTAGGGTTACCTAGGTCTAAAAAGGGTAGAGATTCAATATTTATTATTGTAAATAGGTTTTTCTAAGATGGTGCATTTCATACCATGTCATAAAATCGATGATGCAACAAATATAATAGATCTTTTCTTTAGGGAAATAGTTCGGTTACATGGTGTTCCAATTAGCATTATGTCTGATAGAAATGTTAAGTTTCTAAGCTATATTTAAAAAGTTTTGTGGGGTAAATTAGGAATTAAATTATTAATTTTTACTACTTGTCATGCACAAACAAATAGCCAAACATATTACCTTTACCTGTTGATGATAGAGTTAGTTTTGATAGGAATATAAAAGTACAGATTATCAAAAATTTGCATACCAAGTTACGAAAACATATTGAAAAGATGAACGGGTAATATGTATTTAAAGCCAATAAGAGAAGGGAAAATTGGTATTTGAATCGGGAGATTGAGTTTGAGTGCATATGAAGAAAGAAAGATTTCCAGTTTAATGAAGATTTAAACTGATGCCGACAGGAGACAGATCATTCCAAATCATTGAGAAGATCAATGATAGTGTCTATAAAGTGGAATTACCAAGTAGATATGGTATTAGTTCTATATTTAATGTAGGGGTGTTCATGGTTTGGTTCGGTTCGGTTTGAACTCAAAAAACCAACCAAACCGAATTAGATTAATTTTGAAAAATAGAGACCAAATCGGATTGAAATCCGGTTCAAACCAAATCGGTTTGGATTGATTTGGCTCGAGTTTTTTAAATAAAACTGATAAACCTAATCATACGAAAGACATGCATATTTAAACAAATCATTAATGTTCGTTGCATCTAAAACAAGGATCAACTTCATCATTTTCTTTTTAAGAAATCAGAAGCTGGATTGTCATTTTTACAAGAGCTTCAAAAGCCCTTCTTAACTAGAAAACAAGAAACAAATTAACTCTTCATCTACTGACTCTCTTATTAACACCAGAACCACTTGTCTACAACTCCAAACAAACCCCTTTCCAGATTCATGGATTGTTATCCCTCTCTGTTAAAACCAAAGCAGACCATTGCATGTATAATTTCTCCTCCAACAATGACACCTCTCTCAACATTAGCCACAAACCTATCATTCCCAGACCCTTAAAAGAACTTATGCTGAGCTTTTTCTTCTAAAAAATTTGTGACAACCTCCCTTTTTTCTCCTTCTCACTACCATAATACCAACACAATAACCAAGCCATTACACTACCATAAAACTCAACTAACAAACCGTAATGTTAATCTTCTTCCAAACACCTAACCATTGTTTGCCTGCATGAACTAATGGAGTCAGAAAAATCGATGAGATTTAGAAAGCAGAACAAGTCGTGAGAACTTTGGGTTAGAGGATCCACAATAGGAAAGGAAAGAATGAGAAGGAGATGAGGCGTAGAGCAAATGAAAGGAAAATAAAGAATGAGAAAAGTATGCGGCGACTTTTTATGAGGGGGGTTAGGTTAGGGTTAAGGTAATTTATACCATTTTTTGGGTTTGACTGGTTCAGTTTACCAGTTTTATATGTAAAACTAAAACCAAACCGAACCGGTTAGATTTTATGGTTTTTAAAATTGGTTTAATCGGTTTTTTATCTCGATTTGGTTTTTTTGGTTAATTTTTCTTCGATTTTCTCGATTGATCGGTTTTTTGAACACCCCTAATTTAATGTATTTGACCTTTTTTTGTTTGATGTAAATGATAATTCAAGGGGCAAATTCTTTTAAGGAGAGATAGAATGATGTGATCCTAACTTCAATACCAATATATCCATTAGAGGTTCTATTAGATCCATTAGGAGGCAATTAATGGACTTCTTTAAGATACGTAGGTTAAGGTGGACTTTGAGAGGATATCAAATAATAAAGAACAATTCTTGACTAATTTGATTAATGTTCAAGAAGGTCTTGTAGGGGAGCATCCAGATTACATAAAGATTGAAATAAAAAGATTCAAATCTGCTAGTTTTGACCTTTCACTAATGTTTTGGCCATAAATAGAGCTATAAAATGAATTTTGATGTGATTCTAGTTACATTGTAAAGTAGACAACCACAAATTTCCAGTGATATATGATAGACCTTATAATTAGTTAAGACGAGAGAGAACCATTCATTTGAAGTTGGGCTTCAATTCTCCCTACAGATTATAAAATTCGACTTTGATCTTGTTTTAATTAGTTAAGCTGTTATTTATTTATCTTTGAGTTTATTTTAGGACCTAAAAAATTTAAAAGTTTATTTAGGTTAGGTTTTATTTTATTATTTTAGGTTTTTAACGTGTTAAGAATTATTTATCAAGTTTGGGTCTATTAAGTCTAATTAGGATTAGCTTTCTACTATATAAACCAATTGTTAACATTATTTTTCAATTTATGAAAGTCTCTCTGATGTTGTCGCATGTTGTGAGTTTTGTTTCTCTTTGCGTAATTAAGTGATTCTCATACTAAGTTCTTGATTGAACTTGCAAACTCTTCGAATGATTGATTAACTTTGTTATGATTTATACTTTTTGTTCGAGTCTTGTTATAAGCATAGGGTGGGGGTAATCAATTATATATAACTGTAGTTCTCCAAGGTAAGGTTCTTGTTGAGTTAAGTTGTAAATTTTTCTTCAAAACTCAAATTAACAATTTTAGGGACAATTTCGCATCACAAACAATCTAAAAATAAAATAAGAGATAGAGTTTTAATTAAAAATTAAATAAAAAAATTAATAAAAAATAAAAGCCTAAGAGATGCTGGGCTTGATAGTTTATGCTCGTGCACCTGACCAGGTACTTTGGAGCCTAGGTGTGCCTAGGGTTAGAATCCTACACCTACATGCCTGAGCTAATTTTTTTATGGAGCGAGCGATGTCCACTTTATAAAAGCCTTTAAAAACTTTTTTCCAACCATAAAATAACTTATAATCTTTCTAAAAATAAAAATAACATAGTAAAAAAATTGATAACCCCAATCTACTTTTCCCATCATTTTAATAGGAAAAACTTAATTCCATTGAACTGCTCTCAAGAATTCCAACTCATTAACACTAACATCACGTATTATGGTGGCTTAAATATTAATGTGCAACAACTTTCTCACTTCTCAACTTTTATATTTTAGCGGCTATAAATATTGACATTCAACAATTTTTTCACTTTTAAATTTTTAGCGGTGACTTTCTCTTTCATCTTCTAAGTTGAGGGAATGAAAAATAAATAAAATAAATTTTTAAACTAAAATGTAAAAGTTTCAAATTAAAAAGACCAAAATTAAAATTATAAAAATCTTATAAATTAGATTTTTCAAAATATCACTCGATGATAACAATTAAAAGAAAAAACTATCCTAATTATCTTATTATCAATTTTGATTTTTTCATTTTATTTTTGTAAATAATAAAATTGAATCTTTTTCCAAGTAAATTTTAGCACCATTCCAATATTAAAACATTGTTATAGATGGCAATCATTTTATAAAAAATAGATCAAATTGAAGTCAAATTTTTAATAAATATAATATAAAAAATAAATTAAAATTACATTTTTAATAAACAAAAGATAAAAAGAACAAATCATTGTGATTGGTCTACAGTGAAACCAATAGCTCTTTTAGATTTTTGTTTTTATTTAATTTAACTAGCTAATACTAGAAAGCAAGAGTGAAAACTCAAAACCAAACAAATTCTCTCTACCTCTCCGAAAGCAAGCAAGGAAAAAAAATGGAGAAGGCGGCATTGCTACAAGTATTCGCTCTGTTACTAGTAATCTCATCTCTTCACGCATTCCAATCCGATGAACTAGACGAAGAGTTCGGCCTCGAGGGAGGGAATCTTCAACCTCAAGAACGAATCCCTGATCCGGTCGTACCCACCAGATCAACTCCCAACCGAGTGAAGTATTCGGATTCAGATTCGGACTCAAAGATCCAAATAACCCTTGAACACGCCTTTGGTGACTCCGATTTCTTCCCTGCTGCTACCTTCTCAGCGCGCCTCAAAACGTGGAGTCACGGTGCTCAGGTATGCTCTTCTTCTTCTTCTTTCCATATTTAATTTTCAAGATCTCGGGAATTCTGAAGCCCAAATCCATTGCTTAACTGATGCAGACACTAACAAAGCTGCGGTTTTCAAGAAATTCTTTTACGGAGGTGGAGAAACAGAAATTCCAAGTAATCCCGACATCTTTGTAATATTCTTGATGTTTTTTATTTCGCACCTTGCAAGTTAGTTTGATTTTTCTTTTATATTTTATTTTGCAGAAATTGCTGGAAGACGATGAGTTTTACAGGATAAGATTGCCTTCCAATGTTTTGAACCCTCCTGGAAAGGATTTTGTCATATCATCTGTCAGAGCTGTAAGTTGCCCAAAATTATTATTATTTTTCTTCTTTCTAAAGCTTTTTGGATGATATTGGAATTATTTGTACTCTTTGTGATTGCTTGCTTAAATATGAAAGATGAGCTGACACTTTAGCTTATTATTTCCTCCCTTTTCGTGTTTTTTCAAATTACTAATTTCTATTTGAATAACAAACCCCCTTTTATGGACTGGCTGTCCTAGATCATTAGGCATATCAGGCGAGCGCTGGTATGAATAATCAATCCTCTATTATTGTTGCTTATGCCATTAAATTGTGAAACCCTCAATCTTTAGCAGAGGACTATATTTAATGGTTACTATATTGTCTTTCTCAAATACTTTTCTAACAAAAATCCTGAGTCATGTCTATTCCAGTATCTCTGGATTTAAGGCTTGTGGGCCCTAGAACCAGCCTTCACCTTACATTAAAAGAAAAGGAAGGAAATGTGAAAAGAATTCAAGGTTCTGTTCTAATTACTTCACATTGCTTTGGTTTTACCCGGAACTGTTTGTTTTTCCTCTTGTTGGTCTCTGCCTCTCTCCCCTCCCTAACATGCTGAATTTGCTGATTTTGATTGTTGTTCTTTTTTCTTTCCCTTAGTTGTTGTTCTTTTTTCTTTCCCGTAGTTGTTGTTCTTGCTGATATCACAGCTTTGGGTTTAGACCTTTGGACATCTCAAACGCACTCTGTACCGAGTGTTCAAGTCATATCTTCCTCTATTGCCTGAGTTTCCTTTTTTCATGATTTTGTTAAGTTCATATCTAACCCACAAAAGCTGTATCTCTCTCTCTCTCTAAACCCATGACTGCTTTTTTAATACTTTCCTTGACACAAGTTCTAATTTCGAAAACAATTTTTTTTTTGCTGTTGGTTGCGCATCTTCAAAGAAACTGAAGGGTCTTGTTTCTGGAACAATCTCAAATTTGCCATCTTCCCCTCTTTGCATGTAAGTAAAACCAAATGGATATGTGTCGCTAAAACCCCAAAAGTCAGATAAAAGGGAAAAACAAGAAAATAACATTAAAGCAGTGTATGCTTCTTTATTCATCTATGTTTGTCTAGTTCTGCAAAAGGCATTTTGCCGCGTTGGGTCTAGAACCTTTTCAAGGCTACTGGCTTGGGATATAGAGATCTACAGCCCCAAGAGTTTTCTTTAGTCATCAACTGCTTTCTTCAATACTCTCTAATGGTTAGCTATTCTTAGTTTTATCTGGTTTCTATCATCCTTTTGTCATCATATGCTGGAAATAGTACCGCTAAATTGTGCTGTTTGGCTTGCAAGACATTTTTCCTTGACTGAATTTTAACAAAGTTATAAAGAATTAGTTTTATCGAAGCAATGTTTTTAGATGCATGCTTTAAACCGTTCCTTTCCTTTTTTTTGTGATTTCATTTGTTCTCTAGATGGGGATATTTGATTGTTTGTATGATTTTGAATTCATGAAATGTTATTTGCTTATCCATGCTATTCGTTAGTGAAGCTCAAATCTTATGTAGTAATGAAGAAAAAAGCCTATGCTTTGGACTTGAGATTACCAAAGTTTTTTGTATCGTGAAATTGTAAGTTTGAAAATTCAAATAAAAAACAGATGATTCTCCTCTTTGCAGTGCTATAGGTGTATGTCAGTAAGGCATAATGGAACACTGTGTACCAAGACTCTAAATGCTTCTGAAGGTCCAATTAATGAACCAATTCATCTAACCTCATATAAGCTGAAATCTCAAAATGTTAAAGTAGGCTACATGAATCCTCATTTTCAATTCTGTGTGATCTAATGTTGCTTCGTGAAATTCTTGGCAATTAAATCCTGAGCATATCTAGCATCAATTTTTTTCACATTAAATTTAAAATTTCAAATCCTAGGTTTAACTACTTGGGAAGGGTTCCAGAGCTGGCTATAGATGTGGCACCACATTATCATATATCTATGTATATGATACTCACCCCATATTTTACACACCTTTGTTTATGTGTTTCTCTTGTCTAATGATTATTGCATGTGGAAATTCCAATTCAATATAGCTCTAACCCTCATTATTCTTCAACTACAGAGATGTCTTCCACGGGATGGCTTGGATGAGCACTTTGTTATACACACGGTAATCTTCGGCTCCTTGATTAATGATTCATGCCTGCCTTTTCTCTTCAGGAGTTTGTTCTGTTACATGTTTCACATTTGAAGTAAATATGGGTTTACACACACTAAATCTTTCTCAAACATTTTTCTCTTCAGGAGCTTCTTCTATGACATGTTTCTCTTTTGAAGTAAATATGTATTTTCATGCATTAAATCTTTCTCAGTCAGTGTTGGACGCTGTAATCCTTTGTTTTTGCTTTCAGTCTTCACTGATGAATATATACCTGTGCTTGCACACGATCTTATTTGCATTAATTTTTAGATTTTTCTTGGCTTTCGAATTCAATGAACTCTCCAATTGTGCACTGAAATGGAACCAGAGAGTCAGTAACCTTAGTTCACCTACGATCCTATCTGACTAGAGTGAATGTGATATTGGACTATGCTTTAATTTAAATAGGTCAAACCATGCTACTTTTTCAATATATTAAACACATTGAATTTTTACTCGTCATTAGTGACTTGGCACGGCCTTTCTTACTAATCTATCAACTCAGGTAACAGTAGATTTCTGATTCTTATAAATGGTAATTAATCTTAAGGAGCTTAAGAAAATAAATTGTTCGTTAAAAACAATTTAATTTCTCAATCAAACAAAATCATATTGCATGAGTATGAGATAATTTAATAGTTCACTGAAGCTATTGTTTAAAAAATGTTTTAGGTTTCATGCCTCTCATATGTTGGTTCGCGTATATGATCGTGTGCATGGTATGAGATATGATTAGTGAGCCGCTTTTACTTCAATAGAAAAGTGGTAGGGCTGTCTGCTTTTTGAGCATTTTTGCTATTATGGCTGAGATTCATTGTTTGTCTTGAGTTGAATGCTAGGGTTTTTAAGCATCAAACATTGTCCATGAATTTTTTTGCAAGGTAGAATGACACTTTTGGTTCCTTTCTTTAGTTGCTACTGTCTCTGATTAGATTTCTTTTTTAGTTTGGTTTCATTCTCCCAGTGGTGCTCTTAGGCTCTAAGAGAGATATGCTACACCGTTATAAGAATGTTTACCTTTTAGTACTTTCATCCCTTCTCTCTTTTTATAAAATTAGTTTCTATCGTGAAAAATAAGCAGGTAAAGTTAGTCTTTGAGGAAATTTGAGTACTTTAAAAGAAAACCTAATCAAGGGATTTTCAAGTTACTAATTCTCCTCTCATGATGATGTGAGCATATGAGGTAACTGTGGTGTATGTGGGAATATGCTATGTATATCTTGTTACTGCCCTGTGAAAACCAAGGCTATAAAAACATACTTAAATTATCATAATAAAAGGGAATATTTTTTCTCTGCAATGTACAAGTGCATTTCATAATCAGAAAGGTGTTATTTTTCATCTTTTGTTGCAGGAAGGTGTTAATATCTTGGCTGTCAATTATGGTTCCCCTGGGACATGTCCCTACCCACGGCAATTGAAACTTGTAAGTTAGAATTTCTTTTTCCTTTTTCTGTAGAGTTTCTTACTGTAACAAAGCAAACTACAAGAACTAATTTGCTCACATAGACAGAGGACTTTACTGAGACCATAATTTGAGCATCAGGATTGTTTTCAGAACTGGAAGCATATATTTGAAGGGAAAGTTCGTAGCTTTCCTCCTTTTTCCTCCTAGTTGAGCCCTTTTCTATGCGAGAATTATACTACTATTACTAAATATCTGAAACACCTACAGATAGTTGAAATGTTGACCTCCTGGCCATACGACTTGTTGCAGCTGCATTCTCAAATTTCTTGATTATGGAATTAGGCCCTGTTTTGGTGGCTTCTTTCTACAGAGATCTTGGGAGATGCTTGATGATTTGTGTCATAGCCTACCAAGTATCCCATGATGAGTACCCGAAGCATGCTCCTTCCCTGCCAAAACACTAGTTAATTTTTTACTTTTTTCCTCTAAGAAGTACATTGGGACAGCCTCAGTATATTTGTCACTGCCCTCCTCTTAGCATTTTTTGAGTCCTTGTGTGCTGAGAAGTCATATGCCCGCCAAGCATTTCATTCATAGTGGATCACATTTTTCATGTTATTTTGTTCCAATGAGAAATTTCTTTAATCAAATTGACAAGGAACCAGTGTTGTCAAAAGGCACTTAGGCTCTCGCTTAAGCCCTATAGGCGAGGCCACAACACCTTTATTAGCCTCAGGTGATGAATCTCAACGACATGCTGCCTACGCGAGCACTTAATGCCTCGGGCATGGCACCTTTTAGCACCTTTCACATTTGACAACATTGTTACTGCTTTAAATTATCTTATTTTGTTTTAAGGGTGAAAATGTAACTTTATATGACTGTTATGGTATTTTATATTATCTTTTGATTTTCTACTGATCTAATATATATATATATATATATATATATATATATATATATAATTTAGATTTATATATTATAATATAATATCATACATATATTTTTTTGCACCTAGGCATGTGCCTAGCACCTCGAGCATTTTACAGGCTTGGTGCCTTTTAGTGCCTTTCGCCTTTGACAACACTGCAAGAAACCTCTGGAATATATGAGGATTGATGGAGGTTTTGAGGGCATATTTAATTTTTTCCAGTTGCATAATCTCTCATACAGATGTTTATGTCCTTTCTGTTTTAGCCTGCAAAGTGGTCATTCAACTCTCATACGGTTCTGAAGAATAGCGAGCAGGCACCAAGGTAAAATTAAGTATTTGCATATTTTTCTTTGCACTCTGCATTTCTGAGACATGCCTTATATTGGGGCATACACTGTTTTTTGTGTGGTATTTTTTGAAGCGAGTCTTGAAAGATGCAAGGAGAATTTGCTTCTGGTGTGCTTTGTTTACTATTTATCACCATGTTATAACAATCAACTTTCCAAATTGTAAAGCTAATAAGAGTTTTATTTTTAACTTAAACTGTGGTTCAAAACACTTAATTACAAAATGATCAGAAAAGAAATAGTATATCACCCAAAACTGTCTTGTACCCTTGTGACTGATTTTATTTCGAGTAAATTCTACTTATTATGGTGCAGTCCTAAAATTTTTGTAGTTAGAAGTATAAGAGAAACAAAAATATAAGATTACCAAGGGATATGAGGTCACCCACTGATGTGTAAATTGCTTTCCTTGTTTTTGCATTTGTTGTTTATACTTGCTTTGCCCATTATCTCAAAATGTCGTCGTTATTATTTCTGTATATACTTTTTGCAGAACTCCAATATTTGCTGAAGATTTGCCAGGAGAACAAGGAGAGGGTGTAGACGTACCGCCACCAGAAAGGTCCTTTTGGGCTAAATATGTAAGTATTCTGCTAGTTGATTGTTTTTTTGGACACTGCAAATTTTTATACGTATGAAAGAATAAAATTTAACCTATGGAGGTTCATTTTCTCAGTGGATGTACTTGATCCCTCTTGGACTCATAGTGATGAATGCCATGACCCAAGCGATGAATTTGCCTGAGGAACAAGCTACTGGCCAATCGGGTGCCCAGCCAGCTGCAGCAATCCAGCGTGGGCCCAGTCCTGCTGTGAGAAGACGATGATGGGGTTAAATTATCCTTCCAACATGCATGCGTTCAATATCCCAATACCAGTGGAACTTACGATGGGATCTTAGATTTGCTTCTCTTGCATGGGGACTGCAAGTTTTGTAAATTTTCTAGTCACCAATTCTTATTTTCCATTTGAATCCATGTTGTACTTTAGGAAATTAAACGTAATTGTCATGCAGGGAAGGCTTAGGAATTACTCGTAGAGCACATTGTTAAATTTTATGGTTGATTTTAACATTTTCTTTTGCAAACGATCCAGTCACATACAGAGCTCGTTCTACTGCATTATTATTTGTTGCCCAAATGATTTTAACATCTTCTGGCATGCATTTGGTTTTTGTCCGAAATAACCGAATCAATGGAGGGTCGTTTTGGATGCAACTACTCGTTTATGCTATCGAAAGTCTCTTCTCAGGAAGGGACAATAGAGATTTCTTCTTCTTTTTGCATTTAACATTTCTCCTTGTGGCATCCCAGTGATTTAGCACATGTTCATGGTAGCAAAATTGTTGCTAGAAAGGGTATTTCATGCATGGAGTCGAAATGTTCTGTGGGGAATAGAAAGGGGCAAAAACAGGTCATTCATTTTTTGGGAAGGTGAGAGGCACAACCAGTCATGGCTCCTCTACTTCTTGTCAGGATCAAATTTCTAGTCTTCCATGTTTCTCCGTTATTGATGAATTATTGCGTTGGAAAACCGAAGCAAATACATTATCACAAGCCTGATATCCATATTTTCTTCGATCGGGTATTTTATAAACTGGTGCATTCGCTGTAAAATATTGTTTTTGGGGCCTTCTTGAGCATCCAATACCATGGAGTCAGAATTTCTCGTGCTATCTATGTTCTCCTCCCCTGCTACACGGAAAGGGATAATAAACCAGCTTCCCTAAATAAATAATAAAAACTAGTCTCCCTTGGATTGAATTGAGTTGATTTAAGATTTTTTTAATAATTAAGTTAAAATAATGTTGGTTTGTAAAGAATATAAAACAAAAGTCAATATTGACCAGCTTTTAACATATAAATTAACCAGTTATTTTTTGTTTTTATATATTTTATTAAACTTGACTGATTTAGGTCTTGGACTCACCCGTTGGACTAATCTAGATTTTACAACAATGTTTTTTTATTCTTGCTCTAAATTTATATTATTACAAGTTTTATTAATATACTAAATTATTTATTATTTTTAATATAAATACGGAGTAACTTATTTTGATATAACAAATTTTATTGATATAATTTTTATTATTAAAATTAAAAATTAATTCAAATAAAAAACGAAATATATAAAATTTTTAAAATTTGAAGATTTTTAATTGCTTCATTATATATTTTAAAATAAATATTTTATTGATGAATAATATTTTAAAATAAAAAAATCTTTAATTAGAAAAAATATAACACGAACCAATTTGTTTTTGAAGAAATTAAATTTTGTGACAGGTAATAATAAAAATAAAATAAAATTGAATATCCTATTATATTTTTTTTAAATATAAATGCAACTTCAATATTTAACATATATTATTTGTCAAAAATTTAATTATCTAATTAAGAATATTTTATTTTATCTAATAAATAATAAAATTAGATTATGGAATGTGATAAACAAAATATGGAGAGGGAATAATATCATCCATTTTTAATTGTACATTGTTATTTTTTATTTAGAAAAATCAAATTTAGTTAAATTCATATTCCTAAATAGTCTCATTTGCTTTACTTGGCTATTAATTTTATTATTTTTCTATAAATAGAGAAATATTGTTTTTTACCAACTCCAATATAAATATTTTTCTCTTGTAATTCATTTTTTAAGCTTTATACTTTTATCTTAATGCTTTTGTTTTTAGTGTACTTATTTCCTTAGCTTTTTCTATAAAACAATCTTCATAAACCTTTGTAATTCATTAGATTTTTCAATCTTATAACTTTAACTATATGATATCTTTGGTTCTGATTATTGTAAATCTATGACTTTACTATTTTTTACTCTTGACTACTTTGTCTAAAAAAAACCTATATATCCATTTGATAATACAAAAATTCACCTCTTTTTTACAAGTTAATTTCTAAATATCACTTTCACTTACTCTAAGATAATTCAATTGGTAACATAATCTTTGTATAATAATAGTAATGCAATAAACACCCACGTGCCAACCAATAACAATACTAATCGTTCATTACCAAATAAGAGAAGGGATAATAAAATCAATCATGAACATTGGAATCAACTAGGTTGAAAGAGTTCTAATTAACAAGAAGGATTGATTGACTAAGGAAAAATAATCTACCTCACAAATTTGATGAAGAACCAAAAGGTTTAATTCTAATTAGAGTGAGAGTTCTTAATAGAATAACTATTTAGAATTCACAAGATTAACAAAGGATTCACATAGTATCAATATAAGAGGGGTTTAGTTTGTATTAAGATTTAATAAAGTCTAATTATCTGATACCAATTTTGGTATAGTATTAAAGTTATATGTTTATATAAGATTCAAACTCTATACTAATATATAAAAGGTCACATAGTTACTGTAAATAATGATCAACCTATACATGCAATTGCAAGATAAATTTATCTTTGTTTTAATTTTTATTTCTTTCTTTTATAGCTTTATTTACTATTTCTCTTTAGTTCTTGCACTTACAATTATTGCAATTCATCTATTTTTTTCTTCATAAATTCCCTTTTTTTTTGTATGGTGTCAATGAGGACATATTACCTTTTATTAAGATTCAAAATCTTATTATTATACATTCTACTTGATTTTACAAGGTTGTTACCTACTTTATCTTGGGAATAAATTGGTATTGTGTAGTTTCTTCTTCTTAAAAGATAGAAATGATTAACTAGTAACATAAATAATGCTAATATTATATGACAGATCAATATATTGACATCTCTAAAAATTTAATATTTAGTGACAAGATTCAATATTTTTTCCATACGCAAACAATTATGTATCCAAAGAAAAACACAGGTAAACTCATCACTATTGCATTGGATAAATAATTAGTACAAGAAATGGAGGAGGTTAACTTTTGGCCTTAAAGAGCTTGGCAATCTACCATCTCCCCAGGTTCTGGTGGATCAACCAGTACTGGACGTGCTTAGAGATAAGTTTTCATATCATCTTTTAATTCACCTCTACAACATTGAATTGTGTTTAGACATGTCCTTAGTGCCCTTATGTAACCCTTATATTTCAATCGATTCTAATAGTGCCATCACCATCTACCATAAATGGAAATATTAATGTATTTATGCATCATACATAACTATAGGTATATCATTTTTTTTGGATCTAATGGCATTAGAAGATGGTCATAACAAGCTGTGACAAATACCATCTAATTAGCCATGATTGCTCTTGAAGAAGCATATTATGTTTAACCTCTAAATCTCTCTAATGTTATATAAGGGTTATTCAAATAGAGATGGAGAACATAAAAAATATGACCTACCTCAAGAATATTATGATGGTCAATTAAATCATGTAGGTTACCGCACCTGCCATTGCGATGACCCACCTTTTTTTCTAATAGAAAAATGCTTTTTTTTTTTTTGGTTTTGAGAGGGAAGGAAAGGTCTTATTGTATAAAAAGGAGCCACCACCTAGTACTATGATCATTGAGAACTCTAACTGGTTTGCAAAATTTTAAGGTAAGAGACTGGTTATGCTAGATAAAATATACTATCACCCTAAATCATCATACTTAGGTAAGTTGCTTTGCTACTTGTCTTCTATTCCTAATGGTTTATTATGCCTAATCTATAATGGTCTTTCTACATGGGTGATAATGAGTCTACTACAATGAGTTAAACGTTGCGTATAAGGTGAATGGTTAAGCCTATCCATTCTAAAGTCCATGTCATGTTTGCCACCCCTAATTGCTTGATGAATTGATATATTTACAACTATTTACTCCTGATCATAACCTGTGACCCATAACATTTTATCAAGCCATACCAATAAATAATTGGATGGGTATGTTATTGGGTTCATTAAAACCTGACCAAATCCTTGCTAAAAGTTTTGTTTATGCAATGATGGCTAATGAATAATAACTTATTGAGGCTCATTTATTTTATAATACTAGGGTTCACTCGCATCTTACCAAATGAGGTTTTATACCCTAACCCTAAATATCCAAATAGTGACCATTTTAGGTTCATCTACTTGGAAATAAGATATAGTGGCATAAATGTCCCTTTATAGACTAAGTTTAGGAAATGACCTTTATGGACTCATTGGACCTTAGTTGTGTTGCTATGTTTAATAATCACATTGAAATTTTTATTTATAGTGTTGCCTTAAATCAATGTTTGTACGCATCGGTCGATAAGACTTGTGTATGTATAAAAATTGCAAGCGAACAATTTAATTTTATTGTCACCTTAATCATTAGTATACAATCTTGAGGTTTTATAAAGGAAACTAATACTCTCAATTGACACATGGGTGCCATTGATGAATATTAGACTGAAATGCTTACAAATCATGAAGACTTATTTGTTGTTTGAAAACAAAAAGAACAAGGTGTTACTCCTCATTAACGTCTAAAGTAATAATTTGTTATAAGTCCATTACTCCAAACACTATGAGTGAAAAGAAACTTAATTTTTATAAATAAAGGAAAGGAATTGTTTTCTTTAAAAAAAAAAACAAAGGGAATGAAGTGTTACTTCTCATTAATGTCCAATGTAATAACTAGCTATAAGTCTATTACCCCAAACATTATCAATGAGTAACAAAGGAAAACTGTAATTTTTGTATGATTTAAGAGGAAAGGGAATTTTTTTAATAGTTGAAATGTCGGCCCATATAGGTTTTTAGTATGGACTAAAACCCAATAGACCTTGCAAACTTGCTCGAAGGCCCAAATGCATGTATGATGTTTCATTTTTTTTTATTGAAAATTAAGAGGAGCAACATCCTTGGTAGTTTTAAATTCAAGATAGGAAGATATAAAACATAGAAAATAATGATAAAAAAACATGCCAAAAACACAAATTACAAGTTGCAATGGGTCTAGACCAGAATGCAATTTAAATAAAAAACGTTTTGAAAATGACTAGCTTAGGTAAAAGATAAGTCTTTTAAAAGACCTACTTTGGTTGGGGTTTAGGATTGACTAAAAAATTAAACTAGAAAAGACAAGTTAATAAGACCACATCAACAAATATTGCTTTAAATAGACAATAAACATGATATTTAGTCATAATAATATGTAAGCTTTCTAGATATAAGCATATGAGATAAAAAGACATGTTTTATTTTTCAAACCACAAGTCTTGACAAAAAGGATTATGGCAACATATTTAAGGTCAAACAGGCAACAAGCATTGAGTGGCACTTATAAATATTGAAACATTAAAACCAACACAATTTTGAGTCACCTTTTCAATAATTCAAAAGACTATCACAAGTTCTAAAAAAAATATGATACCAATGGTATCCTAACAAGCAGAAATACTCAAAAGAAAAACCACAACACTTTTACAAAAATTTAACCAAAGTCCCATATGGCCATATAAAGTCAATAAATAAACCTATGACAGTTCAAGCAAACAAATTTAAATGTTTTTGCAGGTCAAAATACAAGGCAACAAAATATGACTTCTTATAAAAAGATATTAACATCATTCCAAACATATAAAGTCAATAAATAAACCTATGATAGTTCAAGCAAACAAAATTTTTTTAGGTTTGGGTCAAAATACAAGGCAACAAAATATGACTTCTTATAAAAAGATATTAACATCATTCCAAATGTACAAGGCCACACATTTAAACATGAAAAACAACAAGCAAAAAGAAACTTAAATAAGTAACAACATGAACAACAATTTATACTTAGATGGTCTGGCAAGGATTTGGTTGGAATGACTGTAAGGTAGGGCTCTTTAACAGTAATGATCTAGTCTCTTTCTCTCTCTTCTTCCCTACTTAAGACTTGATAAAATGAAGACTCAGAACCTAAAACCATAAGTTTCCTTTTGGTTTACCTCTCTTTATCTATCACTACTTTTAATTATCGTTTTTTTTTCTCTATTGCTATTGTTAATTCCTATTATCCATTTGTCTTTTTCTTCCCCCACCCCCCTTTTTTAAAACCTTAAAACTAGGGTTCTATTTATAGAGGAATAGGAAACAACTTAGGAAGACTCAGAAGATAAGAACTAGGGTTTCTAAGTATAAATCTACACTGTTGAAGCTTAAAACAAAAATAAAAATCATAGATTTTGGTAAAAGAACACAAAAAGGGACAATGAAAACTACAATTAAAAAGTAAAAGACAATGAGGTTAAGCTTGTTACTATGTAAAGAGAAACAACTAAATAAAAAATGATGCCAAGATCATAAGAGAACAACACTTAAAATTAGAAAAAAAAATAATGCCAAGATAATAAAAAAATGACTATGGTTAGTGAGGTTTGTTTGAGAAAATGACAAAAGTGTTGGGTATGGTTTCTAGTTTTTTCCTTAAAAAAAAAGACAAAACTTGGTCCCCAAATATCAATGTCTCTTTAGATTTGACCCTTCACAAGTTTTAATTATATAATATGGGATGGAATCGAAACTAAAAAAAAAATATTCAATTGGGTTATGGTCACAATCCAAAGCACTCTTTAACCTTTTTTTTTTAACTTTTTGAATTTGTCCTTGGATTTTTAAACCTTTAATTGGAGTCAATATTAGTTATGAAAATATTCAATTAAGCCTTTGATTGAATTAATATGACCTCTTAAATTATGTCAATTTGATAACTCTGGTCCTTGATCCTTTAATTATTTTAATTACAGTCAATTTTCTTTAATTGCACCCTTAATGTGCCTTAAAAATATGTCTTGTCTAATTAACCCTGAGAAATTTTAACCAGCCTAATTTAAAAACATACATATATATATATCTATATATATATATATATATATATATATATTTAAAAAATATATTAGGGGTAAAAAATAGGTACAATATAGGCCATATTTGACTAGTTGACTTATATATAGAATGATCTACATTAGAATAAGTTTGGTAATCCATAGGCATGTACACCTAAGAGGCATATCCCAAAAACTTCTACAATCACAAGCACTCTATTAGGGGTGTTTGGAATGAATACATCTCTTATAGGAGGATACTTCTTAGCATATCAAACACAACAAGAAACACAACCTAATCTGGTCATGATAACCCCTTATATGTCAACCGTTTTGTAGGCATACAAACAAACACATATTGGTCGGTTGTTGGAACCGTCAAAATATAATTCTGACTTTACAGTTTAAATAACGTTGTAAAAAAAAAGTATGAGTGGAAATAACATAACATTTATATCAAGTTATTCTCAGTTTCAGAACAAAAAAGAATATGTCCATGTTTCAAACTTTTAATATTAATTTTTTATTGAACAAATCTCTTGCTTTATGAGATTAATGCCAAGTATTTACAAATGATCAAATCAACGTGTCTTCTATTTTTGGGACCGATGTCAAACTTTTTTTTTATTGAACAAACCTCCTTTCAAGGGATTGATGCTGGATTTTTCACAAATAATCAATCCGATGCATCTCTTATTTTTTGGGATCGACGTCAACTTTTTTCAAGATGATTAAAAATAAAATAAAAAGAACAATTAGGATAATTAATGAAAATTAAAAAGACATATTTAGGAGAAAATACATAGTAAGGGTAACCTTTCATAAGAAAGGATGTTGAAAGGGTGGCATCGTTTTTCTCTTAAGCATAATTAATCCTTTTACCTGAATCTTTTGAACTAATACTAGCTTTCAAGATCCCTAGTTTCCTTTAGGCCCTCACTATAATGTCCACTGAGATGTGACACCATTATATATATGTGTGTGTGTGTGTGTGTGTGTGTGTTAAGTGAGCAAAATGAGACATGAAAAACACCACCTTGGTTAGAGACCAAGACAAGGTCTTTTTTGTGATCATATATGGATTGTCTCACAATCTGTATTAGCCTAAAATAAAGCTAGGTGTGAATTCAATTATTTAGTGCTAAGCATGAGAGTGTTTAAAGAACTCATATTAGAAACTTTAGAAATGACCATATCAAGACTTGTAAAATATTTAGAGAACTACATATTCTCATTTTTGTTGAATTTGGGTGAATGGATCTTTGCTTCCTCACCATGTGAGTCCTTAAGAATAATATTTTTAAAGTTTGTTCTCAATTAGCACCCTTAGCTACTTTTGGCTATATCATAAAGATGAATGATCAATATTTGCTACTTTAGTATGTCATTTATGATCATGATTGATTCGACCTTGCGGGATCAATGTTTTCCATTTTAGTATGTCATTATGATCATGATTGATTTGACCTTATGAGACATCACTAAGAAAACAATTTATCTTTATGATATAACTGGGAAGGGAAATTTTTTTTAATTATATCGAGGTACTATTATTGATAAATTTGGTTGCTACTAGGTTTACAACGTAATTTTGAGTACTGCATCAATAATATGTTTGTGAGGTTAGTAAAACTCTTGTTGAAAGACTTGAGTTATTAACTTATGTAATTTATAAAAGATTTAAGACACTATGAGTCACTACATCTTTCGGGTTGATGTCTTTATGCTGGCTCCAACAGGTTACTTGTGTAAAGCTTCTAAAATTATACGAGACTTAATAGTCACACTTTTCATTTATCTGTATGAACAATATTGACTATAATGCGATGTGAGGTATAAGTTATGAAAGGTCATCCCAACAACATACGTGTGAGAGATGTTGGACCTTTTGGGTCTATTTTGTATTTGGGTGTCCATGATTAGGCCCGATCCAAATTGGATTGAAAGAAAAGAAAAAGGAAAGTCAAATTGTCAAACAAATTGACATAATAAGAAGAAGTTTTATCTTATTAAGGTGAAAAAATCTCTCAATTATCCTTATTTAATAAGAAGAGTTAATTTTCTTAGTAATGACAATTAAAAACTAAGAGAATGTTTCTTTTCTAAATGGTTTGAGTTTTTGAACTAAAAAAACAAGCTAGAGAGTTCATGGTGAGAAGAGATTCTTCCTCACACAAAAGGCTTATATCAATATTCATATTGAAGAATTATTGAAGAGAGGAAAATTGTTTTGACTCGTGTCGTAAAAAAAAATCGTTGATGGTTCCTTTGTTGACATGTAAAGTAGTTTGTTTCAATCCCGATGAATATTTTTTTTTGGAGCTTGAAAGAAATGTCCAATTAACTCCTTGCTTCCGTTACGAATATATGTTATTCTTCAACATTGATACTAGAAAACAAGAGTTTTATGTGGGAGAGTTCTATAAATAAATATATTGATAAGGATGTTAAGGTATAATATAATTATTATTTTAAGATGTTTAGTGAAAAATCAAAATCTAGAACAAGCTATTTGTGTAACCATTATAGGACTTGTAAGAGAAGAAAATATCATGATTCATAACAACAACAAAAATATTGGATAAAAATGTTTTCATAAAGAGAGAGAGTTAGAAATTGGTTAGATATCAAGAGAGTTCTAGGAGAGCGTGTGTTAAAGTTATTATTTTACATGAGTGCCCACTTTTCATATTTTGGCATGTTGGATTTCAAAGGAACTCAAATTTCCTCCAACCTTTGTTTATAAAAAATAACATTAAAATTGATATTTTGAAAGTTTATGATTATTAGAAAGAAAGGGCAATGCACAAGTTAGAGAGAAGTATTAGTAGAGTGGCAATTGCAACTGATATATAAACTTCTAGCAATAAAAAGAGAGAGGCTCATGACTATAACAATGCACTTTATTGATGATGAGTGGAAATTGTGAAGTTGCATATTGAGATAAAATTTATTTAATATATGTTATTATTAGCTTTTACAATAATTTTGTTTCCATAATTGTTATCATATTTTAATTTGTGGTTTGCTTACGTACCATTCTCATATTAAAAAAAATGCTAGCTAAAGTTTTGATTGATTCTTTGATGGATTAGAATGTTAATACTAACTTGTCAACAATTACATTGGATAATTGCATAACTAATGATGCCTTGATACCTGAGTTTAAGGATAAATTACAAGTTAGTTCTTTGATATTAAATGATAATTTATTCATATGTGGTGTTGTGCTTATATTTTAAATCTAAAAGTTAAATATGTGTTAAAAATAATTAAGAGTGGGATTGAAAATATTAGAGATAGTGTACTTTATTAAATAGCTTCACCAACAAAAGAGGAAAAGTTTAAGGAAACAACCCATCATATTTGTATTTCTATAACCAAAAAATCAGGTCTTGATTACCTAATAGGGTGAAATTTAACATATTCAATACTTAAAACTGCTTTAATTTATAAGGATGTATGTGCTCGACCTAAACAACAAGGGTTTTAATATAAGAGTCCCTTACTCAAGTGTAATTTATGATAGATTGAAGTTGTTTTAAGAGGTCATTGAATTATTTTTTTAGACAAAGTATCCTACAACTAATTTGTACTTTTCTAAATTTTTTTTAGATTAGATTGAAATTGTTAAAAATAGTTTGTTTTCCATTTAAAGTAGTATAAAAATAATAGTAGGTATGTTGAATTTTTTTTTATATATAAATATTGGTGTTCCATTAGTGGGATAATAAGAGTTGCAACTATACTTGATCCACAATAATTTTGATTGAATTTTACCTTTGTAGAGTATATGGTGATGAGCATATGACTATCTTTGAGAATATTTACCACCTTTATTATGATTTGATGGATTTTTATGCTTCGAAGAAAAAAAGAAATAGTTTTCAATCATCTATATTTAATCATACGAGTGATACCTTTATTGATTCAAGTTGTAGTTCATTAGCTGAATTTGATAACAATTTGATGCAAATGAAAAGAGAAAAAAAATTTATATGCTAGAACTGAATTGGATCATTATTTAAATAAAGAGGTTTTGCAAAGAAATGGTGACTTTGATATTTTATCATGGTGGAAGGTTCAAGGAAAATATTCAGTCTTGCAATCCATTGCTAGGTATTTATTGACTATTGTTGTATCTATTATTGTTTCAGAGTATGCTTTTAGTATTAGTAATAGATTATTGAACCTGCATCATAGTAAACTCATTCAAAGACCACTTAAATATTAATGTGTGATCAAAATTGATTATGAGTTGTTGAAATTGAAGGTAATTTAGTAAATAATTATTTTTTTTTATTATGTTAATATACATTTCAACCATTTATTGATGTAAAATCCAAACTTCTATTATATATGTATTATTTTTAGATGGGGTGACACTAGATTCAGATGATTATGTTATCATATTTGATGACATTGATAGAGATGAAGGAAGTATGAAACTTATATTATAAAAACATATGAATTATTTTTATGACTTCTATGAAGACAACTTATGTATTAATCACCAACTATTATTTATGTATATTGTTCTCTTGTAAAATGACTCATTTATGATGTAAAAGGAAGATTGAAGTTCTATGAATGCTAAATGAGGATTTGGTTTCAATGGAATTGTAGTTGTAATTATAATAACAAATAGAAAATTTAATATGATGGTTTGATTTCAATAGAATTACAGTTGTCTTTATAATAATAAATAGATAATTTAATATTTTGGGATGTTTATTTCAAAACTTCTTATGGGAAATTGACTTAATCTTTATTTTCTTGTTGGAATGAATATATAGTTTATATATTTAAATCATTGCATATATCAGATTTGGATCGGGTAATAAATATCCAAAACTCGATTGGATCGGGTTTAGGGATCCAAAATCTGTACATATTAGATTTTGATTTGGATATAAATTATAGTTTTAGATTCGGATATGAATAATATCAAAATTTAATCCGTATATTACCATTCCTAATCACATTATTAAAGTAAGTAAGTTGTTTTTACTGGCTTTAGTTTATGATATCCTCACAACTCTTTTGCCATATTTGTTACCCTTCATGTTTTCGCTGCATATTGTTAAGACATGCTTGAGTAATTTATAAGGCGTGCGTGACTGTTGGAAAGAATGAAGATAAATAGAGTAATGGCAATAAGAAAAAGATGAAGAAATTGGAAGAATAAAGAGAGTGTTGTGGCTGTCAGGTGTTGTTCAGAAGATGCGGTAATGGTGAGAAGAATATGATGAAAAAGAGGGAAGAAATGGCGTGTCTGTGACCGTTGGTTTTCGTCGAGGAAAGGAAAGAAGATGTAGTAATGGTGGGAAGCAGAAGACGAAGAAAAGGTTAGAGAAATAGAATGAAGAAGAAGATCAGCTGATGCAAATAGAAAAGGCCCTCCCTCTTGTCGGTGAAATCAAATACAAACGTAGAAGGAAAGTCTTTTAAAAGCTCAAGATTTTCGCACGTAAAAATAAGGCGTCAAGTGGGATATCAATTTGTGTGAAGACTTCACCTAACAGACAATCACAGTGGAGTAATAAATAGAGGAAAGAGTTAAGAAGATGCAAAAACAATTAATTAGTATCTCTAGATATAAATATATTTCTTCAGAAATGAAAATCATACAACAATGAGGAAAGAAAAGGCTGCCCCCACCCCACCCAAAGGTAAAACTGTGGGCTTTATTTCGCATTCCCTGGTATTGATAGCGCTGTCCAAAGAGAGAGCTGACAATTTGAAAGCCTCTTCAAAGCTCATCCTGCATGCCAGATAAAAACAATCATGTGGGGCCGATGATATTGGATCATAAAGGAGAAAGAAACACTTGCAATGATCAGACTTCCAAATCCAGGAGTCATCCAGCAATGTGGGCAGTAGAGTGAAATAACTGAACGATTCTCAGTATACTAAGCATTTGTTTTGATAGAAAAAACTATGTAAAATGTGGGAATCTAGCGATACAAGTCAATTGAAAGTGTTTTGTATTTTGATTTAATATGCTTGAGAAAGGGAAATTCAAGGCAAGATTGATTCTTACATGATAATCATCCATGTCCCGGGAGTAATGCTGCGCAAAATGAAACATTTTGATCAGAATTAACATCTATGCATAAAGCCATGCACTCGTAACTAGACACGACAATCATCATAAGGTACACAATAAACACCGAGTGTTTCAGAAAAATCATCAACACCAAACATCAGGTACTTTTCAGAGGGTTTTAACAACTATAAAAATCCAGGAAAGAGCCGAACGTCTTCAGCAAGTTTAATCAACATAGCCATGCAAATAGTAAAAGGAACAACAGTTCTGCTCACGAGCGAGTCGGGATGATGTTACTCTTGTAAGAAAGTATAAGGAAATCTGAATGACTAGAAAAATATTCCAAGCACATAGATTAAAAAAGATTCAAGCACGTATACCCTTCTGTATTTATCTCTGTATCTATCTCGGTGGCGTCGATCATATCCTCTTTCTCTTCTCCTCCTTTCACCTTCCTCTCTTGCTCTTTGAGCTTCCTGTACATGTAAATTCTCGAATTACTTGGAAATATTCGATTATGGTAAAAGCTTATTGATGAAGCTCGGGTAATGTTATGAGCAAATAACCCAACAAATTACCTCATCCTCTCGAGCTTTTCTAATTTTTTCTGCTTCCTCAAAGGCCTCCTTTTCAATCTGAAATTACCAAAGAAAAACACAAATTAGCCACCACTCATCTTAAATGTAACTCCACAATAATAGAAGTCAGTGTTCTCCGGAAAGGGCCAAAGACTGACACACCTCCCTGTTAGCTAAAACTTCTTGAGCCACTTGTTTTGCATACTCTGGATCATCACAGACCAGAATATTGTCATAAACTGAGCCAGCCTTCACCTGCAATGACACCACATAATGTTACAACTTATCTTAGAAATAACAAAAAATCACATGCTGAATCATAAAGATAAAACTCATATCTAAATCAACAAAAAAGATGCTTAATCCTCACCTGCCAAACATCAATGCCGATGTATTTTATTGGCTTAAGCACATAAAGATCAGGGTCATCTTCAAACTCTGGTGACATTTACAAAGAAAGATATAATTAACTCTGGGGAGGTAAATTTTCAGGCAAGCATTACAGTTATTTACTTTCCATGAATGGCTGCATAAGGAATACCTGGATTATCAATATAAGGAATCTTCCATTTCCCTTTATAATTTGGGTTCTTGATTCTCTGTAGATAAGAAAACTTTATTAACAATGAGAATATGCATTTAAACTTTTCAACTTCTACCATCTAGAGGCCAATAAACACACCTTGAGTTTCCATGGTCCTTTATATGCTGGATTTGGTATCTTAGGTGATTTCCATAGACCACTCTCCTCTTCATCCCAATCATCAGGCTAATCAGGGAAACAAAATGCAATTATTAGCTATATTGATATATTCTGTTTTCCATAACAGTACTGCATACTATTAAAATAAAACGCTATTTAGGTGAAGCACATCAATTTTAGAGATGGCTCAGCATCAAAAGGCCAGGGATCATTCATATCCTCGAACTTCATCCAGACATTAACCCGTAAGTAACCCACTAACCTGTTTTGCTTTGGGGTCGGGAATCTCTTTTGGAATTGAATCATATCCCTGCATTATCAAGATACCCGAAAACAGGATTAAGTAATCTATTCACTACAATTACAATAACATCTTCTGTAAGAAAGAAAGAATAAAAGTTTTATACCTCAGGTTTGACATCATTAGGATCATCAATATATTCTCTATCATCCCAGTCCGCAGGCTGTTAAAAATGGGAATGAAATATGTCAGGATGTATACCCTCAAAATCTTCTAGCTATGGTGGAGGAGGACAACCCGATATTATTTCAATTTAACATTCTAATTCTTTAAGGATATGGAGTCTCTATGTATCAAACCTTTTTCGCCTTGACAGCTTTAATTTTCCGGGGAGGAAGTATATCCCAGTCTGTATACATGCTTCCAGAATCCCTTTCTCGACCATCAATCAGGATACTATAACTTGCATCAGGCCTAAGAACAAAGGTGTAGAAATGAGTTAACTTGTCCGTTTCACATTCCAAATCTTTCTTGATCGGATAATTCTGGCCCTGGTAGGATAGTATGACATGCAGCTTCTTTGTCTGACTGCCACATATATCAGGTCCAAACATAAAACTGCAGAAAATAAAATTTGATATCAATACAAATTTGTATGATAGTGAAACCAACAGGCAGGAAAAGAGGAAACAAAACACATTTCCGAGCATGAGGAAAGTTGACTAAAACCTTCAGAATACATGAAAAGTAGAAGGTGTCTGTCAAACCTACAGTAGCCCTAAAGTATTTTGACCCTGACTTCATAATGTTCAGCCATACAATAATCTTCCGTGTTGATATTGATTCTTTGTTTGCTTATTCATTTGTGCTCCTTCCCATGTAAATGGTTGAGAGAAATTAGAGATGGATGGATGGAATTTATAATTCTTTTTTTACCAAAACATATTTCTGCACAATTTATCTTTTTGTAAAGTGAATGTTTGTGATATGTGTGCAATTTGTACAGTATACAATTGAGAATTAGTGTGTGTTTGGTATTATAATAGCTTTTACGATTGCGGTTAAAAAAAAAAAGGTTTAAAAAAAACACTTGTGGTTTAAAAAAATATATGTTTGATTAAAACTATTGTATATTCAAAATAAATAAAAAATAGGTCTTCATGAATGAAAAATAAGTTATTCTAGCTTTTACAAAGCCTTCCCAACCAAATGATCAATCCAATTAACTTTTTTTCACAATGCAATATAGCAAAATGGGCAGCTTGAACACGAAGATATCTTATGAAGTACCACAAACAGATATTTGATCCATGTCTCAGATGAAAGAGAAAAGACATGGGGTGTAGATAATGTGAAATGTATCCAATAAGATTCAAACCTGTATGGAGTGTCTCCACCAAATTTCTTCTGGTTCACGAATCCAGAGAGAAGCTTGATGTAACCACCACCACATTCAATGTCCTGCTCAAGCCTTATAGAATACTGGAAGACCAGTGTTCTGTTCTTGTTGTTGAATTCCGGTATCTTTGCAGATATGGCAAAAAACCTGGCATCAGTAGTTGTCTGAATACCTACAAGATATCCAAATCAAGAGGTGAATAATCATCTACAAACAGCTGATTATTGTGAAATAAAAAGGATTCACCAATTAAGAAACCAACTGAATTCTACATGCCATCATATATTCTTAAGCAACTGCTAGAATGTTCAAGGACAACCTTGTCAATAAGGTTCCTGAACAGCATAGGTGAAATACATGTGAGAAGAACAAGTAGTCCACTATTTTTCCTGCCACAGTGCCCTTTTTTGTGCTCTAATGGCTTTGTACTTTGCAAAATGAGTATGTAATTCATCAAATCCTATATGACCAAAAGTAGAAAAGACGATACCTTTGTCATCTGGATCTCCAGGCCACCTTCCAGCTTTGTGTTTGAAAGAACCTGCCAATCCTTCACTCCTCTTCCAATCCGATCTAACCCAACGGCTCTCCCAACCATCTTTTTCCAACACAAAATTACATTGATTAATACCAACCAACTCTTTGCATAACAAGGTAATCTTAAACTACGAACAATCACCGAATTATTCTCACACTTAAATAAGTCTTTTAATTAAGCAGGGGAGGTTCTTTTAAACTCTGCAGTTTACAATCTCTTTAGTTGAAGTCAACCCAGATAGCCTGTTGACTTCATTTTTATTTTTATTTTTTGCCCAGAAAAGTATTCACTGATTGCAAAACAAACAACACCCTCAAATGTCAGATTTTCTTTTCCATGAACAATTCTCAGCCACCAAATAGAAAACAAGAAAGAAAAAGAACATTTTACTTCAAAAAAATTAAAATAACACCACTTTACACCAACAAAGGAAATCACAACTTGAATTTACAGTAGAAAGAATGAAAGAAAAAGGGTATCATTTATTATCCAAATCCCACTTCAAATCCTAAAATTATTTAACAATGACAGCATGCAAGACCCCCAAAGAAAAGACAAAACAGTGAATAACGATTTTAACGGTTAACTAGAAGTTGCTAGCATTAGGATTGGATGCTAGCTGGTGACATAGCAAAACAGAGTAGTGAAAAAAGGTGGCAAGAAATTAAGAAGAAGCTACCTTCAAATCTCTCTTCAAAAATGATCTCTGAAACTGAGAACTGAATGACGCATAGGAATAACAAAACTTTAGTACTGATAGCTAATGCAAAGTCCGTCATTGCGGAAATGCTGCTCAGTGTTTAGTCTGCCTCGTCTTCGAAGCTCCAATTATAGAAGGACCCTCAAATTACTGCCCTTTATATTCTATTTATTCACGTATTTGCCATTCCATGCAATTATGTATTTGTCTGACTGCGGTCTTGCCGTCTTAAGTGGGAGAGCTGGTGTGGATGTCGTGGTCGTGGGTCATTTGGATCATTAGTGATTATGTATTTTTAGATGTTTTAATATATTAATGTTAAAAATAAATTTAAAAAAATAAAAAATAAGTATTATTTTAATTTATTTATAAAAAGAGTATTTTGAAAATTTTTTTGACTCAAACACCCCTATTTTGACCATCCTTGATGTAGTTTTATTTTATTTTTAAATGCCTTATTTTTTCATCTTATCTACTTTTTTTTTATTCTTGAATAAATAAAAAGTGAAAAATAAATTGGAAAAAGAAAACAATTTGACGAAATAACTAAGTTTTAAACATATTTAATAATAATATAGGGATTAAGTATATAGTTTTGGAAACCAAGAGGACCAATTGATTAATTTTGTTTTAATATAGGGAATAATTGATAATTAACTCGACGTCTAGTTGGATTTTACAAATTTGGGAAATTGCCCTGGTTTTGCTTGATTAATTACAAGGTGGCCTCACTTTTGTCTGACATTTTTATTGTTGCTGGCCAATCAGAACTGAGCATGACGTTGCACTGTCCAATTTCCAAGAAAGAAGGAGCTCATTTCCAAGAAACTGCCATTAAAGCCGAGGTTTGTACAGGAGCAGCCCATTTCCTGGGCAAATGACTGAAATTGTAATTTTATTGAAAGAAAGGGCGATATTCTAAAAGGGTTGTGGGAAGAAAGACTTGGGTCGTCCCAGCTTAGTTGACCGACATTTTCATTGACCATTTCTAAGTCTTCTTCTACGCCCCCTTCGCTTGTAGTTTGGAAGGAAGACCACAAAATGATGCATTGAGAGATCAATTTGGCCAATTAGATTTCAGGAACCACTCAATTAGCCAATTAGATTTCAGGAACCACTCAATTAGGTAATACTTTAATATTATTGTATGATATAAGGACTACATTATTAAATGTTTGTATTAGAAATTAAAAAAAAATGGTAATTATAGATATTGACAAGTTAGATATTATAAAATATATTATTTAAGATAAAATATATTATAAAGCACAACAAATACTGAAGATACAATAAAATCTTTAAAATATACTTTTTATTTCTTTCTTTTTTATTTTTAAAATATTCCTTAATCTTATTATTTTGAAAGAAACATTACAAGGAATTTTTTAAAAAACTAATATTAAATAGTAGTTAAAACACATATTCATTATGCTATTTTAGGGGATAACAAATTATAGAGTGGAAATAGCACCACCTATAAAAAGTGTCATTAATGTGTTTGTTTCGTTACTTAATAATAAATTTAATTAATGAAAAATTTAATCAATGAAAAAAATCAAAATATTATTTTCATCCAAATTTATTATATTACTACTATATAATTATATTAATTGTATCAAGTAAATAATATATCTACCATTAAATGACTTAACATATTATATTAATTATTTTGGTATGAGATTAAAATCATCAAATATAAATCAAATTTCCAAATTCATATCTTAACAAATAAATATAAACTAATTATCTAAGACATTTGTGTTATTACCACAAAAAATAAGGATATATTAGTTGTCATAACATATTTTTTTCCACTAATTTTTTAAACATTTTTCAAAATAACACAAAATATTCCAAAAAAATATATATTTGATCAAATTTAACAATTTTCTAAATTTTTTGCATATTTTATTTTTGATTTCGAGCAAATAAAAAATATAATTTTTTAACATAAAAAATATAAATATTTGCATTTTAGCCTAATTCAGGTTGGCCTTAAACCTTTAACAAGGTTAGGCTTAAATATTTATGTACCTATTATTGTACGAGATAAAAGACAGTTTTTTAACATTCTTTATTAAGTCCACCTTATGTGATAAGCCAGTTCATTTTGAGTGTTTTACAGGCTTCACAATGTCTTCTTCAAGCCTAAATATTTGGCAAACCCTAACCCTAAACATCAAAACTCATGGTTTTGAAATGATAGAAAGATGTGAAAACATTGTCTTAGTTTATAGAATATGTTATAAGAAAATGACCACCATAGTCCCTAATTTAAGATCAATCCAGAGATATTAAGTTCAAATAAAGAAGAAACAATGTTATTTCTATCTGATACTATCTAACATTGTGATTTCAAAAACTATCCACTAGAATCAGGTCTCTTTATCGTAATCTTAAACTTTAGTTGAAGTCATTCCCCGTAAAAAAAAAAAAACCTATACAACTTGAAAAGATAACCCAATTTATTGATGGGGACATTGAGATTAAATTCTTCTCTTTTAGAAAAGTTCTTCTTAGTTTAGATGAAATCTTTTCACGACACTCCACTTCATTCATTCCTTTATAATAGGTTGAAAATGAACAATATAATTGGACTAAAACAATCTGGTGTACAAGTTAGCGAACCTAAGTATAAGGTCGACCTTGCTAGTATAATAACTTTTAAGTCAGACTTTGACCCATAACAAAGAACTACGTTCTTTCCTATAAGGTTTAACATGGGCTATAATATAACTACTCGTAAAAAGAGTTTTGCACTTCTGAACAAGCTTCTAGCTAAGATGTTAGAAGCACTGCAAAATGAATATAAGAAAGAATGGTTTCTAACTAGTATTAGTCAGCAAAAAATAAAAGTTTTATGTTTAGACCTTTCATGATAAATTTTCATATTTAAAATCACACTCAAACTTCTTTTATTGGTTAGAAGAAGGATTTATTAGAAGAGGAAAAGATTTTTCAAACTTCTCTAACTCTTCTACCTTTGCAGTCATGAAAGTGACTTATCAATTGTACATTGATACCTCGAAAGCTATTATCCAATCCATACACCTTTTAGAATCTTCTATTGTCATAGAAAAAAAAAAAATCATTATTGCTCCTTACAAAAATGTTGTTAAGGATAAAATCCTTAACTAGATAGTTTAGAAAAATAATTATTCAAACCATTGTCTCCAATCTATTAGAAGACAAATTGATAGAATATAAGTATTGTTGAACCAAATAGAAAGCGAATCATAAAAAGGGAAAAACTTCCAAAACAAATGACTATGTTTTTTTTTTTTTTAAATCATGCACTCATTATTAAGAAATTCAACATCACATCTTCTTATAATGAAGATTTTTTTAATGAGTTAGTCACTAGGCTATAGAAACTAGAAGTTTCTAATCATAAAAGTATGACTGTAATAAATGTCTTTGAAAAAAATGATCAAATTGATCAACTTAAAAAAAATATTCTTATCAAAATAAAAGACAGAGACTATTTCAGTCCCTTTAGAGGTAGTTACTAAACATGATGTAGTTAATAAACATGACATAGTTAATACACTTGAGTATACCATCACCACTTATTTTATTGGCACTAATGCATTACAATTGGACAGGTCTTATAAGCAATTAATTAAATTTTATTGTCTAACTTTGTCTCATTTTAAATGGTAAAAAAATGTATTATTCTCAAAAGCTTTAACTAGAAAATATTGTAATGTTGATTATTGGAAAGAAAAGTTCTTACCAGAACTTTCCACTGTTTTCATTGATTAAATTCAAAATAGATTAAAAGGTCAATTTAGAGAAATTATTCTTTACTCATAGTTTACCTATGATAAATTTACAGCATAAGTAGTTAATAAATGAGTAGCTCTCTATAATGATATCAAGTTCAAAAGGCAGTTTGAAAAGTACAAGAAATATAATAAACATATTTTACGAGATTTTTATGAACAAATAGGCTACCCCTCTATGAAAGACCCTTGTAAGGAAAAGAAGAAAAAAAGAGAAAATATATTTCTTAAAAGACACAAAAAATATCCTTTTAAAATGAAATTTCCTAAAAAAAGGTCTAATAAGACCTCTAAGTAGTTAATAAATGAGTAGCTTTCTATAATGATAGCAAATTTAAAAGGTTGTTTGAAAAGTACAAGAAATATAATAAGTATATTTTAGGGAATTTTTATGAACAAATAGGCTACCCCTTTTTGAAAGACCCTCATAAAGGAAAAAAAAAGAAAAAAATATGTTTCTTATAAGAGACACAAAAAATATCCTTCTAAAATGAAGTTTTCTATATAAAAAAAA